>OX101827.2:12940113-14256363 GCA_944452925.2 Chrysolina oricalcia
GTTATTAAAATTAGGTTAAATATGCCCATTTGAGGTACATGTAGTATTCCGATACAGTCTTTCACTGCTCCTGGAAATGTTAACTTTGTTGGCGAAACTCTCTTCGAGTGTGGTTTTGATGTACTTTTGGTAGATTCTATTTCTTGAACAGAATAAAACTGAAAAGACGGCATCACCAGTAAGAGGGGTAGCGCTAGGCTTGTATAAAGTCGTGCTATGGCAGAGTATGGGTATTCATCTTATCACGTTTATTTTCGTCCGTCTTGGTGAAATATTTGTACATGAACGTGCTGGGGACATGAAAACTCATCTCAGCCTCAAAGCTAGAGAGGAAATTGTATCTCTTCATCGAACTAATTGAAAAGAATCATGATTTTGGCCTCACTAATAATTATGATGAGACTTTATTTCATTGGAAAATTATCCATAACATTTATAGTAAAATTTCATTTAGCAGCATTCTTTTGACCCCCTTACGATCCTCTAATAACACGTTTTTAGATACAATTTTCTCTGTAGCTATTGATGATAGTGCTTTGAAGATGAAATAGGGTTTCATCTCCCCAGCAGGTTGATGTAAAAATATGTCACGAACACGGACGAAAATAAACGTGATAAAATGAATATCCCATACAGTTTGCCGCTATTCCCAGCACGACTTTATCGAAGCGTAGCACTGCCCGTCTTGCTCGCGATGCCGTCTTGCTACTAACACTTCGGTAATTATCTGAAATAAAAAGTACATATTAATGATGGAAAAAACTATTTTTTTGCATAGAACACACCATTCCTATGTCATTCCATTATCGATCAGAAATTAACATAAGGAAATCGAATAACATGTTTGATATGGTTATTTAAAAGTAGTACAGAGGTATCCGTTATTCAGATTTTCATAATAACCAATTAGTGTAACAAAGTAGGCGGTTCGATCTTTGATTTGTCGAATATTGCGCTTTCACACTATTTGGATATAGGTATGGAAACTTTGAAATCGAAAATACCCGTACTTAGAATTATACCTACCATCAAGCTTGGTATAGTTGAATTCTAACCGATAGCAAAAAAAAGGTCAAAGAAAAACGGTCTTACCTATCTTCACTCGAAAGTAGGTCACCCTGTAGATTATTCTTGAATAAAAAAAAATTTAAAATTGTGTTGAAAAATAATTCCCGTGTTCGAGCATTTGCTTGGAATCTATGTTTGCATGTTTTCATACTATGGTTTTTGACTAAGTATATGATAATCTGATGATCATAATATAAATTAATAGAGGTTCAGCCATAAAAATATCCAATTGCCTTATTTATTACCTTATTATTATTCTTATTGGTTGATAATTTCTATAAATAATAAAAATTCGGCGCCCGTCGTTCACGAAAATATGTTTTCCTACGACCGTGCGCAAAGTAGTACTTTTCTGCATACATTTGCGTGCGCAAAGTTACACTTTTCCGGACGCCGTGCGGATAAGATTTTTTTCCGCACTAAGTACGAAAGAGTAAAAAGCCGTTGCAAGTGTGTTCCCTTTTACCTTTCAATCGCATTTCCCGATATTTGTATTTTAGCTTGAAACAAAAAAAATTAATATTTTTTCATTACCTTGTATAATGATGTATATATAATATTGTCAAACAACAATAAGTGCACTGGTCAACTTTGACATAATTATGATGTCAGATTTTTCCTCAGTTTCTGTCAGCAAGAATCTATAAACACCGACATTTTTCTATTCATCAAATCATAAAAAGGTTTAAAAGCTGTTAAATGAGCAGCTCTGGCGACGAGCTCAATTTGCAAAATGTCAATGATAATTGTTCTTTCATTATAAATATTACGAACAAATAAATTACTTTTTTATTATTATTTTTATTGTTATGTAATTGTTTGTTGTATAGTTCTTTCTATCAAGTTTAACTGTACATTATTCAATGAGTTATAATTTTTTTATTTTCGTTATTATCTGATATGAAGCTCGTAGGAAAAATGTTGTTCCTAACACGTGCGCAAAGTGCCTTTTCCGCATGCGAAAATTTATACGAAGTAAATGCGTGCGGAAAAGTAACACTTTGCGCACTTGTTAGGAAAATAACTATTATTTATTAGTACCAAATGGGGTGAGTAACATGGAAGGTTTTCACGATATTTCAATGAATCATTTTTACTTGTTCACCCATTTCCAGAAAGTAAATGTTCAGTACAATTTTTAATGTGAGAATATGGAACATACAGCTTTCAACTTTAAACCAAGACAAAAAACATCAACAATTGAAATATATTGGAGTTATAGTTTGATAATATTCACCATGATTGTTCTTTTATAGGTACCCAATTCGGCATAGTATTATTCGAAACTTCAATAAACCCATTTACAACTTCTATTGTTTTCGTCTCCTCTCCTATGCCAAAGTTTCCTGAATAGTTTCAGTGTTATTAATCCACAATTCATTCAAGCAGTCATAGTATCTCTGTAAAAGTGCATAGTTATGTGAGGGCGCTCGAATCAGTGAAGAAAAATGCTCAAAATTATGTCTGCAGGGATTCAGCGAAAATCACTTTTGACGGTGTGATTTTGAATGGAGTGATGCCTACTTCCAATCTTTCAGAATCTCATGGTAAACAGAAATCTTGAATTTATTCATTGCGCTCCGAGTATTTTGATATCTCCCGTTCCTTGTTTTCCCAACAGCCACTTGTAAGGTTAAATCCCTCTTAATATCGATGTTATGTTTTTCCGATGAACGTAAATACTTATTATCTATAAAAAACATGTCACGTGATTTAATCAGTTTCTTGAGAAAAATTTAGCTGGATTTAGATTTTCTCAAAGGTATTTTTACGTATCTATGCATAACATGAATTCATGAAATCCTTACAATTATTACGAAGGAAAGTTCGCATTCAGAAGATTGGAAAAATTCAGAGATTAAGTACGGTGACTGAATTTTTAGACAAAAAAAAAGATATTTATGAACATAGAAATTTGGTTGAAATAAGATTAAACGGAAAATAACAAGGACTCAGTTTAATTTAACAAAGCAATCCGAGACTGTTATGATCTTCTGTTGATTATCCTAATTATTTTTGTTCATATTGCAATTTTATCCAAACACCTTCATTCAATTTGATACCAAGAAACTCACGCAAATAGTGAACAGTCAAATAAAATCGTAACTGAGACAAGAAGATATGTCATAATGTGTCATAATCAGTCATCATCAAGACTATATATGTTGATGTTAGGAGAGATTAATTTCGAACTCTTTCTATTCATGAGTTAAAAATTTCGAATAATCTATTATCACAATGTTTGCGGAAAAACTCAAATTTTCTTAAGTCCCAATAAATACCAGTATATAGAGGGGTATCTATATGAAAAATGAGGGAAAATTTTGGAAAAATCTTTATATACATGAACTATATATCGTCATCTGGGATGATGTATACAGAAAAAAATAAATGTATTTTCAGGTCCCCAAAACTGCCGCTTAACATATATATATATATATATATATATATATATATATATATATATATATATATATATATATACTTTTCTATCATATTTGTTCTTGATGATGGACTAAAGAATATACTGGAGTTTCATCCCAAAACCAAACCGCAAATTTTCACACCTCGACACGTGTTTCAATCACAAAGTGATCATCTTCATGAGGAAGTTTAATCTTACGAGGATTGAGAAGCGGTGTCAATATAAACTGTTTGCATGCATACCCACTATCATCAAGTAGATATTTGTTATCAAATGTACCATTCTCGAATAAGGCAGGTAATGGGCTATCATTTAGTATGGTACTATCGTGAACCGATCCACGCCAGCGTGCAATAATATGGCGGATTTTCATATTCACAAATTGCTTGAACATTTATAGAAAAGTAACCTTTTCGATTTCTATATAATTCTGCATTTTCCCCTCCCGGGGATATAATTCTGATGTGAGTACAGTCTATTTTCAATCTCGCGACTAAACTTGTTACCCGATGAACAATTCTACAAACCGCCGATTTATCTATATTATAACTGTCTCCTAAAACTTGTTGGTATGCACCAGTCGCGTAATATCTCAGCGTTGATAGTAACTGATTCATTGGATTTATCGACATGTTCCTTTTGGTAACGGGCTTGATCTCATTTCCAAATATATGGATTAATTTCATCACCACACGTTTAGAAAACCGAAACCGTTTCATTTACCTCTCCCTATGTACACTCAATAATAGCAAGAACTGAAAATGTCAAAATTTTTTACAAAAACTCTTGAAATATTCAAAAAAGTTTGGCGGAATTCTCATCCGTCAGTTTGATTGATACTTTAATCATTGGTGTGGCTCTGATTAGTTAACAAACGATTAAATTCGAGTTGACGTGACGTTAAAACTTGACTGGCTTTTATGCAACCGATATTTGAGATTTAACGGCCATCATCATGAGTTAACGTGACGTTAACTTAACGCGTCGTCAATGATCAGTATTTCTATGCAACACAATTTCGCATATAACGCCACGTTGAATATTTAACGCGACGTTAAATTTTTAACTGGCTTTTATGCAACTGGACCTATAACTTTTTTTTTATAAAACAACAAAGAAAAACAAAAAAAACTTACTCGAAATAGGAAAAATTCAGTAATTTTTGGAGTGCTAAAACACACGTGCACCTATTGCGTGTAATTAGCTGGAGATAGCAGTATTTCTTTGCCCATCATACAATATGAAGTTAGCCGGTATACGTGCTTCATAAAATAAACCATTTCTACACAGAATTGCGACTAGCAGGAGTCGACGTAAGGTGCCATCTAGTTTCAAAATAACAAAACATTTTAAAATCCTAAAAATTGGAGTTAGCAGGTTAACACGTTTAGCCGACGATGTGTACTTTGACGATTCCAATACATGTAATCTGTGTCTAATGGAAAATAAAAATAATGGTTATACGACCAGATCGGTGAATTTTTCACAGAGAAAATCCGGGAAAAAGAGACCATTTTTCAAAAATTCATAATTTTCATAAATGTGAAGCTGCACAAACAATATTGCAACTGATAGATGATAACATGTGGTACATCTGGTGCGCAAGATGTTTTCTGTCCGATGGGTAGTTTTTGCACAATCGTGTTATAAACAATTTAAGGGCACATCTTGCAAGATGCGCCGATTCAAGGAAAATCGTCGTAATCAAAATCGGTGATCGTGAAAGTAGAGATTACAAATTGTTTATTTTTGATTTTCACCTGAGAGGTGGGAAATGTTTTGAAATGTCACTGAAAGTTGCTCCAAACGCTTGAAAGTGTGTGATAGAATCGAGGAGCGGTAGTGGGGAATTGCTTTGTTCCTCTCCGAACAGATTTGTACCGTAGAACAATAAATATTCATCAAATTCACGCAAATATATTCAAAGCAAGTACCATTGCTAGGACCAGTGATAAATCCCAAACTTAGTCAGTCAGTTTCTGTATTGGAAAATGAAAGGTAAATTTCAAAAATAGAAATTTAAGTTATATTTTAGGTGATGTTTCAAGCATTATGAATGGAAAATAGGAAGGAAATGTAGTAATTTCAAATCAGTTTTTGTCAAATGATTGATACATTAGAAATTTATTTATCTTATTTCTTCTGGAAATTTCCTACGCTTCTACACATTGCATGCTAATAACGCTGATTGGCGTCATCGTATGATTTTGCGATATGCTAACAACGCACAGTGTTGAAAAAATTGAAAAACCTGCCTTAAAATGAAAGTTGAAAAGTGTTGTATTATATTTCTTACAATGAATTTTCTGTACGGAATATCCCCACCTACAAAATACCATTATTCACACAGATCAAAGTAAGCTAAGCTTTCCTTCGCGACAGTCCAAAGTTGTTATTTTTCGGAGTATAACCTCCATAGTGTCATAATTTCAATATAAAACATAGAGAAAAATTTCTGAATCAAGATGAAAAGAGTTTCTGATAGTAAGTATACTACATATTAAAAGAAAATTGAATGATATTGATGCAAGTTCTGCAATTCAAATTGAAATAGTTTGAATATTGTTTAAAATTTTGTTATGGAATATATTATAGAAGGTTTAGATCATGTCGGAGCAAAAATATTTCCTGTATTTTGTAGTCTAATACAGTCTTTGTCAGACGTTGCAAAGAAAATGTGCCCATTTTCTAGAAAACATTGAAAAATATACACGTTGCACCCAAAATTATTCCTTAATGAGCTCGCACAGCATCAATGGGAAATTGGCTTTCAGTGAATTTGCTCAATTTTTCCATATATTGTAGAACTCGTGATTCTCATCAAATGCCCTCATTGCACTGACCCTTTAGATCCAACAGTTTAGATTATAGGTACAGGGTGCCAAAGTTACCCTTTCCAAAATTTCAAATTGTCTTCGTTTTTTTTTTCAATACATTACTCAAATAAAGCATTCATCAATTTTTTACATGGTCGATACAAATCCGCTATAGAATATGATAATCCCTGCACGTATCCGCGATATACAGGGCAAGTCCAAAGATAGCAAGATATTCAGTGATTTTCGAAAAATTTGATATTTCGAATGTTTATTACATGTGGCATATGAGTTACCTATTTGAAAATGGCAAGCTCGAGGTGAAGACCTTAAGAAAATAGTATCAGAAAATAAAAAAAAAATCAGCGAGATTTCAAATCTGAACTTGGTCTTCTGGTTGATCGACCTAAACCAGAATTTGGCAACACTAACAATGATAATACGACTCGTACATTTTAAGTCATATCCATCAGCAAGTATTCAATATCCATGAAAGTATAAACTATAAATATATTACAGGTTCATGTTGAAAGAATAGAATCCCTTCAATCTATGGAGAATGTTGCAGATCCCGAAATACCACTGTTGTAGAATCTGAAGTCCTAGAGCCTTCCAACACAAATGTGCAATTGGATCACTCTTATATCTCTGTCAATAGTGCCAAGACTGTCAGAAAATAAGAAAAAAAGGAAAAGTCATGAAGAGAAAGTACATAGTCAAAAAAGGCTCAGGCCTAACCAGGTTTCCAAAATATCGAATTGAATATAAACGCTAAAGCCCTAGAAACATTCAAACAAATTGCTATTGATATTCATAATATTCCTGACAGTGTGAAGACTGTAGCGTCGTTACTAGAAAAACATTTTGATGACCATCAATCTTTAGTTTTATGAGAATGTTCGATTTTACATATTCTATTTGCTGAAAGGACTGAATAATCAGTTGTATTTGAATGAACTTATTATGGTTGCAAAGAAAATACAGTCTTTATATCTATAAAAATAATTCATTCAGTGTAAAAAAATATTAAAATATCAATTATTAATTCTGAGTGTGTTTGTTTGGTGCATTAATGACACATTATTGGTTTGCAAAAAATCATTGGAACAGATCTAGTGATGTTTTTAAAAGTTTGTAATATAAAATGGTATCCTTTAAATAGATAGTTTATATAAGTATCAATAACATAAATATACAATTATTGTGTTTCATAATCAGAAAATTATGTTGCCTGTACGCCATGATTGAATTTGTGAGTTTGATTAAATACAATTTATACACTCTTGTATATTGGTACTCTTGTACTTCATATCAATTTCAATAGTACTATTGATTCCACAATCGAATATTGACCATATACATATAAACATCAATTAGGCAGATACCGTTAATATACCAATGAAATGCACTGGAATTCATAATATTTTAATGAAAATACAATTGGATAACATTTCTTCTAGCAAGTTTGCCTTCTATCAGTTCTACCTTCTACCTATTGTTCCTGGGAAGCAGTTCAGCTGCATACATTTCTCTTTGATAGCATTTTTTCTGTCGGCAGTTCTAGGAAAAGTCACCCATTCTTCGGTAAAATTTCGTGTTATTGCAGCTGTTACCTCATGTAATATTTTGGAGATAGTATGTTGGGAGGTTGGAATATTGTAACTCTACCCAATAACCCTCTGATATGTCCCTGTAGCATAAAAATGAAGAGCAGTAAAACATATCACTGCTTGGGGAACTGCTACAATGTTGTCATTTTGGATATCCACCATCATACCATTTAGTATGAATTGTGCCAAGTCTTTGTTAACTCGAATTAACTCCTTGAATCTGATGTCAAGTATTGCAAAACAGTCTGAATTGTCTCTCATTACCATTCTTTCCAAATTTTCACTTCTTATACTTTCCAATCGTTCTTCTTCTGCTACCGCAAGAACATTCGAGTTGAAAGGTAGCATTCTCATTGATCTCATTCAGCAGGATTGTTAATCACATTGAATGGCTGTGTTTTGATTACAAAAACACTAAACAGCAAACACCATCACGTCCATCTCCACAGAAGACCCGAATCCCCAATCGAAAATTTGAAATCGACCCGTGACCTGGTAGGGGAGTTCTGTCAGTTATAAATCTTATTTATGGGTAAACGTTGATAGAATACGACAGGTCTACTGAGGTAAACCGTCCTAAGGATCTGATAATACCTCTTTTTCCCCCACCGAACTCTTTAATGACGTGCCAGCAGACTATGATTGTCACCGTATCAAAATGTTTTGAAGAGCTGTCAACTTAGGTTCATTCTTTACTCAAGTTTTGAATAGATTATAATTGGTTATTATTTAGTGATAATTCTATAAAACCAAATATGGATGGTTCAACCTTAGGTTAGTGACGATAATTCCACTATTTTAATTTAACCATATATTTGAATACGGTAGTTGAAAAGTGCATTTTCAAATCAGATGTTAAAAGTGTTAACATTTTTTCATGTCAAGCAAATATTTTGGAACTTTTGGTATGGATCTCTACCAGATACCGCTTTCATCTAATATCAAATCGAAAGCTTGAGGAGTCTTTTTTGAAATGTGCTATTCATTGTTTGCCTTTTGCTGCCTTTCAACTCAATACGACATCAATTGTATGAGGAATCTTGATGCATAACGGTTATGCAACGTAGCCCGCACTGGGGTCCAGAATAATTAGTGTTTGAAGGAAATAATAATTGACGGCCCAGAACGTTGCCCCAAAATAGTTTGAATTTGAATCCCATCATGCGGTGTATTAAACGAATGGTCTGGATTCCCTGATTTCATACAGTGCTTTCAATTGAATTGAAGATCCAGTTTACAGAACTGATTGTTTGCTTTCTCTTTTAAGGTATTTCCACCACTCGTCTTCATCTTGTTAACATCATAAGGAGATGTGAGAGCAGGAGTCACGAACACCAGTTTCAATATTTAGCATCGGAATTACCTATATATAGTAATGAAAAGAATAGAAAAGAATTCACATTATCCAAATCGAAATACAAAACCCGATGGCTCAAGGCTTCCCGTACGTATGACGTTTTGATCGCAAGAAACAAGGAATGGCTAGAGACAAATTTCCGTTTTCATCCCCAAGTCAACACAACTCCATCAAGTTGTGGTCGCGGTCGACCAGAGGATTTCGAAAACAGTTCTGAAAGATCGAAGAGACTCAAAACCCAAATATTGCGAGAGTCTACATCAGGAGCTGTACTGACCTTTGTCGCTCAAATGAATTTGAGATCTGAAGGAAAATCTGAAGCTTCTCAAGTGATAAAAGAGATCACAACTACCCCAACACAAGCAACAAAATGTAAGGCTGCATATCAGAAGTCAATACGTTCCAAGTCAGAAAGTACTATGACAGGAGAAGATGTCCTTAATTAGTGGAAAATTATCGTGGCACCATATGACGTTGTGAGGACAAGTGCTCCCGTCGTACAAGGTAGTACAAGGTGCAAAAAAAATTGTTACCCTGAAAATATCCAAGCGACAGAAATATCAGTAGAAGACCCTCTACAGGATGTACTGACCACACTGTTAGATCAACTTTGTTTGCTCACTAACAAGCAACAACAAGCAAGCCTTCTGTACTGAAGCCAGCGATTCTGCTGTATTTCTTACATGTATGGTTCCAGTTCGCATGACATGTAAAAAAAAGTTGATATGGCAAAATCCTTGACTGTATACTGTCGACCAATAAAAATAGAATTTATTAAAGAATCCACACAACTTTCAGTTGCAGAGAAAAATAGAGTAGATAATGAAATACGTGCTTTACAAAATTCTACAGTACTAGTGCAAAATAATAATTTCACAGTGGCCCACAAATTGATATTTTCTATGATTGATGGGAAAGTTTGTAATGCGCTCACAGATACATCTTCAACACAGAAATGTTTCTTATATGGCGCAACATCAAAAATGTTTGATAACATATGAGACATGATTAGCACAAGCTTGAAATTCGGTTTGTCAGTATTGCATGGATGGAGTCGCATGTTTGATGGCCGATTTCACCAACTGATTCCTAAAGTTAGGAAATATCTAAATCGAATTTAGGAACGCCCATGTGCAATTTGCGTTTCACCACACGTTAAGTAATGTTTAAGAGTGATAGGAAATACCTACGTTTGGTATTTTCTATCACTTTTTATAATTATTTTAACGCTTGGTGAAACGCAAATTGCACTTGGGCGTTCCTGAATTCCATTTAGGTATTTCCTAACTTTAGGAATCAGTTGGTGAAATTGGCCATGAGTGTCTGCTTCACATTGCGTATAAATTGCCTATAAAAAAATGTCAAGCTCCAGGAAAAGACAAAGATATAGTGACAGAAAATAAAGCCAGAATTCAGAATGAGTTTAAAGGTCTAATTTTCGACACTCCTAAGCCTGGTCTTGGGAACACCAATGATGGCAATAGGGCAAGGAGATTCTTCAAAAATGCAGAGTTGTCAGCAGAAATAACAAAAATTGATCTAGTGTTAATCAAAAAAAATCATGTAGTAATGATAGCTATCACAAGTGGTTTTGAAATTGATGTTGATAGATTTCGATCTCATGCTCATGAAACGGCAAGGTATTTTACCTCTTAGTATCCCTGGTACAATACGTCACCAACCATGCATAAATATTTAATACATGGACCTGAGATCATACCCTGTGCACTGCTACCTATTGGACAGTTGAGTGAAGGAGCTCAGGAAGCGCGCAATAAAGATTTTGAAAAATACAGGGAACATAATTCAAGAAAGTGTAGTAGATCGAAAAGTAGTGCAGATATTTTCAAATTATTTTTAATCAGTAGCGATCCAGTCATTACAAGCAAGGATCTTCAAAAAAAGGAAACATGAACTAATGCCAGTGAAAGCTTTGCAATTGTTGAAGGTGTCATCTCCATTTGATTCATCATCATCAGAAGAAAAAAAGGTGGAAAAAGAAACTGATGATAACACCGATGCTGATTTCTGAATCGAAATATGCTGGTGATGTTTTCTCATCGTGGAAAGTTATACATTAAAATCCTTTATTCATAGTAACTCCGATTTTCATTCAGATAACTTTGATTCTCTGCCGGTAATCAAACCTTTCCGTCTTTTTTACACTTTCATTTTTCAATGTGCGACGGAATGAATCGCTTTTTTGCGATTTTAAATTGATACGGAGTGGCAAACCCATAGGAACTTTTCGATTTGTAGAATTCTACATGACACGGAGTCCCACTGCAGGATCGATAAATACACTAGAAATAAACTCACTGCGCAAAAGGGACCACCCACGTGATATACAATGAACGCCAGCAGCAAAGGAACCAACCATTTTTCTGGAAAGTTATATAAGGGAGCAAAATTAGCCCTAAATTCCTTCGGATTCGTATTCAGGATCGCCAAATCAATACTAATACACCTGTTCCCTGAAAAATGTTCAGTCCTGATAAATTTTGATTTGTTTCTGCTATAGACTCGAACACTCACCTTGTATAATTATTACAAATGTTTGTTAAAATAAAAGAGAAGTGACGTTGTTAGAACTGTCAGATTGACAAAAATTGCTTATTGAAATAGACCGTACTTATTTTCTCTTATGGTGCATTTAGTCAACATCATTTCAAAATTGTGCTTAAATATGTTAAAAGCGAAAGTTGAATCTGTTAAATCAAATGGCACCGTTTATGCAACAATGTTAAGTTTATGCTAAAAACATTTGATGTTACTGTTATGTTTATGATAATGCTTGTGCTAAAGTTGACTAAATACACCTTAACTGAACAAACATGGCGCAGTCTTAGTAAAGTGTAAACATTAACTGAAATTGGAGTTCAACAAACCAAAAGAACTTGATGTACAGGGTGTCCCAAATTCGAGCCTCATCATTGGGATCTCGGAAACCAGAAGAGATACGAGGTCGGTTAAATGGAGGCAAAGTTGCGCAATTTCGTGCTCATTCAAACGCCGCTTTCATATTTGGAAAATTCTGAATACTTCCGAAGATTTTTGGAAAAAACCGATTATTCGCGATTTCATTTTTATTTTTTTGTGACCCTATTTGAATAGAAATAACAAAACAAATTTCACATTCTCATTGCTACTTTTTCAGTTCTACAAGATGGTGTTATCAGATTTTCAAACAGACGTTTCGTATTTGAGCTGCCATCATCAACTTTGTTTTTTTAAATACGGCCCTGGATTTTTTATTATGGATTTTTAAATCTTCTAATGTCCCAAAACAAATTATGTATCGCACTTATTCGAAAAGTTTATATTAATAGCATTTTCCATAAGAACTCATGTGTTAGAGAGAGACAGGGAATATATTTTTGGTAAGATCTTAGCAGGACATCGTTAAAATAATTTTTTCGAAAAAGAACGATACATCATTGTTTTAAGGACCTCAGAAGCTCCTGAAAGTTGATATAAAACAATGTGTGATGTTCAACAATAGGCATGATGTTTTAATTATTCCAAAAAAAGTCAAACAAAAACTATAAAATTGAATACCCAATGAAAGTTAAAGCAAATATTCAAATTGTAATCCACCTGCTTGAATGCATTTTCGTGTCAGTCTGTGAAGTTTATGGATGGCACGCTGAATGGTCCTTGCAGGGATAGCCCTTATTAGGTCTTGTCGTAATACTTCAAGATTTTGTGGCGTGTTTCGATAAAGACGGTTTTTGAGAAATCCCCAAAGAAAGTAGTCAGAGGGTTTAGGTCGGGGCTTCTAGCTAGCCAACGTACGGGACCTTGGTTTCCAATCCATTTATTAGGGAATAATTCATTTAATAAATTTTTAACACATCTCCCATTATGAGGTGGTGCAACGTCTTGTTGCCACCATAGTTGACGTAATATGCCCAAAGGTTCTTCCATTAAGAAATCCAATATATTGGTCCTTATTAATTCTGCATATCTACCGGAATTTAATTTTCCTTGAATAAAAAACGGGCCGATAATTTTATTATGCCACATACCGACCCATATGATTGTCATCCCCGAGGTCTTACTTCTTGATTCTGCCTTGGGTTTTCTATTGACCAATAGTGTTCGTTATGTCTGTTAAATAGTCCATCTGTTGAAAAACTGCTTTCATCTGTCCATATAGTTTTATTTAGGAAGTCATCATTTTCATTAATTTTATTTTGCAACCAGTTACAAAATTCTAATCGTCTCTCAGCATCGCCAGGTCTTAGTGTTTGACTAATATGGATTTTGTAAAGTTTATATCCACGCTTATTTAAAGTTCTCCAAACTCTCATTCGCAGTAATCCTACTTCTTCTGAGAAAACTCTAACTGAAGCTCGAGGATTATTATTGGCCTTAAAAAATAATTTAAAATTATTAATTTGACTTCCTACTTTGTAACATTTTTCAAACTTACAGTGTTCAAGATAATTTGTTCCTCTTCTGGATCGATTCGTGTTCCATATTCAACCCTTGGCTTAACAAAACTTCCGTACTGAGCTATATTATTATCAATATTAGCAAAATAACTATAATGCGGCTGCCGTCTTTCTGGATATTCCAACAAATAGCGCTCACAAGCCGTTTTTGAATTTCGATTCGAAATATAATAAATCCTTATCATGTCTCGTTTTTCTTCGTTAGAAAAAGTAATTTTCGTTTAACAAGCGTTAACGATTAGTGAACGAACAGTGAACTGTCAAAATATTGGATAATTTAAACATTAACAAATGAACTAAGATAGCCAGAATGCACGATGCACAGCTACTTTGATAAAATGCAATTATTTTTGTAAATATAGCCTAGGGCCTAGAGTTTGAGGAGTGACACTTCAATTATATTATTTATTAACCACCCACTTTTATGTTAGTTTTTGAGTTTTATGCAGTGCGTTATTGCAAAAAAAGTTTGTTTTAACTCTATTAAAAATCTAATTTTTGTCTCTCTCTAACTCATGAGTTCTTATGAAAAATGCTATAATAGAATAAGTGCGATACATCATTTGTTTTGGGACA
Organism: Chrysolina oricalcia; assembly: GCA_944452925.2. NCBI lineage: Eukaryota > Metazoa > Arthropoda > Insecta > Coleoptera > Chrysomelidae > Chrysolina > Chrysolina oricalcia. Next base: position 12,954,423 of record OX101827.2, read on the forward strand.
TTAGAAACTTTTAAAATCTCAAATAAAAAATCCAGGGCCGTATTTAAAAAAACAAAGTTGATGATGGCAGCTCAAATAGGAAACGTCTGTTTGAAAATCTGATAACACCATCTTGTAGAACAGAAAGAGTAGCAATTAGAATGTGAAATTTGTTTCGTTATATCTATTCAAATAGAGTCACAAAAATATAAAAATGAAATCGAGAATAATCGGTTTTTTCCAAAAATCTTCGGAACTATTCGGAATTTTTCAAATATGAAAGCGGTGTTACAATGAGCACCAAATTGCGCAACTTTGCCTCCATTTAACTTATCTTATCTCTTCTGGTTTCTGAGATCCCAATGATGAGGCTCGAATTTGGGACACCCTGTACATGGAAATATTGCGGAGAATTTCCGACTCTTCTAAGATGAAATTCGAATATACCTAACTGCTACTGAAACTAACAAAAAGTCAAGAGAAGTTCAAGTTGCTAGACTAAAGAACCTACTCGGATATGATGCCTTGAAACTTTACAAATCGATATCCTAAATCCCGGAGGAGAATGAAACAATTTCGTCGATATTAGAAGTACTATAAAAGTATTGTTTACTAAGAAAACACAAAATTACAGATGTTTTCGAATTCTTTTCCCGTAAACAACAACTAGATGAAGCGTTTGACAAATTTTTGACATATTTAAGGTTTCTCGTCAAACAATGTAAATTCGACTCACGAAGATAATCTATTGAAAGCACAAATTGTCCTTGGTGTGTATACCAAATCTGTTCAAGAACGATTACTCCGAGATGATGTATCATTAACTAAAACAATAGATGACTGTAAGTAATCATGGATTTAGAAATTCATGTCCGGCTATTGGGAAAAATTTGTAAGCTTTGTCAAAAGCCCAATCATTTTGCAGTTATATGTAATAATGTTCATAAAAGAACTCATAAGTAATGATATCAAGAACCGAGAATGTCAAGAGTCCGACGAATCAGATTTTACTATAAATACAGTGTACCTTATCAATTCATTGCAAGAAAAAAATATTTGGTAAAAAAAAATGTTAGTACAAGGTGAGTTGATTGAATTCAAATTTTATTCTGGGAGTGAGGTAGATAGTTTCCCTTACAAATATGTTAAAATGATAGGTTTGCATAATAACGTGCAAAATTGCACTATGAAATTGGAGGCATATGGTGGATTTGCAATCGAACCTATCGGTATAGTGAGTGCTGGAGTAGAAACGTCAGTAAAATTTGATGTTGTGAGTTTTGTTGTGGTGATTCTCTTCCAATTTTAGGGTTAAAAACTGGCATAAAATTTAATTTAATCGAACGATTAGACTCAGTGCAACCTTAACAACAAAATACCAATGTTAAATTCACATTTTTTGTAGAATTCAAAGATTCATTCCATTCGAAGGCACAGGTTGTTTTCCTGATGAATGTAAAATAAAATTGACATCTGATGCCATACCTTTTGCAAGTGCTGCACGAAGAATATTATTATTTTTATCTCTAACTATAAGTATGCTCTTGGAGTTGTTAACTTAAGAATAGAGTATGACTTTGAAAAAAAATTTAAAGTTTTATTACAAAACATATATACCAAATTATGGGAACCCGCTGTGATAATAATTAATATGTTAACAACTCCAAGAGCATATTTAGTTAGAGATAAAAATAATAATATTCTTCGTCGAAATTCAATTTATTTAAGTAGAATTGAAAAAGGGGAAAAATGAACCTCGTCTCGATAACATGGTAAATCCGGTGATTCGGATGCAAATTCAACTAAGAGCAAAACATCAAAAACATTCGGGGGTAACTAGATCTGAACAAATATTCAAACCGATTTCTAGTTCTTCTTGAAGGGGGGGATGTTATAGGTTCGAACACTCGCCTTGTATAATAGTTACAAATATTTATTAAAATAAAAGAGAAGTGATGTTGTTAGAACTAACTGTCAGATTGACAATAAAAGTTTATTGGAATATAATGTAATTTCATTTCCTCTAATAACTGTACAAATACTTTCACTCATGGAAACGTCCTCGTTCTTACGTATTGTTCGACGGAGAACCATAAAATTTTCAGGATCGATAGATACATTATACAGGCCAGCAGCGATGGAACCACCCACTTTTCCATCGCTGCTATAAGGGTATCATCAGCTAACATTGCAGAGGTGGACTTCCAAATCCCTTCGGATAAGAGGTCCATCCTACGGTTGGTTCGTCAGCCCACCGATTCTTCGGAAGGGCCAGGCAAACCAAACCAAACCCCGCATGGCAGAGACTCCCTGTTTTTCCCTATCCTTTCGCCGGGAAAAATACAATATTTCATTATGTGTTATTTTATTTATACTTTCATTTTAAGGTTTCCTCAAACCAAAGCGGGAACGTGGGAACGGGAGCGGGAACGGAAACGGAAAATGGGAAGTATGCGAATTGCTAGAAAAACAGTGCACGTTGCAAACCAAACAGATTTCGTTGTTTGTCTGCATTTCGAAATACGAATAATCGCACCAGTATGCATGTTTATATACTGCTCTAGAATTTAGTCTCGTGTTCATCCCGTTTCCGATCCCGTGTTCCCGCGTTGGTTTGACGAAACCTTAATGACTGAATCTTGAATTTGATTTTCAGAAAACAAAAGACGATTCATCCTCCATAACTGTACGACAAGAACAGTGATACAATTGGGAAGAATCAAAATATGTTGACAGAACTTTTAGATTGCAGTCCTTGTATTAATTCTCTTTCTATAAAATGAAAAAGAAATCTGTAGGTCACAATGAGCTTATGACAAGAGGCATAAGATGTCCGGAGGACTGCTCATTGCTAATATCCTATACAATAGGAAAAGTTGGGTCAAAAATCCATCAGAAAACAACTACTTTCCTGGCTAATGCCACGACGAACATTGAATTACATTTGATGAAATTTTCGTGCAGAGTTCCTACAAGGTTATCTCTGCAATTGCTTGGTTGCATGGGAATGTTCATCGAAAAATTCGGACCACCTATATATTGATTTCGGAGTGTTGCTCCTCATCAGTATAGGGTAGGTCTAGCAGTCAATAACTAATGGAACTAATGGAAATTTCATCAGATGTAATTCAATGTTCGTCGTGGCATTAGCCAGGAAAGTAGTTGTTTTCTGATGGATTTTCGATCCAACTTTTCCTATTGTATAGGATATTAGCAATGAGCAGTCCTCCGGACATCTTATGCCTCTTCTCTTTCTATAATTCATAAAAAATTTCTACCAATACATATATGACTTATACTGTATTTTTAAACGCTTTCTTTCAGGATTCAGAAGGAAAAATGTAATATGATAGCTTTTCATTAATTCTCATAACCACAAATTATTTTAATTTGTCTAGTTAGTTCCTATATTATTAATGAAATACCGAACATGTTCAAATGGTATAAGAAATTCTGTTTGATGCACTATTAGATCCAACCGTTGCGTCTACTTGGAAACGAAAACATACAGATACATCGGCGAAATGAATCGAGAAGGTACATTTGGGCCTTACAAAGGTAAACCTTTCTACGTTTGCTTGAAGGCACTTCGTTCGACATATTTTCTACCTGCTGAAGATGATAATAAATATATTGGATGGGTCAAGTTTATATTGGTCTTAGTATTATATTTTTCATTGTGGTTTGAAGCACTGATACATTTGGTGATGACTATAAAAAGTAAGTATAAATCGATATTCTATACAGTGAACGAAGTCTATAGTGAAGAGCACAGGGAAAGTAATGGGAATATAGTTCAGGAAATAAGCACTTTGGTTATAAATTTTTTCGTCCTTCATCGATTCACTTGAAATTTTAACAGTAGGTAGGGCATAGCCCAAGGATCAAAATCTATATCATACCGAGTGGCGCTTTCATCCTGGGGGCGGTTGTCACCCCATTTCGGGGGTGGAAATTTTGTATTACATTTGAACCACAGGAATCGATGGAAAAACTAATTCTAAGTAAACAATGTTATAATTTTATATTTTGTATTACATTTTAACCACAGGAATCGGTGGAAAAACTAATTCTAAGTAAACAATGTTCTAAGTAAACAATGTTCTAAGTAAACAATGTTCTAAGTATACATTTTTTCTTTGTAAAATTAATATATTTCGAGTTATTCGCGATTGAAAGTAAGTTTTTCGACGAAAATTTCAACGTTTTCTGCGAATAATTCGAAAAATATGCATGTTGTCAAAAAACTGTAGGAAAGAAAATTGTGTCTATAAAAAAACAAAGAAAATTTCTCCTTCGTATTTCCTATATGACCAATACGGACCGAGCTACGGCTTGTTGATGGTTAGCTTCGAAAAATTCGAAGCAGATTTACGAAGATATGCTTAATACCCTTGGTGATCAATGTCCTTCGTATGCGACCGTAAAAAATTGGACTGCAAGCTTCTAAAGAGGTAAATTTTCCATTGAAGATGATGACCGATCGGGGAGGCCAGTTTCTGTATCAGTCCCCGAAAATATCGATGCAGTTCACGACATGATTTTAACACACCGTCGAATTGAGCTAAAACGGATATCTGAAGCACTGAATATTTCATACGAACGTGTTCATCATATAGTTCACGTCAATGAGAAAAATAGCAGTAAAATGGATCCCCAAATGTTTGAATGTTGACCAAAAGCGTGCCAGGGTAGTAGCATCGCGTTCGATCTGTTCTCGATTTGAAAACGATGTAGACTTCTTGAACCGAATTGTTACTATGGATGAGACTTGGGTACATTTCTACGATCCAGAAACAAAGCAACAATCGATGGAATGGCGACACTCCGGTTCTCCAAGACCTAAGAAGTTTCGTATCCAAAAATCTGCTGAAAAAGTTCTTGCTTCAGTTTTTTGGGATTGCCATGGAGTAATCATGATTGATTTTTTGGATAAGGGTAGAACAATAACTGGAGATTACTATTCGACATTACTGACCACTATACGGGAAAAAATTAAAGAGAAAAGCCGCGAAAAGCTATCCTAAGGTGTTTTGTTTTTGCAGGACAACGCCCCTGCACACAAATCTCATGTTGCCATGCAAAAAATTCGTGATTTAGTGTTTGAATTACTAGAACACCCTCCTTATTCACCAGATTTGGCTCCGTCCAACTATCATCTCTTTCCTCAACTGAAAAAAAGTTTGAAAGGTCGTAAATTTTCTTCCAACGAGGAGGTAATAAAAGCTGTGGATGTCTGGTTTGCAGAGCAAGAAGAAACATTCTTTTTGAAAGGTCTAGAGACATTGCAGGTTCGCTGTAATAAATGTATCCAATTAAGAGGATAATATGTTGAGTAATAAAATATTTTGACATTGAAATTTTGTTTGGTTCTATAGTAGGCTAAGAATTTTTCAATATATCCTCGTAAACGGCCTATAAAACTTTTTATGAGATAGTTCGTAAATGAAAACCCCGGTTTTCGCCCCAGCAAAATCACTTTGTGGAATTTAAAAAAAAAGAAATAGTGAAAAAAATTACAACTTTTTTGATTATCCGAAAATATCTCAGAGATTATTCAAGAAATCGTTTCATAGTCAATAGAACTTTTGTAGAAATTTACAAAACCAACAAAATGGTTTTCTATACGTCCAGATCGGTGCCTTTTTCACTGAGAAATACCGGAAAACCGTCGAAAAAGAGACCATTTTTCAAAAATTCATAATTTTCATAAATCTGAAAGTGGATAAAGATTATTGCGGGAACTGATAGATGATAACATGTGGTTCAACTGTGCGCAAGATGGTTTCTGTCCAATATGTAGTTTTTGCACAATCGCGTTATAAACAATTTAAGGGCAAATCTTTCTAAATGCGCCGATTTAAGGGAAATCGTCTTTTTCAAATTCTGTAAACGGCATATGGAAGTAGAGATCAATATCCACAATTTGTATATTTTGGATTTTCACCTGAGAGGTGGGAAATGTGTTTAAAATGTCACTGGAAGTTACTCTAAATGCTTCAAAGCGCACCCGAAGTTGCTCGTATGAACTTCAGTTCGACTTCGGGTGACTTCGGATGACTTCGGACGCACTTTGAAGCGTTTTGATCAACTTTCAGTGACATTTTCAACACATTTCCCATCTCTCAGGTGAAAATCCAAAGTATGCAAATTGTAGATATTGATCTCTACTTCCAGATGCCGTTCACAGAATTTGAATACGACGATTTCCCTTAAATTGGCGCATCTTGCAAGGTGTACCCTCAAATTGTTCATAACGCGATTGTGCAAAAACTACACATCGGACAGAAAACATCTTGCGTACAGTTGAACCACATATTAATAATAAATATGCTTTATTGTCAGAAGAAATCCCTTGTTAACAAAGCTAAAGATGTATATGAAACGTAAGACAGTAGGCGTGTTCCGTTTCATGCATTGAGGACATAATGCGCATATGACCGTTCCGTTTCCTACATCGGGAGCGCATTGACACGCCCACTTTTATATTCCCCTCTTTGGCCTTGAGACATCGAAAGTGCATGAACTACTGCCCGCTCGTCTAGCAGCGATGAATGCAATCCGAGTTAGATCTGTCAAACTCAAAAGTCAAAACAAAGAGTTTCTTGTCTGTGGTTTCACGTTCAACAGAAACTTCAGAAACCGAATTCAAAGTTTAAATTTGATATTTGATGAAGTGTCAAGTATCGTGCTTTATCACATTTACCTGATTTACCGTACAGTGGAAGAAAAAATCGTCAATTCATTCAACATCATCGTCGGTCTCATGCCAAAACTACGAATGTGCAATTTTTCATTTCGAATGAGAAGAGTATTAAGAATATTTGTGCTTCTTGCTTTGAAAACCAAGCTAAGTTATCACATTCGCGAATCACTCTCGTTCACAGTAGACAACCTGATAGCACTTTCGTGAGTTTGGCATTGAAAATTTTGGTAAAAAATTAGTATTTTACATATTGAAGTCAGAACCCTGGAATTAGTATATTCGCGGTTTTGGCATGGGACAGACGATTTTATCCTCATAACTATCACTTGTATCAGAATCTGAGCTACTCGCATTTCCATAAAGCTCGTTTCCTACTCTTGCCATTCTACCCATATTAATTTATTTACTAGATTAACAGATTTGTTTTTGTTACATAAGAATTTGGTTTACTGATAAAGTGATGAACGTCAACATCTACGGGAAACGGCATGCACCACGCAAGCACAAATTGTTCCGATTCAACCCACCAATGTCAATGTTAGTTGAAACGGAACGCTTGATTATGTCTGCAACAGTGATGCGATGAATGCATGAAACGGAACACGCTTAGTGTAAAACAGATTAAAAACATGAACGAATTCACATGACACTAGGAGGACAGTAAGAAAAATTCAATAAACAAATAATGTAGACAAAACTAACATCAAAATAATATACAAATATACAGAGTACACAAAATATAAGACATGGGATATACAGTTAATATAATGAATGGAAGAATTCCTGCAAGGTCTCTCAGAGAGAAAATTTTTGACAGTTTTTCTAAATTCATTTTCACTCAAGTTTGCAGATCCAATATCAACTGGAAAGTAATTATACATCTTGCCACCATTATAGAAAATAGAGTCTCTAGTAAGATTTAAAGTTGGTAATGGAAGTTTCAGACTGTAACTACTGTTGCGGGTGACACAATGATTAGTAGTCGATTCAAATTTTGATTTATGTTTATTTACCAAAAAGACCGATTCCAATATTAATAATGCTACAACTGTATTTTTTATTACCTGCGAATATATCTCTACAGGACTCACGGGGTCTAATTTTATAAATACATCTAATGGCCCTTTTCTGTAAAATGAGCAATTCATTGAGTAGTGTTGTTCTACACATTCCCCAAAAAGGTATTCCATAACGTAGATGGGAATCAATAAGAGCGTAATATGCCATTTTGGAAGTTCCTGGTCATAATTCATTAGAAATTATTCTCACTGCATAACATCCAGAAGAGATCTTTCTTTTGAGTTGTTTAACATGGTCATCAAGCACACCCAGAAATTTAGTGCAATCTTTATTTCCTATGACATCATGACCAGACGTTTAAACCAAAATTGTTTGAACAATTGCAAGGAATTGTTAGTTCTCAACCGGGCAAATTTTTTCATATTCTTTATTAAATTACAAATAAAAAAGGTCCTTTGACTTTTTACGATAAAGTTAATATTGTGAATAGATATTTTTAAAAAACTCTTTGTTTAATCCTGTTTTTTAGTTGTTAATTTTGCGCGCTCACAAGTATGAGTCGCTTACCTTTAAGTATCGCCGTCTCTCTCTGACTCATGCGCTGCATCGGCCTCTCTGTGTCTTGAATCATTATTTATCATTTATCTCAAAAACTATCAACTTTATCAAGATTGTTAAAGAAAGGAATGTTATTAATAATTAAATTGTCTACAAATTGGTTTTTCACAAATTTTTTTCTGAAATCTATTTTTCAAAAGTTATTTAAGCATAAATCGGAACATGTAATTAAAATTACCTTTTTATCACTTTATATTACTTTTTTGTTATTATCATAGTAATTTATGCATTTATATCAACAATAATAAGATATAATGAGGCGGGGTTTAGCGCAGTGGTTAATCGCTCGCCTGGTAATCGAGAGGTTCCAGGTTCGGTTCCCAGACGGTGCGATCTTTTTTCATTTTCAGATGTGAAAGTCTGAATGATTGAGGCTCGTGTCGGCTGGAAATAATCCTCCACGATTCACTGTTGTGTTAAAAATTAACAGTGCTGCTCCTAAGTGGCGTATGGAGTTAGTAACACGGCCTACCCATAACACACGGCTAGTGACCATAGCAGTCGATGCCAAAACACCAAGGGAAAAAAATAAGATATAATGGTACTTGAACATTTTTTAGAATCAGAATTATATAAAGTGTCTGCTTAAGTTGGCCACATATGGGATTCTTTTTTATTATTAATTTTACCAAAAAAGGTAATTCTTCATAAAAAGTTCTGCATGGTCTAAAACCCATGATGCAACCATCAGATATTGAATTGTATCAATCTTATACGAGGTATGTCAAAAGATATGAATTTTACCCAAGAGTAAAGTAACTTTATATTTCACAATATCGAAAATTGTTATTATGAAAAGTTGTTCGGAATTAAAAACTATGGTTCAATATGCAACTACATCCTTCCAATTGGAAAAATAATTTTTTTACAATTTTATTTTAATTATCAATATTACTTTCATCATTTTTATTTATTACAAACATGTTAACCTTTCCGTTCTGTTTAAAAATTAATATGCAAATTTTCATGAAACAAAATTTTATATATGATACATGTTCGGTATTGATAATTTGAGAAAAATTTGTGAAAAAAATATTTTCACAACCAGAAGGATGTAATTGCATATTGAAACATAATTTTTAACTCCAACAAACTTTTTATAATAAAAATTTTCGATATTGTGAAATATAAAGTTACTTTACTCTTGAGAAAATTTCGTATTTTTGACATACCTCGTATAAGATTGATGAAATTTCAATCTGATGATTGCATCTTGGGTTTCACACTATGCAGAACTTTTAATGAGGAAAACATTTTTTTCGTAAAATCAATAATAAGTTTCCCATATGTAGCCAACTCAAGCAGACTCACTATATATAAAGTAGCTGTTAGATTTAATTCAATACCCGCCGTGGTCTTAGCCAGGGGAGTAGTTGTTTTCTGACAGGTTCTTGCCATAACAAGCCTACATAGTTAGGTGTTTATGGGAGTAAAGGGTTCATCATCGGTCGGTAACGACTGTTCGTTAGCAAACGATCTCCCAAAGATTTCTGTCTTCTTCACTGTATATAATTGTGATTTCAAAAAATGTTCAAATACCATTATATTTTATTACTGTTGATATTAATGCATAAATTATTATGATAATAACAAAAAAGTAATATAAACTGATAAAAAAGTAATTTTAATTACATGTTCCGTTTAAACTTAAATAACTTTTGTAAAATTGATTTCAGAAAAAAAAATTGTAAAAAGCAAAACAAATTGTACACAATTTAATTATTAATAACATTCCTCTCTTTAACAATCTTGATAAAGTTGATAGTTTTTAAGATAAATGATAAATAATGATTCAAGGCACAGAGAGGCCGATGCAGCGCATGAGTCAGAGAGAGACGGCGATACTTAAAGGTAAGCGACGCATACTTGTGAGAGCGAGAAATTAATTAAAAAACATGTATAAACAATGAAATTTTTTAAATCTCTATCCACAATATTATTAACTATTGTATAAAGAATTTTAAAAAAATATTATCTATAATTTATTTAATTTTTTATATACAGTTTGTCTCACTAACCATATGGAAAACTTTTTTATTATTCATTTCAGGAAAAAACTTATTCTTCCTAAAATGTTCTTCATGTTCTAAAATCTGAAATACGATCATCAGATATCAAATTTTTTCAGTCGTATACGCGGTGTGACAAAAAATATGAATTTTACCCAAGAGTAAAGTACCTTTATATTTGAAAATATCGAAAATTCTTATAAAAAAAAAGCTGTTCTGAATTGAAAATTTTGTTCAAACATGCAATTACGTCCATAGACATTGAAAAATTGGGTTATGTTACTTTTTACTTTTTTTTCATTTTGAATGAACATTTATCTCTTTTGATTATGATTTTTTCATGTAAGTGGATGCAATTGCATATTTAAACGTAATTTTTAGTTCTTAACAACTTATTCCAATAAGAATTTTCGATATTTTCAAATATAAAGGTACTTTACTCTTGAGTAAAATTCATATTTTTTATCATACCGCGTATACGACTGAAAAAATTTGATATCTGATGATTGTATTTCAGATTTTAGAACATGCAGAATTTTTTATGAAGTGTAACTTTTTTTCCTAAAATGAATAATAAAAAAGTTTTCCATATGGTTCCAACTTAATGAGACAAACTGTACATTTTCAAATTTGAGTTATTTCGAACCTTTAAAAATTCTTTAAAAAATATCAACTTTATCGTGAAAAGTCATAGGACCTTTTTTATTTGTATTTCAATAAAGAATATAAAAAAAATTTCCGGTTAAACACATTCCTTGCAATTGTTTAAACAATGTCGGTTTAAATAATATGGCACGGGGTTGCCCCATGGCAACATGCATTTATATCATCAGTAGGGCAATTTGAAGAGGATCGCATAAAAAAATTGAGGTGGAATAGTTTTCGATACTCATGCGCCGATTCCTCCTGGACTAATAGCCTTGTAGCTCTTGAAAAACCCCACAATAGTTATTTATGTAACAAGTGTGTAAAGTGGCTTTTTTGACGAATGTGAATATTGTCACATGAGTCAAAAAAAGCCTTTACACACGAATTACATACAATATTTTTTCTACTACCGTACATAATTTTTCACTGAGATTAGAAATACAAAATTTACTCTACACACTATGGTAATGAATGTACATTTTACGAACATAAATTTATTTGACGATTAAAAATATATTTCACTCTTACATAACAAAATAACATTAACAAACAAAACAATGGTCAATAAATTAGATTTTTAGTTGTTAGTTGTTGAAAATATTAATATTGAAGATGCAACTATTACAGCTTCCAAAATTTATGAATTTTGCCTTTTCCATTGGAGTTTAAAACATTTTGTGACCTTATTTCTGTAATATTGGTATCGAGCGGTTCTCCAAATTCTCTATTATCGTCTTCAACAGTAAAACTGTAGTTTCTAGAAACGCTCTGTTTGAAAGTAGATGGCATACTGTCATCCATCAACAGTTTATTAGAAATTTTAACCTTCTGCAACAGCAGATGACTTCCATCCTCCGTGTTTTTTACAGTTAGAAGGTCACCTCCAGAATTTACTAGCATAGTAGCTGAAGACCTCCTAAAGCAGTGTCCTGTGAAAGCTGTTGGATTGGGCAAGTTCAGATAGGTTGCTATAACATATGGCATTTTTTACCAAATGTATTTATCCCCACAGGCTGTTTAGAACATTTACCAATATTTTAAAAACAACCTATTACAATTTATATTTGATGGTCTTAGTGAGGTATATTTTTTATGAAAGATAGATAATCAACTGAAAAATTATTAGGATTTAAAATCTTAAAAATGCGTTCCATTCCATTTTTTGTTTCTGGTATTTTAATATACACTGTTTGTTTATCTTCTACATCGTTAATTGTCATTTTACATTATTCTTCTCGACGACAAGCTCCCGAAATTCCAATTATGAAACCAACATAAAAAATAACATATTGCAGTGGTACAAATAGCTTAATTGAAGAGGAAAACATGAGAAAATATTCTGACGTTTGGAATGTGAAATTGTAATCAAAAGAAAATGGTTTTGGATTATTTTGCGTATGATGTGTGTGCCTAACTAAGCCGGTGGCCTTTGAGGATCGGCGTAGTTACGCAACACTCCATACGAACACCATACATTGCAATAGCGTTACTCATAACATAAAAAATATTTAGATTTTATACATACTCAATCGTTTACTTACTTTGATCATCAAAAACTGGGAATCTGTCGCATTCAAGAGAAAATTTATTAAATGTTCTCTTTCAAAAATTTTAGATTTTCTTGCTTTATATCCTTTATTTTTTTGTTTGTTAAACGCTATTAACTTGTTGAAGTTCGAAATATCAACGTTGTTTTTATATTTTAAGGTGCTCTTCAACATAGAATAATATAGACCATAGTGTAGAAGGTTTGCAAGACTTTAATTTCTCAGCGAAATAGGCCAAAATGGCGTTTTCTGAGTATTTTGTCACTTTATTCTTCCTGTACCATTCTATAAATATGTTATATTTCTGTTCATAAATGTGTGCAGATTTTTCTGGTAATAGATTTTCAGTGGCTTTTTGAGCACTGTTGAGTATATTTGGAGGAGTACTGTCAAATTCGCCTGATGAATTTGAATCCATATCGGTTATAAGATAGGTACAAACAGATAAACTGCAATAAAATTTGAATGAATCAGGTATACAAACATTATTGACAAAAACTTGTTACCTTGTGTGATTAGATTAGATTTTAGATAATGTACAAAATAAACCTCATAAATCAATCTATAACAAATACTTTTGCTGTGTTCTGTGATACTAACACAATTTCAGATATTGATTGTCAGTTCTTCCAATTCTCGTAACCACACAGCCCAATTACTTTTTGAGCAAAATCGACATCCACGGTCTGTTAACATTTATTTAAAGCAATGACATTTGCAGAAAATTATGATCAAAATAAAAAATTTGTTGCATACTAAACATAAGCAAAAATTATTTTTAATCGTAGAAGAAGATACCATAAGTGGCAATTTAAATTGAAACCTTTCATTTGGTTGCTATACACAATTTTTGGCATATTTTACTTTACGCACTAGTGCGTAAAGAGTTTTACTTTATGCACTAGTGAAAAAAGTAAAACTTTACGCACTCCAAAGCGTGCGTAAAGAACGTACTTTACGCACGGTAGTAGAAGAAATAATTTCTGGATGAGCTTTTTATCATTTAAAATTAAGGAGCTATGTTTAAAACAACCACACTCACATTTATTCCAAAATACTGGTGAAGAAACATGTGTCTAGGTACCTATCGGCTGCTCTAAGAAAAAACCAAGCAAGCGACATTTTTTTCAAAAATCGTTTCTTTCCATTTTTGACATGTATAATGCCACTTGCATCCAACAAAACAAAGCAAGCGCATGAAATAATAGTGGAAGCAGAAGTTTTAAAGGATGGAAAACCAAGTAAACGCCAATGTTAACAAAATTTCTACTGACAAAGAGAGCATGTGTATATTTCCAGTGATAAAAAAAGTAAGTGAATGTCACTTGCTCGCTTTATACTCAGAAAATGGATTTGCTTTGTTATTCTCTAGAATATTAGTGCCTAACTGAGCAAAAATTACCAAATAAATGCAGCGATTTGCTGTGTTGGCAACATAGCGGTTGCCCTTTTTTGTAGTAATAATCGATTGTTTTGAACGCACGATATACAGGGTGATTCACCACCACTTACACCAAATAAATTGAAAACCAAAAGTAATAGCACAAATAAAACAAAAAAAATACCTGAATGACTGGAAGCCTAGTGGAACCGTGCAGCCTCACCTTAACTTCCTTCTTCATCAGACTTGGGACTGACAGCAGAGTTGATTAGGTTATAAGTGAGATTGCGATGTTACACACATTACAACATGGCAAACTGAAATAAAATATTTTTGCAAATCAAATAAAACATCATAACAGAATTATTTATATTTTATCATGTCGAAGCAAATGTTTGAATGTTGCTCCGTTATCGTCAGCACACAATTCCAAGCCACGAATGGAGTATGGAGGGCGTCTATTGGAGGACCCCGCACTTTTTATAGGTAAAATGGTTCTCGGTGAAATTGTCTGAATTTTTAGTATATTGTAGTATTCGATGTACTGATTAAACGTGCAGAATCGCAAAGTTCGTTGAGGGATAGATTTTGAAATTGATTTCAAGTTAAAATTCAAGTTAAAAATCAGTAATTTCTATTTAATTATTATATCGCATTATTTTTCGTTCTTATCATCAACGTACCTTCACATTACTGAATATCATTCAGATGGTGCAGATTATATCATTATGTACAGAGTGAAGAATAAAAATATTTCTGAAATATGTCTGAAAATTCGATGTAATAATGAAATATTGATAAAATCATTTTGGCATGCAATATACTATTCCCATTTCATCATTGATCACAATTCATACATTTCGTACAGGGTGATTTAAAAAATTGGTGAAATATATGGCTGGTTCTTTCGTACATATCCTGTATATTCAAGTGAATTATCATTCTCCGAAGATAACTGATACCGTATAAACATGATATCGTTGGGATATATAGGGTGATCATGAAAATTTTCGATGATAAAAATGACAAAATATCAACGTTTCAGAAATCACCCTGTAAATCACGATTAACTAGGTGAAATTCCTTCATTATTATTTAATATATTCATCATCCTCTCCTCAACACTGTCCCAAAAATTCAGTTTCCTACATAGTTAATAATTGAAAAACTTTCAACCATTTTGCATGACGATTTGAAGGAACTTGTTCACGCGTACATTCTGCTAGTGGTCAAGATTTTGCATGAATGTGGAGATCAAAATAAATATAAATTGAGTGAGGATTAGAGATAACAATCACATCAGATATACGAATTTAGTAATGTAAGTAATGTAAGTACATATACTTAGTTAATTTTGTAGGTTTAACCTTTGTCGGAATGAAAAACAAACTAACTGGGAAAAGTGAAAATTATTGATAGAACGCTTTTATTTCTAATAGAAGAATTTGAATCTGGACAGCGACCATTTTTTTCCAGTGCGTGTTCCACTAGGATAGAGGTTTCCTTGATTTTACATTTGCTGGCTATCAAGAAACATATAGACATCTATTATATTTCATCAATATAGGTATTTCAATACGTAAAGGTAATAATAATTATCACTGATGAAACTGATTGATTTTTCTTTTTCATTCACTTTCCGTCAACGACAGAATCAAAATGTACCCGATAACCGATAGGGTTTTCTTGTACTATGAGGACCGTAGCGCTGCTACGGGGGAGGTGGATTAGGTTAAGACTGTTCCTTGTCATCTTCAGTGATTGGTGATGTCCCGTACCGGGGCCTCATTCACGATTGGGCGAGTCAAACTATCCAAGCACTAGGAATTTTATCTGGCTCAAGCCTGAACTAATGTGTCGTATATTCAGTCAGTTCCTAAATGGTAGATGGAATTGGATGGACCGTCATTGGTCATCACCCTGCAAATAATGTTACATTCATTTTGATCTCCACATTCTCACATTTTACTATTTGTGAAAAATCTTGGCTACTAGTAGAATGTACGCTTGAACAAGTTCCTTCAACTCGTCATGCAAATGGTAATAAGTTTCTCAATTGATAACTATGAAACCAGTAATAGTAGTAAACTGAATTTTTGAGTCAGTGTTGAGGAGAGAATGATGACTATATTAAATAATAATGAAGGAATTTCACCGAGTTAATCGTGAATTTCTGAAACGTTGATATTTTGTCATTTTTATCATTGAAAATTTCCATGATCACCCTATATATCCCACGAAATCATGTTTATACGGTATCAGCTATCTTCGGAGGATGATAATTCACTTGAATATACAGGATATGTACGAAAGAACCGGCCATATATTTAACCAATTTTTAAAATCACCCTTAACGAAATGTATGAATTGTGATTAACGATGGAATAAGAATAGTATATTGCACGCAAAAGTAATTTTATCAATATTTCATTATTATATCGAAATTTCAGACATTACTAAAATGTTTTTATTTTTCACTCTGTACATAATGATATAATCTGCGCCGTCTAAATGAAATTTAGTAATATGAAGGTACGTTGACGATAAGAACGGAAAATAATGCAGTTGGCACTTTCAAATCCCGAGAAAATAACTAAATAAAAATTACTGATTTTTAACTTGAACTCTATTTCAAAATTTATCCATCAATGAACTTTGCACATTCAATCAGTACATCGAATACTACAATATACTAAAAATTCAGACAATTTCACCGAGAACCATTTTACCTATAAAAAGTGCGGGGTCCTTTAGAGTCATCCTTTGTGGTTAACGTACAAAAAAATTGGTTAAGCTATCAGTTACGAAAGATGAGCCTTGCAAATCTTAGAGGCCAAGCTCTGTCGCGGTTTACCTAAACTGACCGATTTTCAGACGAAACTGGCGTCAACATAAGCGAAGATGTAGCAGTCATTATCAACTTTGGTGGTCTCATTACCAGCAGTATCCTGTTCAGGGTGTATCACAAGGAATGGCTCAGCATTTGCGGCATGATATGCGACTCCACGGAATTTGGAAAACCATCAAATTTCGAAGAAGCACGGAAACGAGGAGATGTCCACACATTGGCAATGTTCGCATATGCAGCAATTGGAACAACTGCTTATTTTATTACCTCTCTTTTGGAAGCACCTGCTTGTGAACAGTTGAATGAGAAACTCGGTAAGTAATAATAATAATAATTTATTTCCAGAAATAGATAGAACAGTGTATAAATACTTGGGACATATACATAATGTTGTGGAATTATTAGAGAGTTATTGCAACCTCTATTGTGATGATAGTTTAATAAAGTTTTCCTTTATTTGACATATATTCAGTATGTTTGTTTGAAAGTGGTTGACAATGTTTCACTTTGAGTAAGGTTATTCTGGACTTTCATTGTTTAAAAAGAACAAAGAAAAATTCAATTCTCTGCAATTTTTAATCACGACGCGACGTTTCAACTGTTAAAATCTACAGTCGTTATCAAGTGTATAATGCGACAATCTCAAGGATACTTCTTATATATGCTGTGGATAATTTTGTGTCATTAGCCTTGGGGTAATTTGGCGGTATTCAGGAAAGCTTGTTAATTACAGTGCCAGGCCCCTCCGGTACAGCATTGTTAATTCTTATCGCAATTTCAATTGATCCATGCCACTAATTACGGGTTTCCACATACTATGGATTTCTATGCTAGCTTGACTGAAGACTTTGTTGTTCATAATACGTGCACTCTCTTTAAACTTCCTTCTATACCAGCCCTCTTCTTAATGGGTGACTTCGGCTTCAGTCCATTTTATGTTGTGTTGGGTCGTCCAGACATGATCCGCTATCCCTGACTTTGATGTTTCTCCTCGTTGAGTGTTTCTTTTGTGTTCAGCGAGTCTAACGCTGAGTAGTCTCTTAGTTTCTCCAAGATAAGCTTCTCCGCTTTCACAAGGGATGCGGTAGATGCAGTTTTTGGAGTCAATGTCAGCGTTACGTGGTCTCGTCTTTGTGAGATGACTGCGAATAGTGTTACCTGACTTGAAACATGTCCGTATTTTGTATTTCGACCCAATTCGCTTTATTTTTTCCGATAGACCTCTAACATACGGAACGCTTGGGTCGGCTCGTCTGGATTCTAGTTCTTATCCCCCCTGCGGGCTAGAACCTCTTCTATATGTTTTTTGGGGTACCCATTTCGTCGCAGATCTTTCTTGATATTGTCCAATTCGATGGTAAGACTTTTATCTGTGGGTATACTGATGTTTGGCACTTATCATTGTTGTTTTGAACTTGAACTGAAGCCGAAGTCATCCATAAAGAAGAGGGCTGGTATAGAAGGCAGTTTAAAGAAAGTGCATATATTATGAACAACAAAGTCTTCAGTCAAGCTAGCATAGAAATCCGTAATCTGTGGAAACCCGTAATTAGTGGCATGGATCAATTGAAATTGTGATAAGAATTAACAATGCTGTACCGGAGGGGCCTGGCACTGTAATTAACAAGCTTACCTGAATACCGCCAAATTGCCCCTAGGCTAATGACACAAAATTATCCACAGCATATATAAGAAGTATCTTTGAGATTGTCGCATTATACACTTGATAACGACTGTAGATTTTAACAGTTGAAACGTCGTGATCAAAAATTGCAGAGAATTGAATTTTTCTTTGTTCTTTTTTAGACAATGAAAGTCCAGAATAACCTTACTCAATATTCAATATGTCCTTTACAATTTTCTTTTATTAAAATATAGGCATCCCGTATTTAATCTAAATAAAGGAATAGAAACTTTTATTTAAGGTATTTGGAACGCTAGAGCAGTACGAATACAATGAAAATTTGGGATGATATTTCTCGACAGTAGCTACATCAGCTGATTTTTTTTTGAGAATTTTCTTCCATTTAGAATCGGAGATAATTGTACTCAAAGTTGCTCCCTTATAGACTTTTAAATCATAGCACCATAGGCCAAATGTAATAATTGTTTCAAATAACATACTGTACAGAAGAAACGCGTCTTACAAATTTGATGGAAAACTAACACATTATGTCAATTAACTTGATAGCAATGCTAATAACCAAATCTGGAAAAATTCGTCCATTTAATTATCGAAATACAAACTCCCAAAGTCGGCAATGTTTTGATCGATTAGGGCATACAGATGACCACGTCAAGAACAATGGCAACAACGCGCTGCAGCTCGTAAGGAACACGAGAAATATATCCCGAAATAAATGGAACAGGAAATATAGAAAATTTAAACTCTAGAATTGGAGAATTGGGCAGCCTCCCTGCCCATATTGTCGTCAGAATATAATTATATGGGAATTTTGGAAAAGATTAGACGTGGAATTGGAATAATTTTCTGAACAAAATGGTTAAAGAAAATTTGTGATCACTTTTATGGTTTTCGTAGTAAATTTTACCTCTCTTCCTAGTTTGGCTCGATTCCATTTGCGTCGGAATTAATGTTTTTTTTCCTGAAGTTCAAGAAAGATCATCATATAGCATTACAAGTTTTTTTTTTGGTTCACGTCGAATAACTCTACAATAATTTTACCTTGCGCCTACCTCCCCATTTTCCATTTTCAACTTTTTTTTGCAGCTAACATCGCTGCGACTGCATTGTGTCTTTTTTTCAAATGGCTTTCTTTAATGAACCATCTTGTGAACTAAATTGATAAGAGCCAAAAGACAAAAATATTTATTCAATTAAATAGTATTAAAATGTATAAAACGAGTTACAACATATAACGGATATATAAATAAATAAATGAACAAATATATAAATATAATATATATGACGTTGCACAGATCTTAAAACTATCGCTTAGCCACAGTGGGAGGGAGGGAGTGAAAGACTGTGGTGCGGGGTTTGACACGGAAGGGTAGAACCAAATCGTACCTGCCTTATGGCAGGTTCTACGATGTTGTGTAGTTCGAATGTTGTAAGTGTTACGTCGCATCGTGTTTTGGTTCCTCATTGGTGTTTTTGACGAGTTTCCGGGAAAAAAAGGGGGAAAAACCAGATTTAGACTTGGTGGTATGGTCTTTGTATGTGTTATGTTACACGTCTTCTTCTGGGGTTTCCTGTAAAATATACAGTGCCTGGTAGATGAGCCCTTCCTGCCTCTTTTGGGGTCTGTTATGGTGGGCTCTGACTGCTGTTATAACAGGCTTTCGAGGATGAAGTATCTGAAGAATTTCTCAGACTGGTGTTTGATGAATTCTTCGATGATGGGAATATCGGCTAGCTCTCTGAGGTCGGTTAGCCGAATGTACCTATCACTGTTGGTGATGATACGGAGTACCTTATTCTGCATCCTCTCTAGTCTCGACATTTGAGTCTTGGAGATGCTGCAGAACACTGGACATGCATATGTCATAGTTGGTCTTACCTGCTTATATATCAACACCTTGTTAGTCATGGACAGCTTGGAGTCCCTAGCTATTAACGGGTATGTCCGTTGGATTGACAAGCTGACATGCCTGACAGGGGGTTAATTTTTTGTACAGTTGTACCCCCAGGTACCGCGCTGTCTCGGTCTCGTCAATCTGATTACCCAGAGCTCTGAATCCCCCAGGAATGTGAACGTAGGAACGTTTCCTTTTCCATGTGAAATTCATGAGCTCTGTTTTATCAGGATTCACCACAATTTTGCTCCTCGCTAGATACGGTATGACTTTGTGTTGCAGATGCGTTTTCAGCTCTGATGCTGCTATATTACTGTACTTTGACTGCACATCTATTGCCGTGTCGTCAGCATATATAGCTGTGTTTGAGAACGTGGGGAAATCATCTGTATGTAGCGAATACAAAAGTAGGGACAAGCTCGAGCGGTACTCCGGTATACCTGCCCTTAGCATCTTCACGATAAAGCCCTCTATCTAGACGGTATCGAAGGCCTTTTGGATATCTCACAGTAGCATGACTGTGTTGTTCTCGATTGAACCCCTCCCTCACGTCGTGGACAATTCTGATAAGAGCCATTTCAATCACTTTCAAGCAATCTGATCGTCGGGACTATAAAAGTTACTGACACTAGTGACAGAGCAGTATTGCCTAGCGCCTCCGGCACTAGATTGGGTTTAAATGGAGGGAAAATCGTACAGTTGGAACACCTAATTTACTTTTATGATCGACGTATGTCCAATGGGATTCAAATAGAAAACTTTTGGCGCATACCGTACCGTTCCAAATACCTTAAGGGCCAGTTGCATAAAAGCCAGTTAAATATTTAACGTGGCGTTATATGCGAAATTGGGTTGCATAGAAATACTGATCATTGACTTGACGACGCGTTAACTTAACGTCACGTTAACTCATGATGATGGCCGTTAAATCTCAAATATCGGTTGCATAAAAGCCAGTCAAGTTTTAACGTCACGTCAACTCGAATTTAATCGTTTGTTAACTAATCAGAGCCACACCAGTGATTAAAGTATCAATCAAAGTGACGGATGAGAATTCCGCCAAAATCTTTTGAATATTTCAAGAGTTTTTGTAAAAATTTTCGACATTTTCAGTTCTTGCTATTATTGAGTGTACATAAGGAGAGGTAAATGAAAGATTTTAACACCATTGAGGTAAATATAATATGTATATATTTCAGAAAATGTCTACAACATCATTATCTTCACTATCAGAAGAAGAACAAGTCGTTCGGAGACCAAGAACCTTTCGAAATAGAAACAATCCATTCGAAATGTATGATGATATCGATTTCTATCAACGGTTTCGGTTTTCTAAACGTGTGGTGATGGAATTAATCCATATAGTTGGAAATGAGATCAAGCCCGTTACCAAAAGGAACATGTCGATAAATCCAATGAATCAGTTACTATTAACGCTGAGATATTACGTGACTGGTGCATACCAACAAGTTTTAGGAGACAGTTTTAATATACATAAATCGACGGTTTGTAGAATTGTTCATCGGGTAACAAGGGTAGTCGAGAGATTGAAAAATCAATATATTAACATGCCAGATGCTGAGGAAATCAACCAGGTTGCTGTGAATTTCTATGGAATTTGTGGCTTTCCTAGAGTAATTGGAGCAACAGACTGTACTCACATCAGAATTATATCTCCGGGAGGGGAAAATGCAGAATTATATAGAAATCGAAAAGGTTTATTTTCTATAAATGTTCAAGCAATTTGTAATTGTAGCTTGTAGTGTCCTTCATAACATCGGAATTGAACTGCATGACAATGGGCCCCTTCCTGAAGAATTTCCATTGGAAGTGTTGATTGAAGATGAAGAACTTGATGCAGCAGTTGAAAGAAATGAAAGCACTGCAGTTAGGACAGCATTGATTAATACAGTGTTCAGAAGATGATTACTAGTTTTTTTGATTTGTTGATAGCATGTCAAATCTTTATCTCAGAAATACTTTGGCAGATTTCAATAACATTTCAGTTTGTTTTTACTTATTACAGTTACTTATCCAGAACATACCAACGTGACAAGCAGTTTTTTATATTTGTTTCGGATGGAATAATAAATGATAATAAAACTTTGTCGGTTCCCGAGTTTTTGTGTACCTCGATTTTTTCCTAGAAAAATCAAAATTCGTACATATATTAACTCGTCTATGAATTTATTTGAAACAGAAACTAAAATTCAAAGGAAAATTTCCGAAAATTTGAGATTTTTTTTTGTATTTTAAGCACTGATGTCTCAAAGAGTTCAGAGACGAGCAAATTCATGGAAATTACCTTCATTTTGGGGTTATTCAAAACAAAATAAGTATCATAAAAGTAACATTTTTAGTTAGTCCATCAAGTACTTGCACTGCATTGTTTGGATCCTTTGGTGTAGTAATGAATATATTGGAGTTTCATCCCAAAACCAAACCGCAAATTTTCCACACCTCGAAACGTGTTTCAATCACCAAATAATCATCTTCAAGAGGAAGATTAAACTTCCTCATGAAGACGATCACTTTGTGATTGAAACTCGTGTCGAGGTGTGAAAATTTGCGGTTTGGTTTTGGGATGAAACTCCAGTATATTCTTTAGTCCATCATCAAGAACAAATATGATAGAAAAGTATATATAAGTCCATGTGCATACTGGGAATCTGAAGTTGAAACAGTATATGCTGAAAAAAAAGAATGGAATGAATTAAAAAAAAATAGTAGTAGGTATGTGTGCTCAAGACATTTACATGAACCAAATCCATAATGAGTATAACAAGATTTTGTTTAAAAATTGTATTTCCAGAAATTCAAACAGTATGTTCCGAACATAAAAAACTAATGTTTAATATACAATAAAACATTACTCAAATTGAAAATGATATTTTCATTGGGAATTCTCCAATTTTTTTATTTGGAGGGAATATATTTTCATTTGGAGTTTATGCTCCTTTATCATAAATTTGGTTTGCAAATTGGCATTGAACAATTTCCTCTTAAAATATTTAAATTTTATTTGTTCTGCAGTGAGTCTTTTCTTTCGCTTTACTTGATTTTTCTTTCTACGGAGAACAATATTTTCCTTCAATAGTTTTGGCACTTGGGGTTGGGGTTGTGGTTCTTGATCATGGATAGGTGTAGGAATTTTCACTGGAAAGGCAGACTCGGGAACAGGTTGATACTCAGGATCAGGGGATATTGTTTGCACCGTCTCTAGATCGTTACCTAATGGAGATTCAAAAGTGTTATATTCCAAAATTTTCAATATCTATCTCTGCATGTGGATATAGAAGTAAACGAAAATAAAGAATAAAAGAAAATTATAAATGATCCAAAATACCACTAATCTGTTATTAAATTCTTGCATTCTCTCCCAGATTTCTGGATGATTTGGATAGGATGTATCATTTGGTACGTTAAGCAAAAACCAACTACTTTCCTGGCTAAAACGCTGTACATTGAATTAAATCTGTTGAATACAGTTATGAGAATGAAGAAATGATAGCTTTCAATTTCAGAATTTTTCACTTAGTTCAACATGTCGAAACAAATGTAATGGGCGAACTTATAAAATTGCATCATATCATGGAAGAATATCACTACTTCAAAGTTGACAACATACTTTGTAAAAGTTGATACTTGTACTGAATTGAAATGAGTAGGACCTATAGCCTACAGTATAACCCGAGGTGGAATCTGAACCACATAGATATATTTTGGTGATGCTGACACGTTTGAAACCATGAATAATTCATTTTCCAAAAGAGTAGTTGATGGCAACTCATGATATATAGATATTTATAATCAGAAAAAGAAAAAAATCAATAATTCACCAAAGTATTCCACAGCATCATCAAATCGATTGTCCAGTGGTGCTACCTGATCTGCTATGACTGCCAGAACTTGTGCTGCAGCATCGTCCAATTCAGGAGTTACTCGTCCCCCTCCAGTTTTTTTTTATTTCTCTCTAAAATGCAATGATCATTTTATTTTATTATGAATTTTCAGTACAACATATTTGAGCAAACAAGTTGTACAGACCTTCGGTACAGTACGAAGGTGAACCTAAACTAAACAAACATAATTTTAAATAATTCTGATACTCACTTTATCAATTGCCGCCTTTCTCTTGGCGTCGTCTAGCTCATCTTCTGTGAATCCAGCATTATAAATTTTATTCAAGTATCGTTTTCTCTGAAAGCATTATATGTACATATTATAAGTATATATTATCTTACATACTTACATTTTCATCTGCAACTGTTTTTTTTGTTTTTCTTTTCAAATTGTCCCATAACATTCTAAGTTGCTTCCAATCTCTTGGTACGCTAGAAGAGCTATTGTACTCATTTTCAATTTTGATCCATATTTCTCTTTTTTTCTTTATGGATATATTGTCTGACCTTTTACATTCAACAATGGCTCCATATCTGATCAGAAAGTAAAAAGAAATTTGATTTCCTATACATATTTATCAAAATAATTCAACTGAAAACAATTATTATAACTTACTTTTTTAAAATATCCAGTAACACAGTTTTATCCACTTCCGTGTAATTCGCACCTCTTTTCTTCTTAGAAGCAGAAGCCTCCATTTCTCAATACTATTTTTTATCCCAACGAATATAAATTAATCGATTGACAGCTTCAAACCTAACCTAAATAATGCATTAAATGACAATAATAGCGTTGTTGTCACATTTTTGCCGTGATTAGTTAACGAGTTGTTAATCTAACAGAAGCAGGTTTTATGCAACGCATCTGATATTTAACGTAGCGTCAAATATAACGTGGCGTTAGTTAATCAATTGATTAACTTTTCTTTGTGCAACTGGCCCTAAGTCGTCTTCATTTTGACCAATCTGCCAAATTTTTGTGAATCATAACTCGTAAGCTATAAATATGCAGTGAACAACAAAACATAGTAGTATTGTGTGAGAAAATTGTGAGTTCAAAGTAGGTAAGCATGAGGGGAAAGATAGAGAAAACGTTCAAGATTTACGTACGATGATTGTTCTCCAAGTATAGTAGTGCCTCGTAAGCATATTGCAAACGGTTGCGCTGTTTGGGAAGGAGTGAAAAATATTATGCTGCAGTTGATTCAAAAATAATGTTCTTTGTAAACTGTTCGGCAGCACATATAAATGATATTAGACCAATGCTGTTATGAGATGGTGATTGGGATGAATAGATGAAAAGATTTTAAATTTGATGGAGGTACTTGTCAAAATAAAGTTTAACTAAAAGCATCTAGAAAGGAGGTTGTTGCAATAACACCATTTCGAAACAGAAGTACGAATCATAATACAGGATACTTTAATTAAAGTTTCTTGTAATTAAGTATACTTATTTCAGTTTGCAATAACTCTCTTATCTTTTCACTTTTTACTCGTTTTTAAATAATATAGTTAGTCATGTTTTGTGATATAGACAGAAAAATAAAACTATAATACGCCATAAGAAACTAGTTTTTGCCATAAAAATTAGTGTTTTTGCTAAAACATTTGGTCCTTCCGAACGTTCAAATATCATTTAGAATCAAGGGCATTCAGTTCAGCCAAAATTGAAGCCGATCCAGATTCAAAAAGAATGTCGCAAAAAAGAGACCCTATAAGAAAAACCAGAAGGTGTACTGTAGGAATTCCGACAGTAAAATACAGTTGGACCGAAAACAAATCGTTAGTTACTACGTCTGCGAGGTCTGAGTATTCAGTAACTAGTATAAAACTGAAAGAAATTGAGCTAAAGAAGCTGAAGGCTATAAATCAAATTCAAAGAGAGGTTGAACAGAAAAATCTGGAGAGAAAATTAGCTGTTGTCTAAACCGAAGCATCATTGGAAGCAGAAAGTCACTGGAAAATGCGAGTGTCAGAAGTAGCAGCGTGAAATTGGTAAAACTAGCAGCACTAGAGCTTGGGCAAAATTGTTTGAAAACACTTCAAGCGCAAATGAAAAAGTCAATTCGTGGTTGTTCAAACAGGAGTCGCCACATTCAAGTCAAGTATATCCTGAGAGGAATACCTTTGTGGTTCCAAAGGATCATCTTCCCCAATCTAGCGACTCAGTTGCATTGAAAGTAATTGAGGAATTCACAACTACAACACGAACTAATTTTGCCAGGAAATAATCAAAATCGGGATGAAACATCAAAAATGTCTTTCAAACATGCACTTAGTAAAGAACTGCTTTTATTCAGTGGAAATGTGGAAGACTGGCCAATGTTTATGACCCTTTATAGGAGATCCACCGAAACATGTTGTTTTTGTAATGGAGAAAACATAATACGTCTTCAAAAATCTTTGAAGAACGAAGCTCTAGATGTGGTGAAATCATTATTTGTTCCTCCAGATAATCTAGAGAATATTCTATATACACTGGAGACCACGTCCAGTCGCCCACAATATATTATTGAATCCATGATGAATAAAGTGAAGTGGTTGCCCGCAATCAATACCCGATATTCATTATCATTTATCAAATTCGCAAATTCTGTTCTGCTCAGTCATTGAAAATGTTAGCCTATGTTAACAATCCACAACTACTTAGCCAACTCGTCTCCAAACTGCCAGAGCATCTTCAGTTTCAGTGGGAGAGAAAAATAGTTAACAAAAATACCACGAAGCAAGTTGTTCC
The DNA here is from genome assembly GCA_944452925.2 of Chrysolina oricalcia. Lineage (NCBI taxonomy): Eukaryota > Metazoa > Arthropoda > Insecta > Coleoptera > Chrysomelidae > Chrysolina > Chrysolina oricalcia. Next base: position 12,981,358 of record OX101827.2, read on the forward strand.
TATGCCCACATTGATAGAATTTTCTGAATGGTTGCAGAAAGAAACTTCTGCAGCCAGTTTGTCATGCAAACCTTCAACCTCGAATTCAACTTCCACAGACAAATTTTTGGAAAATAAACTCAAAAACTCCGTTTTTATCGGATCAGAAAAGTCAAGGGAAGAAGTTTGCTTATTTTTTTTCCAAATTCATATACAAATGTAGACATTTTTCATTCCTCGATACAGATAAGAGATAGGAATGGGTGAAAGAACATAAAATTTTTCCAACTTTGAAGAAAAAAAAGTTGTGGATGATGAAAAAATCGAAAACTTTTGTATTAAACACTTTTTGACATACAAAAGTTGTAGATCTTTTTATTGCCAACAACTTTTTTTCTTAACTTTATTTCTGTATGCGGTTAATTTTCGTTGCAAATCGTGAGAAACTATTTTTACCCCCAAAAGTTCACTTCCTTTTGCCCTTCTATCCTAATCAAATCTTTATTTATGTCCTTGTTCATTTTTGTACCTATTGAGGTAATATGGAATTAATATTCTTGAAATGTTTCAACTGTTAATTTCAATAATTTCAATGAATGAATATGATTATAGAACAAATATTTAAAAAATTGATTTTTGAAAATCTGTTTTTTTTATTTTTTCGCGTTTTCTGGAAAAAAATTCCACAGTAGTGCTACTTTTTTATTACATAATCTAAAAGTAGATGCTTTAACGAAAAAACTGACGGCTGGGGAGAACATATGGAAAAATTAAAAAGAATTTCCAATAAATTTTCCAACGAAAAAATCTACTTATCCATTCGCGCCACTCAAGTCATTATGTTTTTCGGTCTAGTGACGATGTAGGTTTTCATAGTTTCGATGGGCTTGTGTGGGAAAATCTGTTGAAATCTCGATTTTTCCTTACAAGATTACGCCCTCATTTCAACCCTTCAGCAACCTGCAACACTCAAAAGCCTTTCGAATTTTCCATGAAAAATCGAATTTTCCATATGTTCTCCCCAGGAGCCACTCGTAAGTTTCCCTCCATTTTACTCAACTTGATGTACTTTTCAACCCTATTCGAGGCTTGTATGTGAAGATGGGGCACCTAAATCTGACTATTACCAAAAAGCGATTCGATGGTTAACTCAGCTAAAGTGTTGAACAAAGAAACTGAACATTCATCTGAAATTACTTGTTCTCCAATTTTCAACTGCACTCTTGTGTGAACTTTCATTCTGAATATATTCCATATAATTATATTTTTTAATTTTGTAGGGGATATTGTTTATTTTCAATTGCATTTTGATAGTTTGCCTTTTTGACATTGTTCATAGACTCTAATTGATGAATAAACTTTGGCTACTTACTAATCGTCTATTTTTTTCTGAAATCGTTCAAGAATGCCCACTTTCTCGGAGCAACTCGAAAACGATACGGGAATATTTTTGCCGGCTTGTTTACATTTTAGACAGTTATTGAATTCACGCAAATTTTATTTTTCCGACTTCAAACTCAAAAATTTCGATTTAAGACTCGGAAATTACGACTTATTGAACTCGGAAATGTCAGAGTCCCTTTCGTATTAACGCCTCTTTTATAAATATTTTGTTTTATCAACCAGGCCTACACGAAGTTTGCGGAACTCTTGGACCAATGTGGCTACCCAATGGAACCCCATCTGTACCGGTTGTGGTCGTCATAAATATTACACAATTGATGGCCGGTTTGGGTATATTTTGCACTTCAGTTGCTGTTTGTTTCATGATTTACAATGCAACAATTCTAATGCTTACACATGTGGACAATTTTGGAGTGCTCTTTCACTCGATCTTTGAGGAAACTGACACGACGAAGAGATCCAAAAAACTGAGGCAATGCATTATTTACCACCAGAGGATACTGAAGTGAGTTGAGAAGAAATTCATAATTAGGTTTCATTCTTTCAAAGAGACATGTTCATTTTTGTTACTTTTGTAATCTACAGTACAGGTAGTTGCAATAGACCATTACAACATTAGATCCCTACACAATAATAATTTTTTCTACGACAGTGCGTAAACTAAGCTTTTACGCACTGCTGACAGTGCGTAAACTAATACTTTTTCGCACGAGTGCGTAAAAAAATCACCTGTGCGTAAAATCATCAACTGTCCGTAAAGTATTTTTTTACACACTGTTCATACATCCATACATTTTTGAAAAATACAGTATTTTGCGTCAAATATAACTCGGAAGTCTTTATTTGACAATTTCCCTCATATTATATAAACCAACCAAATGCCATCATTTTTTGAATTCAAACCAATGAGAAAAGCACTTTTCGAAAACACTGTCTGCAACCCGTGGTATTTTCAAATCGGTGTTTCGCTTCTTCCTTATATACGTTTTCATAGTTACAACAATTTCTGTGAATAGAGAAACGTCAGTTTGACGGTTCAACTTTTCAACTGACATCAATGACACAAGATGAACCGGTCCTGCAATACGCATTTAGTCCATAATAATTTAATGTATTCGTGAAATTGTCTGATCGAATATCCTTCAAAATGCAGAATTTTCAAAATACTTTCACTTTGCCAGTCGCTCAAACTGTGTTGCTGTACAAAACACCACTCGAGCAAGCTCTCGTGGTGTTTTTAAGCAACACACTTTTTGAGACAGCAAGGTGAAAGTATTTTTTGAAAATTCAGCATTTTGTCGAAATATTACTACTGATAATACGATGACAATTCATATCATTAAACATTCAAATTAATGATATAATTGCTACAATTGGGCAATATAACAACTATCGAAGAAAAAACTTTGTATGAAACACATATGTAAAGGGCTTTTTTGTACTCGCGTGTTCGTTGAACTCAGCTGCACCTCATTCAACAAACTTCACACTCATACAAAAAAGTCCTACTTTACGAACTTGTTTATTTCGTAATTTATTAATTCCTGTTAAATACAAAATATATCAACTTATAAAATAAAATATGATAAAGATAAATGAAAGGTTGGTGGTAACTAAGAAAACTGAAAAAAGTTCCATTGTAAATCGAATACAATATGGTTTTTCGGAAACCCACTCGGGTTAACATGATCCCATATTTTGATTTTTACTTTTGAAGCATCGGCTTGCATCTTGTAGTAAATAATAGTCCTTATTGTTATACCCTAATGGTGGAAACAAAATTTCAATCACAATAGTTTAGTAGAATTCATCTGGACTTCCATTGTCGAGAAACAAAGAAAAAATTCTTTGCATGTGTTTGTTAACATCTACTGTCGTTATCAAATCTGTGAATACGACAAGATATCTCGGATACTTAATATATAGCATGCAATTAATGTACCTGCTACAAATGTAATTATGATCTTTGTGGGGTCTCTCTCAGGTGATCAATGATAATCAATGTGATACAATTAACCTTTTTCTTTTGGTGAGTGTTATTTTTGATGACCGATCTTGACAGGTCTTGACACAGAGTTTTATTGAAATCTCAATCGATCTAGCTGAGTGATAAGTGGTATCCACACATTCCGAATCTCTACGCTCGGTTGACTGAACACGTCATTATTCTGAATATAAGCCGACTCTACGAAAGTTTATGAAAGTTCAGTCAGCCGAGCATAGAGATTCGGAATGTGTGGAAACCACTTATCAATCAGCTAGATCGATTGAAATTTCAATAAAACTCTGTGTCAAGATCGGTCATCAATAATAACACTCACCAAAAGAGGTCGTTGTATCACATTAATTAACATTGATGACCTGACACAGACCGCACGAAGATCATAATTACCTTTATAGCAGGTACATTAGTTGCATGCTTTATAATAAGTATCCGAGTGAGTCCTGCACAATTCACCGTTGCGTTCCAATAAATAGTGCTGCTCCTAAGGTGGCGCATGAAGTTAGTAACAAGGCCTATCCAGAACACGTGGCTAATGACCATAGCAGTCGATGCCAAGACACCAAAGAAAAAAAATAAGTATCCGAGATATCTTGTCGCATTCACACACTTGATAACGACAGTAGGTGTTAACTGTTGAAACGTCGTGACTCAAACACATGCAAAGGATTTATTTTCTTTGTTTCTAGACAATGGAAGTCCAGAAGAATTCTACTTTCACTAATTCATTGTCAACCACTTTCAAACACACAATAATTAACATTTGATTTATTTCAAGATGATGGAATAAAAGAAGATATACAGCCGTATGCATAGTCAATTCCAGCGATTCGCCAGAGTTTCGCCGTTCGCTACACAAGGATTATAAAGCACAGTCGAGCTCCAAAAAAGTGGTACATCTCCAGCGTTTCGCCAAAATGTGACTTATCGCGTAGTTGTCACTTTTTTGGAGCTCGACTGTGCATTATAATCCTTGTGTAGCGAACGGCGAAACTCTGGCGAGTCGCTGGCGATTGACTATGCATACGGCTGATAGTGTCTTGATGTCTTTCAGGGCCAGCCTTTTCAGTTCCATTTAAACTCCAGATAACTAACTAATAGTTTAGATGGTGAATGACATTTTTTAAATGATGTTTGAAGGATCACGTTCTAACCATTAGTTGATTAATCTGGAGTTTATCTGGAACTGAAAATACTGGCCCTCAATAGTGTAAAGAAAATGGTTCAAAAACACTTGTCTCATATATTGTCGAACATATTACACTCCTGTTTAATAAATCCACAGACCTCACATCTCCCCAATTTTCCTCTATTCGCATTATAAATAATGAATGAATAAATCAGTGAAACCGATAAACATAAAACACGACCTGACAGGTTATGTCTTTTCAAGTTTGCCGCGATCCCGTTCGCGAGGTTCACAGATACCATGATGTTCGTGAACTATAACAGTACCAAAGATGTGACAGTACCCCAGTAAACACAGGATATCCTATGGATATCCATTTCATGTCCATAATTGGTCCTTGTGGACATAGACGTTAAATGGATATCCATTGGATGTCCATTTCTGCTAGTACAATGGATATCCGTTTGAGTACATCCAATGGACATCCATTTCTTGTCCAAATTGACTGAAAATCCAGTTTAAAAAACGGATATCCTTTGGACGTCCAGTGTACATCCTTCGCTCGGACCAAGTTCGCATGTTGGTACCAATGATCCTGTCTCAGTTGGCAACCACCGAAATCGGTAATGCAGACAATGACAAATATGAACAATGAAAATGACGCTTGCGCTTGACGCTATTTGCAAGAGGAAGTCTCTTTGGGAGCAACAAACAAGCAATTTTAAATTACTTGGGATTATATTCGTGTCGTATAGTGCTCGGAGTCCTCGGAGGTGCTTTATTTATTACAGTGTTCACTTAGTTGACTATTCAATACTAATTTTGACTCACAGTATTTATATCAGGTAAGTCTCGCTGAAGTAACAATAACTGATTGCAAATTATGGGGATTGAGAGGCTTTGAAACTGATTGTCGTTTGAGTCCAAGGTGAAGGGTGTTTGAGTAAAGATAAGGTGCAAAATAAAACAGAAATAAAATTTTCACAAAATGTTACAGAAGAGCAAAATAGGAATTCAGTGCTACCACATCCATTCGAAGTGGTGATTGACTGTCCTGCTGTTGTTGTCCATTGCACAAAAATGGATGTTCAACTCATAAAATTCAGAAAAAATATTTTTGTATTAAAAGCACAACTCATTATTGATTGTTTTTCAGGCAGTACAACATATCTTGCTCAAATTCCTGATGAAATTCAGAAACTGAAGGTCCATCAACAACTTAGACACAATAAGGAAACAAGTGAATCAATATTTATACTCTCAACTTCTCCATATATACAGATGAACACCTAATTTTTGTGATGATGCACTTAGAGAACGAATTAAACTGTAACGGAACTGTGAGTAATACAGATAGTTATGAAAACTGAACATTTTTATTGAAATATAATTCGATAGAAAATATGATGTATTTCTGATTTTTAGGTTGACATTTTCTAAACTAGTTGGGAATTGTATGATTTCATTAGAAGATGTCTGAATGTGATAATATCAAATTCCTTCCACCTCATTATTCAGCTAGCATGGAGCTAAAAAGAAGAGTGGGTTTGGAAATTTGAAGTTGACCAAATTGCTGATAGGTTATGATTCATTATAAAATCAATTTCTACCGCTGTACAGAAACTGTGAGTTTATCATCTAACAATACGTTTAACCACAATCTTCATAGTGCACACATAACACTATTTGGCCTTACACAAATTCTCTGAACTAAAATTGCTCTTATTCATTATGTGGTTCTTTCAATGTTCTTTTTGTTCATTTCAGTGTCTGACACTACATGATATTTTATATACCTACCTACCTGCATTCAATATCTATATTTTTTTGTGTAGATACTAGTTGAAGAAAATGCTCATTTTTTTATTTGTTTTGTTTTGCTTTGATACCAGTTTGTTTCAATGACTTTTTCAATGATTCTACTTGGTTGTGTATTTAAATAATTGTTATCATTTTGAATTTCCTTTACTATTATTTATATTATTTACTCTTCCACAGGAGTATGTGAAAAAAGTAACTTAGCCAAAAGTACCAAGCCACAGTGGAGTCGATCAAAAATGGCTAAGAAGAGCAAAGGAAAGGAGTGACCAAGAAGAAAAGAAAATTACCTGAATTCAAAAGTTTGATGTCTGAAAGATATTTATTTTTTCTAACAAGAGTGTTTGTGTATTTCAGTTTAATTTTCAATCACATTTTCATTTTAGAGTAACATTTTTATTTCATGTTCTGTTTCTAAAATTTATTCGCATTTGAATATATTGTTTATATGAATCGAATTTTATTCTATAAATGAGTTCTTACATTGAAAATGGTGATGACGATGATGATCTATGGTGTAATGCTATACACCTGAAAAGAAATGTTATGTATTACATTATTTTTTTGATTGCAAAGCATTTCTCAAAAACTAGGAAACTGAAGTTTCTGGAAGAAAATTATTTTTAAAAAATAAGAACACCTTCATGTGGATAACTGAGGAATAAGGTAGTAGTGATTTCATTAGTTGCTGATTGGATATACAAAAGTGTGCTATTATTTTTGGAATAAGCATCTCCATAATGTAAATTGTGAATCCAATTTTCATTCTTATATCTATTATACGTTCATTCAACATTCATCAGTGGTCCAGTTAATGTCAATTAACAGGTCCAGTCTTCCTCCATTGGAGGTCCAGAAAACGTCCATGAAATGTCCCTTGAAGGTCCAATTCACGTCCAAATTATGTACATATTTAATCGAAATTGGATATCCACCGGACGTCCACAACGGATATCCATTGGATGTCGAAAATGGATATCCTTTAGACGTCCAAGTTAGTGGCCGATGGATGTCCATGGGATATCCATTGGACATCCTTTGTCCATCAAAGAACATCCATTGGATATCCACATTGTACGATTTGGATATCCATTGGACATCCAATGGATATCCTTGTGTTTACTGGGACTCCGAAGCCAGAGAATAAACATAACAAGCGGCTAGTTGAACCTATTCAACTTCATTGAAATCTACTGAGCATGCGCCAAACTCGAATTAAAATATAATTCAACAAGCGGGTCATTTCATATTCTTCTTCTTCATTTCAGTATTCTACTACAGTCAAGCAATTCAGAAGAAAAAACTTAAATTTTTGTGTAATGATCAAAAAATATTTTTAAAAAATGCAATTTTCAAGTTTTTCAATTCATTACTTGAAACTCTGTAAGTGGGTATAAAATTAAATTCCAAGCAACTTTTTCAAATAACTTTCTTTTATATCTTGCCATCTTACCCCACTTTTGGCTTCTTCGTGGTATTTTTTTCCAATTTGCCGCAGTAGTGATCACGTGCCATCGATTTTTGGGTTATCGGAAATGAAACTTTTCGCCAGAATTGTTTTCCAATACTCTAATAATAAACTTTTTTTCCATATGGTTTATACTTTTTGGCGGTAACTGTTTATATTTTTAAATTTTAATTTTATTTTAAATTTTTTTGTCCCACAGCAAAATTTATAGAAACCGATATCTTGAATTTTCGAATATTGAAAATATTATCACAATATCCGACTCACATGCCATAATCACAAAACTCTTCCAACATTTTGGAGCCGTCAAAGAAATAAACAAAATTTTCGGCTAGATTTTGACTCGAATCTTGACAACGGAAAAAAATTGGAGTATTTTTTATCGTTTCATCCAACGAAGAATTCCGCGAATTTGCCCCAGTTAACCAGAGGAATAACACTTATCGTTTTCGAGATCCTTTGAATCGAAATAAAACAGCTTGATTGATATCCAACAGAATAATTTTTGTTTTTGATGATATCGGACAGCTATCCATCAGTAACATTTTTCCGATATGTCCGTTTGAATGAAACCATTACTGAAAATACCAATACCTTTTAGCAAAAATTTCAAACTTTACTCGGCTTCCTCCCAAGTAGTGCTGCACGATTCGTCAATGATTTCTTATTCAATAACAAATATCTAAATGCAAAATTCATATGAAGTAGCTTCCGAGGTAGCTTCTTATTGAAATAACCTCAGAAATAACTAAAAAAACTCGATATTCATATTTTTAACTAACTTTGATCAATGCATAATATTGTTTTACGTAATTGATATTCAACGAGTAATGAAAATAAATAAAAAATGCACCAATTCAACTTACCTTCATCTTTTAAATCAGTTGATCTTGACATTTTTCCGATTTTTCACACTCAAAATTGAACCAAACTAAACAATCGCGTAATAGTAGCGGACACTTGCCAATTGCCAATACTGTCGTAATTTTTAATGTGTAATTTTCGGGTGGAATGGGTCGAAAGACTGTAAAAACGAATTTTATCGAGCGTAAACGAATTTTATCGAGCGTAAACGAATTTAAAGCTAATACTGAAATGACTTGATAAGGTACTGAGAAGTACTGAATCAACACTGGAGTAATGGATGGGGTACTGAATGTACTGTAAAAAGTAAATTGTAGGTACTGAAAATATTTAGTGCAGATTGAAGTACTAATTTTTGTACTGAAAATATTTTTGTGAGACTGAGGTACTGAAGCAAGTACTGAAGGAATACTTGTATTGATAATGGGTGTACTGATATACTGAAAATTCTGAGATGTACACCTACTAAAAGGAGTTGTTACCCCCTCGATTTTATTGTATTGTAATCTTCTAGAGTTTTAGATGCATATACACACCACTTGTTTTCCATTCTGTGAAATAATAGCTACCAATACAACTTTTGAGGTATTAACTGATAATGAAAGTTTCAAACAAACTACTTTCTCATCCATAGCTGGAACAAAGGAAAAACGGTAGTAACAAACTGTATGATTGATGAGGATGGAAAATACCTCAAAAATATACCAAATGCTGTACTCAAAATTAATAATAATAATGAATGATGGTTTTTCGGGTTTTTAGACCGACGTTTATTTAGAGAAAATCTCGACGTTTCGCCAACACGAGTGGTTGGCATTTTCAAGAGAATTTTTTACAGCTTCGATCACTGAACACTACTCGTTTGGTATGCGTTGTCTCAGCCAGTATTTATGGGTCGACGTACTCGTACCTGTGTCCGGTGCCATCGTCCCTGCGTCGGGTACCCCTTCGGATTCATTAATTACCCGGTATGGTATTATTACCGTTTTCTTGAGAACAGGTAGCCATGCTTCGTTCAATTGTAACCCTTCTTCAATTCAGTTGAAATTGTTGTGATGTTTTTTTTATTTCGATTGCTTCTCGGAAGAGTCTTGGATAATATGCATGTGTTGTGGCAATTACTTGGGTTTCTTCGAACTTCACTCTGTGATTGTTATTGTTAAGCGCGTGTTCTGCGACAGCGGATTTTTCTGAGTGTCCTAGCCGGCAATTAGCCTTGTGTTCCTTTATTCTGGTATTTCTAGATCGCTTCGTGGTTCCGATATAAACGTTGCCACAGGTGCATGGAATGCGGTACACCCCAGATGAGCTTAGTGCATCACGTTTATCCTTCGCCGATCTCAAGTGATCCTTCAGTTTCTTTGAAGGTTTATATATGGTTCATGCCGTATGTTCCTAGGGTCACAGATCGGATGGGCCGTATACTACGAAAGTATGATATCAAAACCATATATAAACCTTCAAAGAAACTGAAGGATCACTTGAGATCGGCGAAGAATAAACGTGATGCACCAAGCTCATCTGGGGTGTACCGCATTCCATGCACCTGTGGCAACGTTTATATCGGAACCACGAAGCGATCTACAAATACCAGAATAAAGGAACACAAGGCTAATTGCCGGTTAGGACACTCAGAAAAATCTGCTGTCGCAGAACACGCGCTTAACGGATGGGCCTTATACTACGAAAGTATGATATCAAAACCATATATAAACCTTCAAAGAAACTGAAGGATCACTTGAGATCGGCGAAGAATAAACGTGATGCACTAAGCTCATCTGGGGTGTATCGCATTCCATGCACCTGTGGCAACGTTTATATCGGAACCACGAAGCGATCTACAAATACCAGAATAAAGGAACACAAGGCTAATTGCCGGTTAGGACACTCAGAAAAATCCGCTGTCGCAGAACACGCGCTTAACAATAACAATCACAGAGTGAAGTTCGAAGAAACCCAAGTAATTGCCACAACACATACATATTATCCAAGACTCTTCCGAGAAGCAATCGAAATAAAAAAAACATCACAACAATTTCAACTGAATTGAAGAAGGGTTACAATTGAACAAAGCATGGCTACCTGTTCTCAAGAAAACGGTAATAACACCATACCGGGTAATTAATGAATCCGAAGGGGTACCCGACGCAGGGACGATGGCACCGGACGCAGGTACGAGTACGTCGACCCATAAATACGGGCTGAGACAACGCATACCAAACAAATAGTGTTCAGTGATCGAAGCTGTAAACATTTCTCTTGAAAATGCCAACCACTCGTGTTGGCGAAACGTCGAGATTTTCTCTAAATAAACGTCGGCCTAAAAACCCGAAAAACCATCATTCATTCAACGATGGCCGCGAGAGCCTTTCACAATTTGTAATAATAATAATGTTTATTTGTTAAACCATAAATAATTTGTACATGAAATTAGAACTGTGTGAAATAGCTCAAACAAATAAATAGGTTAATCACTGAAGCAGTAAGGTGATTACCGCTTGTTAGTGATAGGCTAGATGCTATTAATAATAGCATGTAGATTATTAGTGAATATATAGAATGGCACAATGAAAAACAATCAATAAAACGATAATAAATCAAATATTAATATTAACTTCTCAGGAACGATTTCATTATTGATTGTTATTTAAATCTAAATAATTAGTTGAGATCATTCTGACCAACAAAGTCCCGAAAAAACAATCTTCCTGTATCCGAAATCCATTTTTTTTATTTTGTTTTTGAACGTATTTTGGTTTCTGATAGTTTTTATCGTTTTTTGTAAAATCTGATAGAGTCGCGGTTCGAGATACGATGCATTTTTTTGTCCAATTGCTTTTGCACAGCGAGGAACATTCAGGAGGTTTGTTTTGTTTCTTGTGTTGTGGGTGTGAGTAACTTGCTCTAGCTGAATATTTCCTTTCTTTATGTTGTTTAATATACTCAAGCAAAATAGTTGTCTTATGTCAAAAACAGATACTTCTTTATACACACTGTCGCTTGAGTATGTTTTTTCTTTATTCAAAATTATTCTCAAAATCCATTTTTGCACGACAAGTAGATTTTTCAGGTAGCAGTCATTCACTCCACCCCAGCCTACTATTCCATATGTGAGTTGGGATTGAACTAAAGCAAAATACAGAGTTCTCAAATGTCTGGCGTCCAAAAAATTCCTTAGGTACTTGATAGACAAAGTTCCTCTTATTTTTCTCACAGTAGTTTTTATTTGTAGGTCCCAACGTAAGTGCCTATCAACAACAATGCCTAAATATTTTATTGATTAGCCTGATTGTTTCCTATATTTAGAGTTCCCATATCTGTTAGTCCGTTTGAATACGATGAGAAGGGTAGGTATTTGGTCTTTTCCAAATTCATAGTGAGTTTGTTTAGTCGAAACCATTTCTCAATATTTGTGAAATCACTTTCTGCTGAGGCTTTGAGATTCGTCCACGTGGTGTCTCTGTAGAGAATGGCGGTATCGTCCGCAAAACTCAGAATCTTTCCTTTGGTCTCAAGCAGGAGAAGTTGATTCAAATAAATTATAAAAAGGATTGGTCCTAGGATGGTTCCTTGTGTGACGCCAAATGTAACTTTTCGAGGATGGCTCATTGTGTCATCAATACTTACTACCTGTTCTCGTTCACTTAAATAACTTTTGAAAATGTCGTATGTTTTTCCCCGAACACCGCAATTTTCTAATTTCTCCAATAGCTTAATGTGGCAGACCGTGTCGAATGCTTTAGAAAGATCAACAAAAATGCATTATAACATACTACTAAAATATTTTTAAAGGGCTCAAAAAATAATGCTCCTGGTTCAAAAATATATTTGGAATATACAATTTGATGTTAATGGAAGCATTATAGGCATAAAATCAAGATGGCTGCCAATATGGCGTAATTTTATTTTTCTAGAATTTTAATATGTTGTTGGAGATAACTATTACAACTTTGAAAAACATAACTTTCTTTATTATATAGTAAGTTTCGTGTTTAATATTTTGTTCACCTTAGAACATCTAAGATTTTTAATTGCAACAAAAAGAAAATTACAAAACTGGATATGAGCGTCGAGCGTCAATCATAACCGAGTGATTGATATGCGGATGAAACATAAATTTTTATATGCATTTCCAGTATCTTAAAACATGCACTTTTTTCACATGACGTAATGGAGGGCACTTTATAAAATCGTCATAACCATTTGTCCACCCTAAATTGTGAAAAACTGATTTATTATTCAATATTGAAAACGTAATTTCCATATGTTCAAATTCAAACGCTCCTCAGCTGTGACGTCAGTGTCTTCTTGTAATATGATTGGTTGATATTTGGGATGGCGCGGATATGACCGCAATTGACCAATCAGAATCACTCGCACACTGACGTCCTCCCGGCGTTTTCAATAATTTTTAAATCGATAAATTGATGAAATGAAAAAATCTAAAACTGGGTACGAGTTACGTGAGAATGCTATATTTCGGAACAGCTATTTGTATAACAAAGGAGGAAAGTGCTACTTTTCCCCCCGAGGATGAAGTAATTATTCAAGGCAGAAAAAGGCACTTCACTCTCATGTTAAACATATGAATTTTCCGCCTCCCTCAAATAACAAGTCATTTTAAATGATAAGAATAAAATCGACAAAGTCGAAGTACCCTTCTCTCCACATCAACCTCGAAACATGAGAAGACTCGTTACAAGTGCTTATTGTAGACAAACAAAAGATTATCCTTAATTTGGCTGGGGATGACCACCTGCAGACATGTTTCGAGGTTGATGTGGAGAGAAGGGTACTTCGACTTTGTCGATTTTATTCTTATTTGTTTGTACTCTCCGGCAAAACATTCGAACTTGTTCGAATTTTCGCATTTACTCTACCGGGTGGCTATTCTTGAGTTTCAGGGAGTAGAAAAGCCAAGAGAAAACAGGCACTTTTCTCTTTTAGCGAACATGAGTGTATTCTTGAATTTGTTTTCTCTTACCTGTCGAGAGAAATAACTCCCTGACCTTTCTCTTGGTATTTTCGAGGGAAACGTCAGGGAAAAGAGATTTGAAAAGTCTGTTCTTTTGGTGTGATACTGAAATGGATGACTTGGTAATGGTAATGGGTGGGGGACGCAAGCGTCAGCGACTAGGCCCCAGTGGGCCCTTTTCGCAATCTCCGGCATCTTCACTCATCCCATGTCGGATACCTGCTCGAACCTCTTCGACCTTCTTATGAAAGTTGAAATGTCCTTCTATTGCAACGAGTGCAATTCTTCCTCCTTAACAGTGGCAGCTCCGAAGACGTTTTGTCTGAGCCTGCCATAAATACCACATTCGCACAGGAAGTGGAAGGATTCCTCCTCTTCCCCACTTTCCGTGCATAGTGGGTCTGCCTCAACTCTGATGAGAGCCAGGTGCCTCCTGTGGCCGCAGTGGCCGGTTAGAACTCCTACCAACAGTCGGAGTTCTTTGCGGCTTAGCTTCAGTTCTTGGATGACTTAATGGATGATTTGATATCCGATCAAATATTTAATGATGAAGAAAATGCTCGAGAACAGGCTGAAGGTCGCAGGATATTATGGAGAAAAAAATGCATTCAATTTGCCGGATTCACAATTCAAAAGTATATTCAATCTTTCGAAGCCAATGGTTAGAAACCTAGTAGAAGTTCTTCGTCCACTACTCAGAAACCCCACCCGTAGCTCAGCTTTAAAAGTGGAAATAAAAGTAAGAAAGAATACAAGTTTTGTGATTGAATTCAATATTGAATATTCCATGTTAGGTATTTGTGACATTGCGGTTCCTGGGATTTGGAAGTTATCAGGAAATAACCGGAACAAACCATTTCACTGGCGTGAGTCAAGCTAGTGTGAGTAGGAGTATCACAGAAGTTTGTGAAGCCTTGACTTCACCGGATATTTTCAATAGATGGATATCTCAGATTATCCAATACCCATCAATCGAAATTATTTTCTACTAGAAGAAACTAATGAAGGCGAAATTAAAAGTACAATAAAATCTCTGATATTGAATAAGAGTCCTGGTATAGATGGTATAACGTCTGAAGTTCTAATAGCAATGAATGATGTCATTGCTGAACCCTTAGCTTACTTGATTAATTCAATTTTTAATACAGGAAAATGCCCAAAAGCTTTCAAAATTGGTCTTATCAAACCAATTTATAAATCAGGACCTAAAATGAAACACAAAATTATAGACCAATCACATTGATTTCAACTTTAGTAAAAATATTCGAAAGAATATTGAAATATAGAATGGAAACCTTTTTAGAAAAATTTAATATTTTATCAAACAGACAATTTGGATTCAGGAAAAATAAATCAACACAAGATGCCATCTGTAATTTCACTCAAAAAATTTATGATTCACTAGATAAGAAGATACCAACTCTAACTATATTTCTTGACTTATCAAAGGCCTTTGATACAGTTTCGCATTCTAATCTACTCAGAAAACTAGAAAATATAGGATTTCGTGGAAAAATTCTAGAATTATTAAAAAATTATCTTGACAATAGAATCCAACATGTCAAGATCAACAAACATATTAGCGATTCAAAAGTATTTGAATATGGAGTTCCCCAAGGAACAGTTTTAGGGCCACTTTTATTCAATATATATATGAATGATCTTTTTGATTTGAAGACTATCGGAGATATTCAAAATTATGCTGATGATACCCTTATAACCTACCAAGCAGAACATTGGAAACTACTCAAATTATCTGTTGAAGAAGAATTTCAATCAATAAAAAAATGGTTTGATGCTAATTTATTAACGATAAATTTTGAAAAAACGAAATACATCTCTTTTACTTCTCAAACATGTTCAGATTCAAATTTAGGACCAATCAAAATTGATAATTTGAATGAGATTCAACAAACAAATAATATTAAATATCTAGGTATAGTAATTGACAGGAATCTCAAATGGAATTTTCAAATAAATTCCACAACGAGAAAATTGAGAAGTCTGTTATCAAAATTCTAGTTTCTTAAACAATTCCTAAACATTTCTCAATTGGAAATGCTTTATTATTCACTTATACAAATACAACTAGGCTATGGCATTCTTGGATGGGGGGGGGGTGTGTGAATGATAATAATTTAAAGCCTTTAGAAATTCTTCAGAAATGGTTTCTTAAAATTATTTATAAAAAAGATATAAGATATTCATCGGATCTTTTATTCAGAGAAAGCAAAAAAATGGACATTAGACAATTATACTGTTATAATATATTGATCTACCTTTTCAAAAATAAAAATAAAATAATGTACAAAAATCACATTTATAATACCAGATTTAAAAACGAAATAACAAATAAAATCAGAATTAATAAAACAATTGGCCAAAAAAATTATACAATTATTGCACCATATGTTTATGATATAGTACCTGACAAAATAAAATCCATTACATCGATTTTCTCATATAAAATGAATCTGAAAATTTGGGTATTGGAGAGCCCAAGGATAATGTTTCATAAAATACTAAAAATTTAAATTTGTGTTTCAATACTAACTAACAAGCACCATAAAAATATTTACATTATTCATAATTAATTTTAATTATTCCAAAACGAACCAATGAATATCCCACCACAAGTTTACTTCGTGGGATTGTTTTATAGTTTATTTGCATGTTATATATTTATATTGTGATAATTTATTTTTAAAATTGAAAATAAACTTATTATTATTATTATTATTATTATTATGAACAAAACTCAGAACTGTATTTTGGAATTTCGTATCATAAAACTTGTTAATGAATAATAAACGAAATGATTTAAAGGTTCCCACGCAATATCGAGGAACTTGAGGCTGCTAGGAATAGGTAGGAAATCTAACCATCCAAAATACACTCCCAGTGAAAAACCTACATTGTATGTGTTTGCGGTTCTATCAAGAATTCCAATTTCTAGGTATCATAGGAATAATTGATTGTACCAATGTTGCAATTAGTGCCCCTAGGACTGAAGACCCCAATTACCCTGAATACATTTACCCTATTATACAATCGTACAATTATTGTCTGGTTTCAGCAGATTTGTAATGACAAATTGAAAATTCTGAATGTTAATGCCAGATTCCCTGGAAGTTTTCATGATGCACATATTTGAATGCAGAGCCAAATATCTGATATAATGGAACAGATTCATAGACAACATCCAACAAATCCATTTTTCTTCTTGGAGATTCTAGTTAGATATTTTGTTAAACAATACAATGAATAGGTCGAACATTTTTCATTTATGATTATAGGATATCCTCTGCGGACGTGGCTGTTCACTCCATTGAGAAATGCACCACCAAATACTCCAGAAGAAAGGATCAATAACAGACTTAAATCTGCAAGGAGTCTTGTAGAAAGATGCAATGGTGTTTTGAATAACAGATTTCGCTGTTTGTTGAAGCATCGCGTATTGCATTATCTACCAGATGAAGCTGGATTAATCCTAAATGCATGTTGCGTACTTCATAACATGTGTATAGAGAATATGAATCCTTCTGCCAATCATGCTGTACGCGTCTACTGCTTGGGGGCAATGCGCGAACAGTTATAGGCAGAGGATGCAGGCCTTCTTCAATCAATGTCTGCCTGAGAATGGCAACAGACGCACCACGATATATGCCAAACAGGTTTATATATCGAGACTTAGACATTCATCCGGACTACATTGACAGACTGATCAGGAACCACGTGGGGACTACTCTAGACAGATTAGAGACCCACACGAACCCGCTGCTCGCGAAGCTCCTAGAGAACAGACGTGAGCAAGACGACAGAGACAGAGACAAATACAGACGACCAGTGAACCAGGGAGACAACGACACCCCTGAATAAGTAAGACGGAAGCGAAACCTTCGGCGACGCCAACGTTTACTTCAACAGGCTTAAATTTCGATAATCATGCTTTTATGTTTCGGATTCCAAGAAGAACCGACGAAGTAGTAAACACTTGGCCCTCAGCCAAGTGTTTTTTAGGCCTTCAGTCAGTTTCAGGGGGGCACCATGCACATTAAGTAAAGTCATTGTTAAATCGAATTAAACTCATGTCAGATATAAGAGAGTTTCAGGCCGAGAATTGGCCGATCACTCCATATCAAACGATCAGATTTCATTCTGCTGATCGCCAATCATCAGGATGAGGAACCGCTCTATCGAGCGGGGGTGGTGGATAGGGGGGGTGAGCTTTCGAGTACGAACGAGTGCTGGGGCGTTCATCCTTCCGGGGGTGCATGGTGGTGGTGGTATAGAGAATAATGAACCGAAAGTTCCACGTGAAGATAACTTGGAAATTGTGGATTATGGCTTACTGAACCAAGGCAATATCGATGGTGAAGAAGAACTTTCTGATTGGGTGAATCCAGACTTGGCAAATGCCAGAAGGCTACAAATAAATATAATACGAAACCATTTCAATTGAAAAAAATCGAAATAAAAGGATCGAACCGTTAATTCTTCATTTTTTATTTTGAGTATGTATGAGTTATCGAGTTAAAGTTGAAAATAAAGATCCTTCGGACTGAACGATAAAATTTTTGATCTCCCAGTGACTTCATGCATCCGTCAATCAAGGTTGAGTCTAAGTAAGATACTCTCAAAGTAACTTGCAAATCAGTTGAAAATATTTTATGCACTAGCGGGCGGTAAATTACACTTTACCGCCCGGTTCGCCGGGCGTAAAGTGGCACTTTACCGCCCGTGGGCGCAATATCGCCCGGCGGGCCGTAAAGTAGACAAAATCCTCAAATTGTCTATACTCACACATTTCATGCAATTCCTAATACGAATTAGAATCATTTCAGTTCAATAGAGCAATACTCTTTCTAACATTTGTTCATAATCGTTGGCAATTTTTTCGGTGATGATCTATTTATTTGAAATAGATTCTCCAATATAGCACTCAGCTACTATAGTTTCACATTCCTCATATTATGTTACCCTTAATTATTGTATGCATAACGTATGAAACGTGTAGACCATTGCAATTCAAGTCAGTATTTGTGATTCGCGCTATAAAACCGCTAGTGCATAAAATTATGTATGTATCACGTGCGTAAAATGCGTTTAAGGCCTTCGGCGTGTGATGGACCTCGGCTACCGCCATCGGGCCATCTTCCACGCCGCAGGCCATAAACGCCTACTTTACGCCCTTGATACATAAATAACTATTATTGGGTGTAGATAGTGATGATAAGAAATTTCAATTCTGAGAAAACTGATTTTATTTACATTGCATCATATTTATATAGGATTCATCAGAAGTGACTTTATCTCTTTCAATTCCTCCAAAATATTTTCTTATTATATTTTTCCTTATTTTCTACATCTTTTTCCATTATTTTAAATTTTTTGGAATAATAGTCCTCCTGGATGCTCAACCTCCTATTATTTATTTATATTCAATAATTTGTCGCTATTATTCATAGAATGGCTCAGTCGTGTTACTTTGGTCAATTTCCTTTTTTTTCCAACATCAACCGTTGGTTCTATAGGTGAACTCATATTTGCGATACTATTTTGAGCCTGAAACTGATCAGAATAAAAAATATTTAATTTGATTACTCAACTTTTTGGAAGTTTCATCAGTTTCAAAGTTTTTTGAAATATCAATTTCATCACTGTTGGCATCCACTAGGCTTTCAGACTGGAAGAATAAAATGAGATGTCATATTGGTGAATTGCTTCAGAAAAAATCCCTGAAAAGTTGGAACTTGTGTTTCATACTCACATTGCTTGTTTGATAATCGAACTTTATAATCGGTTCTGCTATCCTTTGATCTCCAGCAATACTCATTGGGGTCATAATATGTAATAATTTTGTTTCCGTATCGTCTAAACTATCTTGAATCGACGGACCTCCACCAGTCGATTATGCGGATTTTCTATTCTTGACTAACTTTGATTTTGTGTTTTTTTTTATATCAATCCAACACTAAAAGATAGACAACTTTTAGAAAACAAAATATTTTTTGATTATTTTTCAAATACGCTCCATTGGTGTCACTCTTTGGCTGGTCCACCCGGAATACAATTGAGAATTGCAGTTACTTCCCCCCAAAGTTCCATGCTTTTTTCTTTTGTATATGTCTTGGTGAATTTGCCACTATACATATCAGGCCGTTCGTAAATATATTCGTTGAGTAAGGTAAATGTCCCAACTTCGGACAGGTTAAGGGGCATTTTGATTTGTAAATTAAGCAGAAATTCCGTATACATCATTTCAGCAAGCAGATATTTACATACATATAGGAGCACATTTTTTATGTATTTTCCTCAACAATAAAAAACAATAAAGACACATACATTTAATGAGATATTTTTTAATATTCTTGATTGCATGTGAACCTAATTCTGACAGAGTCAACCTGGTTCAGTAGGTAATTCGGACACACATGTGACCATTATTTGGACATTGTCCATAATGCTGAATTGCACCCCCTAATTCTAACATTGAACATAAATTTGAGAGAAATACATTTCAATAAATGGAAAATGAGAAAATCAAAAAGAATTCGTTGGAATCAGATATTTTGAAACTTTTTCATCACATTCACAGTGAAAATACCCCGTTTATTACATAAAACAGGTTCCCCAATTTTCTCCCTAATTTCATTAATATTGTACCACAAATAGTATATTGTTTTATTAGGAGTAAAAGTATAACTTTTTGTTGCGAGTCTGAATGTTTGATGGCCGAACGTTAGTGAGGCCGACAATTTCAGACGAGCCACAAAAAGTGCTTTTGCTCCGAATGAAACATGCTATTTTTTCCGCAAACGGCATCCAGACTATAGAACTAATTAATATTTAAATAAAAATTCAAAACGATTGCAACGAAGTTGATAAATTCAGAGAATAATAATTATAGAACTGCGCACTACATTTCCGTGGTTACTGGTTTTGTGATTGCCAAGCCAAAAACAAATTTGACAGTTCAATAATATTTTATAATGTCAGAAATATTGTAAGTGATTTAAAGCAACAATTGGACTGTGCATTTTTGGTAAGTACTTGAGCATCAAAATTTCGTTTGTTGTATATTATCGTTAATAAAGTTTAAAAGTTCAACTAATCATTATTTTCCCTGTTAAAAATTCTACTTTTTTGTACGGCCGTCAGCGTACAAAAAAGTACTTTTTTGTCCGCTCACGGCCGTACAAAAAAGTGGCGTCTGTGAAATCATACTTCAACATCATGAATTGACGTTAATAATGTCTACTTTTTTTGACGTTTGCGGAAAAATATCTTTTTTTATTTGCCACTTCCAATTATTTCCACTCTGTGTCATCACGCTTACGAATGCTTGGCCTTTTTGAAGATCCTCAATTACTCCAGGGAATTTTATATCGAAATAATCCACAATCACGTAATCTCCCAATTGAAAATGTCTATCTTTATTTAATTCATTATTTGAAGTATCTGAAGAACTGTTCGCATTTTCTTCGGTGTCACTATCATCACACATTTTGCGTTTAACATTTCTCAAACTGGGATTCTTACAAATAATATTTCTTTTACTTGTCTTCGTTTGCTTATTTTTCAACTTCTCCTCTCTTTGTCGTTTACGGTTTCTTTCTCTTCCTCCTTTTTATCTTTAGTTTCTTGTTTGTTTTTGTAATATGCTTTCCATTGCTCCGAAGTTGTAATAGATGGAATTTTTAATGTGCCTTTTTTCTTCTTTTCACTTTTCGTGTTTTCAGGCCAAAATAGAATAGATTTAAACGGAGAAGGAACCTGAAATGGTAAGCTACTAGAAGAAATTTGTTGTTCAGTACGTTCTGGGGATTCGTTTTCCTTTCTCTGATTAGAAACTGCATTTCTTATAGTTTCATCCACTCCTGTTTGATTCATGATAGGCAGTTGTTCTGGGAACTCATCTACATTTTCAAAATTGGTAGAGTTCACATGCTCCATATTATGTTCTCTCTGTTGGTCTTCCTTGGTTTGTTCTTCACCTTCAGCGTTCTCTTCCACATTGTCAACTCCTACATCATATTCGGTTAATAAAACTGAACCATTTTTGTTGATTATTACTAGAACAGAAGTTTCAGCAGTTTCATTGTTTTTTGCAACGTCAAATATTTCAATTTCCACTTCTTCACTTGAATTATCAGCATTCAATATTTCGTTAATCCATTCTCCTTCTAAAACGATAGTATTTTCAGGTAAGTCACTAATTTCTTGCTCTTTATGTTGAGTATTTGTAGAATTCCCATACACAGTGTTTTTTAGTTTCTTCCATAAAATGAAGAGATTGTCATCCTTAATGTTGCCCGTTCATTCTTTCTCTTTTGATAAACAAGTTTCAAATTCAACTATTTTGTTTTTTTCTATAAAATTTTCAATGAATTTTAGATGTCGTTCAGCGAATTCAATAGTTTCATTGTTTTTACTAGGGAGGATATTATTGTCAGCCTCTACAGTTTGACTGACATCAGCAGAAACTAATTTTGAATAATTAATTGCATTCTCATTAAATGGAAACAAACCGCATGTTCGGAATGCATTTTGTAATATTTTCACACTGACAACTTCTTTGATTGTAGTCGCCAGTAGTGGTGCAAAATTTTCTTTCCTAATTTTTTGCTTATTTTTCTCCACCTTGAATGTTGCAACTGCGTTTTTTCAGCCATTTTTCAATGGATGAAAAACACCTACGTCCATTGGTTGGAGAATATGGGTCGCATTTGGAAATAAGCTTATCAAAATTATACCATTCGCAGAACAAAAATCACTAAGATGCATCGTCAAGTGCGATTTATGCCTATCAACATAAAATATAACGGGTAATGGTATATTGTTTTCAATAAGTCAGGGATATAATATATTGGATACGATTTCAAAGAAATTTTCTCTTGTCATCCAGCCTGACTCAGACTTCCCCAAACCCCATTTATCATGCATTAATGCTACTATGTTTTGAGGAATGCGTTCATAGGCAAACATGACCATTGGAGGAGGTAAATCACCTGCAGCATTTCCTGGAATATAATATAATAAGTAAGTATAACGAAAAAGTTATTAGTATAATACCTATAATGAGTGTTGTTATTCATTCCTTCTCATCATTTGCAGTATGGTTATAAACTGTTTTGCATCCCTTCATTGCTAGTAGCTTTTTTCCTTTTGGACAGAGGAAGAAGGCACTCTCATCAGCATTGTAAATTCTTCGTGGGTCATCAACAATTTCGATCAAGTTATTTTCTTGGAGATATTGTTTCACTTCCTGGAACCAGTTTTTAATTTGGACTTCGGTTAATATTGCTCTAGAATGAACGAGGTTTTGAGTCATCCTTTTTGTAATTTCCGGATGTCGGCGAAGAAAACCCTCGTACCAGTGCCTTCCAGGACGATTGTCTTTGAATGGATTTTCTCTTTTTTTCTTAAGTAATAACATACGTACACTGTCCAGTAATTGAACTCTGTCTACAGGAAAACCCACCCGACTTACATTGATAATCCACTTAACCAATGTGCCCTCTTCTTCTGCTGTCAAAATTGTTGGTGCTCCAGTAGAGCAATTGATGGAATATTTTCCCTGAAATTTGGAATGCAAAGTTGTTTTCGGAATATCGAATTCCCTGCTGGCTGTCTTAATCGGCATTCCATTTTTTATAGCTTCCAGAGCCAATTTGAGCGTATCCAGTGAGTACTTCTTATTCTTTTTTGCAGGCATTCTGAAACATATTCAAGTTGAAAAACCCCATATCAGAAAGGTGAACCTAATTGTGACACCTGACATCCAAATTCAGACACCCGTGTCCGAATTAGGTTACCATAACTGTTTCGCACTAAACACTTTATACAAATGGATTACCGCATTCAGTTTAGTTGAAAATGTAGGAAATATGTGTATAATAAAATTTCAATGTGAACCTAATTCGGACAGTCTATGTCAGAATTAGGAAATGAGAATGTTAACTGTCCCTAATACGGACACCCCTATAAATTTTAGGTTATAATTTATAAACGTTATTTTATCACAAAAAAATACCATAACGATACTAAAAAAACTACTACAACATTAAAACATGCAATATTGAATATAATGTGACAAGAAACTTACCTGAAAAGTGTCTGCAAATCCTGATTCACTGTAAGAACAACACCGAAATCACCGTCACTTAGTCACCGCCTTTTTCAACGGACGAATAAAGTAAATGAAAGTTGGTATTACTGATGATTTTGGTGGATGATTTTCGATTATGACCATAGATGGCTTTACTATATAAATATTGTTATTCTCTTGAATACATTTCTTAAAATTTCAATTGGAATGAATTCTGTCATTTACCATAATTCTTTTTGTTTTGTGATGATATGTCAGCTCTTTTTTGTATTCATTATTGTAACTTCAATAAGTCAAACACTTTCGCAAAACTAAGCTGAATATGTCAACGTGACGTCTATCAAATGATGTCCAAATTAATGCATTTCGATTGGATGAACATTTGGCAACGCCTCATAATATTTTCTCTTGGCACTTTCGTTTCCCTGGCTTTTCACATAGCTGGAGAATGCGTATCTAATTTGCCGAGAGAAAGTTCAGAGAGTATTTTCTCCGGGGAGATCTCCTTTCTCTCGCGCTCGAGAATAGCCACCCTGGAGTTTTTTGCTGTCTCAAGGAGTGCTTATTGATTTTCCTGGCGGATGTCGCAGCGACTGACTTACTGTAAGTCGCTGCTTCATCCGTAGGGAATTATTAGATAAACAGTAGGTTGTAAAACATTTGGCAGGGACAAGACAACTCAAAGTTGTCGGACCTACCCTTGCACTGATGAGAGGCAACAACCTCGAAACATGTCTGCAGGTGGTCATCCCCAGCCAAATTAAGGATAATCTTTTGTTTGTCTACAATAAGCAATTGCAACTGAGTCTTCTTTGAAGAACGTTGCACAAATGTATGTCAGATGTAGTTCAATATCCGTCGTGGCATTAGCCAGGGAAGTAGTGTTTTCTGTCAGATTTTTGCCTCATATTTTCCACTTTGTGAAAATATGTGAAAAGAAGGGTACTTCGACTTTGTCGATTTTATTCTTATCATTTGTTTGTACTCTCCAGCAAAACATTCGAACTTGTTCGAATTTTTGAAGTCATTTAAAAATTATTTATTCATGAAACTAACAAACACAATGTTTCAAAGAACTAAAACCAAGAAGTAGGTACAGTATAACTTACAGGCACGTTATTTTCATTCTTTCATCCTACATATTTTTATTTTGTGGTAGAGTAAATTATTTATACTAATGTTAAACGTGCAGTTTTTAGCAGTGGTTATTTGAATACTACTAGAAGCGAGAGCTGGAGCCATCGCAGTTTTCGTTATATTTTCATTAACAACGTACTTGGATGAATGCAATCAATTTCATTAACTTTAGTGACCATAATTTGGTTCGAAATTTTTCGCCGCTTTTTTGCAAGAGATTGCTGCACATTCCCTCCAGCGATATTCGTAGACTTCCTCCGTGTTGCTTTGAAGTAAGAATGTCTCCTCCGGAATTTGCAAGTAAACTATGCCTGGTTTAATGTATGGCATAAGGCAGTTTTAAAAATTCTGCAATTTTTTTAGGAATTTTAGCAATAGTATTTTTTCCAACCATTTGGTTGATACATTTTCCTGCTCTATAGCAGACAAATAAACTTGTCTGATCTGTTTTAGGGCGTAGCGATATATATTTTCTATAAATGTCGATATAATTAGGGCCCCGCTGAAGCATTGATAACAAACGTTATCTGTTTATTTGTTTTAGAATCTGCTATATTTACTATTGAAATTGAACCTTTCTCTTCAATATTTGTAGTGGCCCTTATTTTAAGGAGCTCGTCACTCCTGCATGCTCTTGAAATTTCGAAAATGAGGAGAACCTACAAAACAAAGAAAAAAAAATAAAAAAAAGAAAAAAGCTGTCGCCGCCGGAATTCGAACCAACACCTACAAGTCTATCATGAACAGTGAGCGGTACATCAACTCGTTGCACTACTGGGACTCACATGCAACTCCTGCGGAATCATGAACATAGCGTATTGTTGTCGCTCTATTATAATATTTGCCGTTTAACTTTTATTTTCTTTATGTATTTACTTCTTGAAAATATCTTACCTTCATTAATGAATATTATCATCGGGGGCTTCTAATAAAAATTTATTTACTTCCTCTCTTGAGAAGGTTTTTGCCTTATTAGGTTTTGTCTTTTGAAGAAAGCAATTAATTTTGGGTATTAATATTCACATTTTCTTTTATTTGAAGCATGGTACGTAGCATCGAATACTTGGACCACAATGTAGAGGCTTTTAATGTATGTTCTAATAGCGAAAAATACCCCAATGTAACATTTTCTGAGTAAGTACGAACATGCTTTTCATCGGCCCATTGCTTGAAATTTAAATACTGTTCTTCGTATTTATCTTTAGATTTTTGGGGTAATAGAGATTGTACTGTTACATTAATTTGTTCCAAAATATCCGATGGTGTATTATTCATATCTTCAAATTCGCTTGAATCAGTCATTTTTTAAATATTATTTTATATTTTGTAGAGATATAGCGTAACACACTTGGAAACTGTTAATCTATCAATCTACCATAGCTTGCTATAATATTTCTGTCCTAAATTCGAATCCAGGATGAATCTAAGAATTGAAGTCGAATTATTAATGTAAATATTGTTAAATTAAAATAACAATTCACTGATTTCTACCATTTTGCAAAATACATTTATAAATAAACGGTAAAATGTATACTTATATAATGGAATATAGTTTAGGTCGTCAATGTCGTAAAAGTTATTTTTCCTCCTACCCCTATAGAAAGTACACACTTTTCTCCCTCAAACCAGGGAGGAAACTCATACTTTTCCTCCCTAGGGAGGAAAGTACTTTTCCTCCCCCTCATTTCAAGTAAGTTGTAAACAATGAAACTTGTGAATCTATTATAATCAAATTGTTTCCGTAATTTCTAGAACATCTTATATATCCTGTATTCTGGTAAAAATCAAACATGAATGTTACTTCTACTCTAGTCCTTTAATAGCTATTTGTGTATTTAGAGCGCAAAGTGATTGATTGTTGCTCGACAAAAAGATTAATCTTTGGAGAACGACAATGACACTTTGTGCTCGAAATACACACATTATTTTTTTCTATAAGCGCAGCTCTTAGAAAAAAAATGATCGACACTTCATTCAAATAGGCACATAACATTACTTATGAGAAAATCACTCAATAGCAATCCGAAATGTATAAGCTATCTAAATGTCCAATAATTCAAATCACTAACAAGAAAAAAGTAAAATAACGTTCTTGAAAAAAAAAAGTTGTAATTGCCAGGAGATGAACCCGGGACCTTCGGATTACAAGCCCAAGACGCTAGCCATTGCACCACCGCAGATTCTCAGATACACATGACTGTATTGTCTATACTTTCCATCAAGTAAGAATAGGTCTATTTGCAAAGTCACAAAATTACATTTCACGGGAAACGTTAACTTTGCGTTGAGATCTGAAAGCGGTTGTAGAAAAAGGATATTTTGGTAATATAAGCGGTTGTATCAAAATAAAAGGTTTTATTGAGTGGGTAGGAGAAAAAATCATATGTATTTATCGGTGATAAATAACTTTGCAAAGGTCTTCGAATACTGTCTGAAACAAAGAGTACTCAATTATTTCGGCAAAAATGGCACAATAACGGAGAATCAATTTGGATTTCAAAAAAACCTCTCTACCGAAAATGCAGTAATCGAGCTATCTAAGCAAATTATAAATACGTTAGATACCAAGAGGAAATGTTTAGCAGTATTCTTAGACTTGGCCAAAGCATTCGATACAGTATCACAAACCATCTTATTAGATAAACTTTATGAAAATGGAGTAAGAGGACCAGCTCTCGACTTATTTCGGAATTACATCAAGGGCAGAATCCAAAGGGTAAAGATCGAAGGCACTTTGAGTAACTCATTAACAGTAACAGTAGGAGTTCCACAAGGTACCATTCTGGGTCCATTACTATTCCTGATATATACAGTGTGTCCCACTTTGAGCAGCCACACCCTCATATTTCGTTGAGCATGAATAATTCGAAATTTTCTTTGACTCAAGTTGTAGTACTCGGAAATACCTACCTTTATGTTTACATAACCTTTGTATATCTATTTTCCACCAAATGAAAAGTGAAAAATTGGGAAAAACATACTAGGCATTTTTTTATCGCAAAAATAACACCAGATTCTGTTTCAGAACATCTTAAAACCCCAAAATCTCAATGCTTGAATCATTTTGAATATATATTTTTCAAAGTATTAATTAAATATTTTTGGGAATTCTGTGACAAGAGAAGACATTTTGGAAATTTTCCAAGCATTATTTATCGATTAAAGTTGATAATGCTACCAGCTACAGATGATACCCTGTATATTCAAATGATTCAAGCATTGAGATTTGGGGGTTTAAAGGTGTTCTGAAACAGAATCTGGTGTTATTTTTGCGATAAAAAAATGCCTAGTATGTTTTACCCAATTTTTCACTTTTCATTTGGTCGTAGTTAGCCGTGGAAAATAGATATACAAAGGTTACGTAAACATAAAGGTAGGTATTTCCGAGTACTACAACTTGAGTCAAAGAAAATTTCGAATTATTTCATGCTCAACGAAATATGAGGGTGTGACTGCTCAAAGTGGGACACACTGTATTAATGATATATGTAACATCAAAAATTTTAATAGTAAAATAATCTCGTATGCTGACGACACCGCTATTGTTTTTACACATGATAACTGGCCGGAACTGTACCATCTCACAGAGCTAAACCTTATGATGTTGAAGAAATGGTTAAATACAAATTTATCAAGTCTAAATATAACTAAAACTAAATTCATGGCTTTCACACTCACTCAAACCGACCAACCCAAAATCGAAAATATACATATCCATAAAAAAACTGCCCAACGGGAAATAACTGCGGCTGTCCCAATATAGAGAAAGTCCACAAAATCAAGTACTTAGGAGTCATAATAGATCAACACATGAGATGGGATGAACACGTAACTTATCTGGTCAATAGATCCAGGAAACTTTTACATACATTTTATTTGCTTAGAGACATCCTGAGAAAAGAACTTTTACTTATAGTCTACAACTCACTAATAGAATCGGTCATTAGATATTGCATTACAGCCTGGGGTGGGGTATACAAAAACGCAATTAACAAACTCCAAACAACACAAAATTCTATTTTGAAAATTATCTTTAGGAAAAACAGGTTATTCTCCACACAACAACTTTACTCGGAAACCCGAAGCTTGAATGTGAGGAGTCTTATATTCTACAAACACTAACCTGGATTTATAAACAAAAACCAAAACTACGTTCCCAAAAATCTAGGGCTACGAGATTTTCTACCGATCTTACAATAGACATACCTAGATTCAGTAAATCTCATACACAAAGAACCATATTTTATTTAGGCCCCAAAATATATAATTCCCTGCCAATAGAAATAAAAGAATGTAAGAGTCTCAACAAATTCAAGCTTGCAAGTAAATTATATGTCTCTCAAAATCGGCACATTCTGAAAATATTCGAATGAAAAAAAAAATTTATTGAATTTGAAAAAAATAACGTTTGTTCTGTATGATACCATCGGTAAAATCCCCTTCTCCATCCAACAATTCCAAATTTGAAAGCTAAACAAATCAGATGAAGAAACATAGTAGTATAATCATTGAGTTAGTATGGATATGTAATGAAATTAGTGATAGTCAATATGAAAATACTAGTTAAATTGAGAGAGGTTGGCTTAAATGGTAGAAATGCAACACAAGCCTTCCAGGCTTAGGCATTTGCACCAAAATTAACCAACCATATAATTTAATTTAAGATAATTAATATGATCGCAACATGTACTATACCTCATTACTGAATAATAAACTGAAACTGAAACTGATTACATGGGAGTAAAGTGCCTTTTTCTCCCTTGGATATTTACTGTAAACTACATCCTGCAGGAGGAAAAGTGGCACTTCCCTCCCTAGTAATACAAATAGCTATTGTTGATGACGTACCATAACGTCACTTTTACTTTACCTCCCTAGGGAGGAAAAGTACGACTTTGATCCTCACAATGAGGTCAGGAAATGTATACTTTGGATAGAGGTAGGCGGAAAAACATTTTTTCTGAAAATGACTGGAATTGATCATTCCAGCTGATATTTCGAAAATTCTTTTAATCGTAAAAACAAAAAGTAATTTTTGAGTTCATCATATTCTTCATCAATTGTTAAAATTGTATTGAAAATGGAACAATATCTGTTGGTATCAAACAGAAGAAAAATTGTCTCGAAACTTTCATGACTGAAAATATGTTTAGTTGAAGAAACATTTTAAAAATACTTCATCAATATCTTCAATCGATACTATTGATTCATTTTCTTTACAGGATGGGGACTCAGCTGAGTTTTATATCAAAGCTGAATGAAGGTCATGCTATTTTCACCTCAGCAGTCTGTATTGGATGCATAGGAAATCAGATATTAATGGTAAGTACTATACAGTGCAGCTCTTTATAGACGGAATGATGTTGCAGTGTTTGTTGTCTATTCGATGGAGTTTTTATTGAGTTTTGTATATTTCTTTGAATACCTAAACAGAGCTGTCAAATGAAATATCACTTGACATATGATGTTTTTTAAAATTTCAGCACACTGTCCAAAGTTATCTTATGTTTGCAGATGCATTTTATGGCAAACGATTCCCATTCAAAAATGAAGTTGATCTGTCGTTGATCGTTTGTATGGTTGATTTTAACTTCAATTCGTTAGATAAACAGTCGCATTTGTCCAGCAATTCACTTGGCACTACAGAAACTCTCAACTTAGTTCAAAGAATAAAAGATTCCAGTAGTGTGTCAAATACCAATATAAATCTCTTTGGTTTACTTTTTACTAACTTCGATGTTGACAGTAATGATGTTCATGACGCCGATCATTTCCTTATTTCTTCCTCATTTTAATTCATTCATTCACCTGCCTAATATTGAGGATAACTTGAATATTTTGAACAATTTTCTTGTAAACAAATCGAAGAATGATCAACTTTTGTAAGCTGATAAATGAAAGAGTTCTACTCTGGTATAGTAAAAGATGGTACCTATTGATAATTTGTTGTAGTCTTCTCATATAACTGATGATTACGCTTTAGCTATTGAAAAAACAAAAACAACAACGAAAATTAATATTGCTCCACTGTCCGTATTTCATTATTTATACTGTGTCCGCTAAAATCTTGGAACCATATGTGAAACTTTCTTATTGATAGTTTGTCAGAAAATTTCTCTTCATAAAAGTTGGGTGCATTCAATTAGACTAAATACGCGCATATCGGTTATTACCAGTGGCGTGCTGCTAAGCGGGAAACGGCCGATATTCTAAATTTACTATAGAGGAAAGTGACACTATATGCAAAATATCAAAAATGTTATCGAAATAAATTGTTTGCAATTGATTGACACTCCCAGTTATCAAGTTCAGTCTACCAATTACGAATTTTAATAATACTCCAATTTTAATGGGAATTATCCACAATAATACAGTAGTAGTCAGACTAGAAAAAAGTGATTCTACATTTTCAAACCACTCCTTGGAATGCAAGCACAAATTCATGATTCTAAACGATACGGAAATTTTGATAACGTTATGAAAAAATGATAAATGAAAATTCCTTTGTTTTTATACCACTTTGTATCTGTAACACTTGCGTTACTGCAATTTCGTCCTATGTTGACATTATCAAACTATATTTCAAACTGATAATTGAATATACCAATACACTTGCTTTTCTCATTCACTAATAATGACATTTTAACTCAATAAAAATATCTACATTTGAGTAAAAAAGATAAAATGGAAAAATCTGGAGTTTATGAGCTCAAGTGTCCAGAGTGTAACAGTGTTTATGTGGTACAATGTGGATGAGCTATTTCTAAAAATATTTGCCGGGCACGAAAGGTCCTTCAGGCTAGAAAAAGGCGATTCTACATTTTCAAACCACTCCTTGGAATGCAAGCACAAATTCCTGAATCTAAACGAACGGAAATTTTGCACTATGCCAACAAAGGTTAGAAACTGAATTATTTAGAATCCTTAGAAATTCATAAACATAAACATTGCGGATGTAATCTACTTTATGATCAGGTAGTATATTCACCCGTTTTCAACGCAGCCTTTCCACATTGTCAATCACGGTTATAAACAATGAGATAAACTCACCCGAAATCATGTCTTTGATCCATTTAATGTCCCTTCGCGTCGAACTCGTTATACGAGACCATTCAATATATCTTTGTTCACCTTAGACAGTAGAGCTCCACTAACAACCATTTTGAAACTAGCCAATAATTTTGTTGAAATATTAAACCTCAACTGGACTTTGACTCAATCTGTCTTTTATAGACTAATCCTCACTCATATCATCAACTTTTCCTCCTGAATAGCCATCATAGTTTAAGCGCCCAAGTTGTGATTTTGTTTTTGCCACCTCCTACAGTTCTGATGATAGTATAAGTGAACATAAGTTTTATACATTGTGACCCATTTCTAATGGAAACAACCCCCTAAAATTTGAAATTGTAAACCGATTCTAATAATTTTTTTTGAAATGTCAAGTACTAAAAGGTCTACCTTGGGACAAAATTTGAAATGTTTATTCCAATTTTTCTTCTTCGAAATTCATAATTTTTTATTAGCGATTTTTTTAATAAAAAAATCAATACGCCACTGGATTCAGAGTGCCTCTAAACAGGTGTGACCAAAATTTCATTCATTAATAACAAAGTTATGACAACTCAAAAATTCGAAAACTCGCACAGCTAACAGTCACAATAAAACACCCTATATCAACAGATATAACCATGAGAATATTTTTTTTATGATTTCAACAATAAAGTGCAACCAGATGAAAAAAAAAATTGAATGCGTAAATTTTTTTAATGAAAATAACGGAATTACATTCACACAATTCAACTAATAATCAAGCAAAAAAATTTAATAAACGTAACTATGATAACTAATTATTGAAATGTTTCGATTCGGTGCAACAATTAATTCTAAATCATATTCTATCCACCATGTATTTCGATACATTTGTCGTAGCGCTTACGAATGTTTCTGATTACGTTCCTTAGTTTTTGAGGGATAATATCTGCACATACCTGTCGAATTCTTGCACAAAGTTCATTTCTATCTCTTGAACGGTTTTTGTAAACCATTTGTGTGAGAAGTCCCCAGAGAAAAAAGTCCAAAACTGTGAGGTCTGGAGATCTGGGTGGCCACTCAGACTACCACGGCCTATCCATCGGTTTGGAAAATGTTCGTTAAGCCATTGCCTCACAGCTCTGGCATAATGAACTGAACACCTATCTAACTGGACAATTAAATTTGATCGTTCATTGATTGGCAGCTCGTGAATAGCATCCCAAAACTCTGTGTTTAAAAGTTCTAGAAACCTCTGCGCATTAATGTTTTCCTCAAAAA
Organism: Chrysolina oricalcia; assembly: GCA_944452925.2. Classification (NCBI taxonomy): domain Eukaryota; kingdom Metazoa; phylum Arthropoda; class Insecta; order Coleoptera; family Chrysomelidae; genus Chrysolina; species Chrysolina oricalcia. The sequence continues at coordinate 13,014,558 of OX101827.2, forward strand.
AGAAAGAACCAATAATTCGTTCGTTCAATATCCCACACCAGACGTTGATTTTTTTGGAATGCTGGCTTTTACAGTTTATTATCCAATTACGATTATCCGCTGCCCAATAGCGACAATTTTGTGATGACACTACTCCATTTGTAGTGAAAGTGGCTTCGTCGGTATATAAAATATTTTGTAGAAAATTTCTATTGTTTAAATATTCCCCATGGGCCCATAAACAATATTCCAGGCGTCTTGCTTCGTCGCCTTCTTGCAGTGTGTGTGAAATTTTTGGCTTGAAAGGTTTAATATTCTTCGCCTTGAAACATCTCCGAATACTTTCTCGTGGAATATTCAAATCTAAAGTGGCATTCCTTATACTGGCATTAGGATTATTTCCGAAATAATCTAAAATGATTTGATCATTCCTGTTTCGTCTTTGTACAGGATTACTTTTTAATATCATTTTTGATACTGCACCAGTTTCATTGAATATTTTATTTATTTTATTCACCGTACTGCAGCTAATACGAGGACGGTCTGGATGTCTCTCATTAAATACTTTACACACCTCTCTAGCACTTCTAACGTCATCTCCCGAAAGTCGTACAATTTAAATTTTCTCTCTTACGCTCAATCTTGCAGCCAGAACATAAAACAATTCGAAGAACTGTAAGGTGAATATTTTTAATAGTACACTTAAATCTTTCACAAGTGTCAAACTGTAATATCATTTCCATGGCAACTAAGATTTAAATTGAAAAATCTAGTAGGTCTTAGTTTTAGTTAATTTTCGTGAAAACTTGAATGTAATTTTACGCTATTTGTTTTTTTTTTCATCTGGCGGCACTTTATTGTTGAATTCATAAAAAAATATTCTCATGGCTATATCTGTTCATATAGGGTGTTTTTTGTGACTGTTAGCTGTGTGAGTTTTCGAATTTTTGAGTTGTCATAACTTTGTTATTAATGTGACTTTCAAATTTGTTTCTACTTCAGTTTATATCTTCACAAATTGTTTTATCTTATGAAGTTTTTAATTTTCGTCGTATTATCAAATAAAATTTGACGCAAAATACTGTTTATTTCAAAAATACCTGAAGTTATGAAGGTACTTCAACATCATTTCGCAACTCTAAAAGAATTATTTGACCATCTGAGTGATATGACCATGAAAATCTACTCTACGGCCTACATCTCATACCATATTATTTTCTTGTTACTTTTCAAATATATAGATAGAGGAATTTGGTACAAAATGTTTCTTGTTTCAGTATGATTTTAATTGAGCCTTGTCCTTATTTTTCTACAAAACTTTATTCATGTTTTTATTGTTTTCAGAAAGAACGATAATATTCACAGGCGTAGTGATTTTTTCAATAAAAGAATCGCTGATAAAAAATCCCGATTTTCGACTAAGAAAAAATATCGTAGTATGCCCTGAAAATTGAAATAAACATTTCAAATTTTGACCCAAGGTAGACCTTTTAGTACTTGATATTTCAAAAAAAATTATTAAAATCGGTTTACAACTTCAAATTTTAGGGGGGTGTTTCCATTAAAAATGGGTCACACTGTATATAGAATTATATTTATGTTATTTATAAGATTTGATCCATGTAAAAAAGCCGATAGGCTTGTGTGGACAAATAAATAAATAAATAAATGAACACATTTTCAGGTACAAAGATATATTATGTAATTACTCAAATGTAAATATTTTTATTATTAGCGAATGAGAAAAGCCAGGTATAGAAGGCAAGTGTACTAGTATATTGTATATTCAATTATAAGTTTGAAATATACTTTGATGATGTCCATATGGGAAGAAACTGCAGTAACGCAAGTTTTACAAATACAAAGTGGTATAAAAACAAAGGAATTTTCATTTCTCATTTTTTCATGATGATCTGCTACCACGTAGTAACGGCTACATCCATCAATTTAATGATAACGTTACTAATCATTGGAAAAAAATTTCAAGCGATCTTTTCACTGATTCATTGCACTATTTAGCGACGTCCTGGATGCACCAAATTGTTCTTTGAAACCACAGGCATTCAAGATGATATTTATTTGGTAGACAGCAATCCATGATAAGTATTAGGTATATTGTTCAAAATATGAACTTTTTTACTAATATTGTTTGTGAAACCATTGTTTATAAAACATTTTCGATTTTTCCCATCATTATCTTATTTCTACATTTTTGTTTTCACGTGATCATCGAAAATATTTGCTCCATAGCCTTACATATTCTATTGATTTACCTACAATAATCAATATACCATTATAATCTTATTTATAAGTTTAATGTATGATAAAAGTAAAAATGTTCTAATAAGTGTTCTACTTTACAGTTAGAAACTGTTTACTTTGTTTTTAATAGCTTACTCTGTATATAATGTTTACAATGCTTTTTTTACTCGTAGGAAAAATCCATTCGATCGTCCATGCTCTTGATGGGATATACAACTGGATTGTTCTTATTATGCCATTCTGGACAAATGATGATTGACAAGGTAAAAAAGATCTACGTATTTCTTTATGTTAACTTTGATCAATGTACCTGTTGTGAAACTCGTGTAGCGGTAGAGAAGTCATGTCTATCAATTTAGATTCAATCCGAGTAGAATATAGCTACTAAAATTTTGTGAAAAAAAATCTTAGAATAAAAAACAGATGTTTCAAAATTATATTGAATCATACAGTGTTTCCCAGCTGAAACTTGTCACCCCCCTAATATCCGAACTCGTGAAAAAAATTGAAAATCGCTCAGACCTGTCGATTTTTATGTCAAGGGGGAACACTTCAATACAAATACATCATCATTGTGTTGTCAATCCCTTCAGCCCCAGCACCCTCTACTTCAGAATTTCCAATGAGATTACTATACTTGTGATACATCATTTTGAATGAATTCAATCACAAATACATCGGTTTACTGAAATTGAGGATCGATCAAGTTTTGTTGAAGTTTTAATGAAAACTGAGTTTTACAATAATAGACTCAATAAGTCCCACAATAGGATGAAAGAGACCTGGTCAATCATAAATGACTTGAGAGGAAAATCTAGAAAACAAAAATTTAACATTACTCCAAGTCCTGATAGCATAAACGACTTTTACTGCTCCATTGCAAAAGATATGAGTAAAAATATTACTAGCCCATATGATCCATTAATCCATCTTGAAAATATAGGAGTAGAAGAGAGCCTGATTCTGTATGATACAGACATTTATGAATTGATCGAAATTTATAAGGGCGTAAAAAATAAAAATACCACAGGTTACGATGAAATACCAAGCAAAATAATACAAAACCTTCCATTTAACGCCCTTCAGGTATTGTCGACACTGATCAATATATCCTTCGAAACGGGTTCATTTCCCCCTTTTCTGAAAACCTCTGTGGTCATACCTCTGCACAAGGGCGGAGATTCTGATGACCCCTCTAATCTCCGCCCTATCTCTCTTATACCATCCATCGCAAAACTAATTGAAAAACTAGTTTAAAAAAGGCTACTTGAATTCGTGAATAAGCATAAGATTATTAGTGAAAACCAGTTCGGTTTTCAAAACAATAAAAACACACAGGATGCAATATTCTCTTTCCTAAATAAAGTTTTTTCAGAGATAAATGCCGGCGAAAAGACTGCAGCAGTGTTTTGTGACCTGTCAAAGGCATTTGACTGTGTTAATCACAAAATATTGCTGAGGAAGCTCCAACAATATGGATGCAGAGGACTGACTTTTGAATGGTTCAAATCTTACCAAACAGAGCGAAACCAAATAGTAAAAACAGCGGAGTTTTCAAAAAGGAAGGAAATCGATTCGGGAGTCCCACAAGGGTCTGTGTTGGGCCCCATATTGTTTTTATTGTATATAAATTCTCTGGAATAGTAAAAACACCGGTGACCTGCACAACATAATAACTACCGATCTAAAAAAGTAAAAAACTGGTGCGTTGCAAACGTCTTATCTTTAATTTGAAAAAAACAAATTTGATTTCATTTAGATGTTCGCTAGATGAACTTCTCTTGGAAGACAAATCATTGGAAAATATAAATCACACGAAATTTCTAGGAGTGTTCATCGATCAGAATCTCAAATTCGAGAATCATGTTATGCAACTTACAGGTGAAATCGCCTCGGGATGTTATGCGGTTAGGGTGATTTCCAATGAATTAGGGTTTAGCACAGCCAAAATGGCGTATTATGCACTTATCGACTCCCAGCTACACGGAAAAAAAAATTAATAGTAGCAAGTAAAATTTGCATACCACCAAGTGAAAATTTGTATACTATATGGGACAAGTAGATGCTTTATTAGCCACAAGAAAAATTTGATTTCTGAATTTGATCACTTGCTGTTATTGATGTAATTTCAAGAACGCAATGTAATCTAACGATGGTAAACTCTTTACTAGAAGCAAATTTTTTATTTTATAAAAATATATTAGTTGCTGCTATACATTATTCTACTGCAGCAACATTTTTAGACTATTATAGTAATTTTAGTTTACTTGGCCTTATCAAATGACTCACGTTTGCTATTGTTTTACCTTTAATAGCTTTCATTCCATCTTTGGTATCAGGATACAACGGACTCAATTGAAATGTCCACTTGCCCTCAGTTTAGAGTTATTAGTTCTTCAAAGAAGGATCATTTGTTTTTTATAAAGCCTTTTTCAATACATTTATTTCATTCTTGAATTTAAAATGATATGAAAGGTTTGGTTGCACCAAGGTAGCAACCAAGGTAGCGTAGACAATAATCTTTTGAAATTTAATCGTGTTTACCTTAGTGTCATACATTTAAAAAAAGTTGACTTTGAAATAACCTTGAAAATGTTCAAAATAGCAAAACCATTTTCTTGTAGTAGTATAGTATTTATAGTATTTGCTTTTCACTTTCGTCTCAGAGTTTCATAGTAGATTACAGTTCAAAATGACAACTATTTCAATTTCAGACAGGGTCTGTGCAAGAGATAGTTTACTGTTCCAAGTGGTACACCTGCGAACCCAAGATGATGAAAGCTATCAAATTCATATTAGTGAGGTGCCAAAATCCCATTTACTTGAGTCTCCTACCTTTTGGAATCATGAGTTATCCTTTGTTCTTGATGGTAAGTATACAAAATCGTTGTTGACATTTTTTTACATCTGTAATCTAAACTTTTTTCTCATATGTAGTTAAAAATCAGCAGGCTCATAATTGTTTTTATCCACAGTTGGCATCTTATGAAGTCATAATGCTTCTATTCACAAACATTTCATGGGGCCAATAAAACATTAGTGAAAAATTAATTTAAGTCTGTTTGTTTCATCAAGTCACTCTTTTCCATATCATAACCTCAGCAACGCTGCCTGATTTCTTATTAATGGAAGAGAAACAACCATTTTCTTTACTTTTTACATTGATTTTAATATCTTTACACACATTTTTCTTGTCATTTAAAATTGTCAGGGGGTCTCTATCTATTTGACAGCGAATCCGCAATGTAACCTTCTGCCATAGTTGAGAACTTCCATCCACCGTGGCATTTGACAGTTGCAAGATCGCTTCCATCATTAGCTCTCGCTATGATCTGTATACATTGCAACATTTGGTAAATTCAAGAAAGAAGCAACTGACGCTTATGATGTTAATCCCAACACACTGCAACGCACACTTCTCATCTACACATATCGCAAAAAAAATTGTCATTGGTAAGATGTACTGGACGTAAGGGCATTTACCCCCAAAAATATAAAAAAAAAGTTTTAACCAGCTGTCGTACCCTTACGAACGGCAGCCCTCAGAAGTCGAAACTTGTGTGAGCCAAGGATTAACGAGGCCTTACCTTTTTACGTGCGATTCCTAGCACGATTTGAGGAGAATCTCTAAAGGAGGTCCATTGGTCAACCATCCAAAGCCTGACCTCGCCTTGCGTGGCTTAAATTCAGATATCGGTGACCCGGCGCTTTCCGTTCGAGCCATCCTCTCGGACAGCAAAAACACAGAAACCATTCTCCATACCGGCAAAACTCCGTTAGCCACACTTTTCCAGCTGCGGTTTCTGACGTGTAGACCCTCAATTACGGGATGGAGTGTTCTTTGCCATTGCAGTGTTGCCAGATCTATATTGAAAGACTGTTGTCAATAACAAATGTCCAGCAACACTTCCGGACATAACCAAATAACTACTGCCGAAATACAGGGTGTCCCACGAAGTTTTGGACAGGGAATATCTCAGAACAAACAATCTAAAACGATTAATTCAAGAAATACAGGCACTTCAATATCCTTTATCCCACGACGATTTTTAATAAAATATGGATGATTAATTCAATTTTGCCTTGTTTTAATCATCACATAAAATAAAAGACTGTCCAAATACACAGGGTGACCCTAAACCTAAATAATTTGGCAATTGCTCGTTTCAGACGTCGAGGGACAGAGGATATTGAAGTACCTGTATTTTTTGAATTGATCGTTTAGACCACAAGTGTGATAGTTTGTTGAAATTGTTTCACCGGGAGGAAAAATAAAAATGCCAAAATATACAGGGTGTTCCATTAATAATTTTGAATCTGATGTCACGTGACAGAAAACAAAAAGCTCATTGGGTAACATTGTATCAAAAAAGCTGCACCAATTGCTTTCATTCAGAACCACAAAATTACAATTCTACACTACTTTCGAGTTCCGAGATATTTCGTAGGCCACCCTGTATATCAAAAACATGCGAGAAATATCAGTTATCCAAGTAAATTTTTAATGAATTTAAAGTGTTATATAAAATATACCTAATCAATCAAACCCATGGTGTTTGGAAAAGTATATCTTTACGCCCATCAATATAACAAAACAAAATTTAGGTAACTTTCCGGATTATGAAAACTCCAGAAAAAACTACTGCTCTGTTACAAAAATAAAAATACCATTGGAAAGAGGAAACCGAGTGGTGCATGAAACAAACTTCAAACTATAAAAACTGAGGAAAAAAGCACGCAGCCACAAAAATAAAAATACCATTAAAAGAGGACACCAAATTGTGCTCGCAACATCCTTCAGATTCCTTTGGACACCCGTCGATATGCCGACAAGCTTTTTTATTTTTGAGTATAATGGAATGAAAGGAGAATCTGCATAAGACATAAAACCGCGTTTATGACGAATAATTCAAGTTCATGCAACTTCCAGTTTCACCGAAAGTGACTTAAACTTTCGATTTTCAAATGGGACTCCCTGTATACTTTCACCTCTTTGTCTTCATATGACATTCTGAATACAACCGTGTATTATTTGTCTCATTTTGTAATAATTTTTTTTTCGAATTTTATTTTTTAATCTAGAGTGATATGGTTACGTTCAAATCACTTATTACAGCCTTAAAATTTTGGGAAAAATACAACTTCACTGTTATGTATGTGCTATGTAAAATTTGATTTTAAAATTGAAATTAATTTTTTTTTTCAAATGGCAACATGGTGGCCCGTCGGGTTAGGAAAAAATGTATTACGATTGATTTAATACTGCACCTACAGGGTGACCCAGGGGTGTGTGCATGGTCCATAACTTTTTTCTATGCAAGCAATCGACTTGATTTTTTTTTCAATCGATAGGTTCAACAATACATTCTGAATATATTTTCATTAATATACAAGATGTTTCAAAATAAAATACACGACTACGTTCAATTTTTTCAAATGGCAACCCTCCTTTTTTATTCCATTTTTGGATTCGCCACTAAATTGTCAACATAACGCACCCTGGTTTCATATACCTATCTGCAATAGTTTTTGACTTATGCCAATTTATGTGTCAAAATCGCGTCGTGCATGGACCCACAGAAAAATTCACAACTTCAGAACCTTTCAAGATAACTCAACCTACTTTTTCCCAAACTATTCCTCAAGCTTCAGAGCATCTTTTGAAATGCTGGCGAACTTAAAGTCAATGTTCCATCGCCTACTACGATTTTTTTCAAATGACGGTTTACAAATGGCAATAACTCGATTTTTTCAAATGCAACACCCTGTATTTTATTACACCATTACATGGCATTTTCTAAGAGCTTTTCGTCAATATAGCATTTGTGGGGTCTACTTTGTATAGTTTGCGAAATATGTTGAAAATAAGAAATGAGGATGATTTTTGAGGAATCTAGTAGGCTGCTTTCGTAAAATTTGACATCCTTGTACTGTCAATAATTGTACACGTAAAATTGTTGAAAATGAATTTCACTCGCGAAGAATTAGTGAATATGGTCTACTGTATTGGCGAAGCTGACAGAAATCCTTTATTAGCAAGCAGAATCTATCATGAAAAATATCCGGAAGCAAGAACTCCACGGGTGTCTTCATTCCAAAAGTTAAGAGATCGGTTTGAACTCAGTGGTAGTGTGTCTTATACTCAAGAGGAAATTGTTGGTGGTCGAATTGATGAGGAAAATGAGTTGCAAGTTTTATTGATGCTACAGGAAAATCCTCACGTAAGCACTAGGGAAATAGCAGCGGAAACGGATATTTCACAAAGTAGTGTGAACAGAATAATATTGAAACATAAGTTCCACCCTTTTCATCTGAACCTACATCAAGAATTGTAAGGTGATGATTTTGCCAATAGAGTTGCGTTCTGTATTCAAATGAATGGCATAATTGATGAGGATTATAATACTTTAAACAAAATTCTGTTTTCTGATGAAGCAACTTTCAAGAACAACGATTCGGTCAACAAACACAACTTGCATTATTATGCAGTCGAGAATCCTCACTGGTTGAGGACCCTTGACCACCAACAGCGATGGTCGCCTAATGTTTGGGGAGGAATTATTGGAAATCACATTATTGGTCCCTACTTCTTCGACAATGTGCAAAATGGTGAAAGATATTTACGTTTCCTTCGCGAACATCTTCCGAGAATGTTAGAAGAAGTGGATTTGAATACCCGAAGAACCATGTGGTTGCAGCACGATAGTGCGCCGGTGCATAACCATAGTATAGTTCGAGAATTTTCAGATCAATCCTATCCTAATCGTTGGATAGGCCGAGGAGGTACTATTCCTTGGCCCGCGCGATCCCCAGACCTTACGCCTCTAGATTTCTTTCTTTGGGGGTACGTGAAAGAAAGGGTTTTCAGAGATCGTCCGACAACTGCAGATGATATGAAAAATAGGATCACGGAAGCCTTCCGTTCAACTAATGGAGCAATGCTTGCTAGAGTTCGGGACTCATTCACAAGAAGACTAGCAGCTTGAGTAGAACATGATGGTGACCTATTTGAGCATTTATAAGTGGCCTTTCCCCAAAATTTTTACATGGTTTATTGTTAATCACTCTTTCCTGTTATTGTAACTATTACTAGAATTATTTTCTTTGTAATGTACTCCTGTTTATATTACAATTTCAAAAACATATTCTCTCCATAATTTTAAGAATGTGTCAAATTTTACGAAAGCAGCCTACTAGATTCCTCAAAAATCATCCACATTTCTTATTTTCAACATATTTCGCAAACTACACAAAGTAGACCCCACAAATGCTAATTGACGAAAAGCTCTTAGAAAATGCCATGTAATGGTGTAATAAAATACAGGGTGTTGCATTTGAAAAAATCGAGTTATTGCCATTTGTAAACCGTCATTTGAAAAAAATCGTAGTAGGCGATGGAACGTTGACTTCAAGTTCGCCAGCATTTCAAAAGATGCTCTGAAGCTTGAGGAATAGTTTGGAAAAAAGTAGGTTGAGTTATCTTGAAAGGTTCTGAAGTTATGAATTTTTCTGTGGGTCCATGCACGACGCGATTTTGACACATAAATTGGCATCCAAAAATGGAATAAAAAAGGAGGGTCGCCATTTAAAAAAATTTAACGTAGTCGTGTATTTTATTTTGAAACATCTTGTATATCGATGAACATATTTTCAGAATGTACTCATTGTTGAACCTATCGATTGAAAAAAAAAATCAAATCGATTGCTTGCATAGAAAAAAGTTATGGACCATTCACACACCCCTGGGTCGCCCTAAATATAGGTTTTAAACAAAATTCCGTTCAAAAACTTGAAAACTACTATAGATGTTTCATAAAAAAGCATCTTATGGTATTGAAATACGTTGTAAATGCATCGAGTAACGTTTGACAACTGCTCCTTTTACTTCGCTTCTGCAAAAGTAAATTAGGTATTTATTGTGTAATTATTTGACGAACATATTAATGATAATAAAGGTTTTGGATTATTGATTTTCTTTTATCAGTTGTGTTGGTTACGTAGGTTGCTCGATGCATTTAAATCTTATTTCAACCTCTTAAGATCCTTCATTTTCAGAAAGGACTCCGCAAAATCCTTATGGAATTTGGGTCCCGGTGGAGTTTTTTGAATTTTTGGTATAATGTAGTTCATGTAATTCTCAACTAATGTTATCATTGCGCTAACCCAAATAAATTAACAGTTTTGCTGCTAGGGGGCATTGAAATCACCCCTTGCGAAGATTAGAGCATTTATTTCTGAATCCGTTCACAATATTTTCACTTGTTTAATTGTTGCTAATGTTGCACAATATTGTGCTGTTTTATAAAAAAAATCTTACCCCTACCTTCTTCCCCCAACTCCTATTAGGAAACACAAAAAATATATTTCTCGAGTGCTTTTAAATGTATCGTCGAATGTTTATGTCTGAATAAGGGAAATAGCTATTTTTTATCATTATCACGCCTCCCCCGAAAGGCACAAAACGAAAAAATGTCGGTGGATTTTTCTGTATTTTTAATATGATGCAGTTCAAGTTATTTTGAATAGAAATTAATTTGGTGACAAACCACAAAAATTAATAGTTTCAATGCTAGTGGGCGTTGAAATCATACTCTGAACAGACTATTATTATAGGCGGAAACAATCAGCCCTATGCTGTATCACTTCCGTTATGTTTAGAGGTCAGACGTTATCTCAACTCAACGGATATTTCTGACCGCTAAACATAACGGAAGTGATACAGCATAGAGCTGATTATCCCTACGTATTTTAGTTTAGATTATGCTGAACAATTGTGTAATTTACTATTATAAAATAAAATTTAAAACATCCCCCTTAACCCCAAACCCTGTTTTAAAACACAAAAAAAATCAATTATCGACTACTTGTGAATGCTTTATCAAAATAAATGTTTTAATCAGCTCAAATTAAGGAAATCGTACAGTTGTTTGATTTCACTTCCTCCTACCTTCAAAAAAATAGTGGATTTCGCTGACTTCTTAGTAGGGCGTAGTTCATGTTATTTGAATATCAATTAATTGGGCGAAAATCTTGGAAATAAATAAAAAATACACATCAACAATTTGAATTCGAACATTCATTTTGATAAAGCGTTTACAAGCAGTCGAGAATTAATTTGTTCGCGTTTAAAAACAGAGGTTGGGAGTAACGGGGAAGTATTAAATTTTTTCATAAAAGATTACACAATTTTTCAGCATAATCTAAACTAAAATACGTAGAGATATTGTTTCCACCTATTATAATCATATGAAGGAAAAATAAGTGAAATTATAACGGGTGTCTCATTAGAAGTTTGTCAGTTTTGGTGAAACCGGAAGTTGTATGAAGCTGAGTTACTTATCGAAAGATGTAGTTTTCAGTCTTATACAGATTCTCCAAAAGTCATTTCATTGTCTCCAAAAATAAAAAAAGTTATGAGGGCGAGCCACTTTCCGCGGAATCCCGGTATATGAGGAAAACAACGATAATATGTTATAGAATAAAATTATTTATTTTTACAATGCTTTAAAGAAACAAACGTTGTAGACCAATTACAATGCATCTTGGGAAAAACTTTTTACGTAAACGTCTAGTGTAAGCATAAATTATATTATATACATTTTTTCAAGCTCAAAATACAATTTGTAATTTGAGCTTGAAAAAATGTATATATTTTGTTTGAAATGGTTTCCTGGTCTAGTTTGCAGAAGAAGTTAAGAGCTGATTGTCAATTTATTTCAATTCCAGATAGTGAAAACATCCTATTCCTACCTAACCCTACTGAACCAGACCACTTAGAAACCTACTGGGCTGAAATCACATGGGAGTTGAACAGATATCTGTCTCATTCACTTTTACACTTTTTATGTAGTATGAAACAGTACCTACTGTCACTATGATATTGGCAAATAAAATGTCACACAGCTGTATTTGTTTTTTTTATACTACTAATACAAATAAGGGCAGATATATACCATTGTCACTATTGGATTTGTTGATTAACCAAAGCTAAATGAGGAGCAAAAATGCAAAAACCGATAAATCCACTTTTAGTGATTTCGAGATAATTGATAAAAACTTTCCTAGAGAGATCCTAAGAATATTCAAATATCATTTTCACTGAATTCAGTTGTTTGTAGGTCATCAATCATAATCTCAAAATATGTAGATTGCGACATTAGTCATTTTGGAGAGAAAAAAAAATCAATAGGATTTATCGATTTTTGCTCGAAATCTGAAATCTATCGGTTTTTTCTCGAATTAAAGATCTGATATTTTGTGTAATAATACAAATTATATATATATATATATATATATATATATATATATATATATATATATATATCTATATATATATATATATATATATATAAATATGGCCAAGTGTTCATACGGGGACAGTATAAAGTATATACGGTATAAACTTATACCATGATATCTTATACCGTATAACGTTCAGATGTCCCCGCGCTAATACTTTGGTATAAAAAAAATCAGGTCCTCGAACAGTCCGTTGCAATTACTCAAACCCCAACAGAATGTGATCGAACGTGTCGATCCAAATAAATTTTCACACATTTGTGAACAATTAACAAACATTATTCATTTATCGAAAATATTCAAAAATGTCTGAAAATTCAATTTATCTGCTGGATTGGATCGGCAGCAAGTATTTTTATTTCCAGTGGGGCTTAGTTTAGGCAATACACTACATCAAATATGCATCCTTGAGCAAATCGGAGTTCAATGAAAATATATTTGTTTTCCGACAAAATGTGGTTCAAAACTTAAATCGCCATTGGATGACCAAAGACGAGAAAGTGTTTCAGTCGAAAAAATCAAGATATTTGCCTAGTGGCTCTAGTAGAAGATCGATTTTTTGCTTGAAATCTGTACTGCAGATCTCATAAAAAATAGACTGTTTCTTAAAGCGACAACAGTGCAGTGACCATTAGGTGAATATTTTAAAAAAATGTCTGTTAATGATTATTAGATGTTATATCATCAATCACACACATATGAACAAATATATTTCTGCTGAACCTGGACCCTGATTTTTAACTATGCAATTCTTCAAATCAAAATATTTTATATTTTTTTCAGCAAAAATATTGGTGAACGATATTTCAACTAATGTCTATACACCTAGTGAAGGTGAGAAAATGTTCTCATTGCATTAACAGTGCGGTTTTTATAGCTTCTAGAATGATCCAAGGTTGTGCACCCGGCTAAAAAATTTAAAAAAATATTTCTCCCCCTTGCATCCAAATTTTTTTTGCCCCACCCAACTCCTTTTCCTAAAAAAAGTCAAAACGGTCCTTTATTGTACGATTTTTTGGTTTCTTTTAAATTTTTTTCCCAATTTTTTTAAATTTTTTATCATTTTCGAAAATCCGAGGACACGCGCACATCCTAAACGGAGGGTCCTATCAAAAAAAGTGAAGAAAACAAATCTTTCTAGAATTATCCAAGGGTGTGCCAAAAGCTATTAAAAAAAAAAAAAAATGTTTGCCACACCCCGAAAAAAAGTAAAAAGTGGCCCTCACAATATTATATTTTTGTTTTTTTTCAATATTTTTTTTACAATTTTTTTTTTTTTGTTTTTGAAAATCCGTGGACACGCGCACAGTCTAAACGGGGGGTCGTATAAAAAAGTGCAGAATACAAATATTTCTAAAATTACCCAAGCGTGTGCCAAGGGCTATCTAAAAAACTAAAAATAAATTATTTCACCCCCTCAAATCCAATTTTTTTTGGCCCTCCACCCCCACAATATCATTTTTTTCTATGTATTTTTTTTTCAAATTTTTGTGATCTTAGATTGTATTAGTTTTTTGGGAGAGCTGATTCCAATCGTTGAGGTATGTAAAAACTTGGGGTTGTGGATTGATAAAGATATGATATACAACAAGTATGTCAGCCAAATGACAAAAACATCTCTCGGCATTCTTAGAAATGTTTATCCCAGCCAAAGAATCTTGAGCAGAGAATTGAAACTGAGCCTATGTGAATCGACCATTCTATTCTATTCGAAAATGTCACAGTTTGTTCGTAATCAAAATTTTACTTTATTCTTGAACAAATTCTTGTTTAATGTGATTTATGGTTCGATTAAAAATTGCTCGTTTAATCGTTCCATTATACTTTCTAAAAACAGGAAATATTCGAAATTTCATATAATATTTTTCAAATCCTGGTTGTTTTATTCTGATTTTGCTTCACGAATTAGTTCTGATAACTCGAAATAGGTTATACAGGGTGTTTCTTAAGTACGTGTAGAAAATTTAGGAGCGTGTTGCTGACATCAAAATAAGAGGAAAAGTTCCTATAAACATATGTCCGCAATTTATTCGTTTCTGAGATACAGAGTGTCAAAGTTGAATTCTTATTTTTATTTTTTTGTGAATAATTTCAAAATAATTTTGATATTTGGGTAAAGTTTGGTATCTGGAAATATTCATTATTTAGTTTGTGTAAAAAATATATTCTTGGTAGAGGTCACTGCGAGCAACTGTTTTCGAGTTATTGAGATTTGAAATAATCGATGCAAGTTATTTTGAATGACACGATATTTAAATTTAAAATAAATTCAATTAGAAATTAGTTCTTTCACAATTAACTTAAGATTTGATTTTGTGATTGAAAAATCATCCCAGATACCAAACTTTACTCGAGTACCACAGATATTTTGGAATTTATTCACAAAAAAACAAATATAAGAATTAAACTTTGACACTCTTTATCTTTAAAACGAATAACTTGAGGACATGTGTTTATTGAAACTTTTTTTCTTATTTCGGCGTCAGCAACATGCTCCTAGAGTTTCTACACCCTGTATAATATATACATTTTTATATAATAGGTTTCATAATGAGATTTAACAATCAAAATTACCCCGACATGGATGATATAAATAATAATAATAATAAGAAAACAATAATAATGTCCTCTGGCTGCTATGCAATTAGAATCGCACTGAAAGAAAACTTTATACTACTAGTCGGTGAAATCACACTTTATGTCTATTTTTGTTGAAAATGATCTTTGTACCATGTTAGTTAATCTCAAATCATGCAACTATTCTGAATTATATCGCAGAGAGCCTGGGATAAACCGAAATAATTCTGTATATTTTTCGAAGTAAATAAAATCATGTCGACCTAATGCTAAATGTTCCGCTTCAAAGACCGCAGAAAAGTTAAGAAAGATGAATCAATTCTTCTGGAATTTTACTACACATATTACCTGCAGTGGTAAACAAAACACACTCTATTTCTTGGAATGTCGGAAAGGTCGATAATAATTATTAGGGATTTCCTTGAAGATAGGGTTAATAATGGGGGCATTCTTGTAATCAGGTCCAAGAAGGTAACAAGCATTCATAAAATGTTGATGTTTTTCAAACATAGTTAAAAATATCAAATAATTTTTTCAACGATGTGACACTCGACCTTCCCTCCTGCTATTTCAAATTTTTTAATGGATATTCAGTCAGAATGTTCTTTATCTAAAAACTTAAAATCGTTGATATGATTCAAAGCGATTTCTGTCAGTGTTGTGAGAATTCAAATGAAAATTAAATCTGTGTATTGAAATACTTGGATGCATCCGAGTATTCGAAAGCCATACAAAATCGGAATTGAACCGGATTATTATCTTAAATAAGTTCGACTTTTCGAACATTTACTCTTGAAATCGGAATATCGAATTTGAATTGTCGGACATTATCATCTAATGACTGTCAACAATGAAAACAAACTCTGATATTGAATAATGGATAGGCATCGAATCTGATATCTGATAACGAGGTGTGTATGACGTATGTGTGTGTGCTAGACGAAAAGGGTGGAATACTCTTTTGTGGTTTCATTATTGAATACTTGATGAATTGAAGCAAATTTCTCTCGGTTGTAGCAGTGCGACTTCGAAGATTAGAAATTTTACCTAGAATTCGGAATTATTGTAGGTAATCTGATTTTTCAATTTATAACGTAATTTTCGATTTCGTTTTTCCATCAATGCCGATAGAAAGGATTGATAACAATAATTTGCAGGTAATTGATGAACCGTATCGATGAAGGGATAAAAATAAAGAAAAATGTTAAAAATGGTAATCAGGGTATTGAGAAAACCGATATTACAAATATTATGAAACTAAATATAGTTCAGAAACTATATAGCTTTGATAAAAAGTTATTCATTGCCGCAGTACAAGAATTATTCATCTACAAATGTGTCCATGTACACTTTTTCCAGAAACACTTTTTCCAGGAAACTTTGGCAGAAAAACTGGAAACCAATTAGGAACTGTCTGTTTGAACACTTCATTATTAAACATTTTACACCTATAGTGTATTCACATTTCAAATACGAACGATGTCAACATGCACGTGAACGGGGAACTAGATCAGATGCGTATTAAGCTCGTTAACGTTGTGAAATAAAACTAACGAATGTGTAAAACCAAATCAAAGAAACCAAAACCAACGCAAAACTTTAAACTGTACAATTATATAAAAAATCAATAATGTAAAAAACAAATCACCGCGGGAACATAAAAATAATCGTTTTTCAGTCAATAGCTATTTCTGTATTTAGAGCGCAAAGTGATTGATTGGCGCTCGACAGAGTTACCGCGCGACGCGAAGCAAAGCGCGGTAATATTTGGAGAGCGGCAATGACACTTTGTGCTCGAAATACATGAACACATGATTGTTTCTACAAACGCAGCTCTCAGACATAAAAACGATAGACACTTCATTCAACATAATATTACCTATGAGAAAATTTACATTCAATAGTATTCCCAAATGTATAAGCTATCCAAATCTCCAATAATTTACATCTCTAACAAAAGGATAAAAAAACTTGCCTAAAAAAAAATACCTAGTCCCAAGTTCGAACTCACGCCAGGATCGATAAATCAGATTAGTAGGAAGCATCTCTAACCTTACCGCAGGTCCTTAGAGTGCTTTGAATTTCTTGTGTTCACTTTCCATCATGCAAGAATAGGTTCGTTTTTAACAAAAGCTAGGGAGATCAAGAGTTTCTTCAATATTCTCGCTCTAGAGAGTAAAAGCTGTCACAAAATGACATTTCTCGGAAAACGTCAACTTTGCGTTGATATCAGAAATCCTCAAAGGCTACTTTGGTTAGCGGTAGTTAAAAAAAATTCTTATATAGGATTATAAAACCTACAAAACAGTGTTAAACGCGACCGGATCGGTGCATTTTCCTCTGAGAAAATCGGGGAAAACCTCGGAAAAGAGACAATATCTTTTAAAATTCATGATTTTTATATATCTGAAGCTGGACAAACAATATTGAGGAAACTGATAAATAATCATATGTAGTTCAACTAAACGTAAGATAGTTTGTGTCCGATGTGTAGTTTTAATGGTTTATCTTGCAAGGTACGCCGATTTAAGGGAAATCAAATTCTGTAAAAGCTTCTGGGAGTAGATATCAATATCTAAAACTTGTATATTTAAGATTTCCACGTGGGAAATGTGTTGAAAATGGCAATGAAAGTTGATCCAAATAAGTGCTTCCGAAGTCGCCTGAAGTTAACTCGAGTTAACTCCAGTGCAACTTTGGGTGACGTCGGGAGCACTTTGAAGCATTTGGAGTAGCTTTCAATGAAATTTTCAACACACTTTCCACCACCCAGGTGAAAATCCAAAATTTACACGTTGGAAATATTTATCTCTACTTCCAGATGCAACAAAAAAAAACTTTGTGTTCTGTTATATAATATAATTATTGCATTATATTTGTCGACTGAATACTAAACTAAGTACCATCAATACCATTGCAGACAAGATTAGGTACTCATCGTAGTTTCCTCTTTTTTGACCCAATTCTCTGTATCAGATGTACCTACAAATATCGTTTCTGGGATTCGAACAAGATATCTAGTATCGAATCTTGTCAATTGTTCCCTCTGAAGAGAGTAATTTCTCCGAAAAAGATTACACATATCTGCATGTAATGAAATGTTTACCACTTGAAATATTTTCATTTGAAGTATCCTTATAACAGAAAATTTTAATCTTCAAGTAGAATTTTTGAAATTCTTGAACTGAAATATTAAATTACTTGTTTCAAGTAAATTTCGTAACCTGAATTGATTCTATTGAGGACATTGATTTCTCCATTTTAAACAATATTTTATCGATTATATATAACAGAATTATATTCTTGGAAAGCTGCATTATTTCGAAAGCTTATTTGTGTTTATGCAAGTCTAAATTAAAACCAGCTTTTGTATACGTGCTGTAGACAATACTTATTCAGATCCGTTTTGGATGTTCCATCCATGTCATAATTATTTGAATACGTACGAAAAGGGTAATATCATTCTCAATTGAAAAGAAAAAAACATGCCTCTTCTGGATATCGAAATAAACCTACGATAAAAATAAAGTAATTTTTCCTAATACCTAACAGAAAACTACTACTACTCCGTCTCCATAAGATCGCAAATTCATTTCTTCGTTTCGAAATGAAAAATGCAGCTCTGGTCAAGAATAGCCCCCAATGTTGACTAATGATGAAAATAATCTTAGAGATTATCAAATTTTTTATTATAACATTATTCAAATAATCGACTACTTCGAACAATATTCCCATTTTCCTATTCTGCGGAAATGTATTTGAAACATTTCAAAATAAAATCATTACAAATATTATGTGATGAAAACTATTAGTGTAGTTTGAAAATAATATTAATTTTAAAGAAAAAAATTGAATTTTCTGAACTAAAAATCATAAAATATTTTGACGAATACTTCAGTTCAGTTTATTGTGCTACTACATTGTACAATGTTTACTCTCGTCAAATAGTACAATAATGAAAGATAAAGATAAAACAACTTAAATAACTAGGAGTAGAAATAAAAAGGTAGAAAAATCAACGATAAAGATAAATCAATGTAAATAAATATGAATAAAAAATATATGACTATTCTCAATACTCTCAATACAAGCTTATTATCTTATTAGGATTAGAAAATGGCTCAAGAAAATGCTAATTGACGAAAAGCTCTTAGAAAATGCCATGTAATGGTGTAATAAAATACAGGGTGTTGCATTTGAAAAAATCGAGTTATTGCCATTTGTAAACCGTCATTTGAAAAAAATCGTAGTAGGCGATGGAACGTTGACTTCAAGTTCGCCAGCATTTCAAAAGATGCTCTGAAGCTTGAGGAATAGTTTGGAAAAAAGTAGGTTGAGTTATCTTGAAAGGTTCTGAAGTTATGAATTTTTCTGTGGGTCCATGCACGACGCGATTTTGACACATAAATTGGCATCCAAAAATGGAATAAAAAAGGAGGGTCGCCATTTAAAAAAATTTAACGTAGTCGTGTATTTTATTTTGAAACATCTTGTATATCGATGAACATATTTTCAGAATGTACTCATTGTTGAACCTATCGATTGAAAAAAAAAATCAAATCGATTGCTTGCATAGAAAAAAGTTATGGACCATTCACACACCCCTGGGTCGCCCTAAATATAGGTTTTAAACAAAATTCCGTTCAAAAACTTGAAAACTACTATAGATGTTTCATAAAAAAGCATCTTATGGTATTGAAATACGTTGTAAATGCATCGAGTAACGTTTGACAACTGCTCCTTTTACTTCGCTTCTGCAAAAGTAAATTAGGTATTTATTGTGTAATTATTTGACGAACATATTAATGATAATAAAGGTTTTGGATTATTGATTTTCTTTTATCAGTTGTGTTGGTTACGTAGGTTGCTCGATGCATTTAAATCTTATTTCAACCTCTTAAGATCCTTCATTTTCAGAAAGGACTCCGCAAAATCCTTATGGAATTTGGGTCCCGGTGGAGTTTTTTGAATTTTTGGTATAATGTAGTTCATGTAATTCTCAACTAATGTTATCATTGCGCTAACCCAAATAAATTAACAGTTTTGCTGCTAGGGGGCATTGAAATCACCCCTTGCGAAGATTAGAGCATTTATTTCTGAATCCGTTCACAATATTTTCACTTGTTTAATTGTTGCTAATGTTGCACAATATTGTGCTGTTTTATAAAAAAAATCTTACCCCTACCTTCTTCCCCCAACTCCTATTAGGAAACACAAAAAATATATTTCTCGAGTGCTTTTAAATGTATCGTCGAATGTTTATGTCTGAATAAGGGAAATAGCTATTTTTTATCATTATCACGCCTCCCCCGAAAGGCACAAAACGAAAAAATGTCGGTGGATTTTTCTGTATTTTTAATATGATGCAGTTCAAGTTATTTTGAATAGAAATTAATTTGGTGACAAACCACAAAAATTAATAGTTTCAATGCTAGTGGGCGTTGAAATCATACTCTGAACAGACTATTATTATAGGCGGAAACAATCAGCCCTATGCTGTATCACTTCCGTTATGTTTAGAGGTCAGACGTTATCTCAACTCAACGGATATTTCTGACCGCTAAACATAACGGAAGTGATACAGCATAGAGCTGATTATCCCTACGTATTTTAGTTTAGATTATGCTGAACAATTGTGTAATTTACTATTATAAAATAAAATTTAAAACATCCCCCTTAACCCCAAACCCTGTTTTAAAACACAAAAAAAATCAATTATCGACTACTTGTGAATGCTTTATCAAAATAAATGTTTTAATCAGCTCAAATTAAGGAAATCGTACAGTTGTTTGATTTCACTTCCTCCTACCTTCAAAAAAATAGTGGATTTCGCTGACTTCTTAGTAGGGCGTAGTTCATGTTATTTGAATATCAATTAATTGGGCGAAAATCTTGGAAATAAATAAAAAATACACATCAACAATTTGAATTCGAACATTCATTTTGATAAAGCGTTTACAAGCAGTCGAGAATTAATTTGTTCGCGTTTAAAAACAGAGGTTGGGAGTAACGGGGAAGTATTAAATTTTTTCATAAAAGATTACACAATTTTTCAGCATAATCTAAACTAAAATACGTAGAGATATTGTTTCCACCTATTATAATCATATGAAGGAAAAATAAGTGAAATTATAACGGGTGTCTCATTAGAAGTTTGTCAGTTTTGGTGAAACCGGAAGTTGTATGAAGCTGAGTTACTTATCGAAAGATGTAGTTTTCAGTCTTATACAGATTCTCCAAAAGTCATTTCATTGTCTCCAAAAATAAAAAAAGTTATGAGGGCGAGCCACTTTCCGCGGAATCCCGGTATATGAGGAAAACAACGATAATATGTTATAGAATAAAATTATTTATTTTTACAATGCTTTAAAGAAACAAACGTTGTAGACCAATTACAATGCATCTTGGGAAAAACTTTTTACGTAAACGTCTAGTGTAAGCATAAATTATATTATATACATTTTTTCAAGCTCAAAATACAATTTGTAATTTGAGCTTGAAAAAATGTATATATTTTGTTTGAAATGGTTTCCTGGTCTAGTTTGCAGAAGAAGTTAAGAGCTGATTGTCAATTTATTTCAATTCCAGATAGTGAAAACATCCTATTCCTACCTAACCCTACTGAACCAGACCACTTAGAAACCTACTGGGCTGAAATCACATGGGAGTTGAACAGATATCTGTCTCATTCACTTTTACACTTTTTATGTAGTATGAAACAGTACCTACTGTCACTATGATATTGGCAAATAAAATGTCACACAGCTGTATTTGTTTTTTTTATACTACTAATACAAATAAGGGCAGATATATACCATTGTCACTATTGGATTTGTTGATTAACCAAAGCTAAATGAGGAGCAAAAATGCAAAAACCGATAAATCCACTTTTAGTGATTTCGAGATAATTGATAAAAACTTTCCTAGAGAGATCCTAAGAATATTCAAATATCATTTTCACTGAATTCAGTTGTTTGTAGGTCATCAATCATAATCTCAAAATATGTAGATTGCGACATTAGTCATTTTGGAGAGAAAAAAAAATCAATAGGATTTATCGATTTTTGCTCGAAATCTGAAATCTATCGGTTTTTTCTCGAATTAAAGATCTGATATTTTGTGTAATAATACAAATTATATATATATATATATATATATATATATATATATATATATCTATATATATATATATATATATATATAAATATGGCCAAGTGTTCATACGGGGACAGTATAAAGTATATACGGTATAAACTTATACCATGATATCTTATACCGTATAACGTTCAGATGTCCCCGCGCTAATACTTTGGTATAAAAAAAATCAGGTCCTCGAACAGTCCGTTGCAATTACTCAAACCCCAACAGAATGTGATCGAACGTGTCGATCCAAATAAATTTTCACACATTTGTGAACAATTAACAAACATTATTCATTTATCGAAAATATTCAAAAATGTCTGAAAATTCAATTTATCTGCTGGATTGGATCGGCAGCAAGTATTTTTATTTCCAGTGGGGCTTAGTTTAGGCAATACACTACATCAAATATGCATCCTTGAGCAAATCGGAGTTCAATGAAAATATATTTGTTTTCCGACAAAATGTGGTTCAAAACTTAAATCGCCATTGGATGACCAAAGACGAGAAAGTGTTTCAGTCGAAAAAATCAAGATATTTGCCTAGTGGCTCTAGTAGAAGATCGATTTTTTGCTTGAAATCTGTACTGCAGATCTCATAAAAAATAGACTGTTTCTTAAAGCGACAACAGTGCAGTGACCATTAGGTGAATATTTTAAAAAAATGTCTGTTAATGATTATTAGATGTTATATCATCAATCACACACATATGAACAAATATATTTCTGCTGAACCTGGACCCTGATTTTTAACTATGCAATTCTTCAAATCAAAATATTTTATATTTTTTTCAGCAAAAATATTGGTGAACGATATTTCAACTAATGTCTATACACCTAGTGAAGGTGAGAAAATGTTCTCATTGCATTAACAGTGCGGTTTTTATAGCTTCTAGAATGATCCAAGGTTGTGCACCCGGCTAAAAAATTTAAAAAAATATTTCTCCCCCTTGCATCCAAATTTTTTTTGCCCCACCCAACTCCTTTTCCTAAAAAAAGTCAAAACGGTCCTTTATTGTACGATTTTTTGGTTTCTTTTAAATTTTTTTCCCAATTTTTTTAAATTTTTTATCATTTTCGAAAATCCGAGGACACGCGCACATCCTAAACGGAGGGTCCTATCAAAAAAAGTGAAGAAAACAAATCTTTCTAGAATTATCCAAGGGTGTGCCAAAAGCTATTAAAAAAAAAAAAAAATGTTTGCCACACCCCGAAAAAAAGTAAAAAGTGGCCCTCACAATATTATATTTTTGTTTTTTTTCAATATTTTTTTTACAATTTTTTTTTTTTTGTTTTTGAAAATCCGTGGACACGCGCACAGTCTAAACGGGGGGTCGTATAAAAAAGTGCAGAATACAAATATTTCTAAAATTACCCAAGCGTGTGCCAAGGGCTATCTAAAAAACTAAAAATAAATTATTTCACCCCCTCAAATCCAATTTTTTTTGGCCCTCCACCCCCACAATATCATTTTTTTCTATGTATTTTTTTTTCAAATTTTTGTGATCTTAGATTGTATTAGTTTTTTGGGAGAGCTGATTCCAATCGTTGAGGTATGTAAAAACTTGGGGTTGTGGATTGATAAAGATATGATATACAACAAGTATGTCAGCCAAATGACAAAAACATCTCTCGGCATTCTTAGAAATGTTTATCCCAGCCAAAGAATCTTGAGCAGAGAATTGAAACTGAGCCTATGTGAATCGACCATTCTATTCTATTCGAAAATGTCACAGTTTGTTCGTAATCAAAATTTTACTTTATTCTTGAACAAATTCTTGTTTAATGTGATTTATGGTTCGATTAAAAATTGCTCGTTTAATCGTTCCATTATACTTTCTAAAAACAGGAAATATTCGAAATTTCATATAATATTTTTCAAATCCTGGTTGTTTTATTCTGATTTTGCTTCACGAATTAGTTCTGATAACTCGAAATAGGTTATACAGGGTGTTTCTTAAGTACGTGTAGAAAATTTAGGAGCGTGTTGCTGACATCAAAATAAGAGGAAAAGTTCCTATAAACATATGTCCGCAATTTATTCGTTTCTGAGATACAGAGTGTCAAAGTTGAATTCTTATTTTTATTTTTTTGTGAATAATTTCAAAATAATTTTGATATTTGGGTAAAGTTTGGTATCTGGAAATATTCATTATTTAGTTTGTGTAAAAAATATATTCTTGGTAGAGGTCACTGCGAGCAACTGTTTTCGAGTTATTGAGATTTGAAATAATCGATGCAAGTTATTTTGAATGACACGATATTTAAATTTAAAATAAATTCAATTAGAAATTAGTTCTTTCACAATTAACTTAAGATTTGATTTTGTGATTGAAAAATCATCCCAGATACCAAACTTTACTCGAGTACCACAGATATTTTGGAATTTATTCACAAAAAAACAAATATAAGAATTAAACTTTGACACTCTTTATCTTTAAAACGAATAACTTGAGGACATGTGTTTATTGAAACTTTTTTTCTTATTTCGGCGTCAGCAACATGCTCCTAGAGTTTCTACACCCTGTATAATATATACATTTTTATATAATAGGTTTCATAATGAGATTTAACAATCAAAATTACCCCGACATGGATGATATAAATAATAATAATAATAAGAAAACAATAATAATGTCCTCTGGCTGCTATGCAATTAGAATCGCACTGAAAGAAAACTTTATACTACTAGTCGGTGAAATCACACTTTATGTCTATTTTTGTTGAAAATGATCTTTGTACCATGTTAGTTAATCTCAAATCATGCAACTATTCTGAATTATATCGCAGAGAGCCTGGGATAAACCGAAATAATTCTGTATATTTTTCGAAGTAAATAAAATCATGTCGACCTAATGCTAAATGTTCCGCTTCAAAGACCGCAGAAAAGTTAAGAAAGATGAATCAATTCTTCTGGAATTTTACTACACATATTACCTGCAGTGGTAAACAAAACACACTCTATTTCTTGGAATGTCGGAAAGGTCGATAATAATTATTAGGGATTTCCTTGAAGATAGGGTTAATAATGGGGGCATTCTTGTAATCAGGTCCAAGAAGGTAACAAGCATTCATAAAATGTTGATGTTTTTCAAACATAGTTAAAAATATCAAATAATTTTTTCAACGATGTGACACTCGACCTTCCCTCCTGCTATTTCAAATTTTTTAATGGATATTCAGTCAGAATGTTCTTTATCTAAAAACTTAAAATCGTTGATATGATTCAAAGCGATTTCTGTCAGTGTTGTGAGAATTCAAATGAAAATTAAATCTGTGTATTGAAATACTTGGATGCATCCGAGTATTCGAAAGCCATACAAAATCGGAATTGAACCGGATTATTATCTTAAATAAGTTCGACTTTTCGAACATTTACTCTTGAAATCGGAATATCGAATTTGAATTGTCGGACATTATCATCTAATGACTGTCAACAATGAAAACAAACTCTGATATTGAATAATGGATAGGCATCGAATCTGATATCTGATAACGAGGTGTGTATGACGTATGTGTGTGTGCTAGACGAAAAGGGTGGAATACTCTTTTGTGGTTTCATTATTGAATACTTGATGAATTGAAGCAAATTTCTCTCGGTTGTAGCAGTGCGACTTCGAAGATTAGAAATTTTACCTAGAATTCGGAATTATTGTAGGTAATCTGATTTTTCAATTTATAACGTAATTTTCGATTTCGTTTTTCCATCAATGCCGATAGAAAGGATTGATAACAATAATTTGCAGGTAATTGATGAACCGTATCGATGAAGGGATAAAAATAAAGAAAAATGTTAAAAATGGTAATCAGGGTATTGAGAAAACCGATATTACAAATATTATGAAACTAAATATAGTTCAGAAACTATATAGCTTTGATAAAAAGTTATTCATTGCCGCAGTACAAGAATTATTCATCTACAAATGTGTCCATGTACACTTTTTCCAGAAACACTTTTTCCAGGAAACTTTGGCAGAAAAACTGGAAACCAATTAGGAACTGTCTGTTTGAACACTTCATTATTAAACATTTTACACCTATAGTGTATTCACATTTCAAATACGAACGATGTCAACATGCACGTGAACGGGGAACTAGATCAGATGCGTATTAAGCTCGTTAACGTTGTGAAATAAAACTAACGAATGTGTAAAACCAAATCAAAGAAACCAAAACCAACGCAAAAGTTTAAACTGTACAATTATATAAAAAATCAATAATGTAAAAAACAAATCACCGCGGGAACATAAAAATAATCGTTTTTCAGTCAATAGCTATTTCTGTATTTAGAGCGCAAAGTGATTGATTGGCGCTCGACAGAGTTACCGCGCGACGCGAAGCAAAGCGCGGTAATATTTGGAGAGCGGCAATGACACTTTGTGCTCGAAATACATGAACACATGATTGTTTCTACAAACGCAGCTCTCAGACATAAAAACGATAGACACTTCATTCAACATAATATTACCTATGAGAAAATTTACATTCAATAGTATTCCCAAATGTATAAGCTATCCAAATCTCCAATAATTTACATCTCTAACAAAAGGATAAAAAAACTTGCCTAAAAAAAAATACCTAGTCCCAAGTTCGAACTCACGCCAGGATCGATAAATCAGATTAGTAGGAAGCATCTCTAACCTTACCGCAGGTCCTTAGAGTGCTTTGAATTTCTTGTGTTCACTTTCCATCATGCAAGAATAGGTTCGTTTTTAACAAAAGCTAGGGAGATCAAGAGTTTCTTCAATATTCTCGCTCTAGAGAGTAAAAGCTGTCACAAAATGACATTTCTCGGAAAACGTCAACTTTGCGTTGATATCAGAAATCCTCAAAGGCTACTTTGGTTAGCGGTAGTTAAAAAAAATTCTTATATAGGATTATAAAACCTACAAAACAGTGTTAAACGCGACCGGATCGGTGCATTTTCCTCTGAGAAAATCGGGGAAAACCTCGGAAAAGAGACAATATCTTTTAAAATTCATGATTTTTATATATCTGAAGCTGGACAAACAATATTGAGGAAACTGATAAATAATCATATGTAGTTCAACTAAACGTAAGATAGTTTGTGTCCGATGTGTAGTTTTAATGGTTTATCTTGCAAGGTACGCCGATTTAAGGGAAATCAAATTCTGTAAAAGCTTCTGGGAGTAGATATCAATATCTAAAACTTGTATATTTAAGATTTCCACGTGGGAAATGTGTTGAAAATGGCAATGAAAGTTGATCCAAATAAGTGCTTCCGAAGTCGCCTGAAGTTAACTCGAGTTAACTCCAGTGCAACTTTGGGTGACGTCGGGAGCACTTTGAAGCATTTGGAGTAGCTTTCAATGAAATTTTCAACACACTTTCCACCACCCAGGTGAAAATCCAAAATTTACACGTTGGAAATATTTATCTCTACTTCCAGATGCAACAAAAAAAAACTTTGTGTTCTGTTATATAATATAATTATTGCATTATATTTGTCGACTGAATACTAAACTAAGTACCATCAATACCATTGCAGACAAGATTAGGTACTCATCGTAGTTTCCTCTTTTTTGACCCAATTCTCTGTATCAGATGTACCTACAAATATCGTTTCTGGGATTCGAACAAGATATCTAGTATCGAATCTTGTCAATTGTTCCCTCTGAAGAGAGTAATTTCTCCGAAAAAGATTACACATATCTGCATGTAATGAAATGTTTACCACTTGAAATATTTTCATTTGAAGTATCCTTATAACAGAAAATTTTAATCTTCAAGTAGAATTTTTGAAATTCTTGAACTGAAATATTAAATTACTTGTTTCAAGTAAATTTCGTAACCTGAATTGATTCTATTGAGGACATTGATTTCTCCATTTTAAACAATATTTTATCGATTATATATAACAGAATTATATTCTTGGAAAGCTGCATTATTTCGAAAGCTTATTTGTGTTTATGCAAGTCTAAATTAAAACCAGCTTTTGTATACGTGCTGTAGACAATACTTATTCAGATCCGTTTTGGATGTTCCATCCATGTCATAATTATTTGAATACGTACGAAAAGGGTAATATCATTCTCAATTGAAAAGAAAAAAACATGCCTCTTCTGGATATCGAAATAAACCTACGATAAAAATAAAGTAATTTTTCCTAATACCTAACAGAAAACTACTACTACTCCGTCTCCATAAGATCGCAAATTCATTTCTTCGTTTCGAAATGAAAAATGCAGCTCTGGTCAAGAATAGCCCCCAATGTTGACTAATGATGAAAATAATCTTAGAGATTATCAAATTTTTTATTATAACATTATTCAAATAATCGACTACTTCGAACAATATTCCCATTTTCCTATTCTGCGGAAATGTATTTGAAACATTTCAAAATAAAATCATTACAAATATTATGTGATGAAAACTATTAGTGTAGTTTGAAAATAATATTAATTTTAAAGAAAAAAATTGAATTTTCTGAACTAAAAATCATAAAATATTTTGACGAATACTTCAGTTCAGTTTATTGTGCTACTACATTGTACAATGTTTACTCTCGTCAAATAGTACAATAATGAAAGATAAAGATAAAACAACTTAAATAACTAGGAGTAGAAATAAAAAGGTAGAAAAATCAACGATAAAGATAAATCAATGTAAATAAATATGAATAAAAAATATATGACTATTCTCAATACTCTCAATACAAGCTTATTATCTTATTAGGATTAGAAAATGGCTCAAGAAAATTTGAGCTTTGAAGAAAAACTTTCGAATTGATCAGAATAACAAAAATTTCTTGAATAGAAACGATATTCTATCAATTCAATACAATTGGTACAATACTTTTGAAATTGTTAAAATGAGAAATTATTTCAATGTGTGTGCTTTTCCCAGAATACGACGATTCACCTTAAATCGGCGTATCTTGCAAGATAAACAGTTAAATTGTTTATACAGGGTGTTTCTTAAGTACGTGTAGAAAATTCAGGAGCTTGTTGCTGGCATCAAAATAAGAAGAAAAGTTCCTATAAACATTTGTCCGAAAGTTATTCGTTTCTGAGATACAGAGTGTCAAAGTTGAATTCTTATTTTTTTGTGAATAATTTCAAAATAATTTTGATATTTGGGTAAAGTTTGGTATCTGGAAATATTCATTATTTAGTTTGTGTAAAAAATATATTCTTGGTAGAGGTCACTGAGAGTAACTGTTTCCGAATTATTGAGATTTGAAATAATCGATGCAAGTGATTTTTAATGACAAGATTTTTAAATTTTAAATAAATTATATTAGAAATCAGTTTTTTCGCAATCAACATAAAATTTGATTTTGTCATTGAAAAATAACCCCAGATACCAAACTTTACTCGAATATCACAAATATGTTGGAATTTATTTACTAAAAACAAATATAAGAATTAGACTTTGACACTCTGTATCTTCGAAACGAATAACTTGCGGACATGTGTGTATGGGAACTTTTTTCTTATTTCGACGTCAGCAACATGCTCCTAAAGTTTCTACACGTACTTAAGAAACACCCTGTATAACTCGATTGTAGAAAAACTACAGGTCAGATAGAAACCATCTTGCGCACAGTTAAACTATGTGTTATTATCTATCAGTTCCCTCAATATTGTTTGTCACGCTTCAACTTCAAGAAAATTATGATTTCTTAAAAAATTTACTCTTTTTCGAGGTTTTCCCAGTGGAAAATGCACCGATCCGGTCGCATCAAAAAACTGTTCTGAAGATTTCATAATTCTCTGCAACAGTTCTATTGACAGTAAAACGATTTCTCCACTACGTTTTGATATGAAAAAAAAAAAATTGTAATTATTTTTTACTATTTCTTGTTTACAAAATTCCACAAACCGATTTTGCCAAGGCAAAAACGTCAACGAACGATTTCATAATATTATAAACCATTGGCGATTTACATTTTGTGACAAAAAAAACTCTACAGATTGGTCTATTATGTTTATCTGAAACTTAGAAATGCAAAGGTGATTTGTGAAAAATAATTTTTGATGAATTTTTCCTCATTCAATAAACTTCATGTGACGCTCTCTCTATATATTTTTCCTATAAGGTAATTTAAACATATTTTCGACAACTATTGAACAATAATATTCTGACTGATAGATACCACACCATGTTTATTTGAATATCGATGTCTCATTTATTTCAGGTGATTGTGATCAAATTCCTCTTGAAGTCCCCAAAGTGCTGTCCTCAAACTGCAGTTGCTATGTACTGTCCTCAAATTGCTTCATAACTGTCCCCAAACGAAATAGTTATCGGTCCCCAAATTGCCCCAGTCCTCAAATGAACAGTTACGCAAATACAAAGTTTGGGGTCTGTCCTCAAACAGACCAAAAGTCCTCGAACTGCTACTTGCCGAAACAAAATGTCCCCAAAGTGATAGTTAGGCATACATATATATATATATATATATATATATATATATATAGAAAGGGTAGTCGTTGCTGACTAGTTAAGAATAAAAAGAAACTCACATGCTATAATGCTATTTCTCCAAAATTATATTCATTACCAAAAATACATAAACCTACTTTATCGATGAGACCTATAGTTTCATGTATTGGTGCTCCAACAGAAGCCATTGCGTCACTTCTCACAGATATTCTAACTAAAGCATATGATTCCGATAATGAATACTTTATACAAGACTCTTTTGAAGTAAATAATAAATTTAATAACACAAACATACCTAATGACTACGTTTTGGCAAGTCTTGATGTGGTTTCTCTTTTTAGTAATGTATATTTAAAAGTTTGTCAAAGATCAATTCACAAAAATTGGTATCGTGTTAGCAATTATTGTAACATTAATGAAGAAACATTCATGAAAATTTTAACTTTCTTGTTCAATAACACATATTTCTCTTTTAACAACAAAATTTATAAACAAAGTTTTGGAACTCCAATGGGAGCTTCAATCTCCCCTATATTAGCTTCATATGTTAT
This sequence comes from Chrysolina oricalcia, assembly GCA_944452925.2. NCBI lineage: Eukaryota > Metazoa > Arthropoda > Insecta > Coleoptera > Chrysomelidae > Chrysolina > Chrysolina oricalcia. Next base: position 13,045,774 of record OX101827.2, read on the forward strand.
GGATGATGTGTTGGACACAGTAATTCCAGTACTATCATTTAAACCTTTTTTCATCAAAAAATATGTTGATGATATCATTGTCGCTTTACCAAAAGATGGCATTACTGAGATTCTTAGTACTTTCAACAGCTTTGACCCATATATTCAGTTTACAATAGAAACTGAGGATGATGATTTTTCCGTACCTTTCTTAGATACAAGATTCATACGTGGTCTTAATAACAAAATTCTTATAGACTGGTACAGGAAACCATGCAGTTCTGGAAGATATATTAACTTCGAGTCTTATCACAAGCGGTCAATGAAAATAAACCTTGTGAAACAGATGAAAGCTAGAGTACTCAAAATCTCAGATAGATCCTTTCATAAAAAAAACCTAGATATTCTTTTCAAACTCTTTTCAGACAATGCTTATCCACCAAAATTACTGAGAAGTATTCTGTTCAGCACACCATTAAATATTGAAAAAGATATTATATCTAACAATCTGAACATATCCATTAATAGCAATGTTGCTAATACTAATCCTACAAATCCTACAATTCCTACATTCACTTCACTTCCATATATAAAAGATATTACACCAAGATTGTCCAGGCTCTTTCATTCAGTATGTAATGTCAAAATAGCAAATAAAACTATTTTACCAATAAGATCAATTTATTCAAAAGTGAAGATAAAATTCCATTAACTTCCACTTCAAATGTAGTATATAGCATTCCTTGTCAGGACTGTGATAAAAATTATATTGGCCAGACTTCTAGATGCCTGAAAAGTAGAATTTCTTCACATAAAAGTAATTGTAGACTTCATCCTGAAAGATGTGCTCTTGCTGATCATGTAAACAAATTTGACCATCGAATAAATTATAACTCAACTAAAATATTAGCTAAAGAGACACATATGACTAAGAGAACTTTTTTGGAAATGGCCTTCATATCTCAAGACAAAAAATGTATGAATAAAAGAACTGATATAAATCATTTGAGTGAGATTTATTCCTTCTTATTGTCGTTAGACCACACTCTCCATATGAATAATAATATCTCCATAACTACTCAATTGGAAATGTAATTTTTTCCTAACTTACAAAACAACAGTCGTATATTTCAACAGTTGGTACAAGATTACAGTTGGTACAAGATTACAGTTGGTAACATTGACTTGAAAATTACAGATTTCTTTTCTATTGACAACTGATTTGTGTCCCTTGGATACAATCAACAAGTCTTTTGTTTTTCGACTGAAATTTCAAAATTTTCTGTTATTTATATTCGTAAAGTATTTTTTCCTTATTATTTACAATTTTAAGCTGTAATGTCACTATCCAAAGAACTAAGAACATGTCAACTAACCTCACTATAGTTGTAAGTAAAATTTTAATAAAATCAAAATGTATAATTGACATAATAATTCTTTGTAGTTCCCTGAAGATGTAAATAAAATTTACGAAAGCTTGGAATAAACTCTATAAAAGAGTACACTTTTGACTTTGCTGCAATCCCCAATATTAACTGGTTTTATATATATATATATATATATATATATATATATATATATATATATATATATATATATATATATATATATACAGGGTGTTAATTAAGTACGTTGACAAACTTCGGGAGGTGATTCTTTGAAGGTTTTCAGGACGAAATGTTCATATAAACATATGTCCCAAACGGCTTGGTTTTCGAGATACAGGGTGATAAAAATACATTTTTTTCAAGATTTTTTAGAGTTAACTTCGACATTTTCTACAATAATCAGTTCAAATTAGGCAAGTACAATCCATTCAATAGTACGCACGATACAAAATAATGCATTTCTCAAATAATTCACAGGGTCCTCCTTTTTTCAGAGTCAAGCTTTGTTCAACCCTTCAGAATTTTTTTTCCGCCGCCACTGACATATTATGAGAAAGGAATAATGAATGTTGTTTCATTTAACATCTTTTTGCTCTCTTGATGTTTTTCATTTACTTGTACGGTTCAGGAGTTACAATGAAAATATTAACGCAAACATTTTCCAGTAACGCATAACATAAAGAAATTTTAGAAGCAAATAGTCTAACAAACTTGAAGGGTGATTCTTTGAAAGGTTTCAAGATGAAAAGTTCATATAGATATGTCCCAAGCGGCTTGGTTTTCGAAGTACAGGGTGATCAAAATACATTTTTTAGGAGTTTTTGGAGTTTACTTCGAAATTTTCGACAATAATCGATCCAAATTAGTTCAAATTGGACAAGTACAATCCATTCAATAGTGCGCATGATATAAAATAATTCATTTCTCGAAGTGTCATTGCCACTCTCCAAAGATTAGCGCGTGACGCAATCCGTCATTTTGTTCTCATTACACAAATAGCTATTTTCTGCTCGTGTAGAGAAAATGTAATGTTATGGAGCTCCCATACATTTTTTACCATAACTCAGGTTGAATATGTATTGCACAAAGTTAATTATGGCAAAATAATTTTGGACATTTTCAATAGTGAATAACTTTATTATCAAATACTAGAGCAAAGTAACATAAATTCCCTAGGAATAAAATTAAGTTCAGAAAAGGACCATTATTGAAATTGATATGTCAGAGCAGCTGCTGGAAATGGCCACCGCCAACTTCAATGCATGCGTTTATGCGCCTAACCATAGACTGGCGGACACGCTCAAAAATACCAGGAGTGTTTCTTATAATTCCGCATGACTACTGTATGCGATTCCTCAGGTCTTCTTCACTTTGAACTGGAGTTCGGTACACTAATGATTTAAGGTGCCCCCAGAGGAAAAAATCAAGTGGATTCATATCGGGTGACCTTGGTGGCCAAAGTTGTGGCCCACCACGCCCAATCCAGCGATCAGAATAATTCTCTTCTAAAGATTGGCGTGCAACCAATCTGAAGTGTACTGGAGCACCATCATGCATAAACCAAATTCCAATTCTTTCCCTCAGTGGGATCTCTTCTAGGAGTCCAGGTAAGATGAATTCAAGAAAATGTCGATAATGGTCACCATTGAGTCTATGAGGCAGAAAATGTGGCCCGATAAGGAAATTCCCTACAATTCCAACCCAAACATTCACAGAAAACGTCTCTTGAAAATGGTTTTCAATCACGGCGTGTGGGTTTTCATCAGCCCACATATGATTGTTGTGAAAATTAATAATGGCTTTACGGGAAAAGCATGCCTCATCGGTGAATAACACTTGAGATAAAAACCATGGATTTTCCAACAATTTAATCTCTTTGGAAAATCCCTTGGCAGAAGAGCTTGAACACGCTGTATGTGATAGGGATAAAGTTGTTGCTCTTTTAAAATTTGCCATACCAATACATGGGTTACGTTAAACTGTGCCGCAATTTGTCTTGTACTGGTGTCTGGATACTGCTCAATTTCGTTAAGTACAGCTTCTTCTATCTGAACTGTCCTAACTCTCCTGGGTCTTCCTATGAGAACAGCAGACCTCTTGAAAGTACCCGTTTCACGAAGACGGGAGTGAATATTGATGAACATTTGTGTGCTGGGAATATGACGTTGTGGAAATCTTTCTAGATACATTCGTCTGGCGGCACGAGCGTTACCATCAGCCATTCCATACATTAAGTGCATGTCTGCCATTTCTGAATTTGTATATTCAACCATTTTATCCAAAGGAATATTGAATGAATCTGCTTTATAGCTTGCACTAATGAAGAATTAACAATGAGAAAGTTTCTCAACTTTCGATAACTGTCAAGTTGTTGATATTTAAATAAATGAATTAATATCAAAGCCCACTTTGCTATTTTTATGAATTCAAATTGATTACAAAATTTCTGCGTTATTGCAGAAGAAAAAACAAACCGAAATTTCTGATAAAATAATGTACTCCGTACGGAAACAAAAATTTGTTTGATTTAGTTTTTCGGAGTTATGACCAGAGATTCATAAATGAAAATCAAATGTGTAATGATCTGCGACTATTAGATAAACCCTATTAGCTATCTTCCATTACAGGATTACCTTTCGGAAGTTTTTTATGTTGAAAAGGAAACGTTCAATTGAAAACTAAAAAATATCTTTTTTTTTTAAATAACAAAAATTTTGTATGAGTTCTCTATCAAAACTGATGGGTAAAAACATTTTTAATCAAATATCTCAATGAAAATGCACATTTTTACCATCAGAATCTTCAGGTTGAAAGTTAAGGTTTTCCCAATATCTGTCAGATCTAGTTTAATATCCAGCGTACCGCAGTGACGGGGAGATAGTAGTTTTCTGTTAGATATCACAAAAAGAAATCACATCTTTACAATAACAAGCTTTTATTTAGCTTCACTTGTAACTAACTAACAAACAATTTAATAAAAGTTGAATTTGACCCACTTCTAATACTCCGATTAATTTGAAATTTGGCAGGTTTCCGTAATTCCGGTGACAATGCATTAAAAAAATGTTTGTTAAAAAACAAAATGGTGGCTCCAATATGGCGGACGAGTTTTGTGATTATGATCCGATTCTGTTCAAAATTGGTATGTGATGGTTTTTGGGTTGGAGATTTTCAGTTTCACATAAAAAATAAACTAAAATGTTAAAAATGAAAATTATAAAAAGAAAACATTTTAAAGTTTTTATACAATACACTGAAAAGGAAAAAATAATTCATTTCATTGTTTGATCTAGGTAATCTTGTACAGAAAGATTTTGATACTCACAGAATAACCTACAAAAAATGAAACAAATTATTTTTTCATTTTCAGTGCATTTGTATAAAAGCTTGTCTTTATATTTTTTATTGTATAATTTTTATTCATCGTAGATTTTTCTAATTCTGAAAAAATATTTCCATCAATTTACAATAATTGAAAATGTTTAATTTTCAAATTTTCTAATGTTATGCCACACTGGAAAATGTTTAAATTAATATTTTCATTATAGCCCCTGAACCGTACAAGTAAATGAAAAAATGCAAGATATCAAAAAGATGTTAAATGAAGCAACATTGATTATTCCTTTCTCATAATATGTCAGTGGCGGCGGAAAAAAAAATTCTGAAGGGTTGAACAAAGCTTGACTCTGAAAAAAGGAGGACCCTGTGAATTATTTAAGAAATGCATTATTTTGTATCGTGCGCCCTATTGAATGGATTGTAGTTGCCTAATTTGAACTGATTATTGTCGAAAATGTCGAAGTTAACTCTAAAAAATCTTGAAAAAAATGTATTTTTATCGCCCTGTATCTCTTGGTTTTCGAGATACAGGGCGATAAAAATACATTTTTTTCAAGATTTTTTAGAGTTAACTTCGACATTTTCGACAATAATCAGTTCAAATTAGGCAAGTACAATCCATTCAATAGGGCGCACGATACAAAATAATGCATTTCTTAAATAATTCACAGGGTCCTCTATATATATCTGCAGACCTATTGCAATAAAACGAAACGTAGATTCATATATTTAATGCTGATAATAAAGTCGAACTGAAAAGAAATATTATTTCAAAAGTTTTATGGAAACAAAACATAAGTAATGATCGAAGAGTTTTCTGAGCTAGATTTGGAAAGCTTGTTCCTCTTCAATGCAGTCACATACGGCGTCTATTTCAATATCTCGATCGTCAGTCAAACTAGTACTATGTAGTATTTCCCTGTACCATTGTAGATCTGGTGATGTTTCCCAGTCCAAACCAAACTGTTGATTCAGTAAATGTTGAAGAGATTTCTTTTTTTTTTTCGGGAATGCCACGTTGTACTTGTTTTTCGAATATGGTCAAGTCTGTGTCAGGAAATTTTGGTTTCAAGAGTTTCTCGAACTTTTCAGATCCGGAAGTGAATAAAAAGTTGTTGTAAGTACATACTGTAATGACAGAATCATTTTTTTGCAGAATAACCTTCTTCACTTCGGCCAAACCTTTCACTTTTTTTAAACCGACTTCGAGTTCTTTGATATCGAAAAGCCTCCAATCAACACCTATTCTTCTCACTTCCCCCACTGTTTCGTAAATCCTTTCGTACCCCTCTCTTGAAAGGATGGTAGGATTTTTCCTAATAATTTTTTCGACTCTTCCAAACACTCGGTCAGCTGGTAAAAATGAGTGACCTCTAACTGGGAAAACTATTTGCAAAGTTGTTACTCCTACAGGTGCTTTGAATCTCAACCAGAAATAAAGCGTATGTATGATGTGGGAATTTTTGTTCTGCCCTCCACATCCATCACAGAAAAGGCGAACTGTGTCCACATTCTCATAATTCAAGGAATCCAAATAGGATATCAGTGCAGATCCCACTTCAATGGAACCCCTTCCTGTTTGATCTTCAGTCCATGTGAAGAATGTTGGCTTTTTTGAGTCTCTGTCAACACAGCAAAAAATGTACATACTGATTTGCTGTGCATAGAATGCATCATTAATAGGAATTCTTGGTAAAGGCTGTACTTACTGTAAGTCGAAGCAAAATGTTAAGGAGTTTTCTGGATTCATTTTCAGCAGGCTATAAAATGCATTAGCTCTTTTTTTGTGAACTGTGAGTTCTGTGCGATACTCATTCTTTTTTTCTGCAGCAACTTCTTTTTTGATCATGTATGTGAGTCTGGTACATTTTGCGCAAACGTCGGATGCGGGGCTGCAAAATCCAATATTGAACTCATTCACGAAAACTTTCCTGAACATGGAAAAGTTCACCATATGCTCAGTATCACACTGATTTTGATACATGCTATGTAGTTTTTTTATGTTCAAGTCTGCTGCCAAATAAATCCGTCTGGACTTAGCACGATTATAGTGACTTTCTTTTACTTTCAGTTGACCAATAAACTCTTTCACCTTCATTCTTTTTCCCGAAGATTTAGCTGACACGTGATCACCACCTCGTTTTTCTTTTGGAATATTTCCTGAAGCCAAAGTCTTGGCTATGTGGTTGATTCGATCTTTTCTAATATCAACACTTTTGAAAAAGAATGCCTGACATACCGGAATCTTCTCTCTAGATACTCTTTTTGGCAGAAAGTAATGGACCGAGAAATCGCGATGACGTGGATTATTCAGTATAGGTCGTTTCCTGACAATAGGTACTACGGACATGTAGTTGCACAGTTTAGTATCCTGCTCAGTTTTGATATTATTCTGAAATATTTTGTTTCTGACCTCACGAATATCATGAACCTTCCACAAAAATATGTAGGCCCCTGATGATTGCAAACCCTCCTGAATTTATTCAAATCAGGATCATCATCTTGATATCTGAAAATACAACTGACGAATGAATATTTCCCATTTTCATAATTTTTCATTGATTACCTTTGGCACTTCTTTTCTTGCCTTTTTGACACTCTTCCCTTTCTTTTCCTACTCCCAGAACTGATTTCTGATACACTAGCACTAGCTTCTCCATCCTCCATCGCAAATCAATAGTAATCGCTCCAACCACAAACGAAATAAAAAGGTACCAAGCTATCGTGTCGTGCTGCTGCGGAGAACTATAAAATACGACTAAATCACAGTATTATGCTTAAAAGCATCTTTTAATCATAATACTGTGACTAAATATAATATGTGCCAAGAATCATGCCACGTGCAGAACTTGCATTCTACGGTAGAGACATCTCGGTTTCATAGTCACAAAAACATTGAACCATCCCGTGAGATAATAATACAAAATAATAGGTAGAACCCTGTCACGTATTCATAAAACATCTTGAATAAATCACTAAGAGATAGCAGTAATAATTTTAAAAGTTTTTATCGGCTTTTGCTCGGAATTCGGATTTATCGGCATTTGCATGAATGGGTCTACTTCAGATGAAGATTTGTATGTGTATTATCGGGTTTTGCTCGAATCTGATGGGCTAGACGGAAAGCGCACATAAAAATTAGTAAGAATCGATACTTTGCGAGAAAAATGTTAAAAGTGGATTTCGGGTTTTGCATTTTTGCTTCTCAAATGTATTCGATATATTTCATCAAACTTAATCATGGATATCTGTCAGTTTGAGTTATGTTAATTGAATGATTTTTTTTTTAATTTTCTCATTTACATAAATAGGTCAAGCTGTAGATAAAAATAAGAGGCTCTTTTCACACAAAATAAAAGACGCAAACGGCAAAATGGTTTCATATACGACCAGATCGGTGCATTTTTCACTGAGAAAGTACAGGAAAACTTCGAAAAAGAGACCATTTTTCAAAAATTCATAACTTTTATAAATCCTAATGTGGTCAAACAATACTGTGGAAACTGATAGATAATAACATGTGGTTCAACTGCGCGCCTGATGGTTTCTGTCCGATATGTAGTTTTTGCATAATCGCGCTATAAACAATTTGAGGGCAAATTTCTCCAAATGCGCCGATTTAAGGAAAATAATCTTATTCAAATTCTGTGAACGGCATTTGGAAGTAGAGATCAATATCTAAAATTTATATATTTTTGATTTTCACCTGAGAGGTGGGAAATGTGTTGAAAATGTCACTGGAACTTACTCTAAATGCTTCAAAGTGCACCAGAAGTCGCCCGAACTCAGCTCGAGTTAATTAACTTCAGTGTGACTTCGGGTGCCCTTATTTTTCACGAACAATTGTCTTAATATTTTTTGTATTTCGAAGGTATATAAGTGACCATTTTAATTATTGAAATGTCTACTTTGAAATGGTCTATGTAATTAGGTGGTTTATTGATCGTTAAACCTCTTGAAGTTGAGATCTAATTATCTCTTAATAATGATTTTCTCAATATATTCAATTATTTTTGAATTTCTTCATTATTTTTGTAACAAAAAGTAGTTTATATCAAATTATTGATAATAAAATATTGGAATACATAATTACACCACAAAATTAATTTAATAATTTGATTTTTATTCTTTTCTACAACTACTGAAAATCATTGAAAATATTTAGAAAATCATGATTCAGAGAGACTTGTTGTCGGGTTTTCTCAATGTTAAGCGGTTTAACGATCAATAAACCACCAAGTTGACATTTCAAAAATTAAAATGATCACTTATTGACCTTCGAAATACAAAAAACACCAGAAAAATTGTTCGTGGAATATAGGGAGATTTTTTTCGAAAACTGTACCTATCTCGAAAACTAGTCGTCTTCTGAATTGCGAAAAAATCAACCTTATTCGACACCAAAAAAGACATATTTCTACAAACTTTCATCTGGATTAAATCATTTTTACGCGAGAAAGAAATTAAATACTGAAATATCGGTTTTTCGCCATTTTGACAGTTAATTTGAGGTTATGTCGAAAAATGTTGAATACAAAAGTTTTTGATTCTTTTATTATCTACAACTTTTCCATAGAACATTTTCCGCTAAGAGTTCACGTTTCGCAGCAAATCGCAATAAAATCGTTTTCAACCTAAATGCTTCCCCATTCCACCATTTTGAGTGTTTTCGTGTTCAATACTTTTTTTGCGCCATTTATACAACAATATTAAGTTTATGCTGAAGACCTTTGATGTTACCGTTATGTTTATGATAACGCTTGAGCTAAAGTTGACTTAATCCACCCTAAGTTAGTAAGTAATTTAACAATTACGACTTTCATCTACGTAATTACGCTAAGTCGTAATTATTGGTAAAATAAAATAAAAAGTTATCGTTTATTATCTGCGCTTCCGTAAACATTCAATTTCCAACATTAGAACTTATAATTAGCATTGTATGAGGATGGATAAGATAATTTATTTTCTTACTTCTTTATCATAAATCAAGATCTTGCCATTGCCTAAAGAAGAATAGTTGAACCATTGCCTAAAGAATAGACAATGCCTTGTAACAATCTCAGGGTATTTTCATTTAAGTCACTCCAATAAAACAAATTCACTTCACCAACAATACTATAATACAATGAACACTCTGTATGTAGTACGGCAATTACAATTGTCAATGCGCTATCAAAATGACATCTGTCAAAACAAGATAGAAATTTGTCAAGTTATTTTTAAACAGAAATTCTGGCCAGAACCCTTTACAAATTGAATTGATTTTTGTCTAATGATAATAATTATGGATGATTCTGGCTGCGGAAGTTGCCCGGAACGAACCAACTCAAGTTTCCGTATTTGGAACGGCCCTTCTTTTATGTCGAAAATTGAAATATGTTTTCTCCTACCTGCTCTCAGTTGTAATATTTTTAGAAATGAACCATCTCCTTTGTAGATGAGTTATTCATCTCGATATTCCATTTACTTGGATGTGAAGAATCATCTATGTCCTATTTTGACGAATGGCTGTTATCAAATATTTATCGATCCCAATTGATGAAGTTTCCCTTTTTCTATAAGATATTGATAACTATCGTGTATATGGATTTCGGCAACCAATATTCGGAATGGAATGGAATGGATATAATATACAAATTTGATATTCTTTAGAACCAGATTCCTTTTGCGTCCATTCAGTTCTCTCTTATTTTTTCTCTTTATCCCTTGTTTCCCTAGCAACCCCTTAGAGATACCTTTCTAATACAGAGTATTCTTTCAATAATCACTATTCAGACTAACGAATCATTGCAGCCTGTAGACCATTATTTATCAGCATAACTCTCACCTGCATTTTCATTCTAGAATATGTATTTCTCCACGATCATCAGTATTTACATTCTCTCTCTTGTGATAGAATAATATTCTCACACTGGTTAGCAATAATAACATTAGCCTTGACGCAGTTGATTGTCATCGTAGTGGCAAAATTTGAGCAAGTGTCAAAATAATTGCTGTCACGTTTCCAGTAGAAAATATAAAAAGTATCATGAATGTATCCAGTGATTCAGAATCAGAGTGTGAAAATACACCACCTGAAATTACAAAGAGTGCAAATAATGTACTGGAAAGTTTACTACCAAAAAAATCAAAGAATGTATATGAAAAATATTACAAACTGTTCATGGATTGGAAACAAACAAAGCAAACAGATTCCTTTTCAGAAAGTATTTTTATTGCGTTTTTGTTGGTTTGGGTCGTGGAATGACTAAACACTGGGCAACTTTAAACACTACAATTTATTGTATGAATGGAAATTATGAGTTGCATCTACACAAAACTACATGAACATGTATTCTACTATTCAAATCTTACAAAACAACTGACGAACGATTATTAAGTGTTACCAACCTAACAATCAATAAGAATCAGCATGTCAAAAATACTACAATAAGTTTTACCAACACTTGGTTGCATTCTTACAGGCGATACCTTGAATGTTGTCATTCTGTTGTGTTCTGTTATACCTCTCTGCTACCCCATTTTGTTGTGGTGTGTGAGGTATAGTCAGTTCATGTTTAATCCCCTTATCTTTGAGGATTTTACTAAGTCTTTTGTTACAGTATTCTCCACCATTATCTGTCCTCAGAATTTTTATTCTTCTCTCAGTTTCGGTTTCTACCATTGTACAAAATTCTTTGAAGAGATCAGGAACTTCATCTTTTGATTCTAGGAAATAACAAAAAACGTTTCGGGTATGGTCATCAATTAATGTAAACATATATCGTTTTCCACCCCAAGAAGGTACTTCCATCGGCCCAATTAGGTTTTCTGGACTGCTTACCTTTTATGCAGCTCTCACATATTTCTGGTGATTCCTTCTCCACATAGCTCATTCCACTTGCCAGTCCATTCTTCAAAAGTCGCATACTGAAATGGTTCAAATGTCCCATTCTTTTGTGCCACAACATCTGGGATCCTTCGACTATCGCTATATTATCCTGCTCTGGAAAAACTTCTAGCTCGTAGAGTCCTTCAATGTTTTTAGCAGTAGCTATTGTTTCTCCCTCAATGTTACACTGGTTTTGGTCCATTATTCTGCATCCCTCTGAGTCAAAAAAGACACAGTAACCTTTCGAAACCATCGAATTTATAGATAAAAGATTCACGGACATATCAGGTACATATTTTACTTCAGAAATAATTTTTTCAGTACCACTGTGTTTCAGTTTTATCACACTGTTTCCAGTACCATTAACAAACAACTTCGCATTGTTTGCTGCAATTATTTCTTGCCCTGCATTTTTATCCGATATATCTGTTAGGAGTTTAGGGTTGCCAGTCATGTGTGAAGAGGCTCCACTATCTACATACCAAGAACCTCTCTTCATGTCCAGTCCTAATGCTGCAAACATTGCTTTGTTTCCTTCCTTATTTTTATAGAATTTCACATTTTTGCTGTTGGACTTCTCATCCCCTTTTTTGTACACTGATTTTTATAGTGACCCTTTTGCTTGCAGTTCCAACATCAAGGCGATTTTTTTAGGTTTGCCTTTTACTGCTAGTGCTGAATTATTGCTTTTGCCATTCTGCCATTTTTTGTCCTGCAGAAGTTTGGTTTTCACAAAATCAGCAGTTATGTCTACACCCGAACTTTCTAAAGCCATTACCATGGGCTCATAATCATCTGGAAGTCCTTGTAGCATGATTACCCCTAGAAACTCGTCGTCCAATGCTTTTCCAATCGATGCCAGTTGTTGGGATAGTGCCATCACCTCGTTCACATATTCCTCCATATTCGAGTAATTTTCCAATTTTACTGAACATAAACTTCTCAACAATCGTAGGTGGCGATTCAAACCCTTATCTTCAAAAGCATTTTCAAGAGCACTCCATGCATCTTTTGCTGACTCTGACTGCATTACGTAGGGAAAGGTGGATTTATCAAGGGAAAGTATTATCTTGGACAAAGCCTTCTCTTTGCTATGTATTGACTACTGACTAGACTGGGTAGGACTATTAAGACTCGTCGTTCATATCTAAGATTTATTTAGAATAAACTTAACAACGTATGCACACTTGCACGCAACACATATCATTCTAATAATGATGCATATATGACAGACGACAGACCGCCCTGAACCTACACATCAATTCATATCTAAAGCTAGTGTTACAACTGTAGTTAACTGTTAAAGATTAGTTTACACATTACATACATATGCAACAATTCTTCCCCTAATTATAAGATTACAAATCTAATCTCTTTGGAACTTTAATTACTCTACCAGACTTAGATCTGGTAATACTAGGAATTTGAGTAGTACCATTTGGTTCAATAATACTTTGTGAACTAGATTTTGGAGAACTTGGTATTCTATTTGGCATAGTATTTGATGACTGAACTTGAACCTCTAAACCTTGGCTTGTACTAGGACCAGGATCAATTGATACAGGTACTTCCGGTACATCCAATGGTTTTTCTTTAGTATTCTGACAACTTTGGGTATTTGACATAATGGGGTTATTTAAGGAAATATCTAATGGGATTATATTCGATTTACGAATATCATTTGCATGAACAAGCTTTATATTATTATCAATCTGAACAAGATACGTACAGTAGCTCATACATCTTACAATTTTTCCTTTTTGCCAGAGTTTACTATTTTTATTTTTCACATACACAATATCATTTTCGGAATATAATTTTAATTTTTCTATAATGTCAGACTTAAGATTAGATTGTTTATTGGCACTGGGTTTTAACAAATCATATCTTGTTCGGGGACGAATTTTGAATAAACTTTCGGACGGTGATATACTCGTTGAAATTGATGGAGTGTTCCTATGGACAAATAAAAAGTTTTCCAAACGATTCAGAATTGTGTTTTTACTTATATCCTTCCCTTTATCACTAAACAAAGCTTTTTCCAGACCCTTTTTTATAGTTTGGACCGACTTTTCTGCAATCCCATTACTTTGGGGGTGATAGGGAGGACTTTTTATAAAGGTAATGGCATTAGCTTGGCAAAATGCATTAAATTCTACCGAACTGAAAGGTGGACCATTATCCGATACTAATTCAACAGGTAGACCAAACACAGAAAAAAATTGTTTCAATTTTAGGATGGTCTCTTTTGCCGTTGTACCTTCATCCATTATCTTAACCTCTATCCATTTTGATTTATTGTCTACTAAAAGTAAAAAAGTGAAGTTATGTTTGTGGAAAAAATCAATAGAAACTCTATAAAAGTTGTTTGGTGCAGAAGGCCAAGGAATAAGTACACTATTATTAGTGAATATTTGTGTTTCTTGACAGATATTACATGAACTAATAAATTTTTCAACAGACTCGTTCATACCAGGCCACCAACAGTAAGATCTCATGATCATTTTGGTTCTAACAATGCCTATATGCTGTTCATGAAATAATTTAAGTATATCATGTTGCAATTTTTTTGGGATAATTACTTTATTTCCAATCAACAGGCAACCTTTCTCTACGGAAAGTTCCAACTTCCTTCTAAAATATGGTTTCAATTCATCATCTTCAATGAAGTGTGGCCAACCACTTAGTGTAAAATCTATAACTTTTGATAAGGTTATATCCTTATTTGTAGCTGAAGCTATATCAGTTGAATTTAAAGGTACGTCAGAACACAAACTAAATGAATATAAGGAATCAGATATTTCAGTTTTTCTATCCATAGGTAGCCTTGATAATGCATCGGCATTAGAGATAAGGCTTCCTTTTTTATAGATTATATCATAGTCATAGGCGGATAACATTAAAGCCCAACGGGTAATACGGGCCGCTGCTGTTACTGGAATATTTTTGTTTCTGCCAAAGATGAACTGAAGGGGTTGGTGATTAAAGTAAATTTTCGACCAAATATATATTTATGAAATCTTTTTAAACTAAAAATGATAGCTAAACTTTCCCTTTCTAGATTTGAATATTTTTTCTCTGTACTAGTCAACGTACTTGAAGCAAATAGAACAGGTTTATCATTTCCGTCAATTTTGTGACTTAATACAGCTCCAACACCATAACCACTTGAATCACAAGTTACGAATATTGGTTTTGTAGGATCAAAGTGAGTTAAGACATCATTTGAAGTAATTAACATTTTACTTTCTTGAAAAGTTTCTTCACACTCCTTGGACCAAATAAAATCAGTGTCAGATTTACATAAATCATATAAAACTTTCAGCTTAGCAGACAGCATGTGAATAAACTTTCCATAATAATTTAAAATTCCCAAATAAGACTTCAATTGTGTAATATTTTGAGGTGAAGGTGCTTTTCGTATACACTCTATTTTTTCATCTGTAGGGTGGATGCCCACGCTATCTATTTTATGTCCCAAAAATTCAACACACCGTTCAAATAGTTTACATTTTTTTTCATTGATTTTGACATTGAATTTTTGTAGTTGCTCCAAAACATAATATTTTGATTACATTCTGCTAAGGAAGCACCATGGACTAAAATATCATCCAAATAACATTTGGTTTTAGGCAGTCCTGATAAAATTGCATCCAATATGCATTGAAAAATTCCTGGTGCGGAGCTTACTCCGTAAGTTAATCTATTATACCTAAATAAACCAACATGGGTATTTATGGTAAAGAGTTCTTTTGATGAATCACTAATTTGTAATTGCTGGTATGCCCCTTTTAGATCTAAAACTGAAAAGTAATAGCTACCACTAAGACTAGCAAAAATGTCGCTAGGTAAGGGTAAGACACAATGATCAGTGTCAATGGCTTGATTTAGTGTTTTTTTGAAGTCTACACACAATCTAATGTCTTTAGAATTCTTTTTGGGCACAACTACAATTGGACTTGCCCAATTGCTGTGTGTAACTTTTGACAAAACACCTGACTTTACCATTTTTGAAAGTTCTTCCTCGACTTTAGGTTTCAAAGAGTAGGGCATTTCATATGCTCTATGGAAAATAGGTTTGAAATTTTCTTTGACTTTAAACTCAGCTTTAAAATCTTTAATATATGAATTTGGCTCATCAATAAAAAGAGTTTTATACTTCATTTTCAAGGTATCTATCATCTTTAGTCTGACATTTGACTCATTGATGGTTCTAGCATTTGCACATATATCTGGTTCTATCTTGTTAATAACAACAGTGCTAAGAAGGTATTTCTCCAATTTAAATTAAGTGAATTTAACCAGTTTCGCCCTAACAAAGGTATGAATTTAACATCTGATTTCAATACCACTAAGGGTAAATAAAACATATTGTTTAAGTATTCAACATGTACAAAAACTTGGCCTAATATTTCAGCTCTCTGCCCTGTAAGTACTCTAAGCTTAAAATTAACTGGCTCTAAAACTAAGTTTGGAAACAATTCCTGAAAATCTTTTACATGTATAACAGAACGTACTGCTCCAGAATCAACTTCCATTTCAATCTTTTTTTGATCTAGGAACATACAGACCTTTAAAATTTCCACAGACTTATTTTTCAATGACTTTATAACACAATCTTCTGGAATTTCTGACAACAAACCTAACCCAAGGTTATCTTCTGACTCTGCATCCTCCTGCTCTTCTTCCAACTCATGGACACGATTCTTGCACATCGCTGACTTTGCTGTGTGGCCTGTTAGACCACAAGAAAAACACTGCCATGCAACTGCCGGACACTTATTATTAACAAAATGTATTCGACAGCATCTCTTGCATCTTTGTTTCTGGGTGTTGAACTGATTTGACTGTAAACTTGACTGTGGACTCAGACTTGAACTAGACTTTTTGACATGACTCTTTGACTTATGAACACTTGGTTTTCTGTAACTTGGCTTTTGAAATATTTTGTTGACCTGATTACTTTCAGGACCCATTTGACGGATCTGTCCCTCTGCTAACCCCATTCCTATAGCAGTTGTATATGCAGATTCAAAGGTTAAATTAGCTTCAGTTAGTAATTTCCTCTTAATACTCTCGGATTTCAACCCACAAACTAACCTATCTCGCAACGACTCATTAAGGAACCCTCCAAATTCACAAAATTGTGCCAAGTTTTTCAACCGAGCTCCAAAACTCCTGATATCTTCATTAGTTTCCTGATAAGATGTATGAAACTTGTACCTTTCGGCAATTATTAATCTCTTTGGGCTATAGTGATTTTTCAACTCCAACACTAACTCACTATACTTTTTCGCACTTGGCAAGATAGGTGCTAAAATATCTTTTAGGACACTATATGCGTCAGCCCCAATCAATGTTATCAACAATGCCACCTTCTTCTCCTCTTCAGTGATGTTATTGTACTTGAAAAGCTGTTCTAGCCTCTCCAGGTAGGAAGCTATTTCACCTTCTTTGGTGTTGAATGGCTCAATTTGACCGATCATGGCCATTATGACTTTGGACTCAACTTGAGACTTCAGTACTTCAAACTAGACTAGTACTGTAGCTATAGCCTTAACACTGGGCTATTTTGACTGGATTGACTGAACATTCGACTATATTCTAGAACATTCTCTTCTGGCCTACGTGACTGACATCGAAATTTACACCAGACTTGACCTTGACTTGACTTTGACTCGCTTGCAGAATTTCTTTCTTCAAAACTCCATAGTAGGCTTCCTGGCTCGTTTCCAGAGCTCGTCGCCAAATTATGCTATGTATTGACTAATGACTAGACTGGGTAGGACTATTAAGACTCGTCGTTCATATCTAAGATTTATTTAGAATAAACTTAACAACGTATGCACACTTGCACGCAACACATATCATTCTAATAATGATGCATATATGACAGACGACAGACCGCCCTGAACCTACACATCAATTCATATCTAAAGCTAGTGTTACAACTGTAGTTAACTGTTAAAGATTAGTTTACACATTACATACATATGCAACACTCTTCGCGGCGTGACTTTTAAAACAGTTTATAAGTCCAGTCGTGGACTCACTAGACGCCATTTTGTGCTACTATATAGAACTACTACAGCGTGCAGCGTCAAGCAAAAAACTGTTTTCCAAAGTACTCCTTATCCTTTCCAAGCAGCTGGGCCCATAACCTGTTGGTTTGGGTCGTGGAATGACTAAACACTGGGCAACTTTAAACACTACAATTTTTTGTATGAATGGAAATTATGAGTTGCATCTGCAAAACGACATGAACATGTATTCTACTATTCAATTCTTACAAAACAACTGACGAACGATTATCAAGTGTTACCAACCTAACAATCAATAAGAATTAGCATGTCAAAAATACTACAATAAGTTTTACCAACACCTGGTTCCATTCTTACAGGCGATATCTTGAATATTGTCATTTACAACAGTTTTTTGGTGAATTATAGGAAAAATGGAAATCTTCAACAAACAATACAAAGTAGAATGTTTCTTGAATTATTGAGTGTTTACCTAATATAATGTATTGTGATTGAGTTCTGTAATATAAATTATCTTTTGTTCGTTTCCATTCAAAAATATATATTTAATATCTTTGATCGTGGAGAAAGTATAGTCTGCTACTCGGTTAAAATGAAAATTCGTGATGCTCGTGGTTCCTCACGCTCGCCTTCTGCTCGCGCTCGGAACTTTCCACTCGCATCGAATTTTTATTCTAACCTTGTTACAGAATATACTATTCTAATACAAAAAACAATACAGTTGATTCCCGAAAACCAAGCCAACAAATGGAATATGTAACATGTCAAGTATCAGAAAATAAAATACCTCTCCCCCTTTTCCGAAATATACTTTGATAAAGGATTATCGCTGAAATCAAAAATGAGAAAATGTATTACAAATATAGAAAGTCAAAAAAAACATACTATAACCTTGAAGGATTTTACAGTGAAACTCTGCTATGATTTTATCTCAAATGTTATTTTAATCTCAGTAAATTTTCTGTAATCTTTATATACACAAACTTATTTTATATTGACATGTTTATATTTTAACGGATTTGTTGTTCCTTTCTTTTGTAAATCATTACGTATTATTATTTATTTTTATTTATTTATTTGTAGTGGTGACAAAGGACCCCGCACCATTTTTATGGGTTTCTGGGTCCCGGTGAAATTGGCTGAAACTGTATTATTCTTTTCATTATCCTGATCAAAAGTTTTCGCGGGCCCAACTCGATCCTATGACTAGTTTTCGGGATACTGCCCCTCAAAGATATGATTTTGTACCTATGAGTGTAAGTACGACAAAACATTTATTTGAGTATCTGTGCCTCAGAATGAATTTTCCAGTATAAATTGTACCTTCACAATCATTTCTTTTGATGAATACTTAAATTACTTAAATACGGACCACAGGATGTTCAGTAAATTATGGACAATACTTGTCATGAATTCAGTCAACGTCCTGTTTTTCGTGTTCAAGTAATTTGATTATTCATCGAACGAAATGATTCTGAAAGTACACTTCCTACTGAAACCTCATTACGAGGCACAGATACACAAAAATATGTTTTGTCGTACTTACACTCATAGGTACAAAATCATATCTTTGAGGGGCAGTATCCCGAAAACTAGTCATAGGATCGAGTTGGGCTCATGAGAACTTTTGAACAGAAAAATAATAATATGAATGATACTTTTATTAATAAATATTTAAATTTACAAGTTTGTACATTGTTTTTCATTTCTAAATGTTATAAA
This sequence comes from Chrysolina oricalcia, assembly GCA_944452925.2. Taxonomy (NCBI): domain Eukaryota; kingdom Metazoa; phylum Arthropoda; class Insecta; order Coleoptera; family Chrysomelidae; genus Chrysolina; species Chrysolina oricalcia. Next base: position 13,065,114 of record OX101827.2, read on the forward strand.
TAATAAATTGTTTGTATAAAGTCCGATAATCACGAGAGGTATAAAAATTTAAATGTCAATATATAAAATATGATAAAAAACAGATAAATAAATGGTCAATATATAAAATACAATCACGATAAAATGTAAAGTGACGATACAACAATAAGTAAATATGGTAAATAAATATATATGGGTGGTCACAATATCACAAGACAGCTGACCGTTAGACATACTGTCTGGTGCCCGTCAGATGCTCGACGTAGATGTCGCGCGACCATCTGATGGCATCGCTGCACATGAGCAGGCGCATCAGCTTCGCATATCTCTGCGATACAGAGCACTGTCGCAACACTGGCTCGTTCTCCTGGTCCCATGTGCCCAGGGTCCCCACAACGAAGGCATCAACCGACGTTTCGTACCCTTGCGCCCGCAACTCCTCAGCCAAGCCGGCGTACTTTTCCCTCTTAAGTTCGCGGGCTCGGGTTAGGGCTTGTGGTTCGTTTTCAAAGGGTACAGTGATGTCGATAATAGTAATTTTGGCATCGGCTATGTTGGTGATAACTATGTCCGGCCTCAGATTACTATTAGTGTGGGAGACCTGCCTGTTCACGGAGATCGTCCCTAAACGCTGCGGGATCGCCTTCACCAGGCGGGCCTGAATGGCGTTACGTCTCCTCTGCCACGCTGCAGAGTGGATTCTGCAATGGTTCAGGACATGAGGCAGGGTCTCGTTGAATTCTTGACATCTCCTGCAGCGTTTATCACCGTCTCCGAAACGTTTCGTTGTATTCAAGGGGTCACAGTCTAGTCTGGCTCGGTGGATGAATCGCCAGTCGCAGAACCTTGTGGCAAAACCGCTTCTCAGAAAGTGGTTACTGGCGGCACTCTTCGAGAAGCACTTGAAGGTTTTACCCTGATCCGGTTTACGAGCCAAAATGGACGCGTACAGGTTTCTTAAGGAATCCTTGAGATTCCACTCCAGATTGTGACGGGTAGATGGCGTTATTTTAACTGAGGCCCCATCATCTCGTCCCAATACGATGGAGAGCGACTCTTCGGTACGCGTCCATTTCATGTCCAACCTGTTGGACAGTCTCCTCGATGCGTTTCGTGCTCTGGACCACAAAGACGCGATGTCGCCGCCATCTCTGCCAAATTCACCTGTCAGGTCACCAGACAGATAGCGGGCTAGGTCTCCCACCGATGGATGGCGCCCTATCCGACGTCGAACCACTTCGACCAACTGGCAGAGCGCGGTGTCTCTGATGAGGGCTTCTGCGCATGTCACCATCTTGTACGCTTGTACGATGGTTGCGACGTCAACAAGGTCGGTCAATGGTAGGACCAGTGTTGCCAATCGGTGAGTAATTACACGAAAAGTGAGTAATTTCACATGTCGTGTGTCCTAAAGTGAGATATTGGAAAAAGTGAGTAAAAGGTGAGTAATTCAAACCTTTACTGCTGAAGGTTGTAGAATAAAAAGCTTTACATATCCACGATTTTTCACGAAGATAGCGACATCTAGATAAAATAAGGGGAAAAAAGTATCCGTCATACCTAGTTTATTAGTAAGCTGTTCTGTAATCTGTGGTATGGTTTATGATTCGTGGCGATGAAAATCAGGAAGTATAAATGTCGTATCAACAAAAGGATGGAAAAATTAAGAAATTTTATCTCTCTTTATTAGGGTGTCCAAAGCCATTACAAATCTCTTGCAATTTATTTGTGATTCGACTCATATGGCGAGAAATTGCGGTGAATGATGAATCATCATGTAATTTTTCGGTAATGTAGTGATATCTAAGTCCAATTTCTGAAAAATTACATGGTATGATTCATCATTCACTGCAATTTTTTCACCGTATGAGTCGAATCGCAAAAAATTGCGAATATTCGCAAGGGCATGAACGAGCCTTTAGTTACCCAGCAATATCAATGACAAAAATTGAATATCAAATCAAAGGTGAGTAATTTGCCTTTGACGAGCGTGTAATTCAACAAAACCGGATTGGCAACACTGGGTAGGACTTCAGCGCCTCCTTTCTTCATGGGAACATACAGGAGCGCGGGGCTTGCTCTGTGGGAGGTTCATCCAGGACTTCAGGGCTCTCTTCACCTTCTTGTCGAGGACTTTCAGGGGGTTCTTCTGGACGTGGCACTACAGTTTCAGCCAATATCACCGGGACCCAGAAACCCATAAGAATGGTGCGGGGTCCTTTGTTATTTTTTTTTATTTATTATTAAATTTTTTTGATAATTTTGTATATAAAATGTATATAATTTTAGATCTTACCATTCCTTTCTCTTTCAGCTTCTCTTTCAGCTTAGTCAGTGTGACAAACATATGTAGATCTCTCAATCTCAAGTAGAGATCTTGGAAAAGGATTTGAAGAAAAATAATTTCCAGTGCAATTTATGATAATTGTGATATTCTCTGAAAATAAATATAAATTATTTAAACTCAAATTTGTTTTTATTTATAAATCAAATGCAATAAATATGAAAATGTAAATAGTGATTCTAGTTTTTCAGGAACTCAACTTACCTATGCTAGTTCATAGGAAATGAAGCACTTTGGCTAGCAATTTTTCGTCTTCCATCGATTTACTTGAAATTTTGACAGGTCAAGGATCAAAATCTATATCATGCCGAGGGCGCTTTTATCCTGGGAGTGGTTGCCACCCCATCTCGGGGGCGGAAATCTATAATTACATTTGAACCACAGGAATCGATGGAAAAACTTATTCTAAGTAAAAAATGTTTTGTACAATTTTTTTTCTAAAATCAATATTTTTCGAGTTATTCACGATTGAAAGTAACAGTTTTTCGATGAAAAATTCAAGGTTTTTAATAGTTTTTTCGTGAATAAATCGAAAAATATGCATTTTATCAAATAAAAAAATTGTAGGGAGCTAAATTGTAGCCTATGAAAAACCAAATAAAATCCTTTTTCTATCTACGACAGTACGTAAACTATGCTTTTACGCACTGCTGACAGTGCGTAAAGTAATACTTTTTCGCACAAGTGCGTAAAAAATCACCTGTGCGTAAGATCATCAACTGTGCGTAATAGTATACTATACGTAACAAGAGTTGTAAGTAACCCATTACGCACGAAATGAAAAAGTTTATGCACGAAGCCGCGCAGCGGCGAGTGCATAAATTTCATGAGTGCGCAATGGGCTTACAACTCGTGTAACGTACTATACTTTTTCTACGCCCATTCATTTTAACGTTATGCTTGTGTCGCCAATCCATACATTTTTGATAGGTAACAAATTATGTGTGGCAACTTGAGCTTTTTCTAAAATCTTTGGTGGAGTGCTCATAATTTCATCACTTTCACTACTATCAGACATATTCGTAGATAAAGTTGAGAAAATGTTCGGATACAATTATATTTTGTTCAAGAATTTGACAATATAAATGACATGACATTTATTTTCATAGCATGCTACTTAAGGAAACGTGTCCTATTTTAAAAGAAATTGCATAACGTGCTGTCTATATTTAGGGGCATCACTCTTTCAATCCTGAATATATCTCGCTAATGCTAAAAGTTTTAATGTTTTTTAATTGACTAAATTTGTGAGAATAGACCAAATAAAGTCTTGGGTAAATAAAAATTTGATTGTAATTTAATTACACCAAGAAGTTTAAGTTTTCTTCTCAAAACGCACGTGTATGTTGTGAGATCTCATTACGTGCAAGTTATTGTTACATGTCATTTACAAGGAATGTTGAAAGTGCGATTTTTGACGTTTACAGACATGGGCGTAGAAAAAATGACTTTTTCTACGCCCATGTCTGTAAACGTTTTGCGTTTTGAAAAGGAAACTTAAACTTCTTGGTTTAATTAAATTACAATCAAATTTTTATTTACTTAAGACTTTATTTGGTCTATTTACACAAATTTAGTCAATTAAAAAAACATAAAAACTTTTAGCATTAGCGAGATATATTTAGGATAGAAAGAGTGATGCCCCTAAATGTAGACAGCACGTTATGCAATTTCTTTAAAAATAGGACACGTTTTCTTAAGTAGCATGCTATGAAAATAAATGTCATGTCATTTATATTGTCAATTTCTTAAACAAAATATAATTGTATCCGAACATTTTCTCAACTTTATCTACGAATATGTCTGATAGTAGTGAAAGTGATGAAATTATGATCACTCCACCGAAGATTGTAGGAAAAGCTCAAGCTGCCACACATAATTTGTTACCTCTAAAATCCAAAGAAAGGTACGAAATTACCTATCAAAAATTTATGGATTGGCGACACAAGCATAACGTTAAAATGAATGGGCGTAGAAAAAGTATAGTACGTTACACGAGTTGTAAGCCCATTAAGCACTCATGAAATTTTTGCACTCGCCGCTGCGCGGCTTCGTGCATAAACTTTTTCATTTCGTGCGTAATGGGTTACCTACAACTCTTGTTACGTAATATACTATTTACACACTGTTCATATATTTAAGCATTTTTGAAAAATACAGTATTTTGCCTAAAATATCAATCAATCAAATTTATTGGGTCATATGTTAGTAAGCGGGTTAACAGATACTGAATTTAGTTCTGGTAATACATGATTTCTTATTCTAATAATAGAACTTCCTTTCATGTATTGGAACCCTTCACCTAAGCGCAGATGTGCTTGTGTTGTGTAAGGTATCCTATATTTGAAAGGGGGTTTTCACTATGTCTACAGTTTTGAGTGTTTGTGGAGAATGGAGATTTCAAGGTTATATGTTCAATAAATCTTTTCAACAATAAGTTGATTGTAGCGTACAAATGATTTTATAGCAATTTTGTATTTTTTAATATCTATAATATTTCTCGACTCTAGTGATAATAAGTTGAAAAGTTTTGGGCCAAAGTAATGTACAAATCTCTGTGAGTGACTCTTTTTGAATAATGGCATATGGACAGACTTTTTTACGACTGATCTAGTTTCTTTCTCATTAGTTGTCCTCAGAAAGTTAACTTTATTGTGAAATATCCAAATTAAACATGAGTAGGAATAAAGACTTCTTATATAACTCGGAAGTCTTTATTTGACAATTCCCCTCATATAATATAAACCAATCAAATGCCATAATTTTTCGAATTCAAACCAATGAGAAAGGGTCTTTTCGAAAACACTGTCTCCAGCCCGTGGTATTTTTAAATCGGTGCTTCGCTTCTTCCTCATTTATACGTTTCCATAGTTACAACAATCACTGTAAATTTAGAAACGTCAGTTTGACGGTTCAACTCAAGTGACACTAATGACACAAGATGAACCGTTCCCGCAATACGCATTTAGTCCATAATAATTTAATGTATTCGTGTAATTGTCTGATCGAATATCCCTTCAAAATGCAGAATTTTCAAAATACTTTCACCTTGCCTGTCGCTCAAACTGTGTTGCTGTACAAAACACCACTCGAGCAAGCTCTCGTGGTGTTTCTAAGCAACACAAGTAACACAGTTTTCGTGACAGCAAGGTGAAAGTATTTTTTGAAAATTCAGCATTTTGTAGGGATATTACTGATAATACGACGACAATTCATATCATGAAACATTCAAATTAATGATATAATTGCTACAATTTGGCAATATAATAACTATCGAAGAAAAAACTTTCGTAAAGGGCTTTTTTCTACTCACGCTCATACAAAAAAGTCCTACTTTACGAACTTGTATAATAAATAGCTATTTTTCATAATTCCTGTACGACCAACAGGGACAGAACGACGGCTTGTTAATGGCATGGTTTATATAGAAGTAAGATAGTTAGTCAATGCCTATGTAATTGGTGTTGGACGTATGGTCACTGAATCTAGAAGGCCGTGCCGTCCTTACGGGTATGGCCAATGGGCGTGGTCCAATTCTTGAAATAGTTCCAGTATTCAAATAACCCACAAAATCACCAATTAGAGAGCAAGTTTTGTGGGTTATTTGAACACTGGAACTATTTCAAGTACTAGACCACGCCCATTGGCCATACCCGTAAGGACGGCACGACCTCCTAGATTCAGTGACCCTAGTTGGACGCAAAAGCGAGGGTCATCTAGCGTGATTAGTTACAAACATGAATATTTGACGTCATTTTAATGCAGGTTTCTTCAAAAAACCCTGATTTTAATGTTGTCCCATTGTTTCAATCAAGTTACGACATGACTTGGAGGCCAGATTACTGAAGTTACGACATGACTTGGATGCGAGCTCACTATCGCCATCTACATGTCGCATCCATTTTGATCCAATTATAATCTCATAAGGTTGACTATCTTCTATATAAACAATGTTTAATGGTGTGCTTTTGTTCGTTAAATGCAAAATTTGAGAGATAGAGTGGAATAGCGATAAAACTGTGCTTTTAACAAGGAAAAACGTTTTTTCAAGTACATAAAAAGAGCTTTCTTCAGAACAAAATAAATCTCGGTAGCATCAAAATTAAGCGAGTTACGATGAAAATAAGGTCGGTCCCTACATTTTCTACGAAAAAATCATTGAAAACAACCACCCTAATTGAAAATGATGGCCGCCCTTCTGCGATTCTCTATTTATACAGTGCGACGCAAAATTATGGAACAAATTCATTATTTGTGAATATAAAGATATATCGGAAAAATCCTCGGACAGGTCGATTTGCTTTTCCGATGGGCCAATTTTTGAACCTCACCCAAAATATATAGGGTTATCCGCATTTGAGGAGAAGCGAATTTAGTGATATTTTTAAATGGGACACCCAGTATATTTGTCCATATTTGGTTAGGGATCGTCATTACAAATCCAGTGATACTAAGTTTGATGGGATTATGTCAAACGGCTGCGGAGATATGGCCAAAAAACTTCTCCATATACCCAATGAGTGCGACAGAGACTTTTAACCTTCTGAATCGTGTGGAGTCTCGCAGTCATACTCATTAGACATACGAGGAAGTTTTTTGGCCATAACTCCTCAGTCGTTTGACATAATTTCATCAAACTTGGTATCACTGGATTCGTAATGACGATCCCTAACCAAATATGGAAAAATATACTGGGTGTCCAATTTTAAAATATCACCAGTCTTTTTTACTCAATTGCGGATAACCCTATATATTTTGGGTGGGGTTCAAAAACTGGCCCATCGGAAAAGAAAATCGACCTGTCCGAGGATTTTTCCGACATATCTTTATATTCAGAAATAATGAATTTGTTCCATAATTTATCAGTTTTAGTTATATGCTCTTTACTTTTAAAATTTTGATAATTTAATGCACTTAAAGCGTTTGTTTATTTAATTTTTTTTTATTTTAAATTGCCAAATGAGTGGCTCTACGGAAGCGTCTAGGGGTCACACAAATAAAATTAAATTATTTTCATTAAAAAAATTCCAACATATAGGATTTTTTTTCAATATATTGGGTTTCTTTTCAATACAGTGAAAATAAATCCAATATATTGAAAATCCAATATATTGGATTTTTTCCAATTTAGAGGATTTTTTTTCAATGTATTGGATTTCTTCTCAATATATCGGATTTTTTTAATTAGTCGAGTTATTTCAACAGATTTCATTTATACTTCTTTACTGAGAAAAAACCGTTTCGTGGCAAAATTTATAGCAATATGGCTATAATTTGAAAATGTTACAATGCAGAATTTTGGATGACAGGGACGCAAACTTTTCAACTGGAATACCCCATCTACAGGAAGAATCAACAGTGTTCCTTTGATGTAACGAATATTTTCGACGAAGTTACCGTTCTCTTCACGCACATTCCCTCAAGGTGGGAAATATGAGGAAAATATTTGTCAGAAAACAACTACTTTCTTTTTAGAACATTGAATTATATCTGACATATATTTATGCAACGTTCCATTAGGACGGCACAGTTGCAAGTACTTATTGTAATAAAACAATGAAAAACATTCTTCATTTGGTTGAAATGACCACCTGCATACATACATGTTTCAAGACCTACGAATGAAGCAGCTACGGAAGCGATAATAAAGCGTTGAACAATGTATTCGTTAGGTTATACAAGAAGACTTTAATTCTATCTGACCTATAGTCCAAGCAATAGGGAAAAGTGCGTGCAAAAATTAATATCCGAAAACAAAAAATATGAGCGTATAGGAAATTAAAATTCAGGATGAGTTTCTATTTCATGCGACTCGATCGTGATTACCGAACATAACCTAAAAAATTGGCAAAGTTGCGAAAAGCGGTTTTTTGTTGATAACTAATAAACTACAGCTCCAATCGAAAAAAGTTAAATTAGGAAATTGTAGGTATCAGAAAGATCTATCAATTGAATCACTCATAATTTTTCGATATCATTGATACGTTTCGAGTTATATCGGAAAAACCGTGAAAAATCGGGTTTTCCATAACTCGTTAACTGTAAGGTATTCAAACTTGTTACTTACCGTTATGACAAGCCAAAAAAGTATTTCTTTGAAAAATTGACAAATATTGATTAATTTTCAAAATGTATGAAGTTTTCTCAAAAAAGATGCTCTCTCAATATGGCTACTATTGCTCGGGGAATGATGCCACAGTAACGATTCATGACTTATTTTTTCTTCATATTATCGAATAAGTTTATTGATTTTTTTAATTTTAAGGGTCAAAAAATGTTTTTAAAAAAATTGCACAATTTTTTTACATGTTTTTTTAAATACATTGCTAATTTTGTTTGTATATAAACGAATTTCATGAAAATGGATTCCTAGCATGATTTCAAGAATTCAAAAAAAAATTGAATTCCAACTATCACTAGGAGCCGAGATAATTTTTATATTTTAAAAGAATCTGAAAGACGCAATAATCATCGTACAGCAGTCACCTTCATGGATATTAAGGTTGAATACCTATATTTTCAATAAAAAAATACTAGGATATGTCTCCGCGCCTGCACGCCTCACTTTGTTCATCAATTAATAATACTGCAGATAAACTAGACATATCCTAGTATTTTTTTTATCGAAAATATGGGTATTTAACCTCAATATCCATGAAGGTGACTGCTGTACGATGATTATTGCGCCTTCCAGATTTTTTTGAAATAAAAAAAATTATCTTTCATGCGTTAAGTCATGCTAGAAATGTATTTTCATAAAAGACATTTCTATAAAAACAAAATTAAGAAATTTATTTAGAAAAAACATGTAATTTTTTGACACTTAATAGTTATTTATGCAACAAGTGCAAAAAGTGAATGTTTATTGCACTCGACGTGAAATTGTCCGACGAGGCCGTTAGGCCGAGTTGGACAACACGTCGAGTGCAATAAACAATTTTTGCACGAGTTACATACAACATTTTTTCTACGTTCATGCAAAAAGCAAAAAATGATTTATTGAGGTGCGGCACTAAGTGTAGGAAAATGAAAAGCGCAACTTGAATACTTTATTATTAATATCGATTTGCATTGAAACAGAAACTAATACGTTACGAACAATTTAACTCAAACTTTATTTTTACCCTCAATGTTGAAAGTGAATGAACAATTGGTGCAATTTTCAATATGAATATTTCGTAGTGAAGAACTTTTTAAATCCACTTCTTGATTTGTTACTGCTGTAAACGTACTAGTACTTGGTAACTGTACATCGTTATTTCCTTCAGGCTGAAATATTTGTTTTGCAACACTGAGTTTGTTTGCATGTGATTCCTCTACGTATCCCTCCGCTACTGTCGACGATTTCCATCCGCCGTGTCGTTTGAGCTCTAGTATATCTGCTCCAGTATCGGCAAGAAGTGTTGCGGAGGATCTCCTGAAGCAGTGCCCTGTGTATAGATGAGGATTCTCCAAATTCAGAAATTTTGCCATTTCAGACGAGATTTTAGCAAACGTGTTCACACCAATAGCTTGGACAGTGCACTTTTCATTTCGGTAATTGATAAAGAAACGTTTGTGAGGAATATGATTGGGACGTAATTTTGTGTATTTATGATAAATATTGATCAGATTCAATCCTTCTTCCTCCTCACCTCTAATGACGAAACTTATTTCTTTGTCAGTTTTTGACCGAGGCACTTTTACAATTAATACCGAGCCTGCTTCTTCTATGTCTTCGGTACTCAATTTTTGGAGCTCATCTCTACGACATGCCCCTGCGATGCCAAATATCGCAACGACCTACAATAAGCAGTTTTAAAATGTTTCACAAAAGCTAAAATATTAGAGACTTACTTTTTTCATCAAATACTGGGAATCCGGAGCTTCTTTTAGAAATTTATAAATGTGTTTCCTGTTGAATACTTTTGATTTTTTTGGCCGAAATCCTACAGAGTTCTGCTTCATGAATGCCATAAGTTTCTTGTAAGTTTTAATATCAATATTTTCTTTTGAAGAGAGGCAAGCTCTTACCATTGAGTACTCAGACCAAAGAGACGAGGGTTTAATATCATTCGATCTTTTTGAAAAATATGCAAGAAGCACATTTTCAGTAAAATTCACAACTTTTTTATCGAAGCACCACTCTTTAAAACGATTATAAGTTATTTCATACTTTCCTTGATTTACTAGGTAATAAGTTCAATGACGCTGTTTTTGCTATTTCACTGACTTCTGGTGGTGTTCCAACAAATTCTTCTTCATCGCTATCATCTGTTTTCCCATTAATATTACTCATTTTGAAACTTTCAATTCTGTTAATTGTCAGAATTAATTTTTGACTGACGTTTCTAAAATCAAAATCATAGTAACCGTGATCGCGTATGTTATCACTAGGTATGGTCACAGTACAGACAGTGTGCTCTATGCAGGTAGACGGTTTAGAACAAAGCGGATCGGATTTGATTATGGAGTTATTCTCGGGAAGGCATTGTTTGTTTAACTCTTGCTGCTAACGATAATACAAAATAATATAAAATATGTAACTGTTTGAAACCTATTGCCAATCTCACAGAATATCTGCTAAATATGTAGTAGGGTTAAACGTTTATGTTTGTCATGATGACAGCACGTTGAAGTAGAATGACAGATGAGTGCAATAAAAACTTTATTGCACTAGTGCAATAAAGAACTTCTTTTTCCACTGAATATAGTTCAATAAAGTTTTGTTTTTTACATGATTGTAGAAAAAATAAATAAAACCAATATACTTATTCGATAATATGAAAGTACAACTCTTACAGAAAAAAATAAGCCCTGAATCGTTACTGTAGCATCATTCCCCGAGCAAGAGTAGCCATATTGAGAGAGCATCTTTTTTGAGAAAACTTCATATATTTTGAAAAATAATTAATATTCATCGATTGTTTTTTTGGCTTGCCATACGCTACACAAAACTGTAAGTAACAATTTTCAATACCTTACAATAAACGAGTTATAGAAAACCCGATTTTTAACTGTTTTTCCGATATAACTCGATAAGTATCAATGGTATCAAAAAATTATAGGTTATTTAATTGATAGATCTTTTTAATACCTACAATTTCCTAACCCAACTATTTTTGATCGGAGCTGTAGTTTTTTAATTATCAACAAAAAACCGCTTTGCGCAACTTTGCGATTTTTTTTAGGTTATGTTCGGTAATCAGGATCGAGTCGCATGAAATAGAAACTCATCCTGAATATTCATTTCCTATACGCTCATATTTTTATTTTTTTGATATTAATTTTTGCACATTTAACATTGGGCCGCTTCCTCGTTTCTTGGACTACTATTATATAGCCCTGATGAGAGGCAATAAAATTGAAACATGCTTATGCAGGTAGTCATTTCTACCAAATGAAGGATATTAATTATTGTTTTATTACAGTTCCTCAGAGAGGGACAAAATTGCAAGTGCTAATTTTGTCCTTCTCGAGGAACGTTGCACAAAGGACGCAAGCTATAATTTAATATCCGTAAGAGGAAGTAGTTGTTTTCTGAAAGATATTTGTCTGGTGTTTTCTTGAAGTGTGCACAGAACACCTGGTGCTGTAGGTTTTCCGGGTTTTCCTGCGACTAAAAAGTGAATACACCACCAAAAATCGGTAAGTCGCCCGGAGCGCCACGGTAAATAATAATAATAGCCGTCCTCAAGAAGGACAAAATTGCAAGTGCTAATTTTGTCCTTATTGAGGAACTGTAATAAAACAATGATTAATATCCTTTTTTTGGTAGAAATGACTACCTGCATACGCCTGTTTCAAAGTTATTGTCTTTCATCAGTGGCATAATAGGTCAGATAACATTAAAGTAATCTTGAACAACCTAACGAATACATTGTTCAACGCTTTATCGCCTCCGAAGCTGCTTCATTCCTAGGTTTTGAAACATGCATGTGTGCAGGTGGTCATTTCAACCTAAAGAAGAATGTTATTCATTGTTTTATTACAATTACACAAGTAGCACACCTATATTGGTAAAATATTGTGAACATATTGGCGAAATATTTGAAATGCAATATTGGCGAGAAAAAAAATGTGAACATTCGGCGATATTGGTCCAATAATACTTGAATAATATTGGAGAAATATTCTCGAACTGATATTGGTCTCAAAATGTTCGGCGATATTGGTACAATATCGCTGATACAATATTCTGACAATATTCAAAAGTTATATTGTCGAGAAGTAAAATGTGAACATTTTGCGATATTGGTCGAATATTGTTTAAATATTTCATAAATTGTTTTGGTGAAATATTTTCGAAGCAATAATGGCCTCAAAATATTTATCGATATTGGTACAATATCATTTGGATATATTGGTGGATGTCAATATACCTTGGTAAATTATTAAATGTCTTTTAGTTGATGAAGGTGACACCAGAGTCTGCCTTTTAATCGCCATAACCACTGAGTGAGCTGTCTTGAAAGTTATGAGATATACTTTCGTAGGTTTTAGAAGACGTTCTATATGTAGAGCCACCTAGCGGATTTTTATCCAGGTTTGATCATGATATAATTCTAATATGTTTCATTGAATATTCGGCCAATATTCAAATTTCATCTCAATCTAGATGTAGGAAACAATATGAAGACAATATTGTTTTAACGATATCGATAAATATTATTGAACCAATATTGACCCAATATTAATGAATAAGATTTGTTGAATATTGGTGAAATGATATTCAACCAATGTGTAATCACATTTGGAGATACAATATAGCTTTTATTCCTAGAATCAATATGAGGGGAATATTGGGATTACAATATTTATTCTAGATGTTGAAAACGATGTGAAGACAATATTGTTTTATCGATATTAGTAAATATCATTCAACCAATATTGACTCAATATGAGTTATTACAATTTGTCGAGTAAAGTGGAAATGATATTCAACCAATATGCTATCAAACTAGGAAATACAATATAGTTTTTTTTCCCCTATAATATTCTCTATGATATTCCCTGGAATATTTCGATTGCAATATTTATATATGTGGAACAAAATAAATAACCAATATTGTATTATCGATATTGGTAGAAATTATTCAACCAATATTGACCCAATATTTCATGTGATAATCTACATATTGGACCGATATTGATTTTTCATTTACAATATATCTATATTGGCCTAATATGGAACCAAGATTCAGCCGATATGATATGCTACCTGGGTAGTACTTGCAATTGTGCCCTCCTAGAGGAACGTTGCATAAATGGATGTCAGATATAATTCAATGTCCGTAAGAGAAAGTAGTTGTTTTCTGACAGATATTTTCCTCATATTTCCCACTTTGTGGGAAAGTGTGGAGAGAACGGTAACTTCGTCGAAAATATTCATTAAATCAAGGGAATATTGTTGATTCATCCTGTAGATGGGGTATTCCAGTTGAAAAGTTTGCGTCCCTGTCATATCCAAAATTCTGGATTGTAATATTTTCAAATAATGGCTTACAAGATTGCTATCAATTTTGCCACGAAACTGGTTTTTTCTCAATAAACATGTAAAAAATTAAATCTAGCATTACACTGTTGAAATAACTCGAGTAATTGAAAAAATCTAATATATTGAAAATAAATCTAATATATTAAAAAAAATCCAATATATTGGAAATTCCAAAATATTAGATTTATTTTGAATACATTGAAAAAAAATCCAATATATTGAAAATAAATCCTATATATTAGAATTTTTTTATGAAAATAATTTTATTTTATTTATGTTACCCCTAGACGCTTTCGTAGCTTTCCACTTCAATATTGAGTAGTTTTCAAACTTTTATTTTATAATATTTTCAGACTTCATCTGAAAATTATATGGTTTTATTGATGGAGCAAGCTAGTGGAAACAGTAGTTCTCGCGATTCAGGTGGCAATTTGTGTGCCATTTGTACTTCTGGAGGCAATGAAAAACTTGTGAATGTCAGTTTAAAGGGCAAACAAATTTAAAGAGGTATCACTTGAGAGCGGTGATCTTAAATTTGCAAAACTCTATGTTTCGAAAGAAGTTTTTGTTCATAATTCCTGCAGAAACCATTATACACATCCAACTAATGTTCAAAGCTTATAAGTGTAAAGAATTCTGTCAAGAAATTAATTTTTTCTATGGCAATTTTTTTTAGCTTCAATAAGGGTTGATTTATGAGTGTTAAAAATTTATTAAATTGAAATTAGTACATATTTTAAGCAACAGAATTTTTAAATTAAATCAATGTGATAAATTAATAATTTTTTTATATTAAGCCCTAGCAAGGGTTTGTTTTTAAGTGTTGAAATATTTTGAAATTGTGTTCCAAAACAAGGTAAAGGTACGCTTATCGGGCTCATTCTCGAAACAAAAAGAAAAGTGGTGTTACTTACGTAGTTTTATCTCCTGAACACGAATCCGAAAGAATTTCGTGGGGTTCTCTTATACTTTTCGAGTTATGACCTTTTGAATCTTGAAAATCGATCATTTTCAATCACGGTTTTTTCAGTAAAAATCGAAGAAAATGCCTCCTTCTTTTTGTTGGCACTTTTTTGAGACCGTAATCAACTCATATTTCATAATTACAAGCACTAAAACCAAACGTTTTATACAAAAAATTAACCTTCTTGTAAAGTATACATAACCCTTCCCACATCTCTAGAACGGCCGTCTATGAAGAGTGAGGTTAGGAATAGTGAAATATAAGAAGGTTAATTTTTTTCGTAAAACGTTTGGTTTTGGTGCTTGTAATTGTGAAATAAGAGTTGATTAGGGAATGAAAAAAGTGTCGACAAAAAGAAGGAGGTATTTTCTGCGATTTTTACTGAAAAAATCGTGTTTGAAAATTATCGATTTTCAAGATTCAAAAGGTCATAACTCGAAAAGTATAAGAGACCCCCACTAAATTCTTTCGGATTCGTGTTCAGGAGATAAAACTACGTAAGTAACACCAATTTTCTTTTTGTTTCGAGAATGAGCCCGATAAGCTTACCTTTACCCAAAGCATGAAACAATCATTATTCAACTAATCCAAACTAAAATTTAAAATGTTATTTTATAAGTTTTGACAATTAGGGGTAGTTTTCACCCCTAAAAAATAAACAGCGCCCATCGGAAAAATATAGAATGGGAAGTAGTGGCCGGGTAAGACGAGTCTAATTCCAAATTTTTAGGCAAATCGATGCAGGACGAAAGAATTGCGAGGTTTTGTCATTTTTCCAGATTCATTTACTGGACTGTGCCCTGCAATATAATGGTGACCGGAAATAAGCGCAAAAGAAAAAAGCGCACAGGAAATATGCGCACGGAAAAAAGCGCAAAGTTACAAATGCCCATAAGAAATATCCACACGTGGAAAACTGCACACATGGATTAAATCGCACAAGGCAAAAATATCTCATGTATAAATGCGCACAGAGAAAAAACGCAAACTCATATTATAAATTTAGTTTTAAGGAAAACCAAATTTCCAAAGAATAAGAGGGAACGAACTGTAACGATTAAACAGAAATATAAACTACTGTGGATTAGCTATTGTTTGTAAATAAGATAACTTGTCCTCTGTTTCATAATACTTTTCCACTGAATTGGCTACAATCGCGTAAAGTTTTCTATATTTCTATAAGTTGCGAGCTAGGTTAGTTCGTTCAGGTTAGACCAGACTAATAAAATACTACCCTCAAAATGAATTTTTCTTCAACTTTCAAGCTCCCAACTTTCGAGCTAGGTTAGTTTGTTTAGGTTAGATTAGGTTAGATTAGAAACAATTGCGTTTGCGCATTTTTCAATGTGCGCATTAATGTACGTGCGGTTTTTTCCAAGTGCGCTTTTTACGACGTGCGCATTTTTCCGAGTGCGGTTATTTCATGTGCGCTTATATGTCTGTGAGCTTTTTTTCGTGCGCTTATTTCCCGTGCGCTCCTTTCCTGTGCGCTTTTTTCCGGGATTCCAATATAATATACCTTATTGCTAGGAAACATGTATTCTGATGAAAATAGAATACAATTAGAATGGTGCAATTTCGGTTTGGTTACGTTGCCGGTCATTTAAATACAGTGTGTAAGTGCTGTCTAACATCACCTCTTATTATTCATCAAATTTTGTGCACAGCTCGTATATCATAACCTCAATACTTGAAGAGTAATTGAACCATGTTAGTTATTGTAATACTTATATTATAATTATTATTTGATATTAAATTTTTAAAAGAGTTTTTGTTCACTGTGTTGAATTTTAACTGGCAAAGTTCATATGGTGAAATTCTGGTGTGAAATGTGCGGAATTGAAGAAATTTTGAAGAAAAAGTTTCAGGGTGGAGTGATGAATATTCCTAGTTTCTAGAAAATGTTTATTCTATGAATACCTGTATGTGTTGGAGGTTGATTCTCGGCATTGTCTGCTCCTTTCAGCTCCACTTTTCACGAATTGGCATTTCTGAGGCACATAGAATTTTCTGGTACAGGTGCTATATATATGTTTATCTGTTGGTGGGCATGACTTTTGTCTCGTTTATTTTTATTTTTAATCGATTTTGGGTTTTTGAAAGACGCCGGTAGAATTATTTGCAATCCATTTTTTCGATTCTTCTCTCTCTACCTCTTTTCAAACAATCCCCTAGTTACCGTTTCCAGGTGTCCTTTTCACTGGTTTCACAGCACTCGCGATTACTTTTTGTTTTAGTTTTCACTGATTTTATAATTTCTTCTCTTATAATTAACCTATGTGCAATTTTTACTATTCTAGATTCTTAAATCACTTAATTCTAATTCTTTTAAAGTTTTCACAATTTCAGTGTTTTTATTTAAATTGGATTCAGAAACTAAATTGACTAATCTACTTTACAGTTTCTTTAGCCAGGAGAGGATGGCATAGCTCCAGTTCTGTTACAAATCGGATTGGAACATATCATACCTGTCCTTATAAGACTCTTTAGAGCCAGTTTAGCATGGAACCATATTCCGTCTAACTGGACCGCGACTAGGTTGATCTATATTCCTAAGGTGGTCGGAATGACCCACACCCAAAATCGCTGACCTATTAGTCTGACATCCTTTCTGTTGAAAAGCATGGAGAAAATGCTGGATGGGCACATAAGGTGTGGGGCACCAACAAAGCACCCCCTCAATGTTCACCAGTATGCCTACCAGGCAAGCAAATCAACAGAACTTGCCCTCAATAACCTTGTCTCAGGAATAATAGGCTGCAGGATTAGTGTGCTCATCGGTTTTTTGCTCAAAACCAAATTTCTATGTATATTTATAATTAGAAGAATATATCTTGATTGATTTGGCCGATACTTGATGGATATCCATAATTACTCAGAATTAAATAAAAAACACTTGTTTTTTGATATCCACAATATATTACTAGATGTAATATGTGACGCGTTTCGCTGTTAATACAGCTTTCTCAAACATAAAAATAAAAAATTTTATGTTTGAGAAAGCTGTATTAACAGCGAAACGCGTCACATATTACATCTAGTAATATATTGTGGATATCAAAAAACAAGTGTTTTTTATTTAATTCTGAGAAGAATATATATTTACCGGGTTGCCTATCAAAATTTGGCCGCCAGTATTTTTAGTTAAATTATTTTTAATTGATTTTTGGGAAAAAATTTCGTTCACTTGTTTTTTAGATAAAATAACGTCTACATCATGGTAATTTATGAAGATTTAAAAAAATCACGGTTGCCGTTGCGCACCTGGCCGTACCTCTTCGCAGCCAGGTGTAAACAGGTATGATTTCGATACACTTTTATACGTTCATAACGTTTATTTATTAATCATATACCAAATTAAAGCTATTTTTTTCTATTCATTATCATATATGGTTGCCTAATTAAATCCGCCCGCAAATAAAAGTTGAGCGACTACGTTTATCTGGACGATCTCTATCCGCTTCAAATTCAATAGCATTGAGTCGAGTAAAAGCAACCTTCAGTTTATATCGCAATATTTAAGTGGATCGAAGAATCCTATTCTTCAATCCGATTGAAAAAAGCTAACTTCACAGCAAAATGTCGAATTTCGTAACCGTAAATTTCTTGTGTTCTGCGAATTAAATCACGATATAATATGTTTTTCCTTAATCAGCTGAATGAAAAAACTGCTCTCTTCTTTGGACCATAGGTTTTTTTTTCTCAATTATTATTTTGCTCTTCATTTTGAGAAAGACAATTGTCAATATAAACACTAATCTTAATTTGGCTACTTTTACCTGTCATTTGTCAATTTCAAACTCGTTTATCTCGTAATTTCACTTCTCTTCAAGGCGATCGGTTGGTCCAATCCTATATTTTATGGAATTGACTTGAGTGTTTCAATCCAATCCGAACACTGTATATATCGATTAGGTATATCGGATCCAGTCAAGTCAAACCCATTTTGAGCGAATCCAAAGTTGTGAGATAAATGTAGTCGGCTGTTACAAATAATAAATATTTAAGGTAGAGTGAAAGAGAGTTAGCGCGTAACATCATTTGTCAGACGAGGATAGCGACTGCCGGCTGTGCGACGCTTATTGTTGTTTTATTTGTCCATCTAAAAATCATTAAATTAATAAACGTAAAATAAAATTGATAAAGATGAAGTCGTGTTTTCTGTGTAACGAAAAAAGCAAAGTACTGGACTTTGATAATGCATCATTCAAAAAGTGCTCGTTAATGTTATTGTTTCGTCGTAAAAAAATATAAATATCATGACACTTTATTAACAATTGAATCTACTAATGATTTTGGATATCATACAGAGTGTCTAAAAAAATTAGAGTTCGAAAGCAAAAGATAAAGAAGAATTTGAAGAGTTTTGCAAAACACAAACCGTAAGTAAAATTTTAATTAAACTAAGAATAATATAGGTTATAGTTACAAAATTAATGACACAGTGCTAACTTTGTTTTTTTTGTTAAAAATGATTTTTTTTATTTCTTATCATTACAAAAACAAATTACTGCATTTTTCAAAAAATTACCAATTGAACAAATTTAATTAATACATTTTTAAATAATTATTAATTAAAAAAATTAATCAATGCCCTTTTTTCAAAATACAATTAGTAAACCTTTTTTTATTAATTATTTAAAAGTTTAATGTTTTTTATTTTCTCAATTAATTAATATTAATAACTTAAAAATTATCTTATGCATAATTTGAAAAAATTAATAATTAAAAAACTCCACTAATGCATTTTTAAAAAAATTAATAATTTTAAAAAATTTATTGATTAATTTTTGAAAAAATTAATGATTAAATAAAAATAGTAAATTTAAAAAAAAGATTATTAATGTTTATTTTTATGGAAAAACGTGGTAACATAGTTACGAATTCCTAATATATTACATTTCTTAGACAGGTAAAATTTATCAGGTATTCGGACCTTCAACCTTATTTCAAACAAACAATAAAATCATTCAGCAGTATAATGCGGAGAAATAAATGCCGACTTTCTCTGTTGACTATGCGTTATATCGTTACAAAAACAATATGTCACTGTCTATATTTGAAAAATTAAAGAAAAAACGAAGATTATATATTTATATTCATTTAGATCGACTTACTATTTTCATTTAATTATATCAAATACAATGAAAATAGTGCTGTTTGATGATGTTACGCGCTAACTCTCTTTCACTCTACCTTAAATATTTATCATTTTTAACAACCAGCAACCCTTATTTGCGGACGGATTTAATTAGGCAACCATATATGATAATAAATAGAAAAAAAATGCTTTAATTTGGAATATGATTAATAAATAAACGTTATGAACGTATAAGTGTATCGAAATCATACCTTTTTAACCTGGCTGCGAAGAGGTACGGCCAGGTGCGTAACGGCAACCGTGATATTTTAAAATCTTCATATAAATTACCGTGATGTAGACGTTATATATGAGACCACTGTCTCTAGAGGGTCTGGACCTCAGATCAATATTACTTATTGATCTGAGGACTGGACCGATACTATGTGACTGGATAAGAACTATGCTTCACAACAGAACTATAACGATCTCTCTACAGTGAGGGGGTCCTCTCCCCACTGTTATGGTCACTACTGGTGGATGATCTGCTGGCAATTCCCTCGCTTTGCAAGCATATGCTGACGATCTGGTCCTAGTAATAAACGATAAATCCGAAAGACGATCTCCTACGTCCTTCAGGATATATTGGATACCATATATAAATGGTGTGAGAGGGAGAAAATGTCCATTAACCATTAACCCCCACAAAATGGTCATAGTACCATTCACCAGGAAAAGGAAGCTGGAACATTTAATACCTCCTTCCATCAATGGTGTAACAATTCCTTTTGCGAGTGAAGCAAAATATCTGGGAATAACCCTGGATAAAAAACTTGGAACTTGGAAAAGACTATCCGGAAGGCTAGCCTATCATTATGGACATGCCGCAGAATATGTGGCAAAACATGGGGCATGTCACCAAAACACGTACATTGGTTGTACGTGACCGTCATACGTCCAATGATAACGTATGGCTCTATAGTCTGGTGGAGCAAGGGTCATAAAAAATGGCCATTGCTAAACTTAACGGACTACAGAGACAAGCGTGCCTGGCGATTACTGGAAGCATTCGCTCCACGCCAACGGCAGCAATGGAAGTCCTCCTCTCCACATAGTTCTGGAGAGAGAGGCAAGATGGGCAACATACAGACTCTACCAAGCGGCCATTAGTCTACCGCAGGCATGTGTCATGAGAGGCAGCGGCATGCTGGAGGGCATAATAGCTCACAACATTCTAGGAATGCCCTCAGACATCATGCCTAAAACTATCAACCTTCACACGTCCTACACTGTGGTCTTTCCCGAAAGGAAAAGACTGGGTCCGGAATGAAACCAACCTATGTAGGGCAAATGCACGTTGGTTCACCGATGGTTCCAAAAATGGGATAAACCCAGTAGTGAAACGCTCGTTCAGTATGGGTAAACTAGCTACGATATTTCAGGCAGAGGTATATGCCATTGAAATGTGTGCCAGGGAGCTGGAAAATCGACACCACACACGAAAAACAATAAAAATATTTTCAGATAGTCAAGCAGCACTTAAAGCGCTTGAATCCAACTGCTTTAAATCTAGGGCAGTATGGAACTGCAGAGACACCTTAAACCGACTGGCGCAACTCAACAACGTTACCCTAGTCTGGATACCAGGTCACACAGGCCTAGAAGGAAACAAAATAGCGGACGCCCTAGCAAAAGGGGGGGGCCGAAACAACGTTCACTGGGCCAGAACCGGTAATCGGTTTAGCATATAGCCAAGAATGTCATAACAGCCTGGGAAGACAATAAAAGACTGGAGTATTGGCGTAGTCTACCGGGCCTAGCCCATTCCAAAGCATTTATTGCTTGTACAAGGAAAAAACAGGACTCTGACAAACTGCTAGAACTCAGTAGAGCGCATCTCAGAGTTATAGTAGGTTTGCTTACTGGCCACTGCAAACTCAAACATCACATGCATAAAATTGGACTTGCACAAGATGCAGAGTGCCGGCTATGCATGGAGGATGATGAAACGGCTGAACACATTCTGTGTACATGCCCTGCAGCGGCCAGAACCAGATTCTCAATATTTGGCGATACGACAGTAAGGCCAGAAAACCTGGTAAATTGTTCTCCCAATGCATTCCTCAATTTCGTCAAGAGATTGGATATACTGGGAGAAATATAACCATAGGGAGAGCCACAATAGGCCATTGGCCGCAGTGGAGGGCCTGATACGGCCACACTCACGTTCAAACCTAACCTAACAGTTTCTTTTCAAGTTATTTTCATTAGCCTTGGCTGGATACCAAATTTCCTATAATGTATGTTTCATTTTTATTAAAATTAAAAGATTTTATTTAATTTGCGGAAAACTTTTCTTTCTCGTCGGGCTCGCGGTTTTCTTCACTATCATTCGATTACAGTTCTCCGATCGCGTGCTTCCCCCTCTACTCCCGTGAGAATTGACTTCCATTCCATAGCTGGTTGGAATATGAGAATACACTACACGACGCGACACAGTGAAGGGATTTTAGTTGAGTGAATAAAATGAATATTTGAAAATGATCAAAACCTCGATCGGTGCGATACTTGAGGTACCTGATTTACACTGAAACTAAATCTAAAACTACAACTAAAATACAAACTAAACTAAGTTAGCGAGGCGTGAAATTTTACATATTGGGTCAGTTCCGATGATAATACATTACTGTAGAAGAAATTGTCCCCCCTGCCCCCCCAAAAGCTAGATAGAGAACGCGTAAGGTTTTGGAAGTTTTCTTGACGGATTTGGACGTCAAAAATTACAACGAAAAAAAAGTTAGGTGGGGAGGGGATTGACCCCTCCTTTTTTCGAAAAAATTTGGAGAACTCGCGAAATTAAAATCGGAAAAATCTTTAAAACTTGTGAAAAATATCTGACCGTCGAATACTATTGCGATTAAAAAAAAATCACCCCCTATCCCCTTAAACGCTAGATAGAGAACGCAAAGGAATTCGGAAAATGCTTCAACAGTTGCGGACATGGAAATTAATGATGAAAAAAAATCGATCGGGGGTCTCGCCCCCCTTTCCTGTCACGAAAAAAATTAGGAAAATTCGCGAAAGAGAAAGCGAAAAAATCCGTAAAAATAGAGAAAATTATCTGACCATTGAATAATATGGTTTTAAAAAAATTTACCCCTCTCCCCCCCCTCGAAAGCTAGATAGAGAATGCGTAGAAATTCGAAAAAAATTCCAAAGGTACATTAACATGCAAGCGACCATGCAACAATGATGTATTAATTGAAATGAACAGACTAAGAAACATATCCACAGAAAACTAAAAAAGAAATAAATAAACTTTAAAAAACTTTTTATTTAAATGCACTAAAAAGAAGAAACTAAATTTTAAAGTGAATTAAATCCATCATTTTCTAACATTATAAAATTTTAAATGATATAAAAGCTTTTCGCGAGACGCGAGAAGTATCTATGTATATCTTATTGTAAATTAAATTTAAAATTACCTCAAGTTTTTTTTTCACGGCAAGCTTCTATATCATTTAAAATTTTATAATGTATCAAAATGATAGGTTTATTTCACTTTAAAATTTATTTTCTTATTTTTAGTGCATTTAAATGAAAGCGTTCCTCTAAAAAAGTTTATTTATTATTTATAGTTGAAAAGCTTTGTCGATGTTGAAAAACTTCAGATATTAAAGTTTAATTTGACTTGACTGTTTCTCATTTTTGAATTTGTACACTGAAATTATGTTCATTAAATAAATACAATATAAATCAATAAATAAAATGCAAATAAAAATACTCGAGAGAATCACCTCAAAATAAAATTATTTGCCGTGGAGTCACATCAATTCATTGCTGATAATAACTGGATTTTGTAAGAGAATAGTACAACTAGTGCGGAAAATAGAATATTTCATACGAGTGTGGCTAAATAATAAACCACGAGCCACAGGCGAGTGGCTTATCATCTTGCCACACGAGTATGAAATATCCAGTTTCCGAACGAGTTTTACACTATACTTTTCCGACGACCGAACCGAAAAACAAAATAATTTTGAGATTTTACTCATGGAACATTAAAAAATAATTTAAATTTTGCGTGAGTCCCATTACCAACATATAATTTTACAGTAAAACTCAGTTTTATGATCAAACATACTTTATTTAATGTTTCATTTCGCACTAGTGCGAAATGAAATATTTCGCACTAGTGTTTTTTGCTTAGGATCTATTTTATGTAATTTTTCATTTTGCACTAGTCGAAATATATTTCCGCACTAGTGTACAATACATAATTTTCTGTGCTAGTTTATAATGCGAAATGATACGTAAATCGAGTAGGTCATCGGAAAAGTCACGAATACAATTGTATTCTTATGTTATCACTGTTAATGAAAAAAATACACCATGAAGAAAATAAACGAATGCAAAGATAATTATAAATAGTTTATTAAAATACTAAACAGGTTCTCCGAACAAAAAAAAATCAAAGCAGGATTAAATGAGAAATGGACCACTGCCTTTTGAACAAAAGTCTGAAGATGAAAGCGTATCTAAACCTCGTGACCATTCAAACACCAATTGTCCCCAAACATAGGACTGAACTTACTGTAATTTTAATAGCAAATTGATGCAAAACATTGAAACGAAAATATTCGTTTTATTTTTGTTATGTAAAAAAATGGAAAACGCAGATACATCCCTGTGGTATTCCAATAATGAAATTAGTCCGTCAGCCCGCTGCCAAAATGTGTAATGATTTTATAACGTTTGCCCTGTAGGGTTTTGGTAGTTATAAATATACGATAATGAACAAGCAAAATTTGCGCTATCCCGTGGAACATAACAATAATAAGAATAATAGCATTCACTGTTGTGTTAATAATTAACAGTGCTGCTCCTAAGGTGGCGTATGAAGTTAGTAACAAGGCCTACCCAGAACACATGGCCAATGACCATAGCAGACGATGCCATAACACCAAGGAAAACTAATAATAATAATAATTAAATAGGAGCTTGCTTCCTAAATCGTCCGTTCCACGGTTATACTTTCCTAGACAACGGGGAGGCCGTGGACTTTTGATTTTGGAGTGTTTGCATAACAGAATGGTGCTGGTTGGAGCTTGTAAAGTCAGCAGGAGTGCAGATCCCTTTCTGTGCATGGTCCGCGACCATGAAAAAGCAGGGATTGAAGCCAGCAACCCGTGCAGCCGATGAACTTGGTCTCGTATTCGACACTGAACGGGCTAACCCAAACTCTGTCACCGAGTTGGAGCCCGTTCAGCAAAAAGCTCACATCAAAGCTGCGGAGACAGAGGTCATCCTACAGCTACGTACGGATAAGTCAATGCATGGGGTTTTTTTTCAACAACATAGAAGACCTTGGCTTATCCAAAAGTTTGACCTTTGCCTTCCTCAGGTCAAGTGAGCTAAAGTCGGAGACCAATGGATTCATAATGGCCTGCCAGGATGGTGTCTTCAACACCCTAGTCCACTGTAGTCGCGTGATGGGTATAGACGTCCCTGACAGCTGATGCAGAGCGTGTCGTGGGACACCTGAGACCGTAATACATTTGCTATCAGCATGCCCAGCTTATACAGTCTCAGCCTATTTCCACAGGCATAACGCGGCGCTACGAGTGTTGTACTACCATCTACGACACTCGTACGGTGTAGACGAGACACCGGTGTTGCCTTGTGCTCCGGGGGATATTGAGTCCGTTGTGGAGAATGAGAGGTATCGAATCTATTGGAACTACTCATTCCCCACCCTCAGGCAAATACAAGCCAATAAGCCTGATGTTGTCCTCCTCGACCACCAAAGTAAAATGATTTTCGTCAAGTTTTCCGCTCCAGGCGAAATGATCGTTCGAAAAGAGGAGGAAAAACGGACCAAATATCGAGATTTTCTCTTTGAACTCTGCAGACTCTACACAAACCATTCTGTTAAAATGGAGATTCTAATCATAGGAGTCCTTGGTGGAATGATGGACACTCTGCTCTCGTACTTGACGAAAATACCGGCTTGCCGTAATATGGCAGAAATCTTAGCCGCACGAATGAGAAGTCCGTCATTCTTGGTTTGCTCCCTCTGCTCAGAGCACATGATTCTCGGACCCAATAGTCACTTACTCTATGGACGCGGGGAGTATTTATTGGGGTAAGCGACACCAGCGCGCCCTCCGGATGTATCGGAGCACCGGAGACAGGGCCTGACTGGTACATTCCTTACGGGAAAAAAATAATAACAATAATATTTTATTTTCTCAAAGACATACAAAAACACGTATAGATTCAACAGTGCCCTATTTCTCAACACATATGAGGGCATTCGGTGACTCTTCGGATTCACGCGACACTTAGGCCGATCGGTTTTCGTCCGATTTTTATTCGATGAAATATCGTTTGGTATGCTTGGCATACGCTAAACTATCATTAAAATATGTGATTTCTTTATGCAATCAACAATAATCAACTAGTTTCTGACAAATTCTTTACGTGTTTATGCCTGTATTAGAGAAAAAAAAGATTGTTATGTTCCACGGGATAGCGCTAACTTACCGTGTTCATTGATTATTATTTTTAAAACCACTCAAACCCTAAAGGACATACGTTATAAAATCATTTTGCATTTTGATAACAGGTTGACGGAATAAATGAATGTTATTTCATGAATAATGAATGCACAGAACCAGCTGTATGGAAAATTGGGTAGAAATTATAGAAGTCCCATGAATTAAAGAAAATTGGAATATACTTTCAAGCCATCTATGAATTCCAACGGTTTGATCAAATTGAGAAAATTTTGCTCTAGAATTATGTGGCTTCCACCTTGTAACGAAAATATCGCTCCATTCAAATATTTATGACAACGGATATCGATTTTCACTTTTTTCAATGCAACGACTGTTCTCCAATTTTTCTCTGCTCTCAAAAGATACAAAACACCAACAGAAAGATTTATGACGAGGTAACTGGACCGGTAAAATATTGGGATGTAAATCTCGAATAACAAAATCGTCCTTTATTTTGTAGGCAGCCGATTGTACAGTTTGTGTCAAATATGGGGCCTGAGAACAAAATTATTCGTTTGCATGTATCAAATTTGATTAAATTTGTATACAAACAATTCGCTACATTCCCTACAATTCGTACAAACCGATCAAATCACAATATCTAATTTATCCAGTTAATCGATTTTATATTGGAATCGAGATTTGAAAAACGAAGGTTTCAGTGAGACAGGGTGTATCTAACCTACTGCGCTCCCGAGAATAATGGGTGTTTAATGCAAATTTATAACCAATTACAGCCGAAAAAAATTGAATTTTTCCTATTTTTTGTTTTCGAATTTTTAACTGATGTAATTTGTTATAAAATGGCATTATTAACTATTCATCCATGGAAGTGCAATCACCCTGAATATGTACATATTAGCAATATGTAAGTACAGCGATATGAGTATGTTCTGTTATCTTCGATTGAACTTGTTATTATTTTGAGTTTAACAGTCCACCATTTTTGTCTCGCTATTCCAATCCCTCATGAGTCAAATATTAAAAAACCGATTTGTGTAATTGATGACTTGTTTATGTTGTGGAAATTCATGACCACTTTTATGAGATTAATGAAAAAATACTTTTGTCAAATTTCCCTAGTTATTATATTTTACGACCGGTTTCTGGTTTTATCCCATTATCAAGTATAATAACTAATAATTTCAAAACGTGTTTATACAGTGACCGCCGAACAGTATGTACCATATGGAAAAAAAGTTTATTGTTAGAGAATTGGAAAAACAATTTTGTGAAAAAGTTTGAGCATGTCCGATAAACTAAAAATCAATTTTGACACATATCACGTGACCACTAGTATGGCGGCAAATTGAAAAAATAAAAGATGAAGAGGGGTAAGAGGGGTAAGATGGCAAGATATCGAAAAAAGTTATTTGAAATTTAATTTTATGCTCACATACAGAGTCTCAAGCAATTAATCGGAAAAATTTGAAATTGCAATTTTTTTTCAATATTTTCCCATCTCTTTACAAAAATCAAAGTTTTTTTCTGAATGACTTGACTGCAGTAAAACATTTGTATTTTGATGATAATGACAAAACTTTCTTCGCCACAGATGACACTATAGAAAAATATGGTTTTTGCCAGAACCCTCGCTGTTATATTGGTTCATATCTAACAGTTATGTTAGAATTCCAAAACTATTGTGATGATATGGTGCAATGTGAAACTCTCATGCAGCATTATCATTCAAACTTGATCATGATCAGGAAACATGGTCCACAATGGTCTTGGAATTCTGATATAATCGTTAGATACGAACCAATGTAACAGCGAGGGTTCTGGCAAAATCCAATATTTTCAATTTAGTGCCATCTGGAGCGGAGAAAATGAGAGACTTTTGTCATTATCATCAAAATACAAATGTTCCACTATAGTCAAGCCATTCAGAGAAAAAACTTTGAATTTTGTAAAGAGATCGGAAATTTTTTTCAATTTTTCGATTTATTGCTTAATACAGGTATGCGAGTATAAAATTAAATTCCAAACAACTTTTTCGAGTTACTTTTTTCGATATCTCGCCACCTTACCCCACTTTTGGCCTGGGGTGGGATTATGAACACTCGATACTTCAGCTGTCACGATCCGTAGGCTAGAACGATGTATGTTCTCGATTCGAAATGAAATCGAAATTATGAAATTTCTTTGAATAGAGATATAATGGGATTATATCTACCATATAGACCATTGATATCGACTCATGTTGCAATATAATTTGAATTGTATCGGTTTTAGTAATTGCTCAAATCTGACATATGTCAAACTCACGACGGATCGAGTGTTCGTAATCGCACCCCTGTTCATGGTAGTTTTCTTCAATTTGCCGCCATACTAGTGGTCTCGTGACATGTGTCAAAATCGATTTTAAGGTTATCGGACATGCACAAACTTTTACTCAGAAATGTTTTTCCAATACTCTAACAATAAACTTTTTTCCTATATGGTACATACTTTTTGGCGGTTAATTCTCTATATAACCATGTTTTTAGATTCCAAATGTATGTTATTATACTTGATAATGGGATAAGACCCAAAACAGGTCGTAAAAATAAAATAACTAGTGGAAATTAAACCATTAATTTCACTACATTAAGATTCCAATTGGAACAAAGTGGGTTTCACTCTGGTTTATACGACGGCGTGCTAGGGCCAATGTTTCAGTTAATTTTTCTACAATTGTCACTTTGATACTGACAATTGTCACTTTGAAACTGACAATTGTCACTTTGAAACTGACAATTGTCACTTTGAAACTGACAATTGTCACTTTCGAACTGACAATTGTCACAACTGACAATTGTCACGACTGACAATTGTCACTTTCAAACCCACAGTTTTTTGAGGTTAGGATGAATTTCATTTGGATAGTCAGTAAGTCAGTTTGTATTTGTTTGGTTTTATTGTTTGGTCATATAAAGATTTTCCATATTTCAATGGATAACCTAATAGTTCAGTATTTCACCCTAGGATTAAACAATGATGAAATTTTATTATTTCTGTAAATAAAGCTTAATATAAGCATAAGTATAAGAACGTTGAAACGACGATTTAAACACCTGAATATATACGATAGAAAACATTATACGCCCATTGAGCATCTATTTGTATTTATCAACGAGGAGTTAGCAAAGTCTGGAAAGATGCATGGTTATAAGTAATACCCTTTATCCCTTCACTATTCAGTAGCGAAAGAGTTGAGATATACTTATAAAGAAGAGAGGCCATTTCTCACAAAACAATTGTAGCTTTGAAAGTGACAATTGTCAGTTTCAAAGTGACATTTGTCAGTTTCAAAGTGCCAATTCAGTTCGAATGTGACAATTGTCAGTTCTAAAGTGACAATTTATCAGTTTCAAAGTGACAATTGTAGAAAAATAAACTGAAACATTGGCCCTAGCACGCCGTCGTAGGTTTAAGCCTGGAATTGAAGCAGCGAACAAAGTCTAAGCCGACTTAGATAGTGCTACACGGAAAATATCTGCTACAGTTGTAGAAAGATACTACAGGTAGAATTACTGTATATTATGACCAACAAGTTCCAAAACTACTAATAACGTAATAACTTGTAAATTTGTAAGAACATGAAAGGTTTAGTTATTCAATGCACATTAATATGAAGGCGTAGAAGGGCCAACAACAAAATATTTTTCAAAGCATTTAAAATTGCCACTTTGAAGTGACAATTGTCACTTTGTACTGACAATTGTCACTTTAAACTGGCAATTGTCACTTTAAACTGACAACTGTAACTTTAAACTGACAATTGTCACGTCACTTAAACTGGCAAATGTCACTTTAAACTGGCAAATGTCACTTTAAACTGGCAAATGTCACTTTAAACTGGCAAATGTCACTTTAAACTGGCAAATGTCACTTTAAATTGGCAATTGTCACTTTAAACTGACAATTGTCACTGTAAACTGGCAAATAATTGTCACTTTGAACTGGCAATTATCACTTTGAACTGACATTTGTCACTTTGAACTGGCAATCGTTACTTTGAAGTGACAATTGTCACTTAAATGTCACTTTGAACTGGCAATTACAACCTGAACTGACATTTGTCACTTTGAACTGACAATTGTCACTTTGAACAGGCAATTGTCACTTTGAACTGGCAATGGTTAATCAAAAGGGACATTTATTACCAACTTAATTTTTCAGTTCAAAGTGGCAATTGCCAGTTCAAAGTGACAATTGTCACTTTAAATTTACAATTGTCATTGTCAATTCAAAGTGAAAAATGTCAGTTCAAAGTGACAACTGCCAGTTCAAAGTGACAAATGTCAGTTCAAAGTGACAACTGTCACATTAAAGTGGCAATTGTCATTGTCAATTCAAAGTGACAATTGTCAGATCAAAGTGACAAATGTTAGTTCAAAGTGACAATTGCCAGTTCAAAGTGACAATTGCCAGTTCAAAGTGACAACTGTCAGTTCAAAGTGACAATTGTCACTTTAAAGTGGCAATTCCAAATGTTTTGAAAAATATTTTGATGTTGGCCCTTCATAAAGACTCGTTTCTAGACCAAACCGCTGTTGCTTTTTCAATGAGGATAATTGGTGTTTAACTTTCATGGGCTAGGCTTCGCATCAGTCGCTGGCAGTAATCCCTAGATTCAGTAATCAGTGTTATGACGTTACAGCCTTTTTCGCAATGTTGCCAAGTATTCGGTGCATTAATATTAAAACGAAATCGAAATGAGTTAATTTTGTTAGTTGGGCT
Source organism: Chrysolina oricalcia (assembly GCA_944452925.2). Classification (NCBI taxonomy): domain Eukaryota; kingdom Metazoa; phylum Arthropoda; class Insecta; order Coleoptera; family Chrysomelidae; genus Chrysolina; species Chrysolina oricalcia. The sequence goes on from OX101827.2 coordinate 13,096,242, forward strand.
GACGCACGTCGTCGATTTTCAGGATCATCTTGACCAGTTGCGTCGCCAGTAGAAGTTGCTGACGCTTGGATTTGACAGATTCGATGACGTGTTGTTCTCGCATGTTTATGTTGCCCGTCGCCATGCAATCGACGCCCAAGGAAGGGTCCCCTGCGGATGACTGCTTGGCCTGTGGAATAAGAGAAAAAAAATTAAATGATGTTTTCATTACTCAAAAAATACAGTAAGATTCACCCATGTAAACATAAAAAAATCATTTAAACGTGCGTCGAGAATAGCTGACTCAGTTTTAGTATATGGGTAGTTTTTTTTAGAGAGTTTCCGATTTGGCAAGTGCGTTTCTGAATGGGCTTCACCTCAGTTGACGCTTTTTTCCAATAAGTTTCTTTTCAATGCAGAATCTGCATTTAGTGGAAGTCAAACTATTCCTGAACTTGAATACTATATTTGAACTGTAGCACCATAAGACACATCAAGACATACAGGAGGGGTACTTCTGATTGACTACTCGTATACAGGGCAATTCAAATTCGACCCCCACCTTTGGTATCTCCTAAACTACAGGAAATACGTAGAAGCTTAAATTGGGGCAAAGTTGCGTATTCTGGTGCTTAACAAAATACTGTTTTGAAACTTGGAAAATTCCGAGTATTTCCGGAAATATCGGGAAAAAACTGAAAATTGGAATTTTCGTTTTTATTTTTTTCTATCGTTATTTGACAACATAGCTCAAAACCAAAAGTACATTTTTGTTGAAACTTTTTTTCAGCTACACGTTTTCATGTTCAGATTTATTATCCGACGTTTCGTCTTCTGGTATTCATCATCAACTTTTTTTTCTGTTATGGGTGCTATATTGTTTTTTTATACAGAAAAATAGTGATTCTCATTCTGATTTCATTGATGTATAATTTGTTATGATTTGCACTTCTGAAACCACAGATATTAAAAAAAAAACAACTTCATCTGAGATGGTCATGACTGCATCGGAACTCATTAAACATCATAATTTTGCACAAATACTTCCGTCGAAATGTCCTCATTCTTAAATGAAGAAAATCGAGATATGTTGAAACTTTATTATAAATTTGATAGGAATAGTACGAAAACAGCACAAATTTATTTTGAATTATATCCGGAAAGACAACAGCCGGATAGAACATTATTCGGAATTTTGGACAAACACTTGGCTGAGTACGGTGCGTTTCAAAAAACAAGAATGAAATCATGAGCTTGTAAAAAATGCACAAAAAGTATTACAACAAGTGTTCGAAGGGGAAAAATTTCAGCAAACGAGTTATTACCCCGCGCTCTTAAATCAATAGGCCAACGATCCTTTACTTACATTGCTCCGAAGTTAAGGAATATGATACCAGGCCCGATAAAATCAATCAACTCCTTGAATTTGTTCAAAAATAAAGTGAAGGTTTGGATTTTGTCCATGAATAGGATTATTTTACACAACCTTATTGACTCTTGACAAAAACGGTGTTTTACTAACGTAGTATTTCCTACACATTTTGATGTTTTTGAACCTGACTTCGTCATAATGTTGGAGTTTCAAATCAGCGTTTCGTATATATTCCATGTTTTTGAATTTTATATTATACTTATGTTCAACCACTGTAATTCAATTTGTTTTAATGCTCAACTGTAATAAATGTCTTGAAAATTTTAATTCGTTATGTGAACATAAAATTATATAATCTATGTATGTATTTAAAAAGATTTTTGTGCCATTCTATTCAGATATAGTTTTTACTCGTATTACTGTTTATTAAGTACCATTTTTTAAGATTTATATGATAGTTTTTCATAATTCTTACCGGCATTTATCTACATGCTCATGTATACGTACTTATTACTTATTGAATACTTAATGTAAATTTCCATATCCATTTATTTTATTTCATAAAATATTCACATGATTGATTCAACTCATCTTGTCCATAGCGTAGAAACTGCCCATAGACAAGCTCCTTGAGAGCTTTTTTGAGCCATTCTGCTTATTTAACATATGTCAAAAATCTGTGTACTGTTCAATTCATTTATATTTGTATACTTATGGTGAATAAAATTTATTATTATTTATTATTATAATGAATATCTCACTGTTTGCTCACCTTAAGTTCACCAAGAACATGTACGGCAGACATTCCACTGTTTTCTGCCAAAGCTAAAGGAATGCTCTCCAAGGCTTCAGCAAATGCACGGTAGGCGTATTGTTCCAACGAGGCCAGCTGGTCGGCTTGGGCAGATACTGCTAGACTGCAGGCAATTTCAGCTGCACCACCACCGTACACAACTCGGGGTTCCTGAAAATTACAATGAGGTGGTAGAATAAAATTCACTGGTTTGAGCATTTTCCAATCAGCAAAAATGAACAATGAACTGTGAGTTGTAACATAGTTCAGAAAATTGACAAATAAGATGGATAATGACAGTCCCGTATTATAAATCATAAACTAATAATTATTTAAATAAAAAGTTGTTTTTGCAATACTACGTTTTTTAACAGGCTAAACGAAAAAGAATGAAAATTATTTATCTTTGCCCTATACAGATTTATAGCCTCATACAGATTCTTAACCCTATACAGATTCCTAACCCTATACAGATTCCTAACCTCATACAGATTCCTTCCTAACCCCATACAGGTTCCTAACCCCATACAGATTCCTAAACCTATACAGATTCCTAACCTCGTACAGATTCCTAACCCCATGCAGATTCCTAACTCCATACAGATTCCTAACCACCTACAGATTGTTCCAAAAACGGATTGTGAATTTTTAATAGCTATGGGAATACTTTTAAGAATCAAAACGAAAAAGTGGGACACATACAATAGTAGTAGTAAGATGTGTAAGTAGTAGCTGTCGTTGAGAAAATTCACACAACAGTTTGTATCATTTGCTGTGCAATAAAACTGTAAGTGACTATTGATGCATCAATCATCTATTGCATGCTCAACATGTTTTTCGTTTTAAATCTTACAGGTATAGTCATAGTTATCAAAAATTCACAATCACAAATTTTCAGAACCTGTATTCTATAAGGGCTTAGGAATCTGTACAGGGATATAAATCTGTATGGAGCGATAAGAATTCATTTTATTATTTTTGGTACATATAAAAACGTAGTACATGAACAAAAATTATTTCCTTCCTATATTCTGTTGAGATAGTAAAAAACATTCAAACATGTGTAATTGTAATTTCGTACTTGTCTATTTCATCACACCAGACACTTTGGTATTGCTTTATTTATATTTATTTACATTGTATTTGCCACAAACAAGTATGTATAGTACTTCTGTAGATATTGTCACGTTTAATCATAATTACCTATATTTTTAATACTTAATCTTTGTATCGATTTTATCACGAATAAACGTCATTATCATTATGATTATTATAGTTACTCAACTGGGAAGTTAGTTTACAACCGATTGTAAAATGTGTACCAAACAGACAAAAATTACAAAGTTTCCACAATTTATTACAAAGTTTACAGAATGATACGAAGGCGTAAAAGGGCCACGAACAATTTTTTTTTGAATACCGACTTTAATCTCGGACCCCCGACTTTAATCTCGGACCCCCGACGTTAATCTCGGACCCCCGACTTTAATCTCGGACCCCCCACTTTAATCTCGGACCCCCGACTTTAATCTCGGACCCCCGACTTTAATCTCGGACCCCCGACTTTAATCTCGGACCCCCGACTTTAATCTCGGACCCCCGACTTTTTAATCTCGGGAGTTCGACTTTATTCTCGGGAGGTCCGACTTTAATCTCGGGGGTCCGACTTTAATCTCGGACCCCTGACTTCAATCTCGGGGGTCCGACTTTAATCTCGGGGGTCCGACTTTAATATCGGGGTCCGACTTTAATCTCGGGGGTCCGACTTTAATCTCGGGATTCGACTCAGTGCTCTCAGATTCTAGAATTTTTACCAAGGAATCTCTTCATAAAGCCATAGACACAAAATGCAAAGATTTTTCTCGTTCACTATTGGTTGAAAGGATAAGGTATCTTGATATCATTGAAAAAATTAACAGGATGTTCATAAAATCAGTTGTAGAATCATCTGCGACTGAAAGACATATATCAGTCGCTATTTTCCATCACGCAAGTTAACGGAAGGTAATGGAAGGTTTTCATGTTGAAATGGCAAACATTCTCAATTGAAAATTGAAACAAACATAACTCCTCAGGAAAGAACTTTCGATAAAAATAAAGCTATTTTTATGTATGTCTAGCAAAAAACCAACTACTTCCCTAGCTAAGCCACGCTGGACATTGAACTACATCTGATAGATATTGTATTATAATAATAACAGCTGCCCTCTACCCGCACAGGCTATGCCTTTGGGTACACACTCTTCGAGTGTTTATCAGGAAGATTTATTATTATTATAACTTGAGAGAATAAATTTTATTTAAACACATTTTTTGTTATATCTAACAGAAAACAACTACTTCCCTAGCTGAGGCCACGCTGGACATTGAACTACATCTGATAGATATTGCAAAATTTTCACTTTGAGATTTTTTCTTTCAAGTTATACATTATGATCTTTTCACAATATCTGACTTTAATCTCGGACACTAAAGTCGGGGGTCCGAGATTAAAGTCGGACCCCCGAGATTAAAGTCGGACCCCCGAGATTAAAGTCGAACCTCCGAGATTAAAGTCGGACCCCCGAGATTAAAGTCGAGGATCCAAGATTAATGTCGAGGGTCCAAGATTAAAGTCGGACCCCCGAGATTAAAGTCAGGGGTCTGAGATTAAAGTCGGACCCCCGAGATTAAAGTCGGGGGTTCGAGATTAAAGTCGGGGGTTCGAGATTAAAGTCGGGGGTCCGAGATTAAAGTCGGGGGTCCGAGATTAAAGTCGGGGGTCCGAGATTAAAGTCGGGGGTCCGAGATTAAAGTCGGAGGTCCGAGATTAAAGTCGGGGGTCCGAGATTAAAGTTGGGGGTCCGAGATTAAAGTCGGACCCCCGAGATTAAAGTCGGGGGTCCAAGATTAAAATCGGACCCCCGAGATTAAAGTCGGGAGTACGAGATTAAAGTCGGACCCCCGCGATTAAAGTCGGGGGTCCGAGATTAAAGTCGGGGGTCCGAGATTAAAGTCGGGGGTCCGATATTAAAGTCGGGGGTCCGAGATTAAAGTAGGGGGTCCGAGATTAAAGTAGGGGGTCCGAGATTAAAGTCGGGGGTCCGAGATTAAAGTCGGGGGTCCGAGATTAAAGTCGGGGGTTCGAGATTAAAGTCGGGGGTTCGAGATTAAAGTCGGACCCCCGAAATTAAAGTCGAGGGTCCGAGATTAAAGTCGGGGGTCCGAGATTAAAGTCGGACCCCCGAGATTAAAGTCGAGGATCCGAGATTAATGTCGAGGGTCCAAGATTAAAGTCGGACCCCCGAGATTAAAGTCAGGGGTCTGAGATTAAAGTCGGACCCCCGAGATTAAAGTCGGGGGTTCGAGATTAAAGTCGGGGGTCCGAGATTAAAGTCAGGGGTCCGAGATTAAAGTCGGAGGTCCGAGATTAAAGTCGGGGGTCCGAGATTAAAGTTGGGGGTCCGAGATTAAAGTCGGACCCCCGAGATTAAAGTCGGACCCCCGAGATTAAAGTCGGGGGTCCAAGATTAAAATCGGACCCCCGAGATTAAAGTCGGGGGTTCGAGATTAAAGTCGGGGGTCCGAGATTAAAGTCGGGGGTCCGAGATTAAAGTCGGGGGTCCGAGATTAAAGTCGGAGGTCCGAGATTAAAGTCGGGGGTCCGAGATTAAAGTTGGGGGTCCGAGATTAAAGTCGGACCCCCGAGATTAAAGTCGGGGGTCCAAGATTAAAATCGGACCCCCGAGATTAAAGTCGGGGGTTCGAGATTAAAGTCGGGGTCCGAGATTAAAGTCGGGGGTCCGAGATTAAAGTCGGGGGTCCGAGATTAAAGTCGGGGGTCCGAGATTAAAGTCGGGGGTCCGAGATTAAAGTAGGGGGTCCGAGATTAAAGTCGGGGGTCCGAGATTAAAGTCGGGGGTCCGAGATTAAAGTCGGGGGTTCGAGATTAAAGTCGGGGGTTCGAGATTAAAGTCGGACCCCCGAAATTAAAGTCGAGGGTCCGAGATTAAAGTCGGGGGTCCGAGATTAAAGTCAAGGGTCCGAGATTAAAGTCGGACCCCACCGAGATTAAAATCGGAGGTCCGAGATTAAAGTCGGACCCCCGAGATTAAAGTCGGGGGTCCGAGATTAAAGTCGGGGGTCCGAGATTAAAGTCGGGGGTCCGAGATTAAAGTCGGGGGTCCGAGATTAAAGTCGGTGGTCCGAGATTAAAGTCGGGGGTCCGAGATTAAAGTCGGGGGTCCGAGATTAAAGTCGGGGGTCCGAGATTAAAGTCGGGGGTCCGAGATTAAAGTCGGACCCCCGAGATTAAAGTCGGACCCCCGAGATTAAAGTCGGACCCCCGAGATTAAAGTCGGAAGTCCGAGATTAAAGTCGGACCCCCGAGATTAAAGTCGGACCCCCGAGATTAAAGTCGGGGGTCCGAGATTAAAGTCGGAGGTCCGAGATTAAAGTCGGGAGTCCGAGATTAAAGTCGGACCCCCGAGATTAAAGTCTGACCCCCGAGATTAAAGTCGGGGGTCCGAAATTAAAGTCGGACCCCCGATATTAAAGTCGAGGGTTCGAGAATAAAGTCGGGGGTTCGAGATTAAAGTCGGGGGTCCGAGATTAAAGTCGGGGGTCCGAGATTAAAGTCGGGGGTCCGAGATTAATGTCGGGATTCCAAAAAAAATTGTTTCAAGCATATTGTGCAAACTTGTCTGCGCAGCTAGTATGGTTAACTTGAAATAAATTATTTAATTATTATCATAATATGCTATGAACCTGTCGAATACTGTATATAAACAAATGTATCTTATCTTATTAGTAGAAGATGGAAGGAAACAACAAACAGAGATAAAAGAAGATTCAATTAAACAATTTCCGAGCTTGTGGATTCGTATTAAGTTATCAGTCAATAGTTTAGATTTTTAGCAACAAATTTGAATATTCGGATTGGATCGACACAATTTCAAGATTTCGTCAAAACTTTCCTCACCTGTACTAAACTCCTGACAACGCACAAAGCGTCATGTAAACTCCTCTCTGCTTCAGCAACCAACATCTGATTGCCACCACGTACAAGAATGGTAACAGCTCTGGAATTTGAGCACTCCTCGATAACCAACATCTTATCTTTCGTAGTGCCGAATGATATTTCCCTAACCAGACCTGCTGAACCCAGTTTTTCGGGGCTGAGCTCTTCGAATCTGGGTACGATTCGCCCTCCAGTGGCAATAGCAATGAGTTCGATTTCTGGACCACCCACCTAGAGACAGAAGAATGGAATCAATTATATTTCTACGATCTGGTATTGTACAGATCACATCACGTAATGTTCAAAATTTTTTGTCTTAAAATAAAGGTTTGTCTAAAAGGGACGACCTAGGCACAAGTGCCTCTTGTGTCATTACCAATTTTAGACAGTAAAAATAAATAACAAACTAGATAATTGTAGTATGAATACAGAAGGAGAATAGAGGTAGGTAAATAGAAGGAAACGTTAAAATCAATATCAATCTCAGTAGCAAACAGAACAGTATTTAGATAATGAAAATATAGATCAACGATAGTTCATGTATACTCAATGAGTATTAATAGATGTTTGAGAAAGGATCATTCAAGTGAATTTTTAGAAAAAATCAAATTGTACGGCATTGTTGAGAATAAGTTTTTTTTTTATTTCACATTTAAATTTTTACTTTAAATGTCAGCTGGAATAATAGTGTTGTTAAAATAAAGGAAGGGACATATTTTTTTAATGGCTCTTGCGACTAAAACAGTGGTAAAACATCAGTATACGACTACCGTTACTAAACGATCAAATCAAAATATGCTTTAATATCGGAAAAAATACAATTCTTATTGACAAAGCTTAAGGATATAACCTTGATATAACTACAGTAGGTAATTTGAAGTACATAAAAGGATAAAAATAAGTTGCCAAATCTAACAACAATACTAGATGAGGACTCAATTATTACAGTAAAGGCCGAGTGAACTCAACATTACAAATAAATAACTAAGTTTATGTGGATATCTATAAAAGAAATCTGAATGATTCTCTCAACCCGGAGACTCCGCTTGCTTCTCGTTCTGCTGGCCCCTCAATATAAAAATTCAAATCGATGATATGAGTTTGAAATCTTTATCATAATTTGTACATTACAAGTAGAAATTATGATAATTTTTTTTTATAAAGTCGTAATTGACCACAAAACACTAAATAAGAAGTTTTAAAATGGAAATTGGAGGGAATTTTATAAAATGAACAATTCCGATGACAAAATATTTGAAACAAGAATTCAAATAATTACTGGTGAATGTCCTAAGAAAATCAGGATATAAAATAAAGTGGGAGAAGAAAAGAGTGGATGACTTCAGCATTACTAATATCAGTAGAAAGACAAAATGCAATGTATAAACAAAAGACAGAGAATCCTGATAATGCACTAGTGAAACTAGATTATAATACTTGTAAAAACAAACTAACCTGCGTTATTGAAGAAGCTAAAAGACAGTATTTGTTATCGAAAATAGATAGTAGTGATTCACTTGGAAATTAATGGAAATTTATGATAAGTATCTGTCATAAAACCGTTTAAGAAATAAACTCTATGAAATTGAGTGATATTTCAATAACAGACAATAAAGAAATTATTTCAGACCATCTCATCAATTATTTCTCGGGAGTTGCAGAAAAAAATAATAAAAAAAAATATTCTTTTAAACTACGCAGATATAATTAAAATGTTTATTAACCTTTTTATACAAATTGATGTTGTGCTTTTTTATTGAATTTTGAATAAGGTTTATTATTATTATCGTTATTTATTATTCTTACTAAACGATCTCCTAAAAGAATTATTTATGTTCTATGTCTGCATGATTCTCTCCTTGATACCTTGATATTAGGCATGCTTCTTGTTCTGCTCGCAAGGTGGAGCGGCCTAGAACCCATTATTCGCTTGAGACCAGAGTAACGAAGTTTTTAATATATATTTTTTTAATATTCATCATTTTTAAAACGGACCAAAAAGAATAAAATAATGTATCCTCGCTTCATACAGATTGTTCTAAAAAATGTATTAATGTGAGTTTTCAATAACTAAGAAAATACATATAATATTGAAAACTTGGGGCGCATGCTATACCGGGTGTCCCTTCCACCCCCTTTTCTCCAAAAAAGTTCGAAAACTCGCGAAATTAAAATCGAAAAAATCGGTAAAAATAGTGAAAAATGTAAGACCGTCGAATTGTATGGTTTAAAAAAATTTCGCCCGCCTGCCCCCCTCAAAAGCTAGATAGAGAACGCAAAGGAATTCAGAAAATAATTCAACAGTTTCGGACATGGAAAATTATGATGAAAAAAATCGATCCCCCTTTCCTGTCACGAAAAAAATAGAAAAATCCGTAAAAATAGTGAAAATTATCTGACCATTGAATAATACGGTTTCAAAAAAATTAACCCCTCTTCCCCCCTCGAAAGCTAGATAGAGAACGCGTAGAAATTCGGAAAAATTTCAACTGTTAAATTAACAGGCAAGCGACCGTGCAACAATGACGCATTATTTGAAATGAACAGACTAAAAAACATATCCAAAGAAAATCTAAAAAGAAATAAATAAATAAACTTTTAAAAAAACTTTGTAGAGAAAAGCTTTATTTAAATGCACTAAAAAGAAAATCAAAGTGAATTAAACCCATCATTTTCAAAGTGAATTAAACCTATCATTTTGTTACATTATAATATTTTAATGTGGCGTAAATGCTTTAATTTTTTTAATTGAAAACTACAACATGGAACATTAACTTGAAGTACAAGCAAATACTCTTTTTGATCATACCACCCGTTGTTTCGATTTTTGTTTTCTCGCTTATTTTTCTTTAATGGCGTAAAATATTCTCCAAAATATATATTATTATTGTCCTACTTGCACTGATCAGAGGCAAAACCTAGAAACTATCCTAATCATAACAAAATTCTGCAATTGCAATTGTGTCCACTGCAATGAGGAACATCGCACATATTCTGTTAGATATAATTCAATACTCGTCATGATAAGCCTACGTTGTAGGTGGATATGGGAGTAAAACGGATAAAACATCGGCAACGACTATCGTTACTAAACAATCTCCTAATAATAATATCTGAATAATAGATACAACCCAAGTTTTTAGCCAATTAACTGGTAAAAACTGGAGAGTTGCCAACAAACCAGCAAAATATATTCACTCACCCATCTGACTGCTGGGAGCTCCTGTTGAAGCAATAAATGATTTGCTTCATCATCGAAACCCCATTGACAGATTGCCAAAGTAGCACCAGCATTTTTCACTAATCCAACCTAAAAAAAATTACTGATTCAGAAAACTAAGAGTCTACGAAAATATATACATAATAAATAACAGTTTGAACAAACTGAACCCTGAAAACTTGACAGAAATCGATTCAAAGTCGACCCTGCAGTGGGACTCTGTCATATAGAATTCTACCCCTCGTTTTCTATAGTCGATTACTATAATCGCAAGCGACGATCACGTTATTTGGCACTCTCTGCATTAGTCGCATGCACATCGAGTTTGTTCGGCAACGTACTACCATTGTTTAAATAGAACATATAGTATAGTATAGTATAGTATATATTTTGGTGCTAATACAAAAGTTTACACAAGTCAAATACAAGTTAAATAGGACATAAGTTATTTAGCTAAAACTAAACATACAGTCATGTATAAATAAAATGTTGATATAAAATAATTTCCTCAAAACACAGTACGGGTCATAAGAGTCATTAGTAACACTATACAGGTTCGGTGATGCTACATGTCTTGGAAATTGTTATTAAAATATTCTTCTATACAATAAAATGCTTTTTTTATAAGATACTCCTTAATTTTATTTTTAAATATATTCAATGGAAGATCTTTTATATTTTGAGGAAGTAGATTAAACATTTTTGGAGCATAGTAATTTACGCCAGTTCTGGTTCTGTTGACTCTGTGGCCGTCGAGATATAGATTTGCTTTATTGCGAGTACTATGACTATGAATTTGTTCATGGGTAGTGTATTCCTCAATATGGTTTTTCACATGCAGCAAGCATTGTAATGTGTATAATGATGGTAGAGTAACTATTCTATTATTTATGAAGCTGCTTCTATAGTCCTGTCTATAGGGAAGATTATCAATAATTCTAATTGCCCTCCTTTGGATGCGAAATACATTTGAAGCACTGGGTGCATGGCCCAATACCAATATTGAATAGGATATTTGTGATTGTATTATTCCATGAAACGCGGTTTTTAATACATGTTTAGAGACGGATTTTTGCAAGTTTCTCAATAGGTATGTATTTTTAGAAAGTTTTGTTGAAAGTTTGTTAGTTTGTACGTTCCAGTTCAATTTGGGGTCAATGTGAACACCCAGGAACTTTACGTATTCTGTATTATTTATGTGGGACATTTCATGTAGGGAAAATTTAATCATTTGGCTTTTGTTTTCATTTAGCTTAAGATTATGTGTGGCAAACCAGTTACTAATTTTCACCTGTATGTTCTCAAATTTAGTATGCAAAATATCAACATCATTGCCGGAGCTAGATATGGTTGTGTCATCTGCAAATAATATGAAGTCAGCACTAGGGTCGTCAAGTCCTATGTCATTAATATAAATCAAGAAAAGGGTTGGCCCCAGTACTGACCCCTGGGGAACTCCAAACTCAATTGGAAGTGGAACTGTATGCTTGTCATTCAAAAATACACTTTGTTGCCTGTCTTCAAGATAAGACTTCATAAGTTTAAGACTGTTTTTGAAAAATTTATAGTTAGTCAATGCCTGTGGAAAAGGTATTGGATCCAAACGCGAGTGACATCTAGCGTGATTAGTTACAAACATGGATATTTGATGTAATTTTAATGCAGGTTCCTTCAAAAAAAACCGATTTTAATGCTGTCGCATTGTTTCAATCAAGTTACGACATGACTTGGAGGCCAGATCACTGAAGTTACGACATGACTTGGATGCGAGCTCACTATCGCCATCTACATGTCGCATCCATTTTGATCCAATTATAATCCCATAAGGTTGACTAACTATCTTCTATATAAACAATGGTACTACCCAATTTAAAAGCATTTGTCAAAATTTGGTAATATTGTAGTGATATTTCATACTATTGTGTCCAAAATTACTGTCAATGTCACGCATTTTTATTTTCTACGGCTGGTAGCTTCATGTGCTTTTTAATAAATTTTAAATAAAATATGATATTATTGCATTGTTTTGCCTTTAAATTTATTAGCTCTGAAGGAAAAAAAAGGCTAAAGACATTCGTTCAGAAAGTATTGGGAGAAAACTCATGAGAGAAGAGTCACATCCATTTTCGATAGAAGATACGAGGTTTGAAGAACTCTTTAGAGTAAAGGTGTATTTAGTCAACATCATTTTAAAATTGTGCTTAACTATATGTTAAAAGCTAAAGTTGAATCTGTTATATCAAATGGCGCCATTTATACAACAATATTAAGTTTATGCTAAAAACATTTGATGTTACCGCTATGTTTATGATAACGCTTGTGCTAAAGTTGACTAAATCCACCCTAAATAAGGATATGATTCAATATATTTTTATCAGTATTAGGTAAGTTTTTAAGCAACAGAATCATACCAAAGAGTAATAGGTAGAAGTCATGACCTTTCTATAGATCAGCAGTCTGTATCGAGACCATTGCTATTGTAAATACTTTGTGAGAACATGAAAATGATGACCGGGAAATAAACCTAAATTGAAGCTTATCATGGTGGAAAGAAACTTCCCTGAAGAACATGATTATTTCAATAGGAATGGGATACCATTCCAAAAACAATCAAATTGTAAGTTAGTTATGTGGAAATATTTATATAAATTATATTAATGTACTTAATATTTTGTAGATTTGTGATCAAGACTTACGAATTGTAAATATAAATGGAAGATTTATATCGAGTATTATTTGCCAGTGTTCACTACATACCTTAATTATTCAATATTTCATATCATTTGCATCTTTGCTTTTGAAACTGTACCATAAATATGTTTGAACCAATTATCATTCAGTTTTCTACAGTTTTTGTTAAAAATTTGGTATATAATAAGAAGAAGCTGTTGAAAGGAACAAATGTGGTGATTAGAGAAGATCTGTCTCCTGAAACAGTGAAGCTGATGAAAGCGGTAGTGGAAAAAGTTAAAAGAAATGGACGAGTATGGTCAAATAATGGAAATATATACGTGAAGTTCAATGACAAAGTTACCATTAGCAAAATTAGGAAGTTAAGTGATATTGATATGTAGTGCGTGAAGCGAACTATTATTGCATATGTTCTAATTTTGCATTAAGACACTCTTTTGTATACTAGATATGTTTAATTTCTGATTTTTGTGGGGCGGCACAGTTTATTGGCTACTACTTCAAACATAAAGTTTTTAGGTTAGTTTTTATTTTGGCTTCGCTCATTCGAAAAGAACACATTTTATTCATTGGAATGTCATAAACAATACTTTTTGAAGTTTAAAAATTTAGTTGTAGGTATTACACTGTAAAGCAGATATTTTTCATACTAGAACAAAAAGGTTTTTTCTGTTCTTTATACGCTCCCCATCTTGTAATTGTGATTGTAGAATTTTCAATTATTTTTGTTTTGCACACATTATTTCAAATGTTCAATTGTTGTGGGCTAGTGCAATTCGTCCGCGCCCACAGTGAATATTTAGTTTTTGTGGTTCATAAGGTTTTGTCTGTTTTCAAACTGACGAATTTTACTCATTCAGTTGTGAATAATTATTGAGTTGATAATAGATTTTGAGAGAATAGTTGGGAGATTTTTTAACTTAACTGAAACTAATAAACAGGATGGATTATCTTAGTGTAGCTTGTTTAAACGTACGATCTTTATTACCATCACTTCGTGATGTGAAAAATACACTACAGCAAAATGATTACGACGTTTTTTTAATATGTGAGACATGGCTTTTTGATCATATTACTGATGAAGTTTTGAATATTGCTGATTATATATTATACAGGGGAGACAGAAATGCTCGAGGTAGAGGTTTATGTGTTTGTTAAAAATAAATATTCTAGTGAATTAATTGTAAAAAAATGATAAAAACAATTGGGAACAATTGTGGATTAAACTTTCAATACATAAACAAACATTTGGTATAGGTGTGATCTATAAACCACATGACCAAACCGCCAATGAGTTTCTTGATGAATTTGAAGATTCTTTGGGATACTTGTTTCCAACTGTGGATGAGCTGGTATGTTTAGGTGATTTCAACATAAATTTTTTCGAGAAAAATGCTGTGTTCAATAAACTTAATAATATTTTGGAGGTATTTGATCTGACACAAATAATTGACGAACCAACAAGAAAAACTGCTAACTCTGAATCTCTTCTCGACTATATCGTAGTTAAAGAGGAAAACTTGATTGAAAAACGTGTTATTCCGAATAACATATCAGATCATTCTATAGTAAACTGCAAGCTTAATGTAAAAAAGCTAAATACTTTCAAGATTTATACATACAGGTGTTTCAAAAATTTTAATGAAGAATTATTTTTTCATGATTTGAGGAATGTATCATTTCACCGCATCTTCGATCAAGAAAGTGTGGATGAAAAGGTCTCCTACTTGGTAAATTGTTTAATTAACATATTTGATCGGCATGCTCCTATTATAACTTCTAAAATTACGAAAAAAAAAGCTCCTTGGCTGACATTTGCAGTGAAACAAATGATGAAAGAAAGAAATAAAGCGCTGAATAAATATAAACGTACAAAATCGGTGGCTCATTTTCAATTATATAAGGATCTCAGAAATTATGCAAACCAAGCAATAAAAAGGGAAAAAAGAGCATACTTTTTATATCAGTTTGAAAATTCCGATTCAAAAAAGGTGTGGCAAACATTAAGAATAAATAATTTTTTGAAAAGTAGAAACCGTGAAATTCCTGAATGTTTAAAGAAGCCTAGTGAAATCAATGATTTTTTAATAAACTCCATTCCAAATGTTGCACCACCTGAATATCTTATGAATTTTTACAGTACCAACAATATTATTCCTCCCACTTTTAAATTCAAAGCAGTTGATGATATTTTTGTATATAACAGTATTTGTAAAATTAACTCCAATGCAATGGGATGTGATTGGCTAAATGTTGAACTTATTAAACTTTGTTGTCCTCTTATCGTGCCATTTATCACACACATAATAAATTTCTGTCTTTCAAGTGGTGTTTTCCCTACTGTTTGGAAAAGGGCTATAGTCCAAGTTCTCCCTAAAAAACAAAATCCTTCAGAATACAAGGATCTTAGAGGTATAAGTATTCTACCTATGCTTTCCAAGATTCTAGAAAGATCCATTGAAGTACAGATGGGGCAACATTTAGCAGATCACTCACTATTGCCTGTTGTTCAATCTGGGTTCCGTAAAGGTTATAGTTGTACCACTGCTTTACTTAATATAGTCGACGACATCATTGCTTCAATTGATAAGGGCCAGTGTGCAATTTTGGTACTACTAGATTTCAGCAGAGCGTTTGACACCATTAATTTTAAATTACTGCTTAATATCTTACACTATATAGGTTTTTCGGAAACGGCTGTTGGCCTTATACAAAATTACCTTGACAATCGTAAACAGTGTGTAAAAATTGATTCAAACCAGTCCGAGTATATGACACTAAACTCAGGGGTACCTCAAGGTTCAATCTTGGGACCCTTACTATTTTCTATATATACCATTAATTTAATAAAATCCTTAGAACAATGCAAGATTCATGTCTATGCAGATGATACCCAGATTTATCACACTTTTCCTCCGCAGTTTGCAAATAATGCATGTGAAATAATTAATAGGGAACTAGCCACGTTTATTAAAGTAGCTTCTGACCATTGTTTACTGATCAATTGTGCAAAATCGGACAAGATTTCAGTTTCCTATTAATATAGAAGTAAATAACGAAGCGATCACTGTAGTTAAAGACACTAAAAACCTGGGTATCATCATAGACAGGGACTTGAGATTCGAAAAATATGTCAATCAATTGATCCATCGTGCATACAGTTCACTGAAATTGATTTATGGTAACAGGCATTTCTTTCCTCGAAAAATTAAAATAAAACTGTGTGAAGCATTAGTTTTATCGTATTTCAATTTCGGTGACTCCGTCTATGGTCCGAACTTAACAACTGCATACAAAAGTAAAATTCAAAAAGTGCAGAATTCCTGTCTAAGACTCATTTACGGTGTGAGAAGAGGTCAGAGAATATCACATAAATTAATCGAGACTGGATGGTTAAATATGGAAAATCGCAGAATTCATCATGCTGTCACTTTGTTTCACAAAATTATTTCATCTAAAATTCCTCCATATTTGTTCAACAAAATATCTTTCAGAACAGTTATACATAACTTAAATCTACGATTCAAAGGATTATTATCCCCACCTAAATTCAAAACCGAAATGTTCAGACGATCTTACACGTACCAGATTTATCACTTGTATAACTCCGTTCCTGAAAGTTTAAAGAACTACGGCATTACTCGCTTTAGGTCTGAATATAAAAACAAACTATTCAAAACTCAAGTATAGGTACTCCTTCCCCGCTGCCCAAATAAGTATTTATTATCGTCCCTATTCTCTCATTATCTATTTTTCAATTAGGTTACATACTAAAATGATTTTTCATTGACACACTTTATAAGGGTTAAGTGGAAGAACATTTTCGTAGAGAGGTGTTCATTGTTTCTCTGCAGAAAATGAACTTCGACCTTTATTTTCAGAAATATATATTTTTATTTACATACAAAAAAAAATTCATGTATGATAATTGAAAATAATAAAGACCTTTATTATTATTATTATTATTAAAAACAGAAAACGACATGTCTCGACGTCTTGCTTTCTTGCTACCGCGATAGTCAAGTTTAGGCGATAATTTTTATACACAGAGTACCAGTCATGTTTAATTCAGTCGATAAGTAGAATTCAATATGACACAGAGTCCCACTGCTGGTAACAATATAATTTCTTATCATCTTACTATTTCTTTGAATTTGTCCTGTTCATACTGCCTCAGCTCCTTGTACTCTTCCACGTTGGTGACATCCAACTTATGTTTGGTCTTCGGTTTTGGTGGTTCAAATGGGCAGGTCAGAATAGCCAACTTAACGTTCTTCAACTCTTTTGGCATTTGTGGATGCGACATTGTCTTATCAATTACTACACCTCTAACTAATGTGCTGTCTTCTAGCTTTCCACCAACCTAAAAACATTGTTATGAAAGTTAATGACCTTTTGACCCTTTTGGCCTCTTTGTAAATGATATTGACAGATATATTGATACTTCTAAATTCCTAACATATGCAGATGATCTAAAGAACTACAGGGAAGTGAATATCATAAGCGATTGTGAACTGTTACAAAAAGATCTAGATGGCATTGTCGAGTTCTGCTACCAAAACGACTTAATGAGATATTAAATGAGGGAAGGGCGAGCCTGGCCTACAGGTATGTACCAGCACCTGGCGAAGGTCAAAGGTGGTCTTTATGCCTAAGCCGGGGAAACCATCATATGCCCAGGCAAAGGCATTCAGACCAATTTGTATCTCGTTTATGCTCAAAACGATGGAAAAACTAGTTGATAGGAACATCCGAGATAAAGATACAGAGTATCCAATTTTTTCGGAGCACCAACATGCCTATCAACCTGGAAAATCCTGCCAAACGGCGCTGCATAGCCTAGCAGGCAGGATTGAGAAATCTCTTATGAATAAAGAGATTGCACTCACAGCGTTTCTTGACGTAGAAGGGGCGTTTGATAACTCATCATATGCGTCCATCACATCAGCCCTCACGAAAATAAACGTTTATCCAGCACTTAACCAGTGGATATCTGCCATGCTTGGCTCTAGAGTAGTACAAGCCTTCCTGTTCGGGGACACAATGGAGGTAAGGGCTACGAGAGGCTGCCCTCAGGGGGGAGTACTATCCCCTCTACTGTGGAATCTCGTGGTGGACGACCTCCTTGTAGATCTGAATCGGAGAGGAGAGGAGTATTTGCGATATCGTCATAATGGTCAACGGGATGTACATTGGGGCCTGTGTGGAACTGATGCAATCAGCCCTCACAGACTTACAGACGTGGTGCACGAGGAAGAACCTCAGGGTCAACCCTCAAAAAACCACAATAGTTACTTTCACCAGAAAAAGAAACCAGGAGACCAACAGAGCTCTTCGAATCTTTGGTGAAAGTGTACAAATGTCAGGAGAGACGAATTACCTGGGGTTAAACCTGGACTCAAAGCTCACCTGGAACAAACATCTGGAAAAAGTGCTGAAAAGAGCAAGGACATCATTAATGATGGCCAGACGCTCCTTTGGCAAAACATGGGGACTTATACCCAAACAGTCTCTCTGGCTATACACAGCAATTGTTAGGCCCTCGATATCGTATGGAGCCCTGCTGTGGTGGCCAAAGGTAGAACAAGTGACAACCAGGGGAAAGCTGGCTAGTTTACAAACTGGCCAAGATCGGAGTCACTGGTGCTATGTCCAGCACATCGACAATTAGCCTGGAGGTAATCCTAAACCTCCCTCACCTGCATTTGCATATTGCAGCAGAGGCGAGGATAGAAGCATCCAGGCTAAAATGTCTGGGCCAATGGAGGGGCAATAACCAAGGCCACTCCGGCATACTGGAGGATACATAAGATTCGACGTCTGGGATGTCGTCGGACAAAATGACTCAAACATACTCCTTTGATGGAACATACACCACCATCATAGAAGATGGGGAAGTTACATCAAGGGTCATACCAATGCTGTCAAGAGGACAAATCTGGTACACGGATGGCTCAAAGACTAGCAAAGGAGTAGGGGCTGGAATATACGGGGAGAGACCAAGGCAAAAATAGGAAACAGAAAGTCCGTTTCAAAGATGCACTATCAAATGAATTGAATGTTGATGTAGGTGTTTCACAGGGTAGCGTTTTGGGCCCTCTCCTTTTTGTTTTATACCTAAACGATATTGGACTTTTAGTTGAATCTGAGTTCATAAACCTTTTTGCTGATGATACATTGCTTATTTGTAGTGATATTGAACTAGATAGAGCTGTTCTTAAAATGAACGGCATTTTAGAAACTGTGAATGAGTATTTATGCACCAACAAATTGAAGTTAAATGTAACAAAAACGAAAGCAATGATCTTCACAACAAAATATAAATACAATTCTCTCGATATCAACGGTATAAACCTACATATCAATAACGAAAAAATTTAAGTTGTGTCAACGGTCAAATACCTTGGTTTCCAACTGGATAATTTTTTAAATTTTGACAGTCACTTTGAATATATTCGTAAAAAAAATATCAAAAAAACTATATTTTTTCAGTAGAATAGCACAACATTTGTCAATACAGTCTAAAGTTACAGTTTACTATCATTCAACCACACTTTGATTATTGTGCGTCTATATTAGCTTTATTTAACCTCAATAAACTAAATATGCTACAAAAACTACAAAATCGAGGGATGAGGGTAATATTGAAAACGAATCGTCTTACTCCCATAAAAAATATGCTAGATTGTTTAAATTGGTTGTCAGTTGAAAGTAGACTCTACTATTTCACAATGATTCTGGTATTTAAAATTGTAAATGGTATGGCACCAGAACACTTTAACCAGTATGTCAACTTGAATAAAAACATTCATTCTCACAACACTAGAAATTCAAATAATATACATTTAAATCGAACGGCATTTAGGAGTACCATTAACTCTATATTTTTTAAAGGTTTCAACAAATTCAACAAATTATCTGAAATATTGAAGCAAAAATCCAATTTGGAAAATTTTAAAGCAGCACTGAAAGAATTTTAAAAAAATGAATAATAAAAAAAGTAATAGGTACTGTTATACTCCGTTTTGTTTAATTATATAATAATAATAATGTAATCTTAAATACCTAATTAGTCTATCTACATGCGAATTTTAATTTGTCAACGTCTGATTTTACCTTTTTTTGTGTATACTTTGTTGTCTATCTAGATGGGTACTTTTTAAATTTTTAGCGCTTGACATTTATTCCATTGTGCTTGTGTCATGTTATTTTTAACTTGTAGTTGTGTATATTATATACCTATACCTAATTGGTCTATCTACTAGTGACTGAATTTTTTAACTTGTGATTTTGCTATTTTTAGTATACACTTCGTTGTCTGTCTAAATGGTTATTTTTTAAATGTTTAACGTGTGATATATATTTAACTGTACTTGTGTCATTTTATTAAATTTTTTACTTATAGTTATGTATATTAGGTTTTCTATTTCAATAAAGATGTAATTAAATTAAAGACATTAGTCTAAGCCTCGGTTCTCAAGCCTCTATATTCCATGCCGAGGTAACAGCAATCTCCGTCTGCACGAGAGAGATTCTAAGGAGGTCCTAGAAACCAATCCATAGCAATTCTCTCCGACAGTCAGGCGGCGATTAAAGCCCTGCGTTCATGCAGGTTCACTTCCAAACTGGTTTGGGAGGCACAACAAAACCTTAACTACCTGGGAAGCACAGAACAGGGTAAAACTTGTCTGGGTACCAGGTCATAAGGGCATCCAGGGTAATGAGAGCGCAGATGCCCTAGCAAGAGCGGGGGCAGCAACAATCCTCATTGGACCAGAATTAGCCTGCAGAATCCCGTTTGGGGATATTAAGCAGGACACAAAGAAATGGGTTAAAAACCATCATCAATCTCTCTGGGAGAGTGCCTCAGGCAATACTCACGGAAAAAAGATGATGATGGGGCCAACCGACCGGCTATCAAGACACCTTCTTGAACTAAGCCGAGACTCTCTCAGGAAGGTGGTAGGACTGATGACAGGCCACTGCCACCTGAGAAAACACCTGCAACTGTTGGGGATACATCAAGAGTCCACACAATGCAGATTTTGTGATGATGAGGACGAAACAGCCTCCCACATAATGTTTGAATGCGATGCTCGGGCTCGGCTCGTATGAGGATGGATATCTTCGGACGCTGCGGTGCAGAAGATACCATCCCGCAGGAAAACCTTGTGAAGAATCTCCAGGAGTTCATTAAGAGATCCGGAGTACTCACGAGATAGACCTGATAGCGGGGTGCAGAAAGGTTCTATACAGAACTACCTGCATTTCAGCCACTGGTTAGCCCTGCCATCTAATAATAATAAAAATACACCCTGTATAACTGTACTACCTGTAACATAATTTACCTGTGATTTTTATATGTATTATTTGTATATTTTTGTTCTACAATGCTTTGTCTATAAGAGTTTAATCTTCGAAAATAAAGTATATTTGATTTGAATTGATATATCGACTGCACATCAAAATAATAAAAACACATTGCATGCCTTACCTTTAGGAATTTTATCAGTTGCAGTGTATTTTTAATAATTTTACATTGAATGCAGTATTTACCTTTCCCTCCACTTTGATTAGCTCGAAGTTAACATCTTTAGTCTCCAAATCAGCCACAGCCAAAACTGCGTTGACTGCAATCTCTGCCATCTGTCTATGGCATTTGTTAATTATTTTCGACCCCAAAGTGGTCATGGCTACCTTGACAAGAGGTTCGATGTTTTCGGCTGAAACTGGAAACAGTTCTGCAATTTTTTCAAGATGATCCACTGCAGTTTGGCAGGCCAATTCGAAGCCATCGGCAATTCTGATGGGGTGAATACCACGATCGAGAAGAGATCCTGCTTGTTCTAGGAGGGCGCCAGCGAGGACTACCACACCTGTAGTACCATCACCTGAAACAGTCAGTAGTTGAAGTTGATACTAGCTTATCTTATCAAAATGGTTCCCTACAAGATTGACGAGCTCAGTGAATCACTTAGTGACTCACTCGCTGACAACTAGTACTATTTTACCTCATATTCGTTGTTGTGTTTTATATACATGAATGTTTCATATATACCTATATAACAGAAAGTTACTTATGACATCTACAGTCACTAGTTGAAACTTAATTTGACACGAACCAAGGAATCCAAAGTTAGATGTTTATCTACTCATTGACAGGCAACCAACAATTTTTTAGACGACAATGTGGAAAAATTTCTCTTACTAGAATTAATCCATTCTTTTGATATATATCATGTAATAGAGGAGTATACTCGTATCACAAAAAATTCTAAATCATGCATAGATAATTTTTTAACAAACATAGAAAATGTCAAAGGCGAGGTCTTGCACTCTCACATTTCAGATCACTCAACTCAAATACTACAAATTCAGTGGCAAAACGAAACTAAAAGTATTTCAGTGTTTAGAAGAATTTTCTCACAAAAAAATATTGATAATTTTATAAACAACATAAAAATTAAAGTGTGGGATGGTATATACCACATACATGAAAGCCAGGTAAATGAACAGTGGAATCTTTTTGTAAGAATGTTTCTTGATGATTTCAATGAATGTTTTCCGGTGAAAAAAATCAAATCAAATGTTCTTAAAAGTAAACTTATTGATGACCCCCAAGTGAAAGAGTGCAAGAATCGTCTTGATATTCTTTTTACAATCAGTAAAAGAGATAAGCGCTATTATGAACAATACATACAAACCAAAAAAGAATATAACAAAAAATTGTTACAAAGCAGATCTAAAAAATATCAAAATGAAATCAAAAACTCTGATGATAAGTCAAAAACGATGTGGAATATTGTGAGAGATATTAAAGGTTCTAGTAAATCTGAGATATGTATTGAAATAGAAGGCAAAACATAGCTGAAGAGTATAGTAGTTTTTTTAACAGATACCGTGGAAAGTTTGAAGAAGAGAATAAATAAACAAAACATCCAGGTAATGATAAGTCGATGTTCATAGAACCAATAACTGACATAGAAGTAGTGGAGATTGTAAGAAATTTCAAGAATAAGATGAGCAGTGGAGATGATCAAATACCAACCAAAATAATAAAATTAATTATAAAATATGTTTCAAAAATTCTAGCTTACATTTTAAATAATTCTTTTCAATATGGCATCATTCCTGAAAATTTGAAAATTGCAGTAGTGAAACCAATTTATAAGAAGAAGGGTGATCCCAGTGAAATCTGCAATTTTACCTTCTTTCTCAAAATTATTTGAAACAGCAATGTGTAACCGCCTCATAAATTTCTTAGTGACGAGTGGGATATTGAGTAATTTCCAGCATGGGAAGCAAGGAAAATCAACGACAACAGCTGTGTTCCAATTTGTTCAGTATATACTAAATGCTTTAGAGAACAAAAATGTAGCAATAGGTCTGTTTCTAGATCTTTTAAAAGCGTATGATTGCCTAGATCATAAAATCTTACTGGACAAACTGGAAGCATATGGAGTAAGAGGCAAGCTTTAGAGTGGTTCAATCATATCTTTTCAATAGAAAACAAAAAGTCTCTATTCAAAAAGACAAAGAAACTATTACATCACAACTATCAGGAATCAACATGGGTGTGCCTCAGGGCAGCATTACTGGCCCTATTTTATTTATAGTATATCTGAATGATATGTTTGATATCCTGACAGCCCATTCTGATTGTAAATTGGTTAACTATGCTGATGATACTAACATCATGATTGAGGAGAATGAGTTACCATCTTTGTTACTGCATTATAACTTAGTTTTCAAAAAAATAAATAACTGGTTCGCAGAAAACAAACAATTTGTTAATGAAGAAAAAACGAATGTAGTTCTTTTCACAACTAAAAATTGCGGTTACGAGGTGCCTGGTTACATTACATTGAATGATCAAAGTATAGAAATTGCTACTAGCACAACATTTTTAGGGATGAATATAGACCGTTACCTGAATTGGAATATCCATGTTAACGAATTAGCAAACAAATTGAGTAAAGTGAGCTATGCGATGAGAATACTATCCTTATCCTTGAATCAATTTAGTCTCAAAGTAGTGTACCATGCAAACTTTAAATCATGTTTCAGATATGGTATATTGTTCTATGGCAGCAGTAGCTGCGTAGAGCACTTATTCATTATTCAAAAAAGAATGTTAAGAATAATATACAACATGAAATATAGGGAATCGTGTAGGAGTAAATTCCGTTCTGCAAAAATATTAACAATTAGTGCAGTATATATTCAAAAATGTATCTTATTCTTTGCAAAAAATAAACAGTTTTTTTCAGAGTATTCACCCCAAAACATTTATAACACCAGAAACATAAACTACGATTATCCACTGCATAGACTGACGTTGACAGAAAGAAATGCTTTATATACTTCTCTAAATTTCTTCAACAAGTTGCCAGTAAGAATTAAATCTGTCTCTTCTCCGAATGTTTTCAAGCAAGAAATTTGGAAATTATTGATTAATTTAGAGCCATACTCCATAAATGATTATTTAGAGTCACAACTCGAATGATTTTCATATTTGTCTTTACCTGTTTGTACTAAATAGATATATGTGTGCATAATTCTTATACCTACGTAATTACAATTTTATAAAAATATTTATAACTGTTTGTGTAATGGTTTACTTGTGTGTAGACGCCCGTTTGTTTCAAACCTCCTTTACAGGTTGTTCATGTTTGTATTTGGTTGTTTTTTTCAAATAAAGATTATTATTATTATTAATTCGTTGTTCTGACCAACCCAAGGTTCAATCAAGTTTCTAGTACGTTATGAGGAACGCAAGCAGAATCTAAGTGAAAATAGAGTATTTTTCGATTTGATTCCGAGAGTTCCAACCTTTGACAGCTGTTTCAACTGTAGATGTCATAAGTAACTTTCTGTAATATTTTGTCTTGCCTTCACGGTTCTAACTTTGAGTGGATTCGTTTTGATTTCGAGAGATCCATAAATCATTTCTGATGAGTGGGTGACCACGAAACAGCTATCAAAGGTTGGAATTTTTATCCAACAGAAAACAACTACTTCCCCGGCTAAAGCCACGCTGGACACTGAAATAGATCTGATAGATATTGTAAAAAGAACCTAACTTGAAACATGTATTTTTAGTTTTTTTACAATTTCTTTGAATATTACTGTTTGTTGTACAGATACTCAAAGCGCCTCTTAGACATTTTCTGATAACAGCCCATTCAAATGATTTATACATGAGATTGGTGGAGATGAATCCATTTAAAATATTTTTATGGTGGCTGAATTTCAGGAAATATAATATATACATTTTCAAGAAAAATGTGAAGTAGGTAGGTACTATTATCAAAAAATTGCTACACTGTAGAGTTCTTGGCATGACTTCTTATATAAAACGTGTGAGTTTCCTTTTAATGCTAAAGTTGGTTATATTTATACATATTTGTTACTGTATTGTTTGCGGCACGTATGTTGTTTATATAAAATTTAATTTATTCGTATTTATTATTGTATTGTTTGAGACATGTATGTTATGTTTCTATTATATCTATTATCTGTTATTTTATTTCTATTTTTATTCTTTATCGACTATTTCTCAATTTTACTGACGTATTCCTCTTTTTTCTTTGTATTCCTGCTCTGCTAGTGTGCAAACTAATTTGAGAAAATAAAGAAATTATTATTATCCAGAAGTAGACTTTGTTATTTCAAATATGCCATAGAAATGTTTGGAATATTTTGGGTAGTTTACTGCTGAAGTCAAAATTTAGTTTTCACTTTTTCACCACTTATCCGGCCAAATTAATTTGACCCTTTTCGATACTCTATTATTGAATGGCATTTTGAAATATTACTGGTAGTTTGCTAATAGAATATAAATTAAGTTTGCTTTTTTTCAATACTTTTCCTGTCAAACATATTGATTTGACCCTGTATATGTATTTTCCCGGAAGTCCTTTATCGAATTGTGTTTTCTAATCTTTGGTACTCTGGTAGGTAGTTTACTCGTGATATGAAAACTAGATTTTCACTTTTTCAGCACGTTTCCTACCAAAAATATCAATTTGCCCCTGTATATGTACCTATCTGGAAGTCCTTTATCCAATGGTGATTTCATATTTTTGGTACTCGGAATATTTCGGGTAGTTTACTGATGGAATCCAAATTTAATACTTTTTTACACTTTTTCCGGTAATGAAATTTATTTGAACCTGTATATAAACATCTCTAGTAGTCCTGTATCGAAATATACTTTATATTTTTTTTATGGGAATATGTCAGTTAAATTACTGAATACTGAAGGCGTCAAATATAATTACTTTTTTCTGTCAGTATGACAGACAAAAAAATAAATTTTTCTCGATTTATTTAAAAAAATTAAATAAAAGTCCAACAAAAAACGAGATAAAAACTAATAAATAATAAAATGGTGAAGGTATGCTTCCTCAGATCCTTTTGAATATACAGCCAGAAAGAAATTTCCAGAAGCGATAAATTAACGCAATTTTGTAGATTTCAGTGATTTCGGAGGTAATTTCCAGGGTGCGTATTGAGATACATAATCTGAAATGGGGTAGGTATGCTTCCTCAGATTGTTTTGAACATACAGTCTGAAATAAATTTCCAGAAACGATGATTACGCAATTTTGTATTTTTCGGTGATTTCGGGGGTAGTTTCCAGGGTGCGTATCGAGATACAAAATCTGAAATGGGGTAGGCATGCTTCTTCAGATCGTTTTGAATATACAGTGAGAAGGAAATTTCCAGAAACCATAAATTAACGCCATTTTGTATATTTTGAGGGTAGTTTCCAGGGTGCGTATTGATTTACAAAATCTGAAATGGGGTATGCATGCTTCCTCAGGTTGTTTCGAATATACAGTCAGAAACAAATTTCCAGGATCGATGAATTATCGCAATTTTGTATATTTCGGTGATTTTGGGGGTAGTTTCCAGGGTTCGTATCGAGATACAAAATCTGAAATGGGGTATGCGTGCTTCCTCAGGTCGTTTTGAATATACAGTGAGAAAGAAATTTCCAGAAACCATAAACTAACGCTATTTTGTATATTTCGGTGATTTCGGGGGTAGTTTCCAGGGTGCATATTGATATACAAAATCTGAAATGGGGTAGGTATGCTTCCTCAGATTGTTTTGAATATACAGTCTGAAATAAATTTCCAGAAACGATGAATTTACGCAATTTTGTATATTTCGGTGATTTCGGGGGTAGTTTCCGGGGTGCGTATCGAGATACAAAATCTGAAATGGGGTAGCCATGCTTCCTCAGATCGTTTTGAATATACAGTGAGAAGGAAATTTCCAGAAACCATAAATTAACGCCATTTTGTATATTTCGGTGATTTCGGGGGTAGTTTCCAGGGTGCGTATTGATTTACAAAATCTGAAATGGGGTAAGTATGCTTCCTCAGATTGTTTTGAATATATAATCAATCAGATATAAATTTCCACAAACAATGAATTCACGCAATTTTGAATATTTCGGTGATTTCGGGAGTAGTTTCTAGGATGCGTATCAAGATACAAAATCTGAAATGGGGTGGCATGCTTCCTCAGATCGTTTTGAATATACAGTGAGAAGGAAATTTCCAGAAACCAAAAATTAACGCTATTTTGTATGTTTCGGTGATTTCGGGGGTAGTCCAAGGTGCGTATTGAGATACAAAATCTGAAATGGGGTATGTACGCTTCCTCAGGTTGTTTCGAATATACTGTCAGAAACAAATTTCCAGAATCGATGAATTATCGCAATTTTGTATATTTCGGTGATTTCGGGGGTAGTTTCCAGGGTGCAAATTGATATACAAAATCTGAAATAGGGTAGGTGTGCTTCCTAAGATTGTTTTGAATATACAGTCTGAAATAAATTTCCAGAAACGATGATTATGCAATTTTGTATATTTCGGTGATTTCGGGGGTAGTTTCCAGGGTGCGTATCGAGATACAAAATCTGAAATGGGGTAGGCATGCTTCCTCAGATCGTTTTGAATATACAGTGAGAAGGAAATTACCAGAAACCATAAAGTAACGCTATTTTGTATATTTCGGTGATTTCGGGGGTAGTTTTCAGGGTGCGTATTGAGATACAAAATCTGAAATGGGGTATGTATGCTTCCTCAGGTTGTTTCGAATATACAGTCAGAAACAAATTTCCAGAATCATGAATTATCGCAATTTTGTATATTTCGGTGATTTCGGGTGTAGTTTCCAGGGTTCGTATCGAGAAAAAAAATCTGAAATGGGGTAGGCGTGCTTCCTCAGGTGGTTTTGAATATACAGTGAGAAAGAAATTTCCAGAAACCATAAACTAACGCTATTTTGTATATTTCGGTGATTTCGGGGGTAGTTTCCAGGGTGCATATTGATATACAAAATCTGAAATGGGGTAGGTATGCTTCCTCAGATTGTTTTGAATATACAGTCTGAAATAAATTTCACGAAACGATGAATTTACGCAATTTTGTATATTTCGGTGATTTCGGAGGTAGTTTCCAGGGTGCGTATCGAGATACAAAATCTGAAATAGGGTAGGCATGCTTCCTCAGATCGTTTTGAATATACAGTGAGAAGGAAATTTCCAGAAACCATAAATTAACACTATTTTGTATATTTCGGTGATTTCGGGGGTAGTTTCCAGGGTGCATATTGATATACAAAATCTGAAATCGGGTAATCTGAAATGGGGTAGGTATGCTTCCTCAGATTGTTTTGAATATACAGTCTGAAATAAATTTCTAGAAACGATGAATTTACGCAATTTTGTATATTTCGGTGATTTCGGGGGTAGTTTCCAGGGTGCGTATCGAGATACAAAATCTGAAATGGGGTAGGCATGCTTCCTCAGATCGTTTTGAATATACAATGAGAAGGAAATTTCCAGAAACCATAAATTAACGCCATTTTGTATATTTTGAGGGTAGTTTCCAGGGTGCGTATTGATTTACAAAATCTGAAATGGGGTATGCATGCTTCCTCAGGTTGTTTCGAATATACAGTCAGAAACAAATTTCCAGGATCGATGAATTATCGCAATTTTGTATATTTCGGTGATTTTGGGGGTAGTTTCCAGGGTTCGTATCGAGATACAAAATCTGAAATGGGGTATGCGTGCTTCCTCAGGTCGTTTTGAATATACAGTGAGAAAGAAATTTCCAGAAACCATAAACTAACGCTATTTTGTATATTTCGGCGATTTCGGGGGTAGTTTCCAGGGTGCATATTGATATACAAAATCTGAAATGGGGTAGGTATGCTTCCTCAGATTGTTTTGAATATACAGTCTGAAATAAATTTCACGAAACGATGAATTTACGCAATTTTGTATATTTCGGTGATTTCGGAGGTAGTTTCCAGGGTGCGTATCGAGATACAAAATCTGAAATAGGGTAGGCATGCTTCCTCAGATCGTTTTGAATATACAGTGAGAAGGAAATTTCCAGAAACCATAAATTAACACTATTTTGTATATTTCGGTGATTTCGGGGGTAGTTTCCAGGGTGCATATTGATATACAAAATCTGAAATCGGGTAATCTGAAATGGGGTAGGTATGCTTCCTCAGATTGTTTTGAATATACAGTCTGAAATAAATTTCTAGAAACGATGAATTTACGCAATTTTGTATATTTCGGTGATTTCGGGGGTAGTTTCCAGGGTGCGTATCGAGATACAAAATCTGAAATGGGGTAGGCATGCTTCCTCAGATCGTTTTGAATATACAATGAGAAGGAAATTTCCAGAAACCATAAATTAACGCCATTTTGTATATTTTGAGGGTAGTTTCCAGGGTGCGTATTGATTTACAAAATCTGAAATGGGGTATGCATGCTTCCTCAGGTTGTTTCGAATATACAGTCAGAAACAAATTTCCAGGATCGATGAATTATCGCAATTTTGTATATTTCGGTGATTTTGGGGGTAGTTTCCAGGGTTCGTATCGAGATACAAAATCTGAAATGGGGTATGCGTGCTTCCTCAGGTCGTTTTGAATATACAGTGAGAAAGAAATTTCCAGAAACCATAAACTAACGCTATTTTGTATATTTCGGCGATTTCGGGGGTAGTTTCCAGGGTGCATATTGATATACAAAATCTGAAATGGGGTAGGTATGCTTCCTCAGATTGTTTTGAATATACAGTCTGAAATAAATTTCCAGAAACGATGAATTTACGCAATTTTGTATATTTCGGTGATTTCGGGGGTAGTTTCCGGGGTGCGTATCGAGATACAAAATCTGAAATGGGGTAGGCATGCTTCCTCAGATCGTTTTGAATATACAGTGAGAAGGAAATTACCAGAAACCATAAATTAACGCTATTTTGTATATTTCGGTGATTTCGGGGGTAGTTTTCAGGGTGCGTATTGAGATACAAAATCTGAAATGGGGTAGGCGTGCTTCCTCAGGTGGTTTTGAATATACAGTGAGAAAGAAATTTCCAGAAACCATAAACTAACGCTATTTTGTATATTTCGGTGATTTCGGGGGTAGTTTCCAGGGTGCATATTGATATACAAAATCTGAAATGGGGTAATCTGAAATGGGGTAGGTATGCTTCCTCAGATTGTTTTGAATATACAGTCTGAAATAAATTTCTAGAAACGATGAATTTACGCAATTTTGTATATTTCGGTGATTTCGGAGGTAGTTTCCAGGGTGCGTATCGAGATACAAAATCTGAAATAGGGTAGGCATGCTTCCTCAGATCGTTTTGAATATACAGTGAGAAGGAAATTTCCAGAAACCATAAATTAACGCTATTTTGTATATTTCGGTGATTTCGGAGGTAGTTTCCAGGGTGCGTATCAGATACAAAATCTGAAATAGGGTAGGCATGCTTCCTCAGATCGTTTTGAATATACAGTGAGAAGGAAATTTCCAGAAACCATAAATTAACACTATTTTGTATATTTCGGTGATTTCGGGGGTAGTTTCCAGGGTGCATATTGATATACAAAATCTGAAATGGGGTAGGTATGCTTCCTCAGATTGTTTTGAATATACAGTCTGAAATAAATTTCCAGAAACGATGAATTTACGCAATTTTGTATATTTCGGTGATTTCGGGGGTAGTTTCCGGGGTGCGTATCGAGATACAAAATCTGAAATGGGGTAGCCATGCTTCCTCAGATCGTTTTGAATATACAGTGAGAAGGAAATTTCCAGAAACCATAAATTAACGCCATTTTGTATATTTCGGTGATTTCGGGGGTAGTTTCCAGGGTGCGTATTGATTTACAAAATCTGAAATGGGGTAAGTATGCTTCCTCAGATTGTTTTGAATATATAATCAATCAGATATAAATTTCCACAAACAATGAATTCACGCAATTTTGAATATTTCGGTGATTTCGGGAGTAGTTTCTAGGATGCGTATCAAGATACAAAATCTGAAATGGGGTGGCATGCTTCCTCAGATCGTTTTGAATATACAGTGAGAAGGAAATTTCCAGAAACCAAAAATTAACGCTATTTTGTATGTTTCGGTGATTTCGGGGGTAGTCCAAGGTGCGTATTGAGATACAAAATCTGAAATGGGGTATGTACGCTTCCTCAGGTTGTTTCGAATATACTGTCAGAAACAAATTTCCAGAATCGATGAATTATCGCAATTTTGTATATTTCGGTGATTTCGGGGGTAGTTTCCAGGGTGCAAATTGATATACAAAATCTGAAATAGGGTAGGTGTGCTTCCTAAGATTGTTTTGAATATACAGTCTGAAATAAATTTCCAGAAACGATGATTATGCAATTTTGTATATTTCGGTGATTTCGGGGGTAGTTTCCAGGGTGCGTATCGAGATACAAAATCTGAAATGGGGTAGGCATGCTTCCTCAGATCGTTTTGAATATACAGTGAGAAGGAAATTACCAGAAACCATAAAGTAACGCTATTTTGTATATTTCGGTGATTTCGGGGGTAGTTTTCAGGGTGCGTATTGAGATACAAAATCTGAAATGGGGTATGTATGCTTCCTCAGGTTGTTTCGAATATACAGTCAGAAACAAATTTCCAGAATCATGAATTATCGCAATTTTGTATATTTCGGTGATTTCGGGTGTAGTTTCCAGGGTTCGTATCGAGAAAAAAAATCTGAAATGGGGTAGGCGTGCTTCCTCAGGTGGTTTTGAATATACAGTGAGAAAGAAATTTCCAGAAACCATAAACTAACGCTATTTTGTATATTTCGGTGATTTCGGGGGTAGTTTCCAGGGTGCATATTGATATACAAAATCTGAAATGGGGTAGGTATGCTTCCTCAGATTGTTTTGAATATACAGTCTGAAATAAATTTCACGAAACGATGAATTTACGCAATTTTGTATATTTCGGTGATTTCGGAGGTAGTTTCCAGGGTGCGTATCGAGATACAAAATCTGAAATAGGGTAGGCATGCTTCCTCAGATCGTTTTGAATATACAGTGAGAAGGAAATTTCCAGAAACCATAAATTAACACTATTTTGTATATTTCGGTGATTTCGGGGGTAGTTTCCAGGGTGCATATTGATATACAAAATCTGAAATCGGGTAATCTGAAATGGGGTAGGTATGCTTCCTCAGATTGTTTTGAATATACAGTCTGAAATAAATTTCTAGAAACGATGAATTTACGCAATTTTGTATATTTCGGTGATTTCGGGGGTAGTTTCCAGGGTGCGTATCGAGATACAAAATCTGAAATGGGGTAGGCATGCTTCCTCAGATCGTTTTGAATATACAATGAGAAGGAAATTTCCAGAAACCATAAATTAACGCCATTTTGTATATTTTGAGGGTAGTTTCCAGGGTGCGTATTGATTTACAAAATCTGAAATGGGGTATGCATGCTTCCTCAGGTTGTTTCGAATATACAGTCAGAAACAAATTTCCAGGATCGATGAATTATCGCAATTTTGTATATTTCGGTGATTTTGGGGGTAGTTTCCAGGGTTCGTATCGAGATACAAAATCTGAAATGGGGTATGCGTGCTTCCTCAGGTCGTTTTGAATATACAGTGAGAAAGAAATTTCCAGAAACCATAAACTAACGCTATTTTGTATATTTCGGCGATTTCGGGGGTAGTTTCCAGGGTGCATATTGATATACAAAATCTGAAATGGGGTAGGTATGCTTCCTCAGATTGTTTTGAATATACAGTCTGAAATAAATTTCCAGAAACGATGAATTTACGCAATTTTGTATATTTCGGTGATTTCGGGGGTAGTTTCCGGGGTGCGTATCGAGATACAAAATCTGAAATGGGGTAGGCATGCTTCCTCAGATCGTTTTGAATATACAGTGAGAAGGAAATTACCAGAAACCATAAATTAACGCTATTTTGTATATTTCGGTGATTTCGGGGGTAGTTTTCAGGGTGCGTATTGAGATACAAAATCTGAAATGGGGTAGGCGTGCTTCCTCAGGTGGTTTTGAATATACAGTGAGAAAGAAATTTCCAGAAACCATAAACTAACGCTATTTTGTATATTTCGGTGATTTCGGGGGTAGTTTCCAGGGTGCATATTGATATACAAAATCTGAAATGGGGTAATCTGAAATGGGGTAGGTATGCTTCCTCAGATTGTTTTGAATATACAGTCTGAAATAAATTTCTAGAAACGATGAATTTACGCAATTTTGTATATTTCGGTGATTTCGGAGGTAGTTTCCAGGGTGCGTATCGAGATACAAAATCTGAAATAGGGTAGGCATGCTTCCTCAGATCGTTTTGAATATACAGTGAGAAGGAAATTTCCAGAAACCATAAATTAACGCTATTTTGTATATTTCGGTGATTTCGGAGGTAGTTTCCAGGGTGCGTATCAGATACAAAATCTGAAATAGGGTAGGCATGCTTCCTCAGATCGTTTTGAATATACAGTGAGAAGGAAATTTCCAGAAACCATAAATTAACACTATTTTGTATATTTCGGTGATTTCGGGGGTAGTTTCCAGGGTGCATATTGATATACAAAATCTGAAATCGGGTAATCTGAAATGGGGTAGGTATGCTTCCTCAGATTGTTTTGAATATACAGTCTGAAATAAATTTCTAGAAACGATGAATTTACGCAATTTTGTATATTTCGGTGATTTCGGGGGTAGTTTCCAGGGTGCGTTTCGAGATACAAAATCTGAAATAGGGTAGGCATGCTTCCTCAGATCGTTTTGAATATACAGTGAGAAGGAAATTTCCAGAAACCATAAATTAACGCTATTTTGTATATTTCGGTGATTTCGGAGGTAGTTTCCAGGGTGCGTATCGAGATACAAAATCTGAAATAGGGTAGGCATGCTTCCTCAGATCGTTTTGAATATACAGTGAGAAGGAAATTTCCAGAAACCATAAATTAACACTATTTTGTATATTTCGGTGATTTCGGGGGTAGTTTCCAGGGTGCATATTGATATACAAAATCTGAAATCGGGGAATCTGAAATGGGGTAGGTATGCTTCCTCAGATCGTTTTGAATATACAGTCTGAAATAAATTTCTAGAAACGATGAATTTACGCAATTTTGTATATTTCGGTGATTTCGGGGGTAGTTTCCAGGGTGCGTATCGAGATACAAAATCTGAAATGGGGTAGGCATGCTTCCTCAGATCGTTTTGAATATACAATGAGAAGGAAATTTCCAGAAACCATAAATTAACGCCATTTTGTATATTTTGAGGGTAGTTTCCAGGGTGCGTATTGATTTACAAAATCTGAAATGGGGTATGCATGCTTCCTCAGGTTGTTTCGAATATACAGTCAGAAACAAATTTCCAGGATCGATGAATTATCGCAATTTTGTATATTTCGGTGATTTTGGGGGTAGTTTCCAGGGTTCGTATCGAGATACAAAATCTGAAATGGGGTATGCGTGCTTCCTCAGGTCGTTTTGAATATACAGTGAGAAAGAAATTTCCAGAAACCATAAACTAACGCTATTTTGTATATTTCGGCGATTTCGGGGGTAGTTTCCAGGGTGCATATTGATATACAAAATCTGAAATGGGGTAGGTATGCTTCCTCAGATTGTTTTGAATATACAGTCTGAAATAAATTTCCAGAAACGATGAATTTACGCAATTTTGTATATTTCGGTGATTTCGGGGGTAGTTTCCGGGGTGCGTATCGAGATACAAAATCTGAAATGGGGTAGGCATGCTTCCTCAGATCGTTTTGAATATACAGTGAGAAGGAAATTACCAGAAACCATAAATTAACGCTATTTTGTATATTTCGGTGATTTCGGGGGTAGTTTTCAGGGTGCGTATTGAGATACAAAATCTGAAATGGGGTAGGCGTGCTTCCTCAGGTGGTTTTGAATATACAGTGAGAAAGAAATTTCCAGAAACCATAAACTAACGCTATTTTGTATATTTCGGTGATTTCGGGGGTAGTTTCCAGGGTGCATATTGATATACAAAATCTGAAATGGGGTAATCTGAAATGGGGTAGGTATGCTTCCTCAGATTATTTTGAATATACAGTCTGAAATAAATTTCTAGAAACGATGAATTTACGCAATTTTGTATATTTCGGTGATTTCGGAGGTAGTTTCCAGGGTGCGTATCGAGATACAAAATCTGAAATAGGGTAGGCATGCTTCCTCAGATCGTTTTGAATATACAGTGAGAAGGAAATTTCCAGAAACCATAAATTAACGCTATTTTGTATATTTCGGTGATTTCGGAGGTAGTTTCCAGGGTGCGTATCAGATACAAAATCTGAAATAGGGTAGGCATGCTTCCTCAGATCGTTTTGAATATACAGTGAGAAGGAAATTTCCAGAAACCATAAATTAACACTATTTTGTATATTTCGGTGATTTCGGGGGTAGTTTCCAGGGTGCATATTGATATACAAAATCTGAAATCGGGTAATCTGAAATGGGGTAGGTATGCTTCCTCAGATTGTTTTGAATATACAGTCTGAAATAAATTTCTAGAAACGATGAATTTACGCAATTTTGTATATTTCGGTGATTTCGGGGGTAGTTTCCAGGGTGCGTTTCGAGATACAAAATCTGAAATAGGGTAGGCATGCTTCCTCAGATCGTTTTGAATATACAGTGAGAAGGAAATTTCCAGAAACCATAAATTAACGCTATTTTGTATATTTCGGTGATTTCGGAGGTAGTTTCCAGGGTGCGTATCGAGATACAAAATCTGAAATAGGGTAGGCATGCTTCCTCAGATCGTTTTGAATATACAGTGAGAAGGAAATTTCCAGAAACCATAAATTAACGCTATTTTGTATATTTCGGTGATTTCGGCTGTAGCTTCCAGGGTGCATATTGATATACAAAATCTGAAATGGGGTAGGTATGCTTCCTCAGATTGTTTTGAATATATAGTCTGAAATAAATTTCCAGAAACGATGAATTTACGCAATTTTGTATATTTCGGTGATTTCGGGGGTAGTTTCCAGGGTGCGTATTGAGATACAAAATCTGAAATGGGGTATGTATGCTTCCTCAGGTTGTTTCGAATATACAGTCAGAAACAAACTTCCAGAATCGATTAATTATCACCGGTGTGAAGTTAGCAGCCACTTTCTAGCAGCCGATTTTATCTAGCAGCCAATTTGCCAGTGGCGCCGGGTGTGAAATTAAATTCGGCTTTTGATCCGAATAAACTTCAATTTATGTATATAGACTACTGAAAAACCCGAGAATAATAATCAGTGTGAAAGCAGCCACGAGTTCTAGCCACGAATTTCTCGCGGTGATACGGCGCGTACTCGACCGCCAGTGGTCCCGAAATTACGTTATAATTTCGTGGCTAGCCATGAATTTACTACACTATATAGAGGATCGCACAAATGAGCTTGATTTGATACTGGAATAAGACTTTTGATTATTACACATGTTTTGAGATATCTGAACATGTACTTATGTATAGAAAAATATTACTTTAACTAGAATTTTCAAAATTCTTTGAAATGGGTTTAATTCATAAGTCCGCCAAAGTTTGCGTGGATGGGGGTATTTTTGCATAAATATGAGGATTTTTTTGCATAGATCTATTCTATAGAAGGTGCTCTAGAAGACCCATGAGTCAAAATATTTTGTCGGGCAGGATTTTACCCCCACCATCAATAATAATAAATTTCAAAATAAATCAATAAGTTCGTCAAAGTTCACGTAGGTGGGGATTTTTTTTGCAGAAATCGATGAAACATAAGGTGATCTAAAATACCTATACGTCAAAATATTTTGTCGGGCAGGATTTTTACACCTACCAGCAATAATAATAATTTTCAAAAAAGTTCATAAGTCCGCCAAAGTTTTCGTGGATGGGGGTATTTTTGCATAAATATGGGGATATTTTTGCATAGATCTATACTATAGAAGGTGCTCTAGAAGACCCACGTGTCAAAATATTTTGTCGGGCAGGATTTTAGCCCCACCATCAATAATAATAAATTTCAAAATAAATCAATAAGTTCGTCAAAGTTCACGTAGGTGGGGATTTTTTTTGCAGAAATCGATTAAACATAAGGTGATCTAAAATACCTATACGTCAAAATATTTTGTCGGGCAGGATTTTTACCCCCACCAGCAATAATAATAATTTTCAAAAAAGTTCATAAATCCGCCAAAGTTTTCGTGGATGGGGGTGTTTTTGCATAAATATGAGGATTTTTTTGCATAAATCTATACTATAGAAGGTGCTCTAGAAGACCCACGTGTCAAAATATTTTGTCGGGCAGGATTTTTACCTCCACCAGCAATAATAATAATTTTCAAAAAAGTTCATAAATCCGCCAAAGTTTTCGTGGATGGGGGTGTTTTTGCATAAATATGAGGATTTTTTTGCATAGATCTATACTATAGAAGGTGCTCTAGAAGACCCACGTGTCAAAATATTTTGTCGGGCAGGATTTTACCCCCACCATCAATAATAATAAATTTCAAAATAAATCAATAAGTTCGTCAAAGTTCACGTAGGTGGGGATTTTTTTGCAGAAATCGATGAAACATAAGGTGATCTAAAATACCTATACGTCAAAATATTTTGTCGGGCAGGATTTTTACCCCCACCAGCAATAATAATAATTTTCAAAAAAGTTCATAAATCCGCCAAAGTTTTCGTGGATGGGGGTGTTTTTGCATAAATATGAGGATTTTTTTGCATAGATCTATACTATAGAAGGTGCTCTAGAAGACCCACGTGTCAAAATATTTTGTCGGGCAGGATTTTACCCCCACCATCAATAATAATAATTTTCAAAATAAATTCATAAGTTCGTCAAAGTTCACGTAGGTGGGGATTTTTTTTGCAGAAATCGATGAAACATAAGGTGATCTAAAATACCTATACGTCAAAATATTTTGTCGGGCAGGATTTTTACCCCTACCAGCAATAATAATAATTTTCAAAAAAGTTCACAAGTCCGCCAAAGTTTTCGTGGATGGGGGTATTTTTGCATAAATATGGGGATATTTTTGCATAGATCTATACTATAGAAGGTGCTCTAGAAGACCCACGTGTCAAAATATTTTGTCGGGCAGGATTTTTACCTCCACCAGCAATAATAATAATTTTCAAAAAAGTTCATAAATCCGCCAAAGTTTTCGTGGATGGGGGTGTTTTTGCATAAATATGAGGATTTTTTTGCATAGATCTATACTATAGAAGGTGCTCTAGAAGAACCACGTGTCAAAATATTTTGTCGGGCAGGATTTTACCCCCACCATCAATAATAATAATTTTCAAAATAAATTCATAAGTTCGTCAAAGTTCACGTAGGTGGGGATTTTTTTTGCAGAAATCGATGAAACATAAGGTGACCTAAAATACCTATACGTCAAAATATTTTGTCGGGCAGGATTTTTACCCCTACCAGCAATAATAATAATTTTCAAAAAAGTTCATAAGTCCGCCAAAGTTTTCGTGGATGTGGGTATTTTTGAATAAATACGAGGATATTTTTGCATAGATCTATACTATAGAAGGTGCTCTAGAAGACCCATGTATCAAAATATTTTGTCGGGCAGGATGTTACCCCACCATCAATAATGATAATTTTCAAAATAAATTCAAAAGATCGTCAAGGTTTTCGTGCATGGGTTTTTTGCATAAATCTATACTATAGAAAGTGCTCTAGAAGGCCTATCTGTCAAAATATTTTGTCAGCCAAGATTTAACCCCCACCATCAATAATGATAATTTTCAAAATAAATTTAAAAGTTCGTAAAAATTTTCGTGGAAATTTTTTTGCATAAATGTATGCTACCAAAGGTGCTCCATTAGGCATACTTGTCAAAATATTTTTTCGGGCAGGATTTTAGCCCCCACCACCATTAATACAAATTTTCAAGAAAACTGTTTAACTTAGTCAAAGTTTTCGTGGATGGAGATATTTTTGCATTATCTTCTGCTACTCGAGGCGCTCTACAAGACCTACATGACAAATTTTTCTACTGGCAGGATTTCCGCCTCAGTTTCACTCTTTTCCTCACCACCTTGCGGTAGATTGACAGGCGCGTTTTTTTTTTCATTTGGTTTCCCCAGTAGGCCTATTCCATCTAGTCAATACATAACGAATGACATAAATAAAAATTCTGAATAAAATAAAAAAATTTATAACTCTAGGTCAGGTACTGAATATATCGGCAGAAATATAGTGCCAAATAAAACAAATATGTTACTGTTAAATAACATAAATGAACATAAAAAATAAGATATAAATATTTATATAACAAAAACAACAATTTATATTTTTGGAAAATAATGGAACTGAATAATTATTTTATAGAAACTCAATAATCCGTTTCTGCAAAATTAAAACATAAATAAAATGTACTTTCAAAATGTCATTGAACTGAAAAATATAGCGCCTCACCCCAGGTACATTTATTTGTATTTCCACTATATCCACGAAATCAAAAATATAATTTCAATATATTTAGTTCAGAAAATCTCTATTCCACCGCATTTAAAAACGTACTGCACTGCAAGCATCCACCATTCCTCAAATTGCAACACTTATTATGAAATGTTCTTTTACATATCTTACAGCTGGAATATAAAATTCCTCTGATATAAAATCGGCAAACTATACAAAAGTCAAATTGATTGAATTTTCTAAAACTTTTGTCATCAATTCATTTCTGAACTCATCCATAGTATAGGGTGGTTCCAATAATGAATTTTTCTCAAATGATGCATGAAAAATCATATAACATAAACTCCGCAATTTGTCTAATATGAGCGATGCTCTCAGTTTTAAAATGACAATTTTTTCCTCTCAAACAATTTTTAATCTCATTATATGTTATTATAAATATCAGAAATTTTGATTTGTTTTGTTGGTGAAGTTATTTCTTCTATATTGTATAAAGAAATGGAAATAGACTATCATATGTGAATATTTCCAAAAACTGCCTTGTTAAAAAATCAAACTGATGGAATGAGGTGTAGACGTACTAAGAAACTAACAAGAACATGTTTGTTCCAAAACCGGGAGGGAAACAATCATTTATCTGCATTGTTTAGGGGTCGAATATGAAGATTTGTAGCAAGGGAGTAGAAACGTAACATTAAGAGTGTGAAAAATCACTTTCAAACAAATAATGTACACTATTATTGCTACGACAAAGCGATGATGATATTGACACGAGAGCGGGAAAATTGAAAACACGGCTGAGTGAGAATCATTTCAGCTAACAGTCCCAGTAGCATGGAATTTTGAAAGAAATAACCATATACGAGGCATTGAGGAACTATATTTTGAAGTATAGACTTATGTAGAAAACTCACCATATTCATGCAAATATACCCCATCCACGAAAACTTTTTCGGATTTATGAACTTTTTTGAAAATTATTATTATTGCCGGTAGGGGTAAAAATCCTGCCCGACAAAATATTTTGGTGACTAGGTATTATAGATCACCTCCTGGTCCATCGATGTCTGCAAAAAAATCCCCACCTACGTTAACTTTGACGAACTTATTAATTTATTTAGAAATTTTTTATTATTGATGGTGGGGGTGAAATCCTACCCGACAAAATATTTTGACACGTGGGTCTTCTAGAGCACCTTTTATAGTATAGATCTAACCAAAAAAATCCTAATATTTATGCAAAAATACCCCCATCCACGAAAACTTTGGCGGACTTATGAACTTTTTTGAAAATTATTATTATTGCTGGTGGGGGTAAAAATCCTGCCCGACAAAATATTTTGACGTATAGGTATTTTAGATCACCTTATGTTTCATCGATTTCTGCAAAAAAATCCCCACCTACGTGAACTTTGACGAACTTATTGATTTATTTTGAAATTTATTATTATTGATGGTGGGGGTAAAATCCTGCCCGACAAAATATTTTGACACGTGGGTCTTCTAGAGCACCTTCTATAGTATAGATCTATGCAAAAAAATCCTCATATTTATGCAAAAACACCCCCATCCACGAAAACTTTGGCGGATTTATGAACTTTTTTGAAAATTATTATTATTGCTGGTGGAGGTAAAAATCCTGCCCGACAAAATATTTTGACACGTGGGTCTTCTAGAACACCTTCTATAGTATAGATTTATGCAAAAAAATCCTCATATTTATGCAAAAACACCCCCATCCACGAAAACTTTGGCGGATTTATGAACTTTTTTGAAAATTATTATTATTGCTGGTGGGGGTAAAACTCCTGCCCGACAAAATATTTTGACGTATAGGTATTTTAGATCACCTTATGTTTCATCGATTTCTGCAAAAAAAATCCCCACCTACGTGAACTTTGACGAACTTATTGATTTATTTTGAAATTTATTATTATTGATGGTGGGGGTAAAATCCTGCCCGACAAAATATTTTGACACGTGGGTCTTCTAGAGCACCTTCTATAGTATAGATCTATGCAAAAATATCCCCATATTTATGCAAAAATACCCCCATCCACGAAAACTTTGGCGGACTTATGAATTAAACCCATTTCAAAGAATTTTGAAAATTCTAGTTAAAGTAATATTTTTCTATACATAAGTACATGTTCAGATATCTCAAAACATGTGTAATAATCAAAAGTCTTATTCCAGTATCAAATCAAGCTCATTTGTGCGATCCTCTATATAGTGTAGTAAATTCATGGCTAGCCACGAAATTATAACGTAATTTCGGGACCACTGGCGGTCGAGTACGCGCCGTATCACCGCGAGAAATTCGTGGCTAGAACTCGTGGCTGCAAAAAAATCCTCATATTTATGCAAAAACACCCCCATCCACGAAAACTTTGGCGGATTTATGAACTTTTTTGAAAATTATTATTATTGCTGGTAGGGGTAAAAATCCTGCCCGACAAAATATTTTGACGTATAGGTATTTTAGATCACCTTATGTTTCATCGATTTCTGCAAAAAAAATCCCCACCTACGTGAACTTTGACGAACTTATGAATTTATTTTGAAAATTATTATTATTGATGGTGGGGGTAAAATCCTGCCCGACAAAATATTTTGACACGTGGGTCTTTTAGAGCACCTTCTATAGTATAGATCTATGCAAAAAAATCCTCATATTTATGCAAAAACACCCCCATCCACGAAAACTTTGGCGGATTTATGAACTTTTTTGAAAATTATTATTATTGCTGGTGGGG
The DNA here is from genome assembly GCA_944452925.2 of Chrysolina oricalcia. NCBI lineage: Eukaryota > Metazoa > Arthropoda > Insecta > Coleoptera > Chrysomelidae > Chrysolina > Chrysolina oricalcia. The sequence continues at coordinate 13,138,859 of OX101827.2, forward strand.
GTAAAAATCCTGCCCGACAAAATATTTTGACGTATAGGTATTTTAGATCACCTTATGTTTCATCGATTTCTGCAAAAAAATCCCCACCTACGTGAACTTTGACGAACTTATTGATTTATTTTGAAATTTATTATTATTGATGGTGGGGGTAAAATCCTGCCCGACAAAATATTTTGACACGTGGGTATTCTAGAGCACCTTCTATAGTATAGATCTATGCAAAAAAATCCTCATATTTATGCAAAAACACCCCCATCCACGAAAACTTTGGCGGATTTATGAACTTTTTTGAAAATTATTATTATTGCTGGTGGAGGTAAAAATCCTGCCCGACAAAATATTTTGACACGTGGGTCTTCTAGAACACCTTCTATAGTATAGATTTATGCAAAAAAATCCTCATATTTATGCAAAAACACCCCCATCCACGAAAACTTTGGCGGATTTATGAACTTTTTTGAAAATTATTATTATTGCTGGTGGGGGTAAAAATCCTGCGTGAACTTTGACGAACTTATTGATTTATTTTGAAATTTATTATTATTGATGGTGGGGGTAAAATCCTGCCCGACAAAATATTTTGACACGTGGGTCTTCTAGAGCACCTTCTATAGTATAGATCTATGCAAAAATATCCCCATATTTATGCAAAAATACCCCCATCCACGAAAACTTTGGCGGACTTATGAACTTTTTTGAAAATTATTATTATTGCTGGTAGGGGTAAAAATCCTGCCCGACAAAATATTTTGACGTATAGGTATTTTAGATCACCTTATGTTTCATCGATTTCTGCAAAAAAAATCCCCACCTACGTGAACTTTGACGAACTTATGAATTTATTTTGAAAATTATTATTATTGATGGTGGGGGTAAAATCCTGCCCGACAAATTATTTTGACACGTGGGTCTTCTAGAGCACCTTCTATAGTATAGATCTATGCAAAAAAATCCTCATATTTATGCAAAAACACCCCCATCCACGAAAACTTTGGCGGATTTATGAACTTTTTTGAAAATTATTATTATTGCTGGTGGAGGTAAAAATCCTGCCCGACAAAATATTTTGACATATGGGTCTTCTAGAACACCTTCTACAGTATAGATCTATGCAAAAATATCCCCATATTTGAAAATTATTATTGTTGATAGTGGGGGTAAAATCCTGCCCGACAAAATATTTTGACACGTGGGTCTTCTAGAGCACCTTCTATAGCATAGATCTATGCAAAAATATCCTCGTATTTATTCAAAAATACCCACATCCACGAAAACTTTGGCGGATTTATGAACTTTTTTGAAAATTATTATTATTGCTGGTGGGGGTAAAAATCCTGCCCGACAAAATATTTTGACACGTGGGTCTTCTAGAGCACCTTCTATAGTATAGATCTATGCAAAAAAATCCTCATATTTATGCAAAAACACCCCCATCCACGAAAACTTTGGCGGATTTATGAACTTTTTTGAAAATTATTATTATTGCTGGTGGGGGTAAAAATCCTGCCCGACAAAATATTTTGACGTATAGGTATTTTAGATCACCTTATGTTTCATCGATTTCTGCAAAAAAAATCCCCACCTACGTGAACTTTGACGAACTTATTGATTTATTTTGAAATTTATTATTATTGATGGTGGGGGTAAAATCCTGCCCGACAAAATATTTTGACTCATGGGTCTTCTAGAGCACCTTCTATAGAATAGATCTATGCAAAAAAATCTTCATATTTATGCAAAAATACCCCCATCCACGCAAACTTTGGCGGACTTATGAATTAAACCCATTTCAAAGAATTTTGAAAATTCTAGTTAAAGTAATATTTTTCTATACATAAGTACATGTTCAGATATCTCGAAACATGTGTAATAATCAAAAGTCTTATTCCAGTATCAAATCAAGCTCATTTGTGCGATCCTCTATATAGTGTAGTAAATTCATGGCTAGCCACGAAATTATAACGTAATTTCGGGACCACTGGCGGTCGAGTACGCGCCGTATCACCGCGAGAAATTCGTGGCTAGAACTCGTGGCTGCTTTCACACTGATAGAATAATATACCGGTCTAAGGAGCAGTTTGTACTTGTCGATTTTTGGAAAATCATTCTGAAACATCCCCCAGAAATGTTTAGCCAAGTTCATTTTCCGTATATAGATTACTGAAAAGCCCTAGAATGATATACCGAGAGATGATTGATTTGCAGGCCGTCTAAGGGGCAGTTTGTACAAGTCGATTTTTGGAAAATCATTCTGAAACATCGCTCAAAAATGTTTAGCCAAGTTCATTTTCCGTATATAGATTACTGATAAGCCCTAGCATGATATACCGAGAGATGATTGATTTGCAGGCCGTCTAAGGGGCAGTTTGTACCTATCGATTTTTGGAAAATCATTCTGAAACATTGCTCAAAAATGTTTAGCCAAGTTCATTTTCCGTATATAGATTACTGAGAGGCCCTAGAATGATATACCGAGAGATGATTGATTTGCAGTTTGTACCTGTCGATTTTTGGAAAATCATTCTGAAACATCCCCCAGAAATGTTTAGCCAAGTTCATTTTCCGTATATAGATTACTGAAAAGCCCTAGAATGATATACCGAGAGATGATTGATTTGCAGGCCGTCTAAGGGGCAGTTTGTACCTGTCGATTTTTGGAAAATCATTTTGAAACATCCCCCAGAAATGTTTAGCAAGATCATTTTCTGTATATAGACTACTAAAGAGCCCTAAAATGATATACCAAGAGGTGGTTGATTTGCAGGCCGTCTAAGGGGCAGTTTGTACTTATCGATTCGAAAATCATTTTGAAACATCTCCCAGAAATGTTTAGCCAAGTTCAATTTCTGTATATAGACTACTGAAAAGCCTGAGAATAATATACCGAGAGATGGTTGATTTGCAGGCCGTCTAAGGGGCAGTTTGTACCTGTCGATTTTTGGAAAATCATTTTAAAACATCCCCAGAAATGTTTAGCCAAGTTCAATTTCTGTATATAGACTACTGAAAGGCCCTAAAATGATATCCCGAGAGATGGTTAATTTGCAGGCCGTCTAAGGGGCAGTTTGTATCTGTCGATTTTTGGAAAATCGTTTTGAAACATCCCCCAGAAATGTTTAGCCAAGTTCATTTTCTGTATATAGACTACTAAAGAGTCCCAAAATGATATAACAAGAGGTGGTGATTTGCAGGCCGTCTAAGGGGCAGTTTATACTTGTCGATTTTTGGAAAATCATTCTGAAACATCGCTCAAAAATGTTTAGCCAAGTTCATTTTCTGTATATAGACTACTTATAAGCCCAAAAGAAAGTAAAAATACATTTATAGTAAAACTGAAGAACGTGCTTTACTCCTAACATTGACTGAAAAGTAGAAAATAATTTTAAATATAGTAATTACTCATTTGTAAATTGTTTTGACCTTTTGAAAGCTGATTATCAGTAAAACAAGAATATGCGTAAAAATCTCCCACGCTTTTTTTACATTTGAGTAATTACTATATTCTCACGACTACAGAAATTTTTCTGTTGGCCGAAAAAGTGCTAGAAATTGCACGTTAAAAGGTAAGTTCTAGTCAATTCTTGGCTCGCACAATTTTCGACTATTGACAGCTGCCGTTTGTAGGGGGACGACAGCTGGTTAACGGAAAAAAACAATTTTAGTAACTTTTCTGAGGATTGTTTCAGAATAAACTCCTCTTGACAGCCTGCAAATCAACCATCTCTCGGTATATTATTATTGGGCTTTTCAGTAGTCTATATACAGAAATTGAACTTGGCTAAACATTTTTGAGCAATGTTTCAGAATGATTTTCCAAAAATCGATAAGTACAAACTGCTCCTTAGACGGCCTGCAAATCAACCATCTCTCGGTATATTATTCTCGGGCTTTTCAGTAGTCTATATACATAAATTGAAGTTTATTCGGATCAAAAGCCGAATTTAATTTCACACCAGGCGCCACTGGCAAATTGGCTGCTAGATAAAAACGGCTGCTAGAAAGTGGCTAACTTCACACCGGTTGAATTATCGCAATTTTGTATATTTCGGTGATTTCGGGGGTAGTTTCCAGGGTTCTTATCGAGATACAAAATCTGAAATGGGGTAGGCGTGCTTCCTCAGATCGTTTTGAATATACAGTGAGAAAGAAATTTCCAGAAATCATAAACTAACACTATTTTGTATATTTCGGTGATTTCGGGGGTAGTTTCCAGGGTGCATATTGATATACAAAATCTGAAATCGGGTAATCTGAAATGGGGTAGGTATGCTTCCTCAGATTGTTTTGAATATACAGTCTGAAATAAATTTCTAGAAACGATGAATTTACGCAATTTTGTATATTTCGGTGATTTCGGGGGTAGTTTCCAGGGTGCGTTTCGAGATACAAAATCTGAAATGGGGTAGGCATGCTTCCTCAGATCGTTTTGAATATTCACTGGAAAATAAATCTCCAGAAACGCACTTTTCATCCCATGATATATGTGATTGTCTCAGCCACTGATAAATATGATCTCATGTTTTATTAAAAGCACCATTATCATAATTTCATAATTTTTGTGTCTAAACCTTCATTCAACTTGATCATTTTCATGATAATGTAGAAAACCAGAATTGCAATATAAATTCGGAAAATGTTCAAGGAGTAACATATGACACCCTTGCATATGTACTAATAGTTCGGTTCTGGCGCTGCAACCGTTTCTGTTTTCACACTGGTTGGACTTATTACAATTTTTTTCAATAAATCGACTTATTATTTAGAAGTGTATGGTTAAAAAAATTGGTTATGTTGTGAAACACCCAGTATTTGTAGAAAACTTCACGCCCATGCATTATCTTAAACTGGAAATACCAGTTTCATAACGAACAATTTACTTAATATGAATAAATTTATAGTATAATAATACTTAAAATTTCAACATAACAGATACTCAAGAAATGACTTATTACCCAATTCTCAATTAATAATAATTCATAATGCATATTTCCTTTTGCATAACCTCATAGTTAAAAGTTCAAATTTCCAACTTTGAACTTTTATCACTTGTGAAATGCAAAAATAAATTATAAATTATGCACCTATGGACTCAAAATTGGAATGTTGCGCCATATTAAATTTACGTATGGTGAAGTTTTGGACGTAAGTAACAAGTCGAAAGTTTTATGTAATAGTCAGAAGTTGAAGTCTTAAGACTATCATAAGGAAATGATTGTGTCATTTGTCTCTTTCTCTCAGATAGAAAATTTTATAATTGAATGAATATCACAACAAAAGTAAGTGAAATTAATTCAACTAATAACGCTAAACACCACAGAATATTACTCATGTTGATTGAAGACAGCAATTACAGAATGTGAATCCCTCCTAACACATGAGTAATACGAATTATTAGTAAGTTTCAGTCATAAAAGATTAATGTTGAACTTTCCCTACTACTTGAAACTTAGGAAAGCCCATGATTGAACTTTTTATAACTTATTACTTAAAACTTCCGACTTATTACTTAGGCCTTTGAACTTTATCATAAATCCACCATTAAAAGCTCATGATCTAGTGTTAAAGTCAAAATTATCAGTGTTTGTTTTCCTTTTGTTTTTTTTTATAAAAAAGTTGAGGTTTTTATCAAGAAATGGAAAACATGTCATGTATAAATACTAATGGAATCTCGAAAATTAAGAAACTGTAGACAGTGCAAACTGTTACTTGTCAAATAATAATACTTATGTAGTGATAAACCATATTTTTCTCATCTCTTTTGCATTAATGAGGTTCAAATATTTATTTACTAAGCAATAGTGAAAAAATAATACTCATGCAACCAGCAAATCTGCATTAGTTCTCTGTGTAGGAGAACAACTTCCAAATTGGGCTTGCATCAAGCATGTGATCTCAAAAAGTGTATAATGATTATTACCAATTTCATCATCTTGTGACTGGGATAATTCCACTAACAACTTGGCAACTTCATGCTCTACATCCATCATCTTCAAAATTGTAGCTCCATCGTTGGTGACTGTTACTTCACCATCAGGAGAAACCATCAATTTGTCTAACCCCTTGGGCCCCAAAGATGTACTGATCGTGTGGGCAATTTGTCTTGCGGCATTAATATGTGACTGTAATGAAAATTTACGATAGTTCATTCATCATGATGATGCCCAGAAGCATGTGAATAAGTCAAAAAAGATGTTATCGACAAAAAGAAAAACAGTAGTTCGGGATAGGCACCAAAACATAACCTTACCTTGAGGGCATCAATTCCGGTTAATCGTTTTTGGCTGTCTTGGTCGCGAATAATGATAAAAGGTCTGCCATATTCATCGAAGGCAATACTTCCTGGAAAGCTTGACATTTTCGGTTTGTGAAAATATCAGTCAATTACAAAGATGATTAAAGATTTTCAATTATTTTCTAAAAATTCTACCACAAAACAAACATAGCTGACATTAACGACAGCAAGAGACAAGACTGACACTTGACAGTCTTGACACTCTTGACTTGACGGAGAGTGGAAATTCGTTGGATTCCGTGTTCCATAGAATTCTACTTTTCATCGAACAAGTGAAATAACATTATGGTTGAATTCATGGGAGAGACAGAGACATAACTGTCGGCTATAGAATTCTATGGTACACGGAATTCCACCGGGGGTCAATTCTCGACTTCTCGAGTTTCAACCACAGAACTTAAACACAGAGTTTAAGTTCTGTGGTTTCAACGTATGCAAATTCAATGTTGTATCTCTTTCCAACGCGCGGTGTTTGTATCGCTCTATGTTACTTCAAACGTTTGAAAATGATTTCGCATGAACTCGAGAATGGACCCCCAGGGGGTCACTGTCAATATGCTCCAAAGGACGATTCCGGTACCCCTATTCAGTGTTGCCACAAATGATTTTCTGGTTGAATCGAATGACATTTATTAGACCTTTTCTCATATGGTTCAGGGTCGAAACGGTTACAAAGAATCACGAATGTTCCGGATACACAAGAATCGATGTACCATTGATAAAATAAACAAAAATGAAAATATCCTAGGGAATTTTATCTGTCATATTGAAAAACGTACAAATGTAAAATTCCCTGGTGTCCAGTCTCAGATTCGCATATCCGGGAATATCCAGGAATCTTTCTAATTGAAAATTGTATCTATTAATAAATTAAATTAAACGTTATCTGATTTTCGACAAGGAGAGAGTTCATTCCCCATAAGACAATGGTGACACTAATAGAAAGAGATGAAAGAACATTCGTGACCTAGACATAAGGCTGTGTCAAGTCACCGGTCGGACAAGGCACGCGCGTTCAGTATGAAGTATGACGATGAGTCGGACCGATCAGATGATTGAAAATATTGGTCAACCAAATGACCGCGCTGGTCTAATCATATTGGTCAGACCGGAGCCTGAAATGAAATTATAATATTATAATTTCATTTCAGTGGACCTAGATGGACATGTAATGGCGACCATTTCCTATTGACAGTGACGAACTCGCGCATTCAGGGGTGAAATTGTGAACAGTTCCGTAGCGAGTTTGACGTGACTCGTGCCCAAGAAGAATAAAATAGTTTATTCTTCTTGACTCGTGTCGAAATGAATATCGAGCTATAAATAAATCACAGCGTTCTTCACTGCGTATCGTGACAGCTCTCGTACCGAGTGTTCATAATCCCACCCAAGTACTTTTGGTATTTGAGAGTTACTGATGACAGTTTTGTTTCTTTGGTTCGAGTTCGACTCTTGCACCAAAATTTCAGCTTTCCTCACAATATTATTCATATTATCCAACACAAGATCTTCTACATTCATTTTCACTTTCAGAAAGTGCAACGGAGGAGAATGTAATAATTATTAATAATAGACACTGAATATATTAATACACAGAGAAGTCCGAAAACAGTCAACAATTCATACGCTGAGCTCAACGGACACAATGAACGATAAACGACTGATAAAGAGCAGTGGCTGTCGAACGTTCATTTGTGCGATGATTTGGAACGATTAGGTCTGTGTTCGTTCCCTGAGAATTGCAGTTTCCACAAATCTACGCTCATGGCGTCACGGACGTAAACGTTCAGCTAACGAACGATCTCGCCTGAACCCATGTCCAAGTCACTGAAATGAAATTATAAATCATATTATAATTTCATTTCAGTGGTCCAAGTACGTCATTATTGTAGTAATTCTATGCTTATTAATGGGAGAGATAAAATGGAAAATGACTGACACTGACATGCAGTTGATAATATAATCAACTATTTCTTTCACATCTACATAGTGTTAAATATATAAAGCAGGGTTCGGAGGATATATATCCAGTGATATATATCATGATATATATCACGATATATATCATGATATTTATTACTTGATATATATGACATATTCGATAATTTTATTAATTAAATTAAAAATGTTTTCCATCATTCTAAACATCCGAAAATATCTTGAAAGGACCTTTTTTTCTTCTTTCGGTTTGGTTCAATCGGATTTACGGAATCGCTTGGGAAACCAAAAAGCCAGTAGACTGGCTTTTATGTTCAAGTGTATGAATCAAAATATAGATAAAGGCTGAGTCAAGTCTCCGGTCTGACCAATATGATTAGACCAGCGCGGTCATTTGGTTGACTTGACGACCTAATTAGAACTGTTTGTATGTGACCAATATTTTCAATCATCTGATCGGTCCGACTTATCGTCATACTTCATACTGAACGCGCGTGCCTTGTCCGACCGGTGACTTGACACAGCCAAAAAGAAAACCAACTTTGACTGGGCATGGAAACCAGCCATATCTGAAGATTCTGACGTAATTGTCAATAATAGGAATGATATTGATATTAATATTTCATCTGATGAGGATATACCAATATCAATGTTGACATAATATAATGTTATTTAAAATTTAAAATCTATTTGTTTTTAGTTTTTTTCTTTTTAATTAGAGTTATCAATGTTAGAAAAAGGTTTTGCTGTTTGGAAAAGGTTTTTAATTGTGTGTTTGTGTTGAAATAATAAAATAATGTTAATAGTTATTTAAGTAACAAGGAATGTAAAGACGTGTTAACATTCGAGGTGAGCGAGTACGAGCCGAGGCAAAGCCGAGGCTTGTCGCTTGCCGAGGATGATAACAGTCGATACATTCCGTGTTACTTATTACATTTTTCCCGCTGCTTGTCGACATTTCTCAAAATTTGCCTGAATTGAAGTTTGTTTTCTTACCCTTCCTTTATGATTATTCGTTCGCTATTTCATTCTAAGTTGCTTGTGCGTGTAACTAAGTTACCGAATAAGCAGACAACAATAATATTCAAAAGGTCTCATAACCTAAAAATTGATATGAATGAAGCTGAAGGTATTACTTGTCAAAGGCAAAGTCATTATTACCCTAGGCATGTAAATGACACTATTTACATTCCGTTGTCAAGATGAATTAGTAAACGAATGATATAGGCCATTTACCTGTTTTGTTGCTAAGCATGTATGGACTATTTACAGTGTCGGCAGCGGGAAAAATATGTTTATTTTATCAATTGTTTTTGTTTTTTCTTTTTAATTAGAGTTAGAATAAACCGTTTTGTTGTTTAGAATATAAGGTTTTTGTTAATGTATTTGTGTTAAACAATAGTTTGTGCTAGAAACAACGATGTTTTTTGATTAAATAATTAAATTTTAAATATGATATACAGGGTGTTTCTTAAGTACGTGTAGAAACTTTGGGAGCATGTTGCTGACGTTGAAATGAGAAAAAAAGTTCCCATAAACATATGTCCGCAAGTTATTCGTTTCTAAAGAGAGTGTCAAAGTTTAATTCTTATATTTGTTTTTTTGTGAATAAATTCCAAAACATTTGTGATATTCGAGTAAAGTTTGGTATCTGGGATGATTTTTCAATGACAAAATCAAATTTTATGTTAATTGTGACAAAACTAATTTCTAATTGAGTTTATTTTAAATTTAAAAATCGTGTCATTCAAAATCACTTGCATCGATTATTTCAAATCTCAATGACTCGAAACCAGTTGCTCGCAGTGACCTCTACCAAGAATATATTTTTTACACAAACTAAATAATAAATATTCCCAGATATAAAACTTTCCCAAATATCAAAATTATTTTCAAATTATTCACAAAAAATAAAAATAAGAATTCAAATTTGATACTCTGTATCTCAGAAACGAATAATTTGCTGACATATGTTTATAGGAACTTTTCTTCTTATTTTGATGTCAGCAACACGCTCCTGAATTTTCTACACGTACTCAAGAAACACCCTGTATATCGGATATATATCATATGATATGATATTTATATAAATATCATGATATTTTCGAACCCTGAATTATAAATAAGATGATATAACTAAATATAATAGTCCAACAATAGGCGTTTTCCATATAGGAGTGTTAAGCCCCAGAGCTTCAAGCCCCTGAGATCGGAAATTACTTTATCACTGACTTTTTCGCCAAAAAACTGTGTATTCGCGTTTTGACTTTCGTCTACTTGTGCTTCATGCACCAATAAAACGGGTGGTGCTCGAGGGGCAAGAGGAATGTCAATCGGTGCTTGAAGCCCCACTAAATGGAACGCATGTCATACGCTCTGGGTAGCTCCGAGGAACTCCTTTCGTTAAATGGAAAGCAGCTAATGAGAGAGTTCTCTAATGGTTGCCAACTTCGATTTTTGAATGAAAAATAGGAAACTCTGATTGGATTCTTCATATCTTTATTAGTAAGCAATAGGATTGTATAAGCCAGATTTTCAATGAAAATTTCCCTGGATATGGAATAAATGAGATATTAAGGATAATTATTTTAGATTGGAATATCTCATTTATTCCTTATCCAGGGAAATTTATATTGAATATGTGGCTTGTACAATTCCATTGTTTACTAATGAAAGTATGAAGAATCCGATCATAGTTTCCTAGTTTTTCATACAAAAATGTCAAAAGACTCAAAATGTAGTGTATATGTCTACACCAGGTTACACAGTGAAACATACTCTGATCCACTGATCCAGAGACCCTTGAGTCGGTGTTCTGTGCTAGAGTCATAAGTGTCGTTCGTTAAAGATGTACTCTGTTTGCTCTACTTGCTTGAATCACCGACTTAACCTTTAAAGGTTAAGTCGGTGGCACAGAACTCATAATAATATATGATATATTATTATGAGTTCTGTGGTCGGTGGCTTGAATTTGATATTTTCAAAAGAAAAAGACAAATGAAGTACACGTGTTAGAGAGAGATGAACATATATAAAAGTGATCTCGATCAACTAGAGCAGTCTTCAATGAACAAGCCTATAATAAAAAACAGCTGTTTACACTTGGCCATCTGTCTTGTTTTGACGTTTGACGCCGTGGTCCGTGAATCCAGTGTTGCCGATTGGCGGATAATTATCCGATTTGCGGATAATTTGAAGGGTTGGCGGATATTTTGCTCACCCTGTTGGAAATCGGATAAAAAACGGATAATAGGATTTGACTGAATGCTAAAATTACGAGCGATTTTCTTAGTAGAAAATGCAAGATTTCATTTTAGATTTGACAACAGCTATATTTCGTGATGGATGAAGCATAGTGGTGAGATTCTGTGTAATGAAGAATCCTTTTGTCGAAAGATAATTTCTATGGTCGAAAGTTATGTCTCTGTCTTTGTCTCTCCCACAGACCATTGCTTAACGAAGCGATGCACAGACCTATCCAGTGATTCAGATTCAGCTATTCACTATCAGATGTCGCGTATAGAGCGGGTCTTCAATGCTACCAAAGATTTTTTAGTTTTAATAGAAGTATTTCAGGTATAATGTTTAATTTTTCTATTAAGGAATAAATATGAAATAACAATAGGTACACGTAACTTTTGTGTTGTTTTTCCAATATTTTTTTTGTATTCCAATGCTACCAAAGATTTTTTAGTTTGAATAGAAGTATTTTAGGTGAAATGTTCACTTTTTCTATAAAGAATAAATATTGAATAACAAAATAGGTACCTGTAACTATCTTGTTATTTTTTTTCGATATTTTTTAGTGTATTTCAATGCCACCAAAGAGTTTTTAGTTTGAATGGAAGTAATTTCTGTAAAATGTTACTTTTTATATAAATAAATATGAAATAACTTATTTTTTTCATTATTACTACAAAATACCTATTCTTGCCTTCTATTTGGTACGAAACCTGAATATATAGCAGTGATTAACTATTTTTGATTGTTTTTAACTTATCGGATAATTTCGGAGAAAATCGGATAATTTCTAGTTCAGAAGAGGATATTTTAATTCTCATCCATTGGCAACACTGCGTGAATCACCATTTGGATTTGATTTTCACAAACAAAAAGTTATGCGATAAAAACAAATTTCATTATTACTTCGAAAACTGTGAAAAATGAGTTACCCGGGTTATCCCCATAGTTATGGTTCCATAACTTCACCCACAGTGGACTTTAGTGGCAACAGCAACAGTTCAGAGTTTAATACTTATGCTGACAATGTAGTTACTAACATTTATACTATAAATTCGAGTATCAAAACATTGGACAATGCTCTGAAAGTCATTGGCACAAAGAGAGACAATCAAGGAATTCGAAACCAGATGTAAGGGTATTATAATATACTTACCTCGGTAATAGTCAAATGTTTACAATGTAGCCTACAAACGAAATAAATATGAGGTGCTGCATATCCTTTTTCAAAAATTCACCTTTGATTTTTGATGACAATAAAGTACTACATACAAATAGTTTCTTATGTAAAGTTGAATACAAAGTGTTTATGAAGCCACTGGAAACAGGTATCAAACCCTGCAGAGTAATTTGATTCATTAATAAATTGTTTCAAATATGGGTAAAGGTAAGCTTATCAGGCTCATTCGCGAAACAAAAAAAAGTGGTGTTACTAAGTAGTTTTATCTCCTGAACACGAATCCGAAAGAAAATGCCTCCTTTTTTTGACTACACTTTTTTCATTTTGAGGAAAAAATTAACTTTCTTATATTACACCGTACTTAACCTCCCTCTTCATTGGCGTTTATTCTAGAGGTGTTGGAAGGGTTAGGTATACTTTATAAGAAGGTTGAATTTTTGTGTAAAACGCAGGGTTTTAGTGCTTGTAATTGTGAAATACGAGTTGATTAGGGTCCTAAAAAAGTGTCAACAAAAAGAAGGAGGCATTTTGTGCGATTTTTCACTGAGAAAATCAAGTTTGACAATGGTCGATTTTCAAGATTCAAAAGGTCATAACTCGAAAAGTATAAGATACCCCCACGAAATTCTTTTGGATTCGTCTTCAGGAGATAAAACTACGTAACACCACTTTTTTTTGTTTCAAGAATGAGCCTGATAAGCTTACCTTTATCCAAATATGTTTTGTAATGCAAATATTTTATGTACAATTTGAAGCATTTTTTATTCTTTAATTAAATAAAATTAACAATCAGTTTAATGAGGTTAGGTATAAAAATTATAGGAAAAATATGAGCAATTTTTTTGATACTGTGATGTTTGAACACTTGACCGCAGTAGTTCAGACTCTCTACTTTTGCAGTAACATTGATTTGTAGTATTAAATACTTTTTATTAATTTTCAGACATGTCACCCAACTAAGTACTAATCAAATTGCTACTGCCACTAGTAGAAATATCCATAAAATGAAACTAATTGTTGCAAAAGGGGATAAACACAAACTTTTACAGGTTGAAAAGTTGGAAGGAAACTTCAAGGATACCGTCAGTAGATACTACAAGCTGCAAAAGGTATAAAACTTGATTTAGAGTGTGTTGAATCGTCAAAGTTAACCAACAGGTCAGATAAAACCTGTTGCAGTATCTAAAGTTTGGCGAATAAAATCACTTCAGTACCTAATCAATTGAACTCAGTTTTGATAGATACTTTGAATATTTTGTTTCAATAAAAAATCGAGTTCCAATAAACAAATCAAAAAGCTTCACATAGATTTAGGGCCTTATGATTTGAATGCCTACCTTACTGGAACATGCAATATATAAAAATGTTTTTCATAGTTTAGTTAATCTTTTTCTTTGTTGACACAATTTTATTCTATTACTGACTTTTGGAATGAATCTAATCTGCTTTGAAATTAGAGCATTTCATTATTATTTGAGGTCATACCCAAAACTCCCCCAAAATGGAAGAGTACCGAATTCTCTCTTTGAAATAGGTATAGTAATTGATGAATAGAACATTAAATCGAAAATTGGCCACTTTCCAAACCTCTGATGAAATGAAAAACTAATAAATTGTATGCCTGAAAAAATATAAGTTGGATTGAAAAAATGAGAAATGAAAATTCCTGTTTTTATACCACTTTGTATTTGTAACACTTGCGTTACTGCAGTTTCGTCCTATATTTCAGTTTGAAATATAGTAGTGGGCAATCAAAGAATTAAATTGTAGTTTATTGAGATAAAAACGAATGCTGTAGCACTTCCGATTTCACCGTAAATGGTGCTAGTTTTAGTTTTTTAATTGAAACACCTTGTATATCTTCACAATTTTGAAATCTAGAGCAAATTCTGAATATCCAGCTAGTTTATTTTTTATTTTTTAGAAATACTTTTTAATATAAAAAAACTATAGACTATGAATTTTCCAACTTGAACCTTTCCGATGCCATGTGTTCCATGAAAATGAAATTAGCATTTTTCCACCAGCCGGGATTTGAATGTTGCAAAATCACTTTTTTTCAGTTATCATATTTTTTTCAAATTATATCTCTTATAGATAGTATGGAAAGAGACAAATCAAACGATAAGTATCAAAATTTTGAATATCTATACGTTATTTTCAGGCTTATTCAAATTCAAATTCAAATTCAAAAAATTCAAAAATTTATTCAGTCTCTCTTCCGATACATTGTTTATGAAACACATTATAAGGGCAGCAGATGGAGGAGAAAAGAGATAAATAAGATACATCTTACGAGGCAAAATAATCTGCCTGTGTGTAAGGGATATACAAACTAATTGACATGAAACGAATAGTATATAGGTAATTAATATAGAATATATAACATAATAAAATAAATAAAATCAGTGTATAACTAAATTATACCTGTTAAAATAAGTACAAGTTTACAAAAACAAATAAATATGTAATATATAGTTATAAGTAACAAAATATGTTTGGGTAGTAATTCAGTTTAGGTCTCTATTTGTCTATTTATTTCTGCTCGAGGAGTATGGATAATAATTGACTTTATTTGATTCTTGAACTTATTGAAGTTCAATTCGCATCTTAACTCATCAGGTAAGAGACTGTATAGTTTTGGCCCTAGATAAGCGTAATTTCTTTGGCCAACTGTTTTGTGCATTAGTGGTATGACAATTCTGTGATTTCGACGAGTAGCATATTGATGGCTAAACGTGATAAGTTCATTTTTATTTTTATATTGTACGACGATAATGTTCATATAATATAGCTGTCTGAGATCAAATATTGAGATTCTGAGTAAAGAAGGTCGCTAGGGTAGTTATATCTTTTCTGCAGGATGCATCGTAGGAATCTTTTTTGGACAACCTCAAGAGGTTGTAGATAGGTTCTGGATACTCCACCCCAACCAATTATGCCATAGCTCAGATGGGACTCCACTAAACTTTTATAAAGAATGA
This sequence comes from Chrysolina oricalcia, assembly GCA_944452925.2. NCBI lineage: Eukaryota > Metazoa > Arthropoda > Insecta > Coleoptera > Chrysomelidae > Chrysolina > Chrysolina oricalcia. The sequence goes on from OX101827.2 coordinate 13,154,493, forward strand.
TTTTCTGTTTATGATTGAGCATGTTTGAGATTCTTTTGAATTTGTAGAGTATACAGCGTAGTTTTTTAACTAAGTAGTCCATGTGGTGGTTCCATCTAAGATGGCTATCCAGAAATATGCCAAGATATTTAATTTTTTTTGTGGGTTTGATAGCCGCTCTATCGGAAATTTTCAATTCATATTTTGGAAGGGATATTTCATAACTGCTCAGTGGTAAATAATGTGTTTTATCAAAGTTGATTGATAAGAGTCTGTAGTCGAACCACGAAATAATTTGATCTAGATCGTGTTCTAGTTTCCGTTTTAGGTCAAACCAGTTGTTGTCTTCGCAAAATAATACGGTGTCATCAGCAAAACTTATAATGTTGGAGTTGGTATTCAGTAAAAAAATATTGTTTAAATAGATATTAAATAGGATCGGCCCTAAGACCGTCCCCTGAGGCACACCACATAGAATAGTTTTCTCTCCACTTTCATGATCACCTACTCTTACCCTTTGCTTCCTGTTCTGTAAATAACTCTTGAAAAGTTATTCCTCTTATTCCAAGATTTTCTAAGAGAGTCAACAATATATTGTGGTCAACGGTATCAAAGGCTTTCCTTAGGTCTATGAAAACAGCAATCGAAGGTTTTGATTTATCCAAACACTTATAAATTTGCTGTGTAAGTATTTTTATTGGATCTTGAGCTGACTTATTCTCTCTGAAGCCGTATTGTGATTCTGACATCAGCTGGTGTTTTTTCAGGAATGTATTCAATCTCTTTTGGATGACCTTTTCTAATATTTTAGCAAGGCTTGTTATGAGAGATATCGGTCTATAGTTTGCTACATCACATTTTTGTCCACTTTTATATATAGGTGTTATTATTGCTGTTTTGAAGGCTGTAGGAAAATACCCCTGCTCTAACGACATATTGATTAAATGTGTAAGTGGTTTCGAAATACTACTAGAAACTAGTTTAAGAGTTTCTGCTCTGATTTCGTCGTAACCAGGCGCTTTTTTGTTTTTGAGTTGGGATATAATATTTTTTATTTCCTCTTCAGTTGCTGGTTTTAGAAATATGGAATGGTTACATTTACGTTTTATTTCGGAGTAATTTACATTTCTGTTTATATTATTTGCTAATTTCTCACCTATAGAAATAAAATAATCGTTGAAATTATCTGCTATTTTAAGTGGATCTTTGATTGTTTCGTTGTTTTTTGTTTTTATCATATTTATAGGTATTATTTCATTTACAGTTTTCCAAAGTGTTTTAGAGTTATTTTCTCCTCTCTCTATTCGATCCCTGTAGTATTTCGTTTTGGCCTCTTTAATTGTTTTTTCCAAGATTTTTTTATAATTTCGATACTCATCTTGTAGATCCGTATTGTTTGGATTTTTTCGTAGTTCACGATACATACCATTTTTTTTGTTCACAGAATTAATCAAATTTCCAGTTATCCACTTTTTTCGTTTTTTTTGTTTATTTTTAATTTTTATGTATTTTGAACACTCTTCCAAATTTGTTTTTATGATTTCAATATACTTGTTTAATCCAAGATCAAGACCGTTGCATTGAAAGATATCACTCCAGTCGACACCCTCTAGCTTCTCTATAAATGTTTTCTCGTCTAGTTTTTTATAGATTTTTTTATTATTATTTATATTTCCAGCGATATTATCATCAGGTATAACTATTTGTGTTAAGGTTGAGAAATGGTCTGTAACGCATGTTTCAAAAGTGATTGGTAGGATTGTCTCATAATTTAGATTTTTTGTTTTGATGAAGATATGATCTAAACATGTGTGGGAGTTTTGTTGGATCCTTGTCGGTGTATTTATTGCGGAAATATACCCATGTTCACTCATGGTGTCTAAGTAGTGCTCGCTTTCGCGTGAATTAACCAAAATATCAATGTTCATGTAACCAATTATCACATTGAAATCAGTTTTTTCATTATCCCGGTTCAGAATGGAGTTCAACTCATCAACAAAAGGTTCAATTTCTGTCGCTGGTGATCTATAGATAGCGTTAATAGCAAAAACTGTATTATGAACGTTCATTTTGACTTTGAGTAAAAAGCTTTTATTTAGTTCGATAGTCGTGTGAGAGTCGTATATCTCCGACTTGACAAACATTATAACGCCATCGTTTTGATTTAGTTTCCCAAAATTGTATAATGATGTATAGCCTGGTATATTGTATATTGAGATGTCTGGGATGATACGAGTTTCGGTGAAAACTATACAGTCGAATGAAAAATCTAATCCATCGAGTAGAATTAAAAATTCATCAAGATTATTTGAAATGCTACGAATATTATTGTGAATTATTTTAAAGTTGCTGAACCCTGAATTTATTTCCAATACTTCTTTGACCTCTGAATTACTACTCAATGAAAACGTATCTATTTTGGTTATGGAGAAATCTCGTATGTATGGATCCATTTGGATAGTACATGCGCATAAACTAAGAATATAAGTCTTGGATTATCACATCTATTACAATAACAATAATACTACTGTATTGTTGAGTTTGTTCTTGTTCGCAGTTGTCGTGGTTTCTCTGGAATCTTCTTACTTTTTTGTTTTCTGATTTTTCTTGACAAGCTGCTTTTCCTGTGTTGTTGCTATCTTCGGGATGTTGGTTTTCAGGATGGTTCCTTGTCTCTAAATTAGTTTTTTCCTCTATCAGCAAGTCTTTATAGGTATAGCCTACGCTGTTTATAAATAGTTTCCCTCCCTTTATATGTGCTTTTTGATTATTCTCCTTTTCTTTTTTCATTCGCTGTATAAGTAATTTTCTTTCTTGTCTGTCTTCTAAACCAAGGTCTTCTGCTATCACTATAGATGTATTTTTAAGAAAATAGCAGTTTTTCAATAGGAGCGTTTTTGTTAGGAAAGATACAAATCTTACAACAATAGCTTTTGATTTTTCTTTGTTTTGAGGGATCAGGTGGATGCTATCTATATCACTATTTGTAATTGGTAGCTGCAGATGAGTTCGAAATAATTCTTTTATGTATTCTAGTGGGTCTCCTTGGGTATATTGTGAATTGAAAATTATCACGTTGTTTTTTTTTGATGATCTTTCTAGGCTGCGGTTTTTTTGTTTTAGTTCCTCAATCTCTACCTCAAGTTTTTTTATTTTTTCAGACTCTTTCAGCAAGATATTCTTCAATTCAGCAGTTTTTTCAGTAACCTCTCTATTGATTTGAAGGGTTATTTCTTCAGTTTGCTTTTTGTTTTCTATGATTATTAATTTTCGTAGCTCTTCCAACAATTCTTTATTACCAGCCATCGTTTTATGTATGCTTATTGGTGAAGAAGCACCCGTACTATTTATTCGCCAGAATTATTTATTTCCACTTGAGGTTTTTTGTTCGATGTGTATTTACAAATAGATATTTATTTCTTTACACTGCCTTTTTATTAATATTTGGAATTTGTGATTTTGCGTTCAGGTACTATGCGCACTGTTCGATTGCATGTAATACCTGAATGGAATATTCTTCAAGTTTTATTTTTTAACTCACGTGTGCATGGTCCCTTTTCCTTGGCACTAGTAATTTTTCATTAATTTATGACTTGTCTGAACCACTTAACATATTGAAAATTCACGCAGCGACTTGGACACAACTGCACTGTATTACCGCTATCACTATTAGGAACATATACCATAAAGGACTGTGGCTGCTGGACTAACCAAAATCCCAAATTACAACAAACTTGAAAATTCATTTATCGTAACCAATAAGAAGGATTGTCCAATTTATAGTATGTCTCTCTAATAACTAATACCCAAACTCTAGATGAATGTAATGACAATACTGGTTTTTGACCAGCACATATTTCAGTATAAGAATCTAAAATTCACATTTCGAAAGTAATTCGTATTTTTAAATAGTATTTCTATGGTGGGCCCATTATAGTTCATAGGAACATTCGTTGTTATTCAAAAGTTGTAATAAATTTTGATACTTCCCAACATAGCATTTTTAACAGAATAAATTCAATGTTGCAAGTTGTCGGAAAACTATTGAGTTGAAGTGAAATTTCAAATATTTTATCAATGGATCTTAGTCCAGCGGCCTCACTACCCTGTGGTAGGTACATTTTTCGTAATGGTGATAACTGAAAATAATTGACAAATATCCCTTCCTTCCTGGAAAGCAAGATTATTCAGCAGAACTTAATTGGAATGTAGTTTTTAGAAAGCTAAATAATAATAATAAGTTTATTTGCAATAATATATAAATAAGTACAGTATAAAATCCACAATCAATTGTCTGTTTGATGCAAATAAACCGGAAAAGCCTTACGAAGTTTCACTTGTTGTAAGGACTGAATTAAAATAAGGAAATTAAGTTATTTATATAATAATAATATATAATTATGACAAAAAACAAATATGGACAGTTTGTGATTTCTATTTTGTTAACAGAAATTGTGGAAAAATTGTCTTTCTTTATTTAATATCCATTCTTTTGTTTTTTTTTTCAAGGAAAAAAATGATTTGATGCTCTTAATTTCATTTGGCAATGAGTCGTACAAATGGGGAATGATATAAGTAAAATTTTTTTGACCTATTGTTTTGCGAACTTGATTTTTTAAAGTAGTAGTATTTTTGTTTCGTGTATTATAAATATGAGAGTTGAAATGAATACCTTCTTTCTTTTTAAATATATGTAAAATAATATTATAACAAAATAATTGTCTAATATCCATTTTCATGCTTATTTTGAATAAGTCGTCAGATGAATATGTATAATTTTTTTCATAGATTATTTTCAAAAACCATTTCTGAAGAGTTTCTAAATTTTTCAGAAAGTTTTCATTAACTCCACCCCATCCCAAAATTCCATAATTTAGTTGTGATTGAACAAGTGAATAATATAATATTTCTAGACAATGGATATTCAAAACTTTTTTTAATAACTTGAATTTCGACAAGAGATATCTCAATTTTTTTATTACATACTGAATTTGTGAATCCCATCTTAAATGTCTGTCAATCATTATACCCAAATATTTGATACAGTCAGTTTCATAAATTTTTTTGTCATCAATATTGAGAGGTCCTAAATTTGGTAATGTATTTCTGTATGAAGTGAATGGGAGATATTTAGTTTTTTCAAAATTTATTGTTAATATATTATCATCAAACCAACTTTTAATTATTTTGATGTCTTTCTCAACAATTTTTTTAAGTTCATTCCAAGTTGAAGCCTCATATATAATAACGGTGTCATCTGCAAAACAATGAATTTTTCCTTTACATTCAAGATTTAATAGGTCATTAAGATAAATATTGAATAAAAGTGGACCTAATACTGTGCCTGAGGTACACCATATTCAAATATTCCTGGATAGCTCAATTTCTCATTAATTTCTACATATTGAATTCTGTTAGAGAGATAGCTTTCTAATAGTTTGTAAGTTACTCCGCGAAACCCTATTTTCTCCAATTTATGTAGTAGTAATTCATGACTGACAGTGTCAAATGCTTTTGCAAGATCAAGAAATATACAAATTGTTGGAGTTTTTGTGTCTAGTGATTTATATAGATTATTTGTAAGATAACAAATAGCATCTTGAGTAGATACTTTTCTTTTAAAACCAAACTGTAAATTTGATATAATGTCATGTTTTTTCAAATAGTTTTCAAATCGAATTTTTAGTATTTTTTCAAATATTTTGGATAAGCTGGATATTAATGAAATTGGTCTATAATTTTTTACATAGGATTTATTGCCACTTTTATGAATTGGTTTAATTATGCCTATTTTGAAAGTTTTTGGACAAACACCTGTTGTGAAAATAAAATTTATTAGGTATGCTAGAGGTTCAGATATTATTTCAGTGATCGTTTTTAAAACTTCACTAGTAATTTTATCAATTCCAGGGGATTTCTTTTTTTAAATGATCTTATGGTATCTTCAATTTCACTTTGAGTAGTTTCTTCAATGAAAAAGGAGTTCAAACATCTTGTCGATAGTGTTGAAAATTTTCTAATATTCTTTATATTTTTTGCTAAATTGCTTCCAACTTGAGAAAAGTACTCTATGAATTCGTTCGACATAATTTTTGGATCAGTTGTTACATTACCATTAGCCATTTCAATTTCATTGATAGATCTAGAAGTTTCTTTTTCATTGCATAATTTTTTTATATTATACCATAAATCTCTTGTTGAATTCATACGTTTTTCTATTTGAGCTTTATTATATTTTATTTTTGCTTCATTTATAATAGATGAAAGTCGGTTTTTATATAGTTTGTACTCATTTTCCAATTCAATATTGTTACAACCAGTCTTCAGTTTTTTATACATTTCATTTTTTTTATTTATTGATTTTAATAATACTGGGGTCATCCATTCTTTTCTCTTTCTATCAATACTTTTGATTTTAACTTTATTTGTACTTTTTTCCATACAATTTTGGATTTTTTTTATCAGGCAGGTTGCTAATTCATCTGAAGTTTTCAGATTGTAGTAATCATTCCAATTTTCATTTGAAAAATGTTCATATAATTTTTTATAGTCTGTAAAAAATTTATATTTTATTGGTTCTTTTTTTATCTGCTCAGTTTCAATATAGATTTGTAGAATAATGGGAAAATGATCAGTTATTTGATATTCGAAGATGATAGGTTTGAAGATATCAGAATTTTCATCACTTTTTATAAATATGTGATCTAAACATGATTTTTGTCTACCCATTTTTCTGGTGGTTTTATTAATAAAAGACACTAAACCACTTTCACTCAAAATATTAGAGTATTCATTGACATAATCATAAGAGGCATAAGATGTCCGGAGGACTGCTCATTGCTGATATCCTATACAATAGGAAAAGTTGGATCGAAAATCCATCAGAAAACAACTACTTTCCTGGCTAATGCCACAACTTTTCCTATTGTATAGGATATTAGCAATGAGCAGTCCTCCGGACATCTTATGCCTCTTGTCATAAGCTCATTGTGAACTACAGATTTCTTTTCCGTTACATAATCATAACTTGAAAGTAGGTCGATGTTTAAATCACCAATTCTCAGTTCTGTTTTATATTGACAAAAGAAGGATTTTAAGTGATTATTGAACATATATGGGCAGAAAGAAGGTGGTTTGTATATCGAAAATATATTGATTAATGGTAAATTTTTCATTTTCATTTGTATATTAATTATTTTTAAATTACCAAATGGAATAATATCATATTTGTAATGATACTTGTCTTTTATGAAAACCATTACACCATCGTTTTGGTTTAAGTTTCCATGATTGTAAATTTGTTGATATCCTGGTATTTTGTAAAAATCTGGATTATATATTCTCCAAGATTCTGTAAAAATCATCAAATCAAAATCTTCATCCAACTGACTTATAAATAGTAATGTTTCATCAATATTTTTGGCAATACTTCTAATATTATTATGAAAAATAGTAAATTTATGATTTTTATCAAAACTGATATACTTATAATCTTCAAAACTGTCCACTATTTGTGTGTCAATTGTAGGATCTTCCAGTTGACTAATGAATAAGTCCATAATCTATAGTATCTAATATTTTGAAATGATATCTCATATTACTCTTGGTTATATAACTTTTTCAACTTTTCTTCACTGTCTATAATAACTGCTTCTTCTTTACTGTTTCTCCTCACAAATATTCTTCCATTTTTCCACCATACAAATTCATAACCAATTTTTTTCAGTTCTCTTGGCTTTCCTAGTAAATATTTGTTTTTCTGTGTAAGTTCTTCATTAATGAATATTGTTGACTCTAATCCCGGAAGATTCATGTCAATTGTTGTAAGTTTTCCATGTGTTTTGTAGTACTTTTTTGCTCCTTGAATAATAATGTTTTTGATTTCATTAGTAGAAAGGGCGAATTTTATTATGTTATTTAGTTTCCCGGGTAAAGATGGGCTTCGGTGAATACTGACTATATCTTTATCTTCTAAGGCAATTCCAATTTTACTACAAATTATCTTAGGAATTTCTTCATCTTTCATTTGTACTTGTTTAGTAATGCCCTTAATTTCAATATTGTTTCTTAATGTATTTTGCTCTTCAGAATCAACTTTTGTTTTAAATGTTGTACTTGTTTCTTCATTTCATTGATTTCATTTTTCAATATTGTGTTTTCTTTCCATAGGGTATCTCTATCTTTTTTTATTTCTTTTAATAACGTTATCATTTCTCTATTTTCAAATTTAACTGCGTCATATTTTTCTGACAAAAAGTTGCTAGATTCTTGTATTTCCGTAACAATTTTTGTAAGGTTTTCTAATGTTGCATGATTATTTTCGGATTTTTCCTCTTGGGATTTTAGTGTGATACATTTTCTACAAGTCCATCTATTTCCTCTTGGTTTTTTCAGTTCTCTCGAATAAAGCTCAAAATCCTTACTTGTTAGTTGACTGCATTTCAGATGATACCATTTTCCACATATATTTTTACATTCTATAGCAGTTTGATTAGTTTTTATTTGAAACTCGCATTCACCACAGAGAAAAACATCAGATGGTCCGGAATTTTTGCTGTCTTGAGTTGAAATAATAAAGTTTTCAATTTTATTACGGGTCTCTTCATTTGCAGGAGGATATTTCAAAGGTAGGTAACTATTTTCATCTTCAGATGATTCATAATCATCCTTCTTCGTGGGGGTTTTTGCTTCAGGTTTCAATCTTTGACTTGATTTTTTCCCCATTTTTTGTTTCTATTCAGTATTTGGAAGTTTCAAGGTGTCAATTTGAAATTTATAAATGTCACTAAGTAATTCTCTTGAATTATTTGAGAATGATATTATTTCCACACCTTACTTCAGTTTTCCAATATTCTTGAAGGTTTTATAAAGAATGTCTTCGCTTTTGTTGTTTTTTTTTATGTCAAATGTTTGCTGGAAACATATTTTTATAATGTTTAACCTGTGGTAGAAGTCCATTGTATCTCGAAGTGGAGTTTGAACTTGACACTGACATAGTTTCACCTGTATTTAATCATTAATCCATGTGGTTGACCAATTTTGATTTTGAGTTGGATAAAGGGCTTAAGGCCCCCAAACCCCCTTATTGTTCCGGGGTTGTTGTGACTTGGACAACCTTTAACCCTGTCACCATGTTCCCCATTGTTGGGTAGAATGTAGTGATTTTCTCTTCTCGTATTATAATCTTTATTTTGTATTTTTCCTCTCCATGTAAGTAATACCACAACTCAATGGATTACCTTTAGCCATAATTTTCTTCTTTATTGTAGAATTTTGTCCACCCCCATTTATTTTTGTTGAAATGTGGGGACACTTAATTTCATAAATCCATATCAAAATTTTCTTCTCCATGTAAGTAGCACTACACCTTACTGGATTACCAATAGTTATGTTTTTCTTCTTTATTGTAGAATTGTCTAATTCGCTGATGATGAACCTATATAGGTTCGAAACATGTTTGATAAACTGGTTTTTTGATTGAGGGCTTCGCCATCACACTACACCAGCTGAAATTATTAAAAATTGTGGAGATGACTTCGAGTTTTTCTATATTGTGAATTTATAATGTTTAATTGAATTTTAGGAAGTTGCCAACAAACAGAAATCTAATTTACTGTTACAAGAGACTTTTAATGAAGTTGTGCCTGGAGAAGACCTTGAGCAACAAAGACAGGCACAAAAAACACGAGAAGTGGCTTTTGAGCAGGATATGCTGCTGGAAAGAGAGAGTAGAATAAGACAAATCGAATCTGATATATTAGATGTTAACCAGATTATGAGAGAATTAGGTTCTTTGGTTCACACTCAAGGAGACGCTATAGGTGAGAGTAAAGAAATAAAGACTTCTACACTGATTTTTTTTTATCTCCATTAAGCTTATCAAAATTCATTGAATACGTTGTATATTTTTGCTGTGAGATACTTAAGATGCGTCCACAAATTTTATGATGCAACTTATAGATGTACTGTAATCCTTGCTGAAGGTCATAATATTCTAATATCCAATGTTTGCCATATGCATCTTGTGTTTCATTAAGCTGTGTCTATTTGCTCTTATAGAGAGAATATACTTTATTACCATAAGTGATTAAATTCTTGTTGTTGTTGATTATGCTCAATATATCTGTACTTAGAGGACTTCTAAACTACCTAAAGTAGGATGATTTATTCTGAATCCTTCCTGAGAATGTAAGAAAGACGAAACAACTACTTATTTAGATTGGAAATGTCTATTTTGAAGCTCATACACATTTCTTCTGAAAATGATTCCCAAATATTATCTTGTTTCGTCATCACTAGAAAAAAGATTGTCATCATATATACTTCAAATCGAATTTATTTTCGAAAATGCCACTTTTCAATAAATTCTTGGGGTAGAAACGATATTTTTGTGAGAAATCAACTGAAGGAAATGACGCCATTTTACGCCATACAAGATGAATTGGAAGTAACAAGAAATGGAAATTGTAGAATTTATTGACTTGCATAGATTTGAGGAATCATTTTTACTCCATTCTATGATCATTTACATGTGTCCACAGATTTTTTCGCTCTCGATTTTTTGAAAAATCATAACATTCTGCCGAGTACAGGGTATACCACTATGAGCTGACTCGACATTTATATAGGAAACTACTTTTCATTTCAGATAAAATATGTTCAGTTGTTTACGATTTCCGATTATACCGGAAGTGGGCCCAAACTTTGTTTTTTTTTAAATTGAACTCTGTTTCTTATTGCATTTTAAGAATCTACTATGAATTTCAATATAACTTTATTCGGAACATCATATGTCTGAAGGGCTCCGTTTTCATTAATTTCATTTTTTTTATTTTGATAGGTGCAGTCCTTCACAAAAAAACAAATTTTTTGGAAACAAAGAGAGTCAGGTCAAAAATTGACAGAATTTTCCAGAATAAGACCTGAAGCTTTCTAAGACTTTGGAAACGTTTCAAACAAATTATACAGAAATTGGCGTCGAATTCGGCTATTTCGAAAATTGCAGCCTTTGTTTCTTGTCCATGTTTCCAAAAAAGCACCGATAATTCAGATACAACAGGAAAAATAAACATGATTAATCACTGAAGCTTGAAGCTTGTATGTGATATTTTACCTAGTAATGATAATTACTAAGGCATGTACATAATTTAATGATATTAATACTAATTAACAAATGATAATGATTATTTACTGTAAGAGCCAATATAATAAATATTTTCCTAATATCGAACGAAGTTCGAGCTTATTTTCAGATAGGTGCTTAAGGTTACATAGGAGAAATAAATCCTTTTCATGTTGGGTTAAGTCCAGTTTGTCATATTTGAGTTGTGTTCATAATAAGATTTTGTAACATAGTCGTAATCGGGTATAAATAGTCTCAATCGGGTATAGTCGTCATCGGGTATTGACGGGTTTCTGTATTTTAGTTCGTATCCTGTTTAGTTTGACATTTTCGATTGTTCGTAGGAGGGTTTCCAAGTAGGATTGTGAATATTATATCGGGTGTGGTCATCAGGTTTGTAGGACTGAAAGTAATTCATGAATTTCAGGTCGATGTGATCATTTAGGAATTTTTTCTCTTGGTGTTTGTGATCCATTCTTTAACGTTAAACTTGAATGCTTTGAAATTTTTCATGTTTTAAGATTGTCCGGTAGTAAATTATATATCTTAGGTGCTAGAAATTCAACGGATCGTTGGCCGATAGTTTTTCCACTGTTAGGTACGACTGAAGATTTCTTTTTTGTTCGGGTGTCGTATTGATGTTCAATCGGTTTTAATTTAATTTTATTTTTATGAATATTCATTAATATACGTTGACAAAATAATTGCCTTATATCGAAAATAGCATTCTCTGAGTATAACAGGTCACTCGAGTATCTTATGTTATTTTTGTAGATGATTCTCAGGATCCATTTTTGAACAATACTCAAGTTATGTGAATTACTTTCTGCCACGCCTCCCCAACCCAGGATTCCATAATTCAGCTGTGATTGTACTAGAGCAAAATATAATGTTTTCAGATTTTTCGCATTCAGATATTCTGCGAGGTATCTAAATTTACTCAATGAACCCCTCAGTATGTTTTTCACACATTCGGTGTGGAGGTCCCATCTCAAATGTCTGTCTATTGTTATTCCCAAATACTTTGACCGGTCTTTTTCTTTAATGCTTGTGCTGTTGTCCACTATTAGGGGGCCTAGATTGGGTAAGTGATTAGAATAAGAAGTTAAAGGAAGGTAATATGTTTTGTGATTATTCATAGTTAAATTTGAACCAGTCACATATTCGTTTCAAGTTTTGTTCTGCTATTGTCTTCAGGTTTGCCCAGGTTTCCCGTTTATACAAAATGGACATGTCATCTGCGAAGCTGATGAGATTACCTGCAGATCCAAATGATCCAAATGTCATCTCATCTCTAATAACTACACGAAAATTTCAATTTCTCCTAGTTTCTACAAAAATCGTTTAATTTAGATATAGGATTGTGCAAAAACTCGCCATATTTTTTAGCGTTGACAAAAATGGGGTTGCCATTTGAAAAAAAATTAATAACACAATATCCGAAATAGCCGAATTCAGCGACAATGTCTGAGCATTCTGTATAATTTTTTTGAAAAATTTCCAAAGATTTAGGTAGCTTCAGGTCTTATTCAGACAAATGCTGGCAATTTTTGACCTGACTCTCTTTGTTTACAATTTTTTTTTTGTGAAGTGCTGTATCTGACAAAATTTTCAAAAAAATTTAAATTACTGAAAACTGGAGCACTTTAGATATATCATGTTTGGAATAAAGTTATATTGAAATTCATTGTAGATTCGAAAATGGACTAGTTTTCATTTTTTTATTATGGATCAATTCTAAAAATTTAAGTAAAATGAAACAAAAATGTGAATGAATCATTGAGATGAAATATCTCTAGAAATGAAAAAGTTATGGGACTTTGAAGTTGCGCTTGGAAGAATAATTTCATAGTACGCAGCGCTCTAGTGTGTGACGTCACGCCACATGAACGAGGCGACTGGTGTTCGCAGACCGCAGAGTGCTTACAAATGTATCGGTGTACAATCACTTGCGCCGTTCGTGTCGTGTATTGTTCATTACACGATGGCTAAAATTTAAAAAAATATCCTACAATTTTTGTATTGTGCCTATGTGTAAAAGCACGACAATTGAAAACCGCAATAAATTGTTTTTTCATGTACCAAATGACATGAATAAAAGGAAGAAGTGGTGCAAACTAATGAGGCGTGACTTAATTGGACCTAAAAGTACTACATATGGCTATGGATCGGATACGTAATTACGAGCGTAATTATTTGTGATGTGGCGATCTCAAACATAAGGCGTGACGTAACAGACGAGTCGGAGACCAAAGACGTTCTGCGCTAAGATACGTAAATTTAAATAATCTATATCTCAGTCATTTATTGATGGATTTAAAACAAAACACTGATTCACTAGTTCTGATCTATATTTTAATTCCATCGCGTCAAATATAGTATTTTCAACATCACTGTTGGGAGTCGAAATCTTACCTTGAATATAATAAGTATTATATTCCCGGCTGAATGACCGATTTTCGGAAGAAAAATTCAAGTAAAATTTCTTGACAAATGTCTTTTTATTTATTATTTTCTTTCAGTTTTTTCATACATTGACTTCTCAAAAACCAGAGTTGGCAAATATCATGATATTTATATAGATATCAAAATATCATAATATCGGATAGATATCCCATATATACAGGGTGTTAATTAAGTACGTTGACAAACTTCGGGAGGTGATTCTTTGAAGGTTTTCAGGACGAAATGTTCATATAAACATATGTCCCAAACGGCTTGGTTTTCGAGATACAGGGTGATAAAAATACATTTTTTTCAAGATTTTTTAGAGTTAACTTCGACATTTTCTACAATAATCAGTTCAAATTAGGCAAGTACAATCCATTCAATAGTACGCACGATACAAAATAATGCATTTCTCAAATAATTCACAGGGTCCTCCTTTTTTCAGAGTCAAGCTTTGTTCAACCCTTCAGAATTTTTTTTTCCGCCGCCACTGACATATTATGAGAAAGGAATAATGAATGTTGTTTCATTTAACATCTTTTTGCTCTCTTGATGTTTTTCATTTACTTGTACGGTTCAGGAGTTACAATGAAAATATTAACGCAAACATTTTCCAGTAACGCATAACATAAAGAAATTTGAGAAGCAAATAGTCTAACAAACTTGAAGGGTGATTCTTTGAAAGGTTTCAAGATGAAAAGTTCATATAAACATGTCCCAAGCGGCTTGGTTTTCGAAGTACAGGGTGATCAAAATACATTTTTTAGGAGTTTTTGGAGTTTACTTCGAAATTTTCGACAATAATCGATCCAAATTAGTTCAAATTGGACAAGTACAATCCATTCAATAGTGCGCATGATATAAAATAATTCATTTCTCGAAGTGTCATTGCCACTCTCCAAAGATTAGCGCGTGACGCAATACGTCATTTTGTTCTCATTACACAAATAGCTATTTTCTGCTCGTGTAGAGAAAATGTAATGTTATGGAGCTCCCATACATTTTTTACCATAACTCAGGTTGAATATGTATTGCACAAAGTTAATTATGGCAAAATAATTTTGGACATTTTCAATAGTGAATAACTTTATTATCAAATACTAGAGCAAAGTAACATAAATTCCCTAGGAATAAAATTAAGTTCAGAAAAGGACCATTATTGAAATTGATATGTCAGAGCAGCTGCTGGAAATGGCCACCGCCAACTTCAATGCATGCGTTTATGCGCCTAACCATAGACTGGCGGACACGCTCAAAAATACCAGGAGTGTTTCTTATAATTCCGCATGACTCCTGTATGCGATTCCTCAGGTCTTCTTCACTTTGAACTGGAGTTCGGTACACTAATGATTTAAGGTGCCCCCAGAGGAAAAAATCAAGTGGATTCATATCGGGTGACCTTGGTGGCCAAAGTTGTGGCCCACCACGTCCAATCCAGCGATCAGAATAATTCTCTTCTAAATATTGGCGTGCAACCAATCTGAAGTGTACTGGAGCACCATCATGCACAAACCAAATTCCAATTCTTTCCCTCAGTGGGATCTCTTCTAGGAGTCCAGGTAAGATGAATTCAAGAAAATATCGATAATGGTCACCATTGAGTCTATGAGGCAGAAAATGTGGCCCGATAAGGAAATTCCCTACAATTCCAACCCAAACATTCACAGAAAACGTCTCTTGAAAATGGTTTTCAATCACGGCGTGTGGGTTTTCATCAGCCCACATATGATTGTTGTGAAAATTAATAATGGCTTTACGGGAAAAGCATGCCTCATCGGTGAATAACACTTGAGATAAAAACCATGGATTTTCCAACAATTAATTTCGAATCCAAGTGCAAAAAGTTAATCTCTTTGGAAAATCCCTTGGCAGAAGAGCTTGAACACGCTGTATGTGATAGGGATAAAGTTGTTGCTCTTTTAAAATTTGCCATACCAATACATGGGTTACGTTAAACTGTGCCGCAATTTGTCTTGTACTGGTGTCTGGATGCTGCTCAATTTCGTTAAGTACAGCTTCTTCTATCTGAACTGTTCTAACTCTCCTGGGTCTTCCTATGAGAACAGCAGACCTCTTGAAAGTACCCGTTTCACGAAGACGGGAGTGAATATTGATGAACATTTGTGTGCTGGGAATATGACGTTGTGGAAATTTTTCTAGATACATTCGTCTGGCGGCACGAGCGTTACCATCAGCCATTCCATACATTAAGTGCATGTCTGCCATTTCTGAATTTGTATATTCAACCATTTTATCCAAAGGAATATTGAATGAATCTGCTTTATAGCTTGCACTAATGAAGAATTAACAATGAGACAGTTTCTCAACTTTCGATAACTGTCAAGTTGTTGATATTTAAATAAATGAATTAATATCAAAGCCCACTTTGCTATTTTTATGAATTCAAATTGATTACAAAATTTCTGGGTTACTGCAGAAGAAAAAACAAACCGAAATTTCTGATAAAATAATGTACTCCGTACGGAAACAAAAATTTGTTTGATTTAGTTTTTCGGAGTTATGACCAGAGATTCATAAATGAAAATCAAATGTGTAATGATCTGCGACTATTAGATAAACCCTATTAACTATCTTCCATTACAGGATTACCTTTCGGAAGTTTTTTATGTTGAAAAGGAAACGTTCAATTGAAAACTAAAAAATATCTTTTTTTAAAATAACAAAAAATTTGTATGAGTTCTCTATCAAGACTGATGGGCAAACACATTTTTAATCAAATATCTCAATGAAAATGCACATTTTTACCATCAGAATCTTCAGGTTGAAAGTTAAGGTTTTCCCAATATCTGTCAGATCTAGTTTAATATCCAGCGTACCGCAGTGACGGGGAGATAGTAGTTTTCTGTTAGATATCGCAAAAAGAAATCACATCTTTACAATAACAAGCTTTTATTTAGCTTCACTTGTAACTAACTAACAAACAATTTAATAAAAGTTGAATTTGACCCACTTCTAATACTCCGATTAATTTGAAATTTGGCAGGTTTCCGTAATTCCGGTGACAATGCATTAAAAAAATGTTTGTTAAAAAACAAAATGGCGGCTCCAATATGGCGGACGAGTTTTGTGATTATGATCCGATACTGTTCAAAATTGGTATGTGATGGTTTTTGGGTTGGAGATTTTCAGTTTCACATAAAAAATAAACTAAAATGTTAAAAATGAAAATTATAAAAAGAAAACATTTTAAAGTTTTTATACAATACACTGAAAAGGAAAAAATAATTCATTTCATTGTTTGATCTAGGTAATCTTGTACAGAAAGATTTTGATACTCACAGAATAACCAACAAAAAATGAAACAAACTATTTTTTCATTTTCAGTGCATTTGTATAAAAGCTTGTCTTTATATTTTTTATTGTATAATTTTTATTCATCGTAGATTTTTCTAATTCTGAAAAAATATTTCCAACAATTTACAATAATTGAAAATGTTTAATTTTCAAATTTTCTAATGTTATGCCACACTGGAAAATGTTTAAATTAATATTTTCATTATAGCCCCTGAACCGTACAAGTAAATGAAAAAATGCAAGATATCAAAAAGATGTTAAATGAAACAACATTGATTATTCCTTTCTCATAATATGTCAGTGGCGGCGGAAAAAAAAATTCTGAAGGGTTGAACAGAGCTTGACTCTGAAAAAAGGAGGACCCTGTGAATTATTTAAGAAATGCATTATTTTGTATCGTGCGCCCTATTGAATGGATTGTACTTGCCTAATTTGAACTGATTATTGTCGAAAATGTCGAAGTTAACTCTAAAAAATCTTGAAAAAAATGTATTTTTATCGCCCTGTATCTCGAAAACCAAGCCGTTTGTGACATATGTTTATATGAACTTTTCGTCCTGAAAACCTTCAAAGAATCACCTCCCGAAGTTTGTCAACGTACTTAATTAACACCCTGTATATGTACAGTGTGTCCCACTTTGAGCAGCCACACCCTCATATTTCGTTGAGCATGAAATAATTCGAAATTTTCTTTGACTCAAGTTGAAGTACTCGGAAATACCTACCTTTATGTTTACGGAACCTTTGTATATCCATTTTCCACGGCTAACTACGACCAAATGAAAAGTGAAAAATTGGGTAAAACATACTAGGCATTTTTTTATCGCAAAAATAACACCAGATTCTGTTTCAGAACACCTTAAAACCCCCAAATCTCAATGCTTGAATCATTTGAATATACAGGGTATCATCTGTAGCTGGTAACATTATCAACTCTAATCCATAAATAATGCTTGGAAAATTTCCAAAATGTCTTCTCTTGTCACAGAATTCCCAAAAATATTTAATTAATACGTTGAAAAATAGCCAAATATCACTTTTCCAAGGCTAACTCTGATCAGAATGAATGATACCCTGTATATTCAAATGATTCAAGCATTGAGATTTGGGGGTTTTAAGATGTTCTGAAACAGAAGCTGGTGTTATTTTTGCGATAAAAAAATGCCTAGTATGTTTTTGCCAATTTTTCACTTTTCAGTTAGCCGTGGAAAATGGATATACAAAGGTTACGTAAACATAAAGGTAGGTATTTCCGAGTACTACAACTTGAGTCAAAGAAAATTTCGAATTATTTCATGCTCAACGAAATATGAGGGTGTGGCTGCTCAAAGTGGGACACACTGTATACATATATATATATATATATTATATATCAGAAATTTTGATTTTGTTCCTAGGATAAAAGGCAAAAAAAAACAAAATATAATATACCTTTATTTTGGTAAAAACTAAAATTAAACTTCACTTTAATTTAAAATAACAAAAAACGAGACAAAAAATAATATTTTTCCTAAAATATGTAATATAAAAAACTTGTATTTTAAAACATTTTTAAGGATTGCAAAATCGGGAAAGAGGAATATAATCATTATCAATATTATGGTGCCGCGGTGGTCGGCTGGTAAAAGCGTACGCCTCGCAAGGGTCTGGTCGTGGGTTCGATCCACCGATTCACCGGTCTCGTGCATGGCATCACAAGTTAAAAGGCAAGGGCTGCCTCTTCTCTAGCTCACACAAGTCTCTCGAAGACTTCCGAGGGTTGCGCGTAGGGGTGCAATCGGTTGACGGAAATAACAATTTTAACAAAAAAAAATTATCATCTTCACTCAAGGCAACTAGTTCGTCATTTGACGAGATCCAGTCCAAGCTTTTGGCTTTTTTATCTGTATTTTGATTTAATCATTTAAAAATAAATACTAGCTTACTGGCTTTTTCGTTGTCTAGACGATTTCTAAATTTAGATTGAACTATTCCAAAGCCCGAAAAAATTCATTCTAAACCAGCTGTTGCCGCTACTGCATAGTTGTAAGAAGAGTTCTTTTTTTGGACATTCGGAGTCAGGAATTGCAAACGATTTCCACCAAATCATTGGATTTGTTGTTTGGAATTGTGTGGAAAATAAATACTTTGGAAATGGACAAGACTTTGTAGTAAGAGCCATAACAAGCTGAACAAATTCTGGGTTTGCTGAATTTAGAAGATCGAAAGTCTGTTGTTTTTGGAACTGTGTTGTCACGTATTCATTTTGTTTGCTCTGGTATTTATTTCGTTAAAAAGAAGTAAATGATATATATATATATATATATATATATATATATATATATCATGATATATATCATGATATCTATCACTTGATACATATCGGTCAAAAACAATAACAATAATGAAAATATTTTAAAACTATGGTGAAAATCTGCAACCAGCAACATTCTCCCCCCAGTAATCGATCGAAGACATTTGAATGATTACTCTACTCGTCTTGATTCTTCTTAACATCTAATATACAAAGTCGTGAGACTGGCCTCTTCAGGATATTTCCATTTGCCATTTCTACGTCGACAACTCTAATTTTATCATCTTTCCCTGGGTACAAGTTAACTACTCGTCCTTTTGGCCACGTGTTTCTCAGGCTATTGGAATCGACGATGATAACGATGTCACCATATTGTATACTCGCTGAGTTGTGTTGCCATTTCGTTCGATTGGTAAGAAAGGGTAAATATTCGTGAATCCACCGGTTCCAAAACATGTCGGCAAGCTTTTGGGCTGCTCTCCATTTCGAAAGGAGATTTATATTACTTTCTTGAAGAGAAGATGTACAAGGCATTGCAGCATAAGAAGGTCCGATAAGGAAGTGATTTGGTGTGAGTGGTTCAGGATCATCAGGGTCAATAGAGATGTGTGTCAGTGGTCTGGAATTGATGATGTTTTCAATTTCACAAAACATTGTTCTCAGGACATATTCATGGGGGTATTTTTCTTTTAAAATTGCATGTAGAATTTTCTTAACAATTTGAATAAGACGCTCCCAGGCTCCTCCCATATTTGGACTCAATGGAGGATTGAATTTCCATGTAATATGTTTCAAAGTACAAAACGTTTTGATTTCTGACTGATTCATTTTTTCCAAACATTCCCGTAGCTCTCTGTTTGCTGATTTGAAGTTGGTTCCATTGTCACTGTATAGTTCCTTTGGAAATCCCCTTCTACATCCAAACTGTCTCAAAACGTGTATGAATCCATCCGTGGACAGATCATGGGCTATTTCCAAGTGTACTGCCCTTGTGACCATACAAGTGAATATCACCCCGTATCGCATTTCATGACTTCTTTTCACTGTCACTAGAAGTGGTCCAAAATAATCGACACCGGTTTTGATGAAAGGTCGGATAGTTCTTTCAAGTCGACAAGATGGTAGTTGTCCCATAATTGGTATCTTTGGAGTTGATTTCCTATTTTTGCAAATTTGACATTTTGCCCGGATACCTTTCATTGCTTGTCGTATTCGTAAAATCCAGTATTTCTGACGAAGATTACTGATAATAGTTTCATGACCACAATGCTGAGCTTCTTCATGGTAGAATATCAACACAAGTTTA
Source organism: Chrysolina oricalcia (assembly GCA_944452925.2). Classification (NCBI taxonomy): domain Eukaryota; kingdom Metazoa; phylum Arthropoda; class Insecta; order Coleoptera; family Chrysomelidae; genus Chrysolina; species Chrysolina oricalcia. The sequence continues at coordinate 13,174,956 of OX101827.2, forward strand.
ACAATTTGATGATTAGGGTCTAAAATTATTGGATTTTTTTTTACTAAATTATCTAGTCTACCATTCAATCGAATAATTCCATTTTTGTCGAGAAAACAGGATAAGTTGAACAATCTACTGCTTTTTGGAAGAGTAAGATTTTTTCTTAAGTGATACAATTCTTCAGGAAATTAATGAGATTGAACATTTTAATATAAAAGCGTCTCTGCTTCCAAGACTTCGTCATTGATCATGGAGAAAAGTGAAGTTAATCGGTCCTTTTTGGAGGTTTTATTTGAAATATCAAATGTCTGAGATTGATTTTTTCTTTTACATTTCCCTATGAATCTCAACATCCACCCTGTGGAACGTAACAATTTTGTCCATTTAGAAAAGTATTTGATTGATGGTATAGGAATGATTGATTGGTCGAAATTAGAGAAAACATAATCTATTTTTTCCACCAGAAGTTGTTCTTCTGTAGCTATATCAAGAGATTTTTCTTTTGGCCATTCTTCTGGTGGTAGATAGAGAAATGATGGTCCAAATAACCAACGACTATTTTTAGAGAAATCTAAATGTCGATACCTTTTTGTGGCTTCATCAGCCACATTTTCATGTGAACTGATATGTCTCCAATCATTTACATTTGATATGGTTTGTATTTCTCCTATTCGTTGAGCTACAAAAACTGCATATCTTTGTGCTTCAGAACGAATCCAATGAAGCACTGTCTTAGAATCTGTCCAATAAAATATATTTTTGATGTTCAATTCTAGATTTGACTTCAAAAATTGTCCCAAACGTGCTCCCATCAATGCTGCTTGCAATTCCAATCTTGGAATTGAGACAGGCTTCAAAGGAGTCACTTTGGATTTTGCGTTTACAAAACTGACTTGAATTTCTGTATCATTCTGGCATCTTAAATAAGCTACTGTATCATACGCTCTTTCTGATGCGTCGCAGAATAAATGTAATTGAATATCTGTTCCTTTTCTGTCTAATGTAAAGTACATTCTAGGAATTTTCACAATAAAAATTGTTTCGAGATCAAATAACCATAATTGCCATTTTTCATTCAAGTTATCTGTTATTTCATCATCCCATCCAAGTTTACATCTCCAAATATCTTGAAGTATTTTTCCTTGTACGATGAAATGAGATAAAAAATCCTAATGGGTCAAAAATCGACATTACTACTTTGAGAATTTCTCTTTTAGTTGGTCTTCTTATGTTATCAAAAATTATATTGTTGATTTTATTGAATTTAGTTTGAAATGTGAAAGTATCATTGGAAGAGTTCCAAAATACTCCCAATATTATTTCTGTATTGTTGTCGGAATTTATGTCTAAGAAGGTTTTTTATTCATGAGCCAATAGAGAAGGATTGATGTCTTTAGTAATTTCTGGAGAATTTGCTACCCAGTTGCAAATAGTAAACCCTCCTTTCAAGTGAACATAGATAACGTCATTGATAAGTTGTTTACCTTCTTCGACTGAATCAGCATTACCCAAATAGTCATCCATATAATGGTGTTCAATGATTGCTCTGGCTGCTTCTGGATAGTCTTTTTCAAATTCTCGTGCGTTTCTATTTTTTGCCTCCTGTGCTAAGCATGGCCCACTGGAAGATCCAAAAAATACAACTTCGATTTGGTACACACTTGGGTCTCTGCTTCTGTCCATCTCTCTCCATAAAAACCTTTGGGCGGCGCAATCTTCTTTTCGCACTTTCACTTGCAGAAACATTTCTTTTATGTCACCTGTGAAAGCAAATCTTTTAGTTCTGAAATTAAGCAAAATTTTGTGCAGGGAATTGTATAAATCAGGACCAGTCATCAGAAAATCATTTAAACTATAATTATGAGATTTTACTGAAGCGTCGAACACTATTCTGAGTTTTGGCTTGTTGGGGTTCATGATTCCGAAGTGAGGTAGATACCATATCTTCGAGGAAGGCTCATTCACTTCTTCTTCTGAAAGTTTTCGTATATATCCTTTCGTCTGGAGATCTTTCATTTTGTCGCAATATTCTTTACCATAAATAGGATTCTTGTCCATTTTCCGTTCAGTACTGAATAATCTTGTCAATGCTATATTCCTGCTTTCTGGAAGAACCACTTCTTCATTCCTCCAAAGAAGACCAGTTTCCCATCTATCGCCAATCCGTCTCATTGTTTTGTCTAAAATTGCTTGTGATCTTCTGTCTTCTTTTGACAAGGATATTTTGGAATTCTTCGTCCCAGATATATCAATTTTCCATTGATCTTTTACTAACTTATGGAGTAAGTCTAGATCATCTTTTTGTTGGTGACTCACATGACAAATAAACCTAAGATTTGAAGAATTATCGTTTTTAAATCTAGAATCTATATTGCCGTGTAATACCCAACCAAGTAATGTCTTACTCAGTGCTGGACCATTCCAGGGACCAGTGACAATTCTCCTATTAACTAATAGTGGCCAATTGTCTTGTCCAATCAGAATTTTTGGATGAGCATTATTCATAGACATACATTTATTATTTAGATAAGGATATTGTTTAGTAATTACCTCAGAATCCACTGTCTAGCTAGGAAGTGATAACCCTTTCATTGTTCGAGCATGTCTTACTTGAAATTCCTGATTTCCTTCTTCTGATTTTATTGTAAAACTAACCAATCTTGAATCCTCCTGTTCTTCGACCTGGTTATTTGTCCACTGGATGCACAATGGATGTAGCTGTCCTTGAAGATCCAAAGAATCAGCTAAATCTTGATCAATTATTGTCACAGTTGATGCATCATCTAGAAGTGCATCAGTTTTAATTTTGATTGTATTGTAACTGATGATTACAGGTAAAAATTTTAGTAGAACATGCGTATTAGTTGAAATATGACAGTTCACTTCAACTCTATCAGATTCATCATGTATTATCATTTCTTCGTCGACACGATTTGTCAGTTCTGTTTCGGATTTATGTAAGAGTCGATGGTGTGGTTTCCTACAATTATTTATTCCACATGATTTTTTCTTCCTACAGTTAGAAATGGTGTGAAATGGAATGAGACATGAGAAACACATTTTATTTGAGGTAATGAAATCCCATCTCTTATCATCTGAAAAAGATTTGAAAGTAGGACACGTGCTCAAATGATGTAACTCTTTTTTGCAGCAGATACAGTTTTTCTTATCGATACATGTTAACGTTGTATTTTTTTTTACCAACATAACGCCCTGTATTGAAATTCTTGTCATTATATGTCGTGTCATAAAATTTTGGCATTTTAATCTGACAAGCTGTCATTGACTTCTAATCCAGTCACAAATTAAAATCAATCAATTTGAAATTTTGTGTTTTCTTAAGGTGCATTTAGTCAACATAAACGTAACTTTAGCACAAGCCCTGACATAAACATAACCGTGAAAATAATTTTTTATCAGACCTAATATTACACGAGTTTTAGATTTAGGCATACATTTGATAATGATAGGTACATTTTATGACATGAAACTTTAGGTACACGTGAATTAAGAACAATATTTTTATCGTAAAAGTAAGATTCTTATAAAATTGGGATTTTCAAAGTGACAAGTTTTTAGCATAAACTTAATATTGTTGTATAAATGGTGCCATTTGATTTAACAGATTCAACTTTCGTTTTTAACATATATTTAAGCACAATTTTAAAATGATGTTGACTAAATGCACCTTTACTGGAAATAAACTCAACCCACATCATTTTGTAAGAGTTTGGGAGTTTATTCAATAATTCCTGCAAAAGAATTGGATTTTGCAAGTGATCCTGTTCATCGAGAGACTCGATAGTTCCTACAAGATTTTTAACCTCATCTGAGAAATCTATCAGCAAGTCCAATTTGTCTTCTCTCACGGTAGGAATATTTTTACTTTCTCAAGAAGCATGAATATTATTTGCTGAGATTGTCCAAATCTATTTTGCAAAATGCTTATTATTTTATCCACATTTTGGGGCATATTCAATAGACTGAACAATTTTAAGAGCGTTTCTGAAGTCTACTTTGGTTTTCCTCCTGAGAGTATCCACAAATTTTTGTCGAATTACGAAATTGATAGATAAAATTTGGCCATTCCATAGGATTTCCACTGAGGAACGGCAAATCGTTTGGCATGGACTGACGTGCAAGTAGTTTGGCAAAGTGAGAATTTGGTAATTGATAATTATTTTCTGGAGCATTTGAATTCATTGTGATATTAGGAGTAAATCTTACCTCATCTTTGTTTTCCACTTCACTCTTTCCACTTTCTTTTCCATTCACATCTTTCCATGGATGACATCCCCTAATCCACCTTTCAATGCTAGGATTACTCACCGAAACACACTCTACTGACCCATCATTCATCTTACTGTCTTCCTTTTCCAATTCCTCTTCTTCAATCTTTGATAATTTCAGGGCAAACTCTAAATCTAGCATTTCTTGTCGTTTCTTCAGCTCTTCTTGTTCCAGTTGCTTTTTCTTCATTGAAAATTCTAACTCCGCTTGTCGACGTCTGTTTTCGCTGTTCCTCGTCTGATGCAATGTAGCTTTAGATGAAGCTTTACTTCCTTTCGTTTTAGTACTATGAGAATGCCGTAGTACTGGACATGATTTAACTTGGGAAGCCTCTTCTTCAATAGCTGATATTTTGGCAGCTCTTTCTTTGCAACGTTGACTACGTCGTATGTGCGTATTTTCGGACATGATATACCACAGATTAGTTCAGTTTAGGCGAAGGACCATGTGTTGGGAGTCGAAATCTTACCTGAATATAATAAGTATTTATATTATCCCGGCTGAATGAACGATTTTCGGAAGGAAAATTCAAGTAAAATTTCTTGACAAATGTCTTTTTATTTATTATTCTCAAAAACAATAACAATAATGAAAATATTTTAAAACTATGGTGAAAATCTGCAACCAGCAACAATCACTATACTAGTCCATCGCAATAAAAAACAAAGTTGGTATCCACTTCCGGCATAACCGGAAGTCGCAGACAACTGAAAATATTTTAACTGAAACGAGCTCCTTGGTAAACTACCGTACAAACATTTTCAGAAAAATAGTCCCAGTAGTTTCCCATATACATGTCGACTCAGCTCATTGTGTGTATATTTTGACAATTGTTAAATGAATATAAATAGTTGTAATGTTTTACAGATTCCATAGAAAATAGTATAGATCATGCCGTTGGAAATGTGGAAGAGGGTACTGAGCAACTCATCAAGGCATCAAGATATCAGAACAGTTACAGGAGGAAGCTCATCTATTTAGTTTTAATCGCGCTAATTATTGCTGCTATCTTAATTGGTATTTTAGTATCAGAACTGAAAAAATAGTTATATCTGTAATATAAATACTTTTACATACATGTTATATAATATATACACTCTCATTATTTAGGTTTTGTATATGCCATTTAATTTTATAATTTTTATCTTTATTACTCAAAAATATATTTTATTGTGCAGTGAAAGTGTTCTGTATATATTCAAAAACGAAGTTGTTTCAATTCTTGTTTCTTCCTTGTAGTAGAAGTCATTTTCAAACGTTTGCAGTTCTAGCTTGTGCTGGCCCTCTTTGTTGAGCAGTTTTCAAACATTTCTTCATTTGCAACATCACTATAATAGTTGTTTGCCAAATCTCAATATTTTTTTTTGCAGATTATTTTTTTTAATTTTCATTCTGACGCATTATTTATAAAAAAATACCACAATAGGATACAAAATCAGTAGAATCATACAATAATGCACACAATAATAGAAATAGCATTTGAATACTAACTGCTTTGGCAGTGCACAGAAGTGAACACAGTGCAAATATCTGAAGGTTGTTTTAATTAGACCTGCATATTCATTAACTTGTTACAAATTCTATTCATGAAATGTCCAAATGGAACAACAATAATATCACATTCTGAATTAAAACGACAAGAACTTTTTGTGAAGAATTACTGTTTATCCTAAAACAAAAAATAAAAAAGTATTCCATATGTCGCCAATTTAAGTGGACACACTATAAATTTGACATTTTAGTAATTTTATACAATTTATTTTCATTATACATCTTCACACATACACTTTTATATATTTATTAATTTGGTTTATAACAAGAATTTGTACAATAACTCTTAACCTTTCTCATTCAGGATTTTATGAAAATAGGCAACTTTCATCCTGTTTAAATCTTTTTCACACCAATTGAGATTTCGTCATTACATCAAGCAATAGAGCATAAAATGCGTGAGTTTTTAACAAAAATACCAGTAGGAAACTGACTATGCCATCACATGGGGGACAGTCCGTAGTTATATTCTGATATGTTTTCGACTCGCAACTGTCATTTATTAATTTGTTATAAACATTGAAATAACAAAAAACGTGTTTTTTTATTTGTTTTGCTTATAAAATGAAAACTAATAGAGCAATCTGGTTGCTCCAATGAAAATAATTGTAGATAATTGAAATACGAACAAAATGGGATGTTTTATAACCTGGTCGGATCATTAGCAACAGAGAAAAACAGGAAAAACCGGAAAATTTTGCAATTTTTTGAAAAATTCATAACTCCGCCATTTTTCAAGAAGTAGGATTGGCCTTTCTCCTGAAAGTATTGAAACATGTGTAGTTTATGTATGCACAAAACAGGCACTGTCGGGTCGTTAGTTTTGACACAATAGCAATTTAAATTTTTTTTTGCACTTCTTTCAGCGTGCCTGGATGCTCTAGTGATAGCCCGATTTCAATTTCTCAAAAAGATTATGAAAGTAGAAGTATACTACTACAAAACTTATATTCTCATTTTGCGCTAAAATGGTGCGAAATGGTTGAAAAATGCATGCAAACATGACTGAAAACGACCGAGCCCGCATTAGCTGCCGAGTGGTAGGACAGAGGGGAATTCTTCTAATGAACGAGTTACGTGATAATACGCTTCCCCTCATCTCCCACTCACTCCTTCCACTCGACCGCTTCTACCAGCTCAGCCGTTTTGAGTCATGTTTGCAAGCATTTTTCTCCCATTTCGCAGCATTTAAGCGCGAAATGAGAATATACAATTTGTGGTACTGTACTTTTACTTTCAAAATCTGTTCTAGGAATTGAAATCGGACTATCACTAGAGCATCCAGGCACGCTGCAAGATAGTGCAAAAAAAATTCAAATTGCAATTTTGCCAAAACTAATGATCCGTCAGAGCCTGTTTTATACACTCATAAAGTACACATGATTCAATACTTTCATAAGAAGGGTCAACCCTATTTCTTGTAAAATGGCGGAGTTATGAATTTTTTGAAAAATCGTCAAATTTTCCGGTATTCCTCCGTTACTAATGATCCGATCGGGTTATAAAACATCCCATTTTGTTCGTATTCCAATTATCTACAATTCTTTTCATTGGAGCAACCAGATTGCTCTATTAGTTTTCATTTTATGAGCAAAACAATTTTTAAAAAACACTCATTTTGTTATTTAAATGTTTATAACAAATTAATAAATGACAGTTGCAAGTCGAAAACATAACAGAATATAACAACGAGATGTGTTCCATGTGATGGCACAGTCGGCTTTCTACTAGTATTTTTGTTAGGAGAAAATGCTATTTATTGGCCTACATAGCAATGTTAACAGATGAATGAAGCATCCTGTATTGTTTTCATGTGTGAGATGAGATATATGTCTGAGCTAGCTTTAACTTAAGGGTCTTCATCCCTGAAAAAGGGGGAGTCAGAAACGATTTTTTTTTTTCGGAGTAGAGAAGGGTTGTTTGATTGTATAAAGATAAAAATAATGAAAAAAATATTTTTTGACTTTTAAATGAATGAAAAGGATATTTTCCCCCATTTTTGGGCATTTTCGTTCAGTTCCACCATCACAACGAACGAATATTTTGGTGTTTCTTTTCAGTATCGAAGTCTATCATTCGCCCAGTTAAACGACTTTCTCATTTTTCTCCTAGATATTAATTTTTTTTGGGATTAATTTTACAAAAATGTGTTGTTTTCGCGAAATGGGTTTCCTTGCTTTATTCCTTTTGAAATGAGAAATATCCCGCTTTATCAAAGTCAACTAATAAAGGTTTGGTTCAGCCGTCGATCAGTGAAAAGTAATTATTACTCACAATTCTAGATTCAGAAATGGAACTGAATTTCTTTTAAATGACACACCCCTCAGGTTGCTCCTCCCACACGACTGGTGAGGAAAAGAGAGAGTATCATATATCCAGTATGACATCTGGCACAGGGTCGGCTCGGGAATGGGAAAAAAGAAAACTCATTCGGGTCGATCCAAACTATGGAATATTATAACTTTTACAATTAATAGCTTTTTTCAACAACATGTGTTTATCACTTGGGGGACAATACTCCATAACATTTTAATATCAGGAAAAACCAAGTCCAGAATGTTGGACGAGTTTCGTGATTTCTGATACGATTCCATTCGAAATTGGTATATAGAAGCTTTAGGGTTGGGATGTCATAATTTTTTTTGATAATTCTATTTTGAGTTGGTATTGATATAGGGATTTTGTGGTCGGATATTATGATTTTTTTGTCAATGATTGATAATTCGAAATGACATCTACAAAACGGTGGACGAATAAATTATTGTCCTATTCCGTTCAAAATAAGAATGTAGGGGTTCTTTGGATCGGTGATTTTGACTTTTATTGTCAAAATAAAAAAATTCAAGATGGCGGCCTCGAGATTTAAGGTCAGATTTAATTTCAAATTTGTTTCTAGTTTTTAGAATAGGAGATGAGTTTTTCGAAAGTAAATAATAATATTTACGAATGATCTAAAGAAAATATTCGTGCATTTGAATAAAATCTTGTCTTAAAAATATTTTTATATTTATATTTATCAGGAAATACACTCTCCACTTCGTCAGGGCTATGTAGCGAGAATTTCGGAGTTAGTGGCATATTTTTACGCATATTACCTAATAACTTGTTCTTGTGACTCCCATATCGGCAACTCCGTTCAACATTGGTTTCCAATACAATGGTTTATTTGGGCGGCGCGGCGTTTTTGATGTTCCTTTGAAGTTGAAAAGCTACAGCGGAATGTTTCAGTGGCAGCATCGTAAACAATCGAAACATATTGACTTGATACCAGGTGATTGTTACGGCTTTTTTGTTTCTTTGGCGGCATTTATATCGAGAATCGTAATCATTCGAATTTATTCGCTCCGTTTTATTATTTTCATTAATGAATAGAAGGTTCACAATTATTTTTATCAAATTCAAGGAAAACAATATACTTAACTTATAGAGTCTCATATTGTTTCACCCTTTATAGAGAATAAGACATATGTACCTAAACTATGTACCTTTCCTGCAACAAATTACATTCAAATCGAGAAAATAGTTTTCAAGAAAATCTCGATCAGATCTTATTGGTAACTATTTTCAATAACTAACTTGAAAGTCAAAATCTGATAACTGATTTTAAAATTTTTTATTCATGATTCCACATCAGATTTTATATTAATCAATTCAAATTAATGCATTCATATTCACCTAAATAGTAATTTTGAACAGAATGCGACCATAACTCACAAAATAAACCAATAGGAGCTGCCATTTTGAATTATTGAAATTTGATGAAAAATTAATTATCATCATTTCTGAAATTTGGAACATTGAATTTGCTCACTATAGAGCAATTTTTGACACATTTGGAAAAAATCCAAATTCTGTTTTTTCCGGAAATGACATCAACTTTCGATTTTCAACTAGGACACCGTGTATATTATTACATTTTTGAAATCTGCATAATTTTCTGAATCCAATGATACCTCATAGTTGATATTTCATTCGTCAAAATACCCATTTTATTTTTCGATCTAGAGAGCCATGAACTCCCTAAAATTATTCCAAATAATCAAAATAATGCTACAGCATCGAAATTTCTGACAGATGAAATATCAACTATGAGGTATCATTGGATTCAGAAAATTATGCGGATTTCAAAAATGTAATAATTCACAGGGTTTCCCATTTGAAAATCGAAGGTTTCATGTCATTTCCGGAAAAACCAGAAACTGTTTTTTTTTTCAAATATGTCAAAAGATGCCCTATAGTGAGCATATTGAATTTTCCAAATTACAGAAATATAGCTACAGAAACGAAGGAGAAAAGGGCGTGTACCATGAGTCTGTATCACACGGTATAGAATTCGACCATGAATCACGAAACTCGTCTGCCTTTTTCAATTCCTGAATTTTTACAAATAAAATCATTATCTTCGAACCGAAAAACCACTACGTAGTTAGGGTAGAACCCGCCCAGAAATTATAAAACTTTTCTGTCATTTCAAATTCACGAATTTTAACAGAAATCATCAGGATCTCTCAACCCAAACACCGATTTTGAATCAAATCGGACATAATCACAAAACTCGTCCGCCATCTTAAATTCATCAATTTTGACAAAAGATTCATAATCTCTGAGCCAGAAAAACCCACAGACAAATTTTGAATCAAATCGGACCATAATCACAAATCTCGTCCGCCATTTTGAAATTATTAATTTTGACGAAAGATTCATAATCTACGACCCCGAAAACCTGCACATACCCATTTTGCTACTGTTATGAACAGTGAACACCTATCAAATATCAAATGATTCGGACGTCTGCAAGTGTAAATTTTGTTCAACGATTCCATATTACAACCCACATAAAGCATACAGGTCAAATTAGTATGAAACGTGTAATAAGAAAAACAAGTTTCCCATAAAAGTAATTCTGGTCCAATACATAAAAAAAATAGAATATACTGTTTACGTCAGCGTTGTATACTTATTTTGTGCTGCATGCATGTCATGTTTTACTTGACATTACCTTTTATCTGATATTTCAGACGTCATTATCTATTTCTATTTGCGGTTTACTTCTCAAAATTCACATTCAAAACATTTCCGAGATAGTTCAAACAGAATTTGCTAAAATATTTTTTTATTCTTGATATTGTGTGACTGGATTCCATTATATCCATACATTTGAAATTTTCAGATTACCACGAAAACAAATAGGCTTTAATCTAGATTTGTAATTTGGAAGAACGAGCACCAAATTATCTAATTCGGACCAGTATCTGTCGAGAATCGCCAAGTTAGAGGTGAGGCGGAGTTTGTATTTATTCCATCGGGAGAACACGCACTGCCATCTGGCGATATACGTTTCTTATATAGGAGGCTAAAGAGCTTTAATGGTGAATGAATGCTTCTACTGACTAGACTATTTTTTCAATTTTCCTTAATACATATTTTCAAAATTTCTATCTTTTTACCTTTTGATATTTTCAAGTTGATGTGCCCCCATCGCCATCTGTCGAATAATTGTTATGTATCATCTCTCAAAAAGTAGAATTTTCAGTCTCATTGTTCCTCATCAAACCGTTCGAATTTATTGAGGCAAGGGTACCATTCAGATCTGCAAATTGAAGTATCTTTTCAACGATATGTCACTTGACTCCCCATGCCATTTGAAACTTTCAAATTCATGTGTGTCCCCGCTCCTTCTATCGATCAATCACAATGATTTTTATTTCAGAAAGTAGTCGGTGAAACCATGATACCATTTAACCCTCTCAATAACATTTTCGTGTAGACATACCTTGACAGTGTTCAAATGTTAATATGATTTTCTTAAAGCAAAGTTAAAGTCAAAATATGCTTTATTGCCGGAAGTTAATGATAAACTTATTGACAAAGCTTCATTGTATTAAAGTAATGTTAAAAAATTTATGGAAATTAAATTATTACCTAAAAAGTATAATGGTGATACCCCCTACCATCGGCACATCATTATTGATGAGAGGGAACACCACCACTATATGCGCTCCGGGGCGACTTAACAAATGAAAAATAAAAAGGGGGTGCATTTGCTATTTCAACTGCAGGGAAAAACCCGGAAAAAACCTACAGTACCACCATATGGTCCTTGGTGAATGAGGGAATGGAACAATACAACAATTAAACATAAATACATGCTCAATCATCAAGTACTTCTCCATCTCTGCCATTGCAGCCCGATCACCATTTCATCATCAGATGAGTATGCACATGAACTCAGAAAAAAAAATGTTAATGACATCAAAATGTTAAAACTCTAAGCTCGATTCATGATCCAAAATGATGACTTTATTTTCACATCTTTTCTGAAACGAGAAAATGATGTGATACTTTAAATATTTATTGGAAGGTGATTAAACATCTTACATCCATTATAAAATATCGAGTTCTTGATAAGTGTACTTTTTGGAATTGAAAGTTTTACATCATTACTCTGTCTGGTACTAGGATCAGAAGAACTGTTTCTAATAGAGAACTTTGTTTTGTGTTTGTGTATCAAACAGTTTCAAGTATAAAAATAGCAATAACTGTACGTATCAAAAGAGGTGTACCTCAAGGGTCAATGCTTGGTCCTCTACTGTACATACTATATACCAATGATGTGACTGAAGCTATTGATGAATACATGGTTCAATATGCTGATGACTGCTCAGTAATCTTCAGTTCAACTGAACGCCACTTTCTGCAATCCAATATCTTCTCCAAATTGAATCTTCTGGAGGGGTATTTTTCGGAACACAACCTTAAACTAAATACTGACAAGACCCAAATTATCTCCTTTGCCCAAAATGGCACTGATAATAGTATAAGTGATGGTGTAACCATTTTAGAACCAGTAACCCAACTCTCTTTTCTTGGCATTATAATCGACTCAAAACTTGACTGGAAGAGTCACACTGAAAAAGTTGCAACTCATAATAATATATCAAGGTACTGCTATGCCCTGAAAGTAATAACACAGAATATTTCTACTGAGGCTGCAATGCTGGCATACAATGGGTATGTACAGAGTCACATCAGATATGGTATCATTCATTTTGCTAAAACGATGCATGAGAAAAATTTTCAATCTTTCACAGAGGGAAAGCTGCAAAACAGTGTTCATAGAAAAGAGAATACTAACTCTAACTAGTCTCTATATTTATGAGTCTGTAATATTTGTTAAGGAGAACATATCTCTCTTTACAATCTATAACCGGAATCACACCCACAATACTCGTAATAAAAAACAACTATTGAATACAAAGACACATTTAACTTATCTACAAAGAAATATACCTTTTTCATTGATTTCAATCTATAACAAGATACCTGAATCTCTTCGAATCCTGTCTTGCAATATCATGAAGATCAAATTGAAAAAATTACTTCTCTCCAAAGCATACTACTCGCTGCATGAGTTTTTCGAAAATGTGATTTAATTTTTGCACCATATAGACACTCTATTTAGATATTTAAATTAGTTGGTTTTTATATTGTACTTTCTATAATGTATTGTGTTTTTACTCTGTGTTTTGTATTTCTTCTGTTTTTAAACATGTTTCCAGGTGGCTTACAATTTAATGAATATGCGACAATATATTTATGTATTTTACTGTATACTCATTTTAGGAACTATGGCATGTAAATGTTGTATATTTTTTTACCTGTATATAAATATTACTGTTTTTTATTGTATAAAAAATGACATGTTCTACACCCGTAAGGGTTTTTGTACTTACAAGGAACTAATAAAGACTCTCTCTCTCTCTCTCTAATAATTTTATGTTTAAGAAAGAGAGGTCGGCATGAATCCCCATATTTCACTTTGCATAAATACCGCAGATCACGCTTTTGCAAAATTAGGACAGTCTGTAAACGATGACTACAGCAAACTCCCCAAAATGCAATACCATATCTTAGATGCGATTCAATAAGAGAATGATAACCTGGTTTTGAACCTGAAAATCCTAATTCATTCAAGATAACTCTCATTGATTAGCAATCCGAAGAGAGCTTTTTACATAAAATTTCAACATGCTGTTCAAATTTCAACGAATTATCCAGATAAAGTCCAAGGAATTTTAATGTCATTTTATTTTCAATGATGCTATTGTCTAACGGAATGTTTTCAAGATGACATCTAAAAGATATCATGTTTTTTTTTATGTTGAATGGTAGTAAAGGTACATTTAGTCAACATAAACGTAACTTTATCACAAGCACTGACATAAACATAACCATGAAACTTCAGGTACACGTGAATGATGGACAATATTTTTATCGTAAAAGTAAGATTTTTATAAAGTTGGGATTTTCAAAGTGACATGTTTTTAGTATAAACTCAATATTGTTGTATAAATGCATTTGATTTAACAGATTCAACTTTCGTTTTTAACATACATTTAAGCACAATTTTAAAATGATGTTGACTATACTCCATTCCAAATAAGAATACAGCATGTGGCGCCGTGATCAGTGAGGAAAACTCACACAGCTGAATCCAAGGAAAGCGCCAATTTAGAAAAATGTACTAGGTATACTTTCGGAAAGCAGCTTATATGGTATTGCTCTATGTGATACTGGCTTGGATTTTAACCAATTAGCATGAAGCTTGAGCTTCCAGCACTGTATTATTATTTGGAATAGAGTATAAATGCACCTTAAATTCGAATCACACCAATCTTTCACTTTTTTCAGATCAAAACGTATCATTTGATCAAGATCGTGCTTGTTTTTAAATAATTACTTTTTCATGACAAAAATTTTGAAAAAATTTGAGATAGGAGTGGTACATATATGTACCAAGTCTCTTGATGTGGTACATGAATATACCAAGTTTTCTATCAGATGAACAATTTGTTTTATGATACAAGGAATTTTTATTTTATGGTAATAACATAGATTTTGAATATGATATAATGCAAAACAAGATTTGCAAATTGTGACGTCACATTCGCGGAAAATGGTCTTCGTCCATGTCTTCTTATTATTATGAGTACACCTCGTATAACGTCTCCTTATTTTGCCTTATATAGGAACATGTAAAAAGACATTTCTCAAAATTTATTAATTTTTTTGATAACTGACTTTTGCTAGATAATCGCAGAATCACGATATAGTTTGTAGTAGGTATCTGTAATTGAAGAATCTGAAACATTTTATGTATACATGAAAAACTGCAGGTTCATATAAGTACCAAAAGACATAAAAAACCAAGCAAATGCGAAATAAAGAAGAACATACCGATATGAAAATAGTAAACAGCAACTATTCCCAGAGTTTTGCATAAATTTGTAGGATTTTTTACGTGATATTTTAGCAATAAATAGCAGATATGAGAGTGGCATACACACAGCACTTTGTTTACTAAAATACTAGGTTAAAAATAACCTGGAGGGCGCATTCGATTAACAAGTGATATCTACGTCTAAGAGTGCTTATTGGTACTGATTGGTACACATGAATACCATTTCATATGGATAAATATCGATGCAGTATCCTCAAAACATTCACTGGTACATAGGTGTACCAGGAGTGGCAAAAGGGTTAAAACGGTTTTGGTCCAAAGTTTGTATGCTGAACTGTTCAAAAGTTAACAGGAGGGTGGGGGCTATAAAAATCTGCACTGTAAATGTATTTATCACTTTAAAGCACTGAAATGTTATAATTCCCACTGAAAGCACTATAATACAAGAGAATTATATTCTTAGAAAAATGTATTAAAATCAATATAGTACATGATATGGTTCATTGAATAAATTAATCATTAAAAGTGATCCTAAGTGGTAAACTAGGCCAAAGTACAGGCTTAGACTTTTCTAAATGTTTTTCATAGTTGAGTTGTATTGCTGTTTCCATTCCCATCAGTTTTTGAGCTTTCTCTCCATATAACTTACTCATCTCTTCTGTTCTCTGTTTGATATTTGGAATATTGGGGAGTATGACCACATCTTCTTTGTCCTTATTCTTATCACTAGTCCTTTTTTTAGTCACTTCATCAGTCTTTGGATCCGTTTCTTGCCACTCATAGCTGTGGGACTGTTCTTCAATTGTTTTAGCGTAGACATTCCTCAGGTGCTGTCGTAACATTTGATTCTCATACTCTAAGCTTATTGCCCGTGACTTCCAGTAAGCAATTTGATCCTGTCGCTGCCATTCAACAACCTCTGAAGGTACACTGGGCGTGCAACTTGAGGGGACCCAATCCATATCAGTAATATCAAATACTTCCACTGCAGAACATAGATCTTGTGTTCTTCGATTGTATCTGACTTTCCTCAAAGACTTGTAGTAATTAAATCTCCTACGTTGTCTCCTTTGTCGCCTTGTCAGACCTTTCGAATTTTTTATGGTTCTGGATTTTGAATCAAGATCGGTTTTTCTAGTTGTTCTTTTCTTCAGATCTCCTTGAACTTTTAAAGTTTCAACTATTTCGGACATGGTTACATTTTCGAATCATGAGTTATGATTACCGTTGATAATGAAAAATGTTTATGCGAGATTATTGGATATAATTTTAAATACACAGTCTAGTTTAGGCACAGCTTAGACAAAGCTAAAGCTGTGGATTAGTAGGCTCAAACCGCTCAAATGTCTTTAACCTAACCTGAAACCTGACCTATAAGTTATTTTTCTTCTTAATTTATTGGCCCTTGCCACAGCCCTTGCTCCGTATTGGTGCATTCAGCCAGGTCACATCATGGGGATACTATTTGGTTTGATTTACATCATTTTGTAGCCCTTTTAAGACTTGTTCATACTTCATATTATCGCGAATTTCATAATTTTTCTGCGGATATAATGGCTGCCAGTCATACCAGACCAATCCTTGATGCAGAACCATGTCGGCATCAACTATTTAAAATTGCAAAAATTCGCAAGGGTGTGAACGCGACTTCAATCTAGTTTGAGTAAGGTTATTCTGGACTTTCATTGTCTAAAAAAGATCAAAGAAAAATTCAATTCTCTACAATTTTTTAATCACGAAGTTTCAACTGTTAAAATGTACAGTCGTTATCAAGTGTATAATGCGACAATCTCAAGGATACTTCTTATATATGCTATGGATAACTTTGTGTCATTAGCCTAGGGGTAATTTGGCGTTATTCAGGTAAGCTTGTTAATTACAGTGCCGGGCTCCTCCGGTACAGCATTGTTATTTCTTATCGCAATTTCAATTGATCCATGCCTCTAATTAAGGGTTTCCACACATTACGGATTTCTATGCTAGCTTGACTGAAGACTTTGTTGTTCATAATATATGTATGCACTCTCTTTAAACTTCCTTCTATACCAGACCTCTTCTTTATGGATGACTTCGGCTTCAGTCCATTTTATAAGTTGTGTTGGGTCGTCCAGAGATGATCCGCTATCCCTGACTTTGATGTTTCTCCTCGTTGAGTGTTTCTCTTGTGTTCAGCGAGTCTAACGCTAAGTGGTCTCTTAGTTTCTCCAAGATAAGCTTCACCGCATTCACAAGGGAATGAAGGGGCCCGGCACTGTAATTAACAAGCTTACCTGAATACCGCCAAATTATCCCTATATAGGCCACTGAAATATAAATATAACTGGAACGCCAATACGGGTATGTGCGCGAAGAATTTTTGTACCCCTCCTGGGCACTAAAATGTGAACTTATGCATCGCCGCAGTAGACGAAAATCATATCTTTGATTATCACAGAGACCGGTTAATGATAACGTAAGTCCTTGATTAATGAATTTTTCCAGGAGCGGCTTTTGTTTCATTCCATTTCATTATACCTGGCTGGCACCAATTGGCAATGGCACTTAATGATAATGACATTATGCATATAAGTATGGCTTGGCTTGTAGTATTTCTTTGTGTTTAGTTTCACTAGTGCGACGAGTGCAAATATTTGCTTTGTGTCATTGTGCCTTTGTGTTTGTATTCGATTATATCATTGAATTTGGATTGTGGTTCTTGTAGAATAGTTGAAAATAATGGGGTTCTGTATGGTATTGCAATGCAAAAAAAGCCGTAAAAATACCACTTTATTCTTTTTCAGGTATGTTTCACCTGTTAATATTCTCAGTTGTTCAGTAACATGAGGTATTAATGATAGGAACATTATAATAAGTTGTATTCAAAGTTATTCTAGGAATTTTCTATCTTTTTGTTATTCTCTAAAGGAATGAAATTTTTTTCATCTTACTTCATTATCCATTTCAGTTTAACTAAGAGAAGACATTGCTCATGGATGAAAGCCATTGGCAGAGATCCAAATAATGAAAAACTATATAAGCACTGGAAATTATATTTGTGAAGAATCGAGGAGGGCTGATTAGACCATCAGATGACATCATAAAAATAAGTATGTTCTGTGAAAAAAAACTCCGGTTCATCTTGGATATTAATCAAAATAAAGTTCCACAAGAACAAACTTTTTTTAACGTTTTGATTCATAAATTATCCAATGAATTGTTGGCACTTAATGTTTTTAAGTGCCTAGATAAGCATGTTCTTGACAATTCTTTTTTAGATAATCACAAGCTTAAGTTGAAAAAGACATCTGTGGAAATTTATCTGAAAATAAAACTATATCATATTGGGAGAAAACAAACCGAGGATATAAGAGGTCTTGCGATAAGGAAAAAGCTAAATAAATTGATTTTGTTTTCTCATCAATAACTCTTATTAATTATAATAAATTAAGTAAGCAGCTTGTAGTATATAGTAGTTGATTTGTAAGTGATTTTGTTGAATAAATATATTTTGTACTTGATTTTGTATGTTTTCTGGGTTTTTTGTATTTCAGATGATTGATCAGTGTTCTAGTTTTGCTCAGTCAATTGAATAAAGCTATTGGTATGATTACTTTGAAAATGGCATATCAGTCCCTATTTCATTGTCATCTCTCATCAAATTTTGAATATGAATAAGATGTATGATAACTAAAATTAATCCATGAACAAGAGAGATATTCACAAGTGGGAAAATCTGAATAGAATATTTATTATTTTTCCACGATTTTATATTTGTGGTGAATGAATTTTATGTTGATCTAAATCATCACAGATTCGTAATTACAAACACGTCTAAATATTACGGACCAAGCCGGTCCTGTTTGAAATATTAGTGCGCATGTTCACAAGTTCACTTTATTTCACTGGAATATAACCTTTATTGACATCTGCGCGAGGTTCAAATTGGTACACTTTTGAGAAATTGCTTTGGCGTTCCAGTTATATTTATATTTCAGTGATATAGGCTCATGACACAGTTATTCATAGCATATACATCAGTGCGGCTATTTTTAGCCCCCCCCCCCCCCGTTAACTTTTGAACGGTTCAACGTAGAAACATGAATAAAAAACTGTTTGGAGGGTTTCACCGATACTACTTTTTGAAATAAAAAATATGGTGATTGCTCGACAGGGGGCATGGGGGGTCAAGTGTGTCACATCGTTGAAAAGATAATTCAATTCTCTTTACAACCATCTAATTTTTTTTTTATTTAGTTGGAATTTTTTTCACAATCCAAAGAAATATCAAAAATAAATGCGGATCTGAAAACTACTAATAGCTCGATAAATTTGAATTGTTTGTTTTGGATTAATGAAACCAAATATATTTTGATACTACTTTTTGAGAGAAGAAACATTGAAATTACTCGACAGATGGCGCTAGGGACAGATCAACTTGAAAATTTCGAAAGGCATATAAATCGATATTGAGAAAAAATTTCTCAACAAAATTCAAAAATAAATAGAAGGTTGTGAAGAGAATTGAATTCTCTTTTCAATGATGTGACACTTAACCCCCCATGCCATTTAAAAATTTTGAGTTAATGTGCCCCCCCGCGCCCCCTTTCGAGCAATCACCATATTTTTTGTTTCAAAAAGTAGTATCGGTGAAACCTTCCAAACGGTTTTTTATTCATGTTTCTACGTCGAACCGTTCAAAAGTTAACAGGGGGGGGGGACTAAAAAAAGCAGCACTGTATAAGAGGTATCCTTGAGATTGTCGCATTATACACTTGATAACGACTGTAGATTTTAACAGTTGAAACGTCGTTATTAAAAATTGCAGAGAATTGAATTTTTCTTTGTTCTTTTTTAGACAATGAAAGTCCAGAATAACCTTACTCAAAGTGAAACATTGTCAACCACTTTCAAACAAACATTCAATCTAGTTTGTTATGTTTGTACTGTATCATCAGTGTTGCTACTCCAGAATTTTTTTTCTAGTAGATCGACTTTCTGTTTTGAATTCAAAAAATCTCAGGTTTCATCCATCTGCGAATTGTATCGAAAGTAGAATCGGAAATTACGTGCCTTTTCGGTGTTTCGCCTTTATTCTCCTTCAATTGTGAATTTAAAATTGGATGAAAGAAAACCGCTCGGAGTATCGGAATACGGTCAATTTTCGAATATGTATCGTAGTTGAGAGCGCTATTATTTATTCATTCACATAAGCAGGTTTTGAAAACCTTACAAATCTGTCCTCAGGCTATTATGCTTTGTGGTTGTGTAGTTTGCCGCTGCTTTGAATACTGCTATGAATGGCTGCAAGTGGAGAGTCTTCCCCATCAGTTGCCTATTCACAGTGAGACTGCATCCATCGCCAGAATAAATTAGGATAAATCGTAATATTTACTGGAAAGTCTATTTGGCAATCGACGTAATGGCTATCGATAATTTTTTAATTACAAAAATCCAACGAATGTCATGGCCAAAGTGTCGAAGTGCTAGTGTTCGGAGGAAGTTATTCGACATCAAGGTCAAATTGTCTTTAATTCGAAGAGTAATTAATTTCACTAAATGTAATTTTTTGGACTCGAATCTATGCAGAAAACCCAAAACATTGAATCATATGCGTGTTCTCTCTATCTGCAGAATAAATACAATAAATCAAAAATGAAAAAAATTATTTGGAAAGAGGTAGGTAATTTCAAGCGATATACACTTGACGCCAGCACCGAAAGAACAAACGACATTTCAAAAAAAAATATTGTACGGGGCATAATAAGTCAAAACTGTCTTCGAATTTGTACTCAAAACAACTATTTTACTACTAATTCACTTTGTTTCTGAAAAAAAAATCAGTTATCTGAAAATTCCCAATTTGTCTCTCTTCTCATGGAAACAATCCCGTATCTATATAACTTTTGTAATTTATATCGATTTTGCAAATAACACGAATGATTTTATTATTTTGGTTTTCTGTATAGATTCGGGTCTCAAAAATTACATTAAGTGAAAATAATTCCTTAAGTCCCATTTGTTTCCGAAATTATAAGATATGAAATTGCTCTTCGATTCAAACACAATTTGACCTTGATTTGAATAACTCCTCCAAACACTGCTCCTTGTGTTTTTTTCTGACAATTTAAAAAAAATTTCACAGCCTTTAATAACCCTCTAACGGTGAAAGTTTGAACTGTGTGAAGTAACGATGCATGTGTCCGTCAGAGTCGCCAGGAGAAAATTTTGAACTGGGATGAAAAAAGTATCATTTTCAAATACAAATTCGAAAATAGCAAATGAACATTTTCAATTTTTGAGTGTGTAACTTGTTTTCGGATATTAATGTTTGTGTGCAAATAATAATATTTCAGAACATATAAATTCCCGTGATGTTACCACCGTAATTGTGTTTTTCAGATACCCACGAGAAATAATTAACGAAAAAGAAGAGATTATATTTTGTCAATGCGCATTGCGCGCGAGCATGATGAAAGCTTTTGGATTCCCTCTTGCAAGAATACTTTCACACAATAAAACATATATACTTATTTTTGCCTCGTCCTCATTATTTGACATGGGGTAGTCATCATGGTTCTTGATAACCCTGGGTCATTGTTTAAATAGAAGTAAGATAGTTTAGCCCAAGGATTATATGTATATAATCGTTGAGTTTAGCCAACCTTAAAGGATTGATATTGAATTCAAATGGAAGCGACATATTATGTAGATGGCGGCAGTGATCTCGCATGCAAGTCATTTCGTAACTTGATTGAAACAACGGTACAGCATTGAAATCAGGGTTTTTTGAAGAACCCTGCATTAACATGACGTCAAACATTCATATTTGTACCTATACCACGTTTGAGTCCAATACCTATTCCACAGGCATTGACTATGGCTGAGGCAAGTCTCCGGTCTGACCAATATGATTAGACCAGCGCGGTCATTTGGTTGACTTGACGACCTAATAGAGGACTTCGGATAAGCATTCAGTCATGCCACCACACAACTTTTGGCTTTAAAACTACTGGCACGTTTTTTGGCAAGTTTTCTTCATGCCAGGGTTCCTGGCTGCCTCAGGAACCCCGTAATATGATTGAAATTGTTCATAACGACGGGAATATTGAGATTTTCCATAAAATACAAAACCCTAGGGACTTTAATTTTATTTAGGGATTTTTCTCACAAAATGGCGCTAATTTCAAAATATATCATTTTCCTGAATTTAAAAAAATTGCGTATTTAACGTTTCCTAGTTGCCAAATAGTTGATCGATCTAGAAAATATTCTGAGTGGTAACTTTCACGGACAAACAAACCTTATTACCTTTCTGATTAAAATGCTCTTGGCCTGAATACTTTGAGGTTACATCACAGAATTTGTATTTTGTGTCAGTTTTGTGGGTATGTGTTACATTTTAATCATAACTGTTAAAATGGTTGAATATCATTTCTACTTTTGAACTTTTTAATTGAACGAATGTGCACTGACAAAGAAATAACCCTACACTCAGTGCCGCATTTGCCAGCTATCAATTATCATGCTACTAAGTACCAGTTAGCAAATTAGCCAGTAAGCAAATGGTACGGGCCCCGCGCCTGAGGGGGCTCGCGCCTGTGCGCAAAGTAAAAAAAAACTATCAAGTAAGATATGTTTTTTATACCACCTACAGAAAATGAATAAAGTTAGACATGGGAATAATAACTATAGCGTGGAATGAAATTCTAGAACACTTGCAAGCGACTAACGCTTCGTTGCAGTCGTCCGATCAAGATCTTAACACGAGATAGGTACGCTCTTATCATAAATCATTACAAGCAATACGATCCAAATTTTCAGATATAGAGGCCAAAGCCCTAATTGGCTGTGAAGAATATCAGCAATCGACTTCAAGAAAACCCAAGCAAAATACAATGTACGACCTTTTCAGCAGCAGCTCTACTCACAGACCACTCGAAGAAGTTGTAGAACATCAAACAACCTAGACAACATTTTGAAATTAATGTTTTTATTGTTGTAATTGTCTGCATTAGCTAAATGCATGGAAGCTTACCATCAAGTGACTAGTGTATTTGGAATACTTCGGCAGAAAAGATCTTAAATAGAACTATCGTCAATTATTTCCTAGATGATGTCGAAGACAGTCTGGGCAATGAACTGGTGCAGTTTGCGAAGCTGCTGAAAACAGATGTGGCTGCTGATATTGACAGCAGAAAGAAAAAGCACGAGGCTCAGGAACTTCAAGTTTATAAACTGTTGACATAAAATTCATTGGAATTGTGTTTCCCAAATGTTGGAATAGTGTTTCGCATTCACTTGATTTTGATAATCACCAACTACAGCGGAGAATGTTCTTTTTCAACGTTAAAAGCGTTTTAACAATGTGTTAGGGAGCACAATGGGACAAGAACATCAAACGACCTCAATATAATGAACATAGAAAGTGATTAATTTAGAAATATTGATTTGACGAGTGTTATCTCCAAATTTGCTCGGATTAAATCACGGAAAGTCTTTTTGTAAATGTGCTGTTTTATTTTATATTCTATACTTTAATACTTGATGCAAATCAAGGACCTCTTGTTCACATTTGCTATGGACCACACGGTGGCTTTATCCGGACTATCCGGCACTTCCTAGACTACACAATACCTCTTTCAATAACAAAACCCTAGCTCTAGTTTTGAATTTAGCGCCATTTTGAAAGAAAAATCCCTAAACAAAATTAAAGTCCCTAATGTTTTGTATTTTATGGAAAATCTCAATATTTCCGTCGTTATGAACAATTTCAATCATATTACGGGGTTCCTGAGGCTGCCAGGAACCCTGACATGAAGAAAACTTGCCGAAAAACGTACCAGTAGTTTTAAAGCCAAAAGTTGTGTGGTGGCATCACTGAATCCTTATCCGAAGTCCTCTACTAGAACTGTTTGTATGTGACCAATATTTTCAATCATCTGATCGGTCCGACTCATCGTCATACTTCATACTGAACGCGCGTGTCTTGTCCGACCGGTGACTTGACACAGCCTATAATCTATATCTTACTAGACGAGGAAAGTGATGATGTCACAAATGTCATTCTTGTCAAAAACTGATTCCAAATAAACCTCCGTCAAATTTGAACCAGCTTGTCCAATATTGTTTCATTAAAGATTTTTAAACTTCTTTTGCCTGAGAAAACAAAATCCAAACAACCAAACACAAACTAACAAGCATAGCAGCAAATCATCAACAGAGAAAATCACCTAAAATTCTTTGTTTGGAATCAGTTTTTGACAAGAATGACATTTGTGACGAAACACTTTCCTCGTCTCTTCTATTTAAACAATACGCGCTATTAGGGATGGCTGATACATGATTTCCTTTGGAACAGGTACGTACTGTTCCTGTGACAGAGACATACCTGTTCCAAATACCTGTTCCAAAATACTCGTAGTATCATCCCGAGACTCCGTCGTCCGTCCCGGCCCGTTTCCGTACGTATCCAAAGAATATGTACTATAATCGGTTAGGTCCGTGGAGCCGTCGGCGCTTGGCCGCTCTACACTCCGTACGAGTATTTCGCCGAGGGACGGCTGATCGCTGATATACCTAAATCCTTTAGAATACTTACGTACTCTTAACAGAGCCAATAGCCATACCTGTTCCAAAATACTTGTGGTATCAGCGCGGGCTCGATATCCGTACGGTTGCGTATTTCGCGTACGCGTCACAGTGAGTCCTGTCTCGTATATACGTAACGTAGTTACTATCACTGATTTGATCGGAATTGAATAATTATTCTTGTAGTATGATATTTATAAGCACTTAACTAAGGTTATATGGTTTAGTGATTTCATGTAACACAATATATACGCATGGAACAGGTATTTTTCATAATCCGTACCTGTTCCACAGTAGTATCATCTCGTACCTGTGACAAAATACCTGCTCCGTAAATACTCGACCATCCCTACGCGCTATTAGTGTGATGTCACGAGGCTTGATTTGGTTGGTTTAAGTCAGGTTTTGCATCCAAACAATGTGTTTATTTTCGGCGTTCTAAGTGTAATATGATTTAGTTCTGATTTTGAGAGCTGTTTATAATGGGGCAGATGCAGTTGTCACTTGTCAGATAGGACATGGGGGACAAACAAAGCCATTTCCCATAATACTCTGTGTATCTTTTTACTTAATTTTCTGGAAAACGAGGCATTTAAAGACATTTTTACCGATAGTATTGTGATTATTGGTTCATTGTGAATACTGTGAAGTAAGTGCATAAGTCTGTAGAGGTGTTATTAACAGCTAATTTTCAGTTAAAAGATACGTTGTCACATGATTCACAGTTCATAATAGGTTTCTTTTTCAGGTTTTATTACGAAAACCATGAAGTTTTATGCTGTTGTGGGTTGTAGTAACCGATCAAATCGAAATGAAGTCGTAACATTTTTCCGATTTACTTCAATACGATATGAAGAGAGGCAGATATTAGCTGCTGTATTATCGAAAAACTTCATGATATTGGAAGATACAAACTCCAAATCATAGATTACCAAGCTCTTTTTCCTTGGGCACCAAGTTATGGTGTTACTGCAACACACTAGATGAAAGAACAAAGATGATCAACTGCCAAAATGCATGTTGCAAAATTCAATGGTTCCATCGGAGGTGCATCAAAATCAAGAGGTTACCAACGGGAAAATGGTTTTGCAAAACTTGCCCCAGAAAATGATGAGATGAAAATATTTTGTTTATTTATTGAATCTTAACATTGAGTAACATCATATATCTATAGAATATATATTACAAACATTTTAAAACCTAAAAACATGTACAGTGGAAAATATATATCTAGTACTACCAAATGTTATTTTCTAAAAAAAAAATATAAATTTCAACAGACATACACACACACACATATATGTATTTCTATATTTGGAAAAAAGTAAATAAAATACATAAAAGTACAATAATATTTTATGAGTTGCCTTATTTCTTCTCTTTCCACACTGGTGAAAAAGTTGACATTACTACAGTTTCTTAAACTAGTATTTGAAATAAACAGATTGATCACAGAAGTTCAGGTACATTTAAAACAAGATCGAAAATTCTAACTATAAATTGTACATTTAGTATACATATTGTTATACAAATAATGTTCTTTTGACTTTTATTCGTCTATAATTTCCAGTCTGTCATTCAGTCAATGCATGAAGACAAAATATATGTATAATTAAAATGAAGTACCCAATGAGCATTTGCAAAAAAATAGCAAAGATTCCTATTAGACAAATGAAAGATATTGTGAAAACCCTAACTAGAGAGTGATCCCTTCAATTTCTAAGCTTCCTCACAGTTGCAATGTGTCTTGTTTGTTCCAATTCTTATGGTTCCAGCTGTTTTCCAGATTTCAAAAACTCAGGTGTTTTGACCATGGCACAATGCAGGCCAACCATATCACCTCATAAAAAAACACAATCAGCCAACACTAAATCTCCCATTACTCAGAATAAAAAGAAAACCGATGTACAACAATGTCTGACGGAGATGGGTGCCACTTCTGTTACCTTTTTATTTCCTGTCCATCAATCTTGTATACGTTGTTAATCGCACCTCCTCAGATACTGCAAGATTTGTTTTGTACCCCATATTTATAGAAGACACGTGGTTTGGATGTTCGGGACCATCAGACAGTTGACCTGTAAAAATATTCATCTACATATAGTTCATAAGCTTTTGTCATTGTATTACCTGTAATTAAATGTGTAGAACACACAAAATAATTATTTGCTTTGTTTTCTGTAAAACCATCCCTATGAAGAGCTGCAATCCAACTTGCCCGTCTCTCTTTCCTTGCAACTACTACCTGCCTCCCCTTAGACTGAATCGAAGAAAATCGGAAAAATGTTACGTCTTCATTTCGATGATCGGTTTCTATGAACCACAACAGCACAAAACTTCATGGTTTTCCTAATTAAACCCAAAAAAGAAACCTATTATATGTGAATCATGTGACAACGTATCTTCAAACTAGAAATTTCCTGTTAATAACACCTCTACAGACTATACACTTACTTCACAGTATTGACAATGAACCAATAATCACAACGTTATCGATAAAAATGTCTTTAAATGCCGAGTTTTCCAGAAAATTAAGTAAAAAGATACACAGTCTTATGGGAAATGGCTTTGTTTGTCCCCCCATGTACTTGTTTGACAACTGACAAGTGACAACTGCATCTGCCCTACTGACACAGAACGCCATAAGCAAACACTTTGTTTGGATACAAAACCTGACTTACACAACCACAATTGGAATCGTGACGTCATGGCTAATAGAGCGTATACCTTGGTAGTCGCTACCAGTCAATTTTTTTAATCTAGCACAAATGACTACAATTTTGAAAGATGATCTAGCACAAAACAATTTGAGTGGCAATACTGGGGTGCAATTACGAACACTCGATCCATAGCGAGTTTGACATGTCAGATTTTAGCAATTATGAGAACCAATACAATTCAAAATATATTGCAACTTGAGTAGATATCAATGGTCTATAGGGTAGATATAATTCCATTCTATCTCTATTCAAAGAAATTTCATAATTTCGATTTTGTTTCGAATCGAGAACATACATCATTCTAGCTTACGTATCGTGACCACAGAACTCGAAATTATATCTTATGATATAATTTCGAGTTCTGTGATCGTGACAGATAATCCCACCTATGTGTACTTCCTATTCTTCTCTACTCTGTCATCTGTAAGAATTCGTCATCTTCTTTTATTCTTTCCAATTTAATTTTTGGTAACCTTAACCTATAATTTTCTTTAAGGACAACATTTTTTGTTGATTCTGAATGTGAAAATGGCAGAAGCAATGAAACAAACTGTTGCAACAATGCTCAAAGGAATAGAAAGGTAAGTGAGATATATATTGAAGATGTGAATTCACTTGTTAAAATTCAATGTACTCATGGTCTTGCACTACAATTATTATCGTATGGAGGTTCTGTGATAAATTTTACCTATTTATTCGTTTATGGACTATCAGGACAGTATCCTCTCATGGTGTAACACATTTTCGCATTGTTTTTTATAAATTCAATTAAATTCAACTTGTAACAATTTGTCATGGTCCAAAATGATTCAACTAATATCAAAAGAATTGAAAAATATGTCTTTGAAATATCTCAAAGTTATTTTGAAAAAATTGACCACAAAATGTTTCTACTCCACTCATGAAGCTTTCTGTAGTAGCTCTCAATGCATGATGACTAGGTGAAAAAATTAAAGAAAATGTCAGCTGATACCTGAAAAACGATTCTTTAATCTAATTGTAGCTTATTATGGTTGTACTTTCATCTCATATTTGGTGTTTTTGACTTGTATGAAAACTTTATGATTGCACCAATAAAGTTGTTTGATCAAAACAAAAATTCTAGTCTAGCAACTATTCATTAAATACATTAAAGCAAGTGATAGTCCCCATTCCTACAACCTTAGAACAAATTCGAATCTGAAAAAATTATGACTTGGTTTTATTTTCAGGTATAACCCCGATAATTTACCTACCTTAGAACGGTATGTAGAAGTTCAATCTAGGGAAAATTCCTATGACTTGGAAGCTAATTTAGCTGTGCTCAAGTTGTACCAGTTCAATCCACACAGCTTCAATACTGATATCACATGTCAGATACTGTTGAAGGCCCTGACCAATTTACCGCATACAGACTTTATTTTATGCAAGTGTCTCTTGTACGAAAAACAGGTACGCACAGGTTTTATTGCAGGATCCATCTTTAATTGTAATTCCTGGGGCACTATAGCAAGATCAGCACACCAAACATGCACAAATTATGACAAATGACTGTTAATAGTTAATGGACAAACTCTAAGATGAAAACCCAACACAAATCTCATTTTCTAGCATAATTCAACAATCAACAACATAAAACAGGGAATCAACTATCTAAAATATCACCATATTTAATTATCAGAGAATAAAATTTAATTAAAATAGTCGGGGCATGGCGCAATGGTAACGTCTGACTCTGAACCAAAGGTCCGGAGTACGAACCCTACTTGGAGCTGGGATTTTTTAAAATTTAATTTAACCTATTAAATTATTAAAATCTCGTGGCTTGACTGAGGTGAGTCCTGCATGATTCACTGTTGCATTCTAAATAACAATGCTGCTCCTAAGGTGGCATATGGAGTTAGTAACAAGGCCTACCCAGAACACCTGGCTAATGACCATAGCTGTCGATGTCAAAACATCAAAGAAAAAAAATGATTAATTCGATTCTGCTTCGCATCAAGCCCAGATTTCGGTATTGATTTTTATTTCCATACTTTTAAATAGTTATTTGAATACTTTTTCAATATACCACGTGTTCAAAACTCACTAAAGAGAATTAAATTAGGATGGAAGCAATGTCTCAGATCTCGCAGGCGTTACTACACCTTTTCCAGCTGTATTTCAGAAAGCATCAAGTTGATTTCAGAAAGCGTCAATTAAATTTCAGAATAGTTATTTATATTTCGGAAAGTATTAATTGCATTTCAGAATAGTGAGTTGATTTTCAGAAAGCATCAATTGATTTTCAGGATAGTGAGTTGAATACTTTGCATCTATAGGTCTCCAGCCTGTGATCCTAACCAATTCGTCACTAAGTTAGAACATATCCTTGATGAATTACCAGTTCATCAAAAATTATATTGTCCGGAGACTTCAATATAAATTATAATGACAATTCAAGTCAAACTCAATATTTGCAAAATCTTTTTAACTCTTCTAACCTATCAATGCATGTAAATGCGCCTACGCGCATTACACTACATTCCAGTACTACTATTGATTATATATGTTCTAATTTATCGGAAGAATCTATCTCCTGTGAAGTTGTTGCTGCCGGACTTTCTGATCATGAGGCGGTACTTTGCAGCGTAAAAATTATTTATGACAAAAAAAAAAGATTGTAGATTTGGTAGAATATACAGTAAGAAAAACTATGACAGGTTCTTCAAAAAAATTTCTAATATAAATTGGGAAAATATCCGTCTCCTAGCTCCAAACGTTCAATTTTCTGACTTTTATAACCGTCTATTAAATGTTTTCAATTATGCTTTTTCTATATGTAAACTAAAAACAAAACAAAAAAAGCATTGGCTCACAAAAGGATTAAGAATATCATCAAGAAACCTACGTTGTCTGCATTCTATAAGAAAGTTCACTGATAGCCTTTACTTCCATGAGCATTTCAGGAATTACCGTTCTATTTATAGAAGGTTAATTACACTAGCTAAAGAAAACTATTATAAAGATAAAATTTACAAAGCACAGAATCAAACAAAAGAAACCTGGGAAATAGTTAACAACCTCAGAGGGAAAAATTCCAGAAGACATGAAATTCCTATCTCCCCGAATATCTTGAATAAACACTTCTGCACAATTGCTAAAAAAATCCACGATAACATTAAATCAGGAATAAATCCACTTGACAATATGATATGCTACAGAATAAATGATTCATTTGTACTACATGACACTGACATTTATGAGTTGAAACTGGTTATTTCAGAAATTTTAAGTAAAAAATCCTCTGGAATTGACGGAATATGGATACGTATAATAGAAAATCTACCTAATGAAGCACTGGAGGCTTTAGTACAATTAATGAACCAATCATTCCAAACAGGGATATTTCCTGATCAACTTAAAACTTCCATTATTATTCCACTACACAAGGGTGGTGATACGGATAATCCCTCTAATTATCGACCTATAGCACTAATACCAACGTTAGCGAAATTGATAGAAAAATTGGTAAAAATGAGAATATTGAGCTTTCTCTCTAAACATAAAATTTTAAGTGATAACCAGTTTGGATTTCAATCCAATAAAAACTCAAATGATGCTATCTTTGATCTCCTGTTTAATATATATACTGTGATAAACGAGGGTGAGGCTGTGGCGACAGTGTTCTGTGACCTGTCGATAGCTTTCGACTGCGTTGATCACGGAATATTGCTTAAAAAGATTCAATACTATGGTTTCAAATGGATAGAATCATATTTACACGGTAGAGAGCAAATTGTCAAGACTAATATCCATTCTTCACTGGGGCAGATAACATTCGGGGTTCCTCAGTGCTCGGTCCTTGGACCAGTTCTGTTTTTACTATATTTTAATGATATAACTAATATCAAAATATCAGGTAGATTCACATTATTTGCTGATGACACTGCTATTACATGGTACAACAAAAACATTGACGAATTAAACGAAGCTGTTAACGAAGATTTAACGAAGGTAACTAATTGGTGTGACTCCAATAAACTATCATTCAACATCGATAAAACAAATTTGATTACGTTTAAATGTGAGCTTGATGACTTAAACCTAGAATCAGGAATCATTGAAAATAAAAACAACACAAAATATTTGGGTATTCACATAGATAATAAATTAAAATTTTGTAACAAATGCTGTCTTTATAATTAAATAGAGCATTATCACAACTGATTCGACCGAGCGGAGTCGTTAAAACATAATAATAATTGGGAACGTTGGGCTCTAATTTTCTAGGAACCAGGAATCATACCTCACAGCATTTAAGATTTCTAACTCACCTTACTTTTTCATCAGATGATCCCGACTTTCTATACTAGATGCTGGATTGAGAACTCGTTGCGGAACTCACTTTAGCACTCAAATTTACTTACTCTGTTCAACTCTAAGTAAAATAATTTTCTCTCAAATCAAAAGGATTTTTGTAAACTGGATAACTTTTGAGAATAAAAACCATAATTCAAAACACTTATATCTATTAAACAAAACAATAAGAAATAACAACAAAAGATGTTTGGGACATTTCTCAAATTATTTGATGAAGCAACTTCTGATTTTAACTGATAATATAATTTAAACCGGAAAAAAAGGTGAATGAGGCCAGACAATTAACTAATAATATAACAAGATAAAACGTAAAAGACTCGAAATAATTCAATTACAACAAATACTAAGAGTTGATTAGAAGAATCAACTTTTTAGAGACAAGTGGAAAAGATCGACTTTATATATCTTCAAAGAATGAAAATTAACGATAGTACCCAGATTGAATATCGTGTTGAACAGAGTTGAAATATGACAATTACAATAACTTGAGTAAACTAATAAAAATGCGCAACCACATGTTGACCTGAACGAATGAAACGAAAGACTAACTTTCGAAATTGTATCCAATTTCATAGTTCGATCATCTACCCTCTCTGCAAAGTGCTTTCTGGGTGGCCTATCTGGGTATCATGAAAATCTGTGCCTCTCAACAAAAATAACATATGCAAACTATTGGGATATTGAAAGGTTTCCTGGTACTCTGAAATGTCTCATTTGGAAATATTATTAAAAGTCTCTTAAAAGTAATATGATACACTCGTTTTAAAGATGTTCCTTCGTAACCAATGTATTTCTGAGAATCTTTGTTAGGATAACGTTATTTCTACACAAGTGTTCGACGGTTTCTTGACCTGAGAGGATTAACTAGGGGTTGGGTAAATTATTATGTCCGGTCATACGATACGTTCTGTTACAATTTGTTGATCATGTGATCGCAATGAGAAAAAAACTGTCTTCTGGGTGTTATGCAGTGAAGCTTACTGCACAAGAATTAAATTTCTCAGCTGCAAGGATGGTTTATCACTCCCTAGTCGAATCTCATATCCGTTACGGCATTGCATTTTGGGGAAGTTGCAACAACTACTTATTGAACAGTGTACTCATCCTACAGAAACGAGCCTTAAGATACTTGTGCAAAACAAAACCTCGAGACTCCTGCAAAGAGTTGTTCAAATCCAATAAAATATTAACAGTAATTGCCCTGTTTATCCTGGAAACAGCATCGATAATAAAAAAAACATAAAACTAAGTTCGGCTCTCACTCATCTACGCACAATACTCGACAAAACAGAGATGTAGGACTTCTGCTACCCTCGTCAAGTCTCATTAAAGACTCATTTATTTACAATGGCTGTAAAATCTACAATCATCTTCCCAATGATTTGAAAGAAATTGAACCACCAACTAAATTCAGAAAAGAGCTAAAATATAGATTAATGGAAAAAACCTATTATAGTTTGGATGAGTTTTTTATTGACTCAATAATTTAGTTATATACACTTAAATCTTTTGGAATTGTCTCTACTCGTTTGAATTTTTAACCTTAGATGTTTTTATACTAAATTTTGTTGTACATTTATCCTCATGACCATGATTTATTGACGCAATATTTTAGTGATGTATTGACCTGAGTGTTATTTGTAGATTAATTGTCTCTACTCGGTTAAAATATTTTATTGTTGTCCCTTATATGTTTATACTGATTTTTATTGTAAGTTTACATTGTACTGCTTTGTAACCATAATTTCTTCATGAATACAATAAAGTATATATTGATTGATTGGTTGATTGATTTCAGAAAGTGTAAGATGAATTTCAGAACAGTCAATTCGATTTCAGAAAGTATCAATTGTATTTCGGAATAATCAACTTGATTTCAGAAACCATCGTTTGAATTTCAGAATAGTCAAGTGTATTTCAGAAAATGTCAGATGTATTTCGGAAAGAGTAATTTGTATTTCAGAATTTGTCAATATCAATCACTATTTACGGAATTCAAATAATTTTTTCTGAAATTTTTCTTACTTTTTCCAAACTTGAAAATCTGTTTGGTAGATACTTTCATCAACTGAAGTTTTATTAGTTATTACATAGACAAAAACAATAAAATACTACATTAATTAGTACATTTCATAGTATGGTTTTTCTGTAACGGTGATTCTGTCTCCTAACGGTTCGTGACACATTCATGTTGCTGCTAATTGTACCCAGTCTTCTCATTTGTTGGCACAAGCTACAATCCTTTCTCTTTCTCGAGCTGTGTTTCTGTTGTAGGTTTTTCTTATATTTCTTATTATTATTTATTGTGTTGTCATAGAAACGACAATGTAGTACCAGCCTACTCCTCCAATATTCAACAAATCGCGAGCCATACACCTTGAAATTTATGATTTTTGCAATATAAATCCTGCTTTCTGAAATTCTTTTTACGTTATCTGAAATACATATGACACATTCCGAAAAACAAATTATACTTTCTGAAATATAATTGACTATTCTGAAATTCAAATGATGGTTTCGGAAACCAAACTGATTATTCTGAAATACAATTGAGGCTTTCTGAAACCAAATTGACTTTTCTGAAATTCAACTTATGCTATCTGAAATCCAACTTACTATTCTGAAATACAATTGACGATTTCCCAAAAACAACTCACTAAACTGAAATACAATTGATCTTTTCCGAAATATAGATGACTATTCTGAAATTCAAAAGACGCTTTCTGAAATACTACTGGAAAAGGTGTAGTAGTAGTAGTTTATTTAAAATAGGTGAGTCTAATATACAAACATCTCAATTTATTAAAAGATTTATATCACACATATACATATATAAAAATATGACAGGTACCTAATTGATAGTTATACAAGATAAGACAGTAACAAGATAATACAGTAACAGACTCAGAATCCTATAAAAATAATATTGAACAAAGATAATATAGAATGATATTTCCACAAAGATGTAAACACTCCAATTTAATACGTCAAGACTACGTTTATCTGGACGATCTCTATCTGCTTCAAATTCAATAGCATTGAGTCGAGTGAAACCACCCTTCAGTTTATATCGCAATATTTTAAAGGTGGGTTTATGCAGCAATCATAAGTCATAAGTCTTAAGTCATAAGGAAGAATATTCGTCAATGATTGGTTGGAATATACGGACCAACCAATCATTGATGAATATTCTTCTTTATGACTAAAGACTTATGACTTATGATTGCTGCATAAATCCACCATCAGTGGATCGAAGAATCATATTCTTCAATCCGATTGAAAAAAGCTAACTTCACAGCAAAATGTCGAATTTCGTAACCTTAAATTTCTTGCGTTCTGCGAATTAAATCAGGAATCGTTGTTCTGTGGATCTGCTCTCTTCTTTGGACCATACGTTTCTTTTCTTAATTATTATTTTGCTCTCCATTTTGAGAAAGACAATTGTCAATATAAACACTAATCTGAGGCTGTGTCAAGTCACCGGTCGGACAAGGCACGCGCGTTCAGTATGAAGTATGACGATGAGTCGGACCGATCAGATGATTGAAAATATTGGTCACATTACATACAGTTCTAATTAGGTCGTCAAGTCAACCAAATGACCGCGCTGGTCTAATCATATTGGTCAGACCGGAGACTTGACTCAGCCTTTTGGCTGTGTCAAGTCACCGGTCGGACAAGGCACGCGCGTTCAGTATGAAGTATGACGATGAGTCGGACCGATCAGATGATTGAAAATATTGGTCACACAGTTCTAATAAGGTCGTCAAGTCAACCAAATGACCGCGCTGGTCTAATCATATTGGTCAGACCTGAGACTTGACTCAGCCTGAATTTGGCTACTTTTACCTGTCATTTGTCAATTTCAAACTCGTTTATCTCGTAATTTCACTTCTCTTCAAGGCGATAGGTTGGGTCCAATCATATATTTTATGGAATTGACTTGAGTAATTCAATCCAATCCGAACACTGTATATATCGATTAGGTGTATCAGATCCTATCAGATCCAGTCATGTCGAACCCATTTTGAGCGGATCCAAAGTTGTGAGATAAATGTAGTCTTATGTCCAACAATCATAGAGTTTTTATATACTGCGATAATGATGACTTGAAAGAAGATAAAGATACTGATTATTTTATGTTCATAGGCAGTTTATTGAATTCATTTAACCCTTTGAGAAATAGCGATCTCATGCTCATACTAGAATTTGTTCTGTGAATATGGAAGTTCTTGTGTCATAGTTATGAATTTTATCATTTCTTATTAAGAATTCGTTGAAATAGGAAGGTAGTAGGCCCTTTTCAATTTATAAATGAAAGTCATAATCATGTAAAATAAACGAGAACTAACTGAAAACCATTGCAGTGTATCCAACATCAATTCAATTGGAGAATATCTATTGCATTTTAGTATTAATATCATTCCTCTATTTTGTAGCTTTTGGAGTTGAGAAATACGGTTTTGGTTAAACAAGTAAATTATTGTTGCACAATAGTGAAAGTCAGATTTTATAATGGAATTATAAATAGTGGCAAACATGGCAAACATGGAGTACCTCAATGGTCCATATTAGGTCTTACAATGTTCATTGTCTCCTTATTTAGAGCTCTGTTCTTACAATTGAGGAACATCATGTTCCCATACTCAATCATTGGCCGACATATCATCTTGTAAATGTGGCTTGCGGTATCGATGTTGATACCGTTTCCTCTGTAGGTGAGATTTTAAAAGTGCCCAGCTCTTGCAATTGTATTTTTCTTCTTAGGTAGAATATGTGCATTGAAATTCAATTTTTTAATCAAATCAAATCAAATTTATTCATCCAAAGACTACAAGTAGTATAGAACATGTCAAGAATTTGGAGTATGGAGAGTAAAAAGTTAAATATTTAAAGAATAATTACAAGTACACACATAGTACACTACAATTTAAATATTAAATTGATAAAAACAATTTCACTCAGAAAACACTAACAATAATTTATATATTAAAAAATTCTTCCAAAGTATAGAATACACTCCATTAGTGCTTTTTAAAGCGACTTCTTGAATCTGAAATTGGTAGGTTCATCTCTAATCTTTTGAGGAATTTTATTGAAAATTCGATTTCCGATGCTTAGAGGTCCATTTTGCGCTAGATTCAATTTATTTAGAGGAGTATTCAGCAAATGCTGATTCCTGGTGGAATGACTGTGAATATCATTACGACAGAGTAAAGCGTTTTTACGTTTGTAAATGTAACAGGCAATTTCCAATATATAAAGTGAAATTAGGGGTAATACTTGTAGCTTTCTAAAGAGCGGTCTACTAGATTCTGTTTGAAGTTTGCGAAACATGGCAAGAATGCACTTTTTCTGGGTAATAAAGAGACTTTTGGCAGCAGGTGATTGTCCCCAAACTATGATTCCATATGCCAGTCTAGACTGAATTTCTGCAAAATAGAAGTTTTTCAGGACTGGAGTTGTCCGGACTTTATACATACAGCGTATTTGAAATATTTTAGTGTTGATATTTTTTATTACAGAAGTTATGTGGGTTTCCCAGTCTAGTGTATCACTTATAGTGATACCTAAAACTTAACAGTGGTATTACGATTCACATTAGTGTTGTTTAAGGTCAGGTTGATATTTTCAATTTGTTATTGTCTTGTACGAAAGATAAGAAATTCGGTTTTCGCCGAATTTAAATACAGCTTATTTTTTGAAAACCATTTTGCAATTTTTGACATCAAATCAATACCAGCTTGTTCATTTAAATCATGCGATTCTTTAGATACAAAAATTGGTGATCATCTGCATACAAGATAACTTTAAATTCTGATAGGTAGTTCACAATGTCTGCCACATACAGGGAGAACAGAATTGGAGTTACTACACTTCCTTGAGGAACTCCTACTTTCACAGGTAATGTACTGGAATAGTGTGAAGTGATAAGACCTCGTTCGTTATGAGATATTGATAAATATTGATTTCTATTTGCAAGAAAAGATCTGAACCAATCATGTGCTCTTCCTCTTATACCGAGTGCCCAAAGCTTGTCTAGAAGGCGATTGTGTGGTACATAATCAAAGGCTTTGCTTAGGTCACAGAATACTCCAATAGTACATTTTCTTTTGTCAAGCTCTTCCAGAATGTTGTTTATAGACTCAGTGGTAGCAGTAGTAGTTGACCGTGTTTTTCTGAATCCATGCTGTTCGGTTGGTATTAGATTAAGTTTCTCTATAAAAGGATTGAGCCTCTCTAGCATGCAATATTCAAAAATTTTGGAAAGAGATGGTGTTAAAGAGATTGGCCTATAATTATCCAATTCATTTCTACATTTTTTTTGTAGACAGGTATAACTTTCGATGTTTTGAGTTGAGCAGGGACTGTGCCTGTCTCGAAAGAATAGTTCACAATATGGGTGACAGGTGATAATAGAAATGAGCAAAATTATTTGATTACATTACAAGGGAGGTCATCAGGTCCTGAAGAAGGTTTGTTTTTGAGTTTTGCAAAGATGTGGATCATATCATTTTCTGTGAATGGCAGTAGCATCATGGATTGTAAGTTCTATTGGGCATATCTGCAGAATCTTCAATGGAAATTTGTGGAATGGCATCAATGATTTTTTGATTTATCGAACCTTATGCCCAAATAGTCAATATTTGCCTATGCTTGAATGTTGTGTTGATACAATTTATATAATCATTTTAAATTTAGTTATTTGAAGACTGGCAAGATTTTTGCTACGTGATTCGAAGACCGGTAAGACTTGAATAGCGTCTCCTCTTGGGTTCTTGAATTCATAAGTTCGGGAATGCTGACTGGATACTGCGTATTTCCTGTTATTCCATGAAGTCCTTCAAACTTGCTCTTGTAATATTGTCTGGCTACTGAGTAGTGGGTCATGCCATGTTTACTAAGTGTGTCGCAATTCTAGTACAAGGGGCTCATTCATTTCATTCATTCATTTCAGGATTCTAATATAACATCTATACGAACCATCCGTCAACGAATAATTACACCTAAATATACAAAAAAAATAATTAGAGAGTTCCCAGTTATCTAGTATGATAAATGGTTAGATAAATATATAGTTTAAGATCAGGTAAATGGGTCCTGCTATAATTTATCCAACATATAATAGGTTTTTGCAACCAAGAGATTTTTTATTTTTTTTCTGAAGTAAATACCATCACTCAGTATATCTGATAGGGGCTAAGTAGGTTTCGGGACGACCATCAATCAATAAAGATATTTTCCATTTGTTGTGTATTTTTTGAATGTCACTGTATATTTATCAGGCTTAATTGTTCTAATACATAAACCATTTGAAATATTTAATTATTTATGATGTATTTCAGTTATCGAAGGAACCCATAAACCAAATCATCTACTTGGCTGACATTTTGGAACAGTGCGATTTTCAAGTCTTCTGGACCCGAATCCATAGCCTCCCTGAACTCACTCAGACGATCACTGGATTCGTTGATTCCATCAGGAAATTCGTTTGTCACGTTGTTGGAATAACTTACCAGACAATCGAACGGAGTCACCTAGCCCAACTTCTAGGAGATGTAGACGACAGCATCTTGAAGCTATGGGTTAAGAAATATGGGTGGAAAGAAATCGAAAACAACCTGATTTTCATTGCCAATCAAGATGAGAACATAAAGACCAAGAATATCAACGAAAAAATTGATTTTGAAAGTGTCGGTGCCATTATGGCATCTTGTCGTTAAATTCAATAATAAATTTACACGAATGAATATTTTGCACTTTATTGTAAAATTTGATTCAAGAAATCAGAATAGTTATTTATGATAAAAGTTCGTAAAGTAGGACTTTTTTGTTGAGAGTGAAGTTTGTTGAACTCGGCTTCACCTCAGTTAATGAACTTCACCCTCATACAGAAAAGCTCTTTACGAAAATGGATCATACAAATTTTTTTCTACGATAGTTATTATATTGACAAATTGTAGCAATTGTTGAATTTTTTATCTTTTGAAGTTTTCGATTTTTGTCCTCTAATCAAATTAATATAATACTATTATATATGCTTTATTGTCTAAAGAAGATAAAAATTGAAAGTAATTTTATGGTTAAAAAAAGAAAAGGTTTTTATGTTTATAAATAAAAACAGTCCGTCAGTATATCGAGAAAATTAAAATTGTAGGGCATAGAACAACACATTAAAAAACTATACCATGCAAAGTCTAAAACAATAATGTCATTATAAAATATGATATAGTTATTTATGCAACAAGTGCAAAAAGTGAATGTTTATTGCACTCGACGTGAAATTGTCCGACGAGGCCGTTAGGCCGAGTTGGACAACACGTCGAGTGCAATAAACAATTTTTGCACGAGTTGCATACAACATTTTTTCTACGTTCATGCAAAAAGCAAAAAATGATTTATTGAGGTGCGGCACTAGGTGTAGGAAAATGAAAAGCGCAACTTGAATACTTTATTATTAATATCGATTTGCATTGAAACAGGAACTAATACGTTACGAACAATTTAACTCAAACTTTATTTTTACCCTCAATGTTGAAAGTGAATGAACAATTGGTGCAATTTTCAATATGAATATTTCGTAGTGAAGTACCTATTGCCAATCTCACAGAATATCTGCTAAATATGTAGTAGGTTTAAACGTTTATGTTTGTCATGATGACAGCATGTTGAAGTAGAATGACAGATGAGTTCAATAAAAACTTTATTGCACTAGTGCAATAAAGAACTTCTTTTTCCACTGAATATAGTTCAATAAAGTTTTGCTTTTTGCATGAATGTAGAAAAAAATAATTGTATAAAGGTATACATTTATTTTCAAAAACTGTCATTGTAAAACTACAAAAACTATCCCAGGTTTTCAAGTGATGTGGTAGATGATTATACATCTTGAGACCATTATACACAATCGAGTCCTTAATGAGGGTTGACGTAGAGGTAGTATGAGATCATTGGAATGTCGGGTGGCATAGGTAGAAGCATTGTTTAAATAGAAGTAAGATAGCCAACCTTATGAGATTAATATTGGATTCAAATGGAGGCGACATGTAGATGGCGCCAGTGATGTCGCCTCCAAGTCATGTCGTAACTTCAGTGATCTGGCCTGCAAGTCGTGTCATAAATTGAAATGACATTAAAATTACGTCAACTATTCTGACACTGGCGTTTGGATCGAATATGGATTCCACAGGCATGGACTAACTATTTTACTTCTATTTAATGGTAGAAGTGGCAGAGGTAAAATTTGTTTTGTTTGTGTAATGTTGTTTCTAAAATGAAGATAGTCCAAACCGTTAAGATCTTGTTCGTAGCAAATAAGGACCTGCAAGAGTCCCGTCGTTTGACTTTGCACAGGTATCTGAGTGCTCTTTTTTGTAGAACAAAAACCGACTCTATTTGGGTTTTAGCACAAACGCCCCAGAATTTCCATATCTTCAGCGGACTCTATTAGTGCGTAATAAGCGCTTTTTGCTGCAGTTGAGCCCAATTCATTTGAAGTAACTCTAACTGCATAGCACTCCGAAGAAAGTTTCTTACTGAGAGATGCAATGTGATCGTCAAATTTTAATTTGTTATCTGTACTTACACCAAGCAATTTGGCGCTAGTTCTGTTCTCAATGAATCTGTGATTTGAAGTTGAAGGTATATGTTGTCAATACTACATCGGAATGACACTATGATAGTTTTATTGAAAGAAAGGAGAGTTGCACCAATGTTTGATATAG
The DNA here is from genome assembly GCA_944452925.2 of Chrysolina oricalcia. NCBI lineage: Eukaryota > Metazoa > Arthropoda > Insecta > Coleoptera > Chrysomelidae > Chrysolina > Chrysolina oricalcia. The sequence continues at coordinate 13,216,373 of OX101827.2, forward strand.
AAGCCAAATCGTTTATGTACAGTAGAAATAGTGTAGGGCCTAGTACTGATCCTTGTGGTACTCCTCTGTTTATGTCAGCTGGCGACGAAGATGTTGCAGACTTAACAATTTGACTTCTACCTGTGAGATAGGAATTAAACCACAGATGCATAATGATGCATCTTATGCAGCAGAATTTTATGACTCACGGTCAAAAACTTTGGATAAATCTCAAAAAACTGCTGCAGCCACATCTCTAATATTGATGTTATATACTTCATATAGGATTGAAAATATGGTTTCATGTGTGCTCTTCTTAGATTGGAATCCAAACTGCTTACTACTAATTATATTATTTAGTGACTTTTTATGACTTCCGAGTACAATCTGGCAAAATACTTTATTTTTGAAAATTGTATGAACAGTGCGTGAAACATTACGCACAGTTGATTTTTTACGCTCTTGTGCTAAAAAGTATTTTCTCTGGTTCATCAAATAAATGAATATTTTGGAACCTTTGGTGTGAATACAATTCAAGAAAAAAGAAACTACCCAAACACCAAAACTACGTCTCAATCACACTCGACGCGCGTTTCGCCAACAAAGTTAGTATCTTCAGGAGCTAAAGGCTTACTAACTCTGGTTCACTATTAACGGCCTGTAAAGGGTCGAATTTAGACTTATCTCTACAAAAAAAATTCCGCCTGAGAAATGTATATAATAATAATAATATCGTGCAATGTTCGCGTCCTCCACTTAAACTTGTGTTTGAGGTAGCGGGAAATTGGACGCAATAATAAGTAATAAGTCTATTAGAGACTTGCCGATGTTTCGACGTTTAATTGACGTCTTTTTCAAGGCTGAAAACAATATGTTGATTTCTTATGCAAATAAAACTTGATTGTTAATATTAAAAAATGTAGTAGTAATGGGGTATTCACAGACGCAAAATGGTCACACCTATTTTATTTCAAATTAAACAAAAATTCGATCAGTCACATAAAGACGTATAAAGGCTGTTTCCTAACTGCAGGGGTTGATTCGTTAGGTCATTTTAAAAATAAAATTTCTTCGTTTCTGAGATACAGGGCGTTGAAATTAAAGAAAACGGTAATTATAAAATATCATGAATTTTACAGAACCGATTTGGTTGAAACTTCCTACATTTATTTGAATTACTTACGCGTTCATTTAGCTCCAACTAGATTGAAATTATTAGGTCCAGTTGCGTCTCAGTGGGCACCACAGTCAACAATACTGTAAACAAAAAGTATGCCACTTTTTGGTCTCTTGTATTTTCTTCATATCTAGCTTCGTTTTCGAGAAAAATAATTAAAGCCACTGTATTGCATGTCATGAAACCTGCATTGGAGACCAGCTGACATTGATAGTAGGGTTTTTCCTACACATATTTAATTGAAAAAGTTAATTTTTGGTTTGGATTATTGGTTGTTATTGTTCACCATCTGTAATAATTTAGTAGCCTAATCCACGATAGGCGTACCTGCATACGATAATGAATAATGGCCATTAAATATAGGTAAGGTCACTTTGTCATTAGGATTCTAAAAGAGTTAGCAAAACATAGTTCAGACATTATATTCAGATATAATCAGATCTCTATCATATAATCTATATAATCAGATATCTATCATTCAGTCTTACTATTCAGTTAGCAGCTCGAGTTCTACAGTTCTAAGCTCCAGTCCTATACTTCAGTTCTACGATTCAGCTCTATAGACTGGGAGATCGTGACAGATTTCAGGTGACGATTTTTTTGTTTATGCTTCTGAGACCAGTGAAAGATATTAAAATTCTGACGAATGATGAAAAATTCAAGCGGTCGCCGCATGGCTTTCATATAAAAAATTCGATTTTCATTAAAAAATACGTGTTTTGTGACGATTTTTTCACTGCTGCCATGTACACCAATGGCATGTTAAGATAGACAATATCAGCGAAACAATTATAGGCATAAGGGTTGCACGTGGCCGAATGGTACCAATGATGGCGTAAACTTGTGAATTTTTATTTTTTTTATTTTAGACGATTTTCTCGTTGCTTCTTATTGAAATAATGGAAGTTTCCATCATGAATGTCCCACAAAAAAAGTGGCATAAGGTTTGCGGATGTCGAAGTGAGGTAAATGCCGGAATTGAATTTTTTATATGAAAGCCACGAGGCGACCGCTCAAATTTTTCATCATTTTGGTCAGAATTTTTACATCTTTCATTGGTCTCAAAGGTATAAATGAGAAAATCGTCACCTGAAATCTGTCACCATCTCCCAGTCTACTACCATTGTTTATATAGAAGATAGTTAGTCAACCTTATGGGATTATAATTGGATCAAAATGGATGCGACATGTAGATGGCGATAGTGAGCTCGCATCCAAGTCATGTCGTAACTTGATTGAAACAATGGGACAGCATTAAAATCAGGGGTTTTTGAAGAAATCTGCATCAAAATTACGTCAAATATTCATGTTTGTAACTAATCACGCTAGATGACACTCGCGTTTACGTCAAACACCAATTACACAGGCATTGACTAACTATCTTACTTCTATATAAACAATGATAGAAGTAAGATAGTTAGTCAATGCCTGTGTAATTGGTGTTGGACGCAAACGCGATTGTCATCTAGCGTGATTAGTTACAAACATGAAGATTTGACGTCATTTTAATGCAGGTTCCTTCAAAAACCCCTGATTTTAATGCTGTCCCATTGTTTCAATCAAGTTACGACATGACTTGTAGGCCAGATCACTGAAGTTACGACATGCCTTGGATGCGAACTCACTATCGCCATCTACATGTCGCATCCATTTTGATCCAATTATAATCCCATAAGGTTGACTAACTATCTTCTATATAAACAATGCTACTACGCTTCAGTTATTGTCATAGCAGTAGAATTCAGAGTTGTCAATCATGAATAATTTTACCAACACTGAAATGGCTGACATGCACCTTATTTATGGATTGGCAAATGGAAATTCGGGGGAAAGCACGGATAGTTTACCAGGACAGATATCCTAACAGAGTAATTACTTGTGCTGAAACATTTATAAAGCTACATGCAAGATTATGTGAAACTAGGAGTTTCAATAAGAATGCAGATGGTGGAAGACCAGAAACGGTTACAACGCTTAAACTAGAAGAAGCTATACCTGATGCGATAGAAGAAGATCATTCAAAAAGTACCAGGAAGATTGCACTGTATCTTGAAGTCAGCCCAAAAATCGTTTGGACAGTTTAAAAAAAAACCTATACCCGTATATGTGATATGGGGTCCAAGCTCTACTGCCTCTTGATTTTTATCCAAGATTGATGTTTTGCAGGTGGTTGATTCGTATGATGGAATCAATAATAATTTTTTACCAAATATTTTATTTAAGGACGAGGCAAATTTTTCACGAAATGCTATGATCAACTCTCACAATAACCATTAATGGGCCGACGAAAATCCCCACGCTATTAGAGAAAATTATTGGTGACTACCGAATTGGCCCATTTTATCAAACAGAAAGATCAACAGGTGAATCCTACACGGACTTTTTGCGAGATTATTTACCCATTTTGTTAGAAGAAGTACCCATACTTGTGAGGCAATATGAGATTTATGCGCGACGGGACTCCAGCTCATTTTAGTGTTCTTGCTCGTCAGCATTTCGATGTCACCTACCCTAATTGCTGGATTGGACGTGCAGGACCTCAACATTGGGCAGCTCGAAGTCCCGATATGAGTCCTCTGGATTTCTATTTATGGGATCATCTGAAGACTATAGTTTATAAAACTCCTGTACTAGATGTGGATGACTTGAGGAATCGAATAATTGCAATGTAATAAGGACTACTCTAGGAATTTTTGAACCTGTCAGACAATCAATGGCATATCGAATGAGGTCGTGTATTTTATCAGAAGGTGAAAATTTTGCTCATTTACTGTAATATAGCAATTGATGATATTTCTATTTTTGGTTTTTATTTTATGTTTTTGTTTTTTCTCTAAAACGAAGCTAGATATGAATAAAATACAAGAGACCAAAAAGTTGTATTTTCAGTTGATCAATCTAAAAAAAATTAAAATCTACGAAAAAAAGTCAGTGTCGTACTTTTTTATACAATATTGTTGGCTGTGGTGGTGGTGCCCACTGAGACGCCACTGGCCCTAATAATTTAAATCTAGTTAGGGCTAAATGAGCGCCTTATTATTTCAAATAAACTAACCAAATTTCAACCAAATCGGTTCTAGGATATTCATGATATTTTATAATTACCGTTTTTTTTTTAATTTCAACTCCCTGTATCGCTGTATCTCAGAAACTAAGAATTCCGGACATAAAGTTCATAGGAACATTTCTTCTTAAAATGACCTAGCGAATCACCCCCTGCAGTTAGGAACCGTAGTTTGGAAACACCCTGTTTAAGAGGAAATAATGAATTGACATTGCCAATAAAAGTACTCTGATGAAAAATTCAATAATTTGTAATAGATGTAACATGTTTAATCACATTCCATCAAACATTACAAGAATGTTGAACAGATCATTGGCCATAATCAAATCCACTGGAATACCTAATTAACCGAATGCCCAAAACAGTCTGTCTAGAAACTGAATGAGAACCAATGAATATGTAAATGTTTTCAGTTGTAATACCACAAGAGAGTGAGGATAAAGTGAAAATAATTCGACAGATTTTTCGAAAACAGGAAATAGACACGAGAGCTCTCGTGTCTATTGCCTGGCAACAAGTTTTCGAAAAATCTGTCGAATAAAATTGCTCGGAGGTATTTACAACTGAAAAACCAATTTTCTTGTCATGATTCTGTTCTAGATAGTTTGAAAATCAACCCTAGTTTTGAATTCACTTCGCTATACCCAAACCCCATATTATTGGAGATATTGCACGATATTACTTAATTTTGCAAATTAACCGCCTGAAATTTTGATTTTATTAAGTGCTTAGTAAGCTGTGCATACCTACCTTATCTACCGACAAATGAATTGAAGTTGTTTACTGTCAGATTCGTCATCGTGGAAAACGTGCAATATGGCTCGTGTTGAGTGTAATAATTTCGGTAATACATTAATGATTTATGGCGAGTGTAATAAGGTTTTCACAAGAACATGTGATATTTTTGCTACAAGATATCCAGGAAACCCAAAACCATCTCCAGACATCATTCGAAGCTTAATTTCAACCCTACGAAATGAAATCAGTGCTTGGGTCTTTAGCAGCGTTTCCAGAGGCATTGTTGAAAGATTACGAGATTTTTGGGATCAAATAAAATGTAAAGAGGCATAAGATGTCCGGAGGACTGCTCATTGCTAATATCCTATACAATAGGAAAAGTTGGATCGAAAATCCATCAGAAAACAACTACTTTCCTGGCTAATGCCACGACGAACATTGAATTACATCTGATGAAATTTCCGTGCAGAGTTCCTACAAGGTTATCTCTGCAATTGCTTGGTTGCATGGGAATGATCATAGAAACATTCGGACCACCTATATATCGATTTCGGAGTGTTGCTCCTCATCAGTATAGGGTAGGTCTAGCAGTCAATAACTAATGACTGCAACGAATGAATCGACGACCATTCCCATTTAAAGACCGAAACTGAGATCGCGCCCGCACAGTGGATTAACTCCAAACTGCGAGCGCCATCCCAGCGCCGGAAGCCCAACCAAGAATACCCATGACCACGATCGTCAAGACCGTATATAAAACGGAAAAGAAATCTGTAGTTCACAATGAGCTTATGACAAGAGGCATAAGATGTCCGGAGGACTGCTCATTGCTAATATCCTATACAATAGGAAAAGTTGGATCGAAAATCCATCAGAAAACAACTACTTTCCTGGCTAATGCCACGACGAACATTGAATTACATCTGATGAAATTTCCGTGCAGAGTTCCTAAAATGTAAGTACAAGAAAAGAATATTGGCATAACACATGCACAAATGACATTCATATTCTGATAATTTAGTGCATGCATGGCCTCAAGCTATCCCATATGAAAAGCATAAGCTTTACGAAGTTCATTCATGAATAACCACGAATATGACTATAATTCTTGAACGAAGCAAAGTTGGTAAATGTAAGTTTATCGGTCTTTTTGATTTCGGACTTCCGTCGTCTTAATGACTACCTTTATCTCACAACTTTGGATCCTCTCAAAATGGGTTTGACTTGACTGGATCCGATACACCTAATCGATATATACAGTGTTCGGATTGGATTGAATCACTCAAGTCAATTCCATAAAATATAGGATTGGACCCAACCGATCGCCTTGAAGAGAAGTAAAATTACGAGATAAACCAAAAACCAGTTTGAAATTGACAAATGACAGGTAAAAGTAGCCAAATTCAGATTAGTGTTTATATTGACAATTGTCTTTCTCAAAATGGAGAGCAAAATAATAATTAAGAAAAGAAACGTATGGTCCAAAGAAGAGAGCAGTTTTTTCATTCAGCTAATTAAGGAAAAACATATATCGTGATTTAATTCGCAGAAAACAAGACATTTAAGGTTACGAAATTCGACATTTTGCTGTGAAGTTAGCTTTTTTCAATCGGATTGAAGAATAGGATTCTTCGATCCACTTAAATATTGCGATATAAACTGAAGGTTGCTTTTACTCGACTCAATGCTATTGAATTTGAAGCGGATAGAGAAAGATAAACGTAGTCAAATGGTTGGAAGATTTATACCTATTTCAATTTTTCACTACGTTTCAATTGCTTGAATCTGCATTCGTCATAGCCTCATAGAGTCATAGCCTTTTCAAACACGAATTTTTCAGTGAAAAATCGCAGAAAATGCCTCCTTTATTTTGTCGACTCTGTTTGCAAACACTATTCTGTCCATATTAAGCATTTAAACTAAATGTTTTACACAAAAATTCGACCTTTTACTAGTATGCTTACCTAATCATAACCTATTTGTTAGTCATTTTCAATTTTCATGCTTATGGGAAGTTGGTAACTTCTGATATGCCCGGCTGACTATTCTTAATAGAGATTTCTGATGGTTTGGGCACACTAATAAAAAGAGACAAAAGTTCTTAATTTTTTCATCCTTGTTGACAGGGGATGCGCTCTGTGATTGGTCAATATAATGGCGGGGAATTTGAATAACAAGACAGCTACAGTTGAAGATAACATTTAAACTCCCTTCCATTATAGTGACCAATAACAGAGTACGCCTCCTGGCAACGAGGATGGAAAAATTGCCTCTTTTTATTAGGGTGTCCAAAGCCATTAGAAATATTTATTCAACAGATATTTCTAATCGCTTTGGACTAATACTACTACTACTACTACTTTGGACTAATACTAATAAAAAGAGACAAAATTTCTTAATTTTCCCATCCTTGTTGACAGGAGATGCGCTCTGTGATTGGTCAACATAATGACGGGGAGTTTGAATGATAAGACAGAGACAGTTGAAAATGACATTTAAACTCCCTGCCATTATAGTGACCAATCACAGAGTACTCCTCCTGGCAATAAGGATGGAAAAATTAAGAACTTTTGTCTCTTTTTAATAGGGTGTCCAAAGCCATTAGAAATCTATATTGGGTGCAATAACTTCCCCTTCATTTATGTATTCATTCGATTGTTGAATTTGTGCCATTTTTTACTAAATGATCGACCCCGCAAACTCCTTATGGAATTTGGGTCCAAGTGGATTTTTTTGGAATTTTTGTTATGATGTAGTCCATGGAATTCTCAACCAATGTTACCATTGCGCCAACCCAAAGAAATGAACAGTTTTGCTGCTAGGGGGCGTTGAAATCACCCTTTGCGCAGATTAGACTATTTATTTTTGAACCCGCTAACAATATTTTCACTTCTTTCATTGTTGCTAATGTTGCACAATATTGTGCTGTTTTATAAAAAAAAATCTTACCCCCTTCCCTTTTTCCCACAACTCCTATTACGAAACGCAAAAAAATATTTCTCGAGTGCCTTCAAATGTATCGGCGAATGTTTAAATATGCCTAAATAAGGGAAATAACAGTTTTTTATGATTATCCACCCACCTCCCAAATGACATAAAACGAAAAAGTTTCGGTGGATTTTTCTGAATTTTTGATATGATGCAATTCAAGTTGTTTTGAATATAAATAAATCGGGTGACAAACCCCAAAAATGAATAGTTTTGATGCTAGGAGGCGTCGAAATCATACCTTGCTCAAGAAAGACTATTGATTATTATAGGCGGAAACAATATCTCTACGTATTTTTGTTTCATTTTATGCCGAACAATTGTGTAAATTTTCATAAATTGAAAATCTAAAACCTCCGCCTTACCACCAATCCCCTATTTCAGAACACGAAAAAAATTTATTCTGGCACCACCTCAAATTCAAATTGTGGATGTCTAATTTTTATTTATTTTCAAGATATTAAAAAAACATGAACCAAGCCCTACTAAGAAGTCAGCGAACTCCACCATTATTTTTCTGAAGGGAGGGAAAGGTGAAATTAAACAACTGTACGATTTCCTCAATTTGAGCTGATACATTTATTTTGATAAAGCATTTACAAGTAGTAGGGAATTTTTTTGTGTTTTAAAATAAAGGTAGGGGGTAAGGGGTAAGGAAAAATTACACAATTGATCAGTATAATCTAAACTAAAATACGTAGAGCTATTATTTCCTCCTATAATAATGAATTATTCTGAGTACAGCTTGGCAAATGTAGCCGCAATTGTGAAAATATTCAGGCCTATCATGCGCATTAGTCGTACGACGGACTAAGCAGTGATATTCTCGTGAAGTGGCAATTTCACAATCTCTGCTATGTTTGCCAAACTGTAAGGTATGATTTCAATGCCCCCTAGCATCAAAACTATTCATTTTTGGGGTTTGTCACCCAATTTATTTCTATTCAAAATAACTTGAATTGCATTATATCAAAAATTCAGAAACATCCACCGAAATTTTTTCGTTTTGTGTCATTTGGGGGTGGGGGTTAATCATAAAAAATTGCTATTTCCCTTATTTAGGCATATTTAAACATTCGACGATTCATTTAAAGGCACTCGGGAAATATTTTTTTTGCGTTTGAAATGAAACAAGTGAAAATATTGTTACCGGGTTCAAAAATAAATAATCTAATCTGCGCAAGGGGTGATTTCAACGCCCCGTAGCAGCAAAACTGTTCATTGTTTGGGTTGGCGCAATGGTAACATTGGTTGAGAGTTACATGGGCTACATCCCATCCCATCCCATCCCATCCCATCCCATGAGTTTGCGGGGTCCTTTATTGTAAATACAGAAAATATTGAATTCAGCGATTTCGTAAACAACAGATGGCGCAAATTGAACGATTGAACAAAAAAATAAAGAGGAAGTTATTGCTCATTTCAAATCCCAAGTGGTCAACTTTCCGCAAGAATGAAAATTACTATGAACCAAAGAAAAACTAGGTTAGGTTTAATAGTAAAAGTAGGTCGATTTTTTGTGTAAACGTTTGGTTTTCATGTTTGTCATTGTGAAATATGGGTAGATCAGCCTTTGAAAGAAGTGCTGACCAAAAGGAGAAAGCATTTTGTGCGACTTTTTAAGTACTGAAAAATTCGTGTTTGAAAATGGTCAATTTATTAGATTCTAAAGGCATAATGCCAAAACGAATTTTAAAATAAGAAAAAAGTAACAGACAAGGACCAGGTGAAGAATGTTGTTGAGGTTCCAACTTTGAGAAAAAAAAATTAACCACGAAAACATCAAAATGGTAAAATGGGGATGCAGTTTAGGGGTTGAAAATGTTTTTTTTTGCGATTTGCGGCGAAACATGACCTCTTAGCGGAAAAAGTTGTAGATAATGAAAAAATCGAAAACTTTCGTATTCAACACTTTTCGACATAACCTCAAATTAACCGTCAAAATGGCGAAAAACCGATTTTTTAGTATTTAGTTACTATATCTCGTATAAATTATTTAATTTTCATGAAAATTTGTAAGAATATGTCTTTTTTGGTGTCGAAAGACCAAGATTTTTTCGCAATTCAGAAGAACAGATGGCTTCAGTGCTGTCTGTGTTGACCTACCCTTGCGCTGATGAGAGGCAACAACTTCGAAACTAGTTTGCAGGTGGTCACCCTGTCCAAATCCAAACAGTTCTGCTGGTTGATCACAGAGGGCACTTGCAATTGCGTCCTCTGATGCTTTGAGGAACGTTGCACAAGTATCTGTTAGATTTAATTCAATAGCCGTCGTGGTCTTAGCCAGAGGAGTAGTTGTTTTCTGACAGGTACTTGCCATAATAAGCTTACGTAGTAGGATTATATGGGAGTAAATGAGGGTTCATCATCGGTCGGCAACGATCATTTCAATTGTTGAAATGTCTACTTTCAAATGGTCTATGCTCGGGTCTGTGTAACTTGGTGGTTCATCGATCGTTGAACCGCTTAAAATAGAGAAAAAAAGTTTCTCTGAATCATGATTTTGTCAAAAAGTAGTTTAATTTAAATTATTTATGTTAAAATATATGAAAACTAATGATAATAACAATAATTCCTCATAAACATTCGAAGATGAGTGTACCCAAAGGCATAACCTGTGCGGGTAAAAGACGGCTATTATTATTTTTTGCCGTGGCGCTCCGGGGCGAATTACTGATTTTTGTTGACGTATTCACTTTTCAGCTGCAGGAAAACCCAGAAAACCTACAGCACCACCACATAATTACACTACAAAAGTAATGTATTTACATCATTTTTATTATTTTTTACAACTGTTGAAACTACTGAGAAAATCGTGAATCAGAGAGACTTTTTGTCGATTTTTCTCAATTTTAAGCGGTTTAACGATCAATAAACCCCCAAGATACATAGACCATTTCAAAGTAGATATTTCAACAATTAAAATAATCACTTATAGACCTTCGAAATACAAAAAAACACCAAGACAATTATTCGTGGACGATGAGGGTCTCTTTTTTCGAAAAATGTACCAAACTCGAAAAGTAGTCATCCTCGGAATTGCGAAAAAATCATTCTCATTCGACACCAAAAAAGACGTCTTCTTACAAATTCTCATATAAATTAAATCATTTATATACGCGAGAAAATAACTAGATACTGAAAAATTGGATTTTCACCATTTTGACGGTTAATTTGAGGTTATGTCGTTAAGTGATGAATACAAAAGTTTTCGATTTTTTTATCATCTACAACTTTCCTATTGAACATTTTCTGCTAAGAGGTCACGTTTCGCCGCAAATCGCAAAAATCAGTTTTCAACCCCTAAACTGCATCCCAATTTCACCATTTTGAGTGGTTTAAATATTGTTTCCTTAAAGTTGGAACCTAAACAACATTCTCCAACTGGTCCTTGCCTGGTAATTTTTTCTTATTTTGAGCGTTTTAAATTCGTTTTGGCACAAACCTAATTTTGCATATTACTGCCTGAAATTTTGATTTTATCAAGTTTAAGTGCATAGTATGCTGTGCATACCTACCTTATCTACCGACATATGAATTGAAGTTGTTTACTGTCAGATTCGTCATCGCGGAAAAAATGCAATATGGTTCGTGTTGGGTATGATAATTTCGGTAATTCATTAATGATTTATGGCGATTGCGGTAAGGTTTTCACAAGAAAATGTGATATTTTTGCTACAAGATATCCAGGAAACTCAAAACCATCTGCAGATATTATTAGAAGCTTAATTTCAACACTTCGAAATGAAATCAGTGCTTGGGTCTTTAGCAGCATTTCCAGAGGCATCGTTGAAAAGTGTTTTACGAGATTTGGGATTAAATAAAATGTAAGTATAAGAAGAGATTATTGGCAAAACACAAATGACATTTAAAGAGAAACATTCTCAATTGAAAATTGAATCAATACATGACTCCTCTGGAAATGGAAAAACCCACAACTGACTTTATGAACATCCTGTTCATATTGTCAATGAAATCAAAATGACATTCTTATTCCGATAATTCAGTGCATGGCCATAAACTTTGCGAAGTTCATTATTATGAAGAACCACAAAAATGACTATAATTTTTGTTGTTGTTAACATCATATGCAGCAACGAAGCAAAATTGGTAAAGGTAATAAGTTTATCGGGCTTTTTATAAAAAAAAAGTGGTGTTACGCAGTTTTATCTCTTGAACTCGAATCCGATGAATTTTCGTGGTGGTCTCAAAGACGTTTAGAGTTATAGCCTTTTAAATCATGAAAATTGGCCATTTTCAAATACGAATTTTTCAGTAAAAAATCGCACAAAATGCCTCCTTTTGTCGACACTGTTTTCAAACTCTATAGTTATTCTCTTCAAATTTCACAATTGAAAGCACCTAAACTAAACGTTTTACACAAAAATTTTAGTTTTTTTTTTCTAGTACCAAATCATAACCTAATTTGTTAGTCATTTTCATGCTTATGGTAAGTTGGTAACTTGGGACTATTCGAATTCAAATAAGAGCAATAACTTCCCCTTCATTTATATATTCAATTGTTTAATTTGTGCCATTTTGTACTATATAAAGTTATAAACGAAAAATACAGAAAATGCTGAAATTGAACGAATTTAGCAATTTCGTAAACAACAGAAAATATTAAAAATGAAGGGGGACTTATTGCTCATTTTCAATCTGAATTACTTAATAGGTGTCGGAGCAAATCTCAAGTGGCCAACTTATACCACAAGAATGAACATTACTATGACCCAGGGAAAAGTAGCTTAGGTTTAATAGTAAAAGAAGGTTGATTTTTGTGTGAAACGTTTGGTTTCAAAAGGCCGTTTGCAGGAAAAAACTGCGGAACTTTTTTCCTCAACTGATTTTTATGTTTTTTGGGGTTCTGAACCCGAATCTGAAGTTTGCTACCACGGCAGCCATCGGCTTCATACTCAAAATCGCGAAAAACTACCCAAAGTAGCGGTAATTGTCGTTTTTTTGCCTATAACACGACAACGAAGCGTTTTTTAAAGAAAGTCATTATATTATGATAAATTGTAGCTTAAATCAATACATACAAAGTGAATAAAACAAATACGAAATCGGATCATTTCGCGGAGTTACGATCTTTTGAAAAATGGCGATAAGTAGCAAAGTCAGCAAAGTATTTTTTTTAAATCACAAGAATAAACTACCCTAATGTGGGGAATGATCCGAATTTTTTCTATGGGGAAGAGTATTATCTAGAATCATCCGATAAGCAAAGTATTTCTTAAAATTTCAAGAACAAACTAAAGACCCGTTCGGAAATTGTAGATAGTGACTCATTGACAGATTACAACAGGGTGAACAAAGAAAAATCCTCTTCGATTAATTTTAAACCAACCAGTGAGTTCTCTGATGAGAATTAATTCAATTCAGCCTGAATGAACTCCCTCAATCTCGGTCGACGTTAAATGATACATTTTTTTATACAGAGTGGTTCGAAAATAGGGGTACGTCAACCCCTCGTTTCTTAGTTCGGATAAGGGTATATATGAATCAAACATTCTTCAGTGTTGAGAACGTCGCATAGTTATTTTCATGTGTACAGAGTGAGTAGAAAGAAATGGTCCAAGTTTTTTGTAGAAAAATGCTGTTTTTTCGGGTAATTTTCATGATTTTTTAATTTAATGTACGGTTCGAGGAGTCCGAGATATTGTAATCAATATCAGCATAGGTCTTCGGACTCGTTTGACGGCTAGATACTTTTGAATATACGGATATTATCGATACCCCATATAGTCTGTCCGAGACAGAAATCGGCTATTTTCGAGCGATTCTTCTTGGTGAAGAATATTCGGAGTAGATTAGTACTTATTCCAATCATGCAATACCTTATATACGAGGTGAATGACGTGACGTTCATTTGCCATCGACGTCTCTTTTTGGATTATTTGCCGATTCTGCTTATAGAAGAGCTCCTGATGACGTTGGTATTCAAATCATAGAACAATGAGAACGTTCATTACAATAAATTTCTAACGGTTAGAAAAATGATAATAACCAATTACCAAGAAAATGGACAGCAAAAAAAAACAATTAAATTATTTATTTATTTCTCAAACAAGTCACAAGAACTTTTTTACATGAGAAAACTAAGATTAACCTAAAACTCATGATTAGGAGATATGTAATATAGTGTAGGTTCTGTATACATAATAAATATTCACTAGCAGCAAAAGATGTTTTAAACACCCAGATCAAAACGAGTAACAACATAATTCGTTTAAAAACTTTCTGGTGCAGAGATCAAAACTAAGTTCAGATAACTGCAGGATATTATTTGTAATTTTAACCATTGTGGTAACTGGAGAATAAATTTACTTGAAGGAGTAAGTGGAATTTCTAGAAATTGCTTGTATCTAGTAGCACGAGGGGGAACTCTTACCTTGAGAAGGGATTTTAGTTTGGAGCAGTTGTAAACTTGGATGAACAATTTATAACACATAGTAACCGATGCTATTTCTCTTCTCGTTTCCATGCTCATCAAATCGAATTCATATCGAAGACTTGCTGATTGTAGTCTGCAGTTCTGTAGTCTGGTTAAATGTGGTGTTTTTTCATATACAGGGTGATTCAAAAGTACTTTGACAAACTTCAGGAGGTGATTCCTCACAATATTCTAATATGAATTGCCCAAATGAATATACGTCCGGAAACGCTTCGTTTCCAAGATACAGGGTGTTGAAGTTTTATTTTTATTTTGGTTTTTTTCAAATTACTCTTGAAATACTGAACTTATTTAAACGAAACTTGGTAATAAGAGGTTTTTGAGGTGTCGAATTCGAACCTGATGTTATTATTTCTCTTACTCGTAGGGGGCGCCACCTACACGCCTTTTTCTTTTTTGAAGATTCATAACTTTTTTGAGCGTACTTCTAGCACATTTTTCAGTAAAAAAATCGATTCCTCTATCATATCTACGTAAAAAAGCTACCCTTGTTAAAAGTCGCTGTAAGCAACCGTTTATAAATATTTGGACTTGAAAATTTCAAGTCAATTATTTGATAATCGATGCATGTTGAAGTAATTACCAATATTTTGCATTTTTCACAAGAATGCTTTGGAAAAGAATTTGACGTTCAAGTAAGTAGTTTTGGTAATTGCATATTTTGTGACAGTTAAACGTTTAATTAAGTTCAGTATTTCAAAAGTTATTTGAAACAAACGAAAATAAAAATAATACTTCAACACCATATATCTTGGAAACGAAGCGTTTCCGGACATATATTTATTTGGACAATTCATATTAGAATTTTGTGAGGTTTTACAACACGTTTTTGAAAGTTCACCGTTTATTCAAAATAGATAAATCACAACAATATAATAATCACACGTTCACCATTTAGTCCAATTACTCACTGCCCCGCCGTGCTCCGTAGTCACTTGTCTTCCGTCACATCGCCGTATCACGCCGACGTTCGCCGGTAGGAGAATTCCAGGACCCGCCTGGCCCGTTCACACATGGAATCGCCCTCTCACTGCTCTCTTATGAGTAGAGGGTTGTCCTGCCCGTTTGGGTTGGAACAGTCGGCCATCCTGAAACATTAATGTCCTCATTAATTGTCAATCAATATCAACTTCTCAACCACTTGTTGAGATCATTCCTCTTTCCAACCTCATTTTCTCACCAAATATACGTCACCATTTTCCCTTTCCAGACGCCCCGTCACACCATTCTACAATTCAAACAAATTCGCCCAACCACCTTTTAGCCAGATTGCTAATCACTATTTTGTCATTTTCACATTTGCCGGCAAATCATTCATCATCAGAGTCAGACTCATAGTCTACATCATTGACACTATGATATCGCCTTAAGGAATCTACGGCAACTGTCGCCTGAAACCGTTTATACCCCCGTACACCTTTAATCGCCTCAATGATGTAGCGATCGTTGGCCAACACCTTGCTTACTCGGTAGGGGCCGTCAAATTTATTCGCCAATTTATTACTCATGCCCATACCCGCCTTTTTGGTAGCAGCACTTCGCCAAAGAACCAAATCACCCACCTTGTATATAGTTGCAACCTTTCTTTTCTGATCAAAACGCCTTTTTGCTTTTAGTGCAGACTTTCGAATATTCTCTTGGGCTTTGACGCGGTCAGCATTAGTCCTCACAGACCCCGGCACAACCAGACCTTGTCCGGACAATCCGATCGCCCCGAGACCCGGATAACCAAGCTTCACACGTTTCTGAGCCGGCGGAGAACATTCGCTATCGGTGCCCAATTTACGGGTCTCGTTTATACTGCTGTGGTTAGGAGCACTCTCGCCTCTTTTGCAATCGTTTTTTGCTCTCTCGCCTTCAATGGATTCGCCTTCTGGGCATTCGCCAGTCATGAGCCTCTGGTTGAGTAGCCTAGCACTCCGCCGTAATGCTTTCGCCTGATTCCTTTTGAATCTTTTCGCCCGCCTCCGCCTAGGAACCTGTAGAGTAAGGTCGTCACCTCGCTCTTCAGGGTGGGTGTCTTCAGGCATCGCCGTGGTATCGCCAAATCCACCTGCCTGGTCTGCACGTTCGACACCTGGAACCTTCGCCACGGTTCTTGGACTTCCGCCAGTCCCAAGACCATCGCCGGTCTGAATATTGTTGCTAGCTAGCTCGCCATTCACCAAATCTGCTACTCGGCCATGACAATGAGAGAACATCAGTCTAGCCGGAGAGAAATGCGTGCTGGAGTTGACCGCATTATTAAGGCCCCAGACAACGTCCGGCAGCTTCTCGTCCCACCGACCTTCAGTCTCTGCAGTTGAAGACAATGCTTCAATTATTGTTCTGTTCGCCCTTTCTACTTGCCCATTTGCCCTTGGTGTCGCCACAGCATTCAGAATATGTCTTATACCCTTGTCCGCCAAGAACTCCTTAAACGTCTTACAGGTAAACGCCTTGCCTTGATCGGATATCAACCGCCTTGGATAACCGAATTCGCCGAATATCTCATTAAGTCGCCTGATCGCCTCTGACGCCGTCAATGTCTTAGTGGGTTTCGCCAAGACAAATTTAGTGAACCCGTCTACCACAAGTAACAGATATTAATATCCTCTAACACTTTTGACAAAAGGGCCCAAGTGATCAATGTGCACCGTATCGAAAGGAATCGACCGCTGTTCGATGGAATGTAAAAGACCTTCGCCTCGCCCATATGACCCCTTTGCAAAGCCACACCTAAGACAGGATCTTGTATATTTAAATACAAATCGCCTCATTTTAGGAAACCAATAATTTCCCTCAATCAACGCCAGACACCTTTGAAACGCCGGATGACCAATGTCATCGTGGTATTTTCTCAGAATGCCAAATTTCGCACATATAACCTATCGCCATTGGGGGTCACACGATAGAGCCGGTTTCGTATCACCTTATAGTTCGCCTTTATTCCTGTATCCGAGCGCCCGTCAACCAATATTCGCACAAGCTCTCGTGCCTTCGGGTCTTGCAACTGCACCGTTAGAAACCAATCGTCTTCCGCCATGGAGACAATATTTACGCCAATGGTGTCCACCGGTGGGTTCCTACTAAGGGCGTCCACATGCTGCATTCGTTGCCCTGGTCGGTATTGCACCTCCATGTCATACTCCTGAATCGTCAGTCACCATCGAGCAATACGAGGCAACAAATCTCGTTTGAGCAACGCCGCTCGAACAGCCACACAGTCTGTAACCACCTTAAAATGTACACCAACAAGGTACACCCTGAAACGCCTAACTGACTCGACTACCGCCAAAGTCTCTAGCTCATAACTATGATATACCTGTTCTTGTACAGTTGTCTCTGATTCTACCTTCCGCCTCCCGGGCCGTATGCCATCTGCATCTACCTCATGACCCAAGTACTCAATCCGCCTCCGTAAAAATAAACATTTCACCAACTTGAGCTTGACACCTGCCTGCTTTATCATACCCAATACCAAGTCCAATAGCGCCAGATTATCCTCCTCGTTCACCGAAGGAATTAACAAATCATCCATTTACGCCAAAACTTCGCCATAGCGAAGCGAACCCAACATCTTATTAATAATTCTCTGAAAACCCGCCGGTGAGTTTGAAAGACCGAAAGGAACCCGCAGATACTCATAATGCCCATAGTTTGTATGCATGGGAACCTGATGGAAACCTTGAGCCAAATCCAATACAGTAAAGATATTTTTGTTCGCCAGTTTCGCTAGTTGGTCTGAAATTAGAGGCAAAGGATATCTGTCCTTCACAGTAATGACATTCAACGCCCTGTAATCAACGCACAGTCTCACCTCGCCAGATTTCTTAGGAATTAAAACAATAGGACTAGCGTACGCCGATTCGCTTTCTCGTACTACCCCAGCTTCCATGAGAGTTTGCACCTTTTCTCTCACTAAGCCTCTCTCCCAATGGGACAACCTGTAAGGCCTGTAATAAATAGGTATGTTGCTCGACAAATTAATTTGCATGTTCCCCAGGTGGGTTAACCCAAGGTTATCATCGCCTTTAGAAAAGCAATCGGAATAACGCCTCAATAAATCAAACAATTGCCCTTTATATTTTTCGGAAACTTCACCTACGTTCACGCCAGAAAGGTCTAAAGTATTTTCAAATATTTGCCTCACCTGAGTTACAGACGCCTGAGTTACAGACGCCTGAGTTACAGACGGGTGCGTAGCCTTCGCCACGTCTTTGCTGGATAAACAGGCCTCCACCCGAGACACCAGTCGCCCTTTCTTCCATTCGATCTTTTCATCGCCAGCATTGATAACTGTGATGTCCTCCTGCCGCCCGCCTAACATGTCCGCCGGTATAATAATGAGAGACGTTCCTTCGGGGTACTGTTTGGTATCCATGTAGTACTTCGCCCTGTCGACGCCTTCGACTATATTCACCTTGACCTTGTTCACGGCGTTGGGGTGAAGTATTGTATCTTACCCCTAGGAGGTTCGCTTTCGAGAGTGATCCGCCTGATCATCTCTGATACATCGGGTTCTTGAGTGAAGAACGCCTTATCCCCCCTCACTACCAGAGAAACTCCCTTGTGGTTAAATGTTGGTTGGCCCAGCAATAATTCTATCCGTCCCATGTCACAATCGGTCACCAACGCCTCCAATTTGAGGTGACAATCCGCCAAGGTCATCTCAAACTTAACCTGTCCAATCGCCAAAGCAACGCCCCCGCCAAATCCACACAAAACACGCCCTTCGCCTTTGTCGTTGATAACGAGGCCTAATCGTTCCGCTGTCGCCAAAAACATCAAGTTTTGCTCACTCCCAGTGTCCAAATATGCTCTGACATCCTCACCATTTACTCGCACCATCTGTCGGAAACAACTATCTGAAGAATCGATCAAAAGTCTCACCTGCTGTCTGGAACCGCCCCTCAAGTCTCCTGACGAATGTCGCCTGGTACATTCCGCCATACGATGTCCCGACAAGTCGCACGCCATACACCTCTCCGCCTTGGGTAAGGGACAATCCTTACTCAAATTGTTGGTTATTTTTTGGCAATTGAAGCACCTCTTCATCGGATTGGCATCACCGTGCCTAGGACCGCCTGTCCGTGCTGGAAGTGTGAGTCTGGACGCCACTGCTATATGCCTGGATGTCTCGCCATGACAACCTTCTAACGCCGCCAGGAAGGAATTATATAACACCTCTGGGGTAGCACAATGTGCTGCATAAGCATTCGCCCTCAAATGATCTGGCAGACCTCGTATAATGCAGGACACTGCTTTTTCGCCTTTGATGCCCACCCGGCTACATAACGCCAATTTTGCATGATAGTAGGTAGTCATGCCCTCTGACGGGAACTTTCGCCGTTGCACCAACTCCTCCAACATCAAAGCAAAATCTCTTCGCCTGGGAAATGCCGCCTGCAACTTCGCCTTCCATTGGTCCCACGAAAAGTTATAATCATCGAGCTGATGAAACCACCTCTTGGCTGCACCCTCCAGCTTCGATTGCGCCAACGTTGACTTTACATAGGTTGACCAACCATGAATCGCCCCCACCTGGTCAATCTTTTGGAGCCACCTTTCAATATTGCTGTCGACGTCATCAGGGTCAAAGCGATCTATCACCTCAGATCCTGATAAAAACGCCGGCCTATCCAACCCTGCTTGCGCCGTATCATTACTATCGCCATGCCCCGATCTCGAGGGTCCTGGTGTAGCAAAGTCGTAGGCTTCGCCTACCGCCAGAGCCGCCTGCTGCTTGGCAACCTTCTCGATGCTTTGTCTAAGGCCACCCGCCAACAACTGGTTAACCAGCTCACCTACTGGTATATCGGAGAGGTTTGCTTCCCTACGCCGCTGTGAAGAATCAGGATTTCGCCGTCCTTCCCCTCGCCTTGGAGATTCAGTAACACTCAAATCCACTTCTTCATGTAACACCAAATGGTCATCGCCAAACTTATCCATCACCTATGAATAAAAGAGATACACAACAATCAAGTCGCCCAACAATAAGAAAATACAATGTATGTGATGCCCCTGTAGTATAAATGAAGGAAACACCCAATACTCGAGTCGCCAAGTAATAATGACAAAACAATATATTTAACGCCCTGTACTATGTGTGCAATATCAAATCATAAAATATTCCTGTCCAGTGTACCGCCAACAGTCGATAATTTAACTTATCTCAACAAAATTTAAAATATTCCACCACACCTGAAAATTCAAAATATTTCCAATGAAACTATTTCCGTAGCCCTGAACAGGTAACCTAGCCAATAGGCCCAAAGTATCTTTGTTTATACGACTCTAATCCAACAATAAATAAAAAATTTTACAAACACCACTAGAAAATGTATGAAATTCGCCGAACAAATCAATTTCAAATGACAAAAATGTTTATAAACACCAACTGTTCCGCCAACAAAGAGATTTCTTTCAGAATTGAATATGCGAACGCCGATTATATCAACCAACAGAATAAAATTTTAAAATGTTCAAAACGCCGATTCGTTTTTACTGAGAAATAATTCGCCAAACACAACTACGCGATGGAAAATTACCAGCGCCCGGGTTTTTGTGCAATCTTGTCGATTTTGTCGCCGAAAGATGGTATTCCATCGAATAAAAAAGTAATTTCTGTACTTACAGTTTTGTAGAACGCCAATTCACTAGAATACTCGCCAAAGTCGCCAATATAGAAGAAAACACTAGAAAAGTCCGCCTGACGCCGAAATAAACACTTGTTGAGAAGCCGCCTGCTTGCACACACAAAGAAAACTATTCGTAATATCGCCTTTTCACTATTTTCAAAAGCACAGAGCCCTTGATCCCACTTCTGAAGCTTTTACAACACGTTTTTGAAAGTTCACCGTTTATTCAAAATAGATAAATCACAACAATATAATAATCACACGTTCACCATTTAGTCCAATTACTCACTGCCCCGCCGTGCTCCGTAGTCACCTGTCTTCCGTCACATCGCCGTATCACGCCGACGTTCGCCGGTAGGAGAATTCCAGGACCCGCCTGGCCCGTTCACACATGGAATCGCCCTCTCACTGCTCTCTTATAAGTAGAGGGTTGTCCTGCCCGTTTGGGTTGGAACAGAGGAATCACCTCTTGAAGTTTGTCAAAGTACTTTTGAATCACCCTGTATAGAAATCTCAATAAACGATTCTGTATTTTTTCCAATATGTGAGAATTTACAATTGTTGTTGGGTACCAGATTACAGAACAGTACTCAAGTTTGGGTCTAACCATATAATTGTAGAGTAATTTAATTGTTTCCCAATTTCGAAAATACCTGGAGTTCCTTTGCACATATCCCAAACTTTTCAGTGTTTGTGCGCTAACTTGCTCAAGGTGTGACCTGAATGAAAGTGCATGATCATACTCAACGCCTAAATCTCTAACTTTTTTTACTCTCAGCAATTTGTCATTTTCAATCGTGTATTCATAATTTAGTGAATTCTTTTTATTTATACAAGATAATACGGCACATTTCAATTTGTTGAATGGCAAGTCGTTTTCAACAGACCATGAGAACGCTGAGTTTATATCGCTCTGGAGGTGATGGCAGTCATCATCATTTACAATTTTTTTATAAAATTTAAGGTCATCAGCAAACATACATTCAGAATGTCTTAGATTCTGCGGTAAGTCATTAATGAAAATTAAAAATAATAGTAGTCCCAAGTTGGACCCCTGTGGTACTCCTGAGTTTGCAAGATATTTTCCCGAACAGTGGCCTTGATATCTGACCTTGTATGGTCTGTGTCCTAGGTACGAGATAAAAAAAATTCAAGCTTGGTAAGTCTGCTCCATACCTTCCGATTCTTTCCAGTAAAATGTCGTGATTCACCTTATCAAAAGCTTTTTGAAAATCCTTGTAAATAACGTCAATCTGTGCATTTTCTGAGATACATCTATGCACATCATGTGTGAAAAGAAGCAAATTCGTAGCTGTAGATTTCTTAGGGACAAAATCATGCTGCTCTTCACAAATCCTAGCTCCAACAGAACTCCACACCTTGTTGTATATTATTTGTTCAAATAATTTAGCTATTGCACACAGAACTGATATTGGTCTGTATTTTTTTATTTCTGATGTGTTTCCAGACTTGTGGATGGGAGTTACTATTGTTTCCTTCCACACCTTTGGAAAAACGGATGTTCTGATGGACAAATTAAATATTTTTTGGATTGACCCTTTACTTTATGGAAATTCATAGTATATGACACTAAGGTAAACACGATTAAACTTCCACAGATTTATTGTCTTCGATTGTTTCGATACACTGTATCTTTTTCAAGCGAATGTTATACATTTGTATAACACTTAAAGTAGAGGGTAAATAGAACCTATATCAAAATTTTTATGCAAATCGATACTGTTTAATCAGTTAGATAACTGCTTAATAACATGTTAATTATTATTTTTTGCTGGGTTGTTGTTAAGGGCTGAAACTGATTAACGAATCATAAATTACATTAAAATTTTCAAATTGACTTTCATTTAACTCATATAAATATGATTTCCGTTTATTACATGCTCCAACCCAAATTTTAAAAAAAATCGAATAGGGGTGGTTTTTACCCCTACAAAAAAAGCAACCCTCGGTACAGAGTAGAATAGAGAAAATAGAGGGCAAGTAGAACCTAAATCCAAATTTTCACACAAATCGGTGCTGTATGGAATAAATACACAGTTTACACTTTTTTTACCGTCATTGATTGGATTAATAGTAGAATGTCATAAAGTAAGATCAGGGTCGTTCCAACTTGGTCGAGCGCCGTCGTGCAAATGTGATCACAGCACAGCGCCTTTTTTTAGTGCATACAGTTCTAAAATTTTATACGATTTTATATTATGTTCATTCGACATGATCGCCAGGCGCTAATTATTAAATAATACAACTGTGAAGCAAAAATAAACATTTTATTGTCAAACAAAAAATAAACAATTATTGAACAAGAAATAGTTACCTAATCAGAATAACCTAAATAAAACTAAATAAAATTAAATAACCAATAAATAACATTCTTCCGAGATATTAAAATCTTAGGTTTGTAATATTTTGCTAACAGTATTGACTCTAAGGGCCAGTTTTTCAAATTAGTTTTATCTCTTGGTAGTGGTTATCTAGAAGATTCATTATCTGGCAAGGTTTTTCAAGTGCAATATAAAATCTATCTGACGGATTTCGGGACAAATTTTTATCCTCAACTCTAAAGTGCAGGATAGCCTATATCTTGAAGATAACTGTCATTTTGACAAGTGAGATTAAGAAAATATAAGGAAGTAGTGTTTATTTTGATCTTTGAATTTTCTAATGGATAACAAAAGTTAGAGGAGCAAATTTCACATCAAGTACTTTTCCAATCACCGTATTGCCTTTCTATATACTGGATTTCAGGTTCTTATTTCAGCCTCGTTATACAGTTACCTATTCAACTTCAGTATTTGTATTTATTAATGGTGTTATCAGATAGTTTGTATTAGTATATCCACTATCACCTACAAGTAGAGCATTTCCAAATTCTAGATTCAAAAATCTTCTTTTCAATGTGGAATTATTGTATATATGTTGATCATGTGCAGATCTAGGCCAACGTGCAACAATATCTAGTATTTTCAATTCAACTAAAGACACTGTCTGTAAATTAATTGAAAAATATCCCTTTCTATTTCTGAATACTTCAGCATTGCGTCCTCCTGAAATTCACGTACCTATAATAATAAATAACCCTGTGAAACCATTTGATACACTCACCTGGTGAAAGTATGCACATATGGGTGCAGTCAATACAACCAACGACTTGGCACGCGTGCTCTTTGGAAAAAACTCTGCTAAACAACATGAAAATCATTTTCATTGGTAGACATGAATCTTGATGACAACAATGCTATTGCTTCTGAAACTCTCTTAATAATTTCACTAGCTGTACTTTTGCTAACATTAAAAAAATCGCCCGAGCATATAACAAATTTACCTGTCACATAAAAACGCAAACTTAACAGGAGCTGGTCCATTGGCCTGACAGAGTTATTTCTGTAATGAACAAAACTGATTCATTCTAAAATATATCAATATTCTATAATATACCGGCCGGTACGAAATTCCAGCCGATATTCCTTCAAACTGAGCACAAAAAGAGCGGTTTCCTTTCTAAGACTGAATCTGGTAAAAAAAATCCAAATTGTCATATTTTCGAAATTATCTATTCTTTCTCTAGCAACATATGGTCGTCTTTCGTGATTTAGGAAATCGACCATGATCTCATCTTCATCAGTGTCTACTATATTTTGGATTGACGTGGCCTTTACTTGATGGAAATTCATAGTATATGACACTAAGGTAAACACGATTAAATTTCCACAGATTTATTGTCTTCGCGACATGTTTCGATACAGTGTATCTTTTTCAAGCGAATGTTATACATTAAATTATTCTCCCTTAACATTACTTAAATACCCTTCTTAACAATTGAGGTAATTAGGAGCTACCTATGATAAAAATAAAATTGACAATACAATGTAGGAAGGTACCTGTTAATCTCAAAACATATCTACTACTTAATTAGTTGAAAAGGTTTAACAAAGGGGAACTATTAAGGTCCAATTGATCATTTAGTAAACAATTCGAATTTTTCAATTTATTAATTTCCAAGAATTCTGAATAATTAAGTCTAATACCTTTATTTTCAACATGAAGGATTTCAAAGTTTTCATTGAAGTCATGGTCTTCTTCCAAAATATGCCAATCATATTTTGGAAGAAGACCATGACTTCGTAACATTCGCTTGAAAAAGATACAGTGTATCGAAACATGTCGCGAAGACAATAAATCTGTGGAAATTTAATCGTGTTTACCTCAGTGTCACATACCAAATTAAATACATAGCATAATGGTTTTTGTAACCACTCCGCACAACCTTTAATTATGTAAGGTGGAATTCTATCAAAGACAGCTGATTTTTTAGGCTTTAATTTTTTTATGGCCTGATAATACTCTTCCACTGATACCTCATTAACAAAGGGAATCGTTACATTTACTGTTTCTTGGGTAATTCTGTATGTTGCCTTTTCCTCTTTGAATACAGATTGAAAATATTTCCCGAAATACTCGGCAGCATCAGAAAGGGGTATTTTTTATTTTCAAATTTCAAGTTACAAGTGAAGTTACTGTCATTTTTATCCGTTTTTGTAAATGCCCAGAAGTTTCGAGTATCTGTTTTTATTGTATTTTCCACGTTTTTTATGTAGTCGTCATGAGACTTATCGATCATTTTTGTCAGTTTCGATCTTTCACTTCTGAAGTCAGAGAGATGTCGATTTGCATGAAGGCGTTTTTTTGATTTGATACCATCCCTTATTTCTTTATTGAACCAAACAGGGTATTTAGAATGCCTCACATTGTGTATGGGCACCCTAGTATCAAAAACATTCTGTATCACACCATAAAAGTACTCCAACGCTTCATTGACATCGAAGATATGGTACAGTGGTGTCCCTGATCATATTTGATAAAGTTAAGAAATCGCATTTTTTAAAGTTATAATACCTCAATCCGTTTGCAACTGTATTCGGTTTATTTAGATTTCTTGAGGTATCTGTCCTGATTTTTAATTCAATAGCGGGGTGGTGAAGATCTTCTGGAATTAATGGAAACTCGTGCCTCGCTATTTCCAGGCTATTATTATTTTCAGACACCCAAACCAAGTCTAGGGTTCTGTTATTTGTATTAAGAATATTATTGCACTGTTCCAAACCGTTCTCATTCAAGATTTCTGAAAATACTATATGCCTTTCATCCAGATCACCACATATGTCTCCTTCGTTCTCCGTTAAACTGGAAAGATTAAAGTCGCCAGCAGTTATCAGGTTATTCTCACTAATACCCTCTACATGATCGAAAATCAGTATATGTTTGTGCATTTGAGCTAGGAGGGAAATATACAGCTAAGACATAGAGATTATTCCTTTTTGCTTTCAATTTCACACCTACCATCTCAAATTCTTTACTTACTCGATTAACTTCTAGAATTTTGTAATTTCCCCTCTCCGCTAAAAATAAAAATAAATTGATTAATTTTTATTATAGGTAGGTCCTAATTACCTCAATTGATAAGAAGGGTATTTAAGTAATGTTCAACGTAGAATAATTTAATGTATTACATTCGCTTGAGAAAGATACTGTGTATCGAAACATGTCGCGTAGACAATAAATCTGTGGAAATCTGTGTCATGTATTTAAGGTGTTGCATGATTGTGATAGGTACCGCATTAATCTACTCCAAATTTTCTTCAACAAAAATAATTGCTCGAAAATAGCCCATTTCGGAGTATTTGCGGTGTCAAAAAATCCGTACATTCAGAAGTATATAGCCGACAAACGAGTCCGAAGACCTATGCTGATATTGATGACAATATCTTGGACTCCTCAAACCGTACATTACATAAAAAATTCATGGAAATTACCTGATTCATTTTCGAAATACAGGGTATTCATTGAAAAAAAAACAGCATTTTCTAAGAAACTGGACCGTTTCTTTTTACTCACCCTGAATTCATGAAATAACTATGCGACGTTCTCAGTACTGAAAATTTTTTGATTTATATATGATATGCTCTCCCCTATCCGAACTAAAAAACTAGGGTGACGTAACCCAATTTTTGAACCACCCTGTATAAAAAAACAATGTTAGTTAACTTCGACCGAGATTGAAGGAATTCATTTAGGCTAAATTGAATCGTTAATCTTCATCAGAGAACTCACACTGGTTAGTTTAAAATTAATAGAATTGGATTTTTCTTTGTTCACTCTGTTGTAGAGCACAAAACGAAAAAGTGTGATGAAAACAAGATCAAGGTGATATTGTACCATCATTGACGCATGGTATTCCAAGAATTCTCGGAACTGTTAAAAATTCTGAGCAGATAGCTTCACTTTTCATATTTGACACCCAGTATATCGAAAACCAGTCAGCCAATTTTTTGTTCCAATGGACACTTTTGCCGAAGAAGTCAAAATCATACATACAACATACCAAAAATTCAGGGAATTTAACCGAAAGCCCTTTTCCACAAGGATAGTGCGGGGTCCTTTGCATTTTCATTGAAAGACTGAGTCAGGACAAATTGAAAGAAAAGCCACTGAAAAAGTGATTCAGAACAATCATTATAAAAGTGGCATTGTCCATTGGGCCGTTTGAAATAACATCCACTGCCTACGTCACTGCTGCATTTGCGTGATCACAGTCGGCATGTATTATTATCCTAATTATTTTCGAGAAGTCGAAAGCTATGAGTTGCATGAGTGTTTCAATTCGTCTTCTCTTACAAGCTATACTCCTTTTTTATGCTCCCACTTATTCACGTTATTATTTATACTTTGAAGCGCAC
Source organism: Chrysolina oricalcia (assembly GCA_944452925.2). Taxonomy (NCBI): domain Eukaryota; kingdom Metazoa; phylum Arthropoda; class Insecta; order Coleoptera; family Chrysomelidae; genus Chrysolina; species Chrysolina oricalcia. The sequence continues at coordinate 13,244,151 of OX101827.2, forward strand.
AAAAAACTCGCGGATTTGGCTTTCCTGGAAACACCAATCATCACAAGCTGATAGTGCAGAACGTCCTCGTTCATAGTATAGTTATAACGTGCAATGTTGCCAATCAAGAATTGTATTTTCGTTCGTTCTTCGCCATATTCCCAACTGGTTCATTTTTAGGCAGAACTATTATTAAAGGTTTTAGTTCAAATTGACTACTTTTTATGATTCATTTTATTAGTAACATTCACGAAAAATTTATTTTTGTACAACTGTCAAAAAAACTTGACATTTCTGCATCTCTATTGATGCCTAAATGTTCACTTTTTTCACCGTGAAAAAAAATTATTTATTATTATAGTTATTTATGTAACAAGTGTGTAAAGTGGCTTTTTTTTGACGAATGTGAATATTTACACACGAATTACATACAATATTTTTTCTACTACCGTACATAATTTTTCACTGAGATTAGAAATACAAAATTTACTCAACACACTATGGTAATTAATGTACATTTTACGAACATAAATTTATTTGACGATTAAAAATATATTACACTCTTACATAACAAAATAACATTAGCAAACAAAACAATGGTCAATAAATTAGATTTTTAGTTGTTAGTTGTTGGAAATATTAACATTGAAGTTGCAACTATTACAGCTTCCAAAATTTATGAATTTGGCCTTTTCCGTTAGAGTTTAAAACATTTTTTGACCTTATTTCTGTAATATTGGTATCGAGCGGTTCTCCAAATTCTCTATTCGTCTTCAACAGTGAAACTGTAGTTTTTAGAAATGCTCTGTTTGGAAGTAGATGGCACCCTGTCATCCATCAACAGTTTATTAGAAATTTTATTCTTTTGGGTAATTGTGCTATCCACATAGCCTTCTGCAACAGCAGATGACTTTCATCCTCCGTGTTTTTTACAGTTAGAAGGTCACCTCCAGAATTTGCTAGTATAGTAACTGAAGACCTAAAACAGTGTCCTGTGAAAGCTGTTGGATTGGGCAAGTTCAGATAGGTTGCTATAACATATGGCAATTTATAGCTGTGGTAGCGGAGAAAGAAGTCCCACTATCCGCTATCAAAGTGATACAGGCAGAGGATAAAATTAGGTGGAAAAAGATGATCTCGCTAGAGATCCCAGACAGGAGAGAGTGGGAAGAGGAAAGGGTGATATTTCCCCCAGAAAGCCTGGTCTGTTTTACAGACGGGTCCAAACTGGAGGAAGGACAAGCCGGAGCAGGAGTTTACCTGGAAAACGGAGAGAAAAGAGCATATGCGCTAGGTTCTCTGACAACAGTTTTCCAAGCAGAGGTGTATGCCATCCTGGAGGCAACCAGAATGGAAGAGGTGAGGTCCGGCCCAGAGAGACATGTATATGTCTGCTCGGATAGCCAGGCCGCCATCAGAGCTCTGAATGCAACCAGAACCAGATCAGTACTGGTTCAGGAGTGCAGAGATGCCCTGGAGAGTCTTGCGACTGAAAAGGAAATAACGCTTATGTGGGTCCCGGGCCATGCATGGATTGAAGGCAACGAGCAGGCGGACCAGCTAGCCAAGCAAGGAGCCGGACAACCCTACTACGGGCCCGAACCCGCACTCGGCATAACAAGGAGACAAGTAACAATGGCACTGAATGAGTGGGCCGTTGATACATTAGGAAAAGAGTGGAGAAGGATAGACGGATGCAGGCAGTCAAAGCAGATGATATCGGGGCCCGACATGGCAAGGACGGCCAAGATACTGAAGCTAAGCCGCAAAGAACTCCGACTATTGGTGGGAGTTCTTACCGGCCACTGCGGCCTCAGGAGGCACCTGGCTCTCATCAGAGTTGAGGCAGACCCACTTTGCACGGAATGTGGGGAAGAGGAGGACTCCTTCCACTTCCTGTGCGAATGTGGTATTTATGGCAGGCTCAGACAAAACGTCTTCGGAGCTGCCACTATTAAGGAGGAAGAATTGCACTCGTTGCAATGGAAGGACATTTCGACTTTCATATGAAGGTCGAAGAGGTTCGAGCAGGTATCCGACATGGGATGAGTGAAGATGCCGGGGATTGCGAAAAGGGCCCACTGGGGCCTAGTCGCTGACGCTTGCGTCCCCCACCCATTACCATTACCATTACATATGGCAATTTACCAAATGTATCTACCCCCGCAGGCTGTTTAGAACATTTACCATTTGCGTATTTTAAAAACAACCTATTACAATTTATATTTGATGGTATTAGCTAGTGAGGTATATTTTTTTATGAAAGATAGATAATCAACTGAAGAATTATTAGGATTTAAAATCGTAAAAATGCGTTCCATTCAATTTTTTGTTTCTGGTATTTTAATAATATACACTGTCTGTTTATCTTCTACATCGTTAATTGTCATTTTACATAATTCTTCTCGACGACAAGCTCCCGAAATTTCAATTATAAAACCAACCTAAAAAATAACATATTGCAGTGGTACAAATAGCTTAATTGAAGAGGAAAACATTAGAAGATATCCTGACGTTTGGAATGTAAAATTGTAGTCAAAAGGGAATGGTTTTGTATCATTTTGCGTATGATGTGTTGCCTAACTAAGCCGGTGGCCTTTGACGATCGGCGTAGTTACGCAACACTCCAGACGAACACCATACATTGCAATAGCGTTACTCATAACATAAAAAATATTTAGATTTTATACATACTCAATCGTTTACTTACTTTGATCATCAAAAACAGGGAATCTGGAGCATTCAAGAGAAAATTAATTAAATGTTTTCTTTCAAAAATTTTAGATTTTCTTGCTTTATATCCTTTATTTTTTTGTTTGATATACGCTATTAACTTGTTGAAGTTCGAAATATCAACGTTATTTTTATATTTTAAGGTGCTTTCCAATTTTTCTGGTAATAGGTTTTCAGTGGCTTTTTGAGCACTGTTGAGTATATTTGGAGGAGTATTGTCAAATTCGCCTGATGAATTTGAATCCATATCGGTTATCAGATAGGTACAAACAGATAAACTACAATAAAATTTGAATGAAGAATTATCAGGTATACAAACATTATTGACAAAAACTTGTTACCTTGTGTGATTAGATTAGATTTTAGATAATGTAATAAATAAACTTCATAAATCAATCTATAACAAATACTTTTGCTGTGTTCTGTGATACTTACACAATTTCAGATATTGATTGTCAGTTCTTCCAATTCTCGTAACCACACAGCCACTTACTTTTTGAGCAAAATCGACATCCACGGTCTGTTTACATTTAATTAAAGTAATGACATTTGCAGAAAATTATGATCAAAATAAAAAACATGATAATTGCATACTAATCATAGGCAAAAATTATTTTTTATCGTAGAAGAAGATACCATACGTGGCAATTTAAATTAAAACCTTTTATTTGGTTGCTATACACAATTTTTGACATATTTTACTTTACGCACTAGCGCGTACAGAGTTTTACTTTACGCACTAGTGAAAAAAAGTAAAACTTTACGCACTCCAAAGCGGTAGTAGAAAATAGCTATTTATGATACAAGTTCGTAAAGTAGGACTTTTTTTATGAGCGTAAAGTTTGTTGAATGAGGCGCAGCTGAATTCAACAAACACGCGAGTACTTAAAAGCCCTTTACGAAAGTATTTCATACAAAGTTTTTTCTTCGACAGTAATTATATTGCTAAATTGTAGCAATTATATCATTAATTTGAATGTTTAATGATATGAATTGTCGTCGTATTATCAAATAAAGACTTCCGAGTTATATTTGACGCAAAATACTGCATTTTTCAAGAATGCATAAATGTATGAACAGTGTGTGAAAAATTACTCAAAGCACAGTTGATGATTTTACGCACAGGTGATTTTTTACGCACTTGTGCGAAAAAGTATAAATTTACGCACTGTCAGCAGTGAAAATACCAGGTATTTGAGTATTTATCTTGACATTGGCATCATTGCAGGAGAGGCTAATGTCGTATCTTCGTTTTATTCTTCTTCGTCCTAAAATAGTTAGGTTGAAGCACGCGTGTTGTTCTTACATAATAATCCAATGCCGTGAGGAAAGCTCTTTTACAGAGACCCCCCTAGTGATGTTGAACCTCGCTTATAACGAAACATCTTTTCTAATTAGTGAGACTGAAATTTCGTCTAAGAATTGAAGAAATTATATGAAACACGGATTTCCACTTATATCCAGAAATTGAGTCTCTATTAACGGTGTAATGTCACATAATAGAACTGGCCAGAACCGCGTGATCAATAGAAATTCTTACGAATCTGTGTGGTTAGGGTTGTCTGTTATTAGTCTAGCCGTTGACATTATTGAATATACTGAGTGAATAAAAAGTTGTCTCTTCTCCTTGAGAGTTCTATGGTGGAAGACAAAATTACAATTATTAGGTTTGCTCCAATGTGAGTTCTGTAGCCAGTGACGTTATGAATTGCGGTATTTAATCATTGAGGTATATACATTTCAAACTGGCGGTGCAAAAACAGAAACAAAGTGTCATCAACAATTAGCGTTCTTTTAAATTATTAGAAAGAAAATGAAAATATGGATTTACTTTGAATGAATATAAAAATCGACTAAATATGAATATTTAGAATCTCAGGTGTAGAAACAATTCAAGAAATGAAAACCACCCAAATACCAAAATTACTTCAATTTCAGTTGACGCGCGTTTCGCCAACAAAGTTAGCATGTTTGGACTGGTGCGAAAACGAATTTTAAACGCTTGAAATAAGAAAAAACTAACAGGCAAGGACCAGGTGGAAAATGTTGGAGGTTCCAACTTCAAGGAAAACAAATTTAAACACGAAAACACTCAAAATGGTGAAATGGGGATGCAGTTTAGGGGTTGTAAACGGTTTTTTACGATTTGCGGCGAATCGTGACCTCTTAGCGGAAATTGTCAAAGTTTTTGATGATAAAAAAATCGAAAACTTTTCCACATTAACCAAATTAACCGACAAAATGGCGAAAAAACGATTTTTTCTCGCGTATAAATGATTCAATTTACATGAAAAGGACCCCGCACTTTCCTTATGGAAAATGGCTTTCGGTTAAATTCCCTGAATTTTTGGTATGTTTTAGATTTCGACTTTCTCGGCAAAAGTGTCCACAGGCCCAAAAAAATCGGCCTACTAGTTTTCGAGATACAGGGTATCAAAAATGAAAAGTGAAGCTTTCTGCTCAGAATTTTTAACTCCGAGAATTGACAAAACGCCCATTTATTAATGGAATAACATGCCTGAACGATCGTACAATGTCATCTGGATCTCGTATCCATTATATTTTTACGTTTCGTGCTCTACAACAGGGCGAACAAAGAAAAATCCAATTCGATTAATTTTAAATCTACCAGTGTAAGTTCGTTCATGAGAATTAAAGATCCCATTGAGCCTGGATGAACTACCTCAATCTCGATCGAAGTTTACTTACATTTTTTTTATACAGGGTGAGTCAACAAGATTCCCGTGGTCGATTGCTCCGTTGTGAATCACTATTTCGATTTCTTATATTTTTTCATACAGGGTGCATCATTGAAGCGTGGTTGACGAAAGTTGGTCTTTTTCAAATGAAACACCCAGTATATTTTCATATATTCCGATCCGCTGTTTCATTGGCTACTCAACGATTTTTCCAATTTTGGATTCCGTTGCGACGTTGCCGAGTTATCTAAAAAATATCTATTTTGCAGACTTCTATTTGAAAAATCTCCTATTTCACGTTTCGAAATATTCAGTTGAGATAACTCGGGAATCGATAGTCGAAATGGTGAAGTTAATTGTGAATATGGTGAATTTTGAATAAATTATACAAGATTTTCGGTACAACAATACAAACTTGGCCATTTTCAAACATCAATAATTTGATTTTTTCAAATGGAACACCCTGTATATCATCATTCATATCAACTCCTTTTTAATGACTCTTCAATTTTTATTCTTGATGTCAGGTGCCTAAAACAAACCGTTTCCGAGATATTCGACATCCTAAAGATAGGGGTCTGTCCACAGAAAATATTGACAATATTCGTATTTTGTATCAAATTTGGAATTAAACTTCATAAATTATATTAACTCAATAATAAAACAAATTATCATATCAGAAGAAAGAAAACAACAATAATTAATGCAGCAAATGTTGAATGTGCTTGCCATTTTCACTAATACACAGTCTCAATCTATTCTGGAAACTATTCTCCACACGTTCCAGCATGTCTTCTGAAATTTCCCTGAAAGCAGTCCGAATTCTTGCTTTCATATTTCCAGGAGTTGTAGGTGGAGTTTGGTAAACAACCCATTTAATGTATCCCCATAGAAAGAAATCCATTTTCATTTTTGTGAGGTCCGGTGACCTGGGAGGCCACTGAACTGGCCCTCCTCTTCCTATCCATGTTCCACGAAATGTATTGTTGATGAATTCCCGTACATCAGTCTGGTAATGTGCAGGCGCACCATCTTGTTGGAGCCACATTATCTGCCTTGTTGCCAATGGCAGATCATCTAATAGATTGTATAGCTGTCGCAAAAACCTTAGATATTCTCTTCCATTAAGATGACCATTGAAAAAAAGTGGCCCTATCAGTCGCCGTCCAATGATACCTCCCCAAACATTCAGTGACCAACGTTGTTGGTGAATCTAACGAAATGGGGATTTTCAGTTGCATAATAGTGCATACTATGCCGATTCACATGGCCATTGTTGTGAAACGTGGCTTCGTCCGAAAATAGAACATACTCAAAAAAATCATGTTCTTCTCTGATTTTATTTACACCCCATTGGCAAAACCGCATTCGCTTTGGAAAATCTCTTTCAGTTAGCTCCTGCATCAAGTGCATATGGTATGGATGGAAATTGCATTTTCTCACCATTCGAGAAACACCACTTTGTGATATTCCCAACTCCCTACTCAGAATACGTGTACTCACATGGGAATTCTCGGTAATATGTAATGCAATATCAAGAGTATTTTCATCATTCGTTACAGGACAGGCACGTTTAAATTTTTTGTGAAATACTGTTCCGGTTTCCTCAAATCTTGTTTTGAGGGCTTGAAATGCTCGAATGTCTGGGTGTCTTTTCTGAGGAAACTTTTGTTGGTATAATCTAGATGCCAGTAAGCAATTACCGTCAATTTCCCCCAAAGCAAAAACCATTTGAACCATATCCTCTAAACAATAATTCATAATGCCACATTTGTCAACACAACTGGATTGTAGTTTGACAGTTACCTCTATTTACAAATGCAGATAGTCATTTTTTTCAGCGGTAGTCATGGATAACTAAACTAGGAAAAATTGTTACTTTTCAAAATTTCTTTTGATATGCTAGTTATTCATAATTTTTCAAGAATGCTCTTGAAGAAGTATAAAATAATTAAAACGGCATTCAGTGTCAGTATTTTCTGTAAAGAAACGTGTAGGTGAAAAATATGCAAGATTGTTGATTTGCCATTGAACAATTCCTTTAAAAACCACAATATCTCGGAAACGGGTTGTTTTAGGCACATGACATGAATAAAAATTGAAGAGTCATTAAAAAGGAGTTGATATGAATGATAATTTACAGGGTGTTCCATTTGAAAAAATCAAAATATTGATGTTTGAAATTGGACAAGTTTGTATTGTTGTACCGAACATCCTGTATAATTTATACAATATTCACCATATTCACAATTAACTTCTCCATTTTGACTATCGATTCCCTAAATATCTCCACTAAATATTTCGAAACGTGAAATAAGAGATTTTTCAAAAAGAAGTCTGCAAAATAGATATTTTTTAGATAGATTACTCGGCAACGCCGCAACGGAATCCGAAATTGAAAAATTCGTTGAGCAGCCAATGAAACAGCGGATCTGAATATATGAAAATATACTGGGTGTTTCATTTGAAAAAGACCAACTTTGGTCAGCCACGCTTCAATGATACACCCTGTATGAATAAGAATAGTTTTGGAAATAGTCTTAAATGTTCCGTTTGGCAAAAAAATATAAGAAATCGAAATAGTGATTCACAACGGAGCAATCGACCACGGGAATCTTGTTGACTCACCCTGTATACTGGGTGGTTCGAAAATAGGGGTGCGTCAACCACTACTTTTTTAATCGGATAGGGGAGAGCATGTCATATATATATCAAACATTATTTAATGTTAAGAACGTCGCATGGTCATTTCATATATATATATATATATATATATATATATATATATATATATATATATATATAGGGTGAATTAAAAGATACAGTCCAAGTTAATTGCAAAAATGCGGTTTTTTTTCAAGGAATACACTGTATTTCGGAAAAGAATCGGTTAATTTTCTTGAATTTTTGATATTATGTTTGATTTGAGGAGTCCGAGATATTGTCATCAATAGGTCTCCGGACTCGTTTGTCGGGTATAAACTTTTGAATGTACTGATTTTATTGACACCCGATATACCCCATTGGAGACCGAAACTCTGGTTGAAAAATGTTCGGGCTAGATTAGTGCGGTACCTATTCCAAAAATGCAATACCCTATATACATGGCGAATGAAATGTTTTTCATTTGAAAGCCTTGTTTCCGAAGAAACTAGAGAAAATTGAAATGTACCAGAAGCAATAACCCTCTCAAGGTTGGGACTAATTCTACAGCATTTAAAAGCTATTTCAATTCAGATGGAGAAATATTTTATGATTTCTGTGAAATGTGCGGTTTTTACAAAATTGGGATATTTGGTACACAATGAAGAAATGAATGGTGAAGGTATTCGGAGTTGTTAAAAATTCTGAGAGAAAGCTTCACTTTTCATTTTTGACACCCTGTATCTCGAAAACTAGTCTGCCGATTTTTTTGTGCCTGTGAACACTTTTGCCGAGGAAGTCGAAATCTACAACATACCAAAAATTCAGGGAATTTAACCGAAAGCCATTTTCCATAAGGAAATATGCATGATTTTTCTCAATTCAGAAAACGACTAGGTACTTTTCGAGTAGGTACATTTTTCGAAAAAAAATACCCTTATCTTCCACGAACAATTGTTCTGGTGTTTTTTGTGCCAACATTCAGATATTTCAATATTTGCATTTTCCATTCATAACCGACCAATTTGGTCAGCATTAAAATAATGATGTGTTTGGTTGTCTCTGGGCAGACATCCTAAAAGCTAATTTGGCTACACTGATAGCTCGAAAAATGAAACAGCTAGTTGTCAGTTGACAGCTGACAGTTCAAATATAATCGGACAGCTGACAAATAAAAATAAACATAAACAACAAACATTTGGTTTATAGTCACATTTAACCCAAGAAATTAAAACAAACAATAATTTGAAGACACTCCTTATGAACCTTCTCAATAACCAGAACTCAGACATACATATGAAGCACCCACGAAAATTCGGTTGAAGACAACATTGGATGCCAAAGTGAGTAAGATATTTTTTTTTAAAGTAATTTTCATTTACCTACATTTAATCATTTTTAGATCGACACTTGTAAAGCGTAAAACGGATCACACTTTTCTAGTAAGCAGAAATACAAGCTGTAAGCCAGGAATCACACTGATCGACCAGGATCGACCGTCGGCGACCGTCCACCTACGACCAAAAATTGAAGTAGATGAATGAAAACTTTCAAACTCACACTGATTGACCATCTACGACCGACCGCCAGAATAATTTCTTAAATCTGACATTCAAAAGGTTATGTCAATTTTCTATTTATTTAACGAAAAAGAGTTAAAATCATAATTTCAATGCTTTTGTTGTGAATAATGAGTAGGAGTGATAGTGAAGAAGAAAGAATCATGATAGAGTATGATTTCTATAAACGATTAATAAAGTAGGTAATGTACAAAAGTGTGTGGAATAGAGAACTTTATTTATATCGGGAACAAGAGGGTGAATTTTGAACCAACTATCCCAAATTACTAAAATATCAATACAGTTGCAAACTACCTACTATTGAATGTCCATAAATTACACCAACAGAAATTCCCAATAAAAAAAAAGCCAATTTTGTATTTGCTGGACAGTAATTCCCGATGGAGCACCAAGGAATGTCTCTTTTTTCTATATCCAGCACGTTAATTCTTTAACTTTGAAAATATGTAAGTTACTATTAGTTGAACATTACTGGTACTAAACAATTGAAGACCACAGGCAAAGAAGGCTCTATGTCAAAAAACGGGATTTCGAGAAAACCCGTTCTAAAGCATTGGAACCTTTATATTTTTGTTCGTTAGGGTGAGTAATATTCCAAATGATACACAAATGTAGCTTTCATGTTTATTATTAATGTTAATTTAGTAAATTAAATCAAAGAGTTAATAAATTCTACAAAAAGGATAAGAAGACACCTTATTACAGAAAAAAAAGGTAAAAACGCGCTTTGTCATATGATTTATTACAAAACATTATGATTCTTAGGGCCGGTATTATAAACATCTCTCGAAGTTAACTTTAATTTTAACAGTCAAGTTAACTTCAGTTCTAAAATGGTAGTTTTATAAAAGTCCCATTTCTGAAATAAAAAGAAGAAGAAGAAGGCAAATATATAACCCAGAATTTTTCGCAATTTCTCTTGTGATATTTCTAATTTTCTTATGAATAATAAAACTGCCAACAATAGATTCGAGAATCCTCCAAAATCTCCAACAACTACCAAGAATGAACACGTTGGATGAAATCTGAGTGTTATTAACACTTGAATTACTGGCGATAGAAGATGATTTCTAAAATTGAAAATACCTATAATTCCACAGTAATTAGAACTAGAAATATTGACTCATTAGTTGATCTTTACAAATTTGCCCCACTATGTCACAGATTAGAAAACATATTCTTATCTGTGACTATGTGCCCCATTGACAAGCATATACAGACTTTCTGGATGATCTAAATCCGTTATCATTTGTTTTCAAATTATATTTCGTTCCACAAGATAAAATGGTTTAACCGATTTCTAAATATCCTTCGACGCCGAGGGCCTTCAATAATAATAACAGCATCTCCTTCATCGTCCTCGAAAATAATCAGGATATTGTTTGGTAACATTATTGCGGGAAAAAAACATTTATGCTAAATTATTGATAGAAGACCTGTCGAAAACCACCATTTTCTAGAAAGTTAACTTTAACTGATACCTCTTCCTACCAATAAAGTTAACTCCTACATTTTGAAGTTAACTGTAAGATGTGACGTCATTCCTCAAGTTAACTTCTAGTTGTCTGTCAAAATAGTTTTATAATACCGGCCCTTAAACCAACTTTTTCATAAACAAAAAATCTTATTTGTCTAAAATTATTAATAGTAGCAATAATTAATTTTTGCGGTGGCCAATGTCAGTTTCTTGAATATGGAACGCTGTCAAAGTATTGCTGAGCTTCGGGTCCGCAAATTTTTTTAAGATCTTGTAAATCTTTCCACTTTGCATGACTCAATGGTGATGGACCTAAAATTTTAAATTCCCTATAGTAAACTGTTTAAAAATTTGTCATACACTAAACTCACCATCAAATAACGAATCGGGAAGATTAAGTCCTCTAGCTTTAAGCAGTTTATTATGTCGAAATTTTGTCTGTTATGGGGCTTGATTCCCACATCCCATTGTAAGTGTTTCTTAAGTAGATTAATTGGAGATGTTCTCTCACAATCTTCAGTTCTCTTATTGGTCTCGTTGAAAACGGATATTTTCTTCTATATCTGGGCTTGAAAAAGGACGTCCAGTTTCTAAAAAGATTTTGTTTGGCTTCAACAACTTCAAATGGCATAGGCTTTGCCCTAGCAGATTTGAAGTGATCATACCAGTCCGTGTGTAATTCTGCACGTATTTTTTGGTTAATCAGACCAAAATCTTTGTCACATTCCATGTAACGATGGCCTCTGATTGGGAATGTTATTTTAACGGAATCTAGTTTTTTTCAGTATGTACTATGTAATGAAGAGCACGAATTAAAGTATAATTTTTATTTTGGCCTCCACACGAGTCACAAAATATCTCCAAATGTCTAACATCTTCACCAAGAAAATTAAATAAAAAGTGATGGAGTAGAGAGCTAACGGAGACAATGCCTTTATTTCCAGTAATTTCTGGATATATGTAAAACACTGAATGAGATGTGGATAAAACATGAATGTTGAATGAATAGATGGAAAGTTGTCTTTTGTAATAAACATCATTTGTTGTTATATTAGGAACTGGCACATTTTTTGCGTAATCTAAGCAGATAGCTTCTGTAGAAATGCTCTTCTGGCTGTTTTTCTTTGCATCGCGTTTCCTCTGGTAATATGCTTCTGCTTTTGATTTGTGTAACTTGTTTTCTATTTCAAATTTTTTTATGTCTCTATTTGATGATATTTTAGAGATATTTTGTCTTCTATGCTTTGTTTACTAGCTTCCAATCCTTTTATTTTCGCCAAATGTGTGTCACACTCACTGCAGGTGTCTGACCTTGGAAAGCCGAAAGCTATATTAAATTCTGAACTAAATATAGTTCGATATGTTTCATATGAAACTTTTATTAGGGGAAACTTGTCTTCAAACATTTTAAACATCTTTTTAACGTTCAAGTCTTCAGGCAAATAAACTTTGGTGGTTTTTCTTAGGCTATAGTGCGTCTTTCGCCCTTTAAATGATTTAATATGATCCCGGACTAGGTTTCTGGAGTTCTCTGAAAGCTTATGAGGACGATTCAAGTGTTTGCCTCTGCGGTCACGTGGAGCCTCACCTGTTTGTTTTAAGAACCTTTGAAGTACTTCCAGTTTTTTCCTTTCAATGCCATGCATCGCTGAAAAAGCTTTTTTGACACACCTGCCTTTCTTGTACGCTTCCATTGGCAGAGAATCTTATTCTATAATGATAGGAGGCATCGTGAAGTACAGCAGCTTCTTCTATTTTGCGATGCCTTCTATGTTTTATTGGTAATACTGTGATTAAACCGCATAAGTAGATATTTTGTTCATCAACCGAATTTAATTCGTTAAACCGCCTAATTATCTGCAACCTTTCTACTTCGGCCACATTTTCAAAGCACTTGTAACGTTTTCAACCACAATCTTTGCCAATAACATGGCTTCTTAAGTTGATTTTTTTCATAACATCACTTAATTTTCCATACCGTTTCCTTTTTTTAGTTGAAAAACTCAAGGCAGGCACTACTACATCACTATTTTCAGATTCCGACATAATTATTATTTTTACATCAAGCACCACGTGTTGAAATAACCAAACTAAGCCATACTTTACTACGAAATTCAAATAAATAAAAACGCAAAGGTTAGTTTGACTAAGCGCCTTCTTACCCAGCACCGCCCTGACATCGTCAATATTAAAAATTGAAATTACTCCCGATTGAGCGCATTTATAGCCTGAACGATAGGATATGGTGAAACGTTTGAAATGTTTCTAATAGATGGCACTGATAACTCAATTTCCTTAAAAATTGACATAGCGCCTTCTTTGCCTGTGGTCTTCAATTATTCTCTTGCGTTAATAAATTCCATCAATGACTTCTGTATTGATGACTCTGATTTAACGTGGATCCTCACCGATGTTATTAAAATATTCATCTCTGCGGCGGTCCACACGGTTCCTGTATTGTTCCGCTGCTTTAAAAACATTGAAAATTTGGATGTACTATAAATTGTAAATATAGTACTCACAAATTTCTGACTCAATTGGAAATATAACATTTCACACGAATAATATTAAAATTTTCGTTTAGGTGAAAAACTCTTGTTTATCACAAACACAAATGATAACTTAGCGTATGGGCATTGCATCACAGTAGTCTGAGGCCGACCAAAATTTCCAGCAGGTTGTAATTTTAAACATGGTATTTGAAAACTGGTCGTGGACGGTCGAGAATGGTCGAACAGTGTGAGTTGTGCGATAAGAATATACGTGTTGGATTTTTGGTCGTCGGTGGACGGTCGCGGACGGTCGGTCCTGGTCGATCAGTGTGATTCCTGGCTAACTCTGAAAAATAAACAAAGTTTCAGTGAGAACAAGTCGAGAATAGAAAAGTTATGAATTATTCTGATGGTGCATCCAGAACTCAATAAGTATTCTCTTTGTAGTGACAACTTGTGAAATGTGAATTGATCATTGAAAGTGGTTTTTGAATCGAAATTAGCATGGGATTGTTGATAAGGTTTCTATGAATGACGTTATACCACCAACTTTAACAACAAATATGTATGCTGCGTTAAGGCTCATTGAAAGTAGATAACCACAGGGCGAAGTCTACATTGCTCTACAGCTTTCTAAAGAATAACAAAATACAGTAGCGAGAATTTACATGCTACAATCTCAAAAACTAAAAGAGCTATGAAGGAAAAAAATTAAGAAAATCTTGAAACTCTAACGCAATGTGGATCGGTAATGAAGGGTTTGAGGACACATGTTTAAGAACAAAAAGTCTTATTTTGACCTGAAAAATACGCCCCTATAATTTCGATACTGAATTTGGAAACATCCTGTATAGAAATGACCAAACTCGTTTCGAAGTAATGCCAGCGGAACCAAAATAGCATATGCGCGAACCTTTTTTATTGCTCGAAATATGCGGTGATTTTGACGAACGATAGCTCTACCGTTGACGAAAACTATTCAATTCAGACCGTTTTATGGCGCCCTTTCGCTGCACCCTTTCATTCCTAGTTAATTTCAATCATTTATTCACTGCTATTTTGATTCGCGACAATAATACTATACCGGGTGACAACGAAATCATTGGCCAGAACGTCAATCAGTTGGTTTTTTTGAGTTAGACTTTTGACATTTGGATCGAAGATATGTTTCCTTAGAATCTTATTTTCCATAAAAAACAATTGAATGTCTTTTCCGGTTTTACCGGAAATCAACCACGAATGTTAAATAGAACCCTGTAGATATTTTTACGGTATTCGATAGAGCAAAAATCTCCTTTTCAATGACATATCACAAGTATGCATTTGTATTTGATTTGGCGCCGCAGGAGAAATTTTTTTCTAAAAGCAATATTGCGGGACTGTGAGGTCATGCATCGAATTTTCGTCAAGCAACCTAATAAAATAGTGAATATTTGGAGCGCTTTGATTCGTTTTTGATGAAACATGCAAAAATTTTGTTTCTCAGCCAATCAGGATTCCTTTAGTGATTCTTTCGGTGGACATTTTTTCTCTTTGATTTTCTCTAAAATTTCAAATTGGAAATGATCTTGACATACTTTATTTTTAATTGAAAAATCATTATAGGTTGTCTTTTTTATTATATCTAAATAATTTCGAACAACTTTCCTATTCAAAACAATTGCACTAAATACAAAGAGGGGTAAAAAATTCATTCAATCAAATGTTATTCCCGAAGACCGCCTTCTTGACTCAATTGAGTTCTTCCGATATTTACAGTAAGTGAGTTGTAAGTTTCTTAAATGTTGTTGTTCCGAAATCACGTCAATAGCTCGTCTACTCGATTTTCTAGGATTTCTAAATATGGCGAAGGAGCTGCATACACTTTTTCTTTGACAAAACCCCTTAGGAAAAAATCCATAGAGTCAAGTCTGGCGTCATATAAATAAGTTTGGGTCCGTTTGGAGAACCGTAGAAATACAACTTCCTATAAGAGGTCGTTGTATACAGTGTCCGCCAAAATGTTGGAACCATGTGAGAAACTTTGCCAGTGGCGTGCGGCTAAGCGGGAAACGGCCGATATTTTAAATTCATTACAGAGTAAAGTGACATTAATATGCAAAATATCGAAAAATATTATTGAAAAAAGTTGTTTGCAATTGAATGATATTTTCAGTTTTCCAGTTTAGTTTACCAATTACTGAAAAACTTCCGGAATATTTTCCCCCCAAATGATTGGACTATGTATCTGCTATCCTCAAAATCAAAATAATTAACAAATTCTTGTGAATTTTGGAGATATTCTAAAATAGTATGGTTCATAGTCATGGAACATTCATTTCCAGAATAGCAAGGCGGTATATGTGCGAATGCAGCCTCCACAATAAGATAGGCGACAAAAATATTTAATCGCAGCTCTCGGGATTGAGTTTAAAATATGCATAAATAATGTTAAAGAAGTCATGTTACATTTTAGCGTGCCATATTTATTATAACCGCGCCTGCATAAGCCAGGTGTTGCGAATTGAAGAGTTATTGTTAATAATGGTATTCCGTGTTGTTTTTGGTCATCATGTTGCCAAGACTTCATATATATATTTTGCTTTCTGCTGTATTTTACAAATAAACGTACTTTATTCGATTCCCTCTTTTTTCGACGTATTCTAACACCAGGTAGGTGTTAATACGCAATATTTGGCGACCGTGACAGGACATCGAAGAATATAGTATGGAGAAATTGATAAAGGCACTTGACGTTCATCGAACATCTTTCACGAGATTATACGATTCTACCATGAAAGCAATTCAGTCACCGAACCCCGATACCTTTGAACTAGAAAGTAATCTACAGATACTGGAGCAGAAAATAGAAATAATCAAAGACCTGGACAAGAAATTTGTTGATCTTTTGTTGGATTCTGACCCTATGGACACCGACATCGACTCCGAAATGGAAAAAGCTGATCAGTATGTATTGCAATTCAACAATTTGAAATTGCGAGTTAATAATACACTCAGCTCTATCAACATACAAGATGAGAATCGCCATAGTGTTTGCAGTCACCCAGATCAGTCTCATCGTGCTATGAAATTGCCCCAAATTGAATTCAAGAAATTTGGAGGAGATATCCGAGAGTGGTTACCGTTCTGGTGCCAATTCAAACGTATACATGAAGATGAATTGTTAGTTGATGAAGATAAATTTCAGTACCTCATACAGGCGACTTTCCCGAAATCTCATGCAAGGCAGATTGTTGACAGCTATCCACCTTCAAGAGAAAACTATCCCAAAGCCTTAGAAAGTCTCAAATCCAGATTCGGCAGGGATGATCTTTTAGTCGAAGTATATGTGTGTGAGCTACTGAAGTTGATCCTGAGCAATTTGAACAACAAACCAAAGTTTTCTTTATGACAAGATAGAAACGCAACTCCGAGCTCTAGAAACATTAGGTGTTACATCCGAAACGTGTGCTGCTATGTTGTATCCGCTGATTGAATCGTGCTTGCCTGAAGACATTTTGAGAGTCTGTCAGAGAAGTTCCCTCTTTTCTGTTGAAAATAGTCTAAAGAATCGTTTGGACCACTTGATGAAATTTCTAAAGAATGAAGTAGAAAGCGAGGAAAGAATTTCCCTAGCTTCCTTAAGTTTCGATCTACAGAAGCAACAAAGGAAGAAAGAAGATTGTAATGCCTCTGCTCCAAGTGCGCATGTCTTGGTCAACACCAAACCACTAAGGTGTCTATTCTGTAAACAAGATCATGCTAGTGATGTATGTTCCGAAGCTTCCAAGATGACTCTTCCCCAACGCAAGAAAATTCTTTCTGACAAAGGATGTTGTCATGTCTGTTTGAAATTTGGCCATATTTCTCGAAAATGTAGAACAGCATCATTTCTGAAATGTAAGACATGTGGGGGAAAACATACCACTTTAATGTGTCCCAATGTGAGTGAATTGGTGCCTATTCCGTCCATAACAGAGAACCTTTCAAACCTTTCACATAATGAAGTTTTCCTGCAAACATTGATGGTTGAGCTGAAAGGTGCACATCAATCACGGCGAGTTCGAATCATTATTGATACTGATGGCTCTCAGAAGTCCTATATCAGCAAACATACAGCGATTGATATGAAACTAGAGAAAATTGGATCAGAAAATATAGTTCATGCTCTTTTTGGCGGCTGTCATTCTGAAGTTACCCATCATGATTGTTATAGGGTGATGTTGGAGAGTCTTGACAAAAACTATTCGTGCAGTCTTGAAGTTATGGACCAACCAATCATTTGCAGTGAAGTTGTTTCCATTTATGATGGTCCTTGGAGTGAGGAACTCAAAGAATTAGGAATTCACATATACGATATGAAAAATGGGCCAATAGATCTGCTCATTGGTGCTGACGTTGCAGGAAAACTACTTTCTGGACCTCGACATGTCCTAAAATGTGGCCTAGTAGCTATTAAGACAAAATTGGGTTGGGTAATTATGATACTCATTCGATCTCATCCTCCATGATGATTACTACGTTATTCAGCAAATCTTTCACTATATCGGACATTTGGAATCTAGAAGTGTTAGGAATTACAGACCCTGTCATGAATCAATTTTTGGATACAGTCGCCAGGAATGATGATGGCAGATATGAAATCAGTATGCCATGCAGGACATCCTCCACTATCCAACAATTTTGATATGGCAAAATATCGACTAGATCACCTAAAGAAGAAATTGGAAAATGACGGTTACTACGACAACTATAATCAAGTCCTTGATGGATGGCTTTCCGAAGGCATCATAGAAGAGGTGCCAACTATAGACACTAGAGTTGCTGCACATTATTTGCCCCATCGACATGTCTTGAAATTGAATAGTGCCACTACAAAACTTCGCCCAGTTTTCGATGCCTCAGCGAAATTGAAACATTCTCTATCCTTAAATCAATGCTTGGAGAAAGGTATCAATTTGACATCTTTGATACCATCTATTCTCATAGGGTTCAGAATGTCAAGAATTGGAGTAATATCCGATGTAAGAAAAGGTTTTCTTCAGATCAGTATACGAGAGGATGAAAGAAATTTTCTGCGATTCCTATGGTATCGTAGGAATGGAGATTTGATATGTTATAGACATGCGAGGGTTGTTTTTGGAGTTACCTCTAGTCCGTTCCTCTTTGGTGCTGTCATCAACCATCATTTGAAGAAATTGCTCGAGGAATATAGATTTTTCAGAAAAAATGTGTTGAAACTCATGAAAAGCTTTTATGTAGACAACTGTGTCACCAGCGTCGATTCGAAAGAAGATCTTGAGAAATTCATGCAAGAAAGTCAAGACATAATGGCTGATGCGAAATTTGATCTTCGTGGATGGGAACATTCGCTGTACAACGATACCCTTTCAGATGACAACACAACCCATATTCTTGGTTTGAATTGGGAAAGTTGTAGCGATACTTTGAAATTATGTTTTGACAATTTCCAAAACATAAATACTGAGAAAATCACTAAAAGGGTAATTTTGTCTATAATAAATAGAGTCTTCGACCCGCTTGGTTTTGCAGTCCCTGTACTTTTGTTCCCAAAATTGTTGCTACGGAAAACATGGATGATCAAACTGGGATGGAATGAGGCAGTTTCTGAAGATATAAGCCAAGATTTTCTTAAGTGGTTGAATGAGCTGAATTCCCTTAAAAATCTGAGTGTTCCTAGCTCCAGTATTATATCGATTCTTCAACAAAATTGAGTTTTCATGTCTTCTGTGATGCCAGTCAAGCTGCATACGCCACCGTTATTTTTCTGAGGACTGAGTTCGACAACAGATTTTCAATACAGTTAGTCCAGGCAAAATCAACAATTTCTCCGCTGAAAAGTATTTCAATACCTCGTCTCGAAATATAAGCTGCGACAATTGGAGTGAGATTAATGGCGTCGATCACCGAGAGTATGGACAGAAATGATATTCCTGTATTTTACTGGACAGACTCTACCACTGTATTGTCATGGATAAAGTTGAGAGAAAGATGGAAACCATTTGTTTGGAACCGCATTCAAGAAATCAGAAGTTTATCTAAAATTGAGAGTTGGTATCATGTACCTGGAGTTGTGAATCCAGCGGATCTACCTTCTAGAGGCTGTTCAGCAACACAGTTGCTTCAATCAAAATGGTGGGAGGGCCCGTCATGGCAACACAGAAACGAAAATGAATGGCCTACGCAAGAATTTGAAGTAGATTCAAATTTCAAATTCAAATTCTTTATTTTCCTTAAAATGACAAAAACAGATTTTGTATAGGAATAGTCATAAAAATAAAATCAAAGGACGAAACAATGTAAAGACTAAAAACACAAAAAAAAACTACAATAAAATTCACAAACACTTTAAAATTACTACTCATTTTATGCTAAAATATTCATTTAGTGTATAAAAACATTCATTCACTAAAAACAATTTCAAAGTCTTCTTGAAGTCTGTCAGTTTATTGACAGATTTTATATAACTTGGCAAACTATTGAATACTCTAGGGCCCATGAAATCTGGAGAATTTTGAGTTGTTTTGAACTTGGCAGCAGAAGTATGTATAAATTCCTTTTTCCTGGTATCAATATTGTGAATATCTTTATTGAGTTTGAAATCGCTTTTATTGAGAAAGATATAGATGGCTAACTCATATATGTATAGGCTAACAAGGGTTAAAATATTATAAGTCGTAAAAAGAGTTCTGCATGAATATCGCTTTGGAGCACTGAATATACACCGTAAAATGGATTTTTGTACAACAAAAACTTTTTTGCTCATGGTTGAGTTGCCCCACAAGCAAACACCATAACGTAATCTAGATTCAACCTGACCATAGTAAATGCTTTTCAGTTGATTCTTATCTAAAACTAATCGTAGATTTTCGAACATATATTTTACTGAGCTCAATTTGGAAATAATTGTTTCACAGTGTGAATTCCAGTTGCGTTGCGTAGACTTGTGTTATTAACATTTAATTCGAGGCCTTCAATTTTGCTTTGATAATTATGAAAACGTATAAGTTGAGTTTTTGTCGTATTGAAAAATAAGTCATGCTCATTGAAATACGTGGAAGTTGCATTCAAGAGATCTTCACATTGGTATTTGAGAGCTTCTGTATTTTCATGGGAAATCAGTAGTGATATGTCATCTGCATATGCAGTAAATAAAGAGTGGGATATTTCTTTATCTATATTGTTAATATACAGAAGAAACAAGACTGGCCCCAGAATAGAACCCTGGGGTACCCCAGACCGAACCTGACTCGTTTCTGAAGTAGAGGTCGATGTTACACCATTGTGTTCGAATTTCAGAGACACACACTGATTTCTGTTCTTGAGGAAAGTCGAGATCCAAGTAAGAGGTGTTCCCCTGACACCGTAAGATTCCAGAATTTGCAACAACTTTGAATGATTCACGCAGTCGAAGGCTCTGCTCAAATCACATAGAATTGCAGCATGGTATTCGCCTTTATCCATGAAATCCATTAAATTCTTGAAGAAGGTTAGTAAGGCTGTCTGAGTGGATTTTCCAGAACGGAAACCGTGTTGCATGGGAATCAAAATATTACATGTGTTAACAAAATCAATCAAGCGTTCTAAAAATGCATATTCCAAAATCTTAGAAAAGCTCTGAGGAACAGTCACTGGCCTGAAGTTGTCCAAAGTGTTTAATTTATTATTTTTTCGAATTGGAGTTACCTTTCCCAATTTCAAACCTGTTGGAAAAGTACCACTTATGAATGAAAGATTAACTAAAAATGTCATTGGTTCAATGATGATGTTGAATACTTTTTTCAATATAAAACCAGGTATCTCATCCATACCAGCTGATCTCTTGTTTTTCATCTTCGAGTTTATCAAATTGAGTAATTCAATTTCACTAAAAGGCTGTAAAAACATACTGAAAGGATTCAAGTCTATAGGAACAGATGAACAGAATGTTTCAGAAGAACGAAGGAAAAATGTCATATCCTTATTAACATCTAAAAACCAAAATCATTCTTGGATTTATAGATATTTCTCAAAATATCAGAAAATCGTGAATATGATTGGGTGGATCAAAAGATTCATTTTCTACTGCTTGAATCCCTCTGATCGAAGAAAATCCGATTTATCCGTTGAGGAAATTAAGACAGCTGAGATATTTCTGATCAAATGTGTCCAACAAGATGCATTGTTTGGCGATGAAGAAAACATCTATTCTTTGATACCTTTCAGGGATCAAGATGGAATTCTGAGGATCAAGACAAAAATAATAGAAAGAGATGATTTTCAAGAATTCAGATACCCTGCGCTGTTCCCTAAAAAACACCCAGTGGTACACCCTTTGATTTTTGATACCCATGTCAAACTATGTCACGTTGGCGTGCAAAGTCTCCTGTCAACATTAAGAGAACATTTCTGGATACTTGGTGGGAGAAAAACTCTCATATCTGTACTGTCGAAATATGATGGCAGGAAATGTGAAGTGGAACCAGTTACCTTTCCAAAAGATCGAGTAAGAGATGCCGCAGTGTTTGAAGTTACTGGTTTAGATATGTTTGGACATCTGTACTTGCGAAATAAGGATAAAGTTTGGGTTTGTATTTTCACCTTCGCGATATATAGAGCTGTTCATCTCGAAATGGTATCTTCGTTATCAACAGATAGTTTCCTGCAAGCATTTCGAAGATTCGTAGCCAGAAGAGGAAGACCCTCAACAGTTTATAGTCACAATGCTACGAACTACAAAGGAGCTGACAACTATTTCGCATCCTTGGATTGGGCAGAAATAGCGAAATTCCACACGGCCGAGAAGATAATTTGGAAATTCAATGTTCCAACCGCTGCATGGTGGGGTGGTTGGTGGGAGCGCTTGATTAGCATCATCAAAAATCTGCTAAGAAAAGTTTTGGGAAGAGCTTGTTTAACATTTGAAGAGCTCTCATCAGTATTATGTGATTGTGAATCGATCATCAATTCTAGACCCCTCACTTATATATCTGAAGACGACTCGGACTTGGTGACTTTGACTCCTGCTATGTTTCTACAGGATATTACTGAAATTGGTGTACCGGACTTAGATGCTGTAGAAGCGAATCATCTCAGGAGAAGATTCAGATACAGACACAAAGTAAGAGACGACGTACGCAGACGATTCCGCAACGAATATCTTGGCCAACTAGTACCTACTAAGAAAAGGTGGTTTCAGAAAAAATTACTTGAAGGTAGGAGATGTTGTCATGGTAGAAAATGACTCTACTAGAAGGATTAATTGGCCTTTGGCAAAGATAGTTGAAGTATTTCCTGGAAGAGATGGAAATATTAGAGTTGCACGTTTGAAAACTGATTCGGGATATATTCTGAAACCTGTACAACGATTATATCCATTAGAAGTTGATGATCAAGATGACGATAAAAATTTTGTGAGTTCTACACATAATCGTAGCCGTTTCCAGTCACAGGAAGCAAATACGAAAGAAACTGTAACAAATTATGGAAGGAAGATCAAACCCCCTCACAGATATGGTTCTCAAGATGATTGAGTCATACTCTCCCGAAGAAATGACTCAAGGTGGGAGGAATGTTGCGAATTGAAGAGTTATTGTTAATAATGGTATTCCGTGTTCTGTTTTTGGTCATCATGTTGCCAAGACTTCAATATGTTTTATCAGTTTTTGATAGAATTGTCATATACAAATATTTAGATTTTGCTTTCTGCTGTATTTTACAAATAAACGTACTTTATTCGATTCCCTCCTTTTCGACGTATTCTAACACCAGGTAGGTGTTAATACGCAATACCAGGGATTTATCGTAATCATATGTGAAGTTGCTGCGCTGAGCCGACGTTGAAGTTTCTCCGGGAGATTGTAACGTTAGCTGAGGACAGAAACCCAGAGCGATTGCCTTCGCAGGATCAATTTATAGCAGGGTCGTTTATTAATATGTTATCGTTTTTCAGTGTGTGCTCATCAGCAAAATGACCCGCGAATAGACAAGCCAATAGATTGTTTCTGTATTCCCGCTTGGTACCTGTGCTCTCTCATTTAGAACAAGCTGATTTGTAGAATATCATTCGTGCAATTTGTAAAAGACTGTGTCGCATTCATCTGTCAAAGCTGGATCGGTTTTTTCTGATATGATCACTGATGTATCATCTGTATATAACGTTAATGATTCCGGAACTGACGAAATAGTGATACCATTGGTGAAAAGGATAAATTATACCGGGCCCAAAACTGAGCCTTGCGGTATACCTACACCAAGATCAATAGACTTCATATCAGAATTTTTATTGCTCGACATCCTCTGATACATTTTTTATCTAACTTTTCGAGTAATATGCAGGGTGACCCAAAGTTAAACAGCCAAGCCTTTAGGATCGGGTTCTTAGGTAAAATGGAAACTTTTTCTCCATAAGAATGTGTCATAACTTGCTTCGTTTTCGATATACAGAGTGTTCAACGTATTTAGAAAAATTAATTCTTCATCAATTATTTTAAAACCTTTTCGATGATTTAGAAAAATACCTGGCATGCTCATTTGCGGTAATAACGGCGTTCTTTGAATGTACTCATAATAAAATTAATAATTACAGTGGCGTCTCAAAGGGTAATATAATTTTGATATTAGGACAAATTATTGTACTCCACTGTGTTTTAGTATGTTTTATTTTTTTCAGGATTGAGTAATTAGAAAATCAATTGTTTTGTTTTGTTTTCAAAATCCGGGTGCGAAGTGCCCGTAAAATATGGAGGAGGGTGAAGGGAGCAAATTATCAAAATCAGCGCGCAAATCGCCCATCAGAAATATTTTGAGGAAACTATAAAAAAACCGGGCTCAAAGAATTCGGAAAAAATGAGTTTGGTATTTAATAAAAATATATTACAATTTTTCAAAAAAGGAATAATTCATGGTACACTTTTTGTAGATGAGTTCGAAGACATCAGAACTGTTTCGTATGAAATTATTTCTCATTCCGTTTCGAGTTGTTGAAGTTTCAATTTTTTTTCAATTTCTTCAAATTTTTTCAACTCTTTGAGAGAATTGGAGGAAAACGGTTGGGTATCGGTGTGGCATGTGATGACGAATTTAAAGCAATTTTAAAATTTTCAAGTGTTTCATTAGTACCTACGGTAAATATATTATATAAAAATATTTCCTGGACTACTGATTTTACGGAAAAAAATTACACACATATTTTGTAAACTTTCGAAGGGCGGTCAAAAAGTAATCCTGGCGAATTTTGGAAACATCAACCGAGATATTTTGTATTTTCCACATTGCACAGTTTTCTTTTCAGTTTTCTCAAGTTTTACCGGTTTTCCGATAATTTTCGTGGAAAACAATTTTTGTAGGATTTGTTCGTCTTATTGAGCTCTAATTTACTCATTGCAATTTTGTAATTCCTGAACACGTATCGACCGAAGTAGGAAGGGCAAAAAAACGGAAAAGCACAGTAAAATTTTTCCTTGATTTTCCGATCGCAAAAAAACTGACAAATATTTTCTTCGAGTTCTTTCAATGATTCAAATTTCAAAGCGATATCTCTAAGGGTTTGGAAATAGAGCGTTTTGAAAGGCCACTTTAGAGCTACAGACTGACAGAGAGATGGAAAGAAATAATTCCAAAATTTTTTTTTTATTGGAATCATTACCTCCAAAGTACCTATGGGTCTAAAACGTCAAATAAAGAAGTTGGGGTCCGCGTTTGGAGAACCGTAGGAATATAACTTCCTATAAGAGGTCGTTGTAATCGTTGCTTAGAAATCCATGTTGGCTTATCGAGAAAATATTAAATATGTTACAAAATTAAAGAAGTTTGTTCAAGAACTCGTTTTCAGAAGCTTTAGAAAAACTTGAGTGCCTTTTTTTCAGAATACTAGTGAATTTCGTCCAATTTTTAACATATTTTGAAAAAGGTCCATACGGAGAATGATAAGATAACCATATACAAAAGAGGAGTGGATAGAACTCGGAGTGTTTTCCTTAAAAGAAACATGAGTACTTCATCGTAACTTGAAGAAAACGTATTTTTGATTTTCAGTCGTAGTAGATTATACAGGGTGTTTCTTAAGTACATGTAGAAAATTCAGGAGCGTGTTGCTGACATCAAAATAAGAAGAAAAGTTCCTATAAACATATGTCCACAAGTTATTCGTTTCTGAGATGCAGATTGTCCAAGTTGAATTCTTATTTTATTTTTTTGTGAATAATTTCAAACTAATTTTGATATTTGGGTAAAGGTAGGTAGGTATCTGGGAACATTCATTATTTAGTTTGTGTAAAAAATATATTCTTGATAGAGGTCACTGCGAGCAACTATTTTCGAGTTATTGAGATTTGAAATAATCGATGCAAGTCATTTTGAATGACAAGATTTTTTAATTTGAAATAAATTCAATTAGAAATTAGTTTTTCCACAATCAACATAAAATTTGATTTTGTCATTGGAAAATCATCCCAGATACCAACCTTTATTCGAATATCACAAATATTTTGGAATTGATTCACAAAAAAAATACAAGAATTAAACTTTGACACTCTGTATCTTAGAAACGAATAACTTGCAGACATGTGTTTATGGGAACTTTTTTTCTTATTTCGACGTCAGCAAGATGCTCCTAAAGTTTCTACATGTACTTAAGAAACACCCTGTATATAGCTCTACTTGGTCATACGGAGTGAGGAAAAAAAATTTATCATAGGTAATTCAATCTTTTGAATAAAAAAAAAACGAGTCAGGGCCGAGATTACTGAAGATAGCTTATCTTTGACGAGGTGGAAAAGTTGAAAATTGGATTCAGCGGCCACTAATACGTATTACTTATACCGTAGAGAAAAAACTTCTGGAATATTTTCCTGAAAAAAATCCCAAATAATTGGACTATGTATCTGCTACTCAAACTCAAAATAATACACAACTCTTTGTAAATTTTTAAGATATTCTAAAATTGAATGGTTCATAGTCATGAAACATTCACCTCGCAATAGTACGGCGGTATATGTGCGAATGCAGCCTCCACAATAAGAAAGGCGACAAAAAACATTTAATCGCAGCTCTCGGGATTGAGTTTAAAATATGCATAAATAATGTTAAAGAAGTCATGTTACATTTTAGTCTGCCATATTTATTATAACCGCGTCTGCATAAGCCAGGGATTTATTGTAATCATATGTGAAGTTGCTGCGCTGAGCCGGCGTTGAAGTTTCTCCGGGAGACTGCAACGTCGGCTGAGGACACAAACCCAGAGCGATTGCTTCGCAGGATCAATTTATAGCAGGGTCGATTATGAATATATTATTGCGTATTTCAGTGTGTGCTCATCAGCAAAATGACCCGCGAATAGACAAGACAATAGATTGTTTCTGTAGGCCAGACAATGAACGGTGCCCGTTTCAAACTTACCGCCGTACAGCGCGCCTCGTACCTGTGCTCTCTCGGCCAGGTAAGACAGGTTGCGGGGTGCGGCGAGAGGCAGGTTGGAATGCGGTGGGGGGCGAAGCAGTCGCCACTAACTCTCGCTTAGTTCATCTCAAGAATCGAAACGGCAAATACGTCGCGAGTCGTTTCTTCCGCGAGACACTTCTTGTTTATGTGTTATTCAATCGAACCTGGCCGTGGAACCCGAAACAGTTGAGTGCTCGATGAACTGAAAGTATTGCGGAACGAGTTTGGTGAATAATCGGGGAACGAACGGTGCGAGTGTGTGTAGCGAATGTTATGTTTGTGACCGCAGCTTCGGATTACAAATACAGATTGTGCAGGCTGGCAGCTCCTGCGAGAGCAGCATAAGAATACACTTATTTCCCGCAGGTATGTGGAATGAACACGTATTCAGCCCGTGTATCCCGTGGTACTGATATTCCGCGACTTTAAATCGCACGCATTTCGAATTGGCAGAACTTCTCTCGGCCGAAACCTGTGACATTGCTCAAATATATTGGGCCATGTGTTCACGGCATACGCGAATTCGGCTCTGGAGCTATTCCATCTCTGAATTCCGCCGTTTTTGCTCGCCTTCCGAAGATACCGCGATGTTTACTTCTGAATCTCTGAACCTAACCTAACCTCCATTCATTAAAGAGATAAATTACGATATGTATAGTACCCGAAGTCGTTGAGATTTGAAGAATCTCGAGAACGGCACCTTCAAAAGGATCTGGTAAATTGGGAACCATTACAAACATTTTTAAAGACTGGCCGCAGTGGAAGAAGTTATGAAGGATGTTTTCAGAGAGGCTAGTAGAGTTTTTGTTCTGGTTATTAGCGAGTCCATGTCAAGGGATGCTTTTTGGGTATCCGAAATGTACCACTTCGTACCTTGATGGTAACTGTTTGTACTGGAATAAGTATAGGTATATCCGTACAAGCCACTATAATGGTTCTGTTTGTAGTTCACCTCATGTCTCGGATACAGGATCAGTCAAGAATTTCCTTTTCAAGAATACATTAAGTAATTAGACAAGTTTGTAAAACGCTTATTTCTGCAATAGGTAATGGGCATAACAAGGAAGAAAAACGCCAAACTTGTTATTTTTTCTTCTTTTCTGCGCCATTGCAACTATTGAATGAAGTTAATATTGTTCTCGATGAGTTTTTTTTGAGAATATTGCTTTTCAGAAGAACCAATGATGTAAGAAAGCTTCATTGAATCGAAATTTAACAACTTGTAGTTACTTAGGTATCTAGGTACCGAAAAAAGTTTGAAATTTGACTTATCACTTCATTATTTCTGCATGCAGACTTTGGAGTGATCCGATAGTATTGTGGAGGGTGTCGAGATTTCATTTATAGTTTACGTGAATTATTAGATATTAGATAGGTAATGACTATATAAATTGCAAGGGTTCAGGATTAGCTTTTCTGATGGTATTCCAGACATTTTTTCCGCAAACTTGATTATGTTTTGCATTTTCTCTATAGAAGGAAAATGTTTAACTGGAAGTGGATATTATTGTAATCAGCTATTATTCATTTCCACCCTTGTTGGGGACATAGCTCATCAAGTTCCTAGCTAAGATATGGATTTTGTACCGTAAATATGTGGTTTCATATCGAATATCTATAAATAAAATTGCAACTCATTACTAAGAATTGAATACATTATTTCTCTGTGACCTTGATCGATATCAACTTATTTGTATTAGTACTATTGAGGGCTATCCAGTTTAAATCAAATATGGGTTAGCTATTTTTGTTTGTGGTTTCTTTATTTTACTATCAAATCGGAATTCAATAATCCTACATGGTAAATATTCGAGAATTACTGAAACTTCTCTACAATAATTTTCAGTAGGAGAATGACTTTTGCCACATTTATCTTTCATTGTAGAATTTTCCCTTGGAAGAAATTTATAAGGTCCAGTTTTGATAATTTTCTGATAGAAGCAGTATATTTTTCATGAATCCAACGATTTTATACCGAAATTAAATCCACAATTTCTTTTTGCTGATATTTGTTCTTTCCGTCGACCATCTGCATCCATACGAGAAAGCCTCAGAAGTCTTCAAGTGACTTGTACGATTTAGGGATAACGAAGGTCTTACTTTTTGACATGCGATCCCAATGTATTAAAATTCTTAATCATCTTGGTGTTTTTTTTTTTGGCTCAAAATTGAGTCTATAGTGATACAGAAATTAATTATGTGAAGGGTCAAGAAGAAAGTACCCTCTAGTAAATTTGGTTGATGTAACTTTTACTTGTCTTGACATCTGATGAGAGGTAAAACTATTGATTTGATCTCTGTTGGCATCTGTGGGAAAAAAATGAAGGTGAAGTGGAGTATTTATAGGTAACTCATAATTTCAAAAGTTCAAGTTTTTAATTTCTTAGTTCTGAATTCAAGAGGCCTAGACAATTAATTGTTTTCGCAATATTTTTGGTCGTGTTAACTATTGATTGCAGTCTTCAAATACTTGATTATTCATTGTGTACTTCGTATAAAATGTAGAACTCATGAACTTGCACATATAAGCAAACTCACAGCGTTGCTCAATGAGATGCGACAAGTGAGAATATTTCATACAGTTCCCGTCATATAAAAGTGGTACAATCGATGCTTAGAATAGTTCATTATCAGGCATTTGTATTATGAAAAACAACTGTTCTGAGCATCATGTGTACCACTTTTATATGACGGGAACTGTACATAAAAAAGAAATTATCTTTACAAAGTAGCAAATGTGCTACTTATTAGAGATATTAGACAACTATCTCTATTACTATAATTATCTATCAAAAATACTACACAGAAAAAAATCAGATTTTTCATGCATAAAAAACTAATTTTAGATACCAGTAGTAGAAAAGTCACTCACCAGAAGATGTTTTCCTTCCTAAGACCTCGAGCTTATAACATGATTTCGCACTTGAAATTAAAAAAATCAACTCCACATAGATGTTCAGATATAAAATGAAGAAATGGTTATTAAACAATAACAGGATTCATACTCACCAAATGATTGATCTGAAAAACATAAATTATATCTGAAAATCATTTTATAGAAATCTCGTACAACTAGAAATTTTGAGTCATTTAAGTCAATCAGTTTGAGTCTTTCAGCCATTGGCTTGAGTCTTTCAGTCATCGGTTTAAGTCTTTCAGTCTTTCAAATATTTTAAGTCTTGTACACATTTTAGAGAGATGTTCACCTCTCGGCATATACAAATACTTTTCACCTTTCTTACTTATATAAGTATTTTTTGTATTCAAGTTTAAATTAATTATCCTTTATCTACCTCGTATTAGGTATCTCGTAGTTGATAAATAAACAAAAAAAAATACTTGCCCAGAAACCCATGAGCTAACAACTATTACAGTCCAGGCCAATTAGATGATCTTTCGTCGAATTTTACTCTTTGAAAATTAGAAATAATTAAAACACAAAAATAAGTAATACGATATATTTGTCATCACGCACAAGTTGCATTAGCAACTTTCAGTGACCATTTGTTTATTCACATTTAAAATATTTTTGTTTGTTGATGTATTGTATTTATTTTTAATTAATGAACATCATTATTATATTATTATGAATATAAGTATAATGACAGCTTTCAAAGACAATTTTAAAATTTGAAGTATTTGTTATAGTTTATCATTAATACCAAGTTTTCTATAGAGATGAAAATGAAAATTACTCAAAATGCTTCTATGCAAGTGAAAACTAAGTCTTACTTGCATATCAGGTATATAGAGATAAATTTGGGGTGGAAGGGACCTAAAGTATTCCCCAAATATATCAGCAATGTATGAATATTGTCAAGTTTTATGAAATTTACAGACTCAATAATAAAATTGTTTATTGCATGAAAATTAATATGCACTCCTAAATCATACTCCTCCACCTTCATGGCAAAATGTCATGGTTTTCTTTGTTATTCAGAATCCAAACAATTCTTTCAAATACATCAATCTGTAAAGTCTGAGATGACACCCAACAACCACTTATATAGTTTTCGCATAAATATATCAGGAATAATTTTTGATCCATATGGTTCCTCCTCACCTCACCTGACCTTACCTGACTTCATGGTGTGAAATTATAATGCAGGAAACCATGATTATGTATCATGATTCTTATCTGAATTTTATCTTGATAAATACTTTACCTCATCTGGTTGAAGATGTGATAATAATTGTCTCAAACTTTTGCAGGATGTGTGAGCGATAACAAAAATGATTCCTGCGATGGCCATGCTGTGGTTGGCGAACCTGCTGATTCTAGCAGCTGCAGGAGCCGAATACGCCCGCGATTTGGAGGTCTCAGAAGGCGCGCCAGTTGGAACCAAAATAGGCTTCATAGGAGACGGTGCTTCCCCGGACAGCGGACCCCCTTACCTAATCGTACCAGTCGGTAGTTTCGTCGATACCGACCTCAGCATCGATCAGAACACAGGAGAAATAAGGACGAAAGTGCCGCTGGATAGAGAAACACGCGCGAGTTACTCCTTGGTCGCCATTCCCATCAGCGGCGACAACGTGAAAGTTCTGGTGAAGGTTTTGGACGAGAATGATAACGCTCCAATCTTCCCTACGAAAGTGATGCACATAGAGTTCCCGGAGAACACGCCCAGGGACGTGAAAAGGACCCTGCACCCTGCTAGAGACCTGGATCTGGACATATTCAATACGCAAAGGTACAATATCATATCTGGAAACACCAACAATGCCTTCAGGTTGTCCTCGCATAGGGAACGAGACGGGGTGCTGTACCTGGATCTGCAGATCAACGGATTTCTTGACAGGGAAACTACGCCGTCGTACACCTTGGTCATAGAAGCGCTCGACGGAGGAATGCCACCGCTTCGGGGTGAGATGACGGTGAACATCACCATCCAGGATGTGAACGATAACCCTCCGGTGTTCAACCAGAGCCGGTATTTCGCGACCGTTCCCGAAAACGCTACCATCGGAACGAGCGTTTTACAAGTGATCGCTACCGACGGAGACGCCGAAGAGAACTGCCAAGTGGAGTACTCCATCAACAGGAGGCAGAGCGACAGAGACAGCATGTTCCGGATAGACGCCTCCACGGGGCTGATTTCCGTGAACAAGCCGTTGGACTTCGAAATCAAGGAGCTGCACGAGCTGGTGATAGTGGCGAGAGACCACGGCTTGCAGCCTCTGGAGACCACGGCGTTCGTATCAATCCGAGTCACCGACGTTAACGACAACCAGCCGACCATCAACGTTATCTTCCTGAGCGACGACGCCACCCCTAAGATCAGCGAGTCCGCGCAGCCGGGGGAGTTCGTGGCGAGGATCAGCGTTCACGATCCCGATTCAGCAGCTGACTACTCGAACATAAACGTCACGTTACGCGGGGGCGATGGCCACTTCGGCCTGACGACCAGGGACAATATCATATACCTGGTCATAGTGTCGCTGCCATTGGACAGGGAGTTGCAGCCCAACTACACGCTGGACGTGGTGGCCACGGACACGGGAACTCCTCCGCTGCACGCCTCGAGAACCATCAACCTGCAGGTGACTGACATTAACGATAACGCTCCGGAGTTCCAGAAGGAAGTCTACCACGCCAACGTTATGGAAGTTTCCGATCCGGGTACGTCGGTGATTCAGGTGGTGGCTACGGACAAGGATGAGGGAAACAATAGTGCGGTTACGTATTCGCTGCTGGAATCGCCGGATACGCATTCCGGGTGGTTCCAGATTGACTCGCGGAGTGGTTTGGTGACTACTCGGGCACATGTGGATTGTGAAACGGATCCTTCGCCTCGGTTGACAGTGGTGGCTACTGATAGTGGGTTTCCGCCATTATCTTCGTCTGCGACAGTGTTAGTGACCATTCATGATGTGAACGATAACGAACCTATTTTCGACCAGAGCTTCTACAATGTTTCGGTGGCTGAGAATGAGGCGGAAGGTCGCTGTATTATTAAGGTAGGGACATTTTTGTATTCTGTTGGTGGTGGATTCGTCTATTGTTCGTGGTTTTAGGATGAAACGCTCGATGAAACGGATAAACAGATATATATATATATATATATATATATATATATATATATATATATATATATATATATATATAGACAGATTTGTACTACTTAGGTGCAATAATTTGTGGTTTGTGGGAATAGATAGAAACGCATATTAATCAAGTGGTTAAATACAAATTGCAATTAAAGCAGCTACAAGCAATCCGATACCAGTCTAAGAAAGTAACTTCAGAAAAAACTCTACCTGGATGAAGCGAAAAACTTAAACAATCATCATTATTCACAAGTTTCTTCTCAGTGCAATTCTCCGTTTTTGAATAATTTCCCCTTTCATTTCATCGAGTCGTCTGGTCCGGTCTGGTCTTTTTGCCCATAGGTCGTATTGGATGATTCTTTTTATTCATTCACTATCTTGCACCCCAATTTATTTATCTCTGCAACACAATCTACAATATTTGCTAATGAAAAATTATGCCATCCAGAATTCTTTATGCAGTAAAGTCTTGACGACATCTGTCATTCAATGATTTTCTCACTGACTACAGATTGTGATTGATCATTCCATTCAATGGAAGAACTTTTATAAGTCAAAAATAAAAATAAGAAGTACTTATAAAATAATTCAAGATAAAAATCAGAATACAATCCGGGATTTGGAGGGATGGCGCATTCGATTTTTCAGTTGAAGGAAAATCCGAAAAAACCCACAATACCATCAGAGTTCAAATCATCAACTTGTTCGTAGAAAAGCAGATAAGCTCCTCGAGAGATGAGATAATCCACTTTTGAATGTAGGTATACGGGAGACATCGAGGGAGACATCGAAGAGATGCCCACAATTAGAATTGGAATATTTGCAATATGCCTTATATATAAGTAGTTTCCGCTAGAAATACTGTTACAATATCCACTCTGATAGTGCTAATGGTTGGATAAACACGTTTCATATGTATAACCCTGTTCAATTCTTCGTATAGCAACAAAAAGGTATATTAGAAACTCTTATGCACCTGCTGGGGCGTTATCATCAAAAGCAGGAACAGTATATCTGAAATGAAGGACTAAATGTGATGTATACACCATTTTCTTACAACAGAAAACCAATTACTTTCAATAAGAGCAGAAAAAGATTTCATTAGATTCTGTTTCATTCTTGATGTAGTCGTGTAATATTCCTCAAAAAATTTAAACAAAACCTTGATATTCCAAAAACATGCTATTTATAAAACAGGAATTTCCTACATTCTTCAATCATCTTGAACCAAATGTATAAACGGGGTCTTTCATGGATATGGCATGCACACTATTATCGATAGAAGAAATCAAGTGTTCATTTTTCCTGCAATACAAACAAGGTGACAGAGAAACTGTTATCGCTTCATTAGGATGTTCGAAGCTATCATTTTTGAATAGTGATTTGTGTTTAGTGGGAAAATAGAATGACAAAATAATTCATCCACTGAATTTAATAGGGGAATTGTACTCCTCATAATAGCAGTATTGCCCCTTTGAATTGTTATACTGCTTCTTCCCATTAAAATTTAGGTAGAATTTTTTGTAAGGTGGCCCAATATTCTTCCCATTTCATGAAGAGATGAAGGCCTAAAACACCAAACCTTTCAATTTCTGAAACTTTGATATTTTGTCTTTTGAAATTTTAGCAGAACGTGATGATTTTTAAGTATTTGTGACATGTCTCCAACTGTGGCAAAGTATCCTTTCTTGGAGTATTAAAAAATAATTCTTAGGAAATGGTCAGGTTTACTACCACAGGAAGAATTTTTTCAACATGAGCAGTTATCCTTCATTCAAAACTACAAGAAAGATCTCATTCATACAGTGAAAGCGATCTAAACTTCAGAACTCCATTAATGCAACTTTAAAAAGCTTTATCATTGATCGGTGATAAGCCAACTTCCTTATAGTTCTTTGTTCAATTTCACGAAATTTATTTTTCCAATAATATTTTCAATAGATTCACTAACCCTTGCATTGAGTTATGCAAAGGAAGGCTTAGAAATAGTCATTCTGAAAGCAATTTAGAGAAATCATTATCTGAAGGAGTCACATTGACACTTTATCTAAAGTTTTTCCATGTACTACTGATTTTGCAATTGCTGAATGCATGAATGCATTCAGCAGCCACATTAATAACAGATTAGTCTGAATGTTTATTAAAACACTGCCTTGAAACGTTCCAATGGACCCCCTGAACCAATTATAAGAATCTAGATAAAAACTACTTGCGGAAATAATTATATGTCCATCAACGCTGGCAAATTTGATATTATATAATACACCCAAGTAATCAAGGAGGAAGAAATAGTCTATTATAAAATTCCATTGAACAAAGACTCTAAGTCACGAATTCCACGATCGATTATAATTATTTTATTATGGAAAATTCGTCGAGTATCATGAAGAAAGCAATAGGATGTTTGTCTCCGATAATACATACAAAGAAAACAAATACTTTGTTTTTCAGTTTCACTAATAATGATTAGACATGAAAAGGGCATTGCCTACCGGTGAATAAAATTATTTATCCACAATCACCTTATAATTGAAGTTTTATCCACACTTATGAACCGCATAAAGTTCCACTTTATCCACTAGTGGAATAATGAAATTACTTTATTCCACTAGTGGAATAATGAAAAATACAATCTTTAATATCAATCACATTTTACTTATTTTCACCAACTTCACAAATTTTTACAAATGAAGTTGATAAACAATCGAAAATGCATAGCAACCATTCAACACCTCCCGATATTTTTGTATGTTATTTCAATGATTTTTGAGGAGGTGACAGCCGCTGTCAGAGCAAAACGTCAAATCATTTTGTGATGAAAAATTTCCGCGATTCTGATTCTAAATGAATGTGATTGTGACTAAAAAGTCGTATTACATGCGTGTTTTAGATACATTTTATTTGCTTAAGAAATTTAAAAGCTCGAGCTTCGCTCTCGCGTTTAAACACTCTTGCGCAAATAAAATGATATCTAAAACATTTATACAATAAATAACTATTATCTGTTTCAACTAGAGATATGGTCATGATTATTTCAATCGAAATGAACACTGAATAGATAATTTAGTTTTTAAACTGAAATATTCAATTTGCTGAAATACAAAGCGGTGATGAATTGAAATCTGGAGATGAGTAGGTATAATAGAACTGGTAATATACAGTGAGGACCAAAAGTCCGTCGCCCCCCTGTAACTTCTTCATTTTCCATATTACAAAAAAATGTAGGGTTTCATTCGATCTCTCTAATGGTTCATTCATTCATACAGAGTGTCTCAAAAAAGCACAGCGACTTAGAAGTTCCTTTTTTTTAATGGGACAACTTGTATTTCATTGCATTATTAGATTCTACGTTGAATTCTGTTTGATGAATGGTTTTATATCAAAGAAGATGATAGTTTTGGAATTATGAAGACTTGTAAATTATTATTTCGACTACTTTTGCTCCAGTTCAGTGAGAAAATCGTAACAAATGGATCACAATGTATTCCACTTTCCTATCCTAACTTTTTGAAAGCTATCCAATGTTGCAAACTGCTGATGTGCACCATGTGTAACTTACCTCGTCGTACCATTTACAATTGTTAGAGTTGTTGAATCTCACGGAAAACTAGTACAAATGAAGTTGAAACATTGTATTAACAAATAAGGTAGTCCATAAATACATATCAAGAATCATTAAAAACTGAAGAGATATTTTAATTTAAAACTAAAATAGATGAGTAAAAACATTGACACATAAATAGTCGGGTTATAAACTCTTCCCTAACATTAACAAGGTTTAAGGTGTTATTTCTGAACACACTTCAATAATTCGGCGACGAAGTTCATCTAACGACCCACAAACTTTCTTAAAAACTATGGATTTCACATAGCCCCAGAGAAAGAAATCAAGTGGTGTGAGGTCCGGTGAGCGAGCTGGCCACTCTGTTGTATCTCGACGTCCAATCCACCTACCTGGATACTTTTCATCTAAGTAATTTCTCACCTCCCGAAAATAGTGTGGTGGCGCTGAAATGTTACATCCAAGTAAAATTCATGTACAGAGGTTTTGCGCAACAATCTCATCGATACTGGGACTTGCAGCATTTGGAGGTATCTGGGACCATTTAAATTTTCTTCCAAGAATATGGGACCTACAATGTATACAATTTATGTTTTCAACATTTTTTTTGTAATATGTAGAATTAAGAACTTACAGGAGGGACGAAGGACTTTTGATCCTCACTGTATACTAACTACACAACACAGTTTGTAGGAAACATCCTAGTGAATATCAAATGAGTAATATACTTATAGTAGATATGAATGTAAACGTGACAATGTGAAAATACACTAAATATCTGTTGATTTTTCTATTCCCATGAATGTACTTTCATATTCGCACTTTGTGAAATTACATTAAATGTATTTTTGGAATTGTTAATTTATCATACATACTGTTAATTCACTGGATTCCACATGATTTATTTAAACAGAAATTAAGAGAGATTCTCACCAACAATAATTTCCTTTACTCTCTGGACAATAAAGATGGGTTGTTGGTGGATGGTTGCAAATGTTTTGGATGATTTCTCGTCTACCTTCTGTATTTTCAATGATCTCAAAGTTTCCGCCATAGGCACGAAGGATAATTTAGCACAATTTTCTGAATTTTATTCGCCATTTACCGGTTTTGTATGAGTGAGCTGCGACCCTAAAGGTATTTTGTAATATAAACACCATTCTTACGCGAAATTTATTGTCGAGCTCTTTATTTTCTGCAAGGCAGGTAGTTTTCATTTTCTTTCTCGGTTGTTAGTGGAATTCTTATGCTATTTGTTTAATCATATCATATATATATTTGAGAAAGAGCTATTTGTGTAATTCAAAGTAATAGTTTTGAACTCGAAAAAGACAGTTACAAAATGCACAAAATGGCATTTCTCCGGGAATGTCAACTTTGCGTTGAGATCTCAAAGTGTCAAATACTACTTTAATAAGCGGTTGTAGAAAATAGATATTTATAATACAAGTTCGTAAAGAACTTTTTTGTATGAGCGTGAACAACAAAACACGCGCGTACAAAAAAAAGCTTTTTTTGAAAATGTATCATACAAAGTTTTTTCTACGACAGTTGTGTTGACTAATTGTACCAATTGATAAATGTTTTTTTTTTGTAATCCCATACTGTTATTATGATTTAACGGTATTCACATGACGATTGAAAAGTTAATGTTAACAGCCTCCGTCCGTTAAGAAATCACTTGTTCAAATATTTTTTTCAAAACTTTTCTCTGCTTACAATAACAATAATTAAAATAATACTACTTACTTAACTATTAATACATTTGAAAAGTAATTTGACAATTGCTATTATTTGAAATTTCAATTCCATCGATGAGAGATTTACCATCTATAGCGCAAGTATTTGAACTTGTTGTCGGTGTTGCCTCATTAATATGAAAAATTTTCATATAATTTTTTATGTCGCTCTTGAGTTATTTTTGGCATAAATCAACACTCGCTGCACATGATTCTCCCAATATTTCTAAAGAAATTTGATATTGTTCCTCAATTTCTTCAATTTCATCCATGGTCGTTGTTAAAGCGAACTCGCGAGCACAAAAAACTGACGTTGTTTTTAATACTGTTGTGATATTGTTAAGCTGTTCCACGACAACACGATGTTGGGATTTTTCTGTAGAATTACGAGGTACGTGGTTTGTTCTTTCCTCGGAATCAAAATGTAATCTTTCAGCGGGATTACAAAATGTCTTGAACGACATGGACGATACGCAATTAACGGATTCGGTTGTTCTATCTTCTATGTTCTATCTACAGGGCTATTCAAATTCGTTTCTGTACATGGGGATCTCGTAAACGATAAGAGATAGAGTGTCGGTTAAATTGTGGCCAAGTTGCGTATTCTAGAGACATATTCAATGATGTGAAAAAATCGAGTTTAGCTATTTTGGTTCTGGTGATATACAGGAAAAACCAAAAAATCCCAAATTATTTTTTTGCCTGTATCTTATTTATCGCAGACATATTGAAAAGCTGTCCATATTTTGCTATTGGCACTTGATGTGAAGAAAAATGAATTGGTACCTAAAAATGAAAAAAATACTTTCGAAAAACACTATGGTACATGGAGAAACGTGAAAGTTGCTATTGTGTTTTTATTTAACTCAGTCAACCTATTTCCAGGGCCGTAATTTAAAAGGGAATAATTCACCCAATTATAATAAAATATTACCAAAACAACCCGAAATGTAAAATTAAATTTAATTTCTCAGTATGAAGTGAACGTCGACGATCCAAAAACTACAACATAAAATACAGGTCCGTATTTAAAAATGGCCCAAGTCAGATGACACCCTGTATAAAAGATTCATGGACATATTCTGATAGCCCATATCAAGTGCCAATAGCAAAATGTGGAAAGATTTTCAATATGTCTGCGAATAAAGAAGTTACAGGCAAAAACATTACTTGGGATTTTTTGTTTTTCCTGTATATCTCCAGAACCAAAAGAGCTAAATTCGATTTTTTTAAATCATTGAATAGGTCTCTGAAATACACAACTTTGCCACAATTTAACCGACACTCTATCTCTTATCGTTTAGGAGATCCCCATGTACAGAAACGAATTTGAATAGCCCTGTATATTCAATCTAATCCATTATTATTTGCTACATATCGGCCTTGTTTACGTTAATAACTATATCTCATGAAGTTTTCAATATTCGTCGTATTGCACGATTTTATTTTCATATTTTGGCGATAGACCCCCAGTAATAGCACCGACAAAGACTATACAGGCTGATTCACGGTGGATGGCACATTAGACGTTTCTGGTGAACCAGACAACGGATCACTTTGAAAATTTAATGGAGGGCATATTCGGACATTCTCTAGCCAATTAAAATATTTTCGACAATGCGGTGTTGCCGCTTCTATTAGAAAGCAGTAGCAACTTTGATTTTTCAAATGGAACACTCTGTATATAATATTATTTTTGGAATCTCCAACAATTGCCCGACAACTTTTCTTGATATTTCCCTATACCTATCTGTTACCGTTTTCGAAATAAATATTAATTTCAATTTTTTTCTTCGAAAATCATGTCTAAAAATGCCGATATCTTTTAGTTGAGAAGTACTATGATATCGAAATTTGGTTTGGAGTTAGGTGATACTTGGACACTTCCCACACGTCAGCCTAATCTCCGTTACTTCAATACAGGGTGGTAAAAATATACAGTTTTTTCGTTTGCTTGAAAAAGTTGCTGAAATTTGATTATTTTAAATGGAACACCCTGTATATTATTGAAAATTCGGAAAGCTGCTGAAATTTGCTTTCTTTCTATGTATATCATACCTATACCTAACTAGTCAAGTTTCGGACTTATGAGCATTTATTTGTGAAAATGTCCCTTCAGAATGGTATTTCCATTTGGTATTTGGTAAGCAGGCCATGATTACTATTTGACAGTAGCGTTGTGACATTCTCCTAATAATATCGACATTTTCGTCACTTCAGAAGTTGCAAATACCTTCAAAACGATGGAACAAAACTATTCAAACGAAGTTCTTATGAATTTGTTTATTATTTTTGGACAGTGTGACAAAATTATCAGCAGAACATGTAGAAAGTTCAATGAAATGTATCCGAATCTACCGCCAATGAATCTCAAGAAATTTATACGAATTCTTTGAAGTACTACTCTTGTAACATTTTTGCTGAAGTGTTCCAAATCATTTTGACTGCGCTCTCTTTATAGTCTTCTCCATTGTTCTTCTTCATGTTGAATGCCCAGTCACATAAAATAGAAGCTAACTCTTCAGTGGAAGTTTCTGCAATGAGTTAATTTTTTTTCCAAACAAAACATCGCAAATTGTCGCCAAATTGACGTAGTTTAATTCACAGTATTGCGAGACACATCCAAGACTGTCCAAATCGCGACATTTCCACAAATGTGATATTTTTCTAATAACGCAAGTGTGAGAAAAATTGACATAACGTCATCAAAAATTTGTTTACAATGCTGGTTGTCACGCTTTCAAAAGTTAGGTTCCGTTTTGTCGCTGGAAAAGTAAGGGCAAACTTTTTTTACTGTCATAATTACAAAACACCGCGACACATGGCATTTTTAGTACATGAATTAAATTGTCAGTATTGTTAGTGGTGTCATGGACATTGAAAACAATCTTTTGTCCTCAGATACTCTTTTTTCAGCTTTCTGCCATGCTTGAAACAATCTGTAACTTCTCAAATGATTCTAAAAGCTCTGGATTCAAAATGTGATCTAGGTAAGTATCTTAATGTTTTCGAAAATTGTGCAGCCGACATATAAAACAAAAAATCAGCACATTTATCTCAACTAATAAAAATTACTTGTGTACACTTTTCATCAGAACTAATGTATGTAGGTGAATAGAAATTGAAATTAACGACAAAAAAATTTGCAGCTTTCTTTTCTTGAAAAATGGTTTAGTCCCTTCACACCAATCTATTGTACTTTTTATTCATATCCACAAACACATTTATAGACTTTTTAGCAGTAACTTCAGAAATCAGCGGAAAGATCGAGTATGTTACTTTCGCATTAAATAATAACTTGAAAGAACAAAGCAAACATCAGTTATCAAGCCCTTTTTCAATCGGAATCCATCACCGCCGAAGACATCCAGATTAATGGGTTTTTTCAAAAGCTAATCAGAAAAGAATAACTTCTTTAACCAATATTACGGTTATTGAAAAATTCAATATAATTTTTTTCTCTCGAGTATAATAGATTTTCGTCACGTTCATATTGGCTAACTAAAATAGAAACTGGTTTATAATTTAATTGTTTTTGTATGGACAACGGTACACCCGAGCGTCTAGATGAGTTTGCGAAATGATGGTGCTTCGTTCAATTGTTTTTTCCGTATCGCAGCCTTTGTGATGCCTTCACAGCTCTAAGAGAATTGCATTCTTCTCTTATTGACTGGAAAGTGTCGAACGTAATAATTTGGATATCTACCACTGATACTGCGGGTCGTTGAACTGGTTCTCGAGTATTGGTACGACATCGTGTCTCGTTTTGGTGTTAGGACACTCGGCGAGAGGCCTTGACCCATCTGTTCTCGCTCTTGATGACAGGATTATCGAGATTGTCAGTTGACCGATTTTATACTAGATAAGGGTATGAGAAATGGTTATCTGCGAATGGACAGAAAAAACGAAAAGTGTAATTTTTAAATGCTAATATTCTGGTATTTTCTTACCGAGTGTGGAAAAACAAGAAACAACATTTTTTCTACGTCCGTGAGTAAAATAAAAAAGCAATAGCAAAAACATTAATTTTGAGGTAATTATACAAACACTAGTAAGTATTTTATAATTATCATCAAGTTTACTTCTGGTTCCAAATTCACAAAACTGTGCAAGGTATTTCCTTTTTGTTGAGAACTTTTACCTTTTTGGTACTGAATTCAACAGGATCCATTCTACCTCACTCAGAAACTCATTAACTTCTATAGAATTTTACTGAAAAATAGGTAATCTATTAAATAAGGGCAGTTTCCATTGAGACGGACCTCCCTTATATTTCATAAGCCGGGAATCTTCCTCTCAGGACTAATTCTTTCAAAGGATTCTCATTGTCAAGTACGGTTTATCCAAAAGCCTACAACTTTCAAAAAATCCCGAAATTATTGTTGACTCTGCCTTTTGTTCCTCTTTTCACTTTATGTTTCCATGTGGAAGAACAGCTATCGTTCAGCTCTGCTAAACGAAAACTGAACTTCGCCTTTTATTTTTTTTGAAAATTATGAGCGCAAATTATAAATTTCTTGTCAATTGAAAATAATAAAGAAGTATTATTATTAATATAATTAATAAAGTGCAGTTGAAACACTTCCACAATGAAACTAAAGAGAAAAAAATTTGATCATCTAACTGCAAAAACGACTGGTCTTCTAATCTCAGAGGTTTGCTTGATTTTTAAAAATTGTTGTTATTTCCGACAAACCTGGTGCACCCTCGGGTGCACCCCTAACCGCAACTTGTTTGAGCTAGGCAGGACGCAGCCCTTACATTTTAACGGGCGTTGCTATGCACGAGACCGGTGACCATGGTGGGAATCGAACCCACGACCCTAAGCTTGGGAGGCGAACGCTCAACCAGCCGACAACCATGGCCCATCATTGGCCCCCGGCCCGCAATGGCTTGATCATTTAATGTACAAGGTATTCAAGTATAACTTCACCATTTTTCTCATTTTTCCAAATATTAATGAAAATATCATCCATGAATTAATTTGTCTTGTGAATGATCAAGTCTTGATATCGGATGACAAGTCTCTCACGATACAAAAAGGGTGACTCTAATGTACGAATTCCACATTCTCAGAGGCATTCTTTCACTTTAATAGGGAAATTGCCCCCTATCGAATTGGTCCAAGTCATTCCAAATCAAAAGTTTAATAGGCTCAACTTTTTCTATAGGCTAGTTTTGGCGCTAGAGGCCCCTGAAAACTCTCATTTGCTCTCCATTGTTAAACAACACAAAACGTAATCCTGGATAATCATCACTATGAGATGCCATTAAAAGTGTTTTGATATATTTGGTCATTTACGTACAGTGTGTTCCAGCTACTTACAATTTTTAGAGTTCAATAATTTTAAAATGGTTACAAATCGCCCTAGGGATATAATCAAAAAATGTAAATCGAGACCACGTCACATAGTCGAAAAATATAATAAGTGTTCCTTTTAAAAGAAAGCTAAAGTTATATTCGAAAAGTTCCGAATGAAAAATATTTTTCGAACATCCTGTATAATTTCAAGGCATGAGAAAGTATAAGAAATATTACAAATCTGTCTATAAAATGGCTTTACAAATATTTTTTTCCTAAGTCTATCATAACGTCAGGGATTTTTACGGAATGCATCTGCAAATGGACCCATTTCAACCAAAAATTCCAACCCTGTATGTGTAGCAAATTCTTGTTCAACAGGATCTAGTTGTCTAGTTACCTTTCGTTTTTAAATCGATATCACAATCTTGAGAAATCGAACTTTGACGCATTATTGCCTGTATGAAAAAGTCCAGATTTGTTATGAAAACATTGCATCCCTTTAATGTACACACAAAAAAACCTTTTCTGGAGATGGTTTTTTTTTGTGATGAGGTGGAGGAAATCTTCTATAGAGAGGAAAGGAGCCTCCGGCTCAAGACACCAGACCTACTGTGAGACTCCACTGATTCACTAATACCTCCACCTCTAGGCCCGTCAGGTTGTTGCCCCCGGTGACACTTAGGCTTATTGGCCCATTGTATCTTGCCTGTGTGTTGTACTTTCACAGTACCCAATTCAGTAATTTCGTGCCTTGTACGAGTTTGTACAAGTCCTTTACTGGGTGCGATCTGTTTAGTTCTGGATCGCCAGATGGCTGCCCGAAGATTGCCTGTCTTTTGCAGTCTAGTGCCTCACAATAGCACAGTATGTGTGTCACTGTTTCTGGATCCTTACCGCATAATCTGCAGGTCAGGTCTTCATTATACAGTCCCATTTTATTGAGGTGCTCCTTCACTGGTGCATGACCAGTCAGGAGTCCCGTAACGATTCTAAGCTGGCTCCTGTTCATCGCCAACAGGTCTGCCGTTCTTTTCTGGCACGGTCCTTTGATGTATTTCTTCCCGTGTTTGTTTACTGGTATGCTTTCCCAGTAGTTTTTGTGACTGTCCCCAATCCACTCTCTTACAGACGCTCTTACCGTACACTTCGGCACCCCTAGTGTCTGCCATTGGCTTGGGGGATTTTCCGAACCTTTTCTCGCTAGTTCGTCTGCAATTC
The DNA here is from genome assembly GCA_944452925.2 of Chrysolina oricalcia. Classification (NCBI taxonomy): domain Eukaryota; kingdom Metazoa; phylum Arthropoda; class Insecta; order Coleoptera; family Chrysomelidae; genus Chrysolina; species Chrysolina oricalcia. The sequence continues at coordinate 13,289,048 of OX101827.2, forward strand.
CCCGGTGTCCTGGGACCCATATCAGTTTGACTTGATTCCGGTCTGCCAGCACTCCTAGTTCTTCTTTACAGTCCCATACCAGTTTGGACGTCACTTCCTTGTTGCACAAGGCCTTAAGTGCCGCTTGGCTGTCTGACAGGCTGTTGATATGCGCGTTTTCAACGTTTCTCCTGTTGTTCTCCCTCGCGCATTCGAGAATGGCGTACACCTCTGCCTGAAAGACAGAGGTGTGTTTACCCAGTGAGTAGCTGATGCCAGTACTCGGATTCCTGGAGAACACTCCTGAGCCCACCCTATTCCTAGTCTGTACCAGATTTTCCCCTGTAGAGTGTCCTTGAGCTGCAAGCCGTCCCACTCAGTTCTGTCTGGAATCAGCACTCTGAATTGGTTGTTGAAGCAGTATCGTTTCGGAATGTGGTCCGTTCTCGTTTCCAGCACGTCCCCGATCACGATTCTAACGATGCTCATGTGTCCCGTTCCAACGTTCAAGTTGGGTGTATTCTGCAGTCTGGAGACACCAAGCCTTGCCTTTCCTTGCACCAATAAGTGGAGAGGAGGCAGTCCCATAAGTGTCTACATGGCTGCAGTTGGTGTTGAGTTAATGCCCCCGTGATTTCAAGACAGGCAAGCCTTTGCACCTTGCTTAGTCATGTTATGGCTCCTCTTTGTTGTGTCTTGAGCCACCACACCAAAGAGGCGTATGTGATGGAAGGCATGACCACCGTGCTATACAACCAGTGCAGCATATGTGGTTTCAGCCCCCATTTTTTTCCAAATGATCGTCTGGTCATCACTAGTGAGGTCACCGCTTTTTTTGTTGTTTTTTTCTAGATGCTGGTTCCATGTCAACTTGGAGTCGAGAATCACTCCAAGATATTTGACTTCTCCCTTTATCTGTAAATTCTCTCGTCGAAGTCGTATAGGTTCTAGGCCCTCTGTTTTTCGTCTTCGGGTGAATGCTACTATGGTTGTCTTGTTAGGGTTGACGTTCAGCCCCTCCAAGTCCGTCCAGCTCGTGACCAGGTTAAGAGCCTCCTGCATGCGATCTCTAACCGTTGTGTTAAATTTCCCTTGTGCTAAGACTACTATGTCGTCAGCATATCCAAGGGCTCTATGTCCTGCGTCGCTTAGTGTGGAGATGGGTTTGGAAACGATGTCAAAGTTTCGAGGGTTTTTCATTAGGGTCAACGGTACCAGGTTCAATAGGTTCGTTAAATGTAACATTTAATATATTGAGTTACGACGTTAGTTTATCCATATTATACTTATACTATAAATGTGCGAATGGAGGCTTGGTTGACCCGCCAAGAGGAGTTTCTCCGTCACACTTCCTGAGCGCCAATGAAATAATCAGATATAGTTACATACTCATTCGACACAACCCTATCGAAATGAAATAGACCACTTTTTGTTATATCTTCCTTGAGTCGCATCATCAACTTGAAGTATTAATTTGACTAAAGTAGCTGGAACATACTGTATAATTGACCACCTGTAATGACACTAATGAACAATGTTAAAATTGTTATTTCCGTCAACCGATTGCACCCCTACGCGCAACCCTCGGAAGTCTCCGAGAGACTTGTGTGAGATAGGGAAGACGCAGCCCTTACCTTTCAACGTGCTCTTACAGCACGGCCATATTAATGATTACTCAGAATAGTGACAATTATTCAGGATAACGTTTTGAGTTGTTTAACGATGGAGAAAAAATGAGAGTTTTCAGCGGCCTCTAGCGTCAAAACACCAATTAGGGCCATTATTGTAATCCTTGTGTTAACTCAAGAGGGATATGATCAGGTTTAGGCCATAATTTTCAATTCAACTAGGTTTCAACAATTACCAAATCGGTAACACTCTCCAGTCAAAGCTGGGTAAAACCGATTGCCTAATCTCCAAACGGTAGTTAGGGTAACGTTAAAACTGAACTATGTGCCGTAACTAAGCTGAGATTATAGTAATAGCATACTACTTAATGTGGCTCTTTTGAAATATCTACAAGAATATTACACGTGGAATTGAATGTGTTGATACGCAGGTGTACGTATTCAAGTTCATACTTTTCAGAAAGAGCCATATTCAGGATCTGATTGGTTAATTTTTTTACTTAAAATGAATAAGTAATAAACTTGAAAGTAAAATTATTTAAGATTTTAATTTACATGTCAAATAATCAAAAATGTTTGCAGCACCGATTCCTCAATTCCAGGTTTTCCACACTACCAGTTTCAAGAAGTGATGATGAATATTATAAAAGGTTCGACTATCTGGCAAAGAAGCACGATTGGGATATCTCTGATGGTGATAAATACGTCTGGCTATACCGTCGGCGTGGCCATACACGTATTGCATTTCCGCCACTTCCACTTTTGAATAATTCACCATCATCAGCAAGATTGTACAAATAAGATATTCACAGCGAACACATTCACGAAAGAAACTTACTCTAAAATGGAAGTGACATTTCCACGCCAACTTGCTTTACTACAAAATTGTATCCTTCAATTATATTTATTTTCTCTCGGCCAGTACATCGATTTATATTTTTTTCCCAAAAATGGCACATCGCAAGAGAATAACTCAGGAGAAACCTTTTATTTCAAATTAAACGGGGAATGGAAAAATAATTTTAATTTGGAAAAAACATTGGCGAATTATTTTTGTCTTCATCAGTGCTCATAAGCAGGCCACTGTTGAAGAAGAAAATTATGGTGATACTGAAAAACAGGCAGTTTTATTGAATGTCACTTAAATATCTCATGCGGTTTCGGAAATATTAAATAATTTCTCCATTTTTCCGTTAACTTCAACACCCTGTATGTTCGTAAGGGGACATGTTTGGATCATACTTAATGAAGCAAACTATCATCAATTTTTTATGTAGAATGACACACACAAGCAATATTCCCAAATACCGCGGAACATGAACACAACACTAGGAAAAAACAACACTATATCATTCAATCCATGCCCAAAAAAGCTTCTCAAAGGTCTTACTCTTATGTCGCACCGAAAATATACAACACTATTCCAGAGAACATAAAATCACTGATCAATGTAAATCAATTCAAAGAAATCATCTACTTGGGACTGGTAGATCTGTGCATCATTATTTCGATAACTGAAAAGTAGAATTATTTTAACTTATAATTTTAAATACCCATCACCTCACGTTTTACACCCTAACTTATTTTACTCAACTAACCTGCATATTAAACATATACTATTTTATATTATATATTTGAAAATTTTATAATCATATTTTATACCTATATAACTATTATTATTATTACTATTACCATTATTATTATTAAGTTTCTATGTCCTTATTCCGAAAAAAGAGTGTATACACTTATCGGACTTTAATTTATTTCACAAACGTGATAAAACCTTGTATTTATTTATTTATGTGAATAAATTATTTATTATTATATTATTAATGAAACACCCTTAAATATTCGCTCATCAAGGGACGCCCTGTATATAGCAGGGCATTCTCAATAATAGTGAAGTGATCTTGATCCATTGATTACTCAATAACAAGCAGAATAATACAATCAATAGTCAATTTGACAAACTCAGCTTCTGAACTTTCATTTTGTTGATACCGCTTCACTTGAATAATTTAATCTCAATTAGAAACTACAGATTTGGAACTTTGGAAGTAAACCCCAAATCAAAAACTCAATACGAGGATGTATTGATATCTAGTTAGCCTAGACCAGTTCCCTGCATAAACAAAATATTGGGTTACCATAGCAACGAACAATAACTTATTAGAAGTGTTAGTGTAAAGTTTGACGTCAAAAAAGTAAACTAGAGTTACGCAATAAATTAAAAGAAAAAATATGTCCATCAAAATTGTGAAAATCGAAAAATTGGAGTATCGAGCCATTCCCAAGTACCTGTATTTAAAAGGGTTAAGAGGTAAGCAGATTTACGAAGATATGCTTAATACCCTTGGTGATGAATGTCCTTCGTATGCGACCGTGAAAAATTGGACTGCAAGCTTCAAAAGAGGTAAATTTTCCATTGAAGATGATGACCGATCGGGAAGGCCAGTTTCTATGTCAGTCCCCGAAAATATCGATGCAGTTCATGGCATGATTTTAACAGATCATCGAATTGGGCTAAAACTCCCCTGCACACAAATCTCATGTTGCCATGCAAAAAATTCGTGATTTAGGGTTTGAATTACTAGAACACCCCCCTTATTCACCAGATTTGGCTCCGTCCGACTATCATCTCTTTCATCAACTGAAAAAAAGTTTAAAAGGTCGTAAATTTTCTTCCAACGAGGAGGTAAAACAGCTGTGGAGGTCTGGTTTGCAGAGCAAGAAGAAACATTTTTTTTGAAAGGTCTAGAGACGTTGCAGGTTCGCTGTAATAAATGTATCCAATTAAGAGGAGAATATGTTGAGTAATAAAATATTTTGACATTGAAATTTTGTTTGGTTCTATAGTAGGCAAAGAAATTTTCAATATATACTCGTATATGATCATAGACTTTATATTGATTTACTCATCACTTTATTCATCAAAGAGGAATAATCAACAACTATTTGAATGCCCCTCATATCCTGCGAACTCGAATAATTGTAGAATTATGAATAGGGACAATGAAAGGCGTTCAAATTGGTTGATTTGTGGTCAGAAATGTCTTATTAAAATTGTTACATAAATGGTGTGAACTACCTCCATAGGTCAAAATCCCCATGACAGCGGGAGGTCATACCTGTTTATAGTTATGTCGGAGAAGCATTTTATTCATAAGAGAAATGACCAGAGAAATGACAGGAAATGAGTTGTGACTATAGTTGCGGTTTGCGAAGGAGTTGAGAAAATTAACGAAGAGTATTATCTAAAATAGAATGTGATGTTTCGCAGAATGATCATTCTACTCAACTGTTTCACCGGTAGACAATCCATCACGCCATTCTGAGTGTCCAGTGAAGCTGTAACCGTGAAAACTATGATGCTTTGGGTTTGTTTCTGAAGAGATTTGTAATTTTGTTCGAATATGGAGCCTCCATCTAGAATAACTTATCTTCTTCGTAGGCAATGTTTAAAAAGCGATTTTTCAATAGCAAATCCTCCTCAACATAAAAACAGATGGGATTCATTTGTGAGAGCGGAACTATGGAGTTTATTAACTGAATCGAGGATGTAAATCATAGAGAGAAGCTGTCTCAGAACAGAACTTTGGGGCACGTCTAATTAAAAATTTTCCTGGAGAACTTGAATGAAATTACCTGGTTTCTTCTCCGAAATCCCAGATAGTAAATATCTTCTTACAGCTTTCAATCTTTGTAGTTCAAAATCCAAAAATGCTGGGCCGTATTTAGGTTCTTGGTCGTGAATAAAGGTTTTGAGCTGGACACCTTCCAATTGAGAACATGCTTCTTTAATATCAACTACGTTGAGGTGCTTCAAATTTGACAGAAATTTTAATTTATCTACAAATTCTCTATACAACTTTATAAGATATAATAATTTAATTCAAGGAGAGTTTGTCCATTATCAGTACATAAGTATCTTTGACATTTTTCCTGCGTAAGAGTTTATATCAGAATTCTGGTTGTCAAAAATTTTTGTAGGTTTGTTTATCCGTTTTTTATTAAAAACTTCTTGAAAAATGTGTGATTTTTTTTATTATGGCAACCTATTTTGTCTTGGAAGATTGTTTTTAAAAATATGTAATTCAAGAAATAGTCTCTATGCATGGACATTAGAGAGGCATAGCTCTTTAGTCAGACCTTAATCCTGGCTTTGCGTGGATAGAAAAGAGCTTTCAAATTTGAAAAACTAATTTTTTTTTGTCCTCACAGATGTTATTTATTTAAAATTACTGTGGTTCATTTGAAATTCCAACGATTTATTTCATTTCAATCTTTTCATCTAGTGACTCTGATTTTATCAGATGCTCAATTACAACTGTTTCAAATTAAAATTAAAACGACACATAAGTACTGTTCCACTGTTTATACTCTATCGACGAATATCTGAGAGCGCCCCCACTTCTCAATCTTGTGTCGTGACTCTAATTTCGACAATAAGTCATGTTGTTGTTTCGATTTTAAATATTGTTATGTCTGGTTTGTGATATTTCAGGTGTATTTTTAAATGATTTTTAATTAACGTTTATACCCGAGTTTGTACCTGATTGACTTGCCAAAAACATATTTGTAACTTGGTCAAATAAATTCTATTCTATTCTATTCTTCCAGTTACATTTCCAACACATTTCCCACCTCTCAGGTGAAAATCCAAAATATGCAAATTGTAGATATTGATCTCTACTTCCAAATACCGTTCACAGAATTTGATAAGATGATTCAAATCGGCGCATTCAGAAATATTTGCCATTAAATTGTTTATAAGGTGATTGTGCAAAAGCTACACATCGGACAGAAATCACCTTGCTCACAGTTGAATCACATGTTATTATCTATCAGTTTCCACAATATTGTTTCTCCAGCTTCATACTCATAAAAATTATGAATTTTTGAAAAAATGGTCTCTTTTTCGAGGTTTTCCTGGATTTTCTCAGTAAAAAATGCACCGATCTAGTCGTGTAAATAACAATTTTGTAGGTATTTTAATTCTCTATAAAAGTTTGTCTGACTGTAAAATGATTCCTCCAATACTTTTTGAGTTATTCACAAAAAAAAAGTTGTAATTTTTTTCACCATTTCTTGTTTAAAAAATTCCACAAAACAATATTGCTGGGGTGAAAACCGAGGTTTTCATTTACAAACTATCTTATATAAAGTAGATAGGCCAGGTGCGTCCTTTATTTTGTGTGAATAGAGCATTTTATTTTTATCTGCAGGTTGGCCTATAATAGTTTGGGATTTAAATTCTCATTAGTTGGTACAGAGTAGGTCTCTGAAAGCGGTATTGAAATCACCTGTGTCCTGTTTTGAATGGATATATTTCTTGATCGCATGAATGGTCGATACAAAATAGTTTCAGAAACTCAATGACATTTTACTAGAACTGATGTGTATCGGTAGAGAAATTGGTATAAGTTGGTATAAGAAGGTCGATGGTGAATGTTGTTGAAGATTTACCGAACAAGTCTTTTCCCGCAAGTTGCAGAGAAAGTTTAGGTGCATCAGCTCTTTAAATCAATATGCAAATCGTTTAGCATCCTAGAAAATTCCGCAACGCCGGTCTTGTCTCCATACGAGTCGAGTTGATGTAAGAGTGTCCGTACGGGATATTTTACTGAACGCACAGAAAAATAGAAATCCACTTTCTCGCTAAATCGAATGCTTCGAAATCTGCATCCGACTACGCATTTTCTTAGGCGACTTTCCCATTAAATTTAATTTCGGTTTCTCATTTAGTCGCTAACGATCTAGATGCCCGTTTTGGTAATAATGATGAATATGTTCATCGTCGCTTGACAGAAGACCATTAATTAATGGTGACAGATGGATTTTAAACAATTTGGACTCCCATAGACGAGTCATTTTCATCGACAAGTATCCAACAGGAAACAACTATTTCCCCTTACGGCTGTTGAATTATATCTGTTAACTGTTAGATTCGTGGAAAAGTTTTCTACAATGCTCTCTTAATACTGAATCTAAAATTATGTTTCGATTCAAACATACTTCCCGGTTTCATGCTCACCCAGTTGAATCGAAAAATATTTTTGCCTGAGATAAACACTGAAGAATCGCCATCTCTAGATTCGGAAGAGCACTCCGACTGAGTATAGTGTCGCCTTCATTCCGAAACCAAATACGTAGTATCAAGAGAAAATATTGACATTACTGGAAAAAATTGAAGGATGGATTACTCAATCCATTTTTTGGTTATTACTGTAATGGTCTTCCTCGAAGAACAGTATTGGGACCTTATGGTAATGAAATTATGAAATCGAATATTACTTGCGAAATAATTTTTTGTGCTGAAAATACTGTTATTATTGTCAGTGGAAACCCACGGGAAGTAGCAGTCTCAAAAGATGAGACTGATATTTCTATTTTGAAAAACAACTTTGATCTCTTGACGCAAAATTTGAAGAAATCATTTTTTTGCATTCTCCTGCAATAAGGTCAATCAACCTGAAAATATAAAAAAATAGTAATTCATGAATCAATATGTATACTTGAGAAAATGAAACATTATGGAGAATCCACTTGTGAATGTGAAGAAGGGATAAGATACCTTGGAGTATTTGTGAAAAAAAGAAAATAAAGCACTTGTATACTGAGAATGACACTATGCAAATTTCGATTATTTAAAACTTGGTCAATAACTCAAACATATGTTTTATTATTTTGTGTTTGAATCTATCATGTCTTATGGAATAATAGTATTATTATTCTTCAGAAATAGGTTCCAAAAATAATATTAACAAACAATTTAAATTTCCCTGAAAATCGTAGGTACACAAATACAAAATTTTGACAGGCTGAAGAATTGTATAACAAAAAATTTTGTTCTTTTTTTAGATGAAAATGACAAAAAAGTGAAAATGTATAAATATAAGTATGGAGCATTGAGGACATTAAAAAAACGATAATTATGTAGGTAGTATTTAAGTGAATTATAATAGATAAATCTGCATCTTTTGACAAGTAAGTCAACTTCATGCAACTTCCGATTTCACCAGAAGTGACATAAACTTTCGATATTCAAATGTTTCCATATGACATACTGAATACAGTCATGTCGTACCTGTCACTTTTTGTAAAAGATCTTTATTTTGAAATTCATTTTTTATTCTAGAGGGCTATAAGTATAAATTTTCAAATCACTAATTAGTCTTAAAATTTTGAGAATAATAAAACTTTACGAAATTTCATTTAAAAATTTAAAATTCTATTTTTTTCCGAACGGCAACATGATGGTTCGTTGTATTAAGAAAAAAGAGCATTTGATTACGATTAATTGGATACTGCACATTATTAAGTTTCTGTTTGAAATTTCGTGAAAATTTATTAAAATTGTATTAAATTTACACAAAATATTACTCTTTCATTTAATTGAACGTGTATACTGTATACTTCTTTAACAAATTTCTCCAGTACTATATTCACATTGAATTCTGGGATTAGACGAATTCTGTCTAAGTCTATCTTTGGTTAGATATTGTTCGAAAAAATGATCAGGCTGAGTAATTCCAATCTTTATGTAAACGGTAAAAATTTCCAGAAGCCTTTTCTAGAAGCACCTTTCTCTGGTATATCTATTTTAATTTTTGTTAATTCCACTGATCATAGTATGTAAGTAATCTTGTTGACTGTGAATGGGCTCAAATCAGAAGCTTCCGTTGGAACATATAGGCTTTCTTAAAGCTCGTACCTTGGACCTTTGCTATCCCTGGTTTTCATAAATGTTATCAAACAGAGTTTTTAATGCTAAAAAATTTTACCCAATAAAGGTTACCTGAAATCAGTCAGCAAAGTCTCCACAGTTATTGACTTCATGGCTGTTCAATCACATCAATCCAGATTTTAGCAAAAAAGTTAAATTTGAAAATCTACAAGTGTATCGGAATATCTTTCAGGTAAGCCTAAACGCGATCACTTTTTTGCGCTCCGTGAACAGCACTCCTATAAAACGAGTCGATCGTAGATTTAGATTTGAAAGATAGTCATTTCACAACGGTTTATAAATACTCCAGGACAGAGCAAGTCGGTAAATCATGTTCTCATTCCTAGCCAACTGAATTCCTCGCCAATATTTTCACTTCCTCCATAGTGTACACAAATCTTGACTTCAGAGACTCCAGAACGAGTTTGCAAGTTTTTTTTATTTTATTTTGAAATGGCTAAATATTAGCAGGTGATACAAAATGCAATATCTCGTTTAGTTCCACATTTCAGTTCGAAAATCTCAAAAGAGGTCTTTCATTTAGGGAATACCATAACTCTACATCTGTAATTTTTTCTCCCGATAGAGTTTACGATTATTTCAACGAATATTGCTCGAGTATACAGTAACCTGCAAAAAAACAACAACAAACTTTATATAAACTGACTAATTTCAACTTGCGTATACAATCTATTGTTAAATGCTGGCGCATTAGACAGACAGGGTTAATGAAAAGGTTGTTATATAACCCCAATTTTGAAACATCTTGTGTAATAATTTCGTAGCCAAATTTTCAAAATACCAATTTTTGTTAAGAACCATCCTTTTCCTACAATTTTTTCTTTGGTTCATGTCTTAGGCGCACTGATTCGTGTTTAAGAGCGTAATGAACTTGTCACAAACAGTTTATTTCAGAAAATGTTATTTTTTTGACAATGTGGCTTTTTCGTTGTTGGCCTACTGTCAGTTTGATAGTTTGGTTGATGAGTCTAGTAATGAAAAGGCCACAATATATTGATAAGTATTAATAAGTAATTATTGCAACTTATACAAAAAGAAAACATATGACTCTGACTCACCGACCAAGTATGTCCACTCTTGCTCCATGGGGTTGAGATCAGGAGAATATGCTGGCCAACTTGTGTAACACACATTGATATATTTGGCACCGATGAATCCACTAAATGGTACAACGTGATTGCTTGGTGGTAAAATTAGTGTTATGCAACAACCTCTTCATCAACACTGTAGAATAATGACTAAAAATCCAGCATTTAACAAAAGATTGGAAATTGAAATTTGTCATTTTATGTACAGGTTGCAAAAATGACAATGACAAACAAATAAGAAACCGAGTAAGAAACCAAATACAATTTTAAAATTTGAAAACACCAACAAAAACTTCATAGGAATCAAAGACTGGAAAAATGAACACTTTGTACAATAAACTTCACAAAACTGAACACAAACAAAACTATGACACTTACTATGACAGACAGAAGGAAGGAAAAATATATTGATTGAATTTCGGAGAACGAATAAAAGTACTGTAATAAAAATTTGAAAGATCATAAGAGAAAGACAAACAGCATCTTAAGAATAAAAATTGTTGATAAATAAAATTTGTTTGTAATAGTAATTTGAGAAGTAATAAAATGAGAAAGTGATCTATTGAAAACCTAAAATATGATAGTCAGAAGGACAAAAACACTGAAAATTTATCAGATATCAACAACATAACCCCAAAAGACAATTTGAATTTATTTGACCCTGAGAGACTGAAAAGTTACGTTCTTTTAAAAATTAAACTTTGCATATTAGAATCAGTTGTGATTTGTACAGGAACTTATCTCCATCTTCTTTCATTTATTTAAAAGAATTTTTTATTGATATTTAGAAAGATAAGTTAGTTTTCTCCTAGAGTAGGGAAAATAATAATTGGAAAGAAGTTGAATTGGATATTTGGAAAATTTCGGATTTAAAGCGGAATAAAAAAAATTGGTACTATAAAATTGAGATCTATTCTTTTATTTGTTTTATTCTGTTCAGTTATTCGTGTTCATTGGCACCGAACTGAGCTAGAAAAAGAGGTAATTGAAGAAAATACAGGTGAAAGAAAAACTACTGGGCGAAGTACAAATATACAAAATTTCAAAATAACAATTCAAAATGAAATAGCTTGAAAAAGAATTTGTTATGAATTAGGATTTAGGAATATTTGAAATATAGTAACAAACGATATAAATCATAAATGTATATTTAGTATTTAGTGACTGTAGATATCATAAGTTACTTTGCCTTCACGGTACTAATTTTTGAGTGGATTCGTTCTGATTTCGAGAGCTCCATAAATCATTTCTGATGAGTGGGTGACCACGAAACAGATGTCAAAGGTTGGAACTCTCGGAATCAAATCGAAAAATACTCTATTTTCACTTAGGTTCTACTTGCGTTCCTCATAACGTACTAGAAACTTGATTAAACCTTGGATTGGTCAGAACAACAAATTGTTGGCTGCCTGTCAATGAGTAGAGTTAAACATCTAACTTTGGATTCCTTGGTCAAATAAAGTTTCAACTAGTGACTTCAGTATAACAATCCGGATGTATGTGCATATCTCTATGAGTGAATAATAAATTAGGTTATTATTCATGTAGCAGTAATAATTATACTTTAATTTCACGTTAGACATATACTATAGTTGTTATTGCAGAGATCATGTTACTCAGATGTTTGTATCTAGATGTACTGTGAATGATTTTCGTATTCATTCTATAATTACATTTTTGGTCTCAGACCTGTTTGTATCATTCTTGGAAATGAATAGATAGAAAGATTTTATTTAACCACTGTACATAAATAATGATATGTTTGTAGCATGTCAAGATACAAAAGGTTCATGGATACAATTATTCATATACACGTCAAAAAACAAAAGACATTGAAGAACAATACAGATTAATAGACGAAACCATTCCGTTGGAATTGCGTTATGTCAAATTTTGGAGTTGTTACATTTTGTATGATGTATATTTAAAAAATTTAAAATTTTTGCATTTTAAAAGTTGCATCCCTATACCTACAATATACAAATAAGTATTTAGAAAAAAAACAAAGAAATTATTTTTTGCCTTTTTACCTTTTTCCCTACTCTTTTTTCCTTTCTTTTTAAAAAATAGTATTTCAATATTATATGATATGTTTATGAAGTTGGGGTGAGTATCATCTGTTCATGGTTGAATGAGAGGAATTCCTCAGTTGAGTAGAAACAATGTAATAGTAAATGATTTTTTACCCATTTCATGAATTGTCTAAAATTTAATGATTTTATAGCTGGAGGTAAAATATTGATAAATCTGACATTCAGAGAGAGTTTTGCTCAGAGCCAGACAGTCTGAATTTAGGAGTTCTGAGTTTACTTGATGATCTCGTATCATGGTTGTGAACATAAGAAAAAGTCTCTAGTAGAGTTTGGTAGATAAAAACACAAGAGATTGATAAGATTCGGTATTTCTTGAATAAGTAAAGTAATAACATTATGGGGATGAATGAATAAGGGAATGTACGAATCAAATATCGTCGGTTAGTGCAACAAGTCACTATCTGAAAAAGTTATGAATTCAAAATAATAGTGGTTCAAATTCTCAATTACTTATTCAAGTTATATTTTTCAAATTTTCAAATTGTGGAACGGGGACAGTACACCAATATGATAACATAAGAACCTAGTTAATGACTTCTGTACTAGATAAAGGGTGTCGCAAGAAGTTAGGGACATTTAACCCATTATGTAAAATTTTGTTAGTTGATGACTTCTTGCACTAAGCCGACGAATAGTCTCGATTGACTCATGACAAAAGAGATAGGCTTCTACATTCTATGCTTTTTTTTAGTCATATATATATATATATATATATATATATATATATATATATATTGTGTTGAGTCTCTCAAGTCGCAGACGCTCCAATAACGACTTTCCATATCCGCTTATTATATTTTTATCTCAGTTTGGGTGATATACACATTTTCAAGATACTGGACACAAAAAAATGAAATTTCATTCAAGTGAGCGAACATCGTCAGCAGATGAAGCTACTGAAATGTTTAAAAATCTTAAAAAAGCATCGACAACAAGAGTGCAGCATAGTCGGTAACTGTACCGGAGAAAAAAGCAGCCAGTAAACTAGTAATACATGGTCTCGTACTGCTCGTCCAGTCCATTGGGTCTATTAATGTCCTTATTACGACTGTCAGTAGAGCCTCAAGCACTTGAAATATGTCACATATCTGGTCTGTTCGCGGTAACCGGCCGTGTCATACCTGCTGTCCAATTAACAGTGTCATTTTGTGGCTGCACTCTCACTTTTATCCTTTCTCAGTAGTTTTAATTGTTGGCGAGATACGCGGATACTCGCACTTTTTTTTAACGCGTTTTGTGATATTCGGTGATTGTGCAGAGTTTCTCGATAATGAGTTAATGCGCGAGGTAGGAATATTTTAGATTGCTCTGTGTATTGGTATAGTTGTAGTCGTGTATCGACATCATATATTAGTCCAGGAATATTAGTTTTCACCTCGGGATGAGAGATAGTCAGCTATAAACTTGTAAAAACCTTCATTTTGGTACTCTAAAACTTGTCTCAAAACCTACTTATCGTAGGGTATCCGCGACTACATATATTTCAAGGTTAAAGGTAAAAAATCGATTTTTTATTCATTTATTGCAGATATCTCGTTTCGTATGGGTTTCATGCTATTTGTATTCATTATTAATATTGTAGAAAATTTAATTCTCTACAACTTTTGTTTGAACACTTTTTTTATATCCTGAACCAAATTGTTGTTGTATTGGATGGATATTCAGACTATAAAAAAAAACATAAAAGCAATGGAGGAGCTGAGAAGTTTGTTTCGGCGAAACCATGGTTGTACCTATTTCCCGAAAAATTTCTATAAAATCAAAATAATAAAAAAGCTAATTAATTTGCTAATTGAACATTAACAAGCTGTTAATACCACAACAAAACAGGACAGGGGCCCTATTCTTGACGGCAGTAGAATAGAACAAGTGAGAGAAAGTGAGCGTGGTTCTACTGAAATCAAAAAAACCGTATTCTTGACTACCGTTCTATTGAATACTGATAGAACCTTGATCTCTCAATCGAATCAAATCGTTCTCTTGATATTTTACAAGGGAGTGGTTGGGGAATATTGTCATATTCGAATATTTAACCAATAAATTGGATAGTTTTGAATCAAAATATTGTACTTAACGCTTTTCATCATGGATTGGAATCAAGTATTACCGTGGGTACAAGTAATGGAAGATCTATATGAAGAAGAGGATGATTCAAATATGGCCAGGAAAGTGCTACCGAAGAGAAATCCTTTCAACACGTTATCTGATGATAAGTTTATTAAACTTTTTCTGGTGAATGAAAATATGCTTCAAGAAATCATTGAAATAGTAACTCCTTTCATAGAAGAACCGAGACGAAGATCAAGTCCACCCAAGTCTAAAAAAACGAATGATAAAACAACAAACCCTTTTGAAAATCCTTAGGTTCCGGACAGTACTGCCCAGTGAATATAGACTCTTTCTCCCTCTATAGTTTCTATAGAGAGGGAGAGAGAGAGAGAGAGACCACATTTACTGAGAATTACTGTTCAGGAATATCGGAACCTAACTAATAAGTTATATCCTTTCTCTATTGATGCCTCTCTTTAGCTCGTCCTCCTGCAATGCTATTCAAAAGAGTGCTCAGTTCAGCCTAAAAAGCCTTTATTTTCTCCCTTATGTAGGTAGGAGTTAATTTTCCTTCATACATTTATCATCTTGATTTAATGAAAGACAATCAGTTCTTTCTTTTTCGTTGTCATTGGATTGCTTTTCAATTTCTCTGAGGTATTTTCTTCCTCCATAAGTTGCGGCAATAAAAATAAACAAGAACTCGAAATAAAAATGTAAGAACTTTGTTCTGGAAAGTTTGACGTTATATTAGTCTGTCAAGATTTCTTCCATTTTGATTGGACAAGATAATAGGCAAAACTGTTGCTTGGTTTCCCATGATTTCTCTTCTTCACTCGAATTCAAGAATACCGGTTTTAGTCAGCAGTAGAAGCAAATCAGGGAACGCTCCCCAGGGAGTGTTTTGTTCTATCGCTGTCAAGAATAGAGGCCCAAGAGATGATGCTGATGTTCTTATTATTGAAACAGCTATTGATGAATGTAACGCCAAAAAACTGCTGTTATAATAGGAGAAGATATAGATTCCATTGTCATTTCAATTCTCATCAAGAAATTTTTCTTTGAAAAGTTGGCAAAGGAAATATAAAAACTGAAATATCCTCTTCCAAAAGTTTTGATAAATATCCTCGATCTAAAAAACACATATTGTTTCTGCACGCAATATTTGGCTATCACGACTTCTGTGCTCTTTAGAAAAGGAAAAAAAAACTTTTGTAAAAACACTCGAGAAACTTCCGAATTTGGATTACATTGCTGCAGCATTTGAAGAAGAAAACTGCCCGGTTCAATCATTATTTGAGGATGGAGTGCGAACCTTGTTGGCAATCTATAATGATCCAAAATCTGTGGACTGTATCGACTGTTTTCACTATGCACAGTTCATAAAGTTCACAAAAAAACAGCTCACCCACATTTCAATCGTGTTTATTATCAAGTTCAGACTTGGTTAGGGCATGATTTAGAACCTCAAAATTGCGTGATGAATTCCTGGAACCTGTTATGACAATGAATCCACCAGCTCCTGAAGAATTGCTTAACACAATATTCTGCAACTGCAAGAAAGGTTATGGTTCGCGATGTGGATGCAGGAAAGCAGGGTTGTAGTGCTCTTTAGCTTGCGGCCAATGTAATGGGCAATCTTCTCTCAATGTTTCACCGTATCTATTCTCGAATCATTCGACTTCCAATTCGTCGAATAAAAGAGACAAATATACATATTTCATGTGTATTAGTGTGAAACAGGAAATCAAATTCGTAAACGTGTTAACTCGAGAATAGGAACCCAGCATCAGAGTGATATCAATGAAGACGGTACTTTTGACCCCGAAATCCTGGAAGAACTGGAGACAAATGTCGTTGAAGACGAGAACGCAGAGGAATTTGAAATTTTACAGCGACTGGAAGACGATGATGAAGAGTTTTTTTAAATTTCAACGTTCATAAATGTATGAAATGGTATTTTTCAATAATTTTTTTCTTTTCTTTTTATTTAGTCAGGACGTAATTAGTATAAATAAGAATAGAATTAAAAAATAATTAAGGCATTTCTCTTGATAACTTTATAATTATACGAGTAGGTATGTGTTATTAAATGAATAGATACTGAATTATTGAAAAAATTATTAATTATAATGTTATAGATAATAAAAAATGCAAATTATTCAAAATGATATATTAATCAATAATTTACAAACATTAAAAGGCGTGTTTTTAATCGGGACTACAGGTTGACTTCGAATGATACTCTAAATGGTTAAAGACTGCGCGCGGCCTTTATCGCGAAAATGGTTCAAGATATAAAAAAAAATCTTCAAACAAGAGAATTTAATCTTCTACAGTATTTATAATGAATACAAATAGCATAAAACCCATAGTAAACGAGATATTTGCTATAAATGTGTAAAAAAATCAATTTTTTTGGAATATCTGTAGTCGCGGACACCCTACGTTAAGTAGGTTTCGAAACAAGTTTTAGGATGCCAAAATGAAGGTTCATAGAAGTTTATAGCTGACTATATCTCATTCCGAGATACTTGCCCTTATTTGACTAACGAAGCTGGGCTCTATCTAAAGGGCATGACCGAGGTCCTTCTGCTAGTTGCTATTTATTTTATGTCACTTTACTCTGAAAAAATTACTGGAAATACGCGTTAAAATGTCTCTATCGCCTTCATTAATAGCATTTTAATATAAGAGGTTACAATACTTTTCGGTCTACCTCACTCTTGTTGGAATAAAGGAATTCTGATTTGTTTCTGACAATAAAATTAAAGATGCTATTTTATCAGTTTTCGCAACATCTGGCAAAATAAATTTATCGTCAATATCCATTTTAGCGTCCATAACATCTGAATTCGTTTATGTTTGGTTGCCTACGCAACAATCATGCATTCATAGAGAAATCGACCATTAATGACAAATCGACTATTAATAGGGGCCATTAATGGACGATTTCTCGAAATCATCCATTTAGAAATCGTTCATTATTAGGGATCATTAATGGTCGATGTTAATACGAGATAGGCAGAAAATAACTATAAATCTATTGATATTTTTATTCATATAAATGTATTTTCATATCCACTTTGTAAAATCATCATGATTTTGCTACATAAAAATTCAAACTTGTAAAATCTAATTAAATTTGCAAATTCATAATTCTAAATTGCCTTGACCAAATGCATCCACGAGGCAGTGTTGGGCATTAGTAAATTAAATTTTGAATTAATCAAATAATTGATTAAAAAAGTAAATGCGATCAATTTAATTCCAGTTAGAATTAATTGCATCCGAATCAATTGCAATGAACTACTATTAGACATTGCGATTAATTTAGTTGGATTAAACTACACTAATGTCATCTGGCAACTAAATCAATTACAATTAACTTTTTCAATTGTTCTAAGAAACAATTGAAACTATCATTTTTCCAGCTTTGATATAGACCTACGGTAGTTTTATGTGAACAGTTATTTTTATAGATAACGGAGGTATAGTAACTATTCGAGGAAGAACCACTGAAATGAAATTATAAATTATAATTGGCTAATGACCATAGCAGTCGATGCCAAAACACCAAGGAAAAAAAATTATAATTTCATTTCAATGGGAATGTATTTCAAGTTATCATTCTATCATTTGATAAGTCATGATAATTCAGGTACTGAATTTCATATATACCAATTCAACAAGAAAGTCCAGTCATGCGTCTTCAACTAACGGGATATTCTCAAAAAGAATTAAATAGGCGAGAAATAAAATTTAATTGATTCAAATACGGCATGTGCACGCAACTGCAATTAATCAAATTTTAATTGCAACAGGCATGATTAGCAATGAATTAATTGGTAATTGCGAGTTCTCACAATTGCATTTAATCACATTTTGATTGCAACAGGCATGATTAACAAATGATCAATTGATAGTTTTTAATTGTCCAACAATTATTCAATTTTGCCCAAGTCTGCCACGAGGCAACATGAAAAAAACAATTTCAATAGTTTGGAAAAAATTACATTTGTCAGAACGTTTGAACTTGTTTTGGTCTTTAAAATTTGAATATACAGGGTGCTCCATTTGAATAAATAAGGTTTGAAACTCAATGCCTCAGGAGGTGTTCCTTGAGGCACACAGCCTGCAAAAATTCAAGAAGAACGCTAATTCTCACCTACCTTCCCTTTGCTCCCACGATGTTCTATAAACATTACTGGATTTTCTAATTCGTGAGAACCAAAACTTGAAAAAAGTAAACAAGTGAGCCTTCAAAGCACGTGCAACTATATGAAGGGCACGAAGCAGAGCGGAGTGCCCTTATGCATTACGAATGCTTTGAAAGCACTTGTATACATGTTCCATAGGCTATTTGTGACTTAAAAACAATGCTGGAGATGAATGAAGATCAGGAAAATGTCCCATATATTTTATTACATTTAATCAAATTACCAAGCAGCAACCTTTATAGCAGGGCGTGTTTCTATTTTGGAAATTTTGCATGCTTTTCAGTGCATTTGACAAGGATTAAGATGCAGGTATAATAAAAACGCATTTTTGTGTCAAAATTCAAACAGTTTAGTGACAATCTGATGCCGATTAATAATGTTTTGTTCGAACTGAGAGATATCCTGAGAGATATCCTGGATAGAAAAAATCTACTCACTGGCGGAGTCGGTTATTAGATACTGCATTACAGCTTGGGGGGCTTATTCAATAACACAGTCTCTGTCTATGCAAAACACATTATTGAAAATAATATATCCCTCTCTTTCTCTCTATGACTATCTATCACTCTCTTTCAATCGCTTCCAATTTACTTCTGCACCCTTATACTGTAAGTTGCAATTATCTGTACTGCCAATTATTTAGGTATTTAGTTAATTTTGTCCACGCTGGGATCCAGTAACACAAGCATATCTTTGCTTAGGTGGGTCTCCTGTGGTGGAATCACAAAAATGTTCTGTAACAATTGATGTAAAAATTTTTGAATCTCAATAAATTCCAATTCCAAAACTAAAATAGCAGTAACAACCTTTCTAGCAGGGCGTGCTTCTATTTTGGAGATTTCGAATGCTTTTCAGTGCATTTGACAAGGATTATGATGCAGGTATAATAAAAACGCATTTTTGTTTCAAAATTCGAACAGTTTAGTGACAACCTGATGCCAATTAATAATGTTTTGTTCGAATTGAAATAGCAGTGTACCAAAACTTCACTGAAAAGAAAGGTTTATCGTTCTCTTCTCAGTGAGATATTTCACTCATTCGTTTTGTAGTACTATGTTATTCAAGTCACATGTTGTATCATTGTTATATTTTTCCAATATTTTATTTTTGTTATGTATATCAAGCACAACCTGAATTCATTGTTATGAAACTGAAGTTTTAAGAACAATAAATGATTGATTGATTGATTTGGTAGTAAAGATTTTGTTGGTTCAGTATTAATATTTACCTGCTTTTGAAAAAGTAAAATTCCACAGTCATTGTTCAAAATTGTCACGACTACCTTTGCAGTATGTGACCCTACTTTTACTTTACACAAAGATAAGAAAAAGAAAGAAGAAGGCAAAAAAGAAATAAATTGAGCCAAATTATGTATTCGAGTCAATAATTATTTGTGTTAAGGATTCGAATTTTATTTTATTGAAAGTATGAACAGGATGTTCATAAAATCAGATGTGGAATCTTCTGAATAACAAACTTCTGTCTCTGTTTTCCATTGTTCAAGATAACCTCATTAGGAAGGGATTCATATAGAAAAGGGAAAATTTTCAGTTGAAAATTGAACCACAACATGACATGTAAGGTTCTGATAATGAACAGCTATCCATTTTATTCAAAGAAATTTTACTTGACTTGAAGGAGTAATTTATTACACCCAGAATAATACCTTTCTGTCTGTGCAGGAATAAATAATTCTTCTTTATAGAGTTTGGAAGGAAAACCGCATTTGAAAAAGTGTGCAATGTGACTCAACAAGGTTGACGGAATCCCGTAAATGTCTACATTCTCCACACGAATAAAAACTTTAATTCCTACACACACCAGCAGCTAACATTCGTTCTCTTTCGTTGAAATTAAAAATGAACAAATCACAAGCCTCATTCTCTACGTTTCTGTACTTTCATGCACTATCAACTGTAAAACATCTGCTAATTTATTTTTCGTGAAATGAATCCGACAACCAACGATGCAAATAAACCAAGTCAGAATTTCATTACGTGAATCTAGGTGAATAGGAATTATGTAGATTGTTGAACTGCGACTTGAATTCTGAAAAGTTGATGAAGCCGGTGATTAGTTTCAACAATATAACTGGTTTGTGAAGATACATTGTTGTGTGTGAAAGATGATTAATATCTGCGAAACACGCGATATTTTAATTTAGAAATGAGTTTCTCTAAGCCTCTACTTTTGAAGATGCTCTTATGTGGATTTTGTTCAGCAATTTTTTGACAATTTGGTTAGTATCACCTTCATTTATTTGTTTGATGTAATTTTATTACGACTGGTGAAACAGCGTGAAAAACCTCTTTACTTTCATCTGGATATAATTCTGGTTTCAATCAACAGTAGACAATGACAAAAAGTGTATAAATTATCAGCACTTGTCAAGAACTTTAACCATGGTTAATCTGACTTTCAGTAATGTACTGCATGCGATCTTTCTTTCATTCTGAAAGCTTTTGTCTGATTTTGGCATCCTATAAATTCATTCCTATTTCATTTCATCTTTCTATCAAAAATGGGACACTGGACGCCTATGGTGTCATTCAATGAGAAAAAATAGTATTTTCCTTTACCACACAGGTATTTTCCCTCCAGATGCGCATTTCGATAACCAAAAGTTATCTTCATCAATCATCAGTTGGAATACGACTTGTGTGGTAAAGAGGAAAAATACTATTTATTCTCATCTTTCTACCAGTTAGAAAAACGTTTTCAATATGAATTTTCGTTGCGAATGGTATATAATTTTACTTTATACCAAAAAAAATTAGATAATGTATATTCAATAATTAAATTAATGTACAGAAATAAGAAATAGTTTGGGATAAACATATGGAGAACAACAGAAGCTGTAGTGCAAATACGGCTTGTACGTGGTTTGAAATTGGTTTACAGTGAGTTACTCATGATAAGATAAATTATGTCAAAATTAGGAATTAGGTCAGTTCGCCTTACTTTATTTATACTAGAAATGAACTAGACACATCCTAGTATTTTTTTATTGAAAATAAAGGTATTCAACTCTAATATCCATGAAGGTGACTGCTGTACGATGATTATTGCGTCTTCCAAATTCTTCTGAAATAAAAAAATTATCTCGGCTCCTAGTGATCGTAGGAATTCATTTTTTTTACTGCCTGAAATCATGCGAGGAATCCATTTTCATAAAAGTCGTCTATATAAAAACAAAATTGAGCAATGTAATTAGAAAAAACATGTAAAAAAATTGTAAGTATTTTTTTGACCCTTAAAATTAAAAAAATCAATAAACTTATTCGATAATATGAAAGAACAACTCTTATAGAAAAAAATAGGCCATGAATCGTTACTGTAGCATCATTCCCCGAGCAAGAGTAGCCATATTGAAAGACCGTCTTTTTTGAGAAAACTTCAGATAATTTGAAAAACAATCAATATTTATCAATTTTTCAAAAAATGACTTTTTTGGCTTGTCATAGGCTACACATAACGGTAAGTAACAAGTTAGAATACCTTACAGTTAACGAGTTACAGAAATCCCGATTTTTCACGGTTTTTCCGAAATAACTCGAAAAGTATCAATGATATCGGAAAATTATTGGTTATTCAATTGATAGATCTTTCTAATAACTACAATTTCTTAATTTGACTTTTTTCGATCGGTGCTGTAGTTTTTTAGTTATCAACAAAAAACCACTTTTCGCAACTTTGCCAATTTTTTAGGTTATGTTCGGTAATCACGATCGAGTCGCATGAAATAGAAACTCATGCTGAATTTCAATTTTCTACACGCTCATCTTTTTTTCGGATATTAATTTTTGCACGCACTTTTCTCTATTGCTTGGACTATTGGTGTTCATACACAACAAACTATAAATAGCCAAGGTCCCAAGACGGTGCCTTGGGGAATACCATAGGTAACAACCCTCATTTGGATACAGTTGCCGTCAATAACAACTTGTTGTCTATCTCAAAGGCAACTTTTCAATAGGTCGGATATATTTCTTCTAATATTATATCACAATTTTTATTTTATTTTAAGATTTTCCTCTTACAGACACAACTAGGAGTATTTACATATAAGAGTTAGTGCTTCACAACACATAGACTTAGAGCTAAAGTAGAAAACTAAACTTAAAAACTACGTAGAGATACTATAAAATACATTCAATATTGAATACTGCTGATTTTATTTCCTTTGAATTACAGTTGAAAAAGTCAATATTGCACTTTTCTGTGAGTATATCGTAGCATTTCATTCATAGGGGAACAATCTGAATGATTTGTATAAAAATTTTTTTGTTATTTATTCTTAAATTAACTTTAGGTACTAATATTTTTATAAAGTTGACTAGGAACGAATCTTTGTATTTTATACTATTGATTATATGATAAATGAATACCACAGCATGGAATGAACGTCTGTGTTCTAATGTAACCATATGGAAACTGTCTAGCATACTCCTATATGAAATCATCTATGGGTATGTATTATGTTTTCGTACATACAAGTATCGTAGGAACCTTTTTTGGACTTTTTCAACAAGGTTTATACTCACTTCAGCTTTGGGAGACCATATTATTGAAGCATATTCAAGATGTGGTCTCACTAATGCATTGTAAAGTTTAATGATACAGTTAACATTTTTAAAGAATTTTGTATTTCTTATAACAAAACCAAGAATTTTATAAGCCTTGTTTACTATGTAGTTTAAGTGGGTGTTAAATTTTAGGTTAGATTGCAAATATACTCCCAGATACTTACACTCATTTTTCCTAGGAAGATCAGCGCCTTTTATAATATAAGTATTTTTAATGAATTCATGTTTACGAGTAAAAGTTATGACTTCGCATTTATCAATTATATCACAACTTCCAGAAATTACATAGGCTGAAAAGTGTATGTTTTAATGAATGGGGAAATAGAAACTCATTTGTTTGCTGAGAGATGAGCAGCAAAACCTCTTATCTTTGAAAAACTGCAATTTAAATTAATATAGAACAAAACCTGACTCATTAAGAAGAAATTCACATTTTTGTTCAAGAGAATACTGACTATAGATAATGCTTAAAATAATTACCATAATATATCAATGTTAATGTCTTTATTGAATTTGTATACCAAAACTGTGTTTACTGAAACAGTTTACAGCGTGACAGTTACCAGACTGAATGAAGTCAACGAATTTAAATGACTTAATGAAGCAATTAGAAACTCACTTACCTGGACCATTTAGCAGCAGAAGAATTCCAAATTAACCAGAATCAAAATGTTTGGTGCAGATAAATGATGATATTGCATTTATACTGTCAACGTTCAGGTAGGTAAATGCATTTGGATTGATTTGGGTTATTAAATATAGCAGTAGCGTTGTAGTTTTCGTTTAATATTGAAACAAAATTGAAGAGGAAAGACATATAATTGCGAATATAATTAGGATGTAGAGAAAGGTTCAATTAAAAACTCTTCCGAGATATGCCAAAGGAGAAAAGAACTTAGAATTAGTTTTGGACATAGATGAATTCATCATCGGTCCAAAAATCTAATTGAGCAACACTGCAGTAAAATAATTGAATATCGAATAGTAGTTAGTGACTATGTTCTTCAAAATTTTCATACTATAATCCTACAAAAGTGATATTAATACGTCAATTTCGAAACCACCTGGAAAAAGTAATGCAACTAAATAATTCGTATCTATTTATTGAGTCATAGGCTTGCTATTCATCTATAAAAATGTGGTGAGCTATAACATTGAATTTCTTTTATTGCCCTCAATGTCTTCATATAAATATTTAGTGAATTAGTGTTTCCCAAAACAGTTGACAGCGTGGCAGTTACCAGATTGAATGAAGTCAACAAATTTAAATGAATTAATCAATTAGGAATTCACTTTATATACCTGGACCATTTAGCAACAGAAGAATTCCAAATCAACCAGAAAAATGTTCTGTCCGAATAAATAATGATATTGCATTTATACTGTCAACATTCATGTAGGTAAATGATCTTGGAAGGTACTGGGTTATTAGGTATAGCAGTAGCGATGTAGATTTTGTCTGGAATTGGAAAAAAGAATATGGAGGGAACACAGATATGAGAATTGCGAATTTAGTTGCAACCGAATCATGCAAAAATGTCAGTTATTAGATGACTAACTTCTCCAGAATATTTATCCGATGCAGTAACATTGCATCACTATAAACTTGAGATTTATCATCTGAAACTGAATAAATTTTAAAAAATTCACTCAAAATCTCAGTAAGATCTTCTGTAGAAAAATCAAGGGCTGTATAGTATTTCTAAAATAAAATTTTCATCTTCAGGATCATAAAAAAAATAATGATAATCAGAATTGAAAAATTACTGTGCCATTAATGTTTTCTTGGTTTTCTGGTGGTTTTTACATACATGATTGAATTGAATTCATAAAGGAAGTCAAATTAGGTTATAAAATAGTGATATAGACATATCCACAACATATATCTAGATACGAATCCTTTAATTCAGGTATGCAGTCAACAAGGGGATGTAAAAAAAGTGAATCCTTGTTTCTGTTCAAGCTTTTTTATTATTGTCTCTTTAAGATAAAAAGCAGTGCGCTTAGGATGATATTATACAATATCGGAAACAGAATCACTTAGAAATTTGTAAATACAAAAATGAAAGAGTATGGTTGAATATTAACATAAAAACACTTACATACATTTTAGATAAAAAGCTGTGTGTGAGGTAATACAAAACTCTTGGTGAAGAATTAATTAAGAAGTTGTAACCTAGGTAGTTGCAATTGATAGTAAATAAATATATATGGAGCGATAAGTGTGTAGCACTTGTTTCACAAATAGCATTGTAACTTTTGGAACTGAGACGCAAATGTTTCAAAACTATTACAAGTCGTTTTATAAAGCCAACTCATATAAGAGCTTCCATACATCCTAACCTATGTATTCAATATACTTTTATCTGTGGAATGTGAATAGTAGTCATATAATATGAAAATATTCAATTAAGAACCGAATTGTGATAAAGCATTTGAATATCCAAATGGAAAGAAATAAATCATGAAACGATAGTAATTTATTAGCGAGGATGGGCGAACAAGGAAAATAATTTTTCGAATTCTTTACGATTCGATCCGCCTAGCCTAGTCCGAGATTAATTATCAACGTATATGGTTTGGAAAAAGTTGTATTAATAATAAATATCAGATTGGCAAGCCATCACTTGTTTTTTCGTTAGAGAGTTTGTTGCCGTTCTGTCATATTGGGCGTTGATATAGGTAACGTGTAACTGCTTTTGTCATATATTTAATGTTTTTTCGAATTTCAATTAAAATTTTAATTTGCTGGCAAATATTTCACTTACAGCTGTCAAATCTGGCATTGAATAGCCAATACATTTTTTTGTTATCGCTGCCTACATTTTCTATAAATTGTAATAGGTATGAGTTTCTATCCGCCAAACTTGACCTGCAGACATTTTAAATTATTTTGATGTATATGAAGCAGTCATAAAAGTAACTATAAACGAGATTCTTTCTTCCTGATATCAGTAAATAGTGGGAAACAAGTTAACTTAGAAAAATTACTCGAGCAGGACCTAATAATTTATAGTGAATACACAAGGGTGATTTCAAGAATGGAAGATATTGAAATGAAAATTTCAATTTCATCAAAATCATATTAATGTACATTCATGATAACATGTAATAATAAGTATAATGATTATGATAACACATTTATAATAACATTATACAATATATTAGAAAATTGGCGGTGGCAAAAACCATCCTTCAGAGAGTTATCAAAGGAGATATAAGCAATCTCCACAATTTGTAGAGTCAGTCATGCACAGAAATATAACGCTTTGATCATTATTTTACAATGTCTATAATTTGTTTTTACTTTTCACCACTGGACCTACCTGAAAATTCCAGTATGCTGAGATATTTATTACCAACTTGCCTAGTGAACCACTCCGTATATATAATGATCTGATACGTCTAACGATTTAAAATTGATCTTGGGTCAGTCATCGAATGCTATAATGTAGGTGAAATTCCACCCAAACTTATTTTTGAGAAACTTTTCATAAATAAATTAGAAAAAAAATTATAACTGAACAATAGCACCCGAAAGACGAAGACAAATATTTTTTTATATCCATAATTTGTCTTACTTTAAAAATTGCCCATTGTATCATAAAACCACTTCATACCTGATCAACTTATCGCTACAGGTAGGAATATTTCCAACGAGAATGAAAACAGCTCTAGTATCTCCTATTTTCAAAAAATGAAACTCTGAAAATCTAGAAAACTAGCGTCCCATAACAATCCCATCCGTTAATTCGAAAATTTTTGAGTATGCTATCTTGGATCAATTATTAAACTTTTTGGATAAAAATTCTATAATTTTGAACAACCAGCTTGGTTTCCGCTCTGGTCATTCCACAGTCACCGCAATTCATGATTTCTACGAAACAGGCGAGAGCTCGGTTGGAGTATTTTGTGATTTCAGCCGGGCATTTGACTGTGTCCAACATGAACTCTTGATGGATAAACTTTATCAATATGAGATTCGCGGAAAACTCTATGAATGGTTTTTCTCTTACCTGAACGGGCGGCTTCTGCAGGTCAAGATTAATCACAAAAAGTAGAATAGGGGTCCTCCAAGGGTCTGTGCTAGGCTCCGTATTATTTATCATTTATATCAATTAATTGCTTCTAGTACTCCACGATGCGTATACTTGTCTTTATGCGGACGCTCTTATTCATAGACAAATCCTCAGCTCAAATACAAAATGAAATTAACTCCTGTTGCAAGTGGTCTTACGAACACTCATTGTTCTTAAATGCTTCCAAAACACACGAGGAAAAATAATAAAATTACAAATTTAAATATAGAAATAAATAACAAAACAATAGAGAAACAGGAATGTATTACTTTCTTATTGGACCAGAATTTATCATTCAATATTCACTGTGAAGCATTAGCTGAAACATTGAACACTAAATGTTATCAATTAAGATCTGTAAAATCCATTTTGGATATTCATGGAATGTTACTCTTCTACTTTGGTGAAATTCAAAGTAGAATTACTTATAGAATAATCATTTGGGGAAACTCGTGTAGCGTTCAGAAGGTTTTTGTAGCCCAAAAGAGAATTGTGCGATGTTTAGCAAATGTCCCAAATCGAACCTCATGTAGGGAATTGTTCAAACGTCATAGAATACTCCCATTTTATATATATATATTTTATATATATATATATATATATGAACTCTTGATCTACGTTCACAGACAGAGGGAAAAATTAAACATGAATGAATCAATACATAACCATGACACTAGGTAAAAAATTATTTTCATATCTCAAACGTTCGTCTCACATTATCCCAAAAATCACTAGATATCTTGGGGCTACGAGTTTATAATGTTCTTCCAAAAGAAATAAAAAACATCGATAGCGTGCTACCTTTCAAAAATAAAATAAAAACTCTTCTCCTCAACCTCTGTCCCTATAGCCTGAAGGATTACTTCGACAATTTTATACTGTGAAAAATAGATTTTTTATATATTTATGTTCTTGTGAATGTTTGCTGTGTTGTCAATTTTCTGTAATTTTATTACCAAATTTTATATGTACAACCTGACTTGTCCTGTAGCTATTCAGCTCGATGGACCAAAAATAAATTGAATTGAATTGAATACTGAACCTGAACATTCCGATATATCGAAAGATTCATCACCTCTTAACTCATGAACCACAGAAATTCAATAATGAGTCACTGATTACTTCATTATTCTGCTATTCGCTGATTCTCCATTTCTCATTGCACTATAAAACAGTGATATTCTGCTATTGATCATTAATCATTAATCATGGTGATAAAATTCTGTGGTTATGATAAAATGTGTGTTTTATCTCAGCAAGTGTCAAAAAATACCAATTAAAATAATTTTAATTTTTACACTTAGACAAGAAGACTATAGTTATTGATTGCAAATTCGCTTCTTCACATGATCTTTTGAGTCTTCCACTGTCTGAAAAAGAAGGAAGGATATCACATGAATAAATTTGCCTCTATTTTTTTCAGTAACATACTGAATTCTGAAATTGCCTGAAAAAAAAAGTTCAAATTGACTGACAAAAAAAATACCTAGTTCTCTTTTCCAGAAAAATGTTGGCGTTTCGGAAACTATGTCAAAACTCAATGAAAACTCTATTTGGATCAGGACCATTTAGAACTGACTCGAGATATTTATTTTTTTATCAAAACATTTCAGAAAGACAATTGACTATTTTTTTCTTTTTCTGAAGTGAATGTTATTGTCAGTTTTTGTTGGAGAACCCATAGACATACCGAATTCCTGTTTGTAGAACTCATTTTTAAACAGGAAATACGTTTTATGTTAGTATTGACTTTCAATTCAGTTCTAGGATTCAATGATATGTCTCTTTCCAATATAGTTTCAGAAATTTCTGGATTTTTTCGACTGGTACGTTTGTGAACATGCTTTCACAAGTATTGCCTGTCTTAAATTTGTAATTCTACACTTCTTTATATTTTCTCAAATTTTCATTTTCAGTCTGTGGATCAATAATAATAATATCTGTACTTATTATGCGAATTAACTATTCGTTGATGTTAGATGAAATATTCATTTGAGTTTATTTCCTTTATTTATTACACGATTTTCCTGTTCCTGTGGACCCTAGACAAATAAAACACACATTTGTTCACTTATTTTAAAAAGCCGTATTCCCACAATTTCATACACTGTCCTTGCCCCTGCTCTCAACCCACAACAGCTCAAGTTCTGACCTTCCAAAGGACAGTTTCGTACCTGCCGATATTTGCACTGTCAAAGGAAAAGGTACTTGAACTAAACAAAGAGTACGGAATACAAAAGAAACAGCATGCGACCTCGCTTTGTCAATTTTGGTAACATCGAAATGAACTCGTAATATAAACTTGCTCGAAGAATGTAGGATGATTTTCACCTGTCATAAAAACAAACGAGATGTGTTGGTGTTGGGTTCGGCTATGCAGGTCGAACTTTAAACTTTCACCATTTCAACGAATGCAGATTTGAGCATGTTCATTTTAAGACTGATGGTGTGAAAGGTTTGGAAGATTAATGTTCGTTGTCTATTATTTTATAGGCAGTAGGTATAGACATGATTTTTCAAAAATTTAATAGTAATTACAAAAGTTTTGAAACTTCATTGGATTGAAGAGTATGTTTAAATGTTATTAAGTCTGATTTTGCAATCCTTTTTTCTGAACGGAAGATGTTGAAAACCAGGATTCAATGAATTTTCGCATGAGCGCGGAAAAAATTGAAAAAGTTCTGCAACTTTCGAAGTGTTGACAAGTAGCAGTTTACATCTTCTGCTGAATTTGCAACCATTCTAACCAAACGGAAATGTTTGTTTTATCAAAAAAATATGATTTTAATCCAAATTTTTCGAAGAAAATCCAATAGTTCTGCAAACTCGAAAAAATAACTAAAATATTTTTCTTGAGAAGTGCTTTGATTTACAACCTCTTGCATTAAACGGAAAGTATGTTTTTGCATTAATTTTTTCAATTAAAATAAGTATCGGAATTTTTACAAAAGTTTTGAATAATGGTTAAAGAGGTCCCAACATACAATGTTTTCATTAATTTGCAACGTAGCCTGCAACACGGAAATGATAGACCGGGATCCCACGCCTATTTTCAAAAATGATTAATAACAGGCTGAATCTTCCTGAGTAGCTTCATTTTGCCGAGACGACCAACTTTTTCCTCTACGAAAATTCTCGATAGTGGTAGCTAATAAAATGCGCAGGCGTCAAATATGTCGATTTGGTGCAAAAAATTCATTAATAACAGTTAGTTTTTCAGTTGAACCTCGAGATAATTCGATGAAGTACTCGAAATAACTTTTGTCCTACAAAATGGATGGTAGGACTGAATAGACCCCCACTCCCAACATGTACCAATGACGTGGTCATAAAAATTTATTAATAACCAGCAGATTTTTTTTACCGTTGCTTGGTTACTATTTGTATAATTGAATGGTCATATTGTCCTACAAATTGAATGGTAGGTGTTCCCAGTCCTACGCTCCGAAATTGTCAATTCCATGGTAAAAAAATTCATTAATAACTGTAGGACAATGATAACACATGAAAGGTTAGTGCATTCTTCACTTAAATAATACAGTGTCCTACAAAAAACGGGTATGTATCGCTAGTCCTACAAAAATTATTCAAAATAACGAATTATTTTGAAATTATGGTTTAGCTAATTTAATATACTTTTATTCGTGAAGTAATGTTACTTTCGATGTATAATTGTTTGTTCGATTCAAAAATATCATAATTTACGTGAAAAGTTTATGAAATAAGTGAGAAATTTTGTGTAGCTTTCATAGTTTTTATAAACATATTGATAACAACAATAACAAAGTAACAACATTGAAATAATCAATCAGCCCTCCGGGGCGGCTTAAATGATGTCGCATGCGCTTCAACAGATGCAGGGAAACCCGGAAAAACCTGCAATACCACATCGTCGTCTGAAGAACTGAAATTTATAATTGAAAACTTTTAAAGAGGTCAGACGAATTGTGAAATTCTGCTCTACGGTAAAACAGTATGGTATCTCCAGAGGACTCAAAAAGTCTAGTTCGAAAGAGATATTATATTTTACTGGGGCCAAGTGGCCAAGTAGTATGGAAATTAAATTAAAAAAACGCATCATGAATATTTCATTTACCTGAATAGGTATTTCCAAATTCACTTCAGTTTTCAATTCAATTGATGTGTTCACAAAAATAATTAAATAATTACTTGTTTGATGATGTTAATTCTTGGCTCGCACAAGTATCGACTTCTGAGGGCTGCCGTTCGTAAGGGGACGACATCTGGTGATCGAAAAAGCCAAAAGGGACTTTTAGTTATGTCATCGTATTCTTGCCCGAAGTCGAAATAAAGGCAAGTAAAGAACATCAATCTTGCCTTCAAACGTCTACTAATAAAGTTTAATAAAGTTGCCCTTATTCCAGATTCAAACTGCGCCTGCGTACATGCCAAAATAACGGCGACTTTATTACTGCCTGATGTTAATTAGTACTGCAATATCTCTCTAATGTTCTTGAGGAGTGCTTTAATTCTCAACCTCGCATCAAACGGAAAATAGATTGGTTGAAAATGACATTTTAGGCCAACGATTTTCAGCTTTAATAATGGAAGTATCTCTACATTATTCATTATATCAAGATTTGAATCGACCAAATTTCCTTTTATAACAATTTTAAAAGGGCATTTTCTTTTTCTATCAATTTTCTACTACATTAGAGAGCTCGCGTAAAGCGACGTTGCCAATTTGAATTATATGGAAAATGTATGTGAAACCCTAAAGCAGATGCTTTCCTGTCTCTTCGTGTTCTACTGCTCAGATTCAGTAAATTCAAATGTCTCTCATCACATTGCTGCACGTCACCACTTGCCAAATTTTCACCGCAAACTAAACACACTGTCATCCATAGCGAAAATGTTTGTAACACTTTTTTGAATATAGCACAAATTAACCCTTCAGTATTTTGTAATATAAATGATGCGTTTTTAAGACATAGTTGCAAACGTACATGAATATACGTGGAACATTTTTTTCATTCATTTATCCAATTTGCAGAACTTTTGTAATTTTCTTAACCAAATTACAAGGGAAACCTAAAAAAAACGAGAAAAAGCAAGGTTCTGTAACATTTACAAGATTGTAAACTCAATTCATGTTTTGAAAACATAATTACAACAACAAACTTTCTTTTAGAGAATTGTTCAACATGATAAAGCCCAATCTCAGACTCTTGTAATACTGAAATCCCCATTTGGGAGATCTGAAAACGAGCACAGTGTATACATACAGGTATCTAAGGTGTACATTGACTGAAACCATAAATGGGCATATCTTGCCGTTGCAGATTTGTTTGAAGGCACAGCCCACTAAAATATGTTTTCTAAAACTGTTGATTTTCATTAGTGCTTTCTAACTTTTCACACTTTCATCAAATTATTTACTAAACTCTCCAAAATCGATCCGATATATCACGCCAAGTTTATGAGCGAGAGTGTATTGTGAAAGATGGTAGGCGTGCATCTAAAATTATTGTATTCAAGTCTCGGGAGCACAATTATCTATCCGTGCTTACCCTGCAGGGCTGCATCAATGCATGCGATCTATTGACCCGTTTGGCGTGGAAGAATATGGGTCATTGAAATCGGATTCCCGCGAACTCCTCTAGTGTGAACTCTGGATACGAGGATGGATTTTTATATTTCATGATCAAGCAATGTCTATTTACAAATCTACATTATCCTCCTCTTCATTTCGAGAAAACCAAGATGATGATGATGATAATATTGCAGTCATCACCATATAAACAACAACCATACTTGCGAGACATTTCATTGTAATGTTTTCATCTGCATTTACAAACCTACACAGCTCTGGTTAATCTTTTAGCATCTCTTGATATGGATATTACAATCACAGTCCCTACGAGAATAGGTTCTGACAGTTCCACATCATTCACAACCTTCTTGCTTATGTTTCATATGGATATAGCCACTATCCATTGAAAAATATGGTGATTCTCTGGCCGTGGCATTAGAAATCTCCAATATTAATGCTTGCACCCCCATTTGTGTTCTTTGCTAGCTAGTTCTCTCTCAGACAGATATCTCCACGAGGTGGTTGACGAAGTTTTATCTGAAACTCTTCCTATAAAAGCTGGTGTTATCAATGATTTGTTGTGAGCTACCTCAAGCCCAGTGCAAACCTTTGATGGTAGCCTTTATACAGCGTTCTCAGGTAGATTGCCAGTCGAGTCTAGAGAAACAGATATATATCATGGAAACTCAGGACTGGGTAGATATTTTGTATGCTACATACTCTCTAAATCTTATGACCAAAAACATTGAATATCTTTTGAGCCATAATGTTACTCAAATGTTCCCAATAAGGAAAAGTAGATATACTCACAAATTTCAATCACCAATCTACTGATTTATTGAAGAATTACGTAATAAGCGACATGTCCTTTCCGATATCAAGGCCATTATTTACAGCAAGGACTCTTTCATTTTTGGTGCACGTAAAGACTGCAGAAGTTCTTTGAAATAGGTAAAGACAAGTGCAAATGAGAACTTCCTATATTACTCACATATCAACAGAAATGCTTAAAAACTGATTAATTTTGATGTTAACAGGAATCCTTGCAAAAGAACTGGCACCTTCATCAAAGAAAACAGTTTCAACGATTTTTTTGAACACTGCAAATAATCTGATTTTGTATCTCTCCCCGAATGCCAAAATGATCCAACAGATTTCTTGATAACTCTGCAAACACTTGTGGTTTCGTTTTCTTTTTATCCCGTTACACCAGGCGAAGTCAAGAGTACCATTTCTATGTTCTGAAGGACTTGAGCTGTCCTGATCAACATCCATGAGATGAACAGTGCTATTATAAAGCTAGCTTTTATATCAAACAACTGGTTTTCTCTGGATAGTTCTCCGATGCATTGAAAATTTCTTTAATCCTATATAAGTACTATTATAAAAAAGGGATCTCCACAAATAGTAGAAAGTTTTCGTCAAATTTCGATAATCCCCATCATTGCAAAGATTTTTGATAAACTGAATAAATAAAGATTGATTTCTTATCTGAAAATGAACGTTTCACTTTGTCCCAGACAATTTGGTTGACAGTTGTCAACCACAAAAGCGCTGATAGATGTTGCGAATTCTGTAGACGGCCTAGAAAAAAGAGAATATTAGCATATTAATAATAATAAGTTTATTTACCAACATTTTATTACAAAATTAACACTCGAATTGTTGTTACCCTATGTGATCTCGCAAAAGCATCTGACTGATGCTATATTAGTTGAAAAACTCACAATAGGCGAGAACAAAAAATTTTGAAAATAGTTTTGATGGATTCTGCAGCTTGTGAAAGCTCTGTTGGCAGTTTTCTTTTTTTTGGAAATTTTTTTAATCATAAAAATAATATTTAGAGTCGACAAAATTCCAATGGCTTCTTTCTCGCGCGATTGCAAAATGTTGTGACGTACTCTCCTGATAATTCCGCGCAACCAATAGCATTGCCGTTTCACGTCACAATCAACCTGATTAGTACACTCCCTTTGGCTGATTGGGCTCATTTATACATGCGTTGTGTATTTCAATGCATATTTGGAGCAGTACCATATTTTTCGTGTCTTCGCCTATTACAGTAAGTAAAAAATCCATGTTGTCATTGGGTTATATATACAGGGTGTCCCACGAAGTTTTGGACAGGGAATATATCGGAACTCGAAAGTAGTGGAGATTGTAATATAGGGGTTCTGAATTAAAGCAATTGTTGCAGATTTTTTTGATACTATGTTACCCAATGAGCCTTTTGTTTTCAGTCACTCTGTATATTTTGGCATTTTTATGTTCCTCCCGATGAAACTATTTCAACGAACTATCACACTTGTGGTCTAAAATGATTAATTCAAGAATTACAGGTACTTCAATATCATTTGTCCCATAACGATTTTAAATTAAATATGGATGATTAATTTAATTTTGCCTTGTTTTAATTATCTCATAAAATATAGGACTGCCCAAATACACAGGGTGACCCTAAACCCTAAATAATTTGGCAATTGCTCGTTTCAGACGTCGTGGGACAGAGGATATTGAAGTACCCGTATTTTTGAATTGATCGTTTTAGACCACAAGTGTGATAGTTTGTTGAAATTGTTTCATCGGGAGGAATATAAAATTGCCAAAATATACAGGGTGTTCCATTAATAATTTTGAATCTGATGTCACGTGACCGAAAACAAAAAGCTCACTGGATAACATTATATCAAAAAAAGCTGAGCCAATTGCTTTTATTCAGAACCCCAAAATAACAATTCCCTGTCATGAATTTCGTGGGCCCCTGTATAGTGTAATTCATGTCAAAGACATAGGAAATGCATAAAATTGATAATGTATTGTAATTTTTTTCAATAATTTACATAAAACAAAAGTGCGAAATGAATTTTAACAATCTTTAACAAAATAGTAAAATAATTATTAATATTAATAATTATTAATAGTTTATCCAAAACCCCAAAAAAAACTTTTGTACATTTTCCATTATTGTTTTTTATATGGAATCATTTTTAGGGGTAATATAATAAGTGGTATGATTATTACCGATAATTTTTTATAATATTAATGAATTGCAATCCCAAAGCTGAAAATACAACGAGACCGCAGGACGAGTTGTATTTTCTTGCATTGGGATTGCCAATGAATTGATATTGCAAAAAATTATAGGTTATTAATCATACCACGAATTATATTTAGGACGACAATATATCGATTTGAAAATTGTTGAATTGCCTGGTAATTGATTCTTTAATTCTGGCCGTATTCAACGGAATACTCTTTTCCACTGCTTCATCTATGATACCAATAGCCATTTGTCCCCAACGATCGCTCATATTGATTAAGAAATATAACTAGTCAAAACACAAAGATTTGACGTTTATAATTTAAATCATTATTTTCAGTTGACAGCTAGTAAAACCAAAACTAAGCAGGTTTATCACCGTGAAAATACAGCGACAAGCTATATTTTCACTGTAATTCCGATTCTATTGGCTGAATTTCAAAATTTGATCGAAATAGCAACTCCTTTGAATTTGAGAATCAAATTATGTTGCTTGGCAACCACACGAGCGCTTGCGCCTAAAGCAACATAATTTGATTCGAAACCGAGAAGGAATTAACGATAATCGCCGAGAACACGAGTTGCATTTGTTAAGATTATTTCATGAATAAAATTGAAACCATTTTTATTTACTTATCAATTTAACTAGGAACATTAATCCCGCATTTAGTTCTGAAATTATGCAACTAACAAAACATCCCTCTATTTCAGTTACCAATGACAGAGCGCGGCATTCGTAGTTTCGTCATTGCATGTCTAGTCTACTGTTTCTCTCTCGAGGTTATGTTTTGATAACATTTTGATTTAGTGATTTGATTAATCAACGAGTATGCAAAATTTGTCGAAAATTGTGAAGTTGATATGAATTAATAGTGAGTGCTTATTTAGTTTTGGTCAAAATTTGGTGTTGTGTCATTATAGCAGTTTGCTAGTGGTAAGTTTTTGTTTTGATAATAACCAATCAGGAATCGAATTACAAAATCGAAAACACATCATATACATATTATGCAGTAGCCAATCAAGAGCCGAACTACAAAATCGAAAACATGATGTTTTCATTTATCAACACAAAAATTTCAACCAATCATAACACGCTATTTTAGCATTAGTGAAATAATCACTGTAATTCCGATTCTATTGGCTGAATTTCAAAATTTGAAATAGACTGATTGGTTGTTAAGCAAGGAGATATATTGTCACTTGAATAAATTTGCGATGATCTCTCGAAATTATCGTGGCACTTTCCTTGTGCAGGCGTCGTAATATTTCACAAACCAGTAATATAAAATCCGAAACATATCTATCTTGTCTGCGGGATCAATAAACTATAAATAATATCGGATTAACATTTTCACTTTCAAAACGGCGAATTCTCAATGAAATGTAGGTCACAAAACATAATTTGCATTAACAAGTAAATAACGCTTGGCAGAATTGAAAGCTAAATTAGCAGGTGGCATGAACAAGGCAAGATTACAAATCATATTTCAATACATGGCCGGTTTCCCATTGTTATTCTTTTTTTTTCTGGTGGGCTGTTCTATACGGACTGATTTACATGGGTCAAGTACTTTACTGTGTATTAACTTGAAGAAGATTTCTGTAGCTAATTTGCCGCTGGATTTAATTAACGTCTACGTTTAGTTAAGTTATGTAAGCTTACATTTCCGTATATTTTATTTCGAAGACTTTTGTAAGTGTTCACTTTTTCCGTTGTATGTCTCTATTAATTAATTCCTATTCGCTATGTTGCGTTCAATTTTGTGGTTCCACTCATTATCGTTTCTCCTAATTACTTTTTGGTCTACCTTATCTACCTGTTTTTTTAAAATTATTATTATTAGATGGCGGGGCTAGCCAGCCAGCGGCTGAAATATAGGTAGTTCTGTATAGAACCTTTCTGCACCCCGCTATGAGGTCTATCTCGTGACTACTCCGGATCTTTCAATGAACTCCTGGAGATTCTTCACAAGGTTTTCCTGCGGGATGATATCTTCATCACCGCAGTGTCCGAAGATATCCATCCTCATGCGAGCCAGAGCTTCGCATTCAAACATTATGTGGGATGCTGTTTCGTACTCCTCATCGCAAAATCTGCATTGTGTGGACTCTTGATGTATCCCCAACAGTTACAGATGTTTTCTCAGGTGGCAGTGGCCTGCCATCAGTCCTACCACCTCCCTGAGAGAGTCTCGTCTTAGTTCAAGAAGGTGTCTTGATAGCCGGTCGGTTGGCCCCATCATCATTATTTTTCCGTGAGAATTGCCTGAGGCACTGTCCCAGAGATATTGATGGTGGTTTTTAACCCATTTCTTTGTGTCTTGTTTAATATCCCCAAACGAGATTTTGCAGGCTGGTTCTGGTCCAATGAGAGTTGTTGCAGCTCCCGCTCTTGCTAGGTCTGCGCTCTCATTTCCCTGGATGCCCTTATGACCTGGTCCCAGACAAGTTTTACCCTGTTCTGTGCTCCCAGGTCGTTAAGGTTTTGGTGTGTCTCCCAAACCAATTCTGAAGTGAACCTGAATGAACGCAGGGCTTTAATCGCAGCCTGACTGTCGGAGAGAATCGCTAAGGGTTGGTTTCTAGGACCCCTCCTTAGAATCTCTCTCGTGCAGTCGGAAATTGCCGTTACCTTGGCTTGGAATATAAAGGCTTGAGTACCGAGGCTTAGACTAATGTCTTGCCTCGGTCTGTCCCCATATATTCTAGCCCCTACTCCTCTGCTAGTCTTTGAGCCATCTGTGTACCAGATTTGCCCTTTCGACAGCATTGGTATGGCCCTAGATGTAACTTCCCCATCTTCTATAATGATGGTGTATGCTCCATCAAAGGAGTATGTTGTCAGACGGCATCTCAGACTTGTCGATTATTGTGACCTCCAGTATGCTGGAGTGGCCTTAGTTATTGTCCCTCCATTGGCCCAGACATTGTAGCCTGGATGCTTCTATCCTCGCCTCTGCTGCAATATGCAAATTCAAGGGAGGGAGGTTTATTATCATCTCCAAGCTAGTTGTCAGTGACTCCGAGCATGACCAGTCTTTATAAACTAGCCAGCTTCCCCCTGGTTGTCTGGTCACTTGTTCTACCTTTTGGTAAGTGTTCACTTTTTCCGTTGTTTGTCTCTATCAATCAATTCCTATTCGCTATGTTGCATTCATTTCTGTGGTTCCACTCATTATCGTTTCTCTTACTTTTTGGTCTTCCTTATCTCCCTGGTTTAGCACGTGTTCATTTTGATGAAATTCTTACCGAGTTTGTCTTGCCACATCTCGATTTGTACCTCAAAGAGCAGTACTGGGCCCACTTCTCTGTATACTCTACATCATTAACCTTTCCGTTTTTGTGAAAGAATATAACGGTGCACTTTACAGAAGCTTACTCAAATGTAATCGATTCCTTTTCACAATCTGATGGTTTTTTACTCATAAGAGGAATATTAACAAATAATATGAACTTGCAACTAAATTAAATCAAATTGAATATTTTGGATTGGTATAATGCCCATTATCAGACTACTTCCTCAAAGGTATTAATTCCATACTGGGGTGCATATTGGACCAAATTCAAATTATCTATTGGAAAATTGATCACAGTGTCCACTCTAGTGCCACTGGTTGAAGAAACACGTTACAAATGTACAACCGAATGCTTGGGAAATTTTTGACAGTCTTCTTGAATACTGTATTCGTTCCTCGAATCGAACAGTATGGACAGTCCGCATTTCAAGGGATTGTGTTAATCCAATACCTCGATCGGCAGTTCTAGAATAGGGATTGAGAAAGCTCAGAAAAGATCGAAAGTATAACTGAACAATAATTGCAGATAGCACATACTTCTCAATGTCGACTTCAGCTGACCAACAAAATAACCGACAAATTTGTAAGAATAGGAAGTTTTTGATTGGTATTCAAGGAAACACGTTTGTTTGGTAATGGGTGATTTTCCACTCTCTGTTCAAATTGTTCATGTAAACCAACCAGAAGGTATATAGAAACTCTTCCACACTACTCGGTATCATCAAAAAAGGAGCAAAATTTCTGAAAAAAATATCGCTAGATGTCCTATCATTCTTGATGTAGTAGTATTCAAATCCTCCATTGAGAAATTTCAACAAAACCTTGAAATACGAAATAGAACAAGAATTTATTACACTCTTCAATCCTCTTAGGCTGAATCTGGAAACGTGGGCTTTTATGAATACGGCATGCACAATCCTGTCGATCGAAGAATCTAAGTATTCATTGTTCCTGTAATTCAAAGTAGAAAGATTGAGTGTTATTGATTTATTACGAATCTATCATCTTTGATCTACGTGTTTACTGAAAAAATTAGTATGGTAGAAAAATTCATCCAGTGGATGGGATGGAGAAATTGTAACCATCAGAGAAAAAGCTAAAGGTCTAGACTGATACTTTCTATTAAAAATGAGATAGAATGGTTATCTCTTGTAGCGCGGTCCAATCTCCTTCCAATTTCATGAATGAAAGTCACATAATCGGAACCGAAAACACCAAACGTTCCGACAGTTTTTGGATGTAAAAAATAATTACTTCCAAGAAATTGATATGTTCTCATTTTTAATTTCTCGCTGGAAATTTTTGTTGCACCTGCTCATTTTGAAATATTTTTTAAATGAAAAGCTGCAACTGTATTATCACAAGTGAAGTCTCACACCACAGGTTTGCCACATTTCCAAGGTATAAGAGATCTCGGCTAGTACCTAGTGGTTTTTTCTAACATAGCTGGAATACCTGCCGACACTATAAAACGTTTAATAACAACTTTGACCGGATTATGTTTGGGTACACGACCGGAACATTTATTAAAGATCAACCCATGAATTCCTTTTTGGTTTATATCCTACCACATATACTTTTATGTGGTAGCCCAATGAATATCCTGAAGGATTCGTCTCCTAGAAGGGCCCTGAGAGCAGCTAGAGGTAAAGCATTCAGCCACTACCAGCTTTTAGACAAACCTTCTAGAATATAGATTGATTTCAGGAACTTTTATTTTGCAAGTGGCAGGTCAATGTTTGCTTGTAACAAAGAGGAGCATTAAACTTATACTAAGAACCGGAAAAGTAGAAGTGAAAGTGACATCGATGAGCCTGGACACACTATTGATAGATGCTAAGAATGCTGGTGATGTTACGGAAAAAGCCATATTTGTAAATTAAATCACT
Organism: Chrysolina oricalcia; assembly: GCA_944452925.2. NCBI lineage: Eukaryota > Metazoa > Arthropoda > Insecta > Coleoptera > Chrysomelidae > Chrysolina > Chrysolina oricalcia. The sequence goes on from OX101827.2 coordinate 13,330,296, forward strand.
CGTTGGTGATCATCGCCGATCTCCTTCATGGTCCGCAGTTTACGTGTTTCCGAAAAATATTTCTTTTTCATCAAACTACAAGATTCATTGAGAACACTTTTTCTAAAATAACGAAAGAAGTGTCTTAAAACCCTGCTTATTGGCACTACTCAGTAGGAGTTTTTAACAAACACATACATGTAATATATTTCAATTAGTCTTCTATTGTAATACTATTATTATTACCTAATCCACCATAGGGAGGCTGGCTAGTTTACAAAGACTGGCCATGCTCGGAGTCACTGTAGCTGTGTCCAGCATATCGACGATTGGCCTGGAGGTGATTCTGAACCTTCCGCCTCTGCCTTTGCATATTGCAATTGGGGAAAGGATATAAACCTCCAGAATTAAGAGCCCTACCAATGCAGTAAAGGATGCAAATCTCGCCTAATGATGGCTCTAAGGCAAGCGATTGGGTAGGGGTTGGAATATACGGGGAACAGACCGAGGCAGGAGATTAGTTTGAGTCTTTGTACTCAACTCTTTATATTCCAAGCCTAGGTAATAGCTGTTTCTGTCTGCACAGAGAGATTTTAAGGAGTGGTTCTAGAAACTAACCCACTGTCATGCTCTCCGATATTCAGGCGGCAATAAAGGCCTTGCGATCATGAAGGTTTTCTTCGTAACCAGTTTGGGAGACACAAAAACCTCAACGACCTAGAAGCACAGAACATGGTGAAACTTGCCTGGGTACCAGGTCACAGGGGCATCCAGGGCATTGAGAGCGCAACAACTCTCATTAGAACCAGCCTGTACACTCCCGTTGAGGTACATTAAGCACGACACAAAGAAATGGGTTGAGAACCATTACGAGTATCAATATTTCGGTGAGAATGATTCAGGTAATAATTACAGCGGAATGATGCTGATGGCGTCAACCGACCGGCTATCAAGACACCTTCTCGAACTGAGCCGGAACTTTATCAAGAAGTTGGTAGGACTCCTGACAGGGCACTGCTAACTGAAAAAACATCTACATCAGCTGGAGATACACCAAAACTCCACAATATGCAGGTTCTGAGATGAGGAGGATGAACCAGCCTCTCACATACTGTTTGAACACGAAGCTCTGGCTTGCGTAAGGATGGATATCTCGTGGAAATTCTCTAGGAGTTCATCAGACGATCAGAGTCATTAAATTCCACACATTGCTAGTTCATTTGTAGCTTTCAACTCTTTAGGTATATTTTTCGACTGCCAAAGGTTTATTTTAAAGGTATTCATAAAAAATATCTAGGTATTTACCTATTTCAATGATTTTAAATGTGTAGGAGTGGCATAATAGTTTTAAAGGTTGCCGCTAGGGGACGAGCTCCTTCAATAGGTTCTGGTTTCGAATCATGAATCATATGGATCAGTTCTGAGAACCCGACAACCACAATTTCTTGTGTGACTCCATCCAGGACAATCATGTAGAAGGAATAAAAGGAATAGTGGCATTAGTGACTCAGACTTCAACCTTGCCCTATGGACGCCCATGTACTTATAGAAAAAGAATGTGAGCAATCGTATTGCCCGTAGTTATCAGTAATAACTTTCAAATCGACGCACAGAAGAATGTGGGATGGTCGACAATTTGTCTAGACCAGTATGCGTTTAGTGTTTGGACTCTAATTCACGTTTAGATGGTAATCAGCGGACTCGATCTTATTCAGTTGCACTATTAATCACGAGATGTCGCTACTTTTCATGCCTGGCTGAGAAAATGCCACCGTCATCTTTTATGTGGAATTGCGTGTTTGAACGTTTGAAGGCATGTCTGCTTTTCCGTCTTCATTTGCTGTCAATTAAACGAGTCTAGCTTTACTGCTTCAAAATGTATGAGACTGGTAATTTGTTCTGCAAATATTTTAGCATCGGCTACTGAAAACATTGATATTTATTTATGTGAGGAGTATCGGTGGAAATGGAGTGGTTGTGTTTTTGAAATGCTCTTCGCGGTTTTGCATACTTGTCATGCACATCGGATAAATGATTCAAACTCTGTGATTCAATAAGAGCTGAATATATTCCACAACTTCTATATAGAGTGATCGTGTTGAAAATGGATAGATATATCGAATGGTAGTTACTAGACGGAAATGGTATATAACATAACAAGAGTTATAAGAAACCTATTATCCACGACAAGGATACTTTGTAGCTATCATACTTTTTCTACGACCACATTCATTCTCATCAATAGTTTGTATCATGGTTTCTTTCGTTCTCTGAAAATTAATTTATTTGTGTTCCAGCCCAAATATTTTTGATAAGCCATTTCGTATCGAGATTTTGCCCATTTGCTGATAACCGTTATATGTTTTCACTATATTAGGAGGTGTGCATATTTCAACTTGGCTTATGTCACACAATGCTTAAATATACTCTTACATAGTTGTCGAGTTGTACAAATTTCGTCAGTTACTATAGGGGAAATAGAAAAAGCGATTGATTTCAGTCTGGTGAAATATTGTAATTTCTTCGGAGCTGCAGTGGATAGCTACCCTCAATTAATGAAGAAAACAATTTATTGAATTCATCCAGAAATAGGAACAATTCTTTGTGGGATTGCGTCCGAAATTGATGAGATCATTTATGAAATTGCCATTTTTGGTATAATAGAAATATGTACATAAACAGAAAAAGACACTAGTTGAAACTAGAAGTTGGAGCAGAATGAAAATGGCGGTTTGTAAATCATGCATATTAGATGAAGAAGGTGGGATTTAAGAAATAATGTGAGAAAGGGCGGGCGAACAAAGGTAACATTTGTGCAGGAAGTCAGAGATAGGTTATAATTTGGGTGCCGTAAGGCAAAAGTGAGAATGTTTCGAAACCTGCAGTAAAAAAGTATCATATATTATCATATACAGTGTGGCCCACTTTGAGCAGCCACACCCTCATATTTCGTTGAGCATGAAATAATTCGAAATTTTCTTTGACTCAAGTTGTAGTACTCGGAAATACCTACCTTTATGTTTACGGAACCTTTGTATATCCATTTTCCACGGTTAACTACGACCAAATGAAAAGTGAAAAATTGGGAAAAACATACTAGGCATTTTTTTATCGCAAAAATAACACCAGATTCTGTTTCAGAACACCTTAAAACCCCCAAATCTCAATGCTTGAATCATTTGAATATACAGGGTATCATCTGTAGCTGGTAGCATTATCAACTCTAATCCATAAATAATGCTTGGAAAATTTCCAAAATGTCTTCTCTTGTCACAGAATTCCCAAAAATATTTAATTAATACTTTGAAAAATAACCAAATATCACTTTTCCAAGGCTAACTCTGATCAGAATGAATGATACCCTGTATATTCAAATGATTCAAGCATTGAGATTTGGGGGTTTTAAGGTGTTCTGAAACAGAATCTGGTGTTATTTTCAAAGAAAATTTCGAATTATTTCATGCTCAACGAAATATGAGGGTGTGTCTGCTCAAAGTGGGACACACTGTATAAGGCATATAGTTTCGGACAAGGTTATATACAGGGTGATTTTCCACCACTTACACAAAATTTGTCATTGTACTCTCCTCACCAAAGGAAGTTGAAATCCAAAAGGAATTACAAAAATGGAACAAAAATATTACCTGAATAATTTAAAGGAATGCGCTGCCACTGGATAGAAACTGTCCACGTTGAACCGCGCAGGATCACTTTCCCTTCCTCTTCATCAGACTTGGGACTGACAGAGCTGGTGGGGTTAGAAGTCTTTGCACTGCACCCAAAATTGTTCGTGAGTTTGGATGGCGTCTATTTGGCAATTTTCTTGCGTATTCTCGATCACAAGCCCTGGCATTTTCATTCTCTTCACCATATGTAACAATCATATTACAATATTCGCTAGAGGTAAACGCTGGCATATTGAACAGTACCGATTTACGTAAGACGTCAAAATACGATCACTGTTGCAAATCAAACTGACGATGTTTTGACAGGTGACATACATACGTGCACCAGTGCCGAGTCTTCTCAAATGTCTGTACTTAGGACTATTACGTTTTATAATTGAATTATCTGGAGGAAACGGGTTAGGTAGAGGGATAATTTTAGTTGTTTCCACATACACCGTGGGTATTCGTTCTTTAATAAGTGTACAACCAAGACAAATCGGTGACAAGTAGACCATCCACGATTTTGCACTCGGAGATAGTAACATTGCAACACTGTAATGCTTCAGTACTCATGACATCTCTCACAGAAGCACGATTGCGTTTTCACTTGGATGGTTCCTAAAATTCAATGATGCAGTGGCGTATCCATTGCGGTTATCGTACAAAAATTGGTTAAATCATCACGGATAGCTCTCAAATTTTACAGGTGCTTTCGCACGTGATAGACCTGTATCCCATTTCATTTTGTTTATTTAAGTGGTGGTAAATTCCCCTTTAAAGTAAGAGTCTGATAATTACGTCATGACTTTTTTATTCGATTTTGAAATGGAACTGGCCTCTCAATCTTTTACTCCTGAATAGTTGAATGCAGTAGGTATATGTGTCGTCGATTGAAAGTTTGTTTTTTTTAGAGGAAATTCGCTTCTTGTCTGGTTTTTGGGTGTTTTAAACTTCCACAGTTTCTCTTTTCCAAAAATGTTGACGCTTCGGAAATTGTATCTGTCTTCGTTATCGAAAGTTGCTAAAAACTCTATTTCTATCAGATTTGGAGATAAGATCTTTTCTTGACAAAGTTAAGACAAAGTCAAATGAAAGATCTTATCATTATATGATAGAAATAGAGTTTTCGGCGAGTTTTGATATCGGATAAATACATAGTCTCCAAAACATCAACGTTTTTCGGAAAAGATAAACTGTGGAAGATTATAGTACGAGAGCTAGCAACGTCGTGAAAACAAGAATTTCAGTAAGGCCAGTTTTTAGACATGCTATCTCTCACACTCTCTCGGATGTTATACGGACCATCTGGCCGGAGGTAGAAGTTGCGTTCATCAGTGAGCATCGTTCCTATACAGGTAAAATATTTATTTATTTGATTTAAGAAGGTTTCTTTTCTTATTATTATTTTAATTGAACTCTTTGACAAATGAATCCATTATTGCCAGATATTTTTATCGTTGTTTAAACTGTGCCAGACGCTAATTTTGAATGATTTTTTTTCAAAATATTTTAATATAACTGAAATTTTTTTATGATATTTTTCAAGTATCTACTAACCTAAAATTAATTTGTCAAACAATAATTTGGTTGTTAAACCTCCAGCTAGACCGATTTAAAAGTGAAAAGTGATGTGGTATTATTTTGAGAACAAAATGTACCACATTTTACTTTGAGAATCATCACCAACTCCAGTTTTCAACAGACCCCATAGAACGTGATCCACTGTGAGGCTTATGCGCATCAACGCATCGTCGGCCGAATTATTGTTTGGCAAATTAGTTTTGGGTTTGTAGATACTTGAAAAACATCATATAAAAATTTCAGTCATCCTAAAATATTTTGAAATTTTGTTTTTGTTTATTATTCAAAATTGGCGTCTGGCACGGTTTAAACAGAGATAAAAATATCTGGCAATAATTGATTCATGTGTAAAAAGTTCAATTAAACTAATAAATAAAAGAAACCTCAAAGTTTTTTGAAAAATCAATATTTTACCTGTACGGGACAGGTAAGATGCGCACTGATGAACGCAACCTCTACCGCCAGACACATGGCCCGTATGACGTCCGTGAGAGTGAGAGATAGCATATCTAAAAACTGGCTGACCTGAAATGCTCTCTCTAAAACCACCCGAAAGACCATGTCTCTCTTACGTAAGAAAATTGGGACCTGATTTCAGAAGAGTAAAGACAATTTACTTGGACGCCTCAATTTTTCAATATTCAAAATAATCATTCATCTCATTATATCCACAAGTTATTCAATATCTAATAAACTTAATGAACTTGAATGAATTTCATTATATTAGTCAATTCCTTCCATATCATATCACAGATAATTTGTCTCCCACTGATTTGAATAAACGCACCGTTATTTTCACCATATTATGGAATTAAAATTAGTGGAACTCGAATTAAAGTTGTCATTTTTTTTTCATTGTGTAATAAAGTCATTATTATAATGTCTTCGTCATGTCCATCAAAAGAAAAATCTTCTTCAGGAATTCAACATAAACATCTACACAGGTGAAATCGAATATGCATGTATAAAACGCGAAATAAATCTCTTTCTCTTATCTTTACTCGTGGATTTCGATTGTAACACGGAATATTAATGTGAGATATTCTTTCTATGTTTCTATGTATTTCAGGAGTGGGCCTTTTATCTCGAATGGTAAATCATTCAACTACTTAATAGATGACATTTTTATTATCCACTGTTGATGATGATTGGATTGGTTGACAGAGTGGAAAGAGGTCATTGCTTTGCTTTTATTTTTGATGGTCTCTAAAATGAGCTATTAAGAATCCTATAAAAATAGTGATATTTTCGGTAGCGAAGTAGAGTTTTTTATCACATTGAAATGATTTAGAAAACTACTCTTTCGAATCGCAGTGGCTGTGAATTACCATAAGCATGAGCTCAAGAACGGATGTCAATAAATAGTATTTTACGTATTAAGTGTTGTAAAAAGCATATAACGCAAGAGTTGAAAAATTGTAAGTGAGTTAATTACATTATTGTGTAATTGCTTTACACGTAATAGGTACTATACTTTTTCTACGACTCTTATACACCAGGTGGTGCGTTTCTTTAAGCCTTAAGTAATTAAAACAAAGGTAACTAACGTAGTTTGTGGTTTCATTTTCAACAACCACAAACTAAATTTAAGGAAATATAAATTTGTACTATACCGGGTAATTCAAATTCGAGGGCCACCATTGGGATTTGATGAAGGATATCAAAATAAACAGTACATTTAATTGCCATTTTGTCACCGCTATACGACGGTATTTTCAGATTTACCATACGACGTTTCGTCTGTTGGCTATCATCATCAACTTTATTTTTTCTCATGGGCGTCATATTGAATTGTTACAAATTTAAATAGAGTTTTTCATTCTGATTCAAACGATGTATAATATGTGATATTTTTTTATGTCACTACTTCGCATAGCATTAAAAAAAGTTTTCGTTGGCTTCGATTCCATCAAATAACACTTGCCAAACTAATCGATTTGTTGTTACCCCATTATTTGTCACGTCTGCTGTTATTCTCAAAGTAATAATTACGTAGAATGTTTTTCTTTTAACAATAAACGAGATATAACCTGATTAAACTAATTTTTAATGAACTTTATTGAAAATATCTGTCTCTACAAATTAACGAACGAAATAACACAACACTGACGAAGAAAAATCTGAAACGTCAAAGCAACTGCTCAAAATTTCTGCCTTCTTCCTGAATACATAGGCGTGCTCGCCGTCCAAGTTTTCTACAGCCCTTGTTATATCCCTTCTTCTTATTGACCGACACTGTTCAATTATGCTTCTCCTAAGATCCTCAACATTATTGATATAGATATAGAGAAACTTTCATATACCAAACTTTATCAATATTATTTCAGGTTGAAAAATTATTCAGCTCCATAATAAACCACATTTTCGATACATCTCCCTATGAGGTGAGTCACAAAATGAAAATGATAAAAGAAATAACAAGAATTTACACCAGAATTGGATATTTCAATATTGCAATGTCGCAACCTGAGAAAATTAAAGGTGAACTGAAGTGAAAAACACTTACAAAATATATTCTATTTTCGCATCAATCGATTTTGAAATAAAATGCCACAATTTTCGTTTGATAGAAATAAGTTTGTAACAGTACAAAATCAAATGTGTAAGAAATATTATAGCCCCCTTTCCTCCAATCCTACCATTTCTCCTTATTTAAAACAAAAAGAAACAAATATCCTGTAACAATTTGAATTTTTGGCTTTTTATATTTATTTCTCTCAACATTCGATAATCTACTTCTTATTACAAAAGATGCCATTTGAATTCAATATGATTCAACAACATTTACAATGATAAATGAGAACCTCTGACCAAATGCAAAAATGCAGTTTCTTACCCGAGAAACTATATTCGACAGATATTTTCCCTATTTTATATCTCCAATCAATGACATTTCTGTTTTTCAACAAAAATTGTTGAATAATGATAACAACAACAAGAAGAGTCAACAAGTACTTTGAACTTATGTAAAAATATTTGTAATATCTTGTCAATGAAAGCCTTTATTATTACATACTTTTTACATTAATAACTAATTAATTAATCAATCAATTGTGGAAGTAGAAAACCAACTTCAATATTCAGAATTTTGAAAATCAAAAATATTCCTACCTTAAGAAAGTGTAGTATAGTATATTTCTATGCAATTGGAGCATTTGATTTTTCCATTCATTGACGGATTGCAATGTTCTTTCAGAAGTTGCTGTTTGGTTCACAGTGGATTCGTCTACGTATCTTTTTGCTAAGGTAGAAGACTTCCTTCCACCCACCGACCGAGTCGTTTTAGCGCCATTAAGTCAACCAAAATGGTAGCCGAAGTTCAGGATTTTGGTTGACGGCACTGCTCCTATTTTATTTATTCCCTCTTCTTGTCCTGTCAGATTTCCATTTTGATAATTTGGGAAAAAACTCAGTAGTACCGGTCTCCTTTGCAGCATTTTTCATTTCCATATATTTTTTGCAGATATTGTAGAACATTTTTCGTGTCAGAAATTATATTATAAGGGTTTTCCCATTTTTCGGTTCAAGATATTCTAATAATAATAATACTATGTCGGGGCGTGGCGCAGTGGTTAGAGCGTCCGACTTTGGGTCGAAAGGTCCGGAGTTCGAGCCCCAGTTGCGGCTGGGATATTTTAATTTAATTTGACCGATTAAATTATTCAAATCTCGTGGCTGGACTGGGGTGAGTCCTGCACGATTCACTGTTGCGTTCCAATTAACAGTGCTGCTCCTAAGGTGGCGCATGGAGTTAGTAACAAGGCCTATCCAGAACACGTGGCTAATGACCATAGTAGTCGATGTCAAGACACAAAGAAAAAAAAATAATACTTTCATAAAGAGGAATTTCTGATCCGGAACTTCTTGAAAAATTTTTATAATTTTTATCGCCGTTAGAATTTTTGACTTTTTCTCCTTGTAGCCATCGGACTGCCTCTAGAGATAGGTGAGCATTTAATTTTTTATTTTTCACTTGTCCATTACTGCTATATAATACCTTGGCAACGGTTGCTATCAACAGACCCATAACGCCTGGGGTGTTATGGAGGGCATTATTAATCATAACGCCCGCTAAATGTTTTTTTCTGTAGTTCAATAAATTAAATACTCAGAAAAGTTTTATTTATAACTGTACATAAAAAAGAGGACTAATTATTTTCTCTCAAATAGAAATTACAATTTTCAAATGTTCCTGAAAAATTAGTACCAAGTTTGAAGTTCTGTGAGTTGACCGATGATGCATTCGGTTTCGTTCGGAACGTTAACATTTTCTTTTTCGGAAACGGAATGGGCTATCATTGTAGCAATTTTGTTCTTCGAGGAGATACTTTCTTCAATATAGCTCTCCGCTACCGTACTACTCTTCCATTTTCCATGTAATATTAGTGTTTCAAAGGAAGCACCACTTTGAACAAGAAGCGTTGACGACGTTCGGCGTAGACAATATCCGGTGTAACCTTTCGGGTTTTCTAAACTAAGGTATTTCGCTATGATAGAAGGAACGCTTCCTATAGTATTTTTACCTACAGGTAACTCAATGCATTTATTATTTCTGTAAGTTAAAAAAAACCTAGGTTGTTTACATTCTTTTGGTCGTAGTGCAATGTATTTTTTAACTAAGTTCAAGGCTCCTATTTCGCTTTCTTCAACAATGGTGAAACTTTTTGAGGTGCAGGTCTTGGTTTCTGGTACCTTGATCAGTAAAACGGCTCCTCTGTCTTCAATGTCATCAATTGTCATCTTGACCATTGCATCACGTCTTGAGCCTCCAAATTCGCCAATTATCAGAACAACTTTATGTAGCAGAAAAGTATCATCTGGAGCTTTTCTTATGAAAAGTAATACTTGTCCACCTTCCAACACCTTTGATTTTTTAGGAATGTATCCCTTGGATTTAACTTTCAGAAAGGCCATCAGTTGACTGAATGTTGATATATTTATGTTTTCTTTAACAATCAATGTTGATTTCAGCTGTGAGTATTTGGTCCATAGACTACTTGCACTATATTTTTCAGACTGAAATAAGGTAAAATAAATAAAAAATATTAATATTTTTCATGAGATAAACTCACCAGTTCCTGGAAGTATGCCATTGAGACAGTTTCATTTACGGTATTCCCTCTGTTTTCATCTTTCCATTACAAAAAATGGTCATACTCCTTCTCGTATAAGTATTTGGATGTCACAGGCAGTAAATTTCCCAACGCCTTTTCAGCTTTGAGCGTCTCATTCTGTGGGATCTCCATAATTATTATGAACACAACCGTTTTTAGTTTCCTCCACTAACAAGCTTGTCAATTCTTACAAAAATGCAGCGTCATTTTATTAAATAAACAACCCTTAGCAACCTCTTCAATGTTTCCATGGCAATTGCATAGAAGCTCACTTGGGCTCAGTTGCCGACCAGAACGCAGTAAATACTATGAGAAGAAATTTATGAAGTAAACAATTTTTGCAGATATACAAAGAATACTAAAAAATTAAAGATCGATTTATAATATATGAAGTATCAATTTGAACTTCAAATTTCAAATAATGACAATGTTACTGTCAAATATTCAAAACGCGAGACAGATAAATGTCACGATTTGAGTGGATCAAGACTAACTTGATTGTTATTATACTAGGCATCCTAACGCTAAGTTCAGAGTTTTTATTACTACTTTGCTTTGCTCATTTTGAATTTACCGTCGAAATCGATGTTAATTTCCCAGTATTTCGTTTCAGTCCGGAAATCAAATTTACAGCAAATAATGACAGTTCCACTTTGGCATAATTGAACATTATAATAATAATAATAATAATAATAATAATAATAATAATAATAATAATAATAATAATAATAATAATAATAATAATAATAATAATAATAATAATAATAATAATAATAATAATAATAATAATAATAATAATAATAATAATAATAATAATAATAATAATAATAATAATAATAATAATAATAATAATAATAATAATAATAATAATAATAATAATAATAATAATAATAATAATAATAATAATAATAATAAATTGCTTTTATTGATAGTAGGACAGGTTACAGAGACTATCAAAAGGCAGAGTTAGCGCTTCACCCGTCTAGGACAGGTTGGTACTCTCTTACACTCAACCGTACAGAAGAAAAAGAAAGTAAATTAAACGTATATAGGACAAAATATCATTGAGAGCTATCCTAAAAATACAAATAAAAAAAATAGAATATAATTGTATCTCGATGCATAACCATCTCATGTTATTCGATATGAAAATATGGAATATGAAAAAAAATAAAAGTATGAATAAATAAAAAACTAAAAAAAAAAAAAACTAATTAAAGAACATTTCTTCATTGAACAGAAGCTTCTGTATCTTTTTTTTAAATAAATGAATAGGTAGGGTCTTGATTTCGTCGGGAACCGTGTTGTATAGCCGGGTTATCTGGTAAGAGAGAGATGATCGGAATTGAGCTGTTTTATGTAGAGGTGGGGTTAGTCTTGTCTTGAAACGGACATTGAGATGGTGCACATCAGTGCGAAATGTTATGGTCCTATAGAGATATGGAGGTTTATGTGATTGTATTATTTTGTGAAATAATGTGCAAGCGTGTAATATTTGTCTATTTTCAATATTCAGCCAACCAACGTCTTTTAAATGATTAGAAATGTGGTGACGTCTGGTCAGTCCACAAATCAGACGTATGCATGAATTCTGTATGAGCTGTAGACGCCGTTTGTCGGAATTGCACAAAGCAGGACCATACACTACATCAGCGTAGTTCAGGTGTGACAGAACTAATGCTTCACATAGAGTTATTTTACTTTTTCTATCCAAAATTCCTCGGTTGGAATATATGAGTTTTAAATTACAAAATGCTCTTTTAGTTATCAAGTTGACATGTAGTGTATAACGAAGCGAAGAATCCATAATCAACCCCAAGTTTTTTGAACTATCTGTGATTTCGAGTGTTTCATTATTTATTTTGACTGACAATTCATCAGCGCATCGATTTCGAGCTTTTTTGCTGCCGAACAGAATAACTTTGGATTTCATGGGGTTAATAGACAGGCAGAATTTGTTTGACACTTCGACCAAAGCATCAAGGTCGGTATTGAGTCGGTTCGTGGCAGTTATAAGATCATTCTCAGGGAAAGAAATGTATATCTGAGTGTCATCTGCGTAAAAATGGCAATCAGTGAACTGTAAATATTTATGAAACTCGTGGGTGTAGATAATAAAAAGTGTGGGCCCTAAGATGGATCCCTGGGGAACTCCATTTTCCACTGCCATATAATCGGAAGTAATATCACCCAGAGTCACCGCCTGTAGTCTATTAAGGAGATAAGCTTCCATCAGAGAAATGGATTCTTTTGAAAATCCAATATAATGCAGGATGGCTAGCAGCAAGTCATGTTTAATTGTGTCGAAAGCCTTAGAGTAGTCGAGTAAGACCAGAAGAGTTAGTTGTTTCTTGTCCAAGGCTGAATATATATCGTTGCTTACTTTCAAAAGTGCCGTGATGCAACTGTGATCGGTTCTGAAGCCGGACTGTTGGGGTGGAAGAATGCTTTGAGTTTCTAAGTGAAGCTTCATTTGGGTAGAAATAATTTTCTCAAATGCTTTAGAAAGCGTGCAAAGAATGCTAATCGGGCGTAGAAATTTAATGTCATCTGGATTAGGTACCTTAGGTAGAGGTATAATGAAAGATTGTTTCCAGATTGATGGATATACACTATTTTCGATGCAAAAATTAAAAATATGGGTGATTATGGCAAGCACTTGAGGGCAGGAGTATAATAACATGCTGATGCTCAGTTTGTCTACTCCAACAGCTTTTGATTTTATTGTCAAGAGTGTTTTGTATATTTCAGACTCATTAGTTGCGGAAAATTTGAAAGTATTCACATTTGGCCGGATATTGCTCAGATAATGAGTAGTAGTTTCTCTGTCGGGCAGAAGATTAGATTTGGAAGAATCAATGAAGAAGTTATTGATTTTTGTAACGTCAGTGAGATGTTCTGGAATTGCGTTGTGGATTTTTTTTGAATGGACATTCAGGTTTTTCAATTCTTTCCAGAATGTCTTGTTGTTTTTGCTAGTTCTGAGTTTGAAAGCAAAATAAGCTTTTTTTTCACGTTCTATTGCGTATTTAGTTTGATTTCTAAGTTCTTTATAGAAGTTCCAATGCCTTTCCAATCTATTTTTTTGTATCTGATAAGAGCTTTATCTCTAGTGGATATCATTCTTTGCCCTTTTTTTTTTGTATTGTCAATCCTTTCTATTCATCGAAAAAAGGTTTAGTGTATGCCTCTGAATACGAAGGTCGTTGGTTCAAGGCCTACGAAAATCACAAGAAGAAGTTGTAAATGCAGTCCTCATGTAATGGCTATTATTAAGCTCATGAAATGTACGACACTCTCCTGCGGCTCATGTCTCCACTCATCTAATACTCGTGTATTTAAAACCTTGATTACATGATCGTACATGATATACCATTATCTTTTCAACCGTTGCAATTATTTATCATTCTTTACGAACTACCAAGAAAGACAAAATTTTAAAATTCGAACAATCCTGTCAATGTGTAACAAATCCTCTCACAATTTTCATTCGTGACAACTGTTCTCATGTTACCCAACGAAAATATGTTCGAATGAAGATAGTAATAACGATAATTATCCTCAATAATGACTAGAAACACGCGAGACAATCGTTGATCCCAGTCCATTGTTAATGTCAAAATAATGGGCACCTTCCTAGATGATGGGTTCTTATGCAAAAATATGAGACTATTTACAAACAATCTCGTTGTATGATCTAAAAACTAGCGCTGAGCAAATAATGCTCGATTAAAAATTCATTTCGAAACGAAACCGGCATGTTTTACAGATTCCCAGAAGCGAGTGAAAAAAATTTAATCCAAATGAGAGTTGAACTCGGATTTGGCTCGTTAATTTCAGGTGCGTGTATATTAAATCAGAATTTACGTTTTTCTTGACTTGTAGCGAGTGTGAGATCAACAAGTGATGAACTCCTCGGAAGCAAATACTCCAGGATGAGTAATTGCGAGAATTCGAATAAGGTTTGAAATTGTTCATCGGATAGTTAATTAACTGACATTTCCACCCGTCAGAATCCAACATGTGCTTCAGAGTCCAATTGTCCACGGTGAGGGAATTCCATTGGGTCCAGTAGCATTCAACAGATGGCGATTTCGTGGCAATTTCCTGCCATAGTTGTCTTCAATTACTGTTCTTACAGCCGATTCCTAACCAAGAATTGGATCTTTCTCTTGGCTTCTCTCAATCTTGTTGTTATTCCAGTTAGTATCTACTGCCGAAGTTCTACAAACTATTGCTTTCTTGTCTTCTGCTCGTCGGCAATATAAGCAGTCATCTGGGCATGGTCTCTGCATTCTTGTGGCCACTCCTGTCTCGATGTTTGATCTCGAAGTCGAATTCCTGGAGTCCAGCGTGCTACCTGACCATCGGAGTTTTTGAACTGTAAAAGCCATTTAAGGGCTGCTTGATCAGTTCTCAACAGAAATATCCTTTTGTATACGTATTTGTAGATCTTCTCTACTCCTTTGACAACTGCCAACACTTCCGCCTGGTGACACAGTAATTGCGCTCTGGTTAACTAAGGGTCTTGCTGAAATAACCAATGACATTCTCCTGTTCCTCTTGAATCTGAGTCAGGTCAGCTCCAAGTCTAGAGTAACTGGCGTCCGTGTCCAGAATGAATTTACCGTTCGGTTGGGGATATCTCAGATCTGGTGCGTTGACCAACGCTCCTTTCAGCTTCTGTAATGACTTTTGGCATTCCTCAGACCATTGGAAATGTATTTGCCATTCCGTGAGTCTGGTCAGTGGTTTAGCGATGTTACCAAACCCCAGCACATATCGGCGCGAGAAGATACATAAGCCAATAATACTCCGAAGCCGGTGTATTTATTTTGGAATAAATCACTTATTTACTGCTCTGATCTTCTGCTCATTAACTGCTAGTACTTCCCTAGAAACAACGTGGCCGAGATATCGTACGTCTCTCTGGAACAGATGGCTTCAGGGCTGAGATTCAATCCTAAGTTTTTCAGTCACAGATATACCACATCCAGGTTTTTCATGTGATCTTCCAAAGATCTAGAGTAATGTCATCGATATATACTAGGCACATTTTCCACGGGAGTCCCTTCAGAACCGTCTCCAATAATTTCGCAAATGTGTTTGGAATATTGCAAAGCCTGAATGGCATGGCATAACTGTGAAATGCCACAATCCTGAGCCAACTGGGCAAGCTGTCATTTCTCAATCTATTGGGCCCAGTTCTACGAGTCAATATCCACTCTTCAAATGTAGAGTCGAGAAAATTTTGTATCTAGGGTATCGTCCATTCTAGGGAGATTACTGTCATTCTTCATCAGGTTGTTCATTTGACGATTAGTCTACGCCCAAGCGTGTTGATCCAACTTCTCCTTTACCAGAATGACTGAATAGGACCAGGGACTGTCAGATGTTTTGATAACTGCTTCTTTCTCATATCGCTGACTATTTTGTCATCCATCTCTTTCTTGATAAAGATACATCGTCTAGCTGATTGCTGGATTGGTTGGGCATTCCTAGTGTTAATCTTGTACTGAACCACCTTCGTTTTAGCTCCTCCAGCCTTCAAAGATGTCTTGGTAACTACTTCTCGACTGAATCATCTCTCAGTTTGGACTGTTGAGCTGGTTCTATGTCCATGGAAGAGGTGGCCATTAACTTTTCCAATTTTGTTTGACTGACAGTACTTCGGATCACCGAGGAAATGGACAAGCAGTGCCCTAAAATTGCTCCTTTCATTTAATGTCACTGGAAAATTATTGACATACATTACCCTTACCGGCACAAAAGACCTGGCATCAGCATTATGCAAAAATTGACACCGGTTAATTTTTGGTGGAAAATATGAGGCAAACATCTGACAAAAAATAAATACTTCCTTGGATAATACCATTTTTTTTAGTGGAAAATAAAAATTCTAATGCATTTCTCTTGTAGAGGAAACTTGTAGAAGCATTTCCCGAGGCCATTCAATATTTTTAACTGTTAGAGTGAAACCAAACGACAAGCATATTTGTAGTGAATTCAGTAACATTCATGACTAAAAGAGCAATTCAAGCCAAAGTGTATTCCATGATGGATTCTTAGAAAAATACGAAGATCCTTGGAAAATAAGGGGCTGAAGAGCCGTAGGCTTTCCCTCTGGGAAAAAGTCAAATGAAATCAAAGGCCGAAGGCCAAGAAGGTCAGCTGTGCTGAAAGTAGGTACCAGGGAACTCTCTTACTAGTATCTTGTGGTATAGTGAAAATCTAAGACGGCTCTGGTACAGGAAAACAATTTCAAACTCCACGAAGAACTGTTTTCAAGAACGTGGGAAGATATCAGTTGGGAAGGTTGCAAAGAAAACTCCTACAATATCTTATTTGATTGAATCTAACTTTGCTCATTTTGAATAAATCTGACAACTGGGTCTAGCGATGTTTTTTATTGTATTAACTACGGAGTTTTCAACTGTGTTAACTCTTCAAAGCAGCTTTGCTCCACAACGGGTCAAGAATACATCACGATGATGGAGAATTCTTCTGTTTTCAAGTCTCACATGGTCTACTTACCTCAGGGACGGAGGTAGATCCTTCTCTCTCATAGACCTGGGTACTTAGTTATATTATCTACTAGTTCTCCTGAGAACAACGGATACTGGCAATAGCAAAAAGAGCAAGATGACAAGGTAATACAAAAAGCTCCAACTTTTCCATGTATCTCACTGATTTCAATAGTAATATCATGGGTGGTTACAATTTTATAGATACATTTTGAGTGTTATATAAAACCCGGCTATTATAAACAATGTTAGGTAATACGACAGATGCTGTTTTAGGCTTGTACTGTTTGTATCACAACGTTGTTGAAAAAGAAATGAATTTATTTGAGAGCAAAAAAATTGCGATCACGATGACGAATAATGTAGTCTTGGATAGATTTGCCGGAGTATGGATAATGATAGGTTGAGTTTAAATTGTATTTTCCGTTAACCCTTACGAACGGCAGCCCTCAGAAGTCGAAACTTTGCGAGATGAGGGTTAACGAGGTCTTACCTTTTTACGTGCGATTCCTAGCACATTATGGGGCCATCATAAAAATGTCTGTAGTCGCTAGGGTTTGAACCTTTGACTAGCAGCCAAAATGATTCAAACAATGTCGCTTTAACCACTCGGACCAATTGGATATTGAGTGTGGTATTTGAATGGATTCATTTTTCACAACCTTTTGCAACACCAGCAAAATATGAAATATGCCAAAGTGTAGTGTCCAAGTGAATGATCCTGATTGACAAAGTAATTGTATTATTTTTATTCTTCCATATCCCATAACCCTTTCCGTAGTTTTTTATATATTGATTTTTTTTTCGATTTTCATTGCTATATAGAGTATTGGGAAGAACGATTTCAACTGAAGTAATATTCTATCAATTTACAATAGCATACATACTATTATAGCTATGAATTAATACAAAAATAAAATAGAACCAATTGTTTGAAAATAGTTTATAGCTTTCATCTCTTTAGATGATGACTAAAATTACTATCAATTATGGGCTCATAATCAATCCAGGTCATCAAAACGTTCAGGTTCAGGCCTCCTCAGCATCAAACCAACCAACAAACCATTTCATAATGTGTATTCATGAAATTTAATACATTGACAGAAAATTGTACAAGCAACTGAGATAAACAAATTGTTATTATTAGCACTGTAATAAACTCGATCTCAACTAGTATGAAAATGGGCATGCGGCATTCGACTAAATTAAATTATGCAACGTGTATCTCCCAATTAATTTCTCTTCGATCCGTCCGATGAGGGCACGACGAGAAACTGCAATTGACCTCTTAAATTGTGTTGTTTTTGAGGTAGCTTAAAAACTGGACCCATAAACCAATGAAAGTATGTGCTACAACTCTGGTTTCCAAAGTGGACATTGCCTTCTCGGTTTGGCATATCATTCGAAATATAAACAACCGATTCGTATACACGCAATGGACGATATTTGGCGATATTTTTTCCTCGGATTCGAAAAGAGAAAGTTCAGGTGTTTTTTCTTAAATTGAATTAGGTTATTGTCGACTTAGCGGTGTTTTTTTTCAAAAGCTCCTGAAATGTTCTGCACGATCGTCTCATTCGGTTTGATAGAAAGCTAAAAATGTAACTTTCTCTGTTACAACAAAAAGTTAGATTTATACCAAATTTTCCTCAATATAAATATATGTGCAACATATTTGTTAAAAACGAGAATATGCTTTTAATAGGTAGGTGAAAATTTTAT
This sequence comes from Chrysolina oricalcia, assembly GCA_944452925.2. Lineage (NCBI taxonomy): Eukaryota > Metazoa > Arthropoda > Insecta > Coleoptera > Chrysomelidae > Chrysolina > Chrysolina oricalcia. The sequence goes on from OX101827.2 coordinate 13,348,884, forward strand.
TCTTTTAAATGTTTAGAAATGTTTTTTTCCTTCATGTAACAGGCAGAATGATGAATTTGGTGAACTACCCTCTCTACCACACTCTGGTGGCCTGACAAACTGTATGGGGGATGTCATTTGAATTTTTTCCTATATGAAGCACTCCTTGAAAGCAGAATGCTGTAATATTTTATTTGGGAAAGTAAGTGATTCAATAAATTTTCATATTATTAGCGCGAAAAAAATTGCAAAAGTTCTGCAAATTGTTGACAAATAGCAGTTTACATCTTTTGCAACCATTTAAAAAAAAATTTTTTCGATCCAAATTTTTCGAAGATAATTTCAAAATTTCTGCAAATTCGAAGAAATAACTAAAATATTGTTCTCAATAAGTGCTTCAATTTGTAACCTCTTGCCTATTTTATTTTCATCAATTTTTTTTTTATTAAAATAAGTATCGAGATTTTTACGAAAGTTTTCAATAATGGTTGCAAATGAAGATGTCCTCACATATAATGTTTTCATTAATTTGCATGCAACCTTGCCTGCAACACGAAAATGAGGGTAAAATCAAAAGAAGAATATTTTCGTGTTGAAGAAGTGTTGAAGAATACCGATAACTTTGCAACCATTCAAACAAAGCGGAAATATTTGTTTTATAAATAAAAAATTTATTAATACTAATTTGTCGAAGAAAATTGCAAAAGTTCTGCAAACTCGAAATTAGTACATTATGATAAGAGTGCATAAGAGATCCATCAAAGCACGCGCAACGAGTTTTAGGACGCGGCGCGAAGCGAAGAGCCCCCGTCAAACGTTGCGAGTACTTTAAGGCACTATTACACGTGTGTCATACGCTATTTTTTTTATGCCTGCATCGTGACTTCAAAAACAACGCTGGAAAGGAATTTTAGATCAAGAAAATGCCCATTATATTTTTTTACATCTAATCAAGTAGGTAATGGACATTTATGTCACGTATTGTTGACATGAATCAGGCTTATTTGACATTGCATATGCAGCGTGTTTTAATTTCGAAGATTGCGCATGCCTTGCCGTGCATTTGACAAGGAATATGATGCAGGTATAACAAAAAGTAACTAATATAATGTTCTTGAGAAGTGCTTCAATTCGCCACCTCGCATCAAACAAAATACATTTTTAAATTTTTTGTTTCAAATGAAGCTACGCATTTATATCTTATTTTTATACCAAAAGATGCTTTATTTTATAGAACATCTAACGTAGATTTTCAAGTTTTTTAATAGTATATTATGATACACGTTTTATAGACACCATTTTGTCGCACGCGTTGTTTGAAGTACGACGAGCGAAGCTCCAAGCTCCAAGACAATGTGTCTTATAATAGTTATTTATGTACCAAGGACGAAAAACTGTCTATTATAGTCGAGCCTGCAAATTGATAGCCGAGGCGCAGCCGAGGATAGCAAGCAGGCGAGACAGTAGACAGTTTTTCGCCGAGGTGCATATTACATTTTTTCGTCGACCTCTACATACCTTTATGAAAGTAAGTACTCGCATGTTTGCTGGCCTCAGCTACGTCCAACTCTTCGAACTGCAGACTCGATCAATTCTTGATTATTATGAACACTAATATTCACACCACGGTCTAAATTCACACGTAAAATCTAGCGGATTTCGTAAATAATTAATTTGAATTAAAATTGAATTTTGTAAATTTTCTCTCCACGATTTCATTTGTATTCTAGTTAAGTTCGAACGAATACTGAATCGAGTCGGGTGTATTGTCCGATGGGCACAAAAACTCAAACGGTGCGCCTCATTTCTTTTGAACGGTGGATTAAATTGAGATAGGCACTTTTTAGATTTTCAGTGTCCTTTCTATAGTTGACCGAATCATTTTTCACGATGTTAACCATGTCCTGAAATGTGCGTTTAAAAAAATAGCTCTGATTGCCCACAACTATTGTGTTCTCAAAGTCGAAAACATGATTGGTTTTTTGAACATCATCAACAAGAGAAGTGGGATTTTTTAAACTATCTTTTTTCTTTAAATCTCTTTCGTGTTATTTTATTCTTGTTGTTATGTAACGCTTGGTTTATCCTATATAACATTTTTCACAACTACCACAAGGAAAAGGGGTGGGAGTTTTAATTTTTGTATAGCATTTTTGTTTTACTGTGTTCTCATTTTTATATGATACTTTTATAGGTATTGTCGCTGCTTAGCACTGTTCTTAGTTTCTCGGAAAGGTGTTTTACATAGGGTATTTTAACTATAAACGTTTACACGTTCTTGACTTTTATTAAATTGTTATTGTTCAAAACATTTTATATTTTGTAATTGTCCATAATTTTAGATTTTAGAGCCCCGATGATGGCAAAATATATTGTCGAAACGTTGGCTTATTGAAAAATAGTGGTTTTTCTATAAAGACCTAACCCCAACAACACATTTTTAACATAAATACAGAAGGTCAAAACATTACCATACTTAAAAAAAAATTGGTTATAAAAAGTGACAAATGATACATGGTTGTATTCAGAATGGCAAGTGGAGACAAAAGAGGTAAAAATATACTGGGTGCCCTATTTAAAAATCCAAAGTTAAAGTTACTCGTCATAAAAACGCAGTTTTATGTCTTATGCAGATCCTCCAAATTTAATTACATCATCTTAAAAAACAAAAAAGTTATAGAGGCGACCCACCTTCCGCGGACACCCGGTATATCTACTGGCCTAAAAGTACCAGCTCTAGTGAGTATTCTACTAGATTGCAAGCATAATCTTCCATCCTTCCGTCCCAATGCAAGTTTGTTTGACATTTTTATTAAAATAATGTTATGTAGTTCACACTTGTACATAACCAGTTCTTCATCTGTTTAAATTCGATTCATTATTTCACTATGAATATTGCATCGGCAAATATGTTAATAACTCCTTATTAACATTAATGAGAAATAAAATTTAATGAACGGTATAAAAATACGTTATGCTTCTTGCGACCTTGATTCTTGTTTGTCACCCACACGGATTTAAATCTGTTGGCGATCCGATGCAAGGACAAACCGCGCCGCAGTGATTTTAGAAATATTTCAGGCTTAGTTACATTAAAATTTTAAATTTTGTCTGCACAATGCAGTTTGTCTGGATAATTTTTGGCATTTCTCGGAGTCCGTTGGATTTTTTTTTGGGTTTCGAACATGTAGGTATTTGCTTATATTCGAGATGATGAGAGATAAAGCTTTAATGCTGAACTATTGAGTTTTTAATTGGCATTTTTTATTTGGTTAATTCTTTGCAGTGATGGCAGTGTTTGTGTGAATTAGGTGGTACCACGAACTCTCTAGAAATACTGGTGTCACAAGAAATTACCATTTTCTATAACTGTCAAAAAGTGCACTAAGTTGTAGTTTGCGGTTTAAATTGTGTAATTACTCAATATTGTTGAAAAATTATTAAATAGTATATTGTACAATGAGCATGAAATGACATACATTTCCCACGAGTAGGTATATGAAATTTTGTAGTACGAGAGTTCTCTCCATTTTGAGTGTTTTTGTGTTTAAATATTTTTTTCCTTAAAGATGGAACCTCAACAATATTCTCCACCTGGTCCTTTCCTGTTACTTTTTATCTTATTTTAAGCATTTAAAATTCGTTTTGGCATCAGCCTGATACCCATAAAAGGTACTTTCAGTTGTAATGGAAGTACTCACAGTATTTAAAATTATGAAATTTATAAATGATAAATATACAAACAGAAAAGTAATTGGTTATACCCAATAACTTTTCTGTTTGTATTTTCATACATAGCCCCTCGCTAAATCCATCTCCATTTAAATAATAGATAGGTAGATTTATTTCTCCATCATGTAACATTCGTAATCGATAAGCGATACAACAATGTGTCTATGAAAAAAAGTGTGTGATGAATCCAATAAACAAACTCACATTATAAGTGTTTCGATATAACCTGTTGAAAGCGATGTATTTTCAAAAAGCATTTGCCTACATCTGTCAATATTCAATAGAATGTAATTGATGATTTCTACAATGCCTTTCCATTTCATCCACTTAATTGCTAGCTTGTTACTAGCAACGCAGACACAATTTCTCTTCGCATTTTAAAGGTTAGGTCTGACCTATAATTTCGCAGTTGGTATGCTTGTAGCAATAAGATGCTTGTACTCGCAGTAGGGTACAAATATAAAGGCGTTCGGTTGAATGGACAATATAAATAAATGAAAGGTCGAATGTCTATGACAACTCGAGGATATTTGGAGAACGATTTAAAGTTTTATTTGCTGGCCAACAGGAGATATTGCTTCAAAATAATTGCCATCTGCCAAAAATGGACACTTTTTTAAATTCAAGCTCAATGAATTTATTCAAATCAATCGTATTTTATTCAATTCAATTGTGTGTATTGAATTACTAATATATTTGTAATGTTTTAGCCCTAATTTCTTTTCGTTAAATCACTGTTAATTTAAACCGGGGACTATCTCTGTACTGGTATCAGGGTTAGTACCTTCCATCAGAAGAGTAGGATTTACAAAATCACCTACCAGTCTACCAATAGACTTACCTTTTTTGTCACCGCCACCTCTGATATAATATAATATATTTCGGAACTCGAAAGTAGTGGAGAATTGTAATTTTGGGGTTCTGAAATAAAGCAATTAGTGCAGCTTTTTTTTGATATTATTTTCCCCAATGAGCTTTTTTTTTCGGTCACGTGACATCAGATTCAAAATTATTAATGGAACAACCTGTATATTTTAGCATTTTTATGTTCCTCCCGATAATACAATTTCAACGAATTATCACACTTGTGGTCTGAAACGATTAATACAAGAAATACAGGCACTTCGATATCCTTTGTCCCACGACGTCTGAAACGATCAATTGCCAAATTATTTAGGTTTAGGGTCATCCTGTATATTTAGGCAGTTCTATATTTTTTGTGATGATTGAAACATATTACATATTAACAAGGAATACCTTTGTCTCACTCAAGTTAATTTAAACAGAGCTTACATTTCTCTTCATAGACGTCTAAATTAAAAACCTTTCATAAATTTAAATTATTTACCTATTTGATTGCTCTTGAACTCTTTCTCGATGATGATATTGCTTGAACCCATTTTGCAGTTTGCTTAGTTCCCTCCCTCTCGACTCTCCTTTCAATTCTCAGAACATAAACTATTGCTTTCAATTTGAAACTTATAATTTCAATTTCAGGTTCTGTTTTTCTAGAACTTGGGTTTTTGCATGTGCCGTGTCAAGTTCTCATTAGACTTTCTCTTGGTTCAGCAATTTCCTTAGTTTTGAATAATAGAATCACTGAATTGATTAAATCTGAAACAATTTGAAAATTTCTTAAATCTTTTCGGTTTGTAGTGCCTCTTGGTTTTGGGCTACCTTTTTGGCGACTTGGGATTGGGAAGGTTCTCATTAGACCTGTCCCATGATCTAGAGCATAGAATTTGTTTCACAAATTCCCAAGAGACTGTGTCTTAAGCCTGGTTCTGTGCACATCGGGTTGAAGTTCTCATTAGACTTTTCTCCCGGTTTGTCATATTTCCTTGGGTTTGGATTAACAGAACTATAAATACTTCATTGTCATTGTCAACTTTCGACACAATGTCAATTTTCATTCATTTAGTTAGACAGTAGACTAAGCTTCAGCAGACATGTGTTACCCTGCCTGTTGAAACTTTCTTAAATATTTTATGTTTATGGTGCCTCTTGTTTTTGGGCTACCTTTTTGGCGCTTTGGGAAGTGTGAAGGTTCTCATTAGACCTGTTCCATGATCCTCAGCATAGAATTGGTTTCACAAATTCCTAAGAGACTGTTTCTTGAACCTGGTTCTGTGCACATCGGGTTGAGGTCCTCATTAGACTTTTCTCCTGGTTTGTAACAGAACTATAAATAGATTTAAAGATCAATTTGACTAATTGGTCATTTATCAATTTTCAAAACACAGATCAGTGTCATCATTGTCATTGTCAACTTTTGACACATTGTCAATTTCATTCATTTAGTTTGACAGTAGACTAAGCTTCAACAGACATGTGTTAATCTGCCTGTTGAAACTTTTATCCAGGTTAATCCTGGAATAAGGATTTTTAAATTTTTTTAAAAAATGTTAGTCATATGATGTCCCGTTTTTAATTTTTTGCATGGTCCTATTTTTAAGGTCTGTCCTGACGAGTAAGTAACTTTTCAATTTTCAAAATTCTCATTATCAAAATTTCTTAAATTCAATTCACTTACTTACAGGTAGGTACTGATGATGACTTTATAGTCGAAAGCGCTTTGCTATGATTTTATAAATAAATTTCTGCACGAAATACAAACCTTTTCTTCATCCAATCGTAATATAAATGGCTACAAAAGTTCCATTGATTGTAAAACGATTCCTTGAATAATTTTTTAAGTATTATTTCCAAAACACCAAAAAAGTTGTAATTTTTTACCCTATTTCTTGTTTAAAAAATTTCACAATGCGATTTTGCTGGGTTGAAAACTGGGGTATTCATTAACGATCTATCGTATACAAAATATTATAGGCTATTTGTGTCTTTTATTTTGTGTGGAAAAAACCTCTATAGCTTGGTCTATATATGCACGACAAAGTAGTGACTCCCCAAAAATGAGAAAGAACTGTAGGTGGCGCCTCCTACCATTGAGGGCCAAGCTAAGATCAAATTTGAATTTCTCATTAAAAAAAATCCCGAAATACCTATTTTTGTTCAAATATCGACATTATTTCAAAAATTATTTACAAAAAACCTTGCGGGCCTATGCTTGTATAAACTTTTCACCTACTATATTTAGTGTCCGATATTCGACAGGACCATTCCTCAGTAATAACTGAGGAATATCGGACACTTATTACTTAACACCCTGTATAGGAACAGCTGTTCCTGATAAAAGCTATTTAGTTTCTTGATTTCGTCATCGCTTTTACTAGGTTTCTCAATTTCCCTAATTGAAAACATTCTTCTAACATCGAACGAGGTAAATCCTATGCAGTTTGTAATGAAATTGCAGCGGTGAAAGTAATGGTTATGTATTTCCTGCGAGATTTCATTCTCGGGTTCCATCAGAACAACCCATCGATTAATATTCATTGCTCTCTGTCATTTAATTATAGACGCAAGGTTTGGCGAGACATTGAACTATCCGCGTCCAACGGAGACTTCTCTGCTGGTGAGATCCACGCACCGAATTCAAATTCCTGATCGCCGATAACAAATTCGATCAATTTAAAATGGTTTACAGCTGTGGACTTTTCTGAAAATTAATAATCTTCTAGTTGTTAATTATCGGGCATAGCGTTAATTTTAATATCTGTAATAATAAGATAGGAGGATGATTTATGCCACAATCGGAACCAGTATAATAATGAAACCATTAAGCGAGGTTTATCGTGCTTATATCGAACGATCTGTAAAGATCGGACTTGCTCGAGAACACTGTTACAAACAATGTGAAGCTAGTAAACCATGTTTGTACTCTGCTGGCATAGATAATAGTCTGTGGGATGCTCTCTGTGATGATATATTGCATTCCTGTCGTTTCTCGACGACAACAGAGAAAGTGTTGTTACCTTCCCAACATTTCCAATTTCTCATCCGTGCATTAGTCTGTGTATATGTGGGCACGAGCCAGACAACACTCTAAAATAACTCATCTAACATATCCGGCTCTGATTTTAGCATTCATTTTTAAATCGGTTCAAAAACAACGGACATTATATTGAAGTGAAGAGAATTTATTATTATTACGTCTTCATTTAGCAAAATACTAATTTACAAAGTCACAGACTATACGTAAGTATACTTGTAAAATTGCAAAAAATATAAAACACACGACCTGTCAAAAATAACGATCACACCTAAAAAATATTGGTAAATAATATTTTAAATATCAAACACATTAATAACATATAAATATAAAAATATAAATAGAAAAGTTATTGAGTATAGCCCTCAAAATGTTGTGCAACCGTAGACACGAGTTTCGAGCTTGAGCTCTCATCAGTACGGTAAAATCAAATACGAAGATGTACAACACTTGGATGTAAAAATAGAAACAAAGGAAGTCAACAACAGGAAGCCAACCACACATTTGTGAATTAGGTTAGAAGACCTTGAGCTTTCAGGTTTTCGCGGAAATGTACAAGATTTGGTTAAAAGCTATATAAAAAGCAGATCACAAAAAGTGACAATACAAGAAAGTATCAGCTCAACGCAACATATTGAATTTTGAGTCCCACAGGGAACTGTTATGGGACCCATATTCTTTTTGATATATATCAACGATTTACTCGACCATGACAAAAACAGCAAATGCATATCATATGCAGATGATACAGTCGTTCGGTGAACGGAAAAACTTGGGTGGAACTTAAAACTAATATGCAAAATTCTATGAAAATCATAAAAAATTGGCTCGATACCAACCTTCTAACACTTAACTGGGACTAAACTAAATGCTTGCTATTTTTTATAGACAGCTGTACAAAGCCAAATTTTAAGGAAATAATCTTACACAATAATAACTGCATTGGCGATATGAATCCAATCTGCAATTGTGCATCAAAAATAGAAGTAGTTGAAGAAATTAAATACTTAGGAATCAACTTGGATTCAGGCATGCGATTTGATAAACACATAAAAATAACTGCATCCAAGCTACGAAGAAGTATTCATTTTACAAAAACTACGAAATTTCATGAACAAATCAAACCTGAAAATGGTTTATCATGCTTTATTTGAATCCATCCTGCAGTACGGTATCTTAGCATGGGGTAGTAGCTATCAGAATACAATCAATCCATTGGATATTTTACAGAAAAGGGCTATAAAACTTATACTGCAGAAAAATCAAAGGTATTCTTCTCAGCTATTGTACCAAGATCTTCATGTACTACCATTGAGGAAACTGTATGCACACAAAGTCCTTTTGAACATTTCCAAAAATCGAAACTTAATACAGTCTGTTAGTACGGAAATATATAACACTAGACAAATTTCACAATTCATAGCAGAGATTCCTAAAAAGTGCAAAAGAATAACTCAGAAATGTATTTCCTATGTAGCTCCCAAAATATTCAATTTACTCCCTCTACACATAAAAACAGAAAATTTCAAAAATGCTCGTTTTAAAAAAGAATGCAAGAATTGGCTTTTCACAGTTGATGTCACAATATTAAACAAAGTTTGAAAGAGAAACATTCTCAATTGAAAATTGAATCAATGTAAAAACCTACGATAAAATTGAAGTAACTTTTTTGCAATATCTAACAGAAAACAACTACTTCCCCGGCAAAGGCCACGCTGGACATTGAACTACATCTGATAGATATTGAGAAAGGCCCTATATAACTTGAGAGAAAAAATCTGAAAGTGAAAATTTGCATTTCCATTCAGATAGTTGATTATTTATTAAATGTCTAGTTTCCATTGGAGATTCTTATCTATGAATGAGATAAGGGAGAATGTTATTCAGAAGTATCACTCACAGAAAATCGCTCATTCCAAAATGTATTGGAAAATGTAAATAAATAATTACATTATAACTAACTACTTCATGCATGAGATTGGTCGAGTAGTCTCTTTCTTAATAGACTGGGAGATGGTGACAGATTTCAGGTGACGATTTTCTCGTTTATGCCTCTGAGACCAGTGAAAGATATGAAAATTCTGACAAGAATGATGAAAAATATGAGCGGTCGCCGCCTGGCTTTCATATAAAAAATTCGATTTTCAATAAAAAATAGATGCGTTTTGGGACGATTTTATCGCCGCTGTCATGTACACCAATGGCATATTAAGATAGACAATAAAGGGTTGCACGTGGCTAAAGGGTAGCAAAGATGACGTAAACTTGTGAATATTTTTTTATTAATTTTAGACGATTTTCTCGTTGCTGTCGTTGCTAGATCTTTCGACGAACCAAATCAAACCAAAACAAATATAAAAATTTCATCGTCATAGTATGAAAAGTAATAACAACTCATAGAGTTATTTGACACGTCTGAAGCTACACTCGCGTACTGAACGACGTTGTGGTGAAAGGTATAGGTAAGATGCGGGGTCTGGTGGGTACAAATCTGCCCAGCTAGGTGGTTTGGTGGTGGGATTGATCCAGTTGGCTACCTGTTCTCGCTTTATTGTGAATAGCTCCCGCAGATGAAGACGTTTTTCCCTCTATCTTATGATTATGGTCAAAGCGATAAGTATATCCCTCCTTCTCCTGTTAGGATTATAAGAGAAAGTTGAGTTTTGATTTTCAATGAACATAAAACGTATAGGTACAGCAATTAAGCTTACAATTACTGTTTTGACAGTGTCATCCTCGGTTTGTAACTCGCTGCGAGAATGAGACTGTGTGGAAATAACTGTCACCATAATTGCAATATATATTTTGTTTATTTGGAAGTTTTATCTCTATTCTATTTGTTATATACCGTTTGCCTCTGAAATTGAAGTTGCATGTCAGATGTGATATGCATATTGATGTTTTATCAACATGATCTTTGAAGAGTAAGTGTCTACAATACATTCAAACTCTTTCAAATCCAGTCCACTACTTTGAAGATTATCGGTGTTCATGAAATGCCTAATAAGAGGCCCAGATGGGAACCTTGTGGTATGCTTTGGTGGCTTATTTTTTTTATAAATTCGTAAACATTTAATTAAATATACTCTGCTGCTACCGCTAACAGAAACTTTTTCAATAGCAGTACTATTTGATAATATGCATTTTCCTTTTAGATGCTTCAATTTTATCATGAGAGTCATTTATCAAAGGTCTCGAAGAAATATAAAAGTGAATAAATTGCGTATTCCTGTAAATATTATTGGGAAAAAAATCCCCGTGTCTACGGAATCATTTATAGAATTTCACATATGTCGAAACTTTTCGCGTTTTAATAATTTCTTTCGTAGAAATTCTGAAAATTGGGATTTGCTGAGTCGAAATTTTGACTCAGAATTCACAGAATTAGCTTATTCTAACTTAGTAATTTGGATACATTTTACTTAATAATATACTAGGATATTTGTGAAGTTTTGTAACTGAAATAATTACGAGAAATAATATAATTTCATCATTTTCGGGTTTTTTAGATCTGATAATAACTCGAATGACAAAAAATATTTGGATTGGGATATAAAATGATGTTGGATCGGGAAATCGACGAACACTTTTCCTGATTTTAATCGAAAACTCGGGTCAAATATAAATAATACGTAAATGGCTAAACGTCTTTCTAAAGAAGGGATAAAAATAACAATCGGTGTTTGTTTGTTGAAAACCGCCCAAATTAGTGTTTTATTTTTCAGTTGTGACGGAAAACTTTTGTTTAAATTCCTATATATTTTATTCATTCGGCCTTCATAATTTATGGAATTGAAATATAAGCAGGACTTGTAACCCTGTATAGGTTTTTTTTTGTGGAGGAATCTTTTATTTTGTATTCAATGGATAAAATTAATTATTTGTGTTATTAAATGTTTCAAGGTACCTGCTTCTAGATGACCATTTGGAATTCAGCCATGCAAACATTTCAGCAAATGCGCCAAAAATCAAATTTGCTAACTTTAAATCAAACAACATTTTGAGAAAAATCTAAAAAGTTGATTAAATCATGAAAATTGACAAACCCAGTTCTGAAGACTGATTTTTTTTGTGCTCACTTGGCAATTAATTACTATGAATATTCAATCTGAAACTGCGCTTTGGCACACGTATTAATTAAAATCCCCTTACTGAAGTTTTAACTTTTTTCGAAAAATACGAACATGCCCACGTACTAAAAAGCGACCATACCGACCGCTACCTCAGTTACCTTCGTCGAGGTTATTGATGCTTTCTTGATCGTATTTTATACTTCCTCTTCCATAATCAATACTTATTCCCCATGCGGAAGATCTTGCTTCGGTCATTTTCTACATTGCAGTAAATTTATTAACACTTGAGGCGAAATGCTGGAGCAACTGGTAAAATGGCTATACATTACTGAACCAAATTGGAAATTGAGGTTTAGGAATTATTAAGTGATCTTCCTCCCCCATATATCAGGAAGGATATTACGGTAGAGTTGGAACACTCGCTATTCATGAGAGGATGTATACCTATGTGGTAGGAAAAGGTATACTTTATAATTAATTCGAACAAATTATAAATAGTGGAAATTACTAGTGTTTCTCGGTACAAATTATGAACTTGATCTGGTACTGAAATAAGTGACTTTTGAAGAGGAAACAAATTACAAAAAACAGTTCGGTTCGTGGTAATCATACTTAAGTAGTTATCAAGTGAAACATTAAACGAATTCTGTTACATCGAATTGTGATTGTCAAGACACTTATTTATTGTAGTGACAAATGGTAGCAATTGTTGAAAGTTTTATCTTATGAAATTTTCAATTTTCGTTTTTTTTTATCAAATAATAACTTCCGGGTATAAGTTGACGCCAAATACTAGTTCTTTCAGAAATGCGTAAATGAATGAGCAGTAGCTTTTACGTACAGTTGAATTTATCTTTTCTTGAAAGCTTGAGGCGTGAAACGTAATCAAAACTATTTTCGTTTAAGTTCACTAGTTCATAAATAAAGCTTGTTTTTAAAAAGCTTTTTTACGTGTATATTATTTTGTACTTTTCAGCGTTAGAATTTGTTCAATTATCTGTCTCAATAGACCAGGTGCAGTGGTGGGTACGTTAGTGGCATGCGTATGCCCAAGATAAGGATGAACAGCATGGGGATCTCGGTAACCATAATAGTTACACGATAGGTCAAATGGGCAAAAAGTTGCGCAATTGAAGGGTCAATAAATAGATTTTGAGAAATCCCAAAAATGTTGTTTACTTCCGGAGATATTCGGAGAAAACCGAAATTTGGCGATTTGGTTTTTATTTTTTTCTGAAGTTATTTGAAAAGTTTCTAAAAAACCAAAGGCACTTTCTCATTGCCACTTTTTTACCTCTACAAAATAGCGTCCACAAAATCTCCGTACAACGTTTCGTTTGAAAGAAACCATCATCAACTTTGTTTTTTTATATGGCACGAAAAAAATGTACACCCTGTATGACATAGCATTTTTTATTGCGAATGCAACGACGTACGGCACAATATGTTTTCCTATGTTTTTATTCAGAAAAAATGCTTATGAATAGTTTTTCAACATAATCTAATATTTAACTAAAAAAAACTAAAATAATGAGAACTAAGAAGGAAAGAATTATTGTTAAAGATTGTAAAGAGTAAGTTCTACAGCATATGTTCAAATAGATTATCTCCAGTTTGTAGACATAAGTATGCCCGTCTCACTGTGGATTCTATAACACGATTCGACATTTCAGGTGTAATTCTAGCAAATGCTGATCGTACTGAGCGAAGTAAGTGTTCTTCGTTTTCAAAATTTTCTTTGTATACCTCATTTTTAATATGGCCCCACAAAAAAAAGTCTAAAGGTGTTAGGTCTGGTGACCTTGCTGGCCAGGGTGTATCACTATGAGTGCCAATCCATTTTCTTGGGAATCGCTCACACAGGTATCGGCGAACAGCTAAGGAATTATGAGCTGGTGCACCATCTTGTTGAAACCAGCAATTATGCACAGCGTCCAATGGCAAATTATCCAAGGCATCTTCCAGATCTTGTCGTAACAGACGAAGGTATCGTTGAGCAGTTAAAGACAAATGGTAGATGAATGGACCTATAACCTTTGTGCCAAAAATTCCACACCAAATATTAAATCCGAATCGATGTTGGTATCTGGACGATCTCTTCACACGTGGATTTTGTTGTAACCAATAGTGTGTGTTGCGCCTGTTGAAAATACCGTTATTGGTAACCCTAGTTTCATCCGACCAAATCACTTTGAAAGGAAAATTTGCATCGCCATCTCACATTCTTGTATACCACTCGCAAAAATGTCTACGCCGCTCGTCATCACCTGGTCTTAAGCCTTGACAAATTCGAAATTTATATGGCTTGAATTTATTTTTTCTTAAAATAAATTGAGCTGTTGATTTAGGTACCCCAGTCTGGTCTTCAATATCTCTAGTTGAACTTTCTGGGTTTTCAATGACTGATTGTAACACTAGGTATTCTTTTTCTTCAGCAGACGGTTTTTGTCGGGATAAGCACAGGTTTTTTAAATGAACCATAATTTTTTAAATTATGTACTAAACGCCTGAAAATGGACTTGCCAGGTTGTTTTCGCTCCGGGTATTTGTTCGAATACATGTGTTCGGCTTCTACACAATTTCTTTGGCATACAATGTAGCAGGACAGCATATCAAACTTTCCTTTGTTTGTAAAATTACCTCCCTCCATTTTAATGTAGAAGAAACCAACGCAATAACAACAATAACAACAATAACAACAATGAAATACTCATTCAAGACGAAAATTATTTATGGAAACTGACAGCTATGAATGTTGCCATGGATTGTTTCTAAGCCGCCTATGTTCAAAAATTGTAATAAGCATTTTTTCTGACTAAAAACATAGGAAAACATATTGTGCCGAACATCGTTTCATTCGCAATAAAAAATGATATGTCATACAGGGTGTACATTTTTTTCGTGCCTTATAAAAAAACAAAGTTGATGATGGTTTCTTTCAAACGAAACGTTGTACGGAGATTTTGTGGATTTTGTGGATGTTGTAGAGTTAAAAAAGTGGCAATGAGAAAGTGCCTTTGGTTTTTTCGAAACTTCTCAAATAACTTCAGAAAAAAATAAAAACCAAATCGCCAAATTTCGGTTTTTTCCGAATATCTCCGGAAGTACATTTTTGGGATTTCTCAGCATCTATTTATTGACCCCTCAATTGCGCAACTTTTTGCCCATTTGACCTACTGTGTAATTCTTACGGTTCTCGAGATCCCCATGCTATTCATCCTTATCTTGGACAGACTGTATTTGCTACCCCTTGCCATCCAACTTCTCGGCATACCTTAATGCATACATCCATATCTTTGAATCAAAATCTTTTTAATTTCCAGACTTTCGAAAGTTTAATATTTTCGTTCACAATAAGCTACATCAAGAAACACATAAGTACATATTTTTCACAATTTTTCCTAATTTTTCCAATTTTTTTTTCGGGAGTTTTTTTGCAATTTTTTCGTGAATTAGGGGGATCCAAGCTTCTCAATTGACAATTTTTGGCGTAATTTTCCATATCCGAAACCGTCGGAAATCTTTCCGAATTCCTACGTGTTCTCTATCTAGTCCTCAGGTGGGCAGGTGGTAAAATTATTTGTAATTAAATTATGAGGCGATATGATGTTTTTCGCATTTTCCAGTTTTATTTTTTGAATTTTGCAACTTTTTTCAAAAAGGACACCGGTATGGTGAAGTTTCATATTTGTACCAAATTGTTAAAAAAAATTGTTGTTATTTCCGTCAACCGATAGCACCCCTACGCGCAACCCTCGGAAGTCTTCGAGAGACTCGTGTAAGCTAGGGAAGACGCAGCCCTTACCTTTTAACGTGTGATGCCATGCACGAGACCGGTGAATCGGTGGATCGAACCCACGACCCCACGCTTGCGAGGCGTGCGCTTTTACCAGCCGACCACCACGGCCCAAATATCAGCGGAATTCAGTTACAAGATTTGAACACGGCAAGTTAAATAAAAGGTTGTAATAATAAGTAATGAAACGAACAAATAACGAAAGTAACAAAGAAGAAAAAAATATTTAGGTGAAAGAAAAATGAATTAGGAAGAAATCTGGTGCGGAAAGAGTGGTATTGTATAAAATAATAATAAAAGTCTCCCTCATCAAACACTTCAATGACTTTTTGTATATTCTTCAACAAACGTCATTGGGTCGTATGCATAAATCTTGAGCAAAAAATACTTTTACTTCGATTTCTTGAAACAGACGCGTATTCATTTTGTTGAGGTATGAGGGAGACACACCTGTAGTAAAAGCATTTGCTACCATTGATGAATACTACCCATTTGTTTGATTTACTTATTGCAAATCATCGTGAAATTGCATTGAAATTTTCAATAATAATGGTGAAATACCTCCGACACGTTTGAATTCGAAGAAAGTTAAAACGCCGGCAAAATCGTGACTTTTGGCATTAGCAAGTCTTCTCCTCAAAATGAAACATTCTCTTCTTCTTCTTAGGTTCTTAGGTTAGGTTTATTGGATTCAATGAAACATTCTGAATGGGCGGTATTCACGTTATATAAAGAGTGTAGGTAATATAAATGCTTTATTTCCATTAAAAAAAATAAACCGTTACTCAAATGCACGATAAAAAAATTACGTCATAGACATTTTAAGAAACAGCACACTATTTGAATAAATAAAATAAAGTATAGTTACCTACAATAACACAAGATTAGACAGCTTTATGAAATGTATATTTAAAAACTAAAAAAGTATATTTCAGCATCAACAATGTAATTCCCTTTAGGAATTGTTATTATAAGTTGTTAAATTGTCAATGAGGAATTCATCTGCATTGTAAGAGACTCCCCGAAGGAGGAGTTTTTTAACCTCTTTACGGAATTTGCCATTATTTTTTACTTTTCTGATGGAAAGAGGAAGATGGTTAATGAGTTCCTTTCCATTATGAAATGTGGAGGATTTGATTTGGGAACTTGGGGGAATAGGAAGACAGTTCGATTGATGAATCATAATGGTCTCCTTGTAGTAGTTCTTATGAAGTAAACAAACTGATTTTAAGATGAAGACGCAGGCTTAGGGGAAAATTTGTTGTGATAAATAAAGGGTTCTGCAGCAATCACTTATTTATAGTAAAAAAATTCAGAAGGTGCAGAATTGCTGCATCAGGTTCATTTTCAACCTGTCAAGAAGAGATCACGTTTCCGTGAAGATCAAATCTTTGAAATGGTTGAAAATGGAAATGAGAAGGAAACATCACTTGGCTTGTCAAATCCACAAATTTTTTACCACTTCTGTGCCTGGCTATTTAAAAAAATGCCTGAGACAACGATCCTCCATTCATAATCGAGAACTAAGACACAAGCACCTTCTTAACATACCCCAGCACTCGTCGGCCTTTTTCAAAAAGTATTTCTCTTACGCAGCTCTTTCGCTCTATAACTCAATTCCAAATCATATTAAAGAGAAATCACTGTTAGTATTTAGGATTCTTTACAAAAAGTACCTGCTTGATATGCAGTAGGTATCAAATATTTTGTTAATTGTTTTGTTGAATTTTGTTCATGTGTTAGTTATGCTCAATTCGAAATTCCAATTTTGATACTCTAAAAAAAGGGAAAAGGAAAAAGGAAAAAATATGTATATTTGTTAACCAAGACTCTTCGTTCTCGATTTTTTCTTCTTTTTCTCTTAGTTATTCTAGTATAAGCAGGGTAGTCTACATTTTTTACGTAAGTTAAGAATTTACTGTAATAATTTCAGGTTGAGTGTAAGAGCAGTCACCGACTGAACTCCGCCTTGAATAAAGACACTTTATTATTATTATTATTATTATTATTTTTGCTCGACATATATTGATATCTCAGTGCCCTTTATGGAGAATAAAAACTGATTTTTTTTAAGTTTTGTGGTCTCTCCGCGAAATTCCACAGTGTTTCCATCTGAGGTTCGGCGAACAGGGGTTTCCAAAATGTAGGTAAATTTTAATAACATAATTTAATTTTCCAATATATTTTTTTTAATTTTTAACCACTTTTTTTTTTTTTTTATTCCAACTTTCACCCGACATTCTTGGGAGTGCAATAGGTTAGATTACACCCTGTACAACCCGGCAACTTTGACAGTTACTTGAAGAAAAATAAATCACTATTGTTTCGCCTTTAAGGAACAGTACATAAATGGACAAATATCATATCCTCAAAATACCGGGTTTATATTGCCAGTATTGATTTCACTTTACATTTACCGTTGAAAACGCTTTGCGCTCAATATTTCATGAACTGCTTTCAAAATGTGCAATGACCTGTGTAGCTTCAGACTTCA
This sequence comes from Chrysolina oricalcia, assembly GCA_944452925.2. Classification (NCBI taxonomy): domain Eukaryota; kingdom Metazoa; phylum Arthropoda; class Insecta; order Coleoptera; family Chrysomelidae; genus Chrysolina; species Chrysolina oricalcia. The sequence goes on from OX101827.2 coordinate 13,366,847, forward strand.
AATAGCTACCAAACACTTCCGATACAGTCCAATCATTGAACACAATTCATCGTTAGATATATGTATATCAAAGCGTTGTCTGATATCTTCATATCGATTTAGTTTGATTGGAAAAGACAATAAAATTGGTTAATATGTGTAAAAATTTTTGATTTCTTTCAACTTTTATATTGCTTTTGTTCATTGTATTACACTCCTATATGTCATTCACACACTTCACTTCAATCCGGATATATAAAGATGAATGTCATGTATTGATTCAATTTTCAATTGAGAATGTTTCTCTTTAAAACATGAATCCCTTCCAAGAGAGGTTATCTTGTACGATGGAAAACAGCGACTAAATTCCAACTCTCAGTAGCAGATGATTCCACAACTGACTTTATGAACATCCTGTTCATATTTTCAATGAAATCAACATAACTCAAGGAGTTTTTTCACTGGCAGGCTTTGAAGGGTCTGTAACATATATGCATCTTGTGTCATCCCAGAGCATTGTAAAATTGATTGCATGGACCAGCTCCTTTAACTATGATTAAGAAAAAATAGAATTGTCGCACAATAATTGAAACGTGGAAGGATTATGGAATTGCATATTATTTATTTAAACCATTGGTTGAGATAAAGGGAACATTTCCTTAGATAGATAACCTTGTAAGCTACTGTTTTGATAACCTAGTTAGCATGTTATTTGAATTTTATTTGACTACCAATGGTTATACATAGATAAACAAATTTGTTTACCTTTTCTATATCCCTGTCATTCAGTCGTATACGTAAGTTACTATAAGGTTTATGTAATCCATTTCGTTTCATTCACGTTTACCTTTAGCAGATATCTATACACCCTTCCATAATATTAATATCAATACACTTCAGTGCATTTTTCCCACTATAGTACCTACAGGAGGGTGTCGTCAACAAATAAGTGAATTTCACTTTTTTTGCAGTGGTAGCAATGTCATTTATATATGCATATATGAGAAATAACAATGGTCCCAAAATAGACCCTTGGGTCCCACCTATATCATTCTGCATATCATCCTATATCATTCTGCATTTTATATCTGAATAAACGACCTGGTTTTAACAGTTTTGAAGCTGGTTACAGGACCAGCATCCGAAAGAAAAAAAAAACAATCTTGTCTTTTGCTGAGGTAATTTCAAACAGTCATTCCATCATACCAACGCTTACAATTTTTCTAATGAATCTGCATTTTTCTATAGTATCGAATGCCCTCTGAAGGTAAATAAATATTTTCCTTCCAATCTTCCAAAACGCATTCTGTTGCAATTTCACAACTAAGTTTGCTACGAAAACCTGATTCCTCACTATTAGAGAGATATTTTTCTGCATTCGATCTATATAATAATAATAATAATAATAATAATAATAATAATAATAATAATAATAATAATAATAATAATAATAATAATAATAATAATACATTTATTTTCAACAGGTATACACCCAATAACAGAAAAAAATCAAGGTAAAATATAACTACAAGTTAGATAAACATTGGAGTAAAAGTCAAATAGAAAATAACAATCTTAATTCTGGTTTCGCATATAGGTTGATAAAATAAAGTTGATATCACACGACGAACAATTATCGTTGAAGATTTTACACATGGAAAAAATAGGTGACTTGAGAAGTACATTGGTACGAGGAGCTGAGTTGTAAAAAGTAATTTCTTGGCGGGAAACTAATCTTGGTACATGAAAATTGATCTTGCTCAACAAATAGGGACAGTCTGTTATGCCATTCAATAGTTTATGGAGAGTGGTAAGTGCCGAGCAGTCGCGTCTTTCTTGCAGAGATTGAAAGTGAAAAATATTCAAAAGGACTTGATGAGCATATCCTCTTTCGGGGTAATAGCCATAGCATTTATAGAACATATATTTAAGACATTTCCTTTGAACAGATTCTATACTGTCTATTGCGTTATTATCTATATGCGAACTAGTATAGATACTTTTTTGTATAAATTTTGGACACAAGTATTTTTAACTTTAGTTGAATCCTTCATCTATTTCATTATGAAGGTTTGATAGCTATAGTTAGTAGCGTCAAAAACTGATTACTGGTAATGTATATTAACCTTGACATCTGATTGCCTATTTCAGATTCGAAATTCACTGGTCTGAACGTATAGACACCGTTCTATCTCTGGATATGTACCGTTTGAAATTTCAAAGAAACCAATGAAGATTAACATACTTCAGTAAAACCGAATTGATTTGAATACCAAGGCGAAAAAGTCTATTAAAACAGCCAATCAATGAAATTTGCGTGAAATTACTATTGAAATAATTGTTGCCACGTACATGGGTACTCTTTCTCAGATAATTTTATTGCCTATTAAAGGAGTTCTGCCGGATTAGTCTCGCATTGATTGTCGATTCTTCAACTGTAGGTTTGAGAAAAAAAAACAAATCTTAATGGAACTTTTTTTGAACTGTTATCAGGTACGGGAAGAAATAATATACTTACTGTGTAAATCCTGAGGAATAAAAACGATTTTTCCCACTTACTTAGTCATTTACGATTTGGCATACAAAAATAAGTCCAAGGTATTGCCCACAAGAGAAATATGATTTGAGGGAGACCAGAACAAAGGACTCCTCCTAAGGTCCAACTTCACATATTTCCTAACCAGTGACAATCATTATGAAATTTACGTTTTTCTACGACCATTAAGAAAAAATGAACATTTAATTGCGTCTTCAATTAAGAAACCTACCACGTTGTAACACCGATTTTCATTTCCCACGGGCTAGCTGTATCGAAATATTTCATTTCCTACGACTTTCATGAACTACTAGGCTGTCATTATAGGTAGGTATTAACGAATTTTGTGAACATAATAATATCGAATCAAGTTTGTTTACGTCTGTCTAATAATTTGACATTTCACATCAGTAGATAATTACAAAATTCGATTGAAAAAATTAAGTTATTAAAAATGATTAGCGATAGTGAGGATGATTTAACAAAAAAATTAATAAATTTATATCAGAAGCTCCTGATAATGCCAATCTTCTGACAAAGGTATGATTTTCTTTTCATAAAACCAGAATAATTTCAACAAAAAGATTGATTACGATCGGATTCTATATTTTTGAATAGTTGACAGATACTTTCTATATAGCAGTTAATTTGAACAAATTATTATGTGCTCTAGTTACGACGAGTGTTGATTCAGATGGCACATGGTCTTTGGATGGTGGGAGCCAGGTTTTTTTTTTCATTTTATGAAATCGATTAGTGTTTGATTTTTTCTGCATAGTTTTTTTATTTCCAAGTTGTCAAAATTTGAAAATTTTGAATGTTATTTGTTTCACGACGTAGGTAGGTACGTGTACAAAAAGAAAAATAGATGTTTCATTCAACGGGCGATTAAAGAAAAAATTATCTAAACCATGTAAAAATCACGGCAGGAGAGTTTATGATAAAAAGGATTATTAAAAATATTACAGATATATTAATGATTCAGATGGTCGTAGAAAAAGTATAGTGTACAATGAGCATGAAATGGCCCATTTCCCACTCGTAGGTATATGAAATCTTGTAGTACTCGCTACGCTCGCTACGCTCGTACTACAATATTTCATATACCTACTCGTGGGAAATGTATGTCATTACATGCTCATTGTACAATATACTATTTCCACATCTGTTATTTTTCTATTCGTTAACCGTTACCCAAAATCCCAGATTTTTACAGGAATACATCTGAGTTAAATTAGGTTATGTAACTTAATGTTTGCTGCATGGGGTAAACCGTTAAAACAGTAGATAATATGAATGTCCTGGCAGAATAGAATGGATTGAAACTATTCTGTGTACCAGTTCACAATTGAATACCAGGGAATGAAAAATTGACGAATTGCCCTACAGATTGGCCTCTTGCTTGACTCAAAAAACGAATTGCGTTGTTAAGTAAGTTATCTGAACAAGGAAACTTCTGGAACAACATAGGTACTAGGACAAAATCGTATTTGTCTATCAGGTTTTGAGATGATTTGATCTGTTTTGACAAAGTCAAAGGAAATCTGTCAAAAAATTCTTTATGGTGACATTTGCTGTCTTGATACATAGGGTGTCCGGTATCAATCAATCAATCAATTTCCTTCCTGTCTGTATTTGATTCTTTTATTTAATTTTTTGTATCGCTCCATTACATTGTATGATCGTCATCAGATGTGAGAATAAGTTCAGATATTTTTTAAACATTTATTTTTCGATTTCTCATAATGTTTTGATGTTCTTTCTGGCGCTCAGCCAATGGTCTCAATGTTTCACTTATATAACTTCCACTACACGAACAAGGTATATTGTAAACACAATTTACCTACCACCAGTATGTAATGTTAATAATAATAATAATACATTTATTGCTTCAAAAAACAGTACGTTTCATAGCAAGGGTTCGAAAATACATAAGTAATGCCCTAAACAATAAAAGAAACTAGAAAAAATAAATAATAAAGTGCAAATAATACTTCCAATATGAGCACAACATTGTAGTGGAAAAGAGACATTAACTGCACACAAAAAAGAAAAAAAAAAAATAAATAAGACCAACATATTTAGATATCGCATTATTGTAAAACTATTCATTAATAACAAAGGAACGGATTCTCAAAATGTTCCAGACATAATTAGCTATGACTTTGGCAATGTTCGGAGTGATATTTTCTAAAGAAAATATCATGTTATTGAGACTGGATAGACACTCAGAATTGGGGGGTTTCATTGAACAGTATATTGGACACTAACCAGTATGTGATGTTAAACATTATGGTACTGAGATGAGTTTCGTAATGAGATACTTTACCGTACCAGACGTTGAGGCAACTGAAGTATTGCAGTTTTCATTTTCAACTGAATTCTTGGTAGAAACAAGTTCTCCTCTCATTACTTTTGTGGCTATTATTTTTTTTGTTTTCTAGTTATTTTTCTACACATCCTTCAGCAACGCTACTGGATTTCCATCCATCATGTTTCCTCACCAGTATCAGCAAGTAGAGATGCGGAAGATCTTCCAAAATAGTAACCTGGATAAAGTAATTGATTTGGTAGATGCTAAAACGTGGCACTTTCCTTTGGAATGCTCCCAAAAGTAGTGATACCAGATGATTGAGAAAAACATTTTCCTTTTACCATAAAATAAAATAAAAAACTGTCATGAGGGATGATGGGTTCGAAGTCGAACATATTTTTGGACGTTATCTAAGTTGTCAAAACCAGCAGTGTTTCCTCTTGCAATAGCAAATTCTCTTTGAATCTTAGTTTTCGTATTCGGCATTTTGTTCATTATGAACGATGCTTCGTCAACTAATTCGCCATTTTTTTAATTCATGAATTCTTCTCTATGACAAGCGACAAACAAACCCACAAACAACATTCGTGATGGAAACTTCCATTATTTCAATTGGCAGCAACGAGAAAATCGTCTAAATTTTTTTTCCACAAGTTTGGCCTCGTGCAACCCTTATGCATATAATTTTTTCATTTTATCATCTATCCCGGGATTTTGCAGGTACTTTGAATTGATTCATTTGCCGAAAGTTCTATATCTAAATCTTTTCTTTCACTTATTGAACTTGAACTTATTTTATTCAGATGGTAAAACTTTGAATACGAGACGTTACTGACAAAATTTTATAATTTTTTCAGGACAACGGTTTTGTACGTAATAATTAATCGGGAAATTTGCCCGTCTCAACGGCGGTCCTAGCCTCAAATTTTGGGGGGGGGGTCGCCGTTATGGGCTTTAAGTTTTCTGATGGAACCAATTACAAGTTCTTATACAGTATATATAAGCCATACACATTCACGATTTTGGGGGGGTCATAACCTCCTTGACCACCCCCCTGGGACCGCCCTTGGGCCCCGTCTACACTTGTCTAGATTTCCTTGAATTCACATTTTTTTCATTTTCTGTCTGTGGAAGGTTTAAACACACGAAAGACCATATCAAGAAGCAATTTTCCTCCACAAAATCAAACTTTCAATCAATAGTCTTCAGGATGTTTTGATATTCAACAAAAGTGCTGTCTTATAGTTTCAATTACTTTTCAGATTGAACAATGCTATTTTCGTAACACATGTAGAAAAATAGATCACTCCTTTTCTGGAAAATAAACAAAAATAGCACCAAGCCTCCTTAGATTTTCTCAGAATCTCCGCTTCATACTATGCCTAATACAATTTCAATGCACGTGTACTAAAATACCTCGCTTCCTGAACTTTCTTCTCTTTCAATTTCTGTTTAGATCGGCCTAATACGTATAAGAAAAGGATGGTTATGTACCATGCGGCCAGTCGAGATCAACCCATTAGAGAGAGATGGCTTTTCGGCGGAAGACTGAGACGAAGAAATTACAGAAGTAGGAGGAAGAAGGATGCAAGACAGGAGGAATGGGCTACCTTGCGGCCATCACCATACTTCATGTCGTCTTAAGGCGCGGTTGCCACGTCCGAACGATACTACAGCATCCATGTACCATCAAAGAAAGCGTTGTCAGATGCAGATAGTTATTTTGTAATATTCCCGGATTTGAGTTACATGTCGAATAGATCAGTGGAGTGGCAACAATCCATGACAATTTGGATATGATATTATGTAAATCGAGATTTGATGTAAAATGTGGATATTTGTTCTACACATTGTTAAGATAGGCAACGCTAAGGAAATCAACAATATGCTTACTCAAAAATATAATAACAGAAAGTCCATTCAATTTATGAATTATATAATGAAATATCGCCAAAACTGCGAATATGCTAATTCCAGGGTTCTGACTTCAATATGTAAAAAACTAATTTTCTACCAAAATTTTCAATGCCAAACTCACGAAAGTGCTATCAGGTTGTCTACTGTGAACGAGAGTGAATTCGCGAATGTGAAAACTTACCTAGGATTTCAAAGCAAGAAGCACGAATATTCTTAGTACTCTTCCCATTCGAAATGACAAATTGCACATTCGTGGTTTTGGCATGAGACCGACGATATCACAAAAATCTTATCAGGTTATACAAATTATAGAACAACAACAAAAATGATTTGGTGCTCCGGGGCGACTTGATTGATTCCAGTGGCGCATTTGCTATTTTAGCTGAAAAAAAAACCAGAAAAACCTGCAGCACCACACCATCTGAAGATCTGCCAATATCCTCTCTATTTTTTTCTTTGGTGTCTTGGCATCGACTGCTATGGTCATTAGCCACGTGTTCTGGATAGGCCTTGTTACTAACTCCATGCGCCACCTTAGGAGCAGCACTGTTAATTGGAACGCAACAGTGAATCGTGCAGGACTCACCCCAGTCCAGCCACGAGATTTGAATAATTTAATCGGTCAAATTAAATTAGAAAATCCCAGCCGTAACTGGGGCTCGAACTCCGGACCTTTCGACCTAAAGTCGAACGCTCTAACCACTGCGCCACGCCCCGACACTGTCCTCTCTATTATAAAATAAAATGTAGGGTGTCTCCAGAGGCTCCAATAAAATCAAGATATCGTCAGAATGTTTAGTGACACAACTATCGTCAAACTTAAACCAGTCCGTTTTGTCTTTGGCTAATGTGTAATAATGACCAGATTCAACGCCAATGAATTATGACTGCTTAAAGATTATTATAGTGGTCTGCTAGATTGAGGTGTTCATCTATTTCGAATCTTCGTAAGAGTTTGGTGCTTCCGCCAGAGGTTGAATCGTGTTTGAAGAGCATCAGTGTTATCATTAGATTGACTGGTGCCTCAGCTATACTTGTTGTCTTATAACTGTCAATTAGTTTGGCGCATATTTGGCAATACAGTTGATCATCTCCAGTTTAAAGTTCTATTTTGAGATGATGAAACAGTAAGCTTTGCACGGACTGGTTATCAGTCATATCGGGAAATGCCAGAAAGTCACATACGTATTTGCTACCTCTTGAACATCTACTACAACTTAAATTAGTGAGGATTTTTTCAGCGAAAGATATACAAACACAAGACGAGATAGACTGTACGGAATCATTTAATCCAGAGCGGTCAGGAGTATTGATTTTGTTATGTTCTTGCCCACGAAAAGTATTTAACAAGAACCACAAGAATTCGGAACAATCCTCTAGTAGACTTCAAAGACTCCGGGAAATCGGTTGGTGGAAAAGATGATAAATTCGTACGAAACTGCAGCTGCATGAACAGGTGTTTGAGTTTGGTGAATAAGTGGGAAACATTATATAAAATTAGCTGGAATATAATATTGTTCAAGATTTCTATGAACCGCATTGGACACAACTAGGATCACTAGGAATTTCTTAATACAACTTCAGTGGAGTCACTCACTTGGCTTCCATATCTAGCCTCATTGGAACCAGCATAATATTATTGACTTGAATTCCGAGGAAACTGAATTATGATTCTTCATGAACTGGCATTGAAAATGTTGTTTCCTCATGAAGTGTCTATGCGCTTCCTTCTTCCTATTCTCTTGATATTAGCACCAAGAACTCGAGCTTGGGATCGCACCTTGAAAGATGATGCCCTTGTCATTCTAAGCTCGCACAAATTTCCTGAATACGTCTGAGGGTTGCTCGTAAGGGTGCAGTGATAGCCAATGATGCACAGACTTGCTACTAACCATCTTACGTCTTCGCGGTCAAATTGTCAAATCTGTCCGCTCTAAATGCGGAAGCTAGTGTTTGTCGCCTAGTCGTCAAGTCCTTCTAATTAGTTTTTCAATTTCATTTCACTCTTGATACTGTTCTCTCTTCAGTACCATTTACCCCACCGCTGTCACCAAATGTTATGTGTCTGGAGTCTTAAGTAAGCGTTACACTTTTTGGGTAACTAGCTCCATTAGATAAATCTAAAAATTAAATACACGACCTTAACTTCCTATTCACTTCAGATTATTTCTATTATTATTTATTTTATATGTGTCTTCTATCGTGATTAGTTACGAACATGAATATTTGACGTCATTTCAATGCAAGGGTTCATCAAGGAACCCTGATTTTAATGCTGTACCATTGTTTCAATCAAGTTAGGACATGATTTGGAGGTCAGATAGGCCAGACCACTGATGTCATTACATGTCACCTCCATTTGAATCCAATATTAATCCCATAAGGTTAGATAACTGTATACTTCTTTTTATACAATACTCAGACTACTACACTAGTATTAAAAGTTACTGACGAAGTATTCAGGTCAACTGTAGAAGGTCCTTCATCGCTAACAATGATGGTGCTGTTGAAGTGGGATGATCAAATATTTCTGATGCAGAACGCCAGGAAACATTTTATCAGCAGTTTTATTTTCATTTTCAATGGATTTCTCGATGTCATCCTCAGCTCTCCGTATATACCAGCCCCTACGCTTCAAACACACTTCAAATACTTGACCATTCTGTACAAATAAATGTCATCCATAGAACACACTAGAGTTCATTATTACACAGAGCTGGTTTATGAGCTTTATATATTCTGAATTATAATGCTCTATTTATTGGTGAAGGTGATGTCTATGGCAAATTGAAGATCATGCATGTTGTCTTACTCTTTATGACCCCAGATAAGGGAAGATTATAACCGCAACATCATTTCTTAATAGGTTATTTTATAGGCTGCTTTAATGTGTATATTATATTCTTAGATATGCGAATGGTAGACGATGGCTTTAAAATTTTTTGCATAAGGCCAAATGGAACCGTATTATTATACAGATAACACACATAAATAATGGTCTATAAAAAATTTGACGAGTTTTCAGAACCTCATAAGATTCCTGTCAGTAAAAATTACTGTAGATAATTTTTAACATGCCAAAAAAACTGTTTTCGTGATTTTATTGCTCTAGTCTAGTCTTATCGTTCAACCTTGTCTAACGAAATATGATTGTCTACTTCATTCACATCGTTAGTAACAAAAATGTTGTTCTATGTTTCAACAAACTTGCTGCAATAAAAAATCGCAAAGCGGAATATTCAAATTTAAGTGACCTGACATCAATTACTGTTTACGAATGGATTTAAAAGCAGAATATTTCAAAACCTGTTTAACCATCAAGTAAGTAGATATATAAAATGGTTTTGTGTGAAAGTAAATTGAAAAAATCGTACATTTCGTTTGTTTTCATATACAATTCGTTAGGTGTACTATTTATAAACTATATTTTGAATTGGTTTGGTAAAACGATCGGGTACATTTGGCAACGCTGCAGCGTGGTTTAGAGGGACCCATAGGAATGTGAATTTCACGTGTTGAGTGTTACACGCACAAGTATGTGCTCAAAAAATCGATGGAAATAATAGCAATTATTGAAGTTTTTTATTTCGTTGTTAGCGGTTTATTCTGTAATAGAGGCTGTTACATAAAATCCTGTTGGTAAAAATGGTCGGGTCGGCTTTGATCGCAATTATTTAGTCATTATCAATTTTTGTAAGAGTCACTGTAATTAACTCGATCTAACATTCAGATTTCATTATTCGTAGACAACGATGAAGTCTGTTGAACTGTGTTGAACAATTTAGTCATTATTCTGTAATTTTTGCTAAAGCTATATTTATAGGTACCATGGTGTTTTTTCTCATATAAGCTTAGTAACAGTTACATAGTGATTTTAGAAGGGACTCGTGAACTGAGGATTTTTTTTGAGTGTACAAGTACAGGGTGTTTCAAAATTCAGTACAAATATTTTTGGGGTCAAAATAAGATTTTTTTCTAATAAACACGTGTCCTAAAATTCAAACCCTCCAAGCTACAGACAAAGCGCAGGTTGCTCGAAAAAAATTGTAAATTTTGAATCATGGCAATTAGGGATACTACTCCCGAAGTTATGCGGACGACATAGTAGTCCTCGTACAGGAGAAGTATGCCCAAATAACCTCTGAGCTAATGCAAAATGCACTGAGGACCGTAGAGGAATGGTGCAAAAGAGAAGGACTGAGGGCAAACCCCAGCAAAACCACACTCATTCCCTTCACACGCAAAGTATTCAGGAGGTCTTGAAGTCACTACAAGTTGCTGATCATGTCAAATATTTAGGGCTGTTCTTGGACAAGAAACTAACCTGGAACATGCATCTGCAACATGTAGTCAACAAAAGCAAAGCAAACCGAAAGTCATGCACTGGCTCTACACCGCGATAATAATACCCAGAATCACATATGGTTCACTTTTGTGGTGGCCCAAAATGATACAGGGACAGTCAAAAACCAACCTTGGTAAAATACAGAGGATCGCCTGTCACGTGTGGTATGAATAACACTCCAACCGCTGCTATGGAAATTATCCTAAACCTCCCACCTTTAGACGTCACAGTCATGGGGGAGGCGAGGATGAGTGCAAACAGACTTAAACAAACAGGTAATTGGATAACCCAACCACAAACTGGGCACACCAAAATCATCCATGAAGTCAACATTACCGAACCGGAAATGATATCAGACTACATGCTACCAAAATACTCGTACGAAGAACTATTCAAATCGCAGCTCTAATGGAACAAATGGGACTCAGGAGTAGAATCATCCGGAAACATTATCTGGTACACAGATGGTTCAAAAACAGATGAAGGAACAGGAGCAGGAATAAACGGGGTGAGGCCAAAAGGAACGTAATAGTCCCACTAGGCAACAACACCACAGTATTCCAAGCAGAGACACATGCCATAAGGACATGCATACAGATGAATCGAGACCGTGGGTATGAAAGAGAACACATCCACATTCTATCTGACAGCCAGAGAGCTATAAAAGCTCTGAACTCAATACAGATAAAGTCAAAGCAAGTCTGGGAATTTCTTCAGAGCCTCAATGAACTGTCAAAACGCAACAAACTTACACTTGTGTGGGTGCCCGGACATAGGGGAATTGGAGGCAACGAAAAAGTAGACCAACTTGCAAAGAAAGCATCTGAATAACCATTCACAGGTCTAGAACCACCGTTTGTAATTAGCGAAACCCGATGCGGAAACCTAATCAATGAGTGGAAGAAATCAAAACACCGAACATATTGGGACCAAATCGAAGGGCATCGACACAGCACAGCAATGGTGAGGCAGCTGAGACAAATACTGACGATTGACACACTCAACCTTAACAGATTTTTTTTCTAGTAAACACGTGTCCTAAAATTCAACCCTTTCAAGCTACAAAGCGCAAGTTGCGCGAAAAAAATCTTAAATTTTGAATTGTTTCTACAATCATGCATTAAATGATTGGAAAATTGAAAGGACCTTGGTTTCTTGAACGTTCTATCAATTTATTTCAATGTTGAAAGGTAACTCTAATTCAAGAGAGTGAATGAGGGTTGTCTACAGTTTTTAATGCCATTATTTTGATTTCCGCAAATAAAAAATTATTTGGACATCACCTCTAAGTCGGCTATGAAAAAAACAAAAATTTTGGTCTCCTGCTTTTTGTTGAATCAGCAAACAATTATCGAGGAAATCGCTGGTTAATGAAAGGGGAATATTAAAGTAACTTTAGTAGTTACTCAATGGGCTATGAGTTTTTACTTTGTTTTCCCTTTTGACGTTCAAATTCTAAACCCAGCATTTGATTCACTTGTAAAAAGGCACTGGGGGGAACAACAATTTAAAACTTTCAACTAGCTTGGGGGGTCAAATTACACATTGATGAAAAGAGAATTCAATTCTCTTTTCAACTGTGGCTATTTTTGTTATTTTCATTTGTAAGTATTGACAAGTTGATGTGCCCCCAGAGCCATCTGTCTAGTAATTGCAATGTATTTTAAGTCAAAAAGGATTATCGATAATACCGTAAACAAATTATCTTCCAAATCGAACCTTTAAAATTTATCGAGTAAGGGTACCATTCAGATCCGTACTTTGATATTTTGAGTGAAAAAATCCGAAAAAATTTAGATGGTGGAAAAGAGAATTGAGTTCTCAGTCGCACTGTATAAAACGCAATAAATAACTATTAAAAGCTAGTTCTAAGTGACTATAAGTTTCTGATTCTTCCATTTTAATTAAAGAGGATTTTTTCCACTGATATTAACTCAATCTTTATAATAATGAAATGATTGAAATATACTTGATAATTGATAAATTGATTGGTAAGTGCCATTTAAAATGATTTCTCATTATAGCTGCATCAAATCCTTGTCAAATGAACTAAAAGGCGTATGAAATCTTGATTGAAACACGCCATATTTTACAAGTTGCTAGACAAAAAGTTTTCATCATCTTTGTGATAGAAATCTTTCGATTTCGATGAAATTATTATCAATTCACCATCAGCAGATTTTAGGTGAAATTTTCGCTTGATTTTCAACCGTTTTCAACTATGAATTTGATTGATTATGCGAACTATCATACATAAACTGTCACACTGATATTTATGAACATGACGTCATATGTCCATTACCTGTTTTAATATATTTTTCCCGCTGCCGACCATAGAAATATATATTATATACTTATTCTAGAATGCTAATCTCATATGTCAAAAGTGTTGTAAAAAGTTCGGATTAGTCCGCAATGCACATGTGCGTCATTAGTGTTTTTTGTAACAGGCCCTGTTTTAGTAAAATATTATGGTACTGGTGAAGATTGACAAACGTTGTTAATTCTGAATTTCGGGGAATAAGGTATTGAAAAACTCAATGTACTTATACCTGCTTTTTAGCCGATTTGAATACATCTTTTCAAATATTTATGATACCAAATATTCAACAAAGGCCATTAGAACGTAGAGTACTGTTTATTATTTATCGCTCTGAAGCGACTCATTGATTTTTGTTATCGCAATGACTTTTCAGCTGTAGATAAACTCAACAGAAAACTACGGAACCACCCCAAGTAGTCGGTGCGAATTTCAAGCAGGCACTAGTTTGGAAAATAAATTGAAAGTACAAGAAACTATGAAAATTGATTTCAGCTAATATTATGAATAATTAAAACTCAAATTTGTATTTATAAAATTGGATGCGTCCATATTATAAGAAGCTCAAGGTTTTCTTTTAATAGAACGATTCATGTCAGAATATGTAACTGCATTTAATTTAAATTAAAATAATTTGAAGATAAACATACTATTTCTACGATTAATTCTGGTTGTGTTACCTTAGTGCAATTTCTATAATGGGGGTTTGTGAAAAAGTGAGACCAGAAGCATTTTTCTTATCATCAAAGAAAAGCACTTCCATATTGACACTAATTTTCTAATATTAAGTTTAGTACTTTTTGTAGGAATCAAGAACTAATTCAAGAATAGTCAGAACTTAATTTAAGCGGTGTGGCTAATACTTGAAATTGGACCCCGCACCGTTTTAATGGGAAATTGGCTTTCGGTAAATTTTCTCGAATTTTTTATATATTGTAGAACTCGTTATGCTGATCAATTGTCTCCATTGCGCGAATGCTCTAAATTCATCGGTTCAGATTATACAGGGTGCTGAAGTTGACTTTTTCAAAATTTCAAATGACCATTGTGAATCCATTTCTTCGAATATGTGAACCAACTCAACCATGCATGGATTATTTATATGGCCGATACAAATCCACTATAGAGTATAATAATTCCTGCACATACCCACCATATACAGGATGAGTGCAAGGCTAGCAATTGTTTTTGTGATTTGGTGAAAATTGAGCGGTGGAATTTAATTCATTTCCAGATATTTAGAAGGGTACTGAGAACAAATTCTATTGATGGTATTAGCATCTCCTGAATCGGACTGCAATATTTTACACAAGATGTTTTAGTTCTCTTGAAGCCGCACCCGTCCTGCTTGTTGATATATCCATATGCCTGGAATTCCAAATAACTTGGTAATAAACTCGATCGTTTATGATGAGAGTTTAATCTGCAGATGCACAAAATATACAGGGTCTTTCAAATATAATGGCTTTTGCTGATGAATTCTTTGAAGAATTTATAGGGTTCTGAAATTCATTTTATTCGTACATTTCGATAAACACGTTCTATTCGACATATGTCATCGACATATTTCAAACAATTAACTGAGGAATATTGCAAATGATACGTATAAATCTACATTTAATACAAGTAGTAGAATAACTTGAGTGATAAAGGTAGAATTTAAAAAGAATTAAAATAAAAATATTGAAAGACACAATTGTGTAACAACAACCAATTTCATTATTTCTCACAGAATTTCATCAGATGCTATATTTTCATTTGCTATATAAATGTTTGTGGAATTTTAGAATGAACCATAATCGTCTCCCAACAATGATATGCAAAACTTCCTATTTGCAAAACATATTCAATGCTGGAATTCACACCTCAATGGGTGAATTTATTTTTGTTAATATATTTTAGAACTTACGACGCTGATCAAACTATTGCACAAACGCTCCAAATTCAACAGTTTAACCTAATCTTCCTGCATATGGAAAGGGCAATGTTTCGTAGCCAGCTATGAACAATTTGATGCCCATATATATGAATGTTTTTCTTCATTACGAAAGAATATGGCCCAATAGTGGGTTACTCAAACTTGCCATTTGTAAGCCTATGCCAGAAAAATCGTTAAAATGTTCTACTTGCTCTCACTCTCGTATCATGTATGCTCTACCATATCGACAATATATTTATTTGAAAAGTACTCGCACTTGGGTGGGAGATTGACTAGCTGCTTCTTCAGTTTTGTCAGGACGGCTCTGGTTTGAATCATAATGGCATATTGCAACCACATTCATTTGTTTAACGAATAGTACTGTATTGTCATTTTACAATCATTTCAATAGTGATACCGGAAAATACTCGTTCTTGTAGAGTTCATCTTGATGATCAGGGATTATTATTTCCATTCCTACAGTCAGGCCTAAGATATATCGACAGACCTTATGCTCTGAAAGAACTCAGACCTGCCGCTAAACGTAAATTGAATTACGTAGACGAGAATAGTTTTTCTGACGAAGAATTCAAATCTATTGCCCCGCTCACAAAAGAACAATTCAATGACTTATTTAATCATTGTGTACCTGTACCAAGACAAGATGGAGGTGAGAGAAATATTACCAAAAAGAATTTATTGGCATTCTTATGCAAACTCCGTCAAGGTATTTCTGATGAGTTTTAACTATCATATTCAGTTATTCCAGCCGCCAGGCAACAAGTTTGGTAATATCCAAAATGCGAAAATCCTTGATGTGTCGTTTCGTAACAACTAATAAAGGATTTTCCGCAATATCAAGAGAACAATTCATAGAACGACACGTTAGTGATTTCGCGAATCAGTTGTACAACCCGCAACCTAATGAACCAAAAGCGATGGTATATATTGATAGAACCTATTTGTACATCGACAAAAGTTGCAACTTTCGAGTATTACGACAATCATATTCCCAACACAAAGGAAGACATTTAATCAAACCAGTCCTGATTGTAGGTACTGATGGTTACATTTTGGATATTCAAGGCCCATATTTTGCAGACGCAGGAAATAATGATGCACACATACTTCAAAATGAATTGAATATAGATGTCAACCATATGAGGAGATGGCTTCATCCAGGCGATATTTTTATTGTAGATAGGGGCTACAGAGATGCTCTTCCTCTTCTACAGAATATCGGTATTCGTTTTGAAATGCCTTCAGTTCTACCTCGAGGACAAAAACAACTACAAACTGACGAAGCCAACAAGTCCAGAATCATAACTAAAACTAGATGGATAGTTGAGGCTCGGAATGGTCATTTGAAGACCATGTTCAAATTTTTTTATCACAAAATCGAGACAAGTCATATTAAAAATATAAAATGTCTCTTACTAATTGCAGGTGCAATAATAAATAAGTACCATCCGCTTATTGAAATGAGAGATGCCAACCTAGAATTAGCCAATATGATGTTGGAAAAAGCTAATAAAGTCAACATCGTGCAAGTCAGAGTTGAGGCAGAAAATCTGAATATGAGACGTGGTCAGTGGACATTACTCGGGCAAGATCATTATAATGAATTCCCAAGATTGAATTTACAAATGGTACGAGATTTAACTATTGGCATATACCAGGTAGAATTGGCACCATCGTATATACAAGATACTGTGTTTCATCATGACGAAAATGAATTTCAAATTGATACAAATATGAATGAGCGTGGACTTTTACGAATGAGAATTCATTCAAGGTTCCGTAATGCCATCAAATATCAATTGTTCGTAGCATTTGAAACAGAGATATAGAGGATATTGAACAAATTAATAGTGTTGATGATGTGATTTTTGGGTATTATTGTACTTGTCGAACTGGAGCCAGAACCCTTGGATGTTGTGCTCATGTGGCCAGTGTCAACAAACATGCCACAAATTACCATTTTCGTCTTGAAATGTTCTGCATTGGGGTCTCTTCCTAAAGACATCATCATGCCATTTGTGTCAAGCTATAATAATAATTAGCTATTTTGTTTGCTACTTTGAACAAAGCATAGGTACATAGGTCATTATCTACCAAAAATGATTTATTTCAGGTATTTTTCCTTTATTTCCACACTACAACACTAAACAATTCATTTATTATCTGTAGGAAGAAACGGTTTTATTAGAAAATATCTTAAAGGAATAAGATTAATGCAAATTCACGATTTATGAAAGAACCAAATTGTCTGAAATTTTATTATGTTATAGTGGAAGTTCGTAAAAACGTCGTAGTTACTGGGAAGGATTGACTACGAAAAAAACTGTTTTGTTAGTAGAAACAAGACAAATTCTGGATGAAAATGTATTTATAGGAACTCGTCAACATGTCCTATTATAATCTTATAAGTGCTGGTACATTAGAATGTATACGGGGCCTAGTAAAAAAAGTCGTTTTTCGTGATCTTTTTTCCAGCACTAATCTAGAACCAATAATAAGCTATATTTTGGTAGGTCATAGTTTCAGCCTATTCTAGGTGATAAAACCGTGTTTTGTTTCTTGATAACTCGCTCTGTTCTAAATTCGATTTTTTTCAATTTTGTATTATACCCCTAGTTATACTGAAAACAATTGAGAGATCGTTTTTGACAAAAAAAACAATTTTTATTGCTAACGTTGATTGAACAAAAGATAAGGTAACTTTCGGATGAATTTAGTTGTCCAATATTACCAATGACATATTACGGATAGACTCCGTTATCTACATTTCGAGCCGCGGTCACATTCTAAGCACAATATTTATTGCCGCTTGTTTCGCAGAAAATAGTTGCCAGTCTATCCAAAAGTCGGCAAAGCTGATTTTCTGCTGAATTATCTACTTATATACAATGTATATCAGCAGATAATTGCCGCGAAACAAGTGGCAGTAAAAATTGTTCTTAGAATGTGACTCTGTATTTACCGCAGCTCGAAATGTAAATAACGAAGTCTAATGGTAATATGTCATTGAATATTACCTTTCATTTGGATAAAGAGTGCGTTACATTTTTTCTTAGGTCATTTATAATGTTTTTATTGAATATGTTAAAAAATTTCATTCACACTATTTTAACTATTATATATGGTATTAATTTTAAGTGTACGGTGTAACGATATATCGGGTTGTTGAACTCGTTAGTTATAATTTGTTCTTGAGTTTGCATGTATTGATGAGTTCAATCTTGTTGCTGAGTGTGGTTTGTGTTGTTTACAGTATCAAGCAACTGATTTTGAAAAGTTATACAGTACAATTTGATTTATCGAAAGATTCCCTAAAGTTTTGTTTAATAGACAGTAGTAAATCCATAAATCGTAATACTAAAAACGCAGCATATAAAGTTGACAAAACCTTCATACTCAATAGTGAACATTTTCAAAATAGTGTTTATACAATTAGGTTCAAATTAACGGAATAGTTTTTGAAAACTTTGTAAATGCACTAAGAAAAAATTTAACTCACCCTGTATCTAAATGAAAGGTGATATTGACCAACTGAATCAATAAGAAAGTTATCTTATCTTTTGTTCACTTAATAGCAGTAATAATGGTTATTTATTGTATAAGTGTTTTAGATATCATTTTATTTGCGCAAGAATGTTTAAACGCGAGAGCGAAGCTCGAGCGTTTAAATTTCTTAAGCAAATAAAATGTATTTAAAACACGCATGCAATACAACGTTTTATTCACAATCACATTCATTTAGAATCAGAATCGCGGAAATTTTTCATCACAAAATGATTTGACGTTTTGCTCTGACAGCGGCTGTCACCTCCTCAAAAATCATTGAAATAACATACAAAAATATCGGGAGGTGTTGAATGGTTGCTATGTATTTTCGATTGTTTATCGACTTCATTTGTAAAAAATTGTGAAGTTGGTGAAAATAAGTAAAATGTGATTGATATTCAAGATTGTATTTTTCATTATTCCACTAGTGGAATAAAGTAATTTCATTATTCCACTAGTGGATAAAGTGGTACTTTATACGGTTCATAAGTGTGGATAAAACTTCAATTATAAGGTGATTGTGGATAAATCATTTTTATTTGTAATCAGAAATGACTTTTCAATATTTTGAGTATAGGGATGATCCAAAATTTAAAAAATTCATATTTCAAACAGAGTGAGTCACCAAAAAAACAATACAAGTTTTTATCAGCTAGAATAAACTAAAACTATGATGTCTTGCCAAAATATAAATTGTGGGTTCTGAAATAGTGCTATAATAAAAATCCTGAAAAAAAACTTTTTTGACTACGCCCCGTATAAACCCTAATGTACTGTCATTAATAAAGTTATAATTGAACATGTTCACCAGTTCTGATAAATATATTTCGACTAACAAAACAGTTTTTTCTTTGTCAATTCTACCCAACTACGACGTATTTACAAACTTCGGCCGCTTATATCTTAGAAATGACTCATCCAAAATCATTCAAACTCACACATTTTTTCAACGACTCTTCCCACTATTACACAAAAATTTCAGCCAATTTGACCGAGTGCCAATTTCTTGTGCGGGTTCCTTTAATCGAAATATGAGATAGCGATGCAGACTTTACAGTGGCGGCGATAAGGGGCTCGCAGATCTCGCCGCGCGGGTGGGGGGGGTGGATCAGCTCCAGAAGGGGCCCCTTCGACCTCTTTGCTATTTCCAGATTTTATTGTCACATGTATGAATGTCCCAACAATATTTGGCGGGGGGTGGGCAAATCCTTGTCGCCGCCATGTGCAGACTACGAAGAAATCACTATTATTTTGACAGAAATCATTATAATGATTTTGATAATGTGTGAATATTCTTATTTTGTGTAAAAATCGATACGATGAGTATTCTCATTGAACTCATTCTTGTTTAGTCTGTACTCAAAAATGCGATAAGACGCAACCCATTCCGTTTCATCAAACTTCATCCCATTCATGACTGTATTTATTTATTGAACTCGTCCCACATTCACTTGCAGAGAGACACTTGAAAGGAATCCTCACGACGAAACTCCTTATTCACCATTCAAAGCCTTGTTTTGCTAATATTATAATTAAAGCAGAGACACATTGACGGGTCCGCGGCCGCAGTAAAGCTATCGCATCAGCTAGTACGACTGGTACTTGGTATACGTTTCCTCTTATTTACATCTAATACCGAGGAACTTGTCTGTCAAATATCTGTCTGGTGTTTGGTTGTGTTACCCACAGCGGAGCGGACGAAGGAATTCGCAGCTCTGTTATAAATCCTATTCAATTTATATTATCGTCGATGAGATGCAGCTTGAACCGAAAATTGTCAGAGTAACTCAGGGCTGTGATCAGATTTGGATTACTTTTCCGATAGAGGATGATCAACAATAAGTTAGAGGTTTCTTGGTCAATACGGTGGACTAAGAAACTTTCGCAACCTTTGATTGTATTTTTCCTTTATCTTCAATTTAACGTGAAAGGATATCCTGTAATTTCAAAATGTATACCACGCCGTTACTTTTTACTAACATGCATTAGACTCGTTTCAAATATTACAATTTTGACCATATATTAACGATTTTATCCCTAGCACTATATTTCTGATTATTCCTCCAACAACTGAATTATTTTTTACTTAAAATTTCCTTTTTGTTTCAGGTAATTTTTCAACTTCTCTTTGATACACGCTGTCGCCGTCAATGGGGTGAGTCAAGATGAACTTTATTTGGTACTTGAAACTTACATGGTATAAAACTTTTTCTACTTGAAGATGTGTGACATTATCCCTAATAGCATTTTTTGCAAGTATTGTGAAATTTGTATGTAATATTGAAGAAGGTGCTTTAACGTATGAACTGGCGATCCCAACCAAGCATTGTCAAAAATTGGCTGAAATGTATCCCAGGTGGGTCACATTTTCAAAAACTAACCGCACATACCATTTATTGACTTTTGAAGGAAATGCTGAAGGTGGAACTTACTACGACTATTCTGGTAATTGAAATATTCACAATAAAAGGGAGACTAGTTTGAAGTGGAAGTAAACGAGTTCGTGAGCGAAGTATCACCTACGAGACAGATTGCCCTTTTCTGAAAGAAGTGTAAAAGTATATGTCGAGGTAGTGTTTTCAATAGTATTCCAGCCGAAGGTGAGAATTGTAAATTTCGCCAACCGGCTGTCCCCTTAGGACAACCCTGAGAAGTCTTCGAGAAACTTGTGCGAGCTGGTGACAAGGGCGTCGATATAGGGACAGGGGTTGTAATGGGGGTAATTACCCCTCTTAAGAATAATTATAAAATTGTATTTTTATTAGAAGTTCTATATTATTCTATATTACAGTATGATTTTTTTTTCATTACCAAAACCAAAAATCCTTTGCTCCTTCCAAGAAAAAAAATTACCGACGCCCTTGGCTAGTGAAGACGTTCCCTTACCTTTTCACGTGTGATGCCATGCACAACTACACATATAATTCAACCAAGATAGTCTTAAGTCGATATCTAGACTTTTTTTATTTTTGGTGTACTGAAGTGTTCTTTTGGAGTCAGTTGCATTATTTCATTTATGAGTGAGTAGCCAATGAAAAACCATTTGGAGATCATGTTCAATGTTAGATATACTTAAAACTTAGAATGAATTTTCTGCAAAATGTATTTATAACTCAAGATCGACAGAGCTTTGTTCCTTCCGATTTGTTGATTCACAAACTTTCACTTTTTGAATCACCAACAAGCCAGAGGGTTGTCAGAGACATTAGATTTCAAATTATTGACGTGGTAAAATTTTCAACACATTTTCTCTTATTTTGGAATTTTGGTGCAGAGTAACAGTTGTTTGATTCAGCAGTGTAGCATCTTGAATAAAAATTTTCAATTAAAGAGTTGTGAAACGTTTTCGTTAGCATTTTGCAGTCATCTCAATTAGTTACATATTTACAGCATTTGCAACAATCCTTTAGTAGAAAAAATCACTTTACGCATAACCAAGGTGAGCATCAGCTTGTTAAAAAACAGACTCCGTGACGGTACTATGTTGTAGGAGGGGAGATACCTGTCAGACAACCAAGACTCATCAATTATCCACCGCACTAATGAGTTTTATGGGTTTTCGTTTATATTATAATCACAACTAGAGGCAAACTTCACGAGTTTTGACCGCACACTTTGGTTAAATCAATCTTTATGGGTGTCGTCAGGTGGAGGAAGGAAGTTTTCAGCACTGTCGAAAAGAGAAAAATTTGAAGTTGTCATGAAATGAAAAATAAAAAAAGTCATGTAAGCTGTTCGAAATATTTTACAGCAAAATTATGACAATCAAGAGAATTTAACGCTCCAAAAATATTGGTCCGAACTCATTTGTATACAGGGGATGAAGAGTTCTACTGAATGTATCATTTATAATGTTTCTGTTTCCCAAAAATAATAATTCATAAACTGCAAATCACAGAGAAATTATCGGGTATTGGAGTAAACGTTTGGAAGAAGAAATATTTTAAGAAATAATTTTGAACATTTTCGACATGAGTATTATATTGGGGGTTCATTATGAATTTGGTTTGTCTCGTTATGTAACCTAACATCTTGAGAGAGTTTTTCATAGAATTATTGATGTAAATGTCAAGTATCAGTTTGCTGTCATAAGAGACTCCCAAAAGTCTCTTGAATAGCTGCATTTTTTTGAACTACTCACTCCATTCGACTTTTTGTGACCATCTTATTTCTTGTGAATGTTATGCAATAATATTCACGAATAAATTGCTTTCATTACTATGAGTTTGGGCCCCTTTGTAATTAATCGCAGTCAAAAATATTATAGACATGAATTAAATATGTCTAGTTCATTTGCAGTATTATTAATTGATGAATAAAGTGAGGCGTGCAGACGCGGAGCGATGCAATTTTAGCGGGTGGCGCAGTGGGGATACAAATACTGTTGACATTAAAGACACTTTCGTCCTGACAGTATTATTGAAAAGAAAAGTTATTGGTTCAATTTCAAGTACTAGTGTACATTGCAAAAGAAAACGTACGTGAACAACAAGCCGAGATACTCAATATTTTTCAAGCAAAAGACACTTTGAGAACGCACGAAATAAGTTTTCAGTGCTATCCCCACTCCGCCAACCGCTACAGCTATCGCGATCCGCGCCTGCACGCCTCACTTTATTCATCAATTAATAATGCTGCAATTGAACTAGACATATCCTAGTATTTTTTTATTGAAAATATAGGTATTCAACCTTAATATCCATGAAGGTGATTGCTGTACGATGATTATTGCGACTTCCAAATTCTTTTGAAATAAAAAAAATTATCTCGGCTCCTAGTGATCGTAGATTTATTTTTTTAATGCTTGAAATCATGCTAGGAATCCTTTTTCATAAGTCATTTCTATAAAAACAAAATTAAGAAATTTATTTAGAAATATATTTAGGTAATTTTTTGACCCTTAAAATTAAAAAAATCAATATATTTATTCGATAATATGAAAGAACAACTCTTATAGAAAAAATAAGCCATGAAATGTTACTGAAATCATGATAGGAATCCTTTTTCATAAGTCATTTCTATAAAAACAAAATTAAGAAATTTATTTAGAAATGTATTTAGGTAATTTTTTGACTCTTAAAATTAAAAAAAATCAATATATTTATTCGATATTATGAAAGAACAACTCTTACAGAAAAAATAAGCCATGAAATGTTACTGTAGCATCATTCCCCGAGCAAGAGTAGCCATATTGAGAGAGCATCTTTTTTTGAGAAAACTTCATATATTTTGAAAAATAATCAATATTTATCAATTTGTCAAAAAAATACGGTAAGTAACAAGTTTGAATACCTTACAGTTAACGAGTTATAGAAAACCCGATTTTTCACGGTTTTTCCGATATAACTCGAAAAGTATCAATGATATCGGAAAATTATAGGTGATCCAATTGATAATGTAATCACGATCGAGTCGCATGAAATAGAAACTCATGCTGAATTTCAATTTCCTATACGCTCATATTTTTTTCCCTATTGCTTGGACTAACCATCATGCAGATAGCGTCCACTTGGTTCTATCCATCGTATTCAATTTGTTATATTAAGAAAAATGTTATGAGATAATTTCATAGGCAGTTTCACTGAAATTGATTTTACTTGTTCAAAACAATAATCATTTTGAGAACTGATGTAAAAGATTGCATAAAAAAATTGAGTTGGGATTTTCAAATTCTTTGTTTTTCTTCCTTGATCATTCTCATGACCGTATAAAGATGTTACTTTTTATACTATTGAAATCTTTAAAATGCTGACTATGAGAGAAAGTATACTTATCTGTGTGATCAATTAAAATGTATGTTTAATTGAAAGTAATAGCTTCAACCTTTGACTTACAAGGTTTGAAAGTTTTAATTGCACTTAATTTATTCCAGACGATAAAAACTCGGTTTCTTCATGAAGAGACAAATGAAAGCAATATGCGGATTGAAAATAGCGATTGGAAAATTGTGTGTAAGTCCAATATCACTGTCGGAATCGAATTCTCAGAAGTTCACATGTGAACGAGTCCAAAAGAAAGGAAGGAAACACAGATTCGTTCAACGATAAATAATACTTTCACTTGTTTCTTTGAATAATCAATTACTTCTTGCATTTTACGATTATACGCGATAAATTGATCGCTAAGATAAATATAATATATTCAGTCATTTATCCTTATTGAATTCAAATGATACTCGAATACTTTCTTTCCGCATCAATCATTTCACTGAAATATCAGTGTTTCTTGAACGGTAGAATGACATGCATGCCTTTCGAGATAGTTTGATGATATCAGTGAAATTTATTCAAATGCGAATCCTCAAATATTTTTGGTTCAGATGTTGGTCGTTCCATAACCTAGGGCTCTTTTTTTACCCAGTCTCATAGCATGTTAGAATAGAATGGAATACATTTATTGCTTAGAAAAAACACACAGTTTCATATCAAGAGGTTCAAGGGAGTAAAAAGAGAAAAAATAAATGAAAACAGACATATAAAATACAATAAACGATGATACTCAAAAATCAATATTGGTATTTCAATATTGGCGTGAGATTTTCAGTTGTAATACCACAAGACAGTGAGAATAAAGTGAAAATAATTCGACAGATTTTTCGAAAACTTGTTGCCAGGCAATAGACACGAGAGTCCGAATGGCTCGAGTGGCTATTGCCAAATGGCAACAAGTTTGAGAAAAAATGTGGAGAATTATTTTCTACTTCATCGAACTCTCGTGTGGTATTCGATAGACTATTTTTTGATGCCCCAATCATAGACACATTCTCTATATAACATTTTTATTCATTACAGTTATCTAAATTCATTTTTCCATTTGCATGCAAACTGATGACAGACGTCAAATCAAAAGTATCAGTTGTTGTCACACAATAAAAACAAAATACCACGAATATTCCCGAGGCAATAATCTAAGTAGAAAATTCCCACTATAATAATGTTGTGATTGGTTTGAAAGTACATCATAGCTTTAAATTGATGGTTTTTATTGGTTGCAAGATATGCCGAAAAATAATCGTAATAATTTTGAATTTTGTATACTGGTGAAATAATATTCAACATCAACATCCCAGGTAGCACATAATATCGGCTGAATCCTGGTGTCATATTGGGCCAATATAGATAAATTGTAAGTGAAAAAATGATATTGGTCAAATATGGGTGGATATTCAAAAAACAATATTATATCAATAATATTGGTGAAATATTGGTTGAACCTGTTCTGAATGCAGATTGTCATATGTAATATTGGGTCAATATTGGTAGAAAAATTTCTACCAATATCGATAATACAATATTGTCTACATATTGTTTTCAACATCTAGAATAAATATTGCATTACCATTGGATCAATATTAGTTTAATGATATTTACTAATATCGATAAAATAATATTGTCTTCATATTGTTTTCAACGTCTAGAAAAATATTGCAATCCTCTCATATCCAAGTGTGATGCACATTGGTTGAATATTATTTCGCCAATGTTCAACAAATCTCATATTGGGCCAGTATAGGTTCAATAATATTCACCAATATCGTTAAAACAATATCATATCCAAATTAATTTTGCATATTATTATCAGTGTATTAGGTTTTATTACTTTTTCATAAATTTTATATCCCAGTATTTCATTCCCGTTTACTTTGTTTTAAGTTTGTACTTGAGAAATTTTTATTGTATTCAAATTTTGAAGTGTGTTATTGAAACAGTTTGAATTAATATATTTTTTGTTCTATATGTAGTATTTTTTAAACGAGTATGTACTATATGTACCTAAAAAAATCTAATTGTTGTTTCACGTTCTGATTTTCCATAGTTTATTCGTTCTTTCACTAATTTTTTCAAGTTGACGGATTCGTGCTTTTGATTTTTTCCTATGAAATTTGTTCTCCTTTATTTTTTTCTCATTTTTTTTGTTTCGCCTTTTATATTTATTTTATAAAGCTCTTTTTAATTTCACTCACTCATCAAAAATTATGATGAAATCTACTAGGTACATAAGGAAATCTTTTCAACGGATCCCTTACTCAGTGGAATATGGGTTATGATTGATTCAATTGAACCATTTGTCTGGAAATACGTAGGCTTATCGTGATAAAGGCTTTTTGATAAAACTGATGTGTAGATTTCATTCTCGTTGAATGTTTGTATGAAACTGAATAGAGATTTATGAATACAATAAGCCGAATCACAGGAAGGTTTTATGTTACAGTGTGAATTCACATTTCATTCTGAGATTCAAAGTGATATACCACCGAAGAATTAGAAAGTACGTTTAAATTCTACATTGTTGACTGTGTAATTATATTTCATGTGATTTTACTTCTGGAAATCACAAAATTTACTTCAAATTACAGAAACAGCATAGTAAATTTACACAGCAGATCAAGTACTTTTCCATCAAAAATTTAGTAATTTTCCACAACGAATCGTGTTATTATCCATAACCATTTTATAGATTTTCCATAACAAATCCAGTTATTTGCTATGGCTAACTGCGATTTCACATTACTTAACGTTGGTTACAAAAAGGCCAACGTAAAATTATGTGATTTCACATTAGGTTTTTTATCAGTCTATGTGTCGGATTCTAGAAACTATGACATACCGGAAAATTACAAACGAAACACCTCAGATATAATTATACAGACTAGTGGTACAGGTATAGGTAAAGTACAGGTACAGTAATAATGGTCTGTAAATCTAATTATAAGAATTAATATAATACTCATTTGAAGCCACACTAGTTATATAAACAAACAAAATAAATATTCCCTCTACTATAATCAAAAATTGAATATAAGGAAATCAAAAACTATAATTTATTTATTATTATTTATTATAATTGTCTGAATTAATACAATTTTGATATGGGATGTCTTTAAAATATAAAAATTATTAAAGGTAGCCTTCTTGGCTGTATTGCCTCCGGAGATGTGGAGGAAAATTCCGTTGATATTAACATTGAAACACATTGCAAATCTACCCAGTGTCATCCTGCGTTCCCTTTCTGGCTAAAAATTGTTTCTCTGCTGTTATTTCAACACCATTCTTCCGTAGAACGTGAAGAATGGTTGTACTTTAATAAGCATCCCAGCAAGATTGAAAAATATCTTCATTTTAATTTTACTTGAAGAAAAGTTTCATGGAGATACCAAGAAAACTCGTTTGTTGTGGTAATTTAAACAAATCCCTAGTCATAACTTTAAATTCACAAAGTTAATTAATTGAGAGAATTAACTATGGTTTCGTCGTTGATTACTCCGTGAGTTTCTGATACCAACACATTGGCGTATCTTGATAAGTGAATCAAAGTGTTTAAATGGCTAGTAATATAGAGATATTGAAAATTTAATAGTTAATATCATCAATGGGAATAGAATAATAGTTATTTATTATACAAGGGAAAAAAGTATTAGATTTTAGCTCGAGGTTGTGTTGTCTCCCGACGCGAAGCGGAGGGAGACAAAAAACCAAGGAAAACTTCAAAGTAATCAAACATCTGTCAGTTTAATTCTGTGATTTGATTTGAAAATTGCGAACTCAGTAATTGTTTAATAGTTATTTTGAATAATATAAAGTTGAAAAATGTCTGATTCCGAGTTTTCTCTGACTCCACCGGAGTTGGTAGAAGCAGCGAAAGTAGCGTCTCGAAAATGATTGCCAGCTAAATCGCGGAAAATTTACGAAACCGCGTATTCAAGATTTATGGAATGGAAGATGAGAAAGACATGCAGTTCTTTCTCGGAGACGGTGTTATTGGCTTATTTTTCGGAACTGGCACAACAACAAAAGCCATCAACAGTGTGGTCGAATTATTCAATGATTAAAAGCATGTTACGATCCAATAATAATGTAGACATTTCAAAATATTTCAAGCTGATTACATTTCTGAAACAAAATGGGAAAGGTTACACGCCCAAGAAAGCTGCGATTTTTACGAGTACACAAATTAGTGATTTTTTAAATAATGCACCCGGTGAAGTTTATTTAATGGCCAAGGTTTTTGTTGTATTTGGGATTGCAGGAGCTTGTAGAATTTGTGAAATCAGCCAGGCAACATTAGATGATATCGAAGATTCGGGAAAGTTAATAGTTGTGAAACTGAAGCAAACAAAGAACGATGTAAACAGAAGATTTGTAGTAACTGAAGAATATATTAAATTTTACCGAATGTACATAGCCCTTCGTCCAGCAGCAGCAAAGGATCGCCGCCTGTTTTATGCATATCGCAATGGAAAGTGTATCAATCAGGTTGTGGATAAAAATCAGTTTTATAAGGTACCTGAAACAGTAGCTAATTTTCTTCAACTTGAAAATGCTAGCTCATATACAGGTCATTCATTTCGAAGATCGTCTGCTACACTTTTAGTTGAATCTGTGGGAGATTTGATGTCACTAAAGAAACATGGCGGTTGGAAGTCATCAACGGTTGCTGAGGGCTGTGTTGATGAATCGGTGGCACACAGGACAGAAATTGCTAATAAAGTGTACAGAACGTGTGGCAGTGCTGAAATAACACCCGATTTGCGACCAGGTACATCAACGGCAGTTGTGTCCATGTCAGAAAAAAATATTATTTCATCACAAGAAAATCCGACTGTTGTACCGAATAGTTCAAGGAACATGTCATTCATGCAATGCACATTCAATAATTGTACTTTTAATATAAAGGAAATGTAACTTATGTTCTATAAAATATTCTAAACTTAAGTATCTTCCTTTATCTATGTGTGAATATGTCCAGGAAAAAAGTACTCACTTTTTTCCCGGGGAAAAAAGTAATTCTATGAAAAGTTATATTTTGTTACCTGGCAACAGAGATAAAATTTCAAATTTTTTTCCCGTCACAGATGATCGAGATATTTTAACTCGTGAGTGAGCGACCATTAATCGCATTTTAATATAGGAGTTGATTACAATACTTTTCCGTCGACCTGATGGTAGTATGAAAAAAAAAAGTTGAGAAATTTTCGTGGTTCAGGATTCGAACCCCCGATCTATACATCCGGATTGTCTTCGTTCACTCGCATTTCACCTCTGCGCTACGGAGCCCATGTATAAAATGTCGCGTTTTGATGAGTTGAGTATTTGCTACATTTTCCTAAATTACTTGCTATACATAATTATGAAAATAATTAATTTTTTATAGAATTTTCTGCTTTTATCAGGCAATAAATTTAAAGCTGCCACTTTAGCGGTTTCCGCAACATTTGGCGGTGTCAACGTGAAATTATCTTCAATATTCATTATTTAGATTGGAAAATTATCTGTCAAAACTTTACAGCGCACATAAAATCTGAATCCGTTGATGTCTGGTTGCCATGCAACGCGCAAAATCATGCATTTACAGAGAAATCATTAATAGGGGTCGATTTCGTTTGCATTGAAGGATATTAAACAGACATGTTAATACGAGGTCGGCGGAAAATATAATTTATTAATCCGAAGATAACACATCGCAATAAATATAAAAACCACTTTTTTATAGATTAGAAAAAAACAATTCAATACACATAAGTTTTCATCGTTAAACTAGTAGTAATTGGTCATATTAGGTTTATGTTGAGTTTTTCAGACAAATGTAATAATAGGATTTCCTCTTGTGGTGAAACAAACCACAATGATTTTGCTTAAAGATTTTGTTTTATTGTTTAAATGGAAAAAATGTATTATGCCATTTGACTCTGTAAAAAACATTGGTCAATCATTCAACTCGAAGACTATGTGTACGTACACTCAAATAATATGTTAGTTGAATAATAATTAATAATTCACATACGTTTATTCTCATAATTATGTTCATTGATATAATCGAACAAAAATCTTTCAAGTTTGCATTTCAATTTACTGTTCTTCAATCGCTTTAATGAGGTGGTTACCAAATTATTTTAGTGCAAAATTGGTATTTGAAAGACCATGATACCGCGAGCCTATTTTCATGTCTGATATTCATGTTATAAATGTACGGTTTTTTCTTTATATAATTAGTCACAATTCCGCGTGGGAAAGTATACTAATTTAATTACAACTGATATATGTTTTGTAATTTGTTTATCAATTAGGTAAGTCGGATTATTCAGACTTTTTCAATATTTATGATCTGTGATCTGATCGCTCTTATGAAATACTGAATATAATTGTTTACATTAAAACAACCAACATTTCTTGTAGAAGTTATAGATTTGAGTACAATCCAAAACCAGTTATTTTCAAGACTTCATATTGTAGAATTATAAATGTAATGATGATAATTTTTGCGAAGGACTAAAGTGACAAATTTACAATCAGGTTTGTTTCTCACAACTGAAGTGTTAATTTTATTTTGTGAATGTAAAATTGAAAATGTTCGTGTGTGAAATGTTCAATTTCCATTATGTATACTGTAAAGTCACAGTATTTTAATCAGATATTTACAACGTGAGTTTTCAATTTTACAATTCAAACTTGTAAAATCTAAAATTAAAATTCACAAACGCATAACTCTAAATTGCAACAATCCACCCCCATGAGACCTTTGCATTAATCTCATTCAGGGTGTGTCATATACAGAAGAATACGTGATAGATATAGATTGAAAGAGTAAAATCGGAATGAACATTTATCATTTCAAAACACAAATTCAAGAAGAATAAAATAACAAAAATAAATTCACACAGTTTGATAAAAAAGGCGAATCAAGTGATATTTCTTCTCAATGAAAGATAAACCCGTAATATTTTATAAATAAATCTATAATTAGGATGAATATTGAAATAATATCTTTGTACCGTTTTTAAAGTTGTACATTGTCTTTTCGGCTACATAATTAAATTAACCAAAAAATCCATTAATAAGTGTCTCATATATGTTAATTTAACCCACGCACAGGTATATTCTTCTGTGGGAATTTTATAATTATTCCACATTTGAATTGTGAAATTCGTAATTCTGTATATTTTTTATGAATAAATATTAGTATTAATATTATTAGTGATAGACACCATCTCGTTCTGAAATTGACAATAATCACTTCAGATTTTCAATTTTAGATTTGCAACACGTTCAGGTTATTGAATTAGGTGATCCCTAAAAAAATCAAAAACAACATTAATGTATACTCACCTCAATAAACATTCAATCGTACAGAGCAACACACAGTAAAATACCGCATTCCGATAATAGCACCCTTCACTGAAGTTGTTTGCTTGTTGACCAAGGGGTCGTGATGATAGGCAAGCAAATTCACATCATCAATTCATAAATTTAAATCTACTGTGGCAAAAAAGCAATCTAGCGTGTAAATTTCGAGTAGCTTGAGTATATTCAGAAGAATTTGAATAATATTGTGAATATTTTTGCAAGACGTATATGAAATCATATTGAAAGTTTGTAAAATTATATCAACTTTTTTGTAGTTTGAAGTTTGAATTCATTTATTTTGATTGAACAATGTTAAGTTCAGTTAGAGTAGAGCATAAGTATTTTCATTTAGCTCTTCTTCTAAGTATATTTCAAAGATTCCTCGTAAATAATAATCATATCAACGTATTTTTCAGCAGTTAACAGACTTAGCATTTTTCCACAAAATTCGCTATCTTGCAATATCTTATTGAATTTACTTTAACAAGTGTCAAAAATGTGTTTTCGACGATTTTCAATGTAACAAAATTTAACTAATTTTAAAAATTAATTTTCCCAGCTTTTAATCAATTGATTTAAAATCGAAAAATGCGGCGAGTTTAGAATTAGACATTCTACAGAATAAGTAAAAAAATATACAGGGTGCTATTTAAAATATTACAGTAACCGGGAATTTTTAAGGGTAGACGTTCGTAATAAAATGAAATTGCGCAGTAATTTCAAAGTATCCTCACAGCTAGGTTAGGAACTAGAACCTGGCTAAATCAGTTTGGGACACACTGTATTGAATCCGACCATCAATGCCATCTTCGGTAGGTTTCACTATAATTTCAGAAAGAGTCGAAGTTTCACTTTAATTGAATAATGATTTAAATATCCACATTTGAAATTGATATTCTTGGTAGTGTATACCAACCCAAACTAAGTGTCGTTACCCCTCAAATCTCCGTCAGTTCCTGGATCGTCGACGTGAACGTACTACAAAACCCTTTCGAGCCTGGAGGGTCCACAACTTGATCGTATCACACGCACTTTACTCTCCACTCAACGCCACTGGAGCAACTTGATCTTGAGATGCATTCTTCAGAAATTAATTAACTTCTGAAAAAAGTGCAGAACGAGTTCATCTTACCTGAGGCCACAAATATTAGGATTATGTTAGTCATCTACCTTCATTTTCGTTCCTTTATTTTTGTTGGGGGTACGAGGCTTATAAGACATAAAGAACTACCTCCATAAATAAATAAATGATATCGAATTACAAAGGTTTTTATTGCTATAATCCTCCTTGTGGTATAGCTTCTCGACTTTTGGCACGCAGAAACTGGAATGTTGTCATCGTTGTGTTCATTCTTGAAAAAGTTTCCATGATCAATGCCGATGCATTTAGTTTTTAATTTAATGATTAATTATTGAATTGTAGTTATTTTTGCAACTCCAAGAAGAAGTAAATGATGTAAAGCTAAGTGATATAAATACAAATGATGTGGACGAACATTTTTAAAATCTCTTCAAGAAAATCAGGAAAAATCATAGAGAATCATAAATTCACAAATATAAGACAAAGTTACAAATGTATGTCACCAATACTACTGACCATTCGCGTAAAAAAGATGACAAATTGTGAATATTTCTAGAACATTATGAAAATCCTAAGATTGTCCTTTTTACTGAAACCCGGCTTGAGTTGCAAGAATCAGTTCATTCATCTCACTACTTAATTTTAGCTATGTACGACAGAATGAATGTCGAACATAATGGAACAATTATTATTGTAAAAGAGACAACTAAACAAATTTATAGATAAACATCATTCAGTCAACGATGACATTCTTGAACGAAGATCATTTGAATTCTTAATAATTTATAGTAAGAAACTCAATCTTCATATCATTTGTATTTAGAGACCTCCACATCATCAAATGTTGATAGGTTTTTGAATAAATTTGAAGCACTTCTATGTTAGCTCCCCGTTAGTCTTTCATAGTATTTACTGGAGAACTCAATATCAATTTTGAAAACGAAAATGCTTTAGAGACCGAAAGATTAACTAATATTATGTCATCTTTCAATGTTTCAATGCATGTAAACATTGTATAATTGACTACGTTTGGAGTAACATTAGCAATTTTGATTGTTATATCAGTTGGTTTGTCTGACAATGAAGAAGTTAATAATCGATGAAGTTCCTCAGGTTACAAATTTTGAAATAGGACGATTGTTCAGTACAATTAAATTACAGACGAATGTACAAAAAAGTAATTTAGAAGTAAACTGAACCCGTCACACTTTGACATGACTAATATAATGAACATTGCTACTTGTATGATACATGAATTTTAGAACTCAAAGAAGTTATTAGTGATATAAAAAATAAATGCACTGCTGGGATAGATGGAATATCGGTAAAGATATTTGAAAACCTTCCTGATGCAGTACTCAGCATGCTATGTAAGCGACAGTATGAGTTTCAGATCAAAAAGAACTCAAATGATATTGCAGTATTTTGTTCTATCAAAGGCATTCCACTGTAACAATTACAGAATAGGGGAGAGTAGTACACAATGAGACACAATTGAAAATAAATGCAATAAATTTCAACCTAACTTTATTAATGCACTTCAGACGATACAGAGCGTAAGTACGAACATTTATTCAACAAATTTCAAGCTTTTTAAAATAATTGGAACATAAAGACAGATTTTGAAAAAATAAATAAAAAGTGGTGAATAGTGTCTCGGTGTGGACCAGGTATGGTACAGTATGAGACACCGAGTGGTACACTATGAGACTATTCAGCGGACGTTGTACGTACGAAATGAAATAGGAAATTTCACAGTACTCGATGAAAGCCTTTTCGATTTAATATCTGTAGGCGAAGGAAGAACAAGTTCTATGTCCCTACTATTCACGGAATGCACATATGGAACATTCGGGAATATAAAGCAACCTCCAAGTTTCTCACTTTTTCTCATGTAAGATATTTCATAGTCACCCTCATCGTCCACATCCGACAAAAGTTTTCCAACATAAAAAACGTTGTTAGGAAACTTTACCAAGGCGAAATCATTTTTTTCCCCAGTCTTATTATAGTCTGGTTGCAATTCTTCATCCTCTGGAATCCAGCCATCACCATCGGAAGATACATTATCGATCTCCAAGTCATCATCATCAATGCTGGAATCACTAGTGCAGTCATTTTGATCCAAATTATTCCTCTTTCTTTTATTACGTGCATCTTTGCTGGAACTTACTTTCTTCAAGCTGCTTGCCCCTAATTCTTTTTGCAATTTTTGTGTTGTTTTTCCCAATTTCTTTATTGCTGCTTCTGCTGCTTTTTGTTCAATGGCTATTTTTTCAGGAGTATCAGTAATGATAGTACTCCGTCCTTTTGTTCTAGGTTTTCTATTTGATTTCCTAGGTGCGGCTTTTGGATAACCTCTGATTAATTCGGGAGTGATTATGGGAGATTGTTCTGTTACCTGTTTTTGTAAATTTTTGTTGGTTTCTCTGAGTTTTGTTAATTCTTCCGATTCGGTAGTCGACGAAGTAGATGGTTGTTCTTCAGCCGTCGAAGGTGATGCAGATGGTTGATCGTCTTGTAGTAGTGGTCTATCAGTAACAGCAGATGTTAAAAAATCAGCCTCAGTGAAAACTGTATCATCGAACGGCCATATTCCGGCTTTTCTGAAACCCGCCATAATATTAGCAGGTGTGAATGCTTTCGCATGAGCAATGCCCACACACTCTGCTATTTCATAAATATAGACTGGTACACCAGGGTTTCGAAGAAGCCAATTATCAATTGCCGAGTAATAATATGCTTTGAATGGCCCAAAAACAGCAAGATCTAAAGGCTGCATTTTATTACTACTATGTGGGGGTAATGTCAAAATGGAAACTCCATTATTTCTGGGTAAGTTAACAACTTCTACTGAAATATGACTTTCATGATTGTCGTAAATCAATAGCGAAGGATTCTCTTTGGAACTTCCAGAGTGTTCGATAAAATGTTCTAAAACTTGCACGAACAACTCAACGGTCATCCAACCGCTAGGATTCGCCAATCCTAGTGTCCCTGGTGGAGCTCCAAGTATCATTCGTTTTTTATAATTCTTTCTATGATAAACCATCGCAGGAGGAATATTATTTCCAGATGCCGAAATAATAGCGCACGTCGTAACAAGAACTCCTCTTTCTCCGCTTGTGAAGTGACTGATTTGTTTGACTCCTTTTGCAGCCACAACTTTCTTGGGTTTCTGCACAGTCGTTGTACTAGTTTCATCAAGATTGTATATTCTTGAAGGATTTTTTAATTTTTCGTTCTTCTCTAGGATGCTTCTTAGGTTTGAATAAAATGTCTTCACGTTGAACTCATTAAAGGAAGTAAGTCGACTAAGACTGCACTGCTCTGGCTGACGAATACTCAAGTTTCCACGCCGTTTTCTGAACGATCTCAGCTACTCACAACCAGCAATTTTATTGGCTTTCCAAGATTCCGGTATTCTGCGGTTGTTAGCTATGGCAAATTAATATGCCAATTTTTTAACTCCTTCTGTCGTGAGTCCATAGGCCATTTGGGAACAAGTTATTATATATTCTGCTAACATTATTTCATCCTCCTCAGAAAAGACTTGTCTGTTGGCATAGTTTGGTTCCATACGGACGTTTTCACCTGGTTTATTTTTCGCTCTTTTAACGTGCCTTCCCAGTGTCTGAAATTTGATCCCACAAATTTTGCCAGCTTGTCTCAAAGAATGATTTTCATCTAATATTAGTCTTACTGCTCTTGCCATAGCTTCCTTCGACGTGGCACCAATTTTTCGTTCTACTTTTCTGCGAACCATTTCTGAAAAATGAATAGAAACAGTAGTGGTACACACTGAGACACAGTTGGTGGTGTCTCAGTGTGTACCATTGGATATGTCTCACTGTATACTACTAGCAGTTATAATATTGAAACAAAACAAAAACTGAGAAGCCACAAGATATTCAGAATGAAATCATTTTGAGGTTATATAGAACAAGAATTTACGTATCATATGAAATAATTGAACCTCCAAAATATTTCGAGCCTTTTAATACAGAACGTTCAAATCAGAAATACTGAAGTACACAACTCACCTCCAAA
Organism: Chrysolina oricalcia; assembly: GCA_944452925.2. Lineage (NCBI taxonomy): Eukaryota > Metazoa > Arthropoda > Insecta > Coleoptera > Chrysomelidae > Chrysolina > Chrysolina oricalcia. The sequence continues at coordinate 13,403,995 of OX101827.2, forward strand.
TATACACTTTTTGAATTAAACTCAATTACAATTGGAATAACTGCACCACTGCTTCAGTGTATGTTTAGTTTTAAGGCAGGTTCACTTCGGCTACCACGCAGTTGGCTTAATATGGCGGCAATTTTAAATATTCTGACTGTCTCACTGTGTCCACTGTACCACTGTGTACTACCCTCCCCTACTGCTAAAAAAATTAAAGTAAATGGGTTCAGGGGTACTACTTTGAGGTTGTTCGTATCATACCTACCAATCACTTTGTCAAAACACCCGTTATTCACATCCTATCATATTTTCTTTGGTGTTCCCCAAGGTTCAGTACTTAGTCATGTGCTCTCTATCTCTACAACTATTCTCTCCTTACAATTATTTTCTGTCGTTGTTTTCTTGAAAATACTATTTTTTCTCGATCTTCATCAGACAAGTAAACTCACTTCCTCTTTCCAAAAGTAACTTGAAGCGATAGAGACTGAATCAGCCCCGAAAACTTATTGCACGAGCTTATTGACTACAAAAATGAGTGAAAACAATAATAAAAAACACATATCTTTCGAATTCCTGATACTCTACAATTATTTTGATTTTTAATTTGATTTAAATTTCATTCAAATATTTTCACATCCATTTTTCATCCTCTAATATATTTAAATTTTACAAACAACAAACAAATTTTAAGATAGGTGTGCATTTTTGCAGTGTCTCACGTACAAACTCTGCCTTTGTAGTAGTCTTCATTTATAGGTGTGCATTTTTGCAGTGTCTCACGTACAAGCTCTGCTCTGCTCTGCTCTTCATTTGTTGTATCAGTTTATATATTTTGCATGTTTGATTCATTGCTATTGTATGTCACCATTTGAGCTGTGTATATTTTTAGCTTTTCGTATACCTACTCTATAATATTTTATATTTTAATTTTATAAGAAATTTTCAGATAAGTAAGCTTACTTTTTATGTCTTTGCTTTGCTTGTACTCATATTACATTGTATACTTATATTTTGTAAAACAAAATATAAGTATATAAAATTATCTTATTGTAAAATTCACCCACGCCCACAGTGGGATCGTTATTTATTCCTTCCTTTCTATGCTTGCCGAAGAAAAAGTAATATTAATGTAAACGAATGGTTGCTCGAAAATTACTTGAAATTAAAGTTACAAAAAACTAAATGTGAGATGCAACAAACATACCTACCTCAAAAAATAGTACACATGTTAGAAACAATAAAATTTCGAAAAAAATTCATTATTAAATGTTTCAAATTATTAGTAATATTTATTAAAATAAGATAATCAGAGAACTTATAACTTGAGAAAAAAGATAATTACCAAATTGAACTATTTAAATCAAACACAATGAATAAAACCGTAAAATAAAAGTTAGTATAAAAACGTCTCCTACTGTAAAACTGTTTGAAGTCCAGATTTAAAAATAGTAATTTACGTAACAAGTCCGGAAAATACTGTTTTTTTGGACGAGTAGACCAAATTCTAGGACGAGCGTAAGCGAGTCCTGGAAGTCTACGTCCAAAAAAACTGTTTTCAGACGTGTTGCGTACACTATTTTTTCGGCAACCATGTAGAATAACAAATCAATGAGACGCATTTAGTCTAAGAGACGAAGAGAGGTCGACTTTCACCCATCTGTTAACCGGATGAAACGATTCCAAATTTGAATATTTGGAACATTTAAGTTCGAACAGAAGATAGGTACCAACAGAATCATTCTAATTCTTATTTATATTAATATTTGTATTAAAATTCGAGCACTTCCCGGCCTGGTCCGGGAAGTACGTACTCCCCGGACTAGGCCGGGAAGTGCTACTTTCCTAAAGAAAAAGTGTCCGGGAAGTGAACACTTCCCGGATGGTTGCCGAAAAAAGTTTTTATTTCATTTCATAAGTTGAATGGAAGAGCATAGGGTCTGATTACTGAAGTGACAAGATCAGAACTTGAATTCTGACTTTTGACACAAATGGAGAATAATTGGATGGCATTATGAAAAATTAAGTTCATGTGTTATTATTAAGTTCTGTCAATAAAATCTGTCACTATTATTGTACGCTAATATGTTATGTAGTATTTGTTTTGCTTATAAATTATTTTCCATTACAACTCCCAAGCCAATCAAGGTAAAATTTGATAACGAATGCTAGGTCGAAGAGAAGAATGTTAGGCAGCCTTTAGGGTTTTGATAACATAGTCAACCAAATTCTTTTTCTCCGTTTAGCCATGCTTCCAACCGCCAACAATAATAATGTCATTATAAACATAGTTTTCAGTGTATTTTCAAGATGGCTTAGATGTGCTTCATTGAGTTCATTTTTGAAAATTTCTTAATGAAATTTGTATTCACTTTATAACTTCAGTGAAGCTCCTTATGGTTGATTCAAATAAGGTGATGTTAATTCTTACTTATAAATTTTCTTCTCTTTTTATAAATTAATAAATATTAGCAGTCAGATCAGATTGAAAGTCAGCCGCTTCATCGATTAAGAATTTTTCAGTTGTAACATTCAACATTGCTTAGATGAAGATAAAAATCAGTGGGATTCTTTCAAAGTACATTATCCTCTGACTCAAGTCATTGAAGCCCACCGTACAGCTCTTCTTGGTAAAATGAATGGACAAATAGATTACCTTTGCCGAACATGTAGGTACAGAAATCCAAGAAGGACAAAGCTAGATACCACTTTTTCCAACTGAGATTACCGCCTCAAAATATTTCATCGGCACGATGAGATTACTTCTAGGAGCAAAACAATAACACATAACGTCTTTGGTTTGCTTCAGAATGCAGATCGCTTCCCATTTGAAATGTGAACTCATTTCAGCGCCTAACTAGTATATACCTACGTTAAGCAGCGGTGCAGATGAATGTGAGCAATCAAATATCGTCATATTGTGTGGCGTAATGGGCGTACAGCTTTGTTCACACAATGTTGTTGAACCTTTCACTTTAATATCATCGAGATTTTGACGCGCAGAGTAATATTTTGACACAATAAAAAGTGATGTTTCGTTGTCGTCTAGAAGAATGTTGATGTTTATTTCGGTATAAATTTGCATCATTCTTCGACTAGATATATGTACTATGTACGTGGTACGTACTAACAGAAAACTGTCTACAATTGTTTTAAAATGTTTAAAAATGTTAAATGTTAAAATGTTTCAAATTATTTCAAAGTATGATATCAAATCAAAATATGCTTAAATGTCCAAGAAACGTGAATTCCTATTGATAAAGCTCGGGAGATAGGTATACAAAATACATGGTAAACGGTAAAAGTACCCCCGAAAAAAAATACGGAAAAAATCCCGGAACAAAAACTCGGAATAAACACCCCTGAAAAAAAAAACAGGAAAAAACCCATATTTAAAAAATGGTGCAAAACCGACCGACGTTATCAATTTCCATGCACCTAAATGTCATCGTAAGGTTAGTTTGTTCTGTTTAGATCATACTACAAAATTACCCCCCATAAAATATATTTTCACAAGAAAAAATGGTACAAAACCTACCGTCTTAATCAATTTCCACGCACTCAAATGTTTACGTAAGGTTAGTTCGTTCTTGTTAGATAATACTAAAAAATTACTCACCAATCGTATCTTCAAAATGTTCGTAGGGTGTTTTTTTCCAGAAGGTTTTTATTTTGTGGGTTTTTTTCCGGCTGGTTTTATTCGAGTTTTTTTTTCCGGGTTTCTTTTTGGGGTTAATTTTTTGAGGGTTTTATTTACTAGATTCACAATATAGATATAACCAAATGAAAAAAATTTGAAATGTTCGCCAGGCAAGAAAGAAAAAACAACAAATGATTTATGAAAGTCAGAGATAGTCAAAATTTAAAATGGTTGTCCTATTACTAAAATGATCATATAAACATACAAAAATCGTCAGACGACAAAACAACAATAAAAAATAATTGTAAGAAAAGAATGATAGTTGTAGATACTGTTTAGTTGTCACAGTCAAAATATAGAAAATTAAAATTAACTTAAATAACCTTATATTAAAATGAACAAAACATTCAATAATGCACTTTTTGGGATTGGTGTTTTGTACAGTTTGGGTGACAGGCAAGATAACAGTATTTTGAAGGGATATTCGATCAGATAATTTCAGGAATGAATAGACCAAGTATAACTTTATCCATTTTGTCATAATGTGATACAAGAAATTATTGTATAACATAAACAATAATTGTTCTACTACACAACCATGTAGAACTGCATAATACGACTTAAGCTCACTTCAGCAATCTTTGTTAACTTTCGTGTTTGGATATCTGTGAGTTCATTTTTTATCCAGGTGAGAAAATATTCCTTTATCCCATATTTTTACATATAAATACTAATTTATCCCTATCTACAGTTTCAAAAGCTCTTTTGAAATTCACTGATTTTTATGAAATATAATAAACAATTTTCAACAATTAGGAGATGGTTGAGTGGTCTTATTTCCTCCACTGCATGTGGCTTACTAACTTTTGAGAGTTAACCGATAGTACCTACTACACTTTAATGTACTTGGCAGGACGCCAGTTTAAAAACACTTATTGAACTCGACAACGTCAAAAATATCTTTCAGTACACGTCTTCTTGAGTTGCCTTCCTTTCAAGAATTAATGCTTTTCTTTATAATCTACGCAGTTGAATTGTTTTAAATATTTTAACATCCCTGTTATTGTTTATTACTTCAATTTCAGTTTTGTTTGGATTGGGATGCTACTAGCTATATCATTAATGTTATGTAAATAAAATTTATTTAAATATTCATTGGAGGGAACATCACTGTCAACTATTTCTGTTGAATTATAATCTACTTCAGCATTTTTTATTTTTCACAAGTTGTTTTAATGTACGCTAGATTTTTTTAAATTCCACTATGACATCCACCAATAAAGCGTTAGTATATTAATCCTTCTGGACAAATTTGATTTGTCTATTTTTTAAATTTAGAAATCTGCAGGATTATTCATGAACAATGTTTTATATAGTAAATCCGTCTCTTTTTATGTATTTGTCTAACTTCTGTATCAATCCAACCACTGTAATTGCACCATGTTAACTATAGTTGATTCAATATTTCAAGATAAAATGTTGATATAGATCATGATAGGGCCCTTCATATTCATCAAAATAACTCCAAGGATCCTGGGTTCATGGTACATTCCTTAATGATTTTCATAGCTCTGAAGACTTCCAATTTCGAATGGTTGCGTAACTGAACACGATTTTGAGAAGCCTCATGTTACAGAAACGCATGTTTGAATTATGGCACATAAAATAAAATTACAAAACTTCAGTTGGTCATAGATATCGAGAAACTCTACCGTAATTAAGAATGCATTTCAGTAGCATGGAGATCGAACCCAGCATTACCATCGACTGGTAGGCATGACGATAAGAATCTATATGCTCTGTCAAATGTTTAATTTGTTCAGAGTATTTATTAATGTTCTATATTTATGATCCCGAACCGCCCTTATCCCGAACAACTCGATAAATCTGATCCGTAGAACGAATAGACGGCCTAATATACATTATCTTCGTTTGTTCCTCCCCTATCCGCAACAGAGAATGTTAGAAAATGGTAAACGAGTCAATCGACAAGTGCACCGCGGATCATTTGAATATTCTATTGGGAGTGGCTATCACTCCAGAGGTTCGGCAAATTACCCACTTCTGTTGAGTCTTAAGGTTTCCACAAACCAACGCGGGAACGCGGGAGCGGGAGCGGGAACGAAATGAATCCGAGACTAAATTCTATAGTAGAACACACCGGTGTGATTATTCGTATTCCGAAATGCATACAAGCAACGAAATATATATGGTTTGCTACGTGTACCTACTGTTTTTCAAAAAATTCGCACGGTTCCTAAGTTCCGTCTCCGCTCTTGCTCCCGCGTTTCCGCTTTGGTTTGACGGAACCTTTAGTGTTTGTTCCTGGGAAAGTACAATAGAACTACAAATTTTATAAAAAAATTCGGATTGTATTCCAGTTGATAACGCCGTTTTAGACTTGACAATAAAAATACATAAGTAGGTTAGAATATGGCAACTACCGAATTTATTCGAGAAAAACCTATGTTTCAAAAAACGAACAATGACAGTAGATGGTAAGGAATGTTGTAAGATATTCATAGAATACGGCTTACAACAAGGCACTATTCTGGTGCCCATATTATTTAATATGTAGGTGAATAATTTATTCAAATGAAACAACAGTGGGCATAATAAGATATGCTGCTGTATTTTATTGAGCGAATTCATGAGAAAACTTGAAAGCTAAGGTCGAAAATAACATCAGAATTGTAAAAGAATGATTCGATAACAAAGTATCAAACTAAACAAAACAACATTCTTAGTATTTAGCTGCAACGTGTCAAATATGAAAAAGCAGATTTCTTGAAATTGTTTATATAGATTCTTACAACATAAGCTAAAAATTAAATTGAGTACTCGAATGTACATTCTTTCCAAAGTCGGTTGAATATATTTACATTCGACTCAATGTACAAGGTTCGTTCGAATTAAATGTCTAAATAATGAAGAAAAACAAAAAATTAAATTAAAATTGTGCCGCCAATGGTCGGTGGATTAGAAGAAAGTGGCGAATTCCACTACATTTCTTACAGATTTTCTGGTTCATTTAACTGACTTTGGAAAGACTATACTTAAACCTACAAAACGTTACAAAAAATAATCTATAAATTCAAACATCTACAACAAAACCGACAGTATAATGATTTGAGTAGTTTACAAATGTAACTTGTATCATAAATGATTATTTTGAGATATGAAACTTCATGTTCTTTGCGACTATTTATATTAGTGAATTAATTAATGCCGAAATAATTTTTGAAAATAGAATGTAAAAATTATTACTCTTGAGTTAAAATATTTATTCTGAAATACTTGCCGCTTCTTGTGTGTTTTCAACCTTATTACAGAATATACAATTCTGTCAGAGAATGCAGTGATTTCTGTCAATAAGACCTCTAATCACCTCATAACCGATTTTTCTTCCTGATGTTTGTTACTTTTGTATTTTGGGAACGCTATGCTAACATTCATCAAAAATCCTATACAATCATAACTTACTGATGCAAAAAGGATTTTCAATCATTATACTATCGAAATTAAAAAAACTTAAGAGTAGCAGATGAATAAATGCGATTTTTTTCCAGGAAATTTGTAAATTGTTCAGTAGTATTCATATCTACTAGATATGAAAATTGGTAGGTATACATTATCATTATGTTAGTCAGTTAGTTATGCTTGTATTGAAAACATCAGCTAGAATATGAAACAATTTGATTGATCCCATTTTCACTTACGTGTAGCCAATATTGATTAGAAAGGTGGAACTCTCTTGTAGATAGTGGATATTCTTTATATGGCTTTATGGGCTATAGTAATGGGTCAAAGTAGTTCAAGGTGACGCAGCTGAACCAAACTCAACAATAACACTTTTTGATTGATATCATTACTCAAACCGGTCATTTGTTTTGAAGTTTGCCTGTCAAGCTTCAGATAATTATATTTCACACCCAACAACTGACATCATACACTACAATGTCGGAGATAATAGAACAATTCCGATTTTCTTTATTTTTGTATAAGTTTATCATTACTGTATCACTGAAGATTATATTATTATTACATTATATTGAAATGAAAATCCACTATATATCAGCGAATAAAGTAATTCTTCATCGTTACAGTTGTGTCTAAACTCACTAATTTATAATCAATAGAGTCCAAGTGAACCACTGTAGAACCCGTACCATACACAAAAGTTGTTTTAACAGGGGTCACCTCAGATGCCTAACTTGTATCTAAGGGCGTTCCACAAGGCTCGGTCCAATACTGTTTACTTCATAATATATCTCTGACTTGCGTTTTTACATGGAAAAATATACCATTCACATTATTACGCTGACCGCACCAAGCTGTAATTTTCCTTTCAGTCCCATGATAGTGACGCTGCCACATATTAATCGTAATCTTCAAGCTAGTTTCGATATTTATACAGCCCATACGTTGAAACTCAACTGAAATATGCTTTTTGGACCAAACAGAGACAGAGTTGGTGGACAAAATTTACTTTAAATTCGTATTATAGACATCCTCATACTGTCTTGTTAGACGTAAGATGTAGTTGTAAATGTTTCTATTTTATTAAATTTTTTGTGTTGTCAAGGTTGAGTTTGGAAGCAGCGCAAGCTGACACTCCGCCATTTCATCATGATTACTTTTTCAACCTACCCGAATATATGCTCGTTTTTTATTCGAACTTTAAAAAAAGCGCGTTTTTTAATGTTACCTTGGAGACATCAACACCTCAAGAAATGTGAAGTCTAAATGACAACTTTTGATTATTGATCTGACAGCAGTAACTTGTAACGTCAAATAAACAACTCGTTCATTTATATCTGTTACCTTTTGCTTTTACATCCATTTGATGAATTTGTCATTTTCTTTTTTATGCGAATCGTTAGATGTTTAACTAGATATTAACTGCGATTCTGCTTTTACATTCAAAAAATCGATATTAGAATTCTACACTACAGTGACAACTAATAATCTTTGATGAAAAATTGCAAATTTATCTGTTTTTCTTCTTTACATGACAACGCAAGGTATACTGATGTCACATCACGAATTCAACCATTTTACATTATTAGTACATATTAACATTTTTTGTAGTAATAATACCAGTATTTACGATTTCGAATTGCACCTACAAAAAAATAGCGTATAAAGTACTCGTGAACAACTGGTCTTTCAAACAATCGCATGTTTGAAAGACCTTTTTATCCACTTATACTTTAATATACTATTTTTTGTTATCTCATGGTGAATAATGACCCTTCGAATGGCCCTTTATTATTATTATAAATATACTATAGCCTTCTTTGTGATACAGAGTCAAATTCGCCAGTAAGTTCGGAGAGCTTTGCCTTCATCATATTTTTTTCGGAAGCTTGGGGTGCGATTCTCAAATGTCTACTAGCATATGTCGCATGCGACAAGATATCTCCATCTCTTGGACATATTTTGTCGCTGCGACATATGATAGTCTACATTTGAGAATAGGGCCCCTGGTCCATAAAAGTAAAAGCGGTTATTGCAGATGATGTGGAGTAGTTTTCTCTGCAACCAAACTATTTTTTTTTCAATATATCTTTAGCCACAAAGACTTTTACATATCTGAATATTTTGATAAATGAAAGACAATGCAGACAGGGTAGGAAGTAATTCTCTCCCCAAAATCTATCATTGGCAGGTGTGCATTTTAAGTTAATCAAAGATACTGAAATCTTGAACATTATCGTTCAGGAAGTTTTATGGTTGCAGGTATGTTCGAAAACGTACAGAGGATTTAATGAAGTTAAAATTATAAATGTATTTATACATAATTATCTGTTTCAACTGACAATTATGTTTAAATTTCAGTTTGAAATGATAATTATATAAAATTGCCAGTTTGAATTAACATTTGGTTCAAGCTTATTATGTATTAGTGTTACTTAAAACTGACAATTATGTTAAATATCAGTTCAAACTGACAATTATGTTAAATATCAGTTCAAACTTACATTGAAGTATTCATGTCAGTTGTAACTAACTTTTATGTAAAATAGTCCTTTTTAACTGACATTTATGCATAACTGTCAGTTTGAACCAACATTAATGTATAATTGTCAGGTTGCATTAAATCTTAGTTCTAACATAAATGTCAGTTCTGACTGACAATTATGGATAAATGTAAGTTTAACTTGACAATCATCGGTTCAACTCGATACTTCAACTTTTATCATATTCTTCAGTTTATGTGAATACGTGTAATATAAAGTGCGAATTTTTCACATAATGTTTTTAGATTTGTGAAGAAATGATGGGAAAAACCTGCATTCCCGTCGAATTGTTTCGCTATTCTCGTTTGTCGGCCATTGACGCATAATACTGATCAGACAGGTGACCGAAATGATGAGTATTGAAAAGTTAGGTTCGAAAGAGTCGCCATTACATTAGGGCAGGTAAAACTGATGTTCATTATCGGCCATAATGCAAGCTAGAAACCGATTATTAAAGCCAATTCCAGAGTTGGGCTGGTCTCGCAACCAAATCACATTTTAATAATACCTACTTAAAATAATTTTAAGTAATAACAGTTCTTTAACGGTAACTCATATATGTATGTTCATGAGTTTTTGGAAGAATATGTGTTTGTTGAGCGGAATTTGAACCCGATACTCTTCAAATATTTTATTTCACCATATTTCACCTGTTGTGTGGTTACGGCGTTTATGGAATACGAACAATTCTCGATTGTAACCCAAGTAACATGAAAATATTGACAAAATATCGAAATAGAATTTTGGCGAGAAAAAATGTCAACATTTCGTGATATTGGTCCATTATGACTTGGACATTTTTTAAATAATATTGATGAAATATTTTCGGAGCAATGTTGGCCTCAAAATTAATCTGGTAATTTCCAATGAACACTCATTTTGATATCGTAAAAGTTTTTAATTCCTCACTGTTTTGAACTCCAACTTCTGGATTAAATATCGTCACATCTTTCTGCGTTACACGTAGATACATCTCTTTTGTTAGTGATGTACGATGAAGGATTCTTTTGTTTTGTGTTTCTTGGAACAACAATTTCTCTGCCTCCTTGAATCATAACGTCTCTTATGACAGATGGCAGAGTTCAACCCATAACATATTATGTTTCTTAGGGCCAGTTTCACAGGTCCCAGTTAACCTTCATTTAACTAACTGAAAGTTTAGACGGTGAATGACATTCTTTCAATGGCGTTGACAGGTTCACAATCTAACCATTACTTAATTGATATGGACTCTAACTGGAACCTGTGAAACTGGCTCTTAGACGCGTGAATGTTCACATAATTTTGTAAATTTAATTCAATGAATTGTGGTGTGTTTGAGGATCAACTATTGTCACTTGTGGACCCCGCACTAGATGCTGATTTATAATATAATTTATTAACTCAACTTGAGGTTTTTCATAGTTTAAATTCTTTCCACCATACATCGGTAGGTTATTTGTGTTAGTCTCCATTTTATTGTATATAACATTTCACTTTTCTATAGACCTGCTTGGAACCCACCCTTCTTGCTGAACGTGAAGAATTAATCATTTGAAACATGTCCCAGTAATGTAAGTCTATTACCTATCTTCAATGTGTGTAAGTCCCCAGATCACATTTACAATAAATATTATGTTTGGTGGAGTCAGACAGTAAGTTTTCGCACCTTCCCAGTACATTCACAGCCGTATGCATAGTCAATTCCAGCAACTCGCCAGAGTTTCGCCGTTCGCTACACAAGAACTATAATGCATAGTTGAGCTCCAAAAAAGTGGTACATCGCCAGCGTTTCGCCAAAATGTGACTTATCGCGAAGTTATCACTTTTTTGGAACTCGACTGTGCATTATAATTCTTGTGTAGCGAGCGGCGAAACTCTTGCGAGTCGCTGGCGATTGACTATGCATACGGCTGTCAGAATAGGTTTAGCTAACACTCTACCATTATTATTAATACATTAATGTTTTCCCAATATTCACTCTCATAAATCTATATTATTTTCACTTCAACAATGTATTATATTGGCCGAATATGAAATCAATTTGTAAAGAGAAACATTCCCAATTTATTGAAAATTGAACCAATACATGACTTCTCTGGAAATGGAAAAAACCTACGATAAAATTGAAGTTCCTTTTTTGTAATATCTATCAGAAAACAACTACATTCCCGGCTAAGGCCACGCTGGACATTGAACTACATCTGAAACTATATAAGAAAGACCCTATATAACTTGAGAGAAAAAATCTGAAAATGAAAAGGGAAGGGATTCATGTTGTAAAGAGAAACATTCTCAATTTATTGAAAATTGAAGCAATACATGACTTCTCTGGAAATGAAAAAAAACCTACGAAGACAATAACATGGAGAATAACACATTGGTAAAATACATTAATCCCTTTCAAGAGAGGTTATCTTGTACGATGGAAAATAGCGACTAAATTCCAAATTTCAGTCGCAGATGATTCCACAACTGACTTTATGAACATCCTGTTCACATTTCCAATAAAATCAACATGCCATACCCATGACAGGTTTTATGTCAGAAAAATATTTTCAAAGTTTCACCGCACAAGAAATAGTCAAACAATTCTTTCATTACAGTGTGAAATTGCTTCTGAAGAGTATGTTTTCAAATTCTTCCGACCTCCCTGATGATCTTAGAAGAGTGAAATAGATTTTTGTCGACCCAAATGTATTGGAGGCCTAGCGAAAGAGATGCAATTCACTCATCAATAAAATGAGTGATTTTCTGTGAGTGATACTTCTGAATAACATTCTCCCTTATCTCATTCATAGATAAGAATCTCCAATGGAAACTGGACATTTAATAAATGATCAACTATCTGAATGAAAATGCAAATTTACACTTCCAGATTTTTTCTCTCAAGTCATATGGGTCTTTCTCAATATCTATCAGATGTAGGTAGTTCAATGTCCAGCGTGGCTTCAGCCGAGGAAGTAGTTGTTTTCTGTTAGATGTTACAAAAAAGTAACTTCAATTTTATCGTAGCATTTTTCCATTTCCAGAGGGGTCATGTATTGGTTCAATTTTCAATAAATTGAGAATGTATATCTTCCAAGAGAGGTTATCTTGTACGATGGAAAATAGCGACTAAATTCCAACTTTCATTCGCAGATGATTCCATAACTGACTTTATGAACATCCTGTCCATATTTTCAATAAAATCAACATGAAATCAAGATTTAACCAATATTGTAACTCGGGAGAGGCCAGATTACATGTAGTCACATTATCGGTAAAACTATGTTTTTGTAAGCTCCCTTATTTACTTTTGTCAACTGGCTATGTTCATAAATATTGAAGCTATTTTTACATTTACTTGTACATTTTTATCGTTCTAAATCTTCCTGAATCACATTTGGGACACTGATTTTTCCAGAATATTCCTCTTGCAATTCAGAGGAAAATATCAAGACAGCTCAGGAGATATCTGAAAATGTTCACCGAAGAGAATTATTGAATCCAGTGGCAGAAGGGTAGGAAGTACCTGTTAACATTCTTGTTGAAAATTGGGGCATTTTAAATGGGTATTCGGAAATATTGCTTCAGGTCAAAAACATTATTGATTAAGATAATTGCCTCTGCCTTGCCAATGCTATAACCATTCAGGGTCAAGTTTTCAACCATTTTTATCAAGTTTCTCTTATTCTCATCACGAGGAGCCCCAATACAGTGGCTGTACATTTTTTGGATGAAGGTATTGTAGTACATAAAGTCATGGATTCAAACCTGAATACCACCTCTGTATTTATTGCACCTGAAATAAATACTACGAACCTGAATATAGTACTTGCTTGAATTATTTGGAAGTAGCCTTTTTTAACCATTTCCACAATATTTCATTTACATCATATGTTAAACTTCTGAGCCAATTAGATACAGTTATTAACGACTTTAATGATGAAAGAAATCAAGATGAGATTATGTTTTGCAACGATGCCGAAGTATTTCTATTTTCTGTAGCGAACTTCAATTTCACATTGTGGATTTGTTTTTACTTGCAACCAGGTGGTGCTCCATCACACTTGGTTACACCGTACAAGTGTCTACGGTTCGCATTTTTCCTTGAGGGCTGTGTCCGATAAAATGTCGTTTTTTGACAATATTTATTCAATGAAAATTATATACATAATGAAGTGTTCTTTGTATATATGTTGTGACATTTTTGAAAATGGTAGGAATTCAAAGGGAAAATGTATGAATGAAGTGATTGAGTTTTTGTTATGCAAAAGAAACTACAAATATGTGCAGTCCATAATTTTTAGCGCGACTTTCTTTTGTATTAACGCATACATTCGAAATAAAATACTCATGGAGAACTAGTAACGAAACTATTCATATTTTTGAAAGTACTAGTTTAGTTTATTGTTGAATAATAATTATTATAGTCCTAAGAAATGTTTAGACTTTTCAACGACTCTAAAACAGACTCGTTTCGGTAATCTTTATCTACAGTGTAGAAATATCAACAAAGTACAGATTTTGTCAGTATTTTATTACCTGCAATGAAATGAAATAATAGGGAACAAGATATCATATTTTGAAACATGTTGTATTTGCGCCATAAAATATCTTTGCGTTCAGAGCGCTATGTAGATGTAGATTTCTGAATTCATTTGTTTCGCTGTAGTGGTATTTTCCTTATACGCTTGCATGCAATTATAGATATGATGTTGGACTGATATATCGACATAATATATGTAAAATCATCGGAATTTGTCATATAACTGACAACTTTATTCGTCGGCGGGTAGAAAACCATCGGAAACAGCAGACAATTACTAGCAGTAGCTGAGATTCATTCGAGAAAGGTTATCTCAAGTATTTTCATTATCAGTACCATTTACATATTTACGTAGCGCCGTGAATGTAAGTCATGTAGTGGTTTTGGTTGAATTATATTATTTACATTTTGTATTTCCGTAAAATTCTTCATTTTTGACATTGAGACCTATGTGTTTTGTCAATTACCCATGCGTCTTCCAAATCACCACTTATTTGAGTGCTTATAATGATTCTACATTCTATTATATTTTGTTTCATGTTTGTCCTCTGTCGGTGTTTAATAAAGGTTAAACTACTTACCTTTAGGGAATTCAATCCTCGATTATACTAGATGGCCACGTCCGAGAATATCACACTGTAGTTATGTTCATCTGCCGAATTGTGTGCGTATGCTCAATGATTCCCCCACTTCTGCTACCTTCGGCTTTGCCGGAGTTTGGCTTTTTGATCGCCTGTTTTTGGAGGGTTGGGTAAGCTTAGATTCGATTACATTCTATGTTAGAAATCACCAACCAGTTTCTTTCCCAAAAACGTGGAAAGAATATGTTCTGTCGTACCGTATATCTACAGTATCTACTTGTTTTATTATTATTGTTATCAACATCATCATTATTATTATTATAACCATCCCACTATTTGCTGACACTTGATACTATATGATGAAATAATGATGATGCTACTTTTAGTGGCACAAAGAAGTGCTGACAACCTTGTAAGGTTCTCACAAGATGTTTCATGAAAGATGCGTTTGTTAAAACATTCATACGTGAATCTAGGTATTTACATAAGATATTTTGCTGTTTCTCCAGCTTCCACTGTTTTTGTTATCAACCAGTTTTTCTGCCTTTGTTCTCTCCCTCTGCATTCAAAAAATGTACCAACACCCACACATATGAGGATATATTGAAAAATTCTTAGCCTCTTATAGAACCAAACAAAATTTTAATGTCAAAGTATTTTATTACTCAACATATTCTCCTCTTAATTGGGTACAATTATTACAGCGAACCTGCAACGTCTCTAGACCTTTCGAAAAAAATGTTTCTTCTTGCTCTGCAAACCAGACCTCCACAGCTTTTATTACCTCCTCGTTGGAAGAAAATTTACGACCTTTCAAACTTTTTTTCAGTTGAGGAAAGAGATGATAGTCGGACGGAGCCAAATCTGGTGAATAAGGGGGGTGTTCTAGTAATTCAAACCCTAAATCACGAATTTTTTGCATGGCAACATGAGATTTGTGTGCAGAGTCGTTGTCCTGCAAAAACAAAACACCTTTGGATAGCTTTCCGCGTCTTTTCTCTTTAATTTTTTCCCGTAGAGTGGTCAGTAATGTCGAATAGTAATCTCCAGTTATTGTTCTACCCTTATCCAAAAAATCAATAATGATTACTCCATGGCAATCCCAAAAAACTGAAGCAAGAACTTTTCCAGCAGATTTTTGGACACGAAACTTCTAAGGTCTTGGAGAACCGGAGTGTCGCCATTCCATCGATTGTTGCTTTGTTTCTGGATCGTAGAAATGTACCCAAGTCTCATCCATAGTAACAATTCGGTTTAAGAAGTCTACATCGTTTTCAAATCGAGCACAGATCGAACGCGATGCTACTACCCTTGCACGCTTTTGATCAACATTCAAACATTTGGGGATCCATTTTGCAGCAATTTTGCTCATGTCCAAATTGACGTGAACTTTATGATGAACGCGTTCGTATGAAATATTCAGTGCTTCAGATGTCCGTTTTAGCCCAATTCGACGGTATGTTAAAATCATGTCATGAACTGCATCGATATTTTCGGGGACTGACACAGAAACTGGCCTTCCCGATCAGTCATCATCTTCAATGGACATTTTACCTCTTTTGAAGCCTGCAGTCCAATTTTTCACGGTCGCATACGAAGGACATTGATCACCAAGGGTATTAAGCATATCTTCGTAAATCTGCTTACCTCCTAACCCTTTTAAATACAGGTACTCGATGATGGCTCGATACTCCAATTTTTCGATTTTCACAATTTCGGTGGACACAATTTATTGCGTAACTCTGGTTTACTTTTTTGACGTCAGACTTTACACTGACACTTCTAATAAGTTATAGTTCGTTGCTATGGTAACGCAATATTTTGTTTATGCAGGGAACTGATCTAGGCTAACTAGATATCAATACATCCTCGTACATACGAATAAATGGTGCTGTCGCGAAGTCTGACGAAGGTGAAAGAAGCAGAAGTGGGGGAATCTTTGAACACAATTCGGTAGATAATCGTAATTACAGTGTGATATGGAAGACGGAGACACTGAAGTGTAATTTTGAATACCCTACATTGGATAAAAAATGTGTACATTTTCATTTACTAGGGTAATCAATAATAATAAGTAAGTTCACATGGGATTCAAATTACGGTAAAATTAAAGACGAAATGTCTTTCGTTTTCTTTATTTTCCACTGCAGTTGTGTGCGAAAAAGTTTGGCTCGATTGCAAAAGACAATGGGCTCTGTCCCATGATGTATCTAAGATGGTTTCAAGGATTTCCCTTAGTACACACTACCTTTGGGTTGGGTCATCGCAAATGAGATGCATAACAAGCTTGTCTGCTTTTTCATCCTTCTCTAGAAACTAATATAGGTATTAAATGGAAATCCTTCCAGAGTTTGCCATGACTATACTCTATAGTCAGAGTATTTGTGTTTTCATTTCCAAATATATTCAACAGGGCAACTGAAATGTTCCTCAGCAAGCTTACATCCTTCTTTTACCTAACAAGCTTGTGGAGTTTGAGTACATATGCAGTTAGTTTAGGAGGGGTTTTTAGAATATTTGGACCAACAGCATTTCGATTTTCTTTTTGACTGTGACTGTTCCTCTACTTCAGAGTGACCAAGTTGTTTGTAGAGGTAACATTATTGTACAAAATTGTAAGTGACGTACGTGACGTCTGTTAAAAAAATTATTGTTTCCGTCAACCGCCTGTGCAACCGCAACTGAAGAAGCTATCCTCAAACTCTGCAATATGAAATTGAATACGCATTTCTTTTATTGTTAAAGTCATTAATATATTTATCGGATTGACTCAGAAGTTCAATCTCCATTTCTCCCAAATCACAAGTTTGTTGACACTCATAGAAAAAACTGAATAGGCCGTATGGATCTGACGTTCTGTCTCTTTGAACCAATTCGTTTCGGATAATACATAATCAAAAGTTCTCGACTTGAGTTGATATTTAAAATTACCCCTTGAATATCTGCATTATTTCGAAATACCCAGAGAACTCTGAAAGGCAAGAACGTCATTATTCTGAATCCGCACCTGGCGAATGGCGAATAAAAGCATTCACAGGTAGTTCGGATCATAGCAAATTGAGCTATTAATTTTCTATTACTCATTGTAAAGATATAAAACATTTACCAACACCGTTGTAACAATCAAGTGTTATTGAACTTTTCCGTTCACATTAGAAGCACATATAGGTACGTACTCTATATTTAACCCACGTAATGACTTGTATTACGAAAATAATAGATAGATAATAGATGAATATATCAGGAGGCTCTATGAGTAACGGTTATTCGGAGCTGTGGCCAGGAGTTGAAAAGACCATTTTCAGCAGATCGCGGAACACTGATACCGGTTAGATGTAGATGAGACTTTCGATAGTCTCTCGTAAACACTGGTTTTGATGTAGTTGCAACTACAATAAACAACGATCCCTAAAGGTGCGAAGTCAAAAACTTATTGTGCGGAGATCATTATCATGTCTAATGAGGGATTAAAATCGCTGATTATGCTCATATTTTTCTGAAATTGTGTAGGCATTGCTACTGTTTTACGCGCAGTTAAGGAACCATATGTGTGAGTTGAAAGCATATTAATTTTTTGATAAAACTTCCTCTTTTATTTAGTCCAGAAGCCATCTATCTTGCGTTAGACCTGGTAATTATTATTTCTTGCTGAGTTGTATGTGATGTTGGCTCAATGAGTGATCGAAGCTCTTGACCTTGAACACTAAAACGCAACATTGTCAGAAATCCAAAAAAATCACGAAACTTTCTACCTTTCTTCAGTTCTGTTCTGTTCTGTTTAGCGGGGGTGTCAACATACTGCATCCTATAAGATCTATTGTGTCTCCTTCAAGTGCCCAGCCATTTAGGATGTCTCAACGAGTAGAGCAGTTCCTCCAGTCCTATGGCTTTCAAGACGTTCAGGATATAGGATGGTGATTTCCCTCATCTATTTGGTATTCTCCGATGTATTTTACCCTCGGATTTGCTGTGATAATGTGGATATAGTTTTCGTCATCTTCCTCGCAAAATCTGCATTCTTCTTCTTCGACAAATCCGAGTTTCTTAAGGTGTCCTCTTAACCGGTGGTGCCATCCTAGGATTCCCGTTAGTATTCTGAGCTTGTTTTAACTCTTGATCTCTTCTGGTTGTAGTTTCCCAGTAGTATCTTGGCCTGTCTGATTCCTTTAGATTATATCCATTATTGGGTCATTTTGTTGCGTTCTTCTTTTTCCAGTTCACGAAGTATTGAGGTGGTACTTATTACGCAGAAGGGTTCAGATCCCAGAAATGGTTTTTGCCAGTACGTCAATATTTCATTACCCTCCACTCCAGTGCTTACCAGAACCTTTAGGATGGTAACAGTGTTGTTTTTACCTAGTTCTTTTAGTTTTTCTAGGCACTTCCACACCACCATGGAGTTGATTACATAAGAGTTCAGGGCATTAATGGCTGCCTGGCTATCTGACATGAAGATAACCTCTTGTCTGCGGAATATTCGGTTTCAGACCCTTCTGTTGTTCTGGATCCCCATTCACTTTTGCTACTTAGGTTTGTGTTGAATTATTTCTCAGAGCTAAAGAGCTAAACTTTTTTGGGGCATATCCCAGGTTTGGTGATTTCCAGGGAGGAGTCGAAACTTGGGTTTGATTTCCCTCTCTTCAGTTATGGATAGTTTCAATCCTGAAGGTGTAGATATCGATTATAACTATTACATACATTTTCAAAGAAAAAACTGAAAATAAAGAATACTGGAATGAATGTACGATTGAATTGGATGGAAGATTGCAAAGGAAACTGACCGTGAAAGTGAAACAAATAATTTCCTGGGGTTTAATAATGTTTCATTTCTGATACTAATGGGAACTGATTTATGGATTTCACATATTTGATAACTAATTATTTCTTGAATTGTTCTGTTTTGAATTTAGGTGGTGGAAGTGTACCTTTGAATCTTATATTCGAGGTGTGGACATCACTGCAGTACGTAATTTTTTTGATAATATTGTGCGGAATAAATTAGCAGCATGATAAATACTTCTATTCTTCATATTTAACCAACCGATTTTACTTAAATTATGTGAGAATCTTTCAAATTTACGAATTTTATAATATTAACCGCATGCATGCATTTTGAACATTCTGCATCTTTTTCGAAATTGTCTAGTTTAACATGGGCCGTAATAAATCTGCGTAATTGCCATATATCTATATAAACTTTCCCAGTTAGAAAACATTGCTAACTATTTGAAAAGCTGTGGTTTTTTGAGTTTTTGACAATGTTGCGTTGGGTGCTCGAAATCGAAAATTTGGATAATTCATTCGATCAACATTTTAAACAACTCAGCAAAAAATCAGAACTACCGGATCAGATGCCTTTCAGGCGACAAGGTTAACTGTTCAATTCAAATAAGTCTTCTCTCAAAGAAACTAGTAACATAATATCCGAACGGGTATATCAAAAAGGACATTCTATGCATAACGGTTAATGAGAGCTGTTTTAAATGACCAAATCACGAGGAAACCGCCGTTTTAGCGAGATTGGGTATACAAGCAACGCTAACATAGATATTCAACTATTTCAAGTTGTATGTAGCGACTGTTTCACTTCCTGTTCAGATAAGTGAAAACTTTCAGGCGGCGAGATGTAAAATACTCCGCGCACATTCATTCCTTAGAGACGTATGTTTTAAGGTTTTATGTTAACAGAGAGTTCTTTTTTTTCTCCACGAGATGCGTGGAACTCTGCGTTTGTTTATAATGTGATATAAGTGGAGGCTTTATTACTTTATGGAAGATAGTACCTGCTAGCTTTGAAGGATCTATTGCGGAAATGCTGATTTTTACCCACAGAACGTTGGTACAGGGACGGTTAGCATTCGATTTTGTCGAACATAATTTCTTTGGGCACCCGTTAGAAATGAGGGCAATGTTGTTGGGTAAACATTTTATTTCATTTAGATTTTACGGATTATCATATTACTTGGTTAATCCTGTTTCGTTCATTCGTAAATAATGTTTTTCTTTTAAACAACATGCTACCACTTTTTAAGGAATTGCAAACTAAAAGTGCCGGAACCCAGAAAGGGAATAAGCACAGTACCACGGCTACGCTTCAGAGAGAAGGGGTGGTTCTCAGTTACTTTTGTTTGGTAGTAGGCGAAAAAGGGCGCCATGCAATTTTTTAATATATTTTTTTTGTGTTAAATGAGAAATTACAAAAACTAACAAGAAGTATTTCTGAAGAAATTTATTTATTTATTAAGAAAGAGACGACCAGTTTTTCATACAAATAATAATATTGAAACCAATAGTTTATAGCAATTAGTATGAAAGTTTTTCTTTTTCGGTACCGAAAATATATATACTTACAATTAATAACCTTATATTATAACCTTTCAGGTAACAGATAAGAACTAAAATTAGTCACTTGCATTTTCGAACAAAACTACAAAATAGCTATTTATGGGGGCACCCATACAGCCGCCTCTCAGCTGTATAGCAAAAAAAAATATATACCTAATTGTTATTGTCCGTTAGGCTAACCACATATAGGTGAATATTGTTAAAAAAAATAATAATAATAGAAAGAATGCACCTGGTTATCGCAACGGTCACAATGAATCCTTCCTGTATAAGCTCAAGCTCCTATTGCTGCATATAAATGAAATGTGACTGGACCAATATATCGTCGTTCCAAAATCAAATGTAGGTGGTGGTAAATGATATATTTTCATTTAAATTCTCCAACAAGTGTATTGTACCAGTGCTATAGGATCCGGTTTCTTTACTTCGAGAAAAATCTCGGGTATTGAAAAATGCCTAAAATATCAGAGAAACGAGATTTCAATAACTTGAATAAAGAGAAAAAAAAATGTTTCATTCTGCAGACATGAATTCATCCACCCTCCATGCTCACAAATTTATATAAAAACATTAATCGACAGAGTTGAACAATCTGGTAGTGAATAGTACAAATACAAAAAAAATACGAACCTCAAATAAGTTTCAGAGGCAATGGAAAAACACACAGTCAAATCCCTTTATCAAAAGGTAATATCTCAAATAAACAATGAGATCTGTTTCATTAGATGCCCAATCCACTATCAAATTCCAGTGATGAGACGTCAAATTTCCAAATTGACAATAAATAATTATTACAACCAAAATTATTTATTTTAACGGCAACGAACGATGTGTGTTTTACTATTGATGGAAAATCACAAAGAGAGAGCATATTCGTCGTATCCAAATCGCCAGCCGCAAAAACGTTTTCGAGATCGCTGTTTTTACGATGTTTCATTCGTTAGGAACAGTATACAGGAGGTTCTATAGAAGGCGCTCAAACAATTTATGTAGTTAGGAAATAAAACGTAACAAACACCAAATGGAAAGCTGCCGCAACACGTTGCTGTTTTTACTTTGAATGATGTCCTGTAGAGTATAACGAATGAATCATAAAAAAAGGCGTAGATTTTCTGACATAAATTGAATTTTGTGATTGTCAATATGGTTGATTTCACTGTATTTTTGCTTCATTTGATCTAATTAACTCCAATCGAATTTTTCGTGTAGTATTTTCTCCTGAAACGTACGAAAATATTATATAACACTTTTGGTTAACATTAGATAATTTATTTCCGTAGACAGTACATTACAGAATCGTATAGAAAATTGCCAAACAGGAGCGAACATGTAGTATTCTGAATACTATGTGAATAAGAAAGGCATAAATGGATACAAAAAAAGTAGACACCATCACAAATATACAACATATACATACAGTGATTTACACCAAGCAATAGGGCATAAAATGAGTGAGTTTTCAACAAAAATACTAGTAGGAAACCGACTATGCTATCACATAAAAGATAGTCCGTAGTTATTTTCTGTTATGTTTTCGACACGCAACTGTCTTTATTAATTTGTTATAAACATCTAAATAACAAAAAACGTGTTTTTTTTATTGTTTTGCTTATAAAATGAAAACTATAGAGCAATCTGGTTGCTCCAATGGAAAGAATTGTAGATGATAGAAATACTAACAAAATGGGATGTCCTTGCCGTTCGGATCATTAGTAACGGAGAAAAACTGAAAAAACCGTAAAATTTTGCGTTTTTTTAAAAATTCATTACTCCGCCATTTTTCAAGAAGTATGATTGGCCTTCCTCATAAATGTATTGGATGCTCTAGATGCTCAAACAGATTATGAAAGTAGAGGTTTAGTACTACAAAACGTATATTCTCATTTTGCACTACAATGGTGCAAAATGCGTGCTACATGCATGCAAACATGACTGAAAACGGCCGAGCCTGCGTTTGCTGCCGAGTGGTAGGAGAGTTCGAGATTGTAGGGAAATTCTTCTAATGAACGGGTTACGTGATTATACGCTTCCTCTCATCTTTCGCTCTCTCCTACACTCCACCGCTTTCACCAGCTCGGCCATTTTCAGTCATGTTTGCAAGCATTTTTCACCCATTTCGCAGTATTTTAGCGCAAAATGAGAATATACATTTTGTGGTACTGTTAGTTAGGTTTGAACGTATCAGGCCCTCCACTGCGGCCAATGGCCTATTGTGGCTCATCCTATGGTTATATTTCTCCCAGTATATCCAATCTCTTGACGAAATTGAGGAATGCATTGGGAGAATAATTTACCAGGTTTTCTGGTCCTACTGTCGTATCGCCAAATATTGAGAATCTGGTTCTGGCCGCTGCAGGGCATGTACACAGAATGTGTTCAGCCGTTTCATCATCCTCCATGCATAGCCGACACTCTGCATCTTGTGCAAGTCCGATTTTATGCATGTGATGTTTGAGTTTGCAGTGGCCAGTAAGCAAACCTACTATAACTCTGAGATGCGCTCTGCTGAGTTCTAGCAGTTTGTCAGAGTCCTGTTTTTTCCTTGTACAAGCAATAAATGCTTTGGAATGGGCTAGGCCCGGTAGACTACGCCAGTACTGGAGTCTTTTATTGTCTGCCCAAGTTGTTATGACATTATTGGCAGTGCTATATGCTAAACCGATTACCGGTTCTGGTCCAGTGAACGTTGTTTCGCCCCCCCTTGTGCTAGGGCGACCGCTATTTCGTTTCCTTCTAGGCCTGTGTGACCTGGTATCCAGACTAGGGTAACGTTGTTGCGTTGCGCCAGTCGGTTTAAGGTGTCTCTGCAGTTCCATACTGCCCTAGATTTAAAGCAGTTGGATTCAAGCGCTTTAAGTGCTGCTTGACTATCTGAAAATATTTTTATTGTTTTTCGTGCGTGGTTTCGATTTTCCAGCTCCCTGGCACACATTTCATTGGCATATACCTCTGCCTGAAATATCGTAGCTAGTTTACCCATACTGAACGAGCGTTTCACTACTGGGTTCATCCCATATATTCCGGCTCCGACGCCTTCCTGAGTTTTGGAACCATCGGTGAACCAACGTTCATTTGCCCTACATAGGTTGGTTTCATTCCGGACCCAGTCTTCTCTTTCGGGAAAGACCACAGTGTAGGACGTGTGAAGGTTGATAGTTTTAGGCATGATGTCTGAGGGCATTCCTAGAATGTTGTGAGCTATTATGCCCTCCAGCATGCCGCTGCCTCTCATGACACATGCCTGCGGTAGACTAATGGCCGCTTGATAAAGTCTGTATGTTGCCCATCTTGCCTCTCTCCAGAACTATGTGGAGAGGTGGTACTGTACTTATACTTTCAAAATCTGTTTTAGGAATTGAAATCGGACTTTCACAAGAGCATCCAGGCACGCTGCAAGATAGTGCATGAAAAAATCAAATTGCAATAAATTGTGCCAAAACTAATGATTCGTCAGAGCCTGTTTTGTGCACACATAAAGTACACATGATTCAATACTTTCATGAGAGGGAAAAATGGCGGAGTTATGAATTTAAAAAAAAATCGTAAAACTTTCCGGTTTTTTCGTTTTCCTGTTACTTATTGTGATCCGATCGGGTAGTAAAACATTCCATTTTGTTCGTTTTTCAGTTATCTACAATTATTTTCATTTAAGCAACCAGATTGCTCAATTAGTTTTTATTTTATATACCAAATAATAAGAAAAATCGCGTATTTTGTCATTTATATGTTTATAACAAATTGATAAATGACAGTTGCGAGTCGAAAACATAATAGAATATATATTTTTGTTAGGAAAAATTGCTGTATTGATTGGCCTAATTATTGTTCAATATGAAACAACAGTAATTTTTACACAACACAAACAAATGTTTTATACGCCATGGAGTCTGTCAAATTATAAAAGCATTTTTTTTGAAAATTACTTTTGAGTTTTCTTTTAAATAGACCCTGACTACATTTCAATTCTTCAGGCAACAAATTAAAAATTTTCAATCCTAAGTACTAAGGTGTATTCAATATCACATTATATTTTCAAAATGGAATAAGCCTTTATCCTGCCTAGTTGATTCTCACGTTTACAGTCATTGGTTAGAAGTAGTTTTCTATTTTTAAAATATAAACGGACATTTCCAAAATGAATAGACATATCAGGAGCAAGAACCTTGTACTTAGAAATAGAGGTTTACTGGAACTCCGTTGAGAGACACTCACTAGTTTTTTTTGCGCTGTGAATAAATTATGTGCAAAAGACGAATTTACTCAAAATTAAAGGCCATATCTCAATCAGGATTCGACTTAGCGCAGTATAATATAACTAGCTGATTACAAGTTAACAACGCTTTCAAATTTCGAAATTAAAAGCAAAATTAATTTAATTTTCGTATAAGATTCTCGCAACGAGTTCCCAAGAACCTAACAGAACCTGTCTGAGTCGAATGTTTATTTCCATTATTAATACTGATATTCAGTCTTTGCGCATACTTCTGTCTGTTATGAAATCTCACAATTTAAGTGTTATTAGGATTGAGGAATAAACTGTTTTTAGAGAAACAATCTACAGTGCGTGCGGTTCATAATCTCCGAACAATTGTCATTTAAGATGTTGGTTTTCTTATCACTAACGACAATGGAAATATCGTCTGCATATAGAATATACAAATATTTATTAACTAGTTTATCTAGATCATTTATATCATGAAGGACATGGGGCCCAACACGGATACCTGCAGAACACTTCTCTTTGATTACAACTTTGGTACCATCCCTGTAGATATATTCATTTATTTCTACTGTTCTCTATTAGTAAAAAATTACAATCAAGGCTTCTTTGATAACACCTAGAAAACGTTGGTGACAAAACATCTTTTGATTTTCGTGTTCTTCACTCAAAAACACCTAGTGTGCGAGTAAATGAATTTTGTCGAACGAGATTGAAAACCCACAACCTTAAAAATGTAAGTCTGTGTTTCAAATAATACCCGTACGAATTTTGTTGTTTTCTCAATTTCATGTATCATCTGTACAGAACAGATATATTTAAATTATATTTCAAATACAGTTTTTCTCAATATGAAAAAGGAAATATTACCGCCAGCTATAACAAATTGTTTCAAGAGACGTCAGTGTATTTCTTCTCAGAAAATCAATTACTACATTTTATGTCGTATTATATATTGTGAATACTGAATACATTAGCTATAATAGAAATGCTGAAGATAGTTGCAGATAATTTGTGATATGAATAGAAATATATCAATGAAAGATATCTTCGAACAAAAAAAAAACCTATTGAAGCACAATTATATTGGGATTCATGTTGAGATATTGTAAATATTGTTCTGGTATACTAGATATCTGAAATGCATGGGATTGACATAGTGACGATAATTGGAATGTACCATAATAAATGAAGTAACAATGTCTAATATGTTTCCTTTGTTTCAGGTGAGTAATCGATTTTCTTGGAATTGTATAAATGGTGAGTTTGGAAATTGTTATATTTATATGTTCCGGAAGTGATATGTAACTTATTTTAAGTAAAATTAGACTAAAAAACACAGTAATTTGTCCATTTGGTGGGGATAGAATCAGCCTTTTCAGAGAAAACGAATTAGAACGTTTCGAACTAAGTTGAGTCCATCCTTAGGGATCGGTACAGCAATAGATCTTTTCTGTTGTCTGATGAACATCTAAACAGAAATAATAGATAAATTAACGAGAAGTAGAAACAACAGAACGATACATAAGTACTTGTTTAATAAAAGGAAACAACCAAATGCTGGCTTACGATTCTTCACCGAAGTTAACAAAATTTTCTTCAGACAGAAAGATAAACAATTAAGTATTAAGAAATAAAAGAAACAATTGATGAAAATGATGTCATATTTCAGTTTTTTATTCAATACGTTCGCGGAGAATTGAGCAAAAGAGATGGTAAAATGCGAGTAAAAAAATCAACTATTCAGCAAACTTCACACGCTGAAACAAAAAAGTCCTACTTCACGAACTTGTATCATAAATAACTATAGTTGGGCTAGGGTGGTGACGTCATATGCGGTACAAGCAATGTAAGAAAAACATTTATTTAGATATACATCACAATATGTTTTTATGAAACTCTTCAAAGCATGGTTCAATCCATGTTCGGTGCAAGTTTTCATGAGTAATTGGATTTCTTACGAGCAGATTTGAAAGAACAATATCTGCATCGTAATTGGTGACATTTTTGAAATTGGAAAACTTTCCGGAAAGTGCATTTTGTCTGACAATTCAACAGATTGCTTTCTAGTTCTACTTTTTTTGCCACCACGTAGTGGACCTTGTTTTACTAAACGCCTCCTATCTCTGAGATTATGACCTATTTTAAGATATGCTTTTGTGATTTCCTCTCGAAACTCAAGAAATGATAAAAAAAACTAGATGAAAGAACTAAATGCTTATGAAACCCAATGAAAACTATAGGTTTGAATAACTGGTAGTAAGAATTTTTTCAGGGTCAATTATGGCTTTTTCTCCACTCTACGGTACATTATGGTTGGCTAGTAGTTTATCTCGATGGCAGATCATGCTTTGTCCCTAGGCTAAGGACGAGTATGACGTTATGGGATTTTCGAAAAAAAAAACTCAATAACATTCGACCTCACTAGTATATTTAGAGTGCTGGAATTAACAACATCAACTGTATCAGTGGATTTCATGTGTTCTGATGAATGATTCTTCAAGTAGACTAGTTTGACCTACACAACATTTTTGTGTATTTCCGCATTTCATTTCATGAACCATATCGGTCCGCATGTCCGGAGACATGAATTTTTATTTTGTGTTAAGAGAAACATTTTTGTCTCACTGTATTTCGTGTCCCGAGGCTACTTTCGAACATCGTTATTAGGCACCAGTCGGATTTGTTACTTACTTACCAACTTCCAGGCAATGAAGGGCGGTTCTGAAGCTCATGCACGTAAGCCTCACAGCTTAGGCTCTTTGTGCCCCCACATGTTTGGTTCAGCTGGGCTGGACCCCCACATAGTATACAGTATACTGATTCCCCTGATGCATCAGTACTGGGCATTTTGTGAGGAGGTGTGACAAAGTCTTGTCATCTTCCAGGCACTACCTCCAAAGGGAATCATTTACGATCTCGATGAGGGTCAGGTGTCTCTTCAGGTGATAGTGTCCCGTTAGAAGCGCTGTTATAATCTTGAGATCTCGTCTACCAAGCGAGAGGGCTTCTTTCTGAGTTTTTTCGAATTCCTAATTATATGGAACTTCGATTGTCTCATGCCAGGTGTGTCCTGGTATGATTTTATAAACTGTTTTTGTAGCAGTTTATCCATGGCAGTAGCAGCTAGACTGTTGGGGTTTCCTAAGATAGCTTGTGGCCCAATTGATGATTTCCCTGATCCCTCTCTTGATAGTCGTGGAGGATACCTGAGTCTTCTTGGACACATATGAAACTGATTCTTCTTGGTTTTGCCAGATTTTCCAAGGCATTTGTACACTCGTACACTAACCAACCAGGATGTGATCTTGATTGATCCCAGTGCCAGTACTTCTGCTTTACTGCCCGAGCAGATCTTCGTCATCTATTGTCGGGATTTGCTTGGACTGTGGGACATGCAGGAATCTTGAAATAATTAGAAATACTACTCGCAAAGGCACACGGGAGACATAGAAGTCCTCAAACAGAAAAAGGATGCCGAATAACCTCTGAGTTGAGGCACTGATGATCGTAGGGGAATGGTGCAAAAGAGAAGCACTGAGGGCAACCATACTCATTTACTCAGAGTAATTCTTAAGGACAAGAAACTAAGTACCCTAATTATTATAATAAACTAATCTAGAACATGCATCTACATCACGTAACTAACAAAAGCAAATCATCATTCATGAAGTACAGAAGAGCTTTTGGAAAAACATGAAAACATTGAAACCGAAGTCATGCACAAGTTATACACTGCGATAATAATGCTACTACATGACTCCCCCAATCCTGAAAAACATTCAGAATACAGTTCAAGGGGAATGAATGGGACTCGGTAGTAGAATCACTACCATCTGGAAACACAATCTGGGAAGCAGATGGTTCGTAAACAGATGTAGGAACAGGAGCAGAATGAACGGAGAGGAGTCAAAAAAAACGTTATGATCTCACTTGGCAAAAATACCACAGTATTGAGACACATGTTATAAGAACATGCGCACAGAGTGGATAAGGAAATAAATACATCTACATTAAATCAATCAGCCAGAGTGCAATGAAAGCTTGGAATTCACTATAGAACTCAAAACAAGTTTTGGAATGCTTTTCGAGCCTCACATGGTTACACTTGGATGCTTGGACATAGAGGAATAGGAGGCAATGAAAAATTAGACCAAGTTGCAACTTGCAACCGATGCAGAAATCTATTGAATGAGTAGAAGGAAAGGAAACACCAACCATATTGGGACTATATTGAAGGACATCCACAAGGTACAGCTATGGTGAGGCACCTGAGCAAAACACTGACGGCTGACACCTTTACCCTAAACAGAACTGTTTGAAAGTTGTAGACGATGATGTAACGCACTGCACAACAGACGTAACAGAACAATCGGACAGATCAATCCAGAAACAGGCATGAATCCGAAGAACCTAGTGAATTGACAACTAAACCTGGTAAATGAGACAGGCCTAGTTAACTAGAAACCATTGACGATTGAACAATGCAATAGACCCCAGCAGGTCTCAGTGTAAAGGGATCTCCCAAGGGTAATCTCGTCAGCTTCAAACCAACCTCTCATGCCAGCTGCTTTTGGTTGATGGAGACTTTACATGTGGTATTTGATATAACATAATAGTATGTGAATATCATTAGAACGATTTAAATTTTTAATACCAAGCAATGTTAAAATTGCAATTCCACATTTCTGTGTTGATATAGGTATTGCGACCTCCGTGATTGTTTCAATGCCGAAACTAATGGTAATTGGCAGATAATAAATGCATCTCTCCTATGCTCAAGTGTAGCTGAACTCTGGCAAATGTTTTGATAAATATCTCTCGACGAGTACAATACAACTGGAACCAAATGTCACGTTTCCCATACGCCCCCTGTCAACATCTCATTCAGTCATTAACTGAATTCTCCGAGAGTGTAACTGGAAATTAGCAAGTCTAAGTCAGTCAAAGGCATAGCATTGCATGTCTCGAATGGCTGATAGATACCCGAAGATAAAATAATACTAGTGAATAGCCTATTCAACTGACGTAGCGCGGCGGATTTAACATATTAGAAGAGTTCGAAATATTTCTGACTACGTACGCTGTTTTTGCATGCGAATGCCGAAGAGACTTGAATGCAAAGTTTTTTAATTCCATAAATCTCAGTCGAGTGTTCTATGGATCAACATATACATACTTTGAATCCGGATGAAATAGCAAAAAATCATTTTGAATAGTTATCAATGTTGCAGTGTCTTTATGATAGTATATCGGAAACAATGAATTGAAAACAAATACTTGCCGAGCATGTATCTGTGTTAAAGTTGAAGAACGCCAAATTATCAATAATCTCCTTTAAAATGCTTAAGCTGTAAAGATGCAATATTCATGGTAAGGATGAACCATCTGCTATTATCTCTCTGTGGGATGAAGATGGCAGTACAACTAATGAGAGACAGTCAATATTTTTATTTCAGTTCTTCATATGAACCTACACGGATACCATAACGAACTGTTTTGTATATTGTCGATTACTACTCACGCCAACAACTGAAACATAGTTTCTTTTCTGAGAGACTTTGAAGACTGCTTGAAAATTCGAAGTGATCTTGACAGACTTGCCAAATACTGCGACAGAAGTAGTCTCTTTTGGAAACCAACAAAATGTTTCCATAACATATGTAATACTGGAATACTGTTCTCATATATGGAGTTCAGCCTCTAAACACACTCTGAAACTTTTAGATTCAGTCCATAAAAGAGCCATTCGTCTCGTCGGTGATGCAGAGCTTACAAGCTCACTCACTTCTCTGGAACACCGCAGGTGTTCTCCGAGGCATATAGACTGCAAAAATTCAAGACGAATATCAATTCCTATCTACTTTCCCTCGGCTCTTAAGATGTTCTTTGAATATTACAGGATTTTTTTCTTCGTGAGAACCAGAACTTGAAAAAATTAATATTCTCAGCTTCCTGAAACAAGATTCTCATTCAGGACTACAATAACTAATAAAAGACGAACAATGTCAGATTCATCTATTCTTTTTAAAATTGTTAGATATGAAATTGATTGTCTTTGCTTGACTGTACTTGCAAAAATAATATTTTCATTATACTTTCATCATAATCTTTGTAAAATGCACTAAAAAACATGCGAAATATTCAAGATTTAAACACGTCATGCTAGAAGAATTATTGCTAGGTAACAACGCCAAGTTCTCTGTTTTAATATCGGAAATGTCAAATAGGCTTCAATGTCAACTAGGTTTCAATGTCAACTAGGCTTCAATGTCAACTAGGCTTCAATGTCAACAATATCACGTATTGTTGATGTACATTGCCTGCTTGATTAAATGTAATAAAAGAAAATGGACATTATACTGATCTTAAATTCGTTTCTTGCATTTTTTTTTAAGTTACGATGAAGGCAGAATAAAAAATATCATATTTTACACGTCTACTAGTGCCTTTAAAGCAGTTGCAATGTTAAAAGCCATACGCTTCGCGTCGTGTCCTCAATATCGATGCGCGTGTTTTAATAGCTCACTTGTACACCTCTATCATAATTTACTATTGATTTATATCCAATTCGAAATCTCCTATTTTAGAACCAATCTAGGACAATATTCTTCACCAGTTCATATGCAAAACGCTTTAAAAACACACTCTCATGAGTCAAATTTATCTCTTGCCATTTTCTCGATGTATTCTTCTCAATTTTGTTGAAAAAAAATGTCTCTCAAGTCAGACCAATTGGTCAAAATGTTTTTTCCTCAAGATTTCAAAGACATTTCATCCTATATTTTTAAGTCACAAATTTGTATTACTGTTTGATACTTTATACGCTGATTTTTTTTAACAATTGCAATTAATATGTCTTCTTGGATTTGTCAAAGTCTTTGATTGAGTGATACATCACATTCTACTTCATAAAATGATGAATAGGTTACGTGGCAATCAGGCTCAAAAGTGGTTGAATTCACTCCTCAAAGGGTACAATCAAAGGGTGACTCAATCGAGTACCTATCAAAAACAGCAGATGTGCCTATGGGTGCGCCACAAGGCAGTGTATTGGGCCCCATCCTCTTTACATACATCATTTAGCAAACATAATAAATGACATCAGCCATAACAAAAAATGTATGCCGATTACGCACTCTTGCACTGATGAGAGTCAAAATCCAGTCTGCATGTGGTCCCCCTGTACGAATATTCTGCTATTTGGTTACAGGGAGCACTTGTAATGGTGCTCCCTGCATTGAAGAATATTGCACAAGTATCTGTTCGATTCAATTCAATACCCAGTCAGGCAATAGTCAGGGAAATAGTTGTTTTCTGGAAGATATTTGTCATAATAGCCCGTACTGTAGGCGGAGGGGCGTAAAAGGGTGAAACATCAGTCGGCAACGAGTATCGTTACCTACTTAACGATCTCATAAAATAACTTTGAATTTTGTGAACTTATATGTGACTATTTTTTATATGGTTTGGTAAATCTTTTGAAGTAAGGAGCCCCAGCGATAGGAGATTTTTTTCTGTGCACTGTGGTCACTTTTTGTTGATTTGTTAATTTATGTTGTATCCGATAAATAGGCTCAGTGATTTCAAAAGTTGAACAGAAGTCGCAGTTATAATTTTCCAATTTTTGAATATATTATTATTACTATCGTTATTGCCGAAGGCGCTGACATTTTTGACATGCCGGTCGAATGTCCAATACGTCAATGTACATTTTTGTCGATTGAAGCTTATTTTATAACCTTGTCATTTTAATTATCCGAAATTATTGCTGTTTGTTTCTCGAACATTTGCTACATGTTCGTCTGTCTGAATAGTTCTCTGTGTCGGATTTTCGCTCGAATTCTTGCCGAAGTCCTACACAACTGTTCGGATCTCGAACATTTCGCAGCCTATTTATTTGATACAACTCGGCCGGACTTAATCACTGATCCATACAAATCAGCCAGATTCCTCGAATATCCACCTCTCCGACATGTTCGCCAAGCATATTGGGATCTTCGCGATACTGCAGGAGAACTAAGCCTTTGCTTGAAAACGTCGCCATTTGGAAATATTCTGATGTGCATTTATTGGGAGGGAAAATGAAACGGTGATGAATTGAGATTATATCTGTTGTGCTAATAGTCCAATATCCTGGGGTAATTTTACATTTTTTACGTTTTCCTATCGAATTAGCTCGACAGTCTGAGTTTGTTCAAAGATTCAGTAGGTCAAAGTTGAACAAATTAGATATAACATTCATTCCCAATTTATCTTGGGCCTAATTAAATCAAGTTTATCTGTACCCGTTGTTTTTGAATTCGCTCATTTTTCATGTCTGATGTCTTTACAACAGACGTAACTTCAAAGTGAATATTTTTGAAAAAGCTTACTTGTGATTTTATTGCCAAAATTCTCTACTTTCAGAATAGGTAGCTAAAAACCTCTGATGACGAGGTTTTCATTTTTGAAAAAGCTTACTTGTGATTTTATGGCCAAGATTCTCTACTTTCAGAATAAGTACCTAAAAACCTCTGATGACGAGGTTTTCATTCATCATTTTTAATATTTCCTGGATGTTTCCAAAAACGCATCAAAATTCTTCTGATAAGTCTCGCGAGTTACTCTGGTTCATACCTGAATTGTTCACCAATAATGTGAATACCACGATGGCCAAAATAGAGAAATCTATTTTGTTTACATTGATGAAAAAAAATTTCTCTTGTTTTCTCAAAAATGTCTAGGTACGTGCAACTGCAACTGACGGTCAAAAGATAAAAAGTGAAAATTTTAATAAGAACTGTACTAATTCATAATTTATCGTGACCCGCAAAAAAGAAGAAGAAAACTCAAGACAGACAGGCCACAGAATGAGTTTTTTTTAAGTGTTCGACAAATCATTTCGTTCAAATGAACTAGAGATCTACTTCAATAAGGAAATTGGGGACTGTTAATTAGTAGAAAAGGTACTTCTAATCAGTCTTTCTTGTTAAGAGGAATTATTGAATATAAAGATAAACCTGGATATCTAAAACTTGCAAACAAAGAAACTACTGAAAGTTTCAATATATTTCGATGACTTGCAGTCATATTCAACTCCAACTAGATATTTGTGTGGTTCATTTAAGGGATTTTATATACTCTTCGTGCATTTGTCTGAACATACCCATTATCAGTAAAAAGGACGCTTTTTCGAATTTTCTCTTGAACCTATGATCTTTTTGGTTGACTTCCCACCATGCACCCCCTGAGGTTGAGGGCCGGAAGGATGAACTCCCCAGCACTCGTACGTACTCGAAATCTCACCCCCCTATCCACCACCCCCGCTCGTTAAAGCGGTTCCTCATCCTGATGACTGGCGATCAGCAGAATAAAATCTGACCGTTTGATATGGAGTGCCCAGCCCATTCTCGGCTTGAAGCTCCCTTATATCTGACAATAGATCATCACTAATGTTATATATTGATAGGTTCAGTCGTGTTCAGCTGTTTCTGATTCCATAGTTGCTCTTCATGTCAGCCGATCCTGGTATAGCGTTCAGTTCCTTCATTTTGTGACTGTATTTTCAAGGTGTTTGGCAAAAAAATTATTTGGATCAAATGAATGAATATTTTGGAACCTTTGGTGTGAATACAATTCAAGAAAAAGAAACTACTCAAATACCAAAACTACGTCACAATCACACTCGACGCGTGTTTCGCCCAACAAAGTTAGCATCTTCAGGAGATAAGCTTTTAGCTCCTGAAAATGCTTGGCAAGTTTCTTTTTCATGAAATTATTTGGACTCTCCTTTCAAGTAAAGAGCTTTAGTTTTCCAGATTTGTAAATTTATTTCTCTGCCGCAGTGGCAGCGATTACTCTTCTTTGTGATTATTCCGGATTATTCTGTCTCGTATTTGCTAGAATTTCATCCATTAACTTATTCTATATTGATGTTCTCTGGGGACTGTTTTTATGACTATTTCTTCGACTTCGTAGCATCTGAAAATGGACAATTTCCCGATTAATATCGAACGAATGTATAACGCGGTAGGAATTTGATAATTGTGGGAGGCCTTGTTTGAAATTGTTCATTTATTTGGTAACAAAGTCATCATAAAAGTTTTTCGGTTTCAATGTGATTGTAGATGGTATGGGGATTTTCGTTTGTTTCAATATGGGTACAATTTGAGTATAAATTTGGGCTTCATAAAATACAATTGAAAATCTAGTTAACGCGTTGGGGAGAGATCTGGTCGACAAAGAAACTCATCCATTTTTATATATATGCCCTAGCAAGAGCGGGGGCAGCAACACCTCTCATTGGATCAGAACCAGCCTGTAGAATCCCGATTGGGGACATTGCAGGTCACGAAGAAATAGGTTAAGAACCATCATCAATATTTCTGGGAGAATGCCCCAGGTCATACTCACGGGAAAATGATGATGATGGGGCCAACCGAAATGAGCCGGAGCTCTCTTAGGAAGGTGGTAGGACTCCTGACAGGAAGACTCCATAGTATATGATTAGGAGGACGAAACAGCTTGAATGCAAAGTTCTGTCTCGCATAAGGATGCTAGAATATCTCGGACACTATATTGCAGAAGACATAATCCCAAAGGAAAACCTCGTGAGAAATCTCCAGGAGTCATCAGAAGATCCGTAGTACTGACGAGATAGACCTGACCGCGAGGGGTAGAGAGTCTTCAATGGATCCCCAGACTAAGCAGAGCATTTCCCACAGAGACATTTGGCTTTCTGTGAAAAACCATTGTTTCGTATGACGTAATTTAGGAATTGTTGCCATTTTCTGTCTAATTTTCCCGGAACATGAACCTGCGAATGAATCTATTACAGTCGCTCAGTGTAGCGACCGATCTAAGTCCGGAGAGTCCACAGTAAGCATTATACCGCTGATTACGGTTTATAGTCCCAACTTTTAATGGCGTCTTTTGTTTAGCACGGCACTAAATAGCTCCGGAGCGTATTTATGCGTGATACTAGTTAATGTACGATCGACTCTTGCCTTGGTATAGGTAATGAGGCGCGGGTGCGGTGTGGGTGGTTGCCACACGGCCGGCAATCAGACACTGCACCGCTCATTATGCAATGCGATGCATATGGTACATCATGCCGTCAAGTTCACACCGCTGCGCTGCTGAGGTCGTGCGATGCGCGACAAAAATTAGTGGATTTTTAAACGGAGGTACCTATTTGGATTTGAGATGCCTAGTGGGAGAGAAAGAGCACCTTCTCGATGGCAACACATAAGTATGCCCTATTGGCGATATGAAATAAGGGATGTGCCCCAAAACGAGTAAAGTTCGAGAAGTGTATCGGAGAGTATCGATTTAATGAAACAAAGAGTTTTGAAAAAGACGAAATACCCTTCTCTCTACACATTCCTGAAGTGTAAAATATGAGGAAAATATCTGACAGAAAACAACTACTTCCCCTTACGAACATTGGATTATATCTGACGTCGATTTGTACAACTTTCCTTACAATGCGCTCTGTATTATTGTTGTTATTATACCGACCGAATTCAGAATCACGGTTAAACTTTGTTGTTTTTGGTCGATTCATCTGGGAACCCTCTAACTCTTGAAAACCAGCATCCAAAACTCTAAAATTTTGATGACCTAAGTACAATAAATATTCAAGTTACCCCACATATTTCAGAGAAGATGTGAAAGGTCATTAACCACTCCAGACATAGGCCCATTCATACAGAAGAGAATCATCTGCTAACATTGCAGAGGCGGAGCCCAACATCCCTTCGGTTAAGAGGTCCTTCCATCGGTTGGTTCGTCCTCCTGCCGTTTCTTCGGAAGGGCAGGCAAAAACCCATCAACACCTCACATGGTCGAGACTCACTGTTTTTCCCTATCCTTTCGGTGAAAAAAATACAGTACTTCATTATGCATGTGTTATATTATTAAACTCTGTAAGGTGTAAGCGGACCTGCTTTTGAATTGTAATGAATTTGATTGATAAATCAATTTCGAATTTGAATTTGGATAAACTTTGTTAATACATATTTTCCGTGCTTTTAAAAGGACAAGAAATGCAATTAGTTGAAGATCTGACATCATTTTGCTAATTAACGCTGAATATTTCCATACTCTTTTATTCCTAGTTCCTGCACCTGAGATTTTTTGGTTGATAGTGTCTACGAAGCATTTATTTCAGTGTATCTCTGATTATACCTCATTATCCCTCTGTCTTGTAGAATGTCTTTGGGTGTCCCAATCACTCCAATTTTTAAACGTAAACTTTTTCATCTTCAATTATGATACTTCCATCTATCTGATGTGGTTCTGAGGAGAGTACACTGGTCCGAAGGCAAA
Organism: Chrysolina oricalcia; assembly: GCA_944452925.2. Classification (NCBI taxonomy): domain Eukaryota; kingdom Metazoa; phylum Arthropoda; class Insecta; order Coleoptera; family Chrysomelidae; genus Chrysolina; species Chrysolina oricalcia. Next base: position 13,441,604 of record OX101827.2, read on the forward strand.
TGGCATACATTTTGATGTTATCAAGATCAGAATTTACATTTCCACTTGAAATTATCTTGGTAATGGTAATGGTAAGTGTAGATGGTGACTGTTGCACTGCGACCTGATTAGATCTATTGTGCCCCATCTTCTTCTGCTATCTCGTTTATAGCAGCCCCTCAAGCCCAATTCCTTGATGAATTCAAGGATTTTGAGGAGGTCTATTCGTGGAATTTCTCCCACCGTGAGCTGGTTTCAATCTCTTGTGATGTACAGCATAACACCATCAATATATGGTGGGGTGTTTCTGGATGATCCTCACAGAATCGGCAGGTGCTGGCCTCCTCTAAGCCTAGCTTCCTTAGGTGTTCTTTGAGTCTGCAGTGCCCCGTCAAAAATCCCGTCATTGTTTTTAGACTACTTTTGCTGAAGTTATTCAGTGTCTTCGATCTTGCTGAGTTGAAATTTCCGAGGAGATATTTTGCCTGCCTTAGCACTGGAAGTCTCTGTCAGTATGTTGCTCTCATTGCTTCTTCAGTTTTATCGAGTTCTTCTTGGAAGTAAGATTTTCCAAGTCCGCAGAATGGTTCTGGCCCGATCCGTGGCGTTGATGCCCGTTTTCGTGCCGGGGTGTCTGCTTGTTCATTGCGCTCCACTCCAACGTGCCCCGGCACCCAGAGGAGGATCAATAATACTGTCTTGCATTCAGAACTGCTTCTTTCTCTGTGATACATCATGAATTGTCTAAAGTTTTCATGTTATCGAAGAAATCCAAGCTTCATGTAAAAAATAACCTCAAATCGCATACAGATGCATTTAAAACTAATTGGAAAAGAAATATCTTCAAATCGCTTCACTGAAACGTTCTTTCGAGTCTGTTAATCGAGAAACCGAAATTTTTTCAATCATTTGGAGAATATGAGAACAGATCATCGAAACCCTTGTTTATGATTCTCAGTTCAACGTCTTTCGATAGTTGTCGCTAATTTTTTATCACCAATACCACCACACCTCAAATATAAAAGAGATCTCAGTTTTGATCCCATGAGATACCTTGAATGATCAGTTTTTATTAATGATCATTAGGCAGTTAGAAATGAAGTACCATCCAATAATACGGCTTAGAACTTGTTTGCAAAATTCAAGCGAGTTTCTGCTTTTACTTATTCATTCGGAAATGGTTTTCGCGTATAATACGCCATACCATAGTTTGCGTTAAACCAAGTCTACGACTAATCACACTGGCGCTTGTTGATGGATCTTCGTCGAGGAGTTGCAGAACTGCTTCATCAACAACAACAGCACAATTCACTGCACCATATGTAACAATCATAACACAATATTTGCTAGAGGGAAATGCTGGCGTATTGAACAATCTCGATTTCCGAAAGACGTCAAAATACGATCACTTTTGCAAATCAAACTGACGATGTTTTGACGGGTGACATACATACGTGCACCAGTGTCAATTCTTTTAAAATTTCTGTACTTTTGACTGTTACGGTTCATAACTAAATTATCTGGAGGAAGCGAGTTATGACGAGGGATGATTTTGGTTGTTTCCACTTTCGTCGTGGGAATTCGTTCTGTAATAAGTGTACGGCCAAGAAAAATCAGGGTCAAGTAGACAACGATCATTCGCGATTTTGCACTCGGAGATAGTAACATTGCAACATTTGTGGTTGACGTAAAAAAAATGGTTGAATCATGCCACTCAAATTGTATAGGTGCTTTCGCATATTATAGACCAGTACCCCATTTAGTTTTGTGTAAGTGATGGTAAATCACATATAAACAATAGAATCAACCCTAATCACTATAACTAAATATGACAAATGTACTGGACTACAATAGAGCTCTTTTACTCTTGGATTAGAAACTAAATCTGTTAGGACGATGATGTACTGAATACATAAATTTCTGAAAGAATCTATTTGCACACCTACTGGGATCAGAAACATAGCTAGCTAGAATACAGAATATTTGTGAGTGGTGTTCAACCTAGACTTGTTTGTAACTCAAATGAGGGTATTACGCCGTCCCGTATGCTCAGTACCAATATCGTGTAACTCAAGATGTCACAATTTTTCCACATAGCGAATTCTTGTTTCTAGTTGTGCAGTCTTCGTAAACGTTGACTATAAGATATATAAAGATAGGTGTGCGGCATTCAAGGGTCAGACCATAAATACAAAACATATCCGTATCTAAAATACAATCGAAAGTTATACGGCTGGCGAGCTTTCATTTTTACGTATACTTCACACTTCAGCAATATTTGAAACGAAACGTTCTCCCACGAATTAACCTTTGAACTATGTAGTTCAATTATTACAAACAACATTCGATGTAATTGTGTGGCGGAGTTCGTAAGGGTTTTTTGTGGTCGGGTAAAAATAATATTTGCTGCTCAAAAATGTTTGTGGTGTTCGACTGAGTGCGATAGCAATATCTAATGTGATTACAGATTGACAAATCTAGCTATGACTACGGAGAAACATATTAGAATGAGAAAATATTCTGACTATAAAGAGGGTAGTATAATTGTACATTCAGTGATAAAACTTCACAGTGCACTTCGCGATGCGACAGATACAATAGAACTAACTGACCAGTACAAACAGTAACTCATATTTGTTTCTTACTGTACTGAGCTCTTCTGCTACCGCGCATCGATGCGTGGCGATTTCACATTCAGAGCTAGATTTGCCAAGCTGTGGAAAGTGGAGAAAGTTCATTTAAAATTAAATTTACAATGAAATGGTACAGCTACACATTAGCACAAATTTACACATACAGACATATAAATATAATATAAAATATAAATAGGACTTATACATGTATGAATAAAAGCATTCTAAAACTATCTTGATACAGCCACAGGGTGAGGTGAGGAAGGGAGTTCGAAGTGCTTTTTAGAGTTGGACGGTTTGGATTTGCCTTACTGAGGCTTTCAGTGGTGGAACCGAACCAGCTCCCGTCTGTCCTGGGACAGACCCTTCGTTGTGATGTCGGCTCAAATGCTATGTTGCTAAGACGCATAGCTGTGGGTATTCTGCCTCCTCCAAGTTATGCAGAAGATAGTGATGTTTTTACATGTTAGACATCAGATCATTGGACTTTCCTTATTGGTTTTTCGATGAGGTCCCGGGAAAAAAGTCTACTGCAAAAATCAGTTTTAAACACTGTGTGTGACCTGGTGGTCAGTCACTCCTCTTCTGGAGTTTCATGGAAAATATCCAATGCCTGGTAAATGCCCCTATGCTTTTTTGGCCTTTTATGGTGGGCTCGGACTTCAGTGATCTCTCTAGCCACTGGACTTCCTAGGATGAAGTATCTGAAGAATTTTTCCGACTCATTTGATAAATTCTTCGATAGAGGAAAAATCGGCCAGCTCCCTTGGGCCGGTTGTTCAGTCCATGGTAAAATCCAAAGATTCATCAAACTTGGATTGGAATCGAATTCTAGATTACCATCAAATGTGTTGTTCAGTAGAAATTCGACCATGGATAATGAAAACCAATATTCTGCAGTTCATCTGAACTATTTCATGAAAAAGAAGATTTTACTAATACATGTCAAATACAACCAAACAATTTTGGTTTACTGGAAATCTGTTATGAAAAAACAAAAATTGAACGTCGCGATTGTGGGCCATCCGCCATTTTCATTTTGCGGAAATGCTCTGTTGCCAAGTTGGTCACTTCGGATTACTGGACATCTGATATGGAGCTGGATTGCAGTAGGCATTATTCTATTCAATCAGGTGATTCCTGCTATGTTAATTTGACTTTGCCTTCAGCATGTCTCTTTCTTCTGATTGCCTACGTTTTTGGCCATGGACCAAATTTCTAAACGTAAAAAAAGGGACACCCTAACCTAGGTATCCAAGTTGCTGGTAATTTGATCACTGATTAGTATGGAAAGGCAAAATCACAGTAGATGCTCGCTGCGCTCGCATTTTATAAATTACCAGAAGAAAGAGACATGCCTTTGGCATTGTCCAACTCACTTTCTCCGTCGCTTCATCTCATTCAATGCTCTGTTCGATTATGAATTGATGGTATTTTTTTATCAAAGGCGTTACTTTAATAAATAACTAATATTTTTTTGAGCTGCAAGGTCGTTTTTGCATAATAATTTGTATGCAAATACTTGGGAGTTTGAATTTATTGAACACTTTGCACTTGTATGTACCTGTCAAAGTATATAAACAAAGCAATAAATATTGAGAACAATGAATCAAACCCGGAATAGTTAACACGCACTATTCTCCTATTGGGTTCGTTGTTGTGAAAATATTTTGGATGGCATTACCAATAAGTATGGTAATGGCACCACTAGTTGTTAACATGTGAGTTGAAAGTTGGGACATCTATGTTTGATATAGCAAAGCATTTTCCTCTGAAAATTGAAACATTTTGATACAGAGCCTAACATAACTGTCATTTCACCAGTGGTTGGCACACAAGAATTTTGGATTACACATTACTTTTCATCAATTTATCCAATAACAACAAACAATAGAAAATGATAGTCAGTTACATGTTCTTTGGCTCTGACGATAAGCTGACTTATCTTCTTTGATACCATGTTTTTCACGTGGAAAGGCTCGTTACCGAATATTTGGATAGGTCCATAGAATAAACATTCCTTTTTCACCCAATCGGTATCTTGATGTTTAGGCCAGACAAAATGGTTCTCTGTGACTTCTGTCCTCTATGGACCCATTACTTCCAGATTTTGGGCAAAGTTGAAAAGCAGATTTATCAACATTGAAGACTTTCTTGAGGAATGGGCAGTACTTCGAAGAAATTTCCGACTTCAGAGATTGTTCAACTTCTCGAAACCATCCCTTCGACTGGAATTCTGTCACAGACGCTCTAACAGATGTGAGTGTTACAGGTATCCTTTTATTTATATCGCAGTCTCGCTTCAAATAAAGTTGTAGCCACTTTTTTCCAGGTTTGTTGTCAACGAAAGGAGTATTGCGTCTGGAGTTGACTACAATCTTCAGAACTGTTAAAATAAGATCATCTTTTTTGGTGGAAATCCTCTCCAGGTGATCTCTTTCATCCATTTCACCAGTTTTCCTTCTGTTTTCGTTTCAAAAAGGTTTTTGGTCCCATTTTTCTTTGAAATAGTGTTTTACACAATACCTTGTATTTTCATGTCATTCCAGGAACCCCAACCTGTGTGCTTGTAGTTAAAAATGGCATACCATTTTTGCAAGCTTCTACTGCAGCTAACATTTCTTCTTCTGAATAGTTGAAGAACTCCTTCTTCTTATCTTGGCCGTGGTCTATGTTCCTCAGAATTCAGAAACCAATAAGTGTCTCTTCAAAATCCAGTAATTGTCATTATCATGTATTTGGTGACAACTATTGTATTACTTTGCTAAATATTTGAGTTCATCAGACACGATGTTCACATATACTAATTTTTTTCTCGGCATTTTCTCTATCCCATGCAGTAATTGTCATTCGGTGACTACTAGAACGTTATGGTTTTTCTAAACCAGTAGTTGTCACCACCGAATTTCTCATTGCTCTAAAAAATTAACAAAATAAAGTAGCGAAAATTTACATGCAACATCCTATACATTCCATACACTCCAAATTCACTTCGTTCCAAGGTATCACACCAGTACTCACCTGTTATGGCTGTTATGCTTGAAAGGATCACTTTCTCCAAAACCAAAACAAATATTGTCAGTTTGAAAATATCTTGTACCTCAAGAATTTTGTTTAGGAAGATTAACCAGCAGTCTACAGAAATACACCATGCCTGAAAAAGTTAAAAAAAAATGAGAAAGAAGCACTTTTACAGAAGGCTTACTATAACCTGCAGGAGTATTACAATGACGTACTCTAGCCTTTAAATTTTCACAAGTGATCTTGGATATATGATTAAAATGAATAATGGTACCCTTATTTTAATTTTAATTTAATTTTTATGTAATTTTTATATATTGTTTTAATTTTTTATGATTACTGACAATGCGATTTCGTGTATCCGAATTTTGTGTAATTTTATGTAATTTACTTCTCAAAACATTGACTCTGATATTGAAATATTGTATGAAGACTGATGTGTATGTATGCCTATATAACTTCATGTACATGTGTACATATAACTTATTCATTTATTTATTCATTTTTAATTTTATTCTAGCTCGTGTATTTCATCATCTATTATCTTTTATTATATTATATTTTATATTATAACAGTTTGTGACATTTGTGACTATATATTTATTTATTTATACATATTTTTTATTGCATGCTTTGTCAATAAGATTATATCTTCGACAGTAAAGTATATTTTTAAGTGAAATTTGTCCAGCTGTGTGCACGTTCCAATGTAATTGAATGAAGAAAAGTTGTATTTCGTGCAGAAATTTATTTATAAAATCATAGCAGAGCGCTTTCGACTATAAAGTCATCATCAGTGCGTACCTGTAAGTAAGTGACATCGAATTGAATTTAAGAAATTTTGATAAAAAGAATTTTGAAAATTGAAAAGTTACTTACACCTGACGAGTAAGTAACTTTTCAATTTTCAAAATTCTTTTTATCAAAATTTCTTAAATTCAATTCGATGTCACTTACTTACAGGTACGCACTGATGATGACTTTATAGTCGAAAGCGCTCTGCTATGATTTTATAAATAAATTTCTGCACGAAATACAACTTTTCTTCATTCAAGTATATTTTTGATTGATTGATTAACAATGTTCACACTCACGGGACACCATAACTGTTCAGTTACAAAATAACGATTGCGATGATATCCGTTTTCACTCACAAGTGTTGTTGGATCATATGAACATAATGATGCCGCTGAAATACCAAATAAACTATGGAGTCTCTTATTTTTCAATAAAAATAGAGCGAGTTGACAATTATTGGGGGTGTGACAGTTACTGGTGCCACTACCTACTACCTCCTACTTTTTGAAAGAAGATGCATTGCAATTACTCGACAGATGGCGCTGGGGGCACATCAATTCGAAAATATCGAAAGGTAAAAAGATCAAAATTAAAAAAAAAATGTATTTGGTTGGAAAGATAATTGAATTACTTTATAACTTTTTCAACGAATTTTGAATATGCCTTTCCCAGTATTTAGACCAAATGTAATTAAATTCGAACACGACTGGTATGTAATGCCGACTCGAGCACGGTTCAACGCTAGATCGCATGGGAAACATGAGAACTTTTAATTATGTCCCTCAGAAGCAATTCGCATGCTGTGAACTATCAGCACAGTATCGACAAGGAGTTCGTTACAACACTGATACCGGGTATGTTGATGTTTTGCATTTCTCCCTCATACATCATGAGAGGTAACGTCGCGAGGAATGTTATCTTTACAAATCCTCGCTATTAAAATGATGTAACTTTCAGATAAATCCTCTGAAATAAATATTAGCTGCTTGCATAGCGAATCTGAAATACGTTATACAATTCGCAGTTTACGAGATTATTATTCATGTACAGGTACTCTTTCTCGCTTTTACGCGTGTTTACCTTTTCCATTCGAGCGTTAGGTGATTTTAAAGGTTCAAAGAAATTGAAAACGGTACGTACTAGAAGGAATAGCTTGAAGAGCTGCCTGCGACTAACCAGAGGCGCTTTACAATTTGGGGGTTTGTTCTTGTTACCCTTGAACTGATCCTGAACTGAACCTCAACTGAACTGAATACATGATTTTTATGATCTGGAGTTACCCCTAGTTACTATCGGAGCTACTCATTGGGACAATTGGTAAAAAAATCAGAGAGACGAGATCAAGAGCGTTAATATTCCACCCTTGTTCCAGATAAACAGGGTCTTAATCAAGTATGTGAATGAACTTTGAGAGATGATTCTTTACTTATATGATTTCAAGACGAAAAGTTACTAGATACTTATATTTGATATACACCTGAAAAAAGTTGAGGTTATACAAAAATATGCTCTTAAAGTAATTTATGAAAAAAAGTATGCTTAAACAGCTCTTCTTCGATTCTTATGTACTAGACATGCAATACTATTACTATAAGGCAATATAATCACTAATCGGAACTTACCGACATCGTGCATAGCTAGAATACGAGATAAAAACAAAATAAAAACGTAGTAATGCCTAATCTGAAAATTCCAGTTTCCAAAGATAATTCTCATTTTTGGCCCCAAGAATATCTAACGAATTACCAGTTGGACTGAATGGCTATTCAATACTCCAAACATTCTTGTAAGTAACTGGGATGAATACAAGAACTAATTAAATGCATTCATTATTATTACTGATGGACTAATCTAACCGACCCTTATCTAGTGCAACTGAACTCCTTCAAATTGCAATTTTCTTCGAACTATATAACTATATGACTAGACTACCATATACCTTATTGTACCACTTTGTTTTATATACAGTGCGGCTTTTAATAGTCCCCCCCCATGTTAACTTTTGAACGGTTCGACGTAGAAACATGAAAAAAAAACTGTTTCGAGGGTTTCACCAATACTACTTTTTGAAATAAAAAATATGGTGATTGCTCGATAGGGGGCGCGGGGGAGCCCATCAACTCAAAATTTTTAAATGGCATGGGGGGTCAAGTGTCACAAGTGTTTATTAACCTCCTGCATATTCTAGGGCAAGGAATGAAATGTATTGTGATAATTTGTTATGCTAATTGTAAAGAAACCAATAAAAAAAATGTTTCCGATATACGATTATTCAAAGGTTTTTGGAGATTTCGACAATAATCAGTTCCAATTTGACAAGTGTGATAAAGTCAACAGTCAACCAAACAACAACATTCATTTCTTAAATAATCCCCTGTGCCCGCATCATAAACTTATAAAAGAGAAAATTCAAAGATTCTTCTAATATGGCATAACATAATTATTAAGTTCGTGTATAGAAAATGTGGAGTGGTACAATATTTTTTTATCAGAATTTAGTGAAATTGTAAACATGAAAAGTCAATAAATGAATTTAGGTTACTTCTTAAGATTGTCGGTCTCGTACAAAAATTAATCATTTTCTGAAAAAAATCACACCACAATTCTTCAAGAAGTTTTTGTTCGTCCTCTGGAAAAAATACAAAAATAGACCTTGATCTCAATAATTTGACAGTAATCAAAGATGAGAGGGTGTAACACTTATAGTTTTGTGTTGTAAAACTGATATGTTCGATATCCTTTTTTATAAAATGGTTCAATAAACAGATTTAGATATGACAAACTTTCAATTTATGCATATAACGGATTATGGTAACGCTTGTTTCTCATGAATAATGTATCAGGCTTCCTCTCCGTTCTTCGTTAGCTGGATACTTACACCAATCAATGGAGCATACAATCAGTGAGTTTTTAACAAAAATACTAGCAAAATAGTCCAACACTTAGCTTCGTTGCACGACAGTTTGTGCAAGAAAAGTATATGTTGATCGCTAGATCGGGCGTGGTAAACCATAACCCTGGCCACCGAGATCACCCGATACAAATCCACTTGATTTCTTCCTCTGCAGCCCGATACATCGTTATTATACCAAACTCCCGTTCAAAGCGAATGTTACCTAAGGAATCGCATACACACATGATTCACTCACTGTTATTAGACATACTTCTGGTATTTTTGAGCGGGTCCGCCATTCTGTGGTGAGGACAACAAATGCATGCACTAGAGTTGGCAGTGGCCATTTCAGCAGTTGCTCTGTTAGCAATGGAATTTTGCAAAATTTTTCCTCATCGCTAGTAAATTTCAGTTGTTTGAACATCTGGAAATGGAACATAATGGTATGTCATTGTCGACGGGAAAATATTCCTAATTCCTAACCTAACCTAATTCATTTTCCTAATGTGGATTATTTTGGAAAATGAATTAGTTTTTTTCCTGTTCAGTGCTGAACATGTATTCATGCCAATACTGATCATTGTAGAAAACGTTCCTTGCAACTTTCTGCAGTTAAATTATGTTATAATTTTTGAACTTCGAGCAATTATGAACACTTTTGTGAGAATAATTTCTCATATTAGCTCTCTGATCGAAATAAAATCAGAATATTTCAATATCGAGGTATGTGTGAAATCGATCTTCCAAGAAAAATTATTCTCAGCAATTATACCGCAAAAACGAGAAATCTCTGGGTCTTGTTGAAAAACCGTGGAATACCAACTAGGTCTGTACCACCTGACAATTAGATTCATGTTTTCGAACACAATGGCATGTTTTTGGGAAAGGATAATGGGAATGGCAACACCAAACCAGCTCCTTGTTAACGGACGATAAATAAAAGAGATACATATGCCGATATGGTCAGACTATCGAAATATTTTTAGCACAATAACTGAATATGTCGATTTCAGAATTCTTGGGAAGGAAGATGTTGAAGTTTCACCCAAAACAGAGTAAATTGGATATTAATTAGTGTTTATCCAACTTTGAACTGTTTCTATGAACATGGTTCTTGTAGAAATGGACATTTTTTGAGGGAATTTATTAGATGTAAATTGGAAACAGGTAAATTTTTATCGATAAATACATGTTTGAATAAATGAAAGTTTAATTGTCACTGCAAATAATTGATAATAAAGAGAATAAAAAATTGCGAGAGCTTTGGTAGCCAATTTTTGCATTACAGTTGTTCCTGATTTTTTGCCATATTCAGAACTTTCCTTAAATGAAATGTATTTTTCTGATGATGATAAATCAGCTCCTGTAAAGAAAAAACTATTTGATGATGACGTCTTTTTGAGTCATTTCGACAGCGATAACAGAGTAAATAGAAATTGGAAATATTCGTTTGTATTTTCCCAATAAAATGTCCATCCAAACTCTTCTCATTTTCTGGTTTACCAGTAAACTGATGAATAATTTATGAGGTGCAGAATACCGATATATTTTTGCATTCTGGTATCATAACTATATTTGTAAACATTTTGCATGATTTTGAACTATTTGCAATATATTGACTCGTTCTTTCGTCAATTGTTCATTTGGCAGTGTTCCACTGTAATCAATGCGAGGAGCTAAGATTGACTCATTAGTTGTTAGTTTTGAAAAAGTGGACACCTTATTGTCCAGTCATCGACTCACATCTTAGATCATTAGCACCACAGTATATCGACTCACATACTGGTAGATATTAAATCTTGTTAAGGAGGTCTATTGCTTTCAAGAAGTTTATTAGATTTTCAATCGCTGAAGAGTTTCTACAGTTTTCTGATAGGTGTTCTGGTAGATCATAAAGCTGGCGCATATTCTGGTATTTTGGGCATAAACAAATGATGTGCCGTATGGTTATTCGCTCGTCGCACTGGTCACAAATCGGAGGGTCTATGCCCTCTAGAAGGAATGCATGTGTTAGTTTTGTATGAACTAACCTCAACCGATGTATCCTGACCCTGTCAGCTCTTGGAATAATTGCAGGGGGTCGCCACGATTGCACTAACGGTTTCGGAGATTTCAAGTTGTTATCAACCTGGTTCCATTGTTCTTGCCAGATCATCAGCAGCTCCGACTTGTATTTTATTTTGATATCATCCGCCCTTATAATTCTTGCTTCAGTAATGTCAATCCCTGCAGCGTTACGTGCTGCTGAGTCAGCCATTTCATTGCCTACTATTCCCATATGGCTGGGTGCCCATATAAATGTTATCGCTTTCTCATTATGATTATGAAGATGATTTATTAGGGATAGAATCATTTTTACCAGCGGATCTTCAGAGAATGGATTGGAAATTGCCTGGAGAGCACTGAGGGAATCACAGACGATTATGCTTCCATAAGTGTTTCCTATAAAATTGCATAGTAGTAGGGCTTGCCAAATAGCATAGAGCTCAGCTGTATATATGGATGCGTATGGGGATAGTGACCAAGAGTGGGTTACATTATCGACAAACAAGGCACATCCAGTCCTGCTTTCAGTTTTTGACCCATCTGTGTATAAAAACGTGGAAAAAGGAAAGTCGCTCTTCATCTCGGAAAAACGCTGTTGATAAATCACCGGGGCAGTGCAATTCTTTGGTAGGGCAGTCAAATCCAGACGCATGGCAACTTTCGGAACCTGCCAAGGGGGAGCTTCAAAAAATTTTCACGGCCTGCACGTTCAGATGATTGCATTCAAGTGGCGCTAATAGTTCCCGTGCTCTTACTCCGACCGGCCTCGTTATAGTAGTAGTCTATTAACATATCCATCATGATCCCCTAGCAAAATTTGGAAATTCCGGTGGTTGGGTTGCGCTCGAATATGGATTTGCCAGTAGCTTAAGACGGTGTATTCGCAAAGGTGGGAAACCTGTTTCACTACATATGCTTACTATTGGCGTTGTATGGAAAGCTCCTATCGAATATCTCAATCCAGCATGATGAACGGGGTCGAGTAGCTGCAGAGAGTTGTATGTTAATCTTCGTTTAGAAAATACTCAATATCCTTTGGTTCACCAGAATAATACAGCATTGTGTCATCTGTGAATAACTTTATCTGAAAATGTTTTATATGATAAGTAATATTATTGAATTGAATAATATGAGAAGAATTGGACCAAGTACTGAACCCCGAGGTACACCAAATTCTGTTTCTATTTCATTTGAAAATATGTTGTTACATTTAACAATTTCTTTTCTTTTCTTCAGATATGACACTTTAGAACTTTATGGCATAATCCATATCTTTCCAGCTTCATCATCAATAGTTTCATATTTATCGTTTCAAATGCATTTTTTTTGTTGTATATTTCCATTTTCCATTGTGATATTAGAAATTTTAGAGCAGTTTCACATGAATGCGATGTGGGGAAATCTGATTGTTGCTCAATAAGAATGTTGTGTCTCTGTATGTATTGAATTAGTTGATCTTTGACAAATAATTCTGTTTCCAACAACATTGAATTGAATTTAATGATGTTCGAATTTGTGCCATCATCGTCACACTGTTTTTTTTGTTATAATCATATTCAGTTCGCTCATGTCCCATTCGCCTGCAGTTTGAGAATGTCTGATTTCTGAGTGGAATGTGATTTGCCAGTTGATGGTTTTATAATGGAAATATTTTTTTTATACTTCTTATGAAGAATGAGTTGAAAGAGTTTGCATCATTTGCATCATTTACGTTCAATATTTCTAGAAAGTATATTTCTGATTTGAATTCTGACTGCTTTCGACTTACTAACTCTTTAAACTCTATGTGGTGAACAGTGCGAAGAAAATAGTTATTTGTTACATAAGTTCGTAAAGTGATGCTTTTTTCTACGACAGTGCGTAAACTAAGCTTTTACGCACAGTGACAGTGTTACGAAATTGTATCATAAATAGCTATTTTGTGTGAGCGAGAAGTATTTTGAATGTGGCGCAACTGAGTTCATCAAAACAATGTAATACAAAAAAAAAAACTCTTTTCGAAAATGTACCAAACAATATTTTTCCTACGGCAGTTATAATATCGACAAATTGTAGCAATTGTTGAATCTTTTAACCCAAGAAGGTTTCAATTTTCGTCGTATTATCAAATGATGAAGAAAATTGATATCTCTTCGAAGAATGATTGATGCTTTTATGCACAGTTTTTTTTTCACGCACTTAAAATTGCCAATTTATGCACTGTGAACCTTGGTTTACACACTGCCGTGATAAAATATTTTTGTTCTCGATTGCGAAATTCTGTTGTATTCTTGGATGGTTTTTTTTTGCTCGCCATCTCTTGCAAAATAAAAATCATTCTCGAATGCAAGTTGGAATTTTGCAGTCTTGCAATAATTAATATATTTTGTAAAGAGTGACTCACTACTAAACTGCTTATTACCAGATAATTGGTCAGAACTTATGAGAAATAATTCGTTACTCATAGGAGGTGCTTTGATTGTTTCGGTGTTATTTTCGAGTCGTAAAAATATAACATTCTTATTGTTCATGAAGCGATTGAAGAGACTTTCGTGAGATCTTCTGAGCCGATAGGGTACATCTACCAAATAACGAGTAAATTCAATTTCCCACATAAAAGGATGCTCGTTGTAGCTTATGGTCTCGGCAATAAAAACAGTATACAATTAGCTCGGACATTGTTTGTTCATGTGATCGTTGAACATGTTTTTAATTACACAATTATTCGTGGTATGATCTCGCAGAAACTGATTGCTTTCTTATATCTCAGATTAAGTATTTGCCAGGATCGTTTTGGGAATATTTTGTGTTAAGAATCAGGAAAGTTTTCCTTCTAGTGAGAGGAAGGGTGCAAATCTATTATTTTAATCAAGATCAGGTTGCAAAAGTAACTAAATGATATTATGCAAAAGAAGGACCCAAAATGGTTCCATGTATAATACCCGAAGGATGTACATTAATTTTATGATTAATGGAACACTTGGTATTGGTGGTGGTAGGTGCTGCCACCAAATTAGGTCTATTGTGCCCTCTGATTCCTCAAAACAGCCCTCAAGACTCAATTCCCCGAGGAAATTGAGCACTTTGATGGGCTTTATTTTATGATGAACAGTGTCACATTCCCTTAGGATAGGGTGAGATTTCTCTGGTTTTTCTTCTACAGGTGCTGGTCTCCTCTTAGCCCAGCTGCCTGAGATGTTCTCCGAGTCTGGTAACCCGTGTAAATGGAGCACTTAGGAAAAGCAGTATTTAGTTTCAAAAATATAGAAATACTCAATGTTATCAACGTGAAAGAAGTTGAACAAGAAATGAAGTTATGTCGGCTTAAAATTTAGTAAAAGAAAACTTCTCGAAAGTTTTTATTATTATTATTGTTCGTCAGCTGGTCATCGATTGGTTTCTGGAAAACCTCTTTGGAATCTCTTCCTTGCGTTACCTTTGCTTGTACCAGATTTGCCATTGATGTGTCTCTCCCATTTTGTATGATGGTAACGTATGTTTCATCAAAGGAATAGGTTGGAGTCATTTTATCCTACTGCATCTCAGATGTATCGATTCTTATGACCTACATTATCCTCTATTTCCAATACGGAAGCGGCAATCAGAAACCTACCAGACAAGGAAGCGGAAGAAATCAGGATTGTTACAGCGAACATTCTACCTAGATGCAATTTACCGAAAAGGGTGATTGTAGCCTTGAGAAGCTTGAACTCAGATGAGGGTATCATCATTCTACCTGCAGACAAGGGAAATGCCACGGTTCTTCTGAAAACGGAAGAATACAACAGCAAAATTGAAGAACTTCCCGACCCGTCTCACTACCGCAAGCTAAAAAGGGACCCAACACAAGCAAGGTTGAGGAATACTAATAAACTCATAGAATCTTCCTCATTGCCGGCAACCGTACAGAGGACCATCCTCAGAACTGAAGCGGTTCCGCCAATATGGGCTTCCTAAGGTACATAAAGCAAACATACCACTGAGACCAATAGTCAGTACCCCAAGCTCGCATTTAGACTCATTTCTCCAGCCTCATGTGGGAAAAACGAACTTCTGCATCAAAGACTCAACACTCAACAGACTTCGTTGGGAAAATCGGAGGCATAACGCTGGAGCCGAGCGATATTCTGGTCAGCTTCGATGTGGTGTCCTTGTTCACCAACGTCCCACTTGAAGACTCTCTGAGGGAGCAAACTAACATGTTTCCGAATGACATCGGCGGACTCTTTAAGGCATGTCTCATGGGAAGTTAGTTCCAATGGGAAACTTCTATGAGCAAGTAGATGGCGTGGCGATGGGGAGTCCACTCAGCCCAGTGATAGCCAACTTCTTTATGGAACATTTTGAAGAGGAAGGAAGCAATTGATGCTTTTGATTCAACCATTTTGACCTCCATTATGTTGGAGTGGCCTATATTGTCGCCCTACCATTGGCCCAGGCACTTTAGTCTGGAGGCTTCTATACTCGCTTTAGCTACAATAAGCAGATGCATGGGACGGAGGTTCAGAATCACCTCCAAGCTAATCGTTGAAGTGCTGGATATAGCACTAGTGATTCGTAGCATGGCCAGTCTTTGTAAGCTAGCCATCTTCCCGGTGGGTGGGACTTGTTTCACCTTTGGCCACCATAGCAGGGCTCCATAAGATACTGAGGGTCCCAATATCGCTGTGTATAGTCAAAGTCCCCATGTTTTGCTGAAGGATCGCCTGTCTATCATAAGTCACCTTTCCCTTTCCAGATGCTTGTTATAAGATAGCTTCGAGTCCAGATTCAACACCAGGTATTTCGGCTCTTCTAACATCTGTAGAATTTCACCAAAGATTCGAAGAGCTCTTTAGGGCTTTAAGTTTCTTTTTGTTGCGAAATAAGCAATCGTGGCTATTTGGGGGTCGACCTGTACGTCTACAAGAGATGATTGCATCAGATTCTCACAGACCCCCATGTCCTACTCAACGTTTACGTTAACGATTAAAGCGATATCGTCAGCGTAGCTCTGAGCAAACACCCTTCCCTGATACAATAAACTGGCTTAAAGTTACAGCTTAGCAAATCTAGCCATGAATTTCGAGAAACATATGAGATACGCGTGTTCAGAATGAGAAAGTAGTCGGATGATAATGAGGGTAGTATACATGTACATTCAGTGATAAAACTTCACAGTGCACTTCGCGATGTGACAGATACAATAAAACTGACCAGTGCAGTAACTCATACTTGTTGCTGACAGTACTGAGCTTTTCTGCTACCGCGCATCGATAGGCGTAGCGATTTCACATTCAGAGCTAGATTTGTCAAGATGAGCATCATTGGTTTCAACAACTATTTTTAATCATTTTCGAGTAGAAGAACACTTTATAATAATCTGAGGTTGAAAGTTAGTAACCTGTTTTCAACGATCGAAGGTTTGACGACATTGAGACCTTTTTGTCTGAGTACAACGCTGTTTTCGTGTCTTCCCCTTCCTTAGCTCTAACGATTTTAATGAGCAATAACGAAAATTAAAAGAATAAATCGTATACCGTTTTACGACTTGGCGATAAAACTGACAACCAAATAGCATGAAAGATTATTAATCGGTAAATGAAAATATTTTATTTTTTCACTGGCGGCTTGTCCACAAGACGTCCAAATCGAGAGTTGAGAAGATTAAAAAATCATTTTTTCAATTATTGAAGTTTTCACATTTCAAATCGAATAACTGTCAATATTTCTTCTATACCAGTCCTTTTTTAATAATAATAATAGAAGTAACCCCATTTAGACCAATGCCAATAATTTTTGAAAAATAATGTTGAAGTGTAAAAATGTAGGATTTTAGTATAAATAAGCTGTGTTTTTGGGGTGAATCGTTTTACTATTTCTGGCAAAAGTTTCTATCGAAACAAATCAAATGTAAAACAGATATGTAATTGAAAGATCTACAACTTTGTTTTGAACCAATTTTTTACATAACCTCAAAAGTATTGAATTTATTTTTTTGTTTTTGTTTTGTATCTTCCACAAAAATTATTTGAATTAATTTTTCGTCAATGTACACTTTTATATTTCAAAGAAGCTGTAATATTTTTCAAGCAAAATATAACTTTTTTTGATTTTTTGCGTTTTTTTTTTAAATAAGGCATAATTTTCAATAAAAGAAAGTTGATTAACAAAATTTCGATTTACTCAAATTTGAGAACTTCTTTTTTCCGTTCAAACCCCTAGTTCAAAATGGTATGTAGGAATCATATTGTTATGCGGAAAAACATCGTCAATAATGAAAAAAACAGAGATTTTTTTTCAATATCGATTTTTCCTTAAATAATACTTATTCCTCATTGTTTGTTTCAATGTAATATTTAATTAATCGTTTATGGTTAAGAACAAAATGTTTAAACAATAGTTTTACCTGAGAATTTGCTAAAAATTAACGTTTTAATGCAAAAAAATAATTTGTACAAGCTTGATGGGCACAAAAACATTGAAAACAATTTTATTGACATAATTTATTTCAAATTATTCCAAGTTCAAAAATTGAAAGATGGCGTGGTATTCATTATGCTAAGAGCTCTCGAGTGCGCGCGCATCAGTTCTCCCTACCAAATAAAATACTACATTTTATGACCTATAGCCTGCTAAGTATTTTTTTGATCTTTGGCCTCAGAAAACTGGTTCGGCAGTGGTCTAATTATTTATTTACTCGGAAAATACTAAATGTAGTTTTTTTCATAGAAAATCCAGCTCAAGAAATTCCTTTTGAAATCTCACCAATTTTCCACATGTTTCAACATAGATCTTACGATCTATATTCAACCACAGTTTTTGTTACACCTCGGAAGTTCCTCAAATTTCGTGAGTTATTTTTCTCTTTTCTATTATATATGCTTCTCTACAGTTTTCAAATGACATAAGGGTTGTGAAATTCATATCAAATGGTGAAAAATAGTAATTCTGTTTGTTTGCCTATCATTCTCAGAGATCTGATTATGATTCTTGTCGATAGCTTAGATGAAATAATTGTTTTCACTTTCAGAGTTCAACTTTTGTTCTTTATTCTTTCAATACCCTGACAGTTTTCTATGACAGATAATCTGATAGTTCATGTTTCTAGGCTCAACGTCTTCTCCAATCCCTTAACATGATACAAGAAAATTGAATCTAACTACAAGCCATTTATCTCTCGTCAAGCTGACGTTGCCAATATCACTATACAATTTGTCTATCAAAAGTTCCAATGTCAAAGTATTGAAATTCGTTACCCGTAATAATAAGAACTCCCAAATATTTGGGGGAGTGTTTTGATCATGTTCTTTTATGAACACAATGGTATCTTTCACCTTTATTATGCCTTCTATAAACTTTCTAAGTTTCCGTCACTTGTTTTGACAGGCCTTCAAGTTATTATTTGTTCTCTTACTCTTCGGAATCGTTTCATAAAGCGCAAACAACGAAAACACATTCCACAGTAATAGGAAACTTGTGATAAGTCAGCAAGTGTGTTGTACTGAAGTTGCAATTCTTTAATGAACTAACCTACTTTTGTCATTGACTTTGGATGATATGAAAATCATTCGAATGTTTGACTTCATCGATAAATCTACTTGGAACAGCTGCTAAACATTATCCACTCGTTGATACTTTTTCTGATTTTCAAAAGTAATAACTCCATCTGAACCCTTTGAAGTCACGTTCCAAAACGAATCAGCTCATTTCTGATTTCTGCCTCGAGATTTGCTTGATGGTTTCTACTTGAACGGTGTCGATATACTATTCCGCAAGAAAGGAAAAAATAAAGATCGCTTTTATTCAAATTCCTTATTGAATTACAACTGAATGGACAATGGTCGCAAAAAATAAAAAGCAGCAGGCAAACAGGTCTCTCGTGGTATAGACAGTGCCGGACGATGGATTCTCATAATAATGAACGATTAAAAAAAAATATTTGAATGTAGCACTGGTTGATATTTGAGTGAATGGATTATTACAGATAGATAGATAATCTGCTTCACTGTCTGAAGGGATACCTTCTATTCAATAATAATATTTGCATAGCAGAAAAGGGTTGCAGCAGAAGCTCAGTTAGACCGATTCGAATTTCATCAAATCGAACTTCTTCTTCTTATACTGTAGTCCGGGAGATCATCAGAGCGTATAGACCTCGAATATGCTATGTCAGAACCAGTAGCAGATAACTCGTGAAACGTCGTCTATGTATTGTTACGTTGCCAAGCTGCACAGTCAACATACGGTCGGATACTTTGGCGCTATAACTCAAATATTGGACTGAGCATGTGCATTTGGTGTTAGTTCTACTATAGATATCAGCGGGTATCTTGAAATATTGGTTTTCTGAAACATTAATCAGAGATTGTATTAATCTGAACATCAACCATCATCAGCCACTTCTG
Organism: Chrysolina oricalcia; assembly: GCA_944452925.2. Lineage (NCBI taxonomy): Eukaryota > Metazoa > Arthropoda > Insecta > Coleoptera > Chrysomelidae > Chrysolina > Chrysolina oricalcia. The sequence goes on from OX101827.2 coordinate 13,461,340, forward strand.
CTTCAGAGAATGTCTTCAGAGAAATTTTAGTTTGGATCATTTACATTTATCTGTAAATGTAAATACAGGAATATACAGACAATATTGTTACGTGACAAATGGTGGATATTGTCTTCATATTCTAATCAAGACGTGATTCAATGGAGTGAAGTCACATAGTTTCTTCATAATATCGGTGTTCCCTTCTTGACTATCTGTCGAGACCTATGACCTCTTTCTTTTTGGACTCGGTGTCATGGGGCAGAATGTAAACTCTTGAAAGATAGTGGTAGGACCTAGGTAACCTGAACTGCGTATTCTCGTAGTCGCTGGAGTGGAGTGGAGAGTTGAACTTTGTTGTTAATGCCAATGTCACTTTCAAGAACCAGCGCATTTCGATTATGGTATGATCTATTTAATAGACGGTAATTTAAAATCATTGCCGGTTTGGTTGTTACTCAAAAACCCAGGTGGGTTCACCATCATTCGTAGATATTTGCTCTGGACCTGCTCCAGAACTTGTAGGGGTGGAGAACCCCCATGCTGCTAAAACGTGAATGATAACTGACATAATCATAGTGTTCTTTCGGTTCAGTTCACTTTTCCTGTTGAGGAGCGGCTAAAGTATGCCTTCCCTTGTGGGAAGTTTTCTCCTTATCTCGTTGATATGTGGGGCCCAGATATGCTGCGATCTATGGTTAGACCTAGATATCTGGCGTGGTTTTGCTATACTCTCATCCCCCTTCAATGATATCCCTGTACGTGGGGAAGCTTTCTTTCTACTAAAGGTTTGGTAATGGTAAATGTGGATAGTAACTCATGCGCTGCGACCTGATTAGATCTATTATGCCCCATCTTCTTTTGCTATCTCAAGGTGTTCTCGTTTATAGCAGCCCCTCAAGCCTCAATTCCTTGAGGAATTTAAGGATTTTGAGGGGATCTATTTGTGGTATTTCTCCCACCGTATATTCAATCTCTTGTAATGTACAGCATAACACTCCATCAATATATGGTGGGGTGTTTCTGGATGTTCCATAAAGAATTTGCAGGTGTTGCCTTCCTCTAAGCCTAGCTTCTTTAGGTGTTCTTTGAGTCTGCAATGCCCCGTCAGAAATTCCGTGATTGTCTTCAGATTAGTTTTGCTGAGTTTAATCAGTGTCTTCGATCTGGGTTGAAATTGCCGAGGAGATATTTGGCCTGCCTTAGCCCTGGAAGTCTTTGCGAGTATGTTGCTCTCATTGCTTCTTCAGTTTTATTGAGTTCTTCTTGGAAGTAAGATTTTCCAAGTCCGCAGAATGGTATGGGAATGGTTCTGGCCCGATCAGTGGCGTTGATGCCCCTTTCCATGCCAGGGTGTCTGCTTGTTCAATGCCCTCCACTTCAACGTGCCCCGGCACCCAGAGGAGGATCACCTTGTTGATCCCGCCTAGATCATTGAGTTTCTCAAGGCATTCCCAGACCGTTTAGGTTTACTATATAGTTGTTTTCCCGCGTTTATTCGTCTTTTCATTTTAGAAATCAGCGTTCAAAGTTACCGAAAGTACCGCCCTCTGAGACCATTCAACTCGAATTTTGAACCTTTTATCTGATAGGAAAGAACTTAACCACTTCACCAAACCCGTGTGGAAACCCAATTGGTCCATTTTGTATATGAGGCTTTCGTGAAGGACGTTTAAAGGTTGAATTTGACTAGTTAATTTTTGTTTTCTGAGATTTTGTTGTCTGGTTTTATGGATATTGCTTATATAGTTCTTTCACGATAGCTTCTTGTTAACATTCTGATATAACCTTATTGATTAGAGTTATGAGAATTTTGTGTTTTGTTTATTGAATTTGATCTCAAAGTCTGATAAGACGCGGGAGTTGCATTAGCTCTGTGTACCACTGATCTGAATTTCACCAGTTTCTTTGATATCGGATTAATCGAATCAAATGGTGGTGTGCAATCAGTAGTGCCTGTTATGTATACAGTGCGGCTTTTTTTAGTCCCCCCCTCTGTTAACTTTTGAACGGTTCGACGTACAAGTTCGAAAAAAAAAACTTTTTGAGGGTTTCACCGATACTACTTTTTGATACAAATAATATGGTGATTGCTCGTCAGGGGGCGCGAGGGGGCACATCAACTCAAAAATTTTAAATAGCATGGGAAGTGTCATATCGTTGAAAAGAAAATTCAATTTTCTTCACAACCATCTAATTTTTTTTGAATTTCGTTGATATTTTTTTTGCAATTAAAATTCGAAATATCAAATATAAATACGGATCTGAAAACTACTCATACCTCGATAAATTTGAACGTTTTGTTGTGGACTAATGAAACCAAAAATATTTTGAAGGGTATTACCGATAATACTTTTTGAGAGAAGAAACATTGCAATTACTCGACAGATGGCGCTGGGGCACATCAACTCGAAAGGCATAAAACTCAAATTTGGGAAAAAATTTCTCAACAAAATTCAAAAATATTCGGATGGTTGTAAAGAGAATTCAATTCTCTTTTCAACGATGTGACACTTGACCCCCCATGCCGTTCAAAATTTTTGAGTTGATGTGCCCCCCGCGCCCCCTGTTGAGCAATCACCATATTTTTTGTTTCAAAAAGTAGTATTGGTGAAACCCCTCAAACTGTTTTTTTTTTTATGTTTGTACGCCAAACCGTTCAAAAGTTAACAGGGGGGGGGACTAAAAAAGTATATTAAAAACAAATTTGTTAACGTTTTTGTATAACGTGGGATCTGAAAAGTGTATCTTGTTATTTTCATCTATTTCAACGGTGAATTAGATTCTATTATGTAAACTATTGGGGAAACCTACCAATTATGTCATCCACATATCTAAACCAGAGCACAGTACGTTTAGTTTCCTAAATTATTCAGGAAAATGTCAAGCATTGCTTTGGTAATTCTTAACTTTTCTCTAATCTGTTGTTTTCCATAGAACTTATAGTTTTGAAACAAAAAAATAAAATACAATATAATGTATGGTATATGCATGTATTGTATCTCTCATGGAGACTAGACCTTCTTTGTTATACGACAGGCCCATGTATAATTCACACTGACGAGTCCCCTCCTTAATGTTTTCGCAAGAATTCAGCAACACCCTGTATCTATCGCAGCTGACTTTGACACGTCAACCAGTTGGTAAAGCTACTAAGAAATTGCCAAGTTTGGATATCACTTGGTACGGTCCTGATTTGAGAACCGTCACTGCATATACCGAAGAACAAAGTGGGTGGTATCAAAAATCAGCGATGAAGGCGTCATTAAAGAAGAAGAGGAACTGGGGATGGCGTGTGAGGGTCACCCCCCGTCGTATAATTAAATTGCTTTGATTGACTGCGAGCATCTCATAATCCGCAGATTCGATTCATCGGGATATGCTGTTCCGTTATACGATGGATGTCGACTTATATGCATACACAGCAAGGCTTTATTTGAGGAATCTCATAAGATACGCTTCTATAGTAACTCCGGTACCGTTATTCGATTTCAGGCGGCTGTGGACGTTTGTTTGAATGGGGAGTACTTGAAATCTTTCGGAATCTTCGCGATTATTTCAGGCTTCAGCTTTCCGGATTCTCTTCATGATCAGATCCAATAAAATTTGTGACCAGTGGAAGAAGTATATAATGAATTTTTACTTTTAGAAATGATAAAATACTTTCGCAGTTGGCACATCCGTTCGTTTGTAACACGTATAGCACCATTTTTACCCAGAAAGCAAATATGATTTTCAAAATTAAGGTTACTGTCTAAATGAATCCCTAGGAAGGTGTTGTTATTGTTAGCTGAAATAATGTCATTCCCCATTGAAATGACAAAAGATTGGTTGGTTGGTTAGTTGGTTGGTTAAAGATTGACGAGCGAGATACCGGGTTTACCTTTGAGGTTTTCCTTAACACTGAGACCAGTTGGGGTCTATTGTATTGTTCTGTCATCAGTTGTTTCTAGTAAAAGAGCCCTGTGTTTAGTAGACTAGGTGTTTCAGATTAATTTCTAGGTTGATCTGTCCGAATATTCTGTTTCCTCCTCGTCACCTCAGAGTCTACATTCCACGGTTTCTCTATTTATTCCCATGGCAAAACCTGAATGATGTTAGATTTTATGGAAGGTTTTGTATACAACCTTTATCTTAAGAATTACTTCGAGACCCTAACTAATTTTATGGGCAGTAATGGTAGACCTGTCGCGGATAATGTTGAAAACTTTCTTCTTTTTGAAATATCAAGAAGTTGCTCAGAGAATATTTCTGTTTAAAACCTAGAAGTCTCGTTTTCGACCAAAATTCGGCAAAGCGTCCTGGAAAGTATCAAAGAAAACTGCCACTTTCTGGGCTGATACCACGACGGATATTGAACGACGTCTGACACATATTTGCGAAACGTTCCTCAAGAAGGACTATTGTAATCAAACAGCAGATCCATTCAGCTATGAATGACCAGCTGCAGATATGTTTCAAGGTTTTATCTTGCCTCTTATCACTGCTAGGTTAGGCTAGACTTTGGAGTCCTCCTGTTCCATCCCAAAGAGTTCAATAGCATTTCCTCACAAATGAAGCTGCGTTAAGAGTAACTAAGCAGCAGCACCAATCGCGAGCAAAAGCAAGTTGTACTTCTCGCTAGATCGAGAGCGAGAGAGAGAAAGAAAGCGAGAGATAGAGCAGGAGAGCGGGACAGTTAGTTAGACACAGAGAGAGATACAGGGAGGGCGGAAAGAGAGCGAGAGTGAGAGAGAAAGCCAGAGATGGTGATAGAGCAGAGCAGTGGAGCAGAGAGAGTGTGAGAGAAGGGGACAGAGCGCGACAAAGGGAGAGCGGGACGGAGAAATATCAGGAAAGAGCGGGAAGAAGAGTGAGCTATTAAGAATTCACAATTTATGACCAATAATTAATATTCTGCTCAGAGCCGAAACTAATTTGGCACTGACTTAATTGTGTTAGACATATTCCCTTGATCGGGCCTTTAAAATGCAGAACAGGTCACTGACATTTTGCCAACATACCAAATTTGGCAAAAGTTCTGAGAATTCTGGGAAAATTTGGGAGATTGAATCAGTTCGGGCTTGAAGAGTCTGGAAACACGAAAGTCATCAAGTGTTGGCGTTCTTCGGGGAGCGACTGGTCAGTGGCGTAGAGAGTAGATGGGGAGATATAAATGTTAAAATAAATTGAAGATGATGGGGTTTGTTTCAATGTCAGTTATTGATACAAATGTTTAATTTGTAAAACTGTAAGGAACATTAACAAAACTGTTCAGATATTGGCTATTCAAATTAAACGTTAAAATTAATATCTATACACAGGGATTTGTAACTTGACCAATTCCTTAAAGAGTTAATTCAATCTTGAAAACCAGGAGTTTGATCTTTATAGTATAAAGGCAGGTTGTATGCTTTCAGTTTTAACTCCAGATTGACTTGGTAATGGTTAGAATGTGAACCCTTCCATCATTTTATGATTGTCATTCACATTCCGAAGCATTGCTAAGTCCATCTGCAGTTTAACTGGACCTATACAACTTGGCCATAACTAATATACATAGCTGTGGTATTTCTCAGAGATACCACTTATTTGTTGATGATCTTGTTTCAATTATATAACACTTTAAGGTACTCATTTTTGCTGATGATTTGAAAATGTTCAAATCTATTTCTACTACAAATGCCTCACTTGCAGGAAGATTTGTCAAAGTTATATAATTAGTGTGTAATCAATCACATGGACTTGAATATATTCAAATGTTACTGCCTAACAGATTACAAACTTAACAATTTATCAACTGATAGGATGTCAGTGATACATGACTTAGGAATCATGTTTGATTAGGAATTGAACTTTAAATCACATAAGGAGTATATTGTAGCTATATCACTCAAGATGTCGCGCCTTTTTAATAAGTTTTGTAATGACTTCAGTTTGAGTGCTCTGAAGTTGTTATATTTTTCACTAGTGAGGTCATTATAAACTGGTGCCCATATTATCAGATACACAAAAACCAAACTGAAGATGTTGAAAATACTTTTCTCAGGATTTGTGCATATTAGTTGGGTCTACGATGGGGAGAATAATATTCACACGATTATATAAGAAATCACGTGAATTTATCATCTTTAGAACAAGAATATTTTGTTGAAATTGTTATTTCCGTTAACCTGTTGGACCCCTACGTGCAACCCACAGAAGTTTTCTGGAGACTTGTGCAAGCTAGGGAAGACGTAGTCTTTACCTTTTAACGTGTAATGCCATGCACAAGACCGGTTACCAAGTTGGGAATCAAACCCACGACTATACGCTTGAGAGGCGAACGCTCTACCAGCCGACCACCACGGCCCATAGATTCATTGTGACAAGATTTTATTGTTAATTGATTTGAATGCCAATTGGCAGACTAGAGTCAGCACGGAAACATTCAAATACCGTTTCACCCAACAAATTATGTTTATTTTCTTCCCTGTCACTCGAATGCACAGGAATGGAAATAAGTTTCGATTAGTTGATATCTTTAGCAGAACAAATTCTATCAAAAAGGGACTGAGTCACAGTCCTTCATGAAATAGTGCTGGTTGCTGCATTATTATTTTATAATTATTAACGTTATTATTATTGTATAATAATATTTTATTGTGTATTTTAGTTTCTTGTTTTACTAGGCATAAAAGAACAAGATTCAATGTCACGGCTGGTGTTTCATAGCCGAGGCTATGAAACTAGCCAAGGCGTTAAATCTGATTTTCTGCCGTGTGAAACATATGATTTTTTCCTTACATTGTTTTTATATTAATTAATTGCGTTTCATTATCAATATCCAAATAATTAAATTATTTTATCAAAGGAAACTGGGCTCTTCGATACTATGTTTACCTCTGATGGACGTTTCTTGAATTGTTTGTTTTTACTTTAATGTCATTGTCAATTTTAATAACCAGTTTTATCTAAATTATTACTTGCTAGGTTGCAGCAACGAACTTTTTCTGTCCAGGGAGTAAAAGTATAACTTTTAAGCCTGTCAAGTGTACCTAAAAAGCCTCTTTTAATGTCATTTGGAGGAAAAATAATTTTTGTTTTAATATTTCATACCTTTATTCTAACAAATCGTAATTGGGAATATCCGTTGAATACATAGATAAATACTTATCTCTGAATGAATTCAGTGTTGGAGATAGTATGATAGAGAAAGGATAGTCGTTGCTGACCAGTTGGAAATAAAACCAATTGATAATGGGGATAGCAGCAAGTCAAAAGTGTACTCTTTTATAGAGTTTATTCCAAGCTTTCGTAAATTTTATTTACATCTTCAGGAAACTACAAAGAATTATTTATGTCAATTTTACATTTTGATGTTTTTTGAATTTTACTTTCAACCATAGTGAGGTTGGTTGACATGTTCTTAATTCATTCAATAGTGACATCACAGTTTAAAATTGTAAATAATATATAAAAATCTGCTTTACGAATATAAATAACGGAAATTTTTTGAATTTCAGTCGAAAAAACAAAAGACTTGTTGATTATATCCAAGGGATATACATCAGATGTCAATAGAAAATCAAATCCTACAATTCCTACATTTACTTCACTTCCATATATAAAAGATATTACACCAAGATTGTCCATGCTTCTTCATTCAGAGTGCAATATCAAAATAGCAAATAAAACTATTTTACCAATTAGATCAATTTATTCAAAAGTAAAAGATAAAATTCCATTAACTTCTACTTCAAATGTAGTGTATAGCATTCCTTGTCAGGACTATGATAAAAATTATATTGGCCAGACATCTAGATGCCTGAGAAGTAGAATTTCCTCACATAAAAGTGATTGTAGACTTCACCCTGAAAGATGTGCTCTTACTGATCACGTAAACAAATTTGACCATGGAATAAATTATAATTCAACTAAAATATTAGCTAAAGAGACTCATATGACTAAGAGAACTTTTTTGGAAATGGCCTTCATATCTCAAGATAAAAAATGTATGAATAAAAGAACTGATATAAATCATTTAAGTGAGATTTATTCCTTCTTACTGTCGGTAGGCCACACTCTTCCTATGAACAATAATATTCCATAACTACTCAATTGGAAATGTAATTTTTTCCTAACTTTCAAAACAACAGTCGTATATATCAATTTTCAACAGTTGGTACAAGATTACAGTTGGTAACATTGAATTGAAAATTACAGATTTATTTTCTATTGACACCTGATGTATATCCCTTGGATATAATTAACAAGTCTTTTGTTTTTCCACTGAAATTTTAAAATGTTGTTATTTATATTCGTAAAGCCGATTTTTTATATATTATTTACAATTTTAAACTGTGATATCAGTATTGAATGAATTAAGAACATGTCAACCAACCTCAATATAGTTGTAAGTAAAACTCAAAAAACATCAAAATGTAAAATTGACATGAATAAATAATTATTTGTAGTTCCCTGAAGATGTAAATAAAATTTACGAAAGCTTGGAATAAACTCTATAAAAGAGTACACTTTTGACTGCTATCCCCAATATCAACTAACAATATTATACATAGAAAAAAAAATGGAATTTGTATAGGTCGAACAAAACTGATTATTTTGCCAGAATAATAACCACTATGTCAAGGTATTTGGTTATTCTCGAAGTACCTTGACCATAGCAAAATGTTTGTTTGATCTAGTTAGATAATGGACCTTTCCACGAGATATGAGAAAACACTGTGATGAGAAAGGATATACGCTAATATCACTCGGGATTTTTTTTTTCTGACCGCTAGTATCAGAAGAAAAGTGATTCGTGACGTCACGTTCATCAAAACTAGACTTGGCAACGTTATTAACGTTGTGCACCAAATATTCATTCAAATATAATGTGTCGTATGACAGTTGTCATTTGGTACCAGACGGGTTCTTTCGTCTGTTTCACGGAGCAAACCAATAAGAATCGTTTGTCTCTGTTCAACTCGTTAGCTTACTTTAAAATTGGACAAGTCAAGCAGTTCCCTCAAATGTTTATGTTGAATACGAACAGACCCTTCGTGATTTATTATTTGAGGTTAATGCGGTTTTCAAAGTTTTGAAAGTTTCTGTTGTTAGTATTCTAAAATTGTATCCTTGCAACAAAGTGAAGATGTCAAAAAAGTGCTTTGTACCCGGTTGTCTGAACTCCAGTGAAAATTCTAATAAACAATTTTTTATGCACTTAAAGATGAAGCGCGTCGTAAAATGTGTTTCGAAGCAGTGAATAAACCCTCTGTAAAAGCGGAAATATATGTTATTGTAAAGTACATTTCCAAGTGAGTAGTTACGTTATGTTATTATTGTATTCAAAAAAGATCTTGAACTATCAAAAAATTAAAGGTACTAGTAAAGATTCAGAAAAATATACTTGATAAACCAAATTCAAGAGAAAGTCACAATGAAATCATAGACATTGCTGTATCTGATTTGATTTCACCTGTTGAATAATGAGCACGTTATTACGATTTGCGGCATTGCCAATGCTCGTTTCTCATCAAAAGTATGGTCCGTTCAGAAAATTTGAAAACTATAAACATAGGTAATATGTTGATTTTTTTCTCGGAGTTGATCAAGTGGCAATGTTTCAATTATTTCTCAATGGCTTATATCAAGCTAGAAGCTGTATTTTTAAGGAGAACGGTATTGCCTGTTTCGGAACGTGGATTATGGTGGGGGGTGTTTCCGGTAAACGTGACGTCAACGGCACACTTTCAAATGTGATATTTCTTCAAAATGGAAGAAATATAGTGAAACGCTATGTTAAATGGACGTTTCAGACTAGAAACCATCGATTTAAACGAGTTTTGCAATTTATTTTTCGTTAATGTAAAGGTCCATTATTTATGGTATACTATCTGGTAATTTATAGTTGTTTTTCCTTCGATTCATTCTATTTAGTATGAGTTGTCACTCATATCATGATTTAAATGTTATTTATTGTTTTTTTCCAAAACGAAAATATTTTCGAATGGAAAATCCTTTACCGCTACCACATCCAGCCGCCACTGTTTTCCGGCCAGTTTGAGGATCCATGTCTTCGGCAATGTCTTCCACGGCCTGCAGATTTCTATCGGACGCAGTAAATTCAGAAAGAGACAACTAAATGTAGCAATCGCCCCCCCGCCCGCCCTTCGTCAACCCGTCCTGACGGTGCACCGTTGAAAGGTACGGTTTTCGTTTTGTTTTCGGATTTTAGTTTTGGCAATGCCGATGTTGCACTCGTGAATCACAGAACTTATCTTTTTATAGGACTATTCTTCTTGAACTGTCCCCGGCCGAGTCCGCGACCGAATCTAGATTTATGGCATACACCAACTCTTACATGTAAATTCGCGGTGTCTAATTAGATTCAGACCCGGTCCAGACGAAACAATGTCCTGTTCTGCAGCCCGACCCCGAATGTTTGCTCGTCTGAATGATTATGGACATTGATAATTAGCTATTGTTTCGTCTCTTTCGAAAATAGATATACTGGGCGTTGACGAACTACGGTGCGAAACTGCAGAGGGTGATTCGTTAGATCGTTTTAAGATAAAAAACTAAAATGAACATAGGTCCAGAGTTGCTTCGTTTCTTCTTCTTCATATATTTCTCAATTCAACCATATAAAGCATATAGGCCGGGAGATTGTGTCACAAAATATTAGGTCATTTGTACCAGTATGGCGGTTCTTCTGGAGTCTAATTACGGAATGACAAAAAAGAAAATGATGGTCATAGCGCTGGAACCGGCGGCCCAATCGCGTGGACGTTAATCGAACGTGTCGGATAAATAACGAGTGTCGAACGATTTGATCCACAAACATGCTTGTATTTTCAGATAGTCGATAAAAAAATATGTAGGCGGTAGCGTAATGCCATACTTCTCGGGTGTGACTTACAGCCCGCCATACCGACACGAATACATTAATTAAAAAAATAATTCAACCATTTGTTCCAGGCTAATTTTTGCGCAGCTAATCATCGTCGAGTAGCCATTCACGGAAATCACCTTGCCATACGTTTCCGACGGTTCCCAATGGCCGCCATACCACCGCAAGGGAGTAACATTTTTTTTGCTAAACGAGTTGTACCAGTATTGAATTTGTATTTTTGGAAAGTATTTGATGAAATGTGACCGGGAAAAAGTGCTGCCATACTTGAAAAACTCATTTATTCGACACTTTTTGAAAATACGACTGTAAAATATGTAAAATCATTTTTAACATCATGGAATCATGGTATTCTGATCGTTTGGATGTAATTCTACATAAAAAAATCATTCCAGATTGTAACCATGAGACGGACGACTGTCGGACTTTATTATATGTGCCATACTTCTAGTAGAGGGAAAAAATGGCGCCATACTTGAAAACCTTGGTTTTTTGACACGTTTTCAAGGTACAAGACATAAAATCATTTGGTACAGTATGGCATCATCGTATTCAGTTCGTTTGGATGAAATTCAACCTAAAAAAAATTATCCCATAGTGTAACTATGAGGCGGAAGTCTATTACACGCGAGCAAGATATGAAAATAAAAATTGGAATGAATTCTAACAGTATGGTATTTCAAATTTTCCAAACTTGAAAAAAAAACTATGCTTTGGGAAAATTACACTGTACTTATGGCGAAGTGCCAAAGTGGTGGAATTTTTTTTTTGGTGTTGAAAAATAATCATATACCGTGACCACGGGGCTGGAGCTGCCACACTCGCTCTGATATGTCGACAACCAATACAATCTTGAAACCATTTATCGAAATAGCCCACCTGTATTATCGTGACGAGAACATGTGAAAATAACTATATGCAGTATCAATATTGATGCAGTTTATTCCGAAAGATTTATAAAACTTAATGGACTTTAAACGTCTTCTGAACCGGAATCCCCGGCATATTCAAATTCGTTTTCTTCGTCCTCGTCACTGCTTACTGCATCAGTATCTATAAATTATTTAATTTATTCACACATGCGCAATATACAATAGCAAATCTTCAACATAAAATTATTTTCCTCAATATTTACCTTTGCCTTCATCTTTCTCTTCTTAATCTTTTCCTTCTTCATCTTTCTCTTCTTCATCGTTTGCTGCGTTCATAACGATTTGTACACGATGAGCTAAGACAATTCTAGAAATCTTTCGAGCGCCGGTAGCCGTACAATATTATACGACTTAACATCTGGTTATAAGACAAGATTGCCACCACCTAGGTGTTTGAAATCTTGTATGTATATTCGTTAAACCTCAACTTACAGGAAAAATTAGTGCCATACTGGTACAAATCGTTCAAATTACGAATAAAATCTTAGAAATTTTGAAAAATATTGTACATATTCGGCACCTCCCACAGGTATGGCATGATCAGACTCCTATTTATGATCATACAGAAACACAGTTAGAAAAGGTTTAGGCTGGTACAAATCCTTTAGCAAAAATAAATTGTGGTGGTATGGCGGCCAATGGGAGCCATCGGAAACGTATGTTTTCTCGATACAATTCAGTTGATTGAGTTCAGAAATAAAAAACAGACTTATGAGATATATTCAATCACGAGTGGAATTTTATTAGACTATTTCACGAAGCATTAAAGGTATTAATATAAACATGAACAATCAATTCATCATAACCATAATCAATCAACTATAATCACAAAAAATGTATTATAACTATCAATAATTTATTAGATAGTTATGATGCGACTCATTTTGACGTTTTCGCCTACAATTATGATCTGTCAAAATGTCAAACTTTGTTTTGTCATCAACACCAACGCTGTCAGAGCAATAAGAATTGAGAGACAGCTGGTGTTTTCACGATAATACAATTTGTCTTTGATTTGTGATTGGTCAGATTACGTGAATATCTTGAGAAGAGTGGAATAGCCAGAGGTAATACCACGAGTGCTCGCAATACTAAGAATAGCAATTCTGTCAGAAATCAAGGAGATCAAATTGCTTGGTAACACCACGAGACCGATAGGACCGATAGGAAGTAATTTGATCGATTTCTGACAAAATTTTTGATAGTATTGTGAGTACGAGTTGTATTTATTGAAATAATTCCATGGCTCAACACACTCAAGGAAGTTTTATTGTCGTGAATGTCATATGTCATACCAGTTTCGATTAGTCCTTATATAGCAGGAGATGAGAGTTTCATATAGCGAGTGGAATTATGAATGAAATTTTGTTCCCGTACGGTAGGCAGATGGATTCCTTTGACGGAAAGGTACAATTTTTTATAAGGATATTATAGAATTCATTTATATCCTACCTGTCAACTTCCTTTTAAATTGTCTGCTTTCCTGATACTTCATCTACTTTTTCAAGTTCCTCGAATTATCAGAAAAATTCTAGAAATAAATTAAAATTATTTGAGTTACGCTATCCAATATCATGACTGCCAGTCTGCTATTTTCAGGGGGTCATCTGAGGAAAAGGATAAGGTAATATTTTCGATGATGTGTTTAAAAATGTTAATCATATTTGGAATAGTTTTCATATTGCCAGTAAATATTCAAACTAGTCGAGTTTCTCGACTTACACTTCATTCGCTGTTGTCTGCCCTGGCTCCTTAATATGTGTCAGTGTTTATAAGCGAATCTATCAGACATTGTAATTTCTGTTAAAGGAAATGGAATGCAACCGGCCTGTACAGCTATCTCGAAAAAAATATTACTACCTATTGTTTCGCATTTACATATTTCATTAGTTTCGTATTTCAAGAATTCGACAAGGCTTAATTGTTAATATATCTATAGTTTTTTGTTTTTGCCTGCGAACGCTATGTGGACGGATCGCGTAAAAGAATGTAAATAGCGAACAATTTCTGTACTGCCTCTCTAACATTTCGTCAACAAATTCTACAAGTGATTTGAAAAACTCCGATGAGCTCAAAAATAAAGGAAAATGAAACTTGAATACTTCGCATGCTTTTCGAGTTTTTCCCAATGGGTGGATAGAGAGATTGATAAGCTGATTTAGTTTATTTTTTACAAAAAATATCCACATGGGAATGGCCAGATCAATCTAAGCTGAAATAAAAAATGATATAAACTACTGTAAAATGTGTTTCAGGATACCTGTTTGTGTCACACAATGGGAATAATCACTTAATTTCTAGATGTACATTTCGATAGGCAAGCTATTGTCATCAATAGGTACATTATAGTAGCTGAGGCCACATATAATCACTTGTAATCTCCCAAGAGCTTGAAATTTTTCCTCCAATTAATTCAAGAAAATTTCTCATCTGAATAAATTGAATTAATACTAATTTTATCTGACATTGCGAGATTATTCTAGACCTAATTAAATTCAAGATTAGTAGTCCAAACATGATTTTGGGTTACATTATAACAGATGCATTAGTATTACAAGCGCCCTGTTGAAAATCTTCGTTGAAAGTATGAGAATTATTAAAAAAGGTTTCGTTTTGGAAACGAAAGTAATGAAAATATCGGACAAAAAGACCAAAGTAGGTCTGGGGTTTCATTTTAGTTTAGTTTTCATGAACTGCGCATGATCCTGGTGTGTCATAACTTTACTCGAAACACGAATATGCATGCGTGCAGTACACAGATGAGAAAAAGTTTACTAAAATTAACCTGAAGTGAACTCTTTCCATCGACTTCATATGATATAAATGAAAAAAAAAAATTCAAAAACTACAATTTTATTTTCCTAAAATTTTAAGGAAAATGTACTATTGAAATGTTGTTCTTAAAAATAGAACGAAACTTCATGAATAATTTTTTTACCTGATTAGTTTATTTGAAATTATTTACTTTATTTGATCCATTAATGTACATTCAATATTCCTTTTACCAGATTTTTTTCTGATCAATAAAATCATCCAGTATGGAATTATTTCAACATTCACAAAGAACAAATCATTGACGAGTTGATTCCATAAGCCGAAAAGGACGCCACGAAGCAAAAGGAAACGCAAAAGGAAGAACTGAAACTGCAAAAAAACAAAAGAATAACTCTCGCAATCTACCGTAAAAGTATGGCTAATTTTGTCGGTTGGAACCATGAATAGCTCCATCATTATGGATAATTAGACTTAATTTTGTCGAATTGATTTGGAAATGGCAGAGTAATGTAATCTTGTCAAAATTGTGATCCCCGTACGGAGTTCCGATTAATTTTCTTTATTTTCCAATACAGATAATATTGGGTTTTCGATTATAAGGATTATAGGAGGTTTCTTCGGTTCCATACTTTTTACACTGTATGGTTTGTAAGACCCTTTCATGAGCGGGGGCGAGAATATTTCACAAGGGACGATCTATTTCCGTATTTGAGGGTTTGAGGGGTTATGACTGCCGAAGTTCAACATATAATTCTTTCAAATACTAAAGCTATTCAGAATGAGTCGCAAATTCAACATTGCTCCAAATATGTCCAACCAAATTATCATGAAAAGTTTGCATAATTTGGCAACGTTGCATTGGCTCAAAGCAAAGCTTTGTATATCAATTAAAAACAAAAGTAGTTGTTGCGGATGTAAAAGTTATCAAGGCGTAAAGGGGTCAATTTCAATTTTTTTTTTGACAAATCTCGAACCCCCAACTTCCAAGTATAGTACCCATGGCTTTAAAGTAGGACCCCTAAGATTAAAGTCGGCGAGAGAGACTGGAGCCATGTTGATATATCTTCTACTCATGAACCAATTTTCTCGGCTTTCCCTGCCGTGTGCATGTCACACATGTGTGTCACCAGCCGCTTTGCAATTAATTTTTAATTGAAAAATTAATTAATTTGTAAATATTTTCTCAGCACTAACCGTGAGTGCATGAATTCTGGTGAGCATGTATAGATCGTTAAGGTGTAAAATTTGAATTCGTTGCTAATTTTTTTTTTACTGAGGCTGTTCCAAAACCTAGCTTACTCTCTGTCAAGCTAGTACCTTGACATTACTTTTACTCTTACTCCAGGGTAAGTTTTGGAACATAGCCCAATACTTAGACAAATGTGTTGCGTCGGTCTCTGTCTGTATATTCCAGCCCTAACCCCATTGCTTGTCTTAAAGCCATCCGGATTCACCCTCATGACAGCAATGGTAGGACCCTTGATGTGACTTTTCCATCTTGTATGATGGCGGTTCCATCAGAGGAGTGGAGTCATCTCAGATGTGTCCATTCTTGTGACCTTTACAATGTTTGAGTTGTCTAGGTTGTTGCCCCTCCGTTGGACAATGCACTAAAGTCTGGAGGCTTCGCTGCAATATGCAAATGCAGAGGCAGATTCAGAATCACTTCCAGGCTAGTCGTGAATGTGCTGAACATACCTTCCCCTTTTGGGCGACGGATAGTCCAAATGAGCCTCCTCCACGCCCATAAACATCTATTGGCAACTTCCTCCTTCCCATTCTTCAATCTGAAATGTATGTGGAAGGTGTTCCATATACTTTCTCTTCGATGTATCCCAATAAAAAGTCCAGTGGTTTCAGATCTGGTACGCAGGATCACTAGCTCGATTTCATCGGTATTAATTAGTACTTGTTGCTGGGTGCTAAGATTCTTGAGTGGGGGAAACAACTCTACTGGCATTGAGAAGCACTTCTTTTTGAATGGATGTCTAATTGCTAGTCGAGAAAAAACATACTTCAATGAATTGTCCGATTTTCACGTATTTGCCACTTTTTTTGTTAGGTTAATTTATTTATTCAATCAAAAAACGTAGCTGTCACTATGTGAAAGATATAGTGTGCACAGAAATTTGAGTCAACTGTCCACTATTACTACTATTTTTTTGTCAACCAGAGATCAGAGATACATTCTCAACCCTGCTCCTCGGAAGGAAAGGAGGACAGAATGTTCCCCCGTGCCCCCGCGTTGTGGGCGCTTGTGGACCCTTCTTGAAAGGAGTGCCATTTAGCTCGATTCGAAAGGATATGTTCATGAAGGAATTTAATTTGACAGTGTTCGAGATACACCATGTTATTAATTCTGTTTTATCTTAATTGAAGTTATGTTCTTACACCGAAAACCCAACTATGTTGCTTAATAGCTCCATTCGTTTAAATTTGGTTTCGATATATAATTATTTTGAAATGAACCATAAAAGTCAACATTCCCGGCCAGTTCGACTTAAGTGCTTTCTCATTTTCCGTTGGATGAGATGGCCTTTTGATATTTTTCAGGCTTTTGCTTCTTCCGAAGTAATAATAATAGTAACAGCTATTATCTGAAAGAGCACCACAAACACCTTTCTATCAAATATGAACACTTGGGCTATTTCATAAACAGAGGAGGGCTATGCCAAAGTTTGCCTAGAGAGGTTCTGAACAAACTGATCTATGATTTCCACTCAATTCAGTGCATCCTTTTCCTTATCGGAAAGGTAAATACCATGGTAAGGGCAGAGACGGAAATTAACGAAACACTTTCATTTTTGTTCGAGTTCAATCAGAATTTTTTACATTATTACATGACAACTTACAATACAGTCCGCGCCTGCGGTTCACATAAACATTTTTTTCCATAAATGACAGATACTTTCAAAGAATTTTATCTACGCTATTAGAGAAGGAACACAGAAAGTCCTTGTAACTATGTTTACTTATACGGTTTGAATGAGAGTTATGAGTGAAGATAATAATAATAATGTTTATTTGCCGATGGTTCAAACACCAAAATTTATCAAAACTGAAGACAAGTAAACAAGGCAATCACTGAAGCAGCTTGAGGTTGGCCGCTTATTAGTGATATTGCACCTAATAAAATGAAATAAAAAATGTATGTATTCAACTGAACCTAAATCACACATATATTGAATTAAAAAAAACTCATTCAATTCAATTCAATTAATATGAGGAAATAAAAGGAGGAATTGATTATATAGCTATTTTAATCAAGTAAATGAACATTTTGGAACCTTTGGTGTGAATACAATTCAAGAAAAAAGAAACTAAGAACTGAGAAGAAAAAGAACTAAGATTACTAATCTTTTATCTAACTTTGTTGGCGAAACGCGCGTCAAGTATGATTGTGACGTAGTTTTGGTGTCTTGGGTAGTTTCTTTTTTCTTGAAGCTAATTTAATGATCATTCTTAATCAACTAATCACCAATTCGTCATGTTCAGTAGAATATAGTTAGGAATATGCATTTGTTTTACAAAACCTTCAAGAATGTATCAGATTATCCTCAGGGTTATGAATCATGAATCCCCCACTCTCAGATACATCATAGGTATTCAAAAACTTAAACCGTTTGAGTACTGAATGAATCTTGTGCCAGGTTGATGATAACTTTGACGTGTATAATTAATATAATAAAACAGCTGTACTTCATTCATTGAAATATTAACATTTTCAATCTACAGCAGTTACTAAGAAACGTCTAACGAATGTTATCTGTAATATTTTTCCCAGAAAGGGAATGAATCAGTGTACAAAATTCTAAAAAAAAACTTATCCACAAATATTTGAAAAAAAATATCTCTTTTAAAATGCTCATATTCATCTGAATGTCGAAATTGCATATTAATGAATGGATAGCTGAAAAATTGGATAGGTAATTGAATAAAATTAGATTTACCTTTCTGCAGTTTCACTTTAGGATAACTACGAAAGCTGCAACAAAGAAATATAGGAGTTACATAGTTGTGGCATATGCAGGAAAATTTTAACGTTTCGTAGTGTTCACAGACGAGTACATAGTGATTGCTTCTGAAATGAGAATTATTCTGCAGTCGGTTTAATATGACGATGATATAACATCCTCTATATAATCCAAGAAAGATTTTTCTAGGAATATACTGTTAGACATGATACAACAAAACTATTTTGTGCACGGCACCCGTAAAAAGTCTCATCTGCAGAAGCTGAAACTGAAATTTTATTTCTTGTCATCATGTATAATTTAATTTGCGTTAGTTTGAAAGTGTTACGGCATAAAATTATTTCTTAAGTGTTGTTTTGATGAACGTATTTATCATTTCGAATTCATTTGAGAAAATTCATAAGATTGAGTAGAAATTTGTAAATGATGTGTTTATCTTGAAATGTAGAAAATGCGTCAGAATTGATCAATATGAGAACAGTGCAAAATCATTCGAATAATCTTCAAAATGTTGTTCATCATCAATATGTTGAACACGAACTCCAAACACTTGCTGATGCTAAAGTCAACAGCATTTGTTAGGACTCTTCGAATTATTTTGAATCTATTTCCTTGAGTCATACAATGCAGTGTTTCTTTCCTCCATGCCATTTACAATTTTGCAAGATTGTACTACCCGAAAGTCTAGATATGTAAGATCAGGTGATCTAGGAGGCCAGCTTCATCGATCATCAAATATGCTGTCCATTTACATTATATTGTTCAATGAACAAGAGATTCTTCAGGATGTACCAGTATATTCGAGATTGTCAAGAATCTGTTCTTCAATAGAATATCAAACGTCGTCTTCAAGATATGCAAATCTTTACGATCATAGATCAGAATTGTCTGTTGAACAATAACGTTTAAACTAATATTTTCTTGATATTTCTCTTGTAACTTGTTCGTCCAGTAATAAAGATTCCTCCTGTTGAAAATATTTTTTCTTGAAAAATAAGATAAAATGGACCGATGATATTATCTTCTTGAGAAAATGTTCTTCTACTTGGAAACGCATCATCAATATTTAACAACATTCGATCTTTTATGGACTATCTTCATGCTTCAGAACTTGTACTTTGTTGAATTTGTGTCATGCATTCATGAGTCTCCGATATAAACTTACTTATGAGCCACCCTAACTGAGATACGGTTCATAATCAAAGTACCTCATGATCTTCTGTAGCTATGACCCAATTTCCCTTTTTTTGAAATTTGTACTGTGAAGAAATTGTTATTTTTATACTTCAACAGACCTTCGCAGAACATTTATAACAAGTCCGACCAAAATCCATACCTTTTTTTTTGTTCTGACCATTGTGAATTCCAATGCAACAAACAATACCTTTTTTCAATCGATTTGCATGTTCCGAAAACATCAGGGAAGACGAACGAATTAAGAACGGATGCAAAGTTATTACAAAATTGCTAGTTTCATCATAGTTTAACGGCATGCCGAACCCAAATGGAAAAAATACAAAATTACTTATAAGCTACGAGATTATAAGAAGGAAGCGGAAGAATGAGGTCAATGACTCAATCCAATTGTGATATTTAAGTATAGTAACAATCAAGCCTACTTTTCACTTATCTAATGTTCATTCTGTGTTGAACACGGCATCACGAGTATTCAGTAATAAGTATAATAATTTCTTCAACTATATAATATCTATTGCAGGCTATTAGCACCCAACAGTGTTTGATTGCTTATTTAAAGTGTTGGTACCAAAACATTTTCTTGTGTACATCAACAGCATCGGACGTATAAAACATTTCCGGGGTGACCTTATGATTCCTAGTCAAAGGTTTTCTCTGTTGCTGAAAGTGTAAACAGACATTAGTATCAAACTCAATAATAATCAACCACAAAAAAAATTATACTTCAAGGGTCACGTCCTTCATATCACCTACCGAATTGTGTGTATGTTCAGATATTCCTCCACATCTGTTCTCGCGCCGTGTACGAGTAGTTGTGTGCATTTTCAAAGTAAGACACAAAGAGAGAGAAGGAAGGCGGAAAAACTGGCTGATAAGAAACACGGTGAAAGTAGGAAAAACAGCAAAATATCTACTTATTGCAAGTAACTATTCCACATTAAAGTGTTTTAGCAAACGTTTTTGTCATGAAACATCTGATGAGAACCTTACAAGGTTTCCAGCATTTCTTTGGGACCCCGTATGAGGAGCAACATTATTATTCCATCGTATATTATCTTTCTAAGTGGATTACTTTAAAAAAATGAACGAACCTACAACAAAAATATCCATTGTATCTATGGATTCTAGATTCCACAAGGTTGGAAAACGGAGTAATAAATAATTTCGTTATATGATCTTATAGTATATTCCTTAGACAATGCAATATAATTTTCACTAAAAATTTTCACGGTACTGATAGCTGTGGGTGTTCAATGCTGGGCAGCAGTTCTTGGGGGCATTATTTGACCATATAGTACCATTTATAGGATAATAATCATTTCCAGTTATAATATCCCTACAAAATGCAGAATTTTTGAAAAATACTTTCACCCTGCTGTCATGGAAATTGTTTCGCTTAGAAACTCCACGAGATCTTGCTCGAGTGGTGTTTTGTATAACATCATAGTTTCAGCACAGTATTAATAGCTTCGGAATTTTCCATAGAAAGCGTCCAGTTCTTGCAATTTAGCACCTGAATAATTCCCTACGTGACATTATCTTTTTATTGGGTAAAATTCCAACCCATGAAGATCTGGTATGGATTTACTAATACCTGACAAAAGAGAGGAACTATTGGAAAATAAAACAATATTTCATTGTACCTTATGCAGTTGGTATTTCAGAAAAATGAGAAATATTCTCGATGATCCTACTTCAAATATAAATATTGCTTTCAAAAATGAAAATGCAATAAAGACTTTTTCAGCAAGACAAAAGAAAAACCTCTTTAGAGTACATGTCCAATGTCATTTATAAAATCCTTTGTCATGAATGTGAAAAGCTTCACGTAGGTCAAACTAAAAGATATTTGAAAACACGCCTCAAAGAACATCAAAAAGACATGAAAAATAAATTAACATAAAAAAACCCTACTTCATTAGTATAGCATTGTATTAAATCTGGCTATAACTTTGAACTGAACAACACCAATTTATTGGGTTATGAATCTTCTCTTTTCAAAAGGAATTTCTCTGAATTGATTAATATAATGAAGTACAATACAGTCGACTTCAGAAAAGACCTGGAGAACTCAAACAGTGCCTATTTCAATCTAATACTGAGAATAAAAAACAAACACAGATACTTTCTCTAAATATAAATAATATGCATTGTGTTTTGTATTTTGTCCTTATTTTTTTCTATTTCTGCGCTGCTTTTTTTTGTTATTGTTAAAATTGTTATTTCCTTCAAACGATTGCACCCCTACGCGCAACCCTCGGAAGTCTTCGAGAGACTTGTGTGAGCTAGGGAAGACGCAGCCCTTACCTTTTAACGTGTGATGCCATGCACGAGACCGGTGAATCGGTGGATCGAACCCACGACCCCACGCTTGCGAGGCGAACGCTTTACCAGCCGACCACCACGGCCCGTGTCTTATGTTGTGTATCCTTTGTTTTCAACCTTAAAGAAAGTTCTGTTTTTACATCGAACCATTCCATCAGATGCACGTGATTCAGACCTAATAATAATATGGTCTTAGGATTTACATAATAATATACAGGGTGTAATTTGAATGATGTCATTAATTTTAGATGGTGATTCCTTGTCATATTTTATGAAGAAAATTTCATATAAACGTATGTCCTAACTTGCTTCGTTTCCGATATACGGGTTGTCAAAGTTTCATTTTAAAATCGGCATTTCATCAATTACGTCTTTTTGACGATTTTAATGAAACCTGTTGTGGTTATTAGCAGTAGCAAGGGGCTTCTTTTCATGAAATCACATTTCAAATTATAAGTGGCAAATGGTTACCTGATTGACATTTATAGTAACAATCATTGTACGCCACTGTTTTTCCTCAAGTTTCATATTTTTTGCAGAAAAAAATTATAAAAAATACAGCTCCCTTATAATGCTGTGAATGTCAAATCAAATTCATTAGCGTAGAAATGGTGTTTACGCACCGTCAAAATTCAGAAAGTTGTGTGAATGATCTTTTTTTCAGTTACTTACTCCATATTTCCTTGAAATTCTATTTAATTTTATGCACAAATGTATTGTTCAGTTTTGATAGAAACAGTTGACAATAATGGGTCCATGAACACAACAAACAACCAGTCCATCACCGACAAAACCAATAAAAGTGTTCAGATAGAAATAAATTAATTAAGGAAATCTATCGATCGATCGAAGTGTTGCTATTTCAAATTCACGGCATTATAAGAGAGTTGTATTTTTAAATGTTTAATTTGATAAAAATTTGAAATTTATAGAAAAACAATAGCGTACAATGATTTTTACCATATTTATCAATCAGGTGACCCTACGCTGCTTATAATTTGAGATCTAACCTCATGAAAACAAGCCCCTTGTAAAAGCCAAAATACACACCAGGTTTCATGAAAATCGGCAAAATGACTTTTGAGCAATTAATAAATAACCGATTTTTTATTAAAACTTTGACACTCCGTCATTTGAAACCAAAGCAAGTTAGGACATACGTTTATATGATCTTTTTGGCATATATGGCATATATGGCAAGGAATCCCCACCTGAACTTATTGACATCATTACACCCTGTATACATTTTACACGAAAAACTCATCCTTTTGTAAGTGAAAATACTAATTTATTCTACAGTTTTATCTGTTACCTAAACCTAGTTCAGTGATTGTTATTGGAAAAGTAAAAGTAGTAGTATTATTTGTTTTTTCTACTGTTTTATAATTGGAAAAATAATTCCTTCTTTTATCTTAGTGCCCTGACGATGTTAAAATAAGTTAACGAAATGTTGGCCTTATAAATACAGTTTTTTTTTAATTAAAGACCTCAAATCCAAAAAAACAAAATCAGTCATTAATAATAGTGATAATAATCAAAACCTATTTTGCGCGTAGAGGGAACTGAAGAGGGATTATCTCAAATTCCCATATTATCTCGCTATTAAAATGACTGCATTTGTTCTGCAACGCTTGAGAATAAAAATCAACATTTTATTTCGTCTCGAACAAAATGCACATTACGATTACAAAGCATATAGTTAATTCGTTTGGATTCCATTGGCGATAACGTTTAAATTAATTAAATAGTGTTTCCGATATCCAGCCTCGAATATTTCGTCTGTAAGCCGCTTACAGCGACATATTTATGCCCAAAAGTCGATGTTCTCTTATTTTAATTCTGTGCTCACGTCGAGTTCAGCCAACTCTTTCGAATTCTTTTCGACTGATCTGACAAATAAATAAGATTTTGCGCAAACCCCCAAAATCTATTTTATTCGAAAATGTTCGAAATCCCGGGTCAAATCTTGGAACCAGTTGAGCAGATGATTGCATGGTGAGAGCGGGTCGAATCTATAGAATGGACATGATTTTTTTACTGTAATTTATTGCTGGGAATTTGCATTCAGTCTGCATGAAGAATCCGTCTAAACCACTATGAAATCCGGTGACAAATATAGAATATATAGTCCTATGTTTCTTGGACTTCTGAGACTACTTTAGCATCTATCGAAAATACTTTTTAGGAAGATCAAAAAAATTTATTGTAAATTTCGAAAAACCAAAGAAATAACGGAATACAGTTTGCTGCTTCTTGTGAGGAATATCGTCTGAAACCAATTATCTTTTTTCATTATTTCAATTTCTTTGGAGACTAATGAAAGTACTGAAAAGCTTAAAATATATTAGAAGAATATATAACCGGAATGTAATAATTCTGGAAAGGGGTTTTCATGAAATAGCAGCTGAAAAAATATTTTTTCTACGACAGTGCGTAAACTAAGCCTTTACGCACTGCTGTAAAGTAATACTTTTTCGCACAAGTTCGTAAACTAAGCCTTTACGCACTGCTGTAAAGTAATACTTTTTCGCACAAGTGCGTAAAAAAATCACGTGTGCGTAAAATCATCAATTGTTCGTAAAATAATTTTTTACTCACTGTTCATACATTCATGCATTTTTGAAAAATACAGTATTTTGCGTCAAATATAACTCGGAAGTCTTTATTTGATAATACTGTCAAAAATATATGGAACATCCTTTACATTAAAATATTTTATTATCATTCAATTGCCTTTTATAATTCAGTACGTGAGCGAAGTTATTTTACTTTGAAACACAATTGTGCCATAAACAGAGTTTTCAAGAGTTTTCAAAAACAGTTTTCAAAAAGGCCACTGATAGTTCGATCTGGTAGTCGAGTTTAGAGTTTTGGCGTGCCCACAGCTAGTGAGGGCTATGGGGGGAATTTGGAAGAATCGATATCAGATAGATGGAAAATGTTCTTTAAATGTAAATGACAATATGTATTGTAGGTATGGATCTTTTTAAAAATAATTTATTCAATCAATAACTAGTTCAGGAGAGATTCATCAATTCATTAATTCCTTCATAAAATTCAATCGTCTCAATTTTATATTTATACATAGTGAAATAAATGTTTTTTTTATAATTTTCGAAAGTGTTTTATATCCATAAATGATCAGTATCTACCTAGTTAGTCGTGAATATAAACCCCAATTCACGACAATACTACGACAATTCATATCACTAAACATTCAAATTAATGATATAATTGCTACAATTTGGCAATATAATAACTGTCGAAGAAAAAACTTTGCATGAAACACATTTATACTTTTTTGTACTCGCGTGTATGTTGAACTCTTCTGCGCCTCTTTCAACAAACTTCACGCTCATCCAAAAAAGTCCTACTTTACGAACTTCTATCATAAATAGCTATTTCAATTTCTTTGACAAGTGTAACATCTAGAATGAAAAAAAATATTTTGTATTTTTTTCGAAAGTCCCAGGTTTTTGGATTCCAATTTCAAAGACTGTGAGTGATTTGTTGGAATAAATATTTGAAATAGCTAATTAGTCATTCTGAGTCCAATTATAATGATGACCGTTCTCTAGGATTTGACGATAGATATGCTTACCTATTTTTTAGGTTCAACTAGTTTTCTTCACAGT
The DNA here is from genome assembly GCA_944452925.2 of Chrysolina oricalcia. Classification (NCBI taxonomy): domain Eukaryota; kingdom Metazoa; phylum Arthropoda; class Insecta; order Coleoptera; family Chrysomelidae; genus Chrysolina; species Chrysolina oricalcia. Next base: position 13,487,033 of record OX101827.2, read on the forward strand.
TCAATGAATTTACTTTATGAAAAAGCCACGGAATTTACTGATCATCTTAAATCTGATGAGTTCGTTGCAAATATGCAACTCATGAGGGGATCAATATAGAATAACCTTACTGTAATTTTTAGAAGCGACACTGTTTGATATTTTATTTCTTTTTAATATAGCCTTTGTTATGAATCGAGAAAAAATGTACTTGACATAGACAATAAAATTACAAATGCAGTACATAATATTTTAAATATACAATACGTGTCTAGCTCTCCACATTTTCTCCAAAAATGCCTTTCAATAATTGAACATTCATCTTTCATTAGTAATTCTTCATTTTGATGTATTCAACAAACAGAAAAATATTTGGATATTTCTTTGTATCTAAAACGTTTTTTTAGATTATTAAACATGAGAGCTAGGTTATCGTCGAAAAAGTATAGTATGCAACTCACGTAAAATGTATTTGTTCCTGCAGCGTTATATTCTATTCAATCCCATATAGCAAGGGTAAAAGCAATGAAACCAGCCAACTAGTTTCAATGGACCTTTCCACAAGATATGAGGAAACACAGTAATGAGAAAGTATATACGCTAATATCACTCAGGATTTTTTTTCTGACCGCTAGTTTCTTTATAATCAGAAGAAAAGTGATTCGAGACGTCACGTTCATCAAAACTAGACTTGGCAACGTTGTTAATGTGCACCAAATACTCATTCAAATATAATGTGTCGTGTGACAGTTGTCATTTGATACCAGATGGGTTCGTTCGTCTGTTTCACGGAGCATCAATAAGAATCGTTTGTGTCTGTTCAACTCGTTTGCCTACTTTGATATTTAATACAAGTAGAGTAGTTCCATCAAATATGTATGCTGCAAACGAACAGGCCCTACGCAATTTCTTATTTGAGGTTAATGCGGTTTTCAAAGTTTTGAGAGTTTCTGTTGTTTGGATTCTAAAATTCTTTCAATTCCTGTATCTGTATCCCTGCAATAAAGTGATCATGTCGAAAAAGTGCTTTGTACCCGGTTGTCTGAACTCCACTGAAAATTCTAATACACAATTTTTTTATGTACGTTAAGATGAAGCGCGTCGTAAAATGTGTTTCGAAGCAGTGAATAAACCCTGTGTAAAAAGCGGAAATATATGTTAATGTGAAGAACATTTCCAAGTGAGTACTTTGCGTTATGTTATTATTGTATGCAAAGCAGAGTTCAAAGAAATATTTAAAATATTAGTCAATGCAAGAAATGTTAGGTACCAGTCAATATTCAGAAAAGAAAGTTGAAAAACCAAATTCAAGGAGATGAAAGTCACAATTAAATCATAGACATTGATATATTTGATTTGATTCCACCCGATGAATAATGAGCACGTTATTACGATTTGTGGTATTGCCAATGCTCGTTTCTCATCAAAAGGATGGTCCGTTCAGAACATTTGAAAACTATAAAAACAATAAAAATAGGTAATATGTGGATTTTTTTCTCTGAGTTGATTTTAATTATTTCTCAATGGCTTATATCAAGCTAGAAGGTGTATTTTTAAAGAGAAAGGTATTGCCTATTTCGGAGCGTGGATAATGGTGGGGGGTGTTTCCGATGAACGTGACGTCAGTGGCACACTTTCAAATGTGATATTTCTTCAAAATGAAAGAAATATAGTGGAACTCTCGTTAAATGGACGTTTCAGACTAGAAACTATCGATGTAAACGAGTTTTGCAATTTATTTTTCGTAAATGTAAAGGTCCATTCTCATAAAGTAACAAATTACCAATTCGAATTTAAGGCATGATTTAAACAATATTGATGATAACATTCATGATATCAGTCCCTTCGCATTCAGCTCAATATACTTGCACTATCGAAATTCATGCACTTCAGTCCCTTGTATACATAATATGGTGTTTCTTTTTGAGATGAGCTGGTCTTTTATTCAGATTCAGTATACCTAAATAAAACTTTCGAAATTTCGGAAATGAGTTTTACTGAAATTTAATGCTATTGGTTAGTGCAGTTTGTATATCTTAACTTGTCTGTTGTGCTGTATTTCATGTTTGAGTTTGTTTCTTAAACTCACTCATCGAAGGATAATTCACTATCATAAATTATCCAAGGAACTTACCATTATCAGATTACCGATAACGGTTACTTCAAATTGCCCGTGAAGATATCGTTCTTCTCCCACATTCAGGTGTTTAGTTGTAGAAACTTCAAGTAATCATCCACGTTTTTTTTAAATTCATGAATTTTTAGACCACCAGCAAAGAGGGTATTTTTATTAGAAAATAGCTGGAAATATCATTTATGAATTTATAGGATGAAAGTGGACCGACGTGTGACCTTTGCGGAACACCCGCATCACTTTGGAAATGTTTGATCTGATTTTAATAATTCACACTAAAATTTCTCATTCATACGAATATAAAGTTAAAAAGATCATCAGGTACAGCAAACTTGTGAATTTTTTGAGAAAGTTAGATGATAGATCTCGTCAAATGCCAGTGTACATCTTGTTCGATTATCTTCCATATTTGTGAATGAACAGTGACATTGAATGATAAAAAAGTGATCCCTTTTCAAATGGCTTGTAAAATCTCTAATTTATGTCTGTCAATGAATTACTATCACAAACATCGTTAAAATCTGCTTACAATTGGCTAAGAAATGAGGGATCTTTGTTTAAACTTCCATTATTATTAATAAATCAATGACTTCTTGAAGCAAAAAAACTAATGATATTTCTTTGTTACAGGTAATGTTTCTATGGAAAACGATATAGTTGCCGATGTGAGTAAGAATTTGCTATTTCCTATACATAAAATTGGATCTCGAAATGAAGTTCTAATTATCGACCAATTTCTCTGTTATCGTTAGTTTGGCAAACTGAGATTATGAAATTCACACTTCTTGCGCGAACAATCACGTGAATATCACTGGATAGTCCGTTGTACGACTAATACGCATCATGGGCGTGAATATTTTCACAATTGCAGCTATGTTTGCCAAGCTGTACATGGTAAACTTCTAGAACACGACAGATGAAGTGCATGATTTTCTTGATCATCTATTTCCTCCCATGCGATTTCTTCATCCTTTGGAGGATATTCAAAATGTAAGGTTTATAAATACAGGCCTTTCAGAGTTTGACAAGTTTCTCCAGTTATGATGTTTCAAAGGAAATGTATGAACGAATCATACTGTGCATTGAAAGGAACGGAGGACATGTTGAGATTTAATTTGAATCCTTTGAAGAATTTCTTCCAAGTGTTACTTTTTTTCCGAAAATTATAACTTTTGAGATTTCGCTAATTATGAAAAAAGTTTTTTCAAGAAACTGAAAATGACTGTATCTGATGCGGGATAAGTCACTGTGTCAAGGTTTTCGAAACTGATTTATCAACTTCTATTCATCCTATTTCGCAAAGATTGAACTCGGCTTTGAATTATGATAATTTTCAACTTCTTCTTTAGTTACGCCACTGGTATTGAATGGCTTTATTACATTTTCTCGTTCAAAATTTGCATGCGTTCGACGATCGAAAAAGGTTCAGCGACTTGCGAATTTAAGGGTTGAGCTTTATCAGATCCTTTCAAGAGTTAAAAATGTATGGGCATGTCAACGTCCCGTCCGCTTTCTTTTTAACAATGCGGTACGTTAACGATATATTATTGTGGGAATCTTGTTTCGGACACTCTGCTCTTTTTATGAGAAAACAATCACTTAATAAGACATCGAGCCGCGTTCAAGGAATCAACCAAATATTGAATAATGCATCGAAAAACTGCACGGAATATGAAAATTCGGACTACTACGTTTTTTTCTCAGTTGATATGAGTAATTATATTTCTAAAAATCATCGTGAAAAATGTTATTTTCTCATCTGCTTCGACACTTCTAGAAGAGAATTTGAGAATCTTCTGAAAGGCCACACCTAGAACTAAATCACACAAAACTCAACTGTGTTTAATAATATAGGAAGAAAGGACCCCGCACGGTTCTTATAGAAAATGGGTCCTAGTCGAATTGGATGAAAATTTAGTATAATGTAGTTTATGATGTACTGATCAAATATCTACACAGGCACAACGAGATCTAACGTAAAGTTTTTGAGATACAGGGTGTCAAACATGCAGAGGCAGGGTTGTTACTTAACTTTAGAAAATCTATATAAATGGCGATTATTTCGTTACAAAAAGTTGGGGATAATGGCAATCTGAATATTGTCGAAACGAGTTATAATGAAAAGTTCTAAGATCCCGTATACAGAGTTGTTAATAATTACATAATTTTTAAGTAATTTTTTTAACAAAATCAGTCCAACGCAAAAGCTCGTATTCTTACAGAATAAGTATAAATATCATTTGATTTGGATATTGGGTGATCTGATATCACTATTGAACGGGGTCACCCAAAATTTTCTTTTATTTTATTATTTATTTGATATTTTTAGGAACATAGGTTTACAAATTGAACATAAAGCAGAAAATTAAATATAATATGATCAACATCGGCGGCTCTAGTATATTTGTTGCATCTTGTACGGATTCTGGTCGACGGCATCATGATTCAGCTATCACATATAAGATTAACTGCATTAAAAATCTTTTCTTCTTGTTCATAATCTGTGTGTTATTACGATTATGTACGAATTCAATTGGTTGATGGCTTGAATACCAAAAAAGTTTATGACATTAGCGTTATGTGGAAGGTATCGACACTTCCGAGCACAAGATTTACAAGTGGAGTATTATGCATCTAGGGCATTTTCTTATTCATTAAGCATTTATGTGTATAAGCAATCAAATTCATTGTCACTCAACCTACTCTCGTGGTATATTCTCGTCTGATTTTTTGCTAAATCTTTTTAAGAAAGGCAAGATTTCTCATCTTATGATCGGTTAATGTTGTTATCCAATAATTATTACCTAGGAATGTTCTAAAATATATCCTTGCGTATCTAAATGCTGTGCACATGATTTAATCCTTTTTGACATATAGCCACATATTCGACAGATAATGAAGATCTTCATCGCCGGTACATACCGTGTGAGTCACTAATTATTAGTAATTTTTGACGTTTTCTTCATCTTGTACAGCATTCAGACTTGTAGCAATGCTCATCACGATTCTGTTATCCCAAGCCTTTTAGCTGATGGAACAGTCGTTTCAATATTATTATTTCAAACTTCAAGAGTTTCTTTTAATAATTATTATTTGATTTAACTCTTGTTTGAGAACTTTTATTATAGCCGGTCGTCACATTTAATGAATCACCCTGTATATTACAACGAATCAATGTATCGCCGGTGTCCAGCCTTAATTCAATACACTGTACAAAAACTGAAAATATGAAGCGCACTGTGTTACTAGGTACGGTGTTACTACATACGATTAAATAAAAAACACGCTGTATGTAATAATAATAATAATAGTAACCTCAGATGACTTTATATCAAAATCAAATGATATTTACCCATTCTGCAAGTCTACGAGCATTTGCGTTTGACTGATTTTGTTCAAACAATTACATAAAAATTGTGTAATTATTAATAACCCTGTATACGGAGTCTTAGAAGTTTTCATTATAACTTGTGTCGACAATATTTAGATTGGAATCATTATCCTCAACTTTTTGTAACAAAATAATGGCCATATTATTGATTTTCTAAAGGTAAGTGGCCTCTGCATGTTTGACACCCTGTATCTAAAAAAATGTACATGAGATCTCGTTGTGCCTATGGAGACATTTGATCAGGACATCATAAACAGAGATAAAAAGGATATCTTGAATAAAAAATATACATACTTTTGAATAAAATAATCTTTGGATAATAATCATTATTTCTGGTTTATAAGTATACTCCCATTTTAAACTGATTGGGATGTTTGCTTCTTTACCTACATAAAAACTCTTGAAATGAATTTGCTTGCAGTGGAAACATTCTACTCTTCGCTCTAGAAAACACTAGCATTAACTTATTGTGAAACATAATCCTCTTGTCAAAAAATATCCCTTGGGAGATCTCACTACCCGTACCACGTGACATACTCAACCAATGAGCAATCAAAGCATGTGGCGACACAGCGTCCTGCATTTCATCCTGTTTGACCATTTGGGTTGGAGGTTATGCGTTCATGAATGTTAGTTTTGTGCTTAGTGAAAACTGCTTCTACACAATAAAAATGCAATATGGAAAATTGAATTTGACTTTGAATTTGTTGTGGCTAATAGCGAGTGGCGTTGTTCGTAGTTGTGAATCTGTGCTATCCCCAATACGCAAAAACCTTTCCGGGCTCATTTCATGCACTTTAACAAGTACCTGCTGAAAATTGTTTCCATTGCATATTTTTATAACCAGGTGCAAAGTGCACATTCGAATTTAACCTCCTAATTTGCTAGAATACTGAAATTGCAATATTCTGGTCTAAACCGACTTCCATCATTCAAGAAAAAAAGTGCTCAGAACTAAAGCTGAAATATTCTTGCCCCAATCAACTTGAGACTCAAGTATTCGCTTATTTCAAAACATTTTCCTTATAAGCGGCCAAGGAAGAATCCGTAAAAAAATCAGACTAATATTTGGTTGAACCTATTCAAAAATACTGCCTCGAATCAACGCAATTATGCATTGATGCAAAAAATAATTTTCATCAATGTAGAAAGCTTACAGCTCCTGATAATGCTTACTTTGTTGGCGAAACGCACCTCGAATGAAATTGACGAAGTTTTGGAGATTTGGTAGTTTTCCTCGTTTTTAAATTATATTGATCCAAAAGGTGAACATTAACTGCACATTATTTATTGCCTATTTAATTAGAAATCAATGATGACAGAACAATACAATAGACCCCAGCTGGTCTCAGTGTAAAGGGAAACCTCAAGGTAAACTCAGTATCTCGCTCGTCAGTCTTTAACCAACCAACCAACATCATTGAAGATATTCTATGAACTTAACAACTATAATTTGAGTTTCGTACTTACTGAAGATGTTGAATGCTACGGTCAAAACTCTCTCAACCTATATTGTCACTCAAATAGTCACATCAACCAGTCACGACCAGAAACTTTACGGCTCAAGTTAGCACACTCAGATTGGGATAATACTGGTCAAATATTATGAAAAAATTGGCAAAATATTTCAATGTAATATTGGCGAAAAAAAAATGTGAACATTCCACAACTTGAATCTTTTAAAAATAATTTTGAAAAAATATTTTAGAAGTAATATTGGCCTCAAAACATTGAGCGATATCGGTACAGTAATATTTGGATAAGTTGTTAGAATATGTTGCCTTGACAAAATTGTTGAAATATTTTCAAAAAATGTTGAATAACTTGGAACTTCTTTACTTAATATCACCAGTGTCTGCTTTTTGGTTGTCAACGTTTCAAACAAGTTGATACAAGCCATACAGAGCTTGTTTGTTATAATATTTTCATAGGTTCAAGTGACTTTCTACAATGCAGAGTCACCTAACTGTTTTTTTTAACCATCTTTATTTCATTATTGTTCACTGAATATTCGGTCAATATTCAAATTTCTATAAAGGTAATAGGTTTTCCTTATGATATTGTATCAATATTATTATTTGAATATTGTCGTGAGGTTTTCGTAACAATTTAAATCGAAATAAGTCACAGTATGAGTATGCCCTTAATCTAAAATACTGCATGTGCATGTGCATGTTTTTATACCTAGAATCGATATAAGAGGAATATTGGAATAACAATATTTATTCTAGATGTTGAGAACAATATGTGGACGATATCATTTTTTCAATGTTCGACCCTTATATTCTTTTGACAGTTTACATTCACTATATGCGGAGCCAATATTCCACCTTTATTATTATAATATTGTTTTTACAATTTTTACCCAAACTGGTTCAATATTTACATTATATCCATATTGACCGAATATAAAATCAAGACTAAACCAATATGAGGTTCTACCCGGGAGAAGACAACTTTTCACTTCTATTCAATAGAAACTTTTCTTGTAGAGGTTCCAATTCAAGTGTACAGACCGAAATAGGTGGGTGGGTGTGAAATAGTTTTTTATGATACAAGTTCGTAAAGTAGGACATTTTGTATGAGCGGCTCATTCAACAAAACATTTTTTAGTACTGTTATGAAAAAATACCCCGCAAAAATATTTCACTCAGTATAATAATAGGTACTGAGTATGAAATCAAACGAAATACTCTGTAGTTTCTACTGCATCAAGTTTATATCGTTGGGAATCCAACGATACAATGAGCATTTCCAGTATCTTGAAATATGCACTTTTTTCATAAGGTGCAATGGAGGGCAGTTTATAACATAGTCATAACCATTTGCACACCCTATATTTTGAAAAACTGATTTAGTATTCAATCAAAACGTAATTTCCAAAAGAAAAAATTCAAAAGCTCCTCGGCTGTGACGTCAGTGTCTTCTTGTAATATGATTGGTTGAAATTTGGGATGGCGCGAACACGGTCGCGATTGACCAATCAGAATCACTCGCGCACTGCCGTCTCCCGGCTTCCTGCCTGTTCTTCTGCCTCTGATGGTTTGAATCCGGTAGTTTAGTTTAGCATTTTCAATAATTTTTAAATCAATAAATCGATGAAGTGAAAAATCGTATACGAATTAGGTGATAATGCAATATTTCGAAATACGTTTTTTCTGAAAATGACTGGAAGTGCTCATTGTTGATGTTGAATCCAATTTTGAGAAATACCATCTTTCTGTGATGCATTTGCCTTAAATACTCTTGCGTAGAGATAATGAGATTTTTAAATCAACAAACCCAATTTCAGTATTAGTGATTTTCATTGAAATAAACGGTTTTAATCAATATCTAAGCGACCGCAAAAAAATCTAATATTTGTACCTATAAGTGCGATAAGGTTACTGAAACATGTTATTCATCATTGCATAAATAATGTTTAATGAATAAGACTACACCACTGGTGAAGACGATAGACAGAGAAAGCTATACGATTGGATCGATTACAGAGATGGCCGGGCATGCAGATCTTACAAAAGTGTCATTTATTTCAATCTGACTGCAGCACGTAGTTTCCGTTTTTAGTGAAGCCGTGTAAAAGGAACAAGAATATATCTTTGCCCAAACTTGGAGCACATACACGCTCAAAATATTCTGCATACATATACGTTTTCATGAAAGCGGACCAAACACAATCGCCAAAAATGCCAAGTTAATAAATATGAATAATGTATTCTGCGCCGAAAGCTTGTTCACTAGTTGGAGACGAAATAGGTGGAATATCAATTATCTCTACAAATATGTTCCGATCAACCTTTGGGAATAGGAATCTTGAAGTAAGTATTGTAAACGACCTCTATCATAGATATAAGAATGTGTGCTTTCACGCTGTCGTCAATATTCTGGTTGGTTCTTGGGCTTTGTCATGGTCTTCTTTGGTTGAAAAAAAGTCTCAAAAATTTATTTTCTAGAATTCTCGATATCTTTCTGAACTCTATCTGAAGTTTTGATGACTTTCATAAAATGGCGACTATATATTGTCTCGACTAGGGCTGCTAGGGTAGCTACTAGAGTCGTATAAGGAATTGTTTCCCTTATACGAAATGCGACTCGGGGTGTAGCTACAGATGGTAGCTATAGAAACTCAAGAGGTAACAACAGAACAGAAACATTTATTAAACGACAACTGGGATACGGGGGAAAAGCTATATACATATTTTAAATAAGGGACATTCAATAATATGATATGGGACAAATTAAACTCTCACCTAACACCATCACTGAACCAATACTTACAGCTAAGGCCAAGAGGGCCTAGCCTATAAGGCTAACTAAGCGCTAGGGCTCCCTCCTCTATAGGATTCTGACTCTCCTGATTCCAAAGAGCTTATATTTATAGATAGAAATGTTTTATTTTCATTCGGTCAATGATTTAGGCTCGCGCCTTTGGACCGACCATCTCAATGTCAAGCGCATAATGACAATGAACTTCCATCGTGATCGAATTAGAAAATAACAAGAGTGAATGGATCAATGAACTGAAACAATTCAAAGGACATTGCTCGTTCACGACAATATTGAGCCATATCCAGGTTTTGAACTTACCAACGATGTATACTCATTACTCACTGAGTTTTTCAAAAATTCTCAACAGTTGCGTAAAATAAAATCTAATATTTTTGAAGAATTTACCGATATACGGTTGATATCTTCAAAAAAGTTGTTGTCGTGTATGTGTCCCTTGGAACATTTTGCATACTATTTTGAAATGCTGAATAACTCAGAGCATCAATTCATTTTTGGTATAGCTCCAGTTGGCATTTAGAACAGCATTTAAAAAAACCGTGCCTTAGTAAAACAGTCTCCCCTACTTCTTCCACGTCACTGAAGACGACTGACCCAGTAGCAGCCGAAACGTTTGCATATTTCATCCACAAGGACCAAGACAAAATCCGGATACAACCAGAACATATGATGAGATGTTTCTGCAAGAATCCAATAGAATCAAACGCAACGTATAGGCTAATCAATAGAATATTATTTCTTATACTAGGAGGAAACAGACTGTGATATTACATTTAGGGCCGGTAGTACAAGTCGAGCTCACCAACAGTTCAACTGAACTAAGTTCAGTTGCTAAGGTACTAGAAATTTCATTGGCTAATCCGTAGCAACTGAAGCGAGCTTACTTGAACTGCAAGTGAACTTGTTTTGTAAAAAGGAGAAGAACTTTATTTCAAATAGGCAAGCCTGATAAAAACATAATTAATATACTTATAAATTATACAAAAAATACATACTTAAATCTGTCCATATTACCAAAATAGCAGAAAAACTACATCACACATATTTCATATAGGATAGAAATTTTCAGTTACATTCTAACAAAACCTTATTAGTTATTAATATTCAAACATCTAATTATACCTAATTTCAGTTTAATTCAATTCGTTGTTATAAATATTATCAAATCCCTCTTGAACGAACAAACAGAGAGAAGTGGAATTTTCAATATTATTTGGCAGTTTATTAACAGACAGTTTCTAGTTCGACTCGCAACTGTCATTCATTGATTTGTTATAAACAATTGATTACAAAATATGTGTCTTTTGGTGTTTTGCTTATAAAATTAAAATTAATACAACAATCTTCTTATTCTAAAGAGATTAAATGTTTGTCTTTCGAATACGAAGAAAATGAATGGTGGTACGACTCGATCGGGTGAAGAAAATCTGATAAGCCGTAATTTTTAAGTTATTTGAAACAACCGCCTTTCGAAACCCTATTAATAAAGCCTGGAGAAAAGTTATGTTCCAATAGGAAACCATTATACACTTTGTCCATTTCCAACAGATTGAAATTATTTTTCTTTCATTTGGTATACATTCGAAAAGTCTACTGGTACACCAAATTCCATAAATTTGGTTAATTTTCAGGGCCAACTATTCTTATTTTTATAGATCAAAATTAAAGAAGTATTCAATACATTTTCTGAGTTCAAAATTTCGTTGGAATGCTTCTAACAATAATAAAGTTATTAGGGAATATAATTTGAAAAAATACCGTTTAATCTTTCCGATTTTTCAATTTCAGAACGTTTGTCATAATTCTGACTAAACCACTGGATTCAGGAAGTCTCGAAATATTACTAACTAATTTCATTACAATTTGTTTATAAATACAAAAATTAAAAAAATAATTAAAGGACCCCGTACTAATCTTATGGAAAACCGGTTTCGGTGAAAATCGCTGAAATTTCAATATGATGTAGCCCATGCCATCCTGAACAAAAGTTACCATTGCGCCAACTCTCTGAATGCCCGCGTTTGGATTCTACAGGGGGTCAAAGTTCGATATTTTGACGATTTTTCAAAAAATCCGGAATTTCATTTTCATTGTATCGATCTGAATTTTTGTAATGAATCCACAATATGTGCATCAAAAAGTTCAAATGACAAAAGTTTCTAGAATCAAAACTGGCGGGTATACAGAGGGTTGAACTTTGTTTTTGGTAATTTTTATCGAACTTTTTTTGAGAAAATATTCGTTTTCCTGCAGATCCATGTGCAATTGATGTTACTTACAGTACATAAGAGGGCGATCATATTTTGCATTTGAACTAACCATCCAACTTTAAATATTTGAAAGATACGGGGCGATCAAAAATATATTTTCAATTTCGGAAAAATGTATCCCTTTGTATAGTCAGCTTTCACCAATATATTTAGCTGATGTTTTGAAAGTATGTAGCTAACATACATACAAATGTGTCACCGTCTGTGCTCATTAATCTGAATCCAAATAAAGTTGCGGCGATGGTCCAAAAAATATGGAGAAGGGATGTTTCGGAATAATTTTGAAATGATTTCTAAAATCGTCCGTGAATTTTTTTTATTTTCTGATATAATGTAGATGAGTCATTCTTGATCAAAAAGTTCTAAAGTGCCTACCACGCGAATGCCACGGTTTGAGTTATACAGGGGTTTGAAGTATAGTATTTCCTTGATTTCTCGAATAATCAATAATTTCTTTGTAACGGAAAATAACATTGTTTCCTAGACAAACTTCGAAACATTTCAATGCCCAAATTATCTGAAATGAGAATTCATGAATATACAAAGGTTGCAAGTCAGTCTCATTATGTAAATATATTTTCGGACATATGCATGAGCATACGAATACGATTCATGTTTCATACGGTGTATGAAAATATAATACAAATTCTATAAGGACCATCATTTTCATTTTATCTTCCAGGAAAATACAGGATGAAAACAATTTTCGGAATGCTTCGAATGTGTCTGCCAGTAAAGTGCCATGCCAAGCATGGCCAAGTTACTGCAGAGTTTTCCAAGTAGAAGGGGCGTACATCTCCCTGCAATCCCAGAACTATTTTATTTTTCAAATGATGTCTTTTGATATACTAGTTTCAAGTTCAGGTAGTTCAGGTTTTATATATTCCCGAATTGTGTACAGTTGCTTTCATAGAAAAGTAGTACACTTAATTTCAGCAGTGTAAACATGACTTGCTTAATAATGAAAAATGGATTATATAATCCAATCTTCCTCATACAACCTATACTATAGGTAATTCGTCGGCAAGTATACAACAGAAAACAACTACTGCTGTACTGTTTTCTGTTGTATACTTGCCGACGAATTACCTATAGTATAGGTTGTATGCGGAAGATTGGATTATATAATCCATTCTTCATTATTAATTAATGGTCTTCCGTCAAGTAGTGTTGTTTATTCTTTACGAAATGACTTGCTAAAATTGATAACTGCCATATTTCTTTTGTGCCTCTTTAACGTTTTTAAAAAGCCAAAGACAATTTTAAAAGATCAGATTAACACAATTTACTGTACTAAAATAACAACATTTTCGTTTCCAAGACTTGTACCTACTACTTTTCTGTGCAAGTAACTGTATTATTCCATATCCAAAATAGAGCAGTCCTTGGAATGTCATTCGATTGCTGTCAGAGTTATGGATGTTTTTGATAGCAAACATATTTTGATGTGTTGAACGTAGATGAAATGTTAGTATTTTCTAATAATTAGAGAATCGGTTGATGTTTTGGTCATCAATTACCTGTTTTCTTTTATTTTCTGCTCTTCGAAGTTAAATAAGGTGAGATAATCATTATATTCAATTGTATCTCATATTGGAATATTCCCAGGTCATCATGGCCTATCAAAATCAAGTAAATTGCTTTGTATGCGATACCCGATCAAGACCAGCTCGAATGTCACATCTTCTTCATGGAGAAGAACATTTGGAAAAGTGTCAAATAGCTATTTCTAGGCGGGATGCACGAGGTGGTCCCCCTCTCATCATAGGAGAAGAAACAAGAATATGTTTAAACTGTAATCGATCTATTATGAATGAAATAAGGGACTTGACGATTGATCCAACTTGTATAAGACTTAATGTTTTGACACAAACATCGAGCCATACATGCTTCATCTGCAATGCCGCCGCTGATCAGCAAACTCTATCCAATAAATGCAGGGCCAATGTTTTTGTTCATCGAAATATATTCATCCCGGATAACGTGAAGGCGTGCAGACATCATCTCGATGATAACGGTTTCATTTTGCCATTTCTATTACCAGGAATCCAGTTTGTAAATAGACCTTATGTGATAAAGGGACAGCAACTATCCATTTTCCTTCAAGGGCTTCGTTTTGTGGCTATTGAACACTCCAGCTATGAAGATGAGAACAATTTCAGTGAGGATGAGTTTCAGGCAATATCTCCTATAACCAAAGAACAATTTCGTAGTCTTTTTATGTTCTGTGATATGGTTCCGCAGGAACATGGTTATAGATATATAACGAAAAAAGACCTTATGACATTCCTCTGTAAATTGCGTCAGGGTCTGTCGGATGATTTCTTGAAGGTAATATTCCATTATCCCTCTAGGCAAGCAATCAGCCCATATGCTTGGAATCGTGCTGAATTCATGTTATGTACTTACTTTAATTCATATTTCATATATCTGTCAGTTGCGGTCACAATTTTTTGAAGACAATGGCAGTTGCGAAGACCTGAATATAAACCAAATCATCTCATTTCTCTCTACTTGTTTTTCCGCACACGATCTTTCTCGAGAATATATTGTTTTCATACTGGATTTTCCTAAAACATCGGGTGGAGACAAAGTGGTCCTGGTCCTAATAGAGTTTCTGAATGTATAAAAAATATGAATAGTAAACGGATACTTATATTTTTGAAAAAAAATTTTTTTTTTGGACCAACCTTTGTATATTCATAAATTCTCATTTCAGATAATTTGGTCATTGAAATGTTTCGAAGTTTGTCTAGGAAACAATGTTATTTTCCGTTACAAAGAAATTATTGATTATTCGAGAAATCAAGGAAATACTATACTTCAAACCCCTGTATAACTCAAACCGTGGCATTCGCGTGGTAGGCACTTTAGAACTTTTTGATCAAGAATGACTCATCTACATTATATCAGAAAATAAAAAAAATTCACGGACGATTTTAGAAATCATTTCAAAATTATTCCGAAACATCCCTTCTCCATATTTTTTGGACCATCGCCGCAACTTTATTTGGATTCAGATTAATGAGCACAGACGGTGACACATTTGTATGTATGTTAGCTACATACTTTCAAAACATCAGCTAAATATATTGGTGAAAGCTGACTATACAAAGGGATACATTTTTCCGAAATTGAAAATATATTTTTGATCGCCCCGTATCTTTCAAATATTTAAAGTTGGATGGTTAGTTCAAATGCAAAATATGATCGCCCTCTTATGTACTGTAAGTAACATCAATTGCACATGGATCTGCAGGAAAACGAATATTTTCTCAAAAAAAGTTCGATAAAAATTACCAAAAACAAAGTTCAACCCTCTGTATACCCGCCAGTTTTGATTCTAGAAACTTTTGTCATTTGAACTTTTTGATGCACATATTGTGGACTATTTCATTACAAAAATTCAGATCGATACAATGAAAATGAAATTCCGGATTTTTTGAAAAATCGTCAAAATATCGAACTTTGACCCCCTGTAGAATCCAAACGCGGGCATTCAGAGAGTTGGCGCAATGGTAACTTTTGTTCAGGATGGCATGGGCTACATCATATTGAAATTTCAGCGATTTTCACCGAAACCGGTTTTCCATAAGATTAGTGCGGGGTCCTTTGAAAAATATGGAATTTTAGGATATTTACATCAACCAACACATTCGAGACATCCTAAATCCAGTGGTGTAGTCAGAATATTGCTAAAAGTTCTGAAACTGAAGTGGTGGGTTGTTAAACAGCATGTTTTTCAAATTGTATTCCCTTTTAACTCTTTTATTCTTGATCGACGCATTTCAACGTTATTTTGACTTCTTCTTATTTTTACTTGTTTTTAGAATGTAATTATTCGGAAAGTTAATTTAATTTGGGTCCATGCATAAGTTATAATTGTCGAAACACGTATTGCCATGATAATGTAGATTCTCTCTCATATTCTCATTCGAAAATATTTAGTTATTCATGCATTTGTCACATATGAATATTTATGGCCAATATAAATCCCATTAACCTCAGATCAGATGTATAAATCGAACAAATCTATAAAACATAAAACTATTCAGGCGTGGTAAGAGAAAAAAGTCATAAAATCGATAGTAACTAAATTTGTTTGTGCTCGTTCAACTCGTATCAATGAATAAATCAAGTTAACAGGGTGTAAAAATAGAATGATATCCCACGAAGATACAAAATGACTTTGATAATATCTCGAAAAAAATCTGTTTGAGTATGTTTTATATTTTTATCCATTCAGTAGATGTACTGATCATAATATTTATTCCACAAGAGCTGCAATGACCTCTATATGGGTTCAGCATATTTTACTAAAGGAGTCTTTTGTACTATAGAATACTTCGACAATTATTTTATTTAAAAAAGTATACTTATATTGAAAAATAAGTTTTTCAGTCGTTTCATTGTAAATTCACATAAATTTTGTGTTTTATATTTTTGTCATCATACATTAATAAAGGGGCCTGCATGTAACGTCATGTGTAATTTGTAAGAAATGCATAAGTAAGCAGTTTTTATGTGAAAAGGGACAAGTATATAAAACAATGATTTAATAAAGTAGAGAAGAAAATTACCTTTTTCAATTAATTCAATTTAACTGAGAGCTAATATGAGCATTTTAGTTTCATCATATCCAGCAATTTCACCATCAAATATTTTGGTGTACCTACCTCAACAGCATAATTCCATGAGAGAAAAATCAATTAGTACAAATTTATTACTATTCCGAAAGGGGCTATGTTTGCTTGGAGGAGACAAGCCAATATGGATTTTATGATTAAATACCAAATTAAAATTTTATGCCACATACTGCAAATAAATTGTTATTCAATTTTCATTAATAATACAAATGAACTGAATATCATCCAGACGATGTGATTCCATGCTTTCTTGTTGCTAATACAAGAGGATGCTTCTCCTCTCACAAGGGATCTTGACGATATTGCAGAAACTCAAGAATAATTCTCAATCCATTTGTCTACAGATCTGAGAAACTATTTTCAGTAGGATCACTAAAATATTGGTAAATTTTTGCATCGATACTGATTTGGTGAACTATCCTTCATTTTCGATTTTGAACATTTTAGTTTCACTCCACCTTCCAAAGTTTCTTTTTTAGTGAATGACTTCAAACAATGCGAAAGTAGTACTTGTGGTATCGATGGAGAAAGATCCCAGAACAGTGACCACAAAATGTACACAGTTACTGAGTTGTTGACGCTCAGTCTCAATCTAGACCTCGACTCCTACGCCTTCGCATAGTCAGTAGCATTTTCAAAATATTTTGTTAAAATGAAACCTGGCTACTATTTTGTTAACATCTTCAAGTAGACCATCCAGCAGGTATCCAAAGAACTCCTGAGCATCTTGCTGATATGCATTACCGTCATAGCGGGGTGCAAAACTTTGTATCTGACTTTTTAAGGATACTGTATCAACTACTCGATCTGCTGAATGTTCCGACCATAGATCCTTGATCACCTCTGCAAATGATTCAACCAAAGGTTTCTTTGATATTTCACACTTGAAGTAATCCTGTTTATATCTGCCAGCAACAATTTTGTCTTCGATAGGCACTGTTTATGAAGCAGGTATCACTTTGATTTGTCAATCCATTGGGAATCAGTATTTTGAGAGTACTGACATCTACGGGGCTGGTGATGTTCAAGAAGTTTGGACTGAAAAACTTCTACTCTATTTTTTTTTCGAGCATTAACAAGGTGGCCGATTTTGTCACTGAAACGGTGGGATAAGGAGTTCAAGTTATCACTGCTGGATATTGTGTCGGACGAAGATAAAGCAAATTCGTTCGATTCGTTGAAGAATTCTTGATTGCATTATTAGGCTTCATGAACAAGTCTTCGAAATCCTTGAACCATGGAATAGTACCTAGAAAAGAAGCAGCATTAGTGATTAGCTGAATGAAAGGAGAAGTAGCCCTTAGTTAATATGTTTCTTTTGTTATCTTTTTCCCTATTGCCCTAATGAATTTGGTTACTTGAGGGCCAAAAACACCAAACGTCCCAATACCAACAGGATATGTTTTGACTAGATATGCAGTGTTTATCAGAACTCATAGATTATATTTTTTCCACATATTAAAAAACTCCATATTAAAAAATCTCACAAAAAAGAAGTAGACATATAGACAATAAAATGAGACGTTGCTGTTGATTACTTCGATAAAAACTCTAGCGTTGCGAATTAACACAAAAAACAATAAAATTGATTGCCTTCATAAAAAACCGCGAACAAAAAACAAATCACTACTTCGGTATCGCACGTTAGACGGTAAGTTAGCCGACTGTTTCTACGAGAAGTGGGACCGAAGGCACTTGTACCGGTACCGAGAAGGTGTTGGAATAAATAAATAAATAAACTATCACTGTACCACAGAGTAGGGGCACATGCTGTTTCTTTTGGTGATGGGTTTGGTCCTGCCCTTCTGAGGCTTTCAGAAGGTGGGCAAACCAGCTCACATCTGACTGGCGACAGACGCTACAATGTTGTGAAGATTTGCAAATGCTGTGATTGTTAAGTCGCAGCTTTGATGGATGAGTTCTTATCATATATGTGAGGCATCAGGATCTTTGGACTTTCCGTATTTGAATTTTCCATATGATCCAGGAAAACCAATTCTTCTAGTACCTGGTGAATGGGTCCACCATCCTTCTTGATGAAAAACGTAGGAGAATATATTGTACTAACTGAATGAATAGCTGTAGAGGCCAGGCACATGATGGAAATTCATCAATGAAATACCAAACCGAACGCAATCGAATGCTTTGAAAATTAAAAGAATTCCTCAATTGAGTCATGGATATATGGTTTGATATTGGATTCGACATGATATGATTTGTGATCCTTGCCGGAAAAACATACAGGCTCGTATACTTGAAGAGATTTGCTGGAGATTCAGATAATGTGTCACTGTAATACCATCTTCTGTTTAATCAAACTGATAATAATAATATTCAAAAATAAATATCTAGGAGAAAGAAATAATGGAAAATGATACTTTGTCCGAATCATAGCAGCTCATAACCAAACCTTTCGTTTCAAATGAATCACCAGAATCTTTGGAAGTTTGTAGATCGAAAAGTATCTTGTGTAGTTTACTCGGCAAACACATTGGTTCAAAGTCACATACAAAAGTTTCGTTCCTAGTGAAAAATCCAAACATTGTGACAGACTTGGTTGGCCTGGCCTGATATCGGCAGAGAAAGATCCCCAACTGGACCAAAGATGACTAAACAATGACCACAGTAAACACATTTCAAAGTAGATATCAGTTGACCAACGAAGATATCTACATTCTTGGATTTGTCCACATTCAGGAATCCAGATCATTACTCTTGGGCATTTTCACTATTACTTAAATTATTATCAATCTCTACCAAGGATGGATTAGATTTTTCCGTCATTCTGTTACTACTGCTACTGATAACGTAGGAATTCCTGAGCACCTTGTTGGGAGAAGCCTGCAACCGTATTCACCACTGTGTCTGACGAATCTTCAGACCATAGACTCTTGATCAATTCTTGAGGTATCCTTGCTTGGATCCTCGATGCAGGCATCCTTTTTCAGAAGCTCCAATAAACATCCAATAAGCACCAGATTATGCTGTTCATAAAGCATATATGACCAGAATTTTTCCACTCATTAGGTTCAAAGCCTTAAGCCTGAAGGTGTTGAGCTATATTTGAACGCAATGTAAGAAAGATTACTTGATACTTTTTTTTTGTTTTTTCCGTTAACCAGCTGTCGTCTCCTTACGAACGGCAGCCCTCAGCAGTCGAAACTTGTACGAGCCAAGGATAAACGAGGTCTTACCTTTTTACGTGCGATTCCTAGCACTTTCTCTGGCTATCATAAAAATTTCTGCAGCCGCCATGGTTTGAACCAATGACATTATTTACATTTCCTACTTTGATCACATTCTAAGCACATTCTAAGCACAATTTTTTCGCGGAAAATATTTGCCAATCAACCCAAAATTCGGCAAAGCTAAGTTTCTGCTGTGTTATCTGCTTATTTGCAATGTATATAAGCAGATAATTGCCGCGAAATAAGCGGCAGTAAAACTTGTCCTTAGAATGTGACTTTGTGTTGACCGCAGCTATTGATGTAAATAACGGAGTCTAATACTGATCCTCAGTTTAGTTTTCTTCCTATTTTGATTAAATAAAAATGTTTTTAACATTTTTTTTTCAGTTCAACATTTCACTGTCTGACAATAAAACAAATATTATCATGGAATTGTATAGAATTTTGGAAGGGAAAATGTGGAATGTTGAAATTCCCAAAGAAACGAATTCCCTCCACAAAATCATACTTTCAATCAATCCATTTTCTTTTTCGTTGTTTGTTAATAAAAAATATGTCTTTGGTAGAAATCATACTGTCTGAGCATGATGAAAATTTTGATGATAATTCGCTAAGTTTGGAAAAAGTTCACAGTATTTAAATCGTCAGTATTTTCTGTCAGTTTCACATAACCTTCACCGTAACTTTCAAAGAAAGCGAGTTCTAAAATTTGATTATGATCTCATAAAGTATATTATCGACGAATAGTTATTTGTTTAACTAGGCGGTATAAGATTGGATTGACATGGCTGTTATTTGATGAAAATTCATAGTATATGACAATGTAATACAATGTATTTATTACATTCGCTTGAGGAATATACTGTGTATCAAAACATGTCGCGAAGACAATAAATCTGTGGAAATGTATTCGTGTTTTACCTTAGTGTCATGAGGTATAAGATTGGGCTGGAATTTGACAGCCCATTGAACTAGGCAATGCATAAAATCTGCTCTACTGCCTAGTTGACCACATTATTTTTTCTCCGAATGATGCTGTTCATAATTTTTTCCTAAAAGATATTCTTAGTTTCATATTGTATACACATTGTAGTAACTGTATAGAGACACTATAGCTGTTACTGCCTAGTAAAAGTAAACTTCTACTGCTTAGACAATGAAAGTTCCATTATAGTAACGCTAAATAGGAACTAAAATAGTTCATTTACTGACGGAAAAACTCTCGCCTCATCGACGATAAAATTATCTATAAAAGCGGGATGGTGGTCACCACCGTTTATGTAGTGTTTCATAGAAACAAACGCAGAAAAAAAATTACATAGGACAAGGAATATTCTTTCCAAGAATCAAATGAAGTATTGTAGTTTGCTTATGGTATACTTATGGGCCGTGGTGGCCGTGTGGGTAGAGCGTTCGCCTTTGGAGCGAAGGGTCGAGGGTTCAAAGCCTCGCATGGTCATCGGTCTCGTGCTTGGCATCACACGTTAAAAGGTAAGGGCTGCGTCTTCCCTAGATCACACAAGTCTCTCGAAGACTTCCGAGGGTTGCGCGTAGAGGTGCAATCGGTTGACGAAAATAACAATTTTAACAACAACAATACTTTAGTACTTACATTGATTCGAAGTATAGTATTATAAATTAAAAAGTAGGAAGCATACAAGTCATTATTTCTTGATTCAGTCCCAATTTTTTATTTCTAAAAATATATACAAACTTTCGCTCATCCCCTCTTCCTATTGTTGTATTTCGCATAGTTTTTATGCCGCAACTCCTACCAAAAAATCCTATCTATTCTCCACCACTGTGACGGTCAACTCCGTTCCTGATTCGTATATTGTAGAAGTGTGGAAATTAACAGCTATACCTTCTGTAATAAGATATTGTAAGTCTCGTACTAGTCGTACTCCTAGAGATTTTACCAAGATGCTCGTAACGTTGAAACACGTTTACTCCGTTCTTGGTACTTAGTTCTCAAGGCAATTCATTTGATTTGAAAAACTGCTAACTTATATCAGATGAACGTCGTACCATTCTAATTTATTGCCTGAATTATTATTACACATGTATTAATCCAGAGTTATAAGGAATAAATTCTTGGAGTTTCATTGGTATCAGGCGTTATTGTATCTTCTAGTTCTATGTGGAAGAAAATTTGATTGTTACTTTCAAGGATAATTCTAATATGAATGGAAGAGGTTGTTTATCATATGCACTGAATTACAAATTTTGGAATCAGTAAAAAACTTTTTCTCAGATTGGAAAGCATGAATAATGCATTTCAAATTATATTAGGTTGAACAAAGATGTGTTTGTGTTGAGTACTTTGATTCAAATAATATAGACATTCAAGTGTGGTTGAAATATTTGAAAATGAAGACAGGTTCTGCTGTTCTGTCATTTCTCAACAGTGCATGGTTTTACAAAATCAGAAGTTGGATGATATGTGATTGCAAGGAACTGGCTCTCAGGAGAAATGATCTATTCCAGAAGAAATGACATCCAAGAGAAAAACAAACAGATATACAATCCCAACAATGTGAGGTAAAATATGCAATTGTGTATATAGTAATAGTAATTTATTGTACAAAAGATACATCATTCATAGAATACCTGCATAAGGAAATTGTACAATACGTACCCAGTAACAATTTGAAAAATTCTTGTGCGGGTTAAAATTAATTTTGTCTACGACAACCTCGATAAATGTTCATTTTATAACCGTAACTTCAATCATAAACAAGCACATTTTGTACAGAATTTCATTTTTGCATCGGTTGCTAAGCAACAAATGCGAAATGAAATATTTCGTGTTAGGTCTAGGTTCACTCTAAAATCACGACGACTACGGCTTGTCAAATTATGACGTCCAGCGACAAATTGATGAAATGTCAGCAGATTGTTTCTGTCAAAGTTTTAGTAGGTAACGAGTAATTTCATAGTTGTTTTCTATAAAAACTATTGATTAAAATTGAGAATGATAGTGATATCGACTTAGATTTGACACCTGCGAACATAATAGAAGGAGCGTAGGTAACAACATTGAATTTATTACCGGAAACGTCTTACGCGCTTATAACCTTTTTTGGAATAGAAGTTAGATCAAAAAACAAAATCGTTTTGCGAGAACGTTTTGTAGAAAAAGTATAGTATGCATCTCGCAACAAAATGGCCATTTTGTGCTTATTGCATAATATACTAATTCACAATAATTTTACATTTAAATTCATCTAAAATATTGACATATAAAACTGTAGGGACTAAAATGAATTATATAAAAAATACACTTCAAATATTCACATAAATACTCGTATAACAAATATACAAAACACTTTAAAATTTTAAGTGAAAATGTTAATTAATAATAAAATATTTGTCAGAGGTTAAAAGTGACAATTCATAATAGGATGAGAGAAATGTTGGGGGAGATATTAACATTAAAAATTTAATTTGATTTGAAACATAGAATTGGGATATATTATAACAAGGATACATCTGTATAAAATACTTTTAAATTAGGACTATTAAAAATGCAGACACATTGATTATCAAAGAGTAATAAAGAGTAATGGAACTACGGGAGACACTCTTTAAGTCACGTAAATGTGATGAATTGAATCAGACATAGCACGGTGACATAACAGAAACATAGAATATATTGATGTTTGTTTTTTTTTTGGGTTTGAGGTCTTGAATTACAGAAAACTCTATTTCTTCACAGCCAACGTTTCATCAGTTTATTCTGACATCTTCAGGGCACTGTAAGATATAAAAAAATAGGTTGATGTTTTTAAATTTATAAACTTTAGAATATTTAGATATGATTTTTTTCCAGAAACAACCACTGAACTATTATTAGTCAACAGGTAAACCTTAAGTAGAAGAAATTGTTATATTTTACTTACGAAAGGATGAGTCTTCCGCGTAATACGTATATCTATATCCTACGACCATTGTTTGTAACCCGTTTTTACATCGAACTATTCTGTCTGTTACACGTGATTCAGACCTAATATGGTCGTAGGATATAGATATACGTATTACCCGGAAGACTCATCCTTTCGTAAGTAAAATATACCAATTTCTTCTACTTAAGCTTTATCTGTTGACTAATAATAGTTCAGTGGTTGTTTCTGGAAAAAAATCATATTAAAATGTTCTAAAGTTTATAAATTTAAAAACATCAACCTTTTTTTATATCTTACAGTGCCCTGAAGATGTCAGAATAAACTGACGAAACGTTGGCTGTAAAGAAATAGAGTTTTCTTTAATTCAAGACCTCAAACCCAAAAAAAATAAACATCAGTCATCATAGGAAAAGGTCGTTAAAACTTGCAAAATAGAATATATTATTGCATACATGGATTATCAATCATTTGGTGGATGGTTTCACGGGACAGTGTGAGGACGTAGCTTTTGGATGATGATGGATGAAGGAAGAAAAAAGGATATTCAAGACTAAAAAGAGGAAGAAAATGGTATCTTGATTCAGCGAAGAAGATGTAGAAGTTATTCTGGAAATTGAAGAAATAGAAATTGAAGATTGTAGTGAAAATTTGTACATAGGGTATGAGGAAAACTATAAAGAGACTGAAAAAAAAGTTGACCGGATAAAATGCGTTCATTGCCAGTTGTGGTTACATGAAACCTGCACGTCCTACAGCGATATCTGCCAAAACTATGGAAAACTTGACAAAAAGACAAAACCTCCTTAGCATAAAAAATTCCTAATACATTTTTCTATGGCTATCACTTCCTGAAGACATGGAAGAGTAGGCCGTAATACTCAATTTCAAGTTTTTCTCATGTTATGGAACAAAATTGGAGCAAATGTTACTTCCATTTTCAAAAGAGTGAAGAAAGTTATTAAAATAAAAATGAAACATCGTGGGTGCCAGGAATATTTCCATGTGTACGCTGCAGGAATCACAAATGTAATCGTTACCGAAAATCAGAAATCATATTTAGTCGTCAGCATGGATGACTGGCGAAGAATGTACGTGCCTCCATCGAAACAATTTGTCACGTTCAGGGTTAACACACCTCACGAACAATGGAAGGAACAACAAACAATAGAACCAACTATGATTACTAACATTATTGAAATTTGCTACTCGTTATGGCTGCCATAATTCGGGTTTTTTGCAAAAACTTATTACCGATTCGTATTCATAACTTGAAAAGTTCAATGAAGGAATTTATATAGAGATGTAGATGAATGCCCTTCAGCTACCGAAGCAGTTGAAAATGACACATCAGTATTCGGTATCTGATGATTGATTATAGTGTTTGGATTTTCTCAATCACGGAATGAGGAATATATAAGGATTGTTCAACGGCATCGTCTTCCACATGGAAAACTAGATAATTTTTCCAACAGTTCAGCGAAAAGTGTAAAAGAGTGTTATATAATTTGTAAAAGTTTGTGTCATTCTTCAGAATAAGAAAGTAAAAGTTATGTTTCCTTTTTTCTTTTAAGCCTCTGTTGCATTGACATTCATTAGGTGTTTTATGACACTTCCAAGATTTTAAAATGATATGGTGTATCTATTCTGATCATACATTTTGGATGTAGTTTAGAGCGTAGACATTACACAAATTTTCAGGTACATTATGAAATGTACATTCTGAGATGTGCAACCTCGACCTTATTCTTCGGTATTACAGTGCCATCCACTCCAGTCAACTTATGAACGGTTCGACGAACAAAAATGGGATGAAAACCGTTACGATTGATATTTTCGATACACTCTTTTTGAAATAAAAGATATTATGATTGGTCGATAGATAGCGCACACCAACTTAAAAATTCGTGGCACTTGACTCGAATTTGTGACACTTCCGCTATCTATCGAGCAATCACATTGTCTTTTCGAAACGGTTTTTGTCCATTTTTGTACGACGTGCCGTTCAAAAGTTAACAAGGTGGGGAGCTATAAAAAGCCAGACTGGATAAGGGTGTAGTTATAGTAGATAAGAGTATACCTACCTAAAAAAACTAAATTACAAGTTATATTTCATAGAGATTATCCTAGCCTAAAATATATAATTACACCTATTTAATTCATCTATATCACCCAAGTGACATTAACCCTCTTATTCCGATCTTCAAGATCGCTTTAAAACCGCACAATAAAATCCATCATAAAGCAGCTTCGAGCCAAAAACGGCCCATCCTAAAAAGGCTTTCAAGACTAAATTTTAAAACTTTTTCAAAAACAGTGAGTTTTAATTCTATATTCTTAAAGAGTTCTTCAAGGCAACTTTAAATACATAAATTAATACTTATTATTTGACGTTTTTCTCTTAAAATGTATTTACAGCGGACTAAATTAACTTAAAAATAATCAATTAATCCTAAAAGAGTTTTATTTTATGTACTAACACTCGACAACTTTTAGGACTGTATAATGGCCTGCAGAGTGGTAATATTTCGAACCGCACACGTATACTAAGCATATCATAAAATAATATTAGAAAGCAAACTATTCTGGTGGAAAATTCACCAACGAATAGCACTATTCTGATGAAATGTAATAAAATACTTTAACATAATTCGAGCGTCACTTATTTAATGTATTTTTCTCTTATTTAAAAAATATTACAAAAATATCATCAAATTTTATTTTGCATCTAAGCATGTCAATGCATTTTTTAATTGAATGGCATTTCAACACACCGTTCTTCAGTTTTTTAAGAAGATCTAAGACGCAATTACTTGAATAATGATATTCTTTTCGTTTACTATTGAAAATGTCCAAAATGGCGGAGTCTTTGTTGCAGTAAAACATGGCGTGATCTATATTAAAACTAATTGTTCAGTTATTAAATGTTTTGAATCTCACAAGATTTAAAAGAGCGTTTTATTTACCACTTTAAATCCAATGACTCTCGCAGGAGTCGGTTTACGTTTCCTTTTGAAACCAATATGCTTTAATATGTTCAAACTCGTGACCTTATTGATTTAAATGGAATGGAATGGAATCCCAACCTCACAAATTTTGCCGGTTTTGTGGGTGAAGCGTGGAGTGCAATACTTGTCGCTAATACTTTCCATTTCACCTGTTGATTCAAAATTTTATTGCACATGTAAACATGCGCACTGCACTGGTTAACTAAAATAGCTTCTTGACAAGGTGGCGTTCAATCTGAATGTGGAGGGGATATAATTAGTTTTAATAAAGTCGTCCAAAGACCAAAAGGTATTTCTTTTAACCAAATTGACTAAATTAAAACTTTTAAACTTTAATAATATATAATGTACTCATTAAAAGGTAGAAATTATGTTTTTGGATTCAATGTGGTATTATATTGAATGTATAATCTTATAGGATAAAATAGTTTTCCCAGTGGGTTTTAAAGAATACATCAATAAATACTCCATAAAACTGCATTGAAACTATATTTCCCAGAACGAATTGTTTTAAAACCAACTTGCTATTTAATTATGAATAATAGCAAATTAGTTTTAAAATAGCCAATGTTAAGAGTAACATAAAACCAGTATAGGATCAATAGGACATTAAGAGCAAATAGCATTTTTATTTTTATTTAAAGAGTGCATTAATTTCCTTGTTTAAGAATAAGTGGTCTTTAGGAACTTTTGTTTTATCTTAAGGTTACTTTAAATCCGATGTAGATTTATTGAACATATTAAAGCATTTTTAAAACCTAAATGAATAGAACGTCTTAAAATTGTTACTTGGGCACAGACGAAGTAAAAATAGTTATAATACTAATAAAACCAATGGCTGTAAGTAACGGTCTCTCCGATGAAGAACAGACTAAAAAAAAAAAGATTTACATTCTTGTAGTTTAGTTATGAGAAGAATGATCTTGTTTCGAGCACCAACAATCTAAAACTATAGCAACATCTAAAATAATGAAAGAATCAATCCTCACAAACCCTTCCATTTTTAGACGGACACCCTGTAAATACCCACAATGAGTATACATATTTGTGGTATCATCCTCGACCGTGTCACAATATGTATTATGAGATCGACGACAGGAGTTATCTAACAGAGCCATAGAGCTTTAACACACGCGGTCCATAACAGGGTATAGACTCCCCGCGGGGAAACATGCCACCTCGAGAAGGGATACCTACAGGGGGCAACCGACAACACGCATACCCCACCAGAGAGCCGTTTTTGCAATTGTTGAATACGACATTAGTTCCATTTACATTCGTAATGTATCAGGAATATAATGCGATTTTATGGAATTTGGTCGGTATAAAGAGAATGAAAAATAACATGAGGTGGCCTGTAATAAATCAATACCAATTTACGAATGCAAGGTATTTTACTGGATTATTTCGGAGCTCCTTTAAAAGGTTTCTTGGTTTCAACTCATTATTTACTTGGATCGAGAAATGATGAACATTTTCACAAGTCTCAAAGAATATTTGTTATGAAATTTGAATATGTGATTGACGTACTTAACAGGGGTTGGCACTAGTGCTTGAGATCGCACGTTGAAAGGTAAGGTCCATGTCTTACCTAGTTCGCACAAGTGTGTGGAAGACTCCTGAGGGTTGCTCGTAAGAGTGCTGTCAGTTAACGGAAAGGAAACATTTTATTGCATCTACGAATGTTTTTAGTATTTCAATATTAACTAAACTTTTCGAAATTGGGTCGTATAAATAAAAGCTAGCATATGCTCATTCTTTAGGTTTGCCTCTCTCATAACTCTACAAAATGAAAAGGCCTGTTTCAAAGAAGCTGAAGAAGATGTTAAAATCTAAATAAATTAATGGAATAAAAGCTCAAAAAATGTAATTTGAACAGTTTTTCAGTTTTCCTACCAATCAGCTATCGCGTTATACGATAAACAATACAAGATAAAATACAGCACATGTTCACCCATTGAAAAATATATAGAGAAATCCAAATAAATGAATAAGAAGAGTCAAAGTGTAAAAGTGCAAAAACTAAAAAGTATGAAAAAGATCATTTTGTCATTTTGTTTTTCGACATATCAGCTACTCCTCTCTACAACTATAAAATAAAAGTGTGATAGCAAATAATTAGTAAAAAAACTAGCTAAAAAAACTGAAAGCTATGACTTGAGTTTATTCGATTTATATTTCAGATGTAACATGGTGGATGATATGGCGCACAGACTTAGAGTGGAAATGGTTCAGAGAAAGAGTAAAAAAAATTCAAGACAAATTTTTTAGATACTAAAACATTCTCGATGTCATTCTAGACCGTGAAACTGATTTAAATATTCTGATTTGAATGATATGTGGTTTGATTTTCAATAACATGGAATGCTCAAGAAGCTTAACGATTTCAAAAATCTTTTGACACAAAATCATTACCAAACTAACGATTCAATCAGGAATAATTAAGTATTGATTTTTTGGATACATTTTTTCTCTATTTTTTAAAACCTCTCTGGTGTTAAAGGGAAAGTTAAAGGACAATGTAGGTACTAGAAAATTCAAATCAGAACGTTTAGTGATATTTAGTGGGGTCATCAGATTGCCAACTACTTCCCAATGTGTTTGCATAAATTTAATCATCAAACTCCATTGAATTGATTGTATTAATTAAGTGAACTCATGTCCACCTTATAATGAGCAATTTGGCAGTGACACAGTGAATGGAGCAACCATGAAACTTGTTTAGTACACTTATCGTATGACGTTATACTGATATAACGACGTCTCTACGAAGAAATTGAAGAAAGTTTCGCCCGAGAGATATTAAAGCTACCTAAAGGCGAAAAAGCTGATGAAATGACATGATAAATCAACATTAGTAATTAACAATGTTGCCCGAGACAATCTGAGTAGGAAAAATCCATGCAAATAAAATAATAAGCCTTCTACATTCAGATAAGAATCTGATATTGAGGTGTGCGATCTGGTTCTGCTCAAATATTTTATAATTGTCGAATGGGTTTTGTTGTGTTGAATGGAATGCAATAAATTCAGGAATTCAAATGCAGTGCCGAATATCATTATGTAAATCATGGGATGGCGTATGGAATCATTCAGCGAATACTGATAGTCATCTGTTCTGTGGGAAGTATATCAAAGTTTCCAGGTATGAGTTATAGGCTATTGAAAATAAGCGTCAGGGAGTCTAAAAAATCGATAGACAATAATGGAAACATTTCATATTCATTTGGGAAGTTCGATGGTCCATAATCACTTTTCAATGAGGTAAAGAAATCACTTTTCAATGTGGTAAAGAGCACCAGATCCAAGCAAACGATCCTGTGGTCTTCAAAAATTAAAGCAAAACGAAGAAATTCCATATACAACCACATCTTGAGGTCCTTCCCATAAAACCGAAAGCGATATCAACCCGACCAATCAAGCGGCCAGCAAACGAATATATTTTACGAAGAAAATTCGGAAACGCTAAAACACTTCTGAGTTCTGACCGACGTCTGTCGATTTATCGTGGGACATTGTGACACAAGTAACACAGTTTGGAATGACAAGGTTGCCGGTGACGTTACAGTCCTAAAAATAAAATCGCTACTTTCATATTTTGGCTTGTACTACTAACTGACAAACTGAGTCGACGGGAAGGATATGAGAAAACTAATACACTACCCTATATTCGGAATATCTACAACTACAGTTACTGAAAAATAAGCTGTTGCAGAACATACTGAACTTTTATTTTCTGATGACAAATTATAATAATCAACCTTATCCTTACCTTATATAAGGAAATGTAACAAGCGACAGAAAATTTTCACTTTTTCACAACACCTATGGTTACCTTGAACTGGATACAGTGTCAATAAAGGGAGGGCTATTATTTAGCTTCTCAATCATAATAACTAGTGAATCAGAATTTAATCGGTACGGTTGGTTGGTGGGTTTAAGGCTAACGAATGAGATGTCAGGTTTACCCTTGAGGGGTTCCTTAGCACTGAGACCTGCTGGGGATTCTTGTATTGTTCTGTCATCAATGGTGCCTACTCAAATAGGTCTGAGTTTTTCATCAGGTTTACTAGTTTGTTGTTTCGTATTCATAACTGTTTCTAGGTTGATCTGTCTGAAAGTTCCTTTGCGCCTCTTGTGAGTTTTGACATCACATTCAAAGATGAAGCGAGAAAGGATCTTTATCAGAAAGTGGGCACCCAATGTTTCTCTATTTATTCCCATTATATGCAGGAGTTTTTTTTGTAGGGCAGTATCCGATAAGTAAGCCAGTAATTATGCGTTTTTTAGATCTGTTCAGGTTGAGGGTGTCAGCCTTCAGTGTTTAGCTTAGGTGCCCCATTTTCTCATAATAGCCAAGAATAGGGTTGAAAGGTACATCGATGTTGAGTAAAATGGAGGGAAATTTACGAGTGGCTCCTCCTCCATATGGAAAATTCGATTTTCCAGAACAGAGACAAAAGGAGTATGTAGCCCATATTTTCACGCGAGCCGTGTTCACCTAATTATTAATTAATAGAACCTGGCTTCGGAATAACAAAGGCTTCAGTGTTGCAGGTGGCTGAAGAGTTAAAGTGAGGGTGTAATCTTGTAAGGAAAAAATCGAGATTTTGACAGATTTTCCCATACAAGCCCATCGAAACTATGAAAACTTACATCGTTACTAGACCGAAAAACATTATGGCTCGCGTGTAAATATGGGCAACATACTCCTTTTATTTATGTTCTGTAAAATCGAATTTTCCATATGTTCTTCCCAGGAGCCACTCGTAAATTTCCCTCCATTTTACTCAACCTCGATGTACTATTCAACCCTATTCGAGGATTGTGTGTGAAGATGGGGCACCTAAATCTGTCACTATCTGACATTATATCACCATAGCTATGTTTTGTCGATGCTGTCCGAGTTGATCCCAATATATTTGTTGTTTTGTTGTCTTCAACTCATCAGGTCTTCGTATCGGGTCAAACACTGGTTCTGAGCCTGTAAATGGTGAATCAGGTGCTTGTTTCGCAAAAGGTCTACTTTGTCATTGCCTTCTATTTCCCTATGTCCAGGCAACCAAATAAGTGTAACCTTGCTGTGTTTTGCCAGTTAATTGAGGCTCTGAAAGCATTCCCGAACATGTTTTGACTTCATCTGCACTGAATTCAGTTTTTTTCATTGCTGTCTGACTGTCTTATAGAATATAAATGTGTTTTATTTTGTGCCGGTTCTCTAGAATCATCTGCAAGCATATCCTTATGGCATGTGTCCCAGTTTGGAATACTTTGGTATTTTTGCAATGTGAAACTATAACGTTCCTTTTTGTCCTTACCCCATATATTTCTGCTCCAGTTTCTTCATCTGATTTTGAGCCTTCTTTATACCAGATTATGTATCCCGATGTAAATGATTCTGCTCCCGAATCCCAGCCATTCCACTTCAGCTGTTTTCTGATTGGAGTTTTGTACGAATATTTTGGAATGCCATGTTTGTAGATGAGATATCCAATCACCCGTTTTTCAGCCTCTCCTATGACTATGATGTCCAAAGGTGGAAGGTTTAGGATAATTTCCATAGCAGCAGTTGGAGTGCTATTTATTGCTTTCGTGATACACTGACAAACAAGCTTCTGGATTTTGCCAACGTGGGATATTGCCTGTCTCTGTTTTATTTTGGGCTTCCACAAAAGTTATAGTCATGTGTTATTCTGGGTCATAAGACCCCGCAATCATAAGATTGCGGGGTACAACAAGTGCACGACTTTCAGTTTCAGTCCCATTTTTTACAAAAGCTCTTCTCCATATTTTTTCTTTCTTTGGTGTCTTGGCATCGACTGCTATGGTCGTCATTAGCCACGTGTTCTGGATAGGCCTTGTTACTAACTCCATGCTCCACCTGTGGAGAAGCACTGTCAATTGGAACGCAACAGTGAACCATGCAGGACTCACCCCAGTACAGCCAAGAGATTTGAATAATTTAATCGGTCAAATTAAATTGAAAAATCCCAGCCGTAACTGGGGCTCGAACTCCGGACCTTTCGACCCAAAGTCGGACGCTCTAACCACTGCGCCACGCCCCGACATTCTTCTCCATATTGTTTGGATATTTGTAAGTTATATTAGTATCACACTGTATACTTCTTTGTGGCGCTTGAAGTTATCTGTTAGTTATGTAAGAGGTGGATAAGGGTTTGGTCATGTGCAATAATTGAGTGAACGAGTTTTGAACTGATTTTGTAGGAGAGCAGTGATATATATTTCGATGAATATCGGGAGTTTTAGTGTTAGTGCCTTTACTACCCTGACAATATCATGAAGGATGATTTCCTATTGTGGATTATACAGGGTGGCCCACGAAGTTTAGGACAGGGAATATCTCGGAACTCGAAAGTAGTGGAGAATTGTGATTTTGGGGTTCTGAATAGAAGCAATTGGTGCAGCTTTCTTTGATATTATGTTATCCAATGAGCTTTTTGTTTTTGGTCACGTGATATCAGATTCAAAATTATTAATGGAACACCCTGTATATTTTGGCATTTTTATGTTCCTCCCGATGAAACAATTTCAACGAACTATCACACTTGTGGTCTAAATCGATCAATAGGGAATATGCATAATTTTCTTTATTTGTTTAATAAATTCTTTACTTCCTTACAACATAGTAAATAATATAAATACTGTTGAAAGTCTTGGAATTAATTTTTAAAATAATATATAAAATACCGATTGAATTTGACCTATTTGAACGCCTCCATTTTCGCGCGCTGTGGATGACGTCACATGGCGCAATCAGTGTTGTTCTTCTTCAGTGTCGTTCGTTGAGACGTATTCTCATTGCTCTACTTGCTTGAAGTTTATATTTTATAAAAGAGTAAGACAAATGCAGTACAAGTGTTAGAGAGAGATGAACATAATATGTGAAAGTGATCTCGATCAACCAGAGTAGTCTTCAATGAACAAGCCCTTCTATAGTTATGGCCATTGACACTATTGACAGTTATTAATTAGGTTAGGGATTTGCAGTTTTAATCGCTATTACGATAAGCCAGAAATCACACTGATCGACCAGGACCGACCGTCCGCGACCGTCCACCTACTACCAAAAATTGAATTAGATTAAAACTTTCAAACACACACTGATCGACCATCTACGACCGACCGCTAGAATAATTTTGTCATTCTGACATTGATCTGACATTCAAAAGGTTATGTCAGTTTTCTATTTATTTAACGAAAAAAAGTTAAAATCATAATTTTAATGCTTTTGTTATAAATAATGAGTAGGAGTGATAGTGAAGAAGAAAGAATAATGATAGTGTTTGATTTTTATAAACGATTAATAAAGTAAAGTAAAAAAGTGTCTGGAATAGAGAATTTCATTTATATAGGGAAGAAGAGGAGAAATTTTGAACCAATTATCCCAAATTACTGAAAGATCAATACAGTTCCAAACTACCTACTATTGAATGTCCAAAAATTACACCAACAGAAATTCCCAATAAAAAAACGCCAATTTTTTATTTGCTGGGCATTACTTGCCGATGGAGCACCAAGGAATGTCTCCTTTTTCTATATCCAGCACGTTAATTCTTCAACTATAAAAAATATGTAAGTTACTCTTACAATTATTCTCTTGCGTTAATAAATTCCATCATTGACTTCTCTATTGCTGTAATTAGGATTACTCTGATATAACGTGGCTCCTCACCGCTGTTATTAAAATATTCATCTCTGCGGTGGTCCACACGGTTCCTGTATTGTTCCGCTACTTTAAAAACATAAAACAAATGGATGTTCTATAAATTGTAGATAAAGTACTAAAGAATTTCTAACAGATTTTTTATTTTTTCAATAACAGTTCACACGAATAATATTAAAATTTTCGTTTAGGTGAAAAACTGTTCAAAGTTTATCACGAACATGTGCCCAAATAATAATTAAGCGTATGGATATTGCATCACAGTAGTCTGAGGCCGACCAAAATTTTCAGCAAGTCAGTAATTTCAAACATGGTCTTTGAAAACCGGTCGTGGACGGTCGAGAAAGGTCGAACAGTGTGAGTTGTGCTATAAGAATATACGTGTTGGAAATTTTGGTCGTCGGTGGACGGTCGCGGACGGTCGGTCCTGGTCGATCAGTGTGATTCCTGGCTAATGGAAAATGTTAAAAAAAACATTTTATAGGTATTGTCTAGTACCGGAAAGCCAAAACACAATTATAAGTACACCAAATAAAGTATTTTTTTCTGTTCCAAGAGATGCGAAATAGTATATTACGTATCAAGTGTTGTAAAAAGCATATTACGCACGAATGGAAAAATTGCGCACGAGCCGCGTAGCGGTGAGTGCGGTAATTACATGAGTGCGTAATTGCTTTACAACACGCAATACGTACTATACTTTTTCTACGACTCTTATATACTGGATGGTGCGTTTGATTAAGCTTTAAGTAATAAAAAAATGAAGGTAACTAACGCAGTTTATGGTTTAATTTCCAACAACAACAAATTAAATCTAAGAAAATACAATTTTGTACTATATAGCATAGAAATGATGAATTTAAGAATTCAAATTTGAATGTTATTAAATAATTATGAATTACTAATTATTACTATCAGTTGTATTAAAGTTAATAGTAAAATTTTTACAGTTTTTTATTACAATGGGAGCATTTGATTTTTCCAATAAATTATTCATTGTTAAAATATTTGACGAAATCTCAATATCATTATTTATAGCCGACGTGGATGGTAAATTATTGTTGATGGATTGCAATCATGACGCACAGTTGTGCGTTTTTATTCTTTACGCACAGTTGTGCGTAAGAATGGATTTACTTATAGAGTGAACTGTTTGTAAAACAATGTTTACTAACATAGGAGTAGAAAAATACGTAAACAATGGTGTAAGGTTATGAGAAGGGGCGAAGTATCTCCAATATCACATTTACATTGTTGTGAATATCGTTTCAATGTGAGTATATTGTATTTCGATATTTAACATGAAGTGAATTGATGAGAAGTAAGTTTTGTATGCCTAAATGTTTTGTATATCAAGCGGGAGATAACTCTGTTTATACCTGCCTCACCTGAATTACAAAAGGAAAACTATCATTTGATAAACTATTACTCATCAGTTCAGGTATTGTCGGATTGTGCTTTGACAAAACCACTTCTTGATAATTTACAATTGTCTATAATCTTTGAAAGACGACTAGCACAGTATGAATATCAACACAGATAAATTTCATAACGTGCCATGTGACGTCATTATTCGTTTCGACCAATGGTGATGCGTCTCGCAAATTTGAATTCCTCGCGCTTATAATGCACTTTTTGATTAAAGTTTTATGGAGTTAAATACAAACTAAATGATAAACTAATGGTTTAGGTGTAATGTCAAGACAATAAAGTATCGGAGGTAAAAAAATCAAGTAAATTTAAATCAATATCCTCTGTCCTACGACGACGTCTGAAACGAGCAATTGCCAAATTACTTAGGTTTAGGGTCACCCTGTGTATTTAGGCAGTCCTATATTTTATGTGATGATTAAAACAAGGCAAAATTAAATTAATCCTCCATATTTTATTAAAAATCGTCGTGGGACAAAGGATATTGAAGTACCTGTATTTTTCGAACTAATCGTTTTAGACCACAAGTGTGATAGTTTGTTGAAATTGTTTCATCGGGAGGTACATAAAAATTCCAAAATATACAGGGTGTCTAACTAAAGATTTTGAATCAGATGTCACGTGACCGAAAACAAAAGGCTCATTGGGTAACATAGTATCAAACAAATCTGCAACAATTGCTTTAATTCAGAACCCCAAAATTACAATTCTCCACTACTTTCGAGTTCCGAGATATTCTCTTTCCAAAACTTCGTGGGACACCCTGTATATTATGCAGATGTGAGTTCCAAGTTAGTTTCATATGTGTCCTAAGTATTTGACATGATCAGCAAGTTGTAGTGTTACACGAAATAATTTGGATATGTTTCATGTCCTCCAGAATTATTTTGCGTGTGAAGGGACTGAGTGTCGTTTGCTCCCATTATTTTTTTAAACATTCCTCTACGGTCCACAGAATAATTTTCAACTGATAACGGAGAGAATGGTGGTTCACAAAATAAAATAACTTTCTAAATCGCTGAAACCGAACTTGATTGGGACTGAAGTGAAAAAGAATAATAATTCAAATTTAAATCAGTCGGTGATTTTCATTATTACCAGAATACTCCTACATTTTCCTGGAGATTTTGGGTTTTGGTAATACGCTGATTTTGCCTGTTATTTTACAGTATGAAAAACATGTTTCTAGGTGCCCCTTTGAAATGGTCTTGAAGTACGAAATATTTTTCTCAAGCATCATTAACAAAGGCAAGAGTTCAAAAAATTCAACAAATTTAGTAATTACTTAATACATATTTATAGATAATTATTATACATATTCTGAATTGACAGCAGATATTAAAAAGCGGAAAGAAGCACTTGAATAACGGGTTATTGAAAAACCTTCTGTAATAATAATAGTAAATTAATTTATTAACAGACATGATAATTGAGAACAGACATTCACAAAAATTCACTACCTTTCTGCCAGAAGGTAACGAAATTGGATTGATTCTTCATTCTTCCTCTTGTACCTGTTACTAAACTGATTCTAACAAACATTAAATTTCTATCCATACAAAAACCAAACCTTTATTATGATCTGATGCTAAAATAATTATTAAGACATGATACATTCATATCAATATCAAGGCCTTCATACAGTGTGTCCCACTTACCATGCTCACCTTGGGTATCTTTTCAGAGATACGAGGTCGGTTAAATGACACCAAATGTGGAGTTTATCAAGGCCAACTATAATGTGAAAAAATAATTTGATAAAATCTATTCGTTTTTGTTTTATACGCAAAAAACAGATTTTGATCATTTTCATGTCTCCTCCGTAACTTCTTTATTTATGAAAATATTCGAATAGGAATTTCACATTATCATGGCAGTTTTTCAATGAGATTTCGAAAAAAATATGAAATTCAAACCAACTCTTCTAGAATTTGAGATATCAGTACCAACTTTCATTTTTCAAATGTAGGTCATAGCTCACTATAACTTAGTTATGAATAACTTTTTTTTCTCTAACAGTTGATATGTCACAGTAATAGTTTTTTGCTGATAACAACGGAGTAATCGTCATTTATACAAAAACAAGAAGTAGCCATCTTGAATTTATAAATTTTAACAAAAAATCATAACTTCCGACCTCAAAAACCCCCACATACCAATTTTGAATGGAATCGGACCATAATCACAAATCTCGTCCGCCATATTGGAGTAGCCACCATTTTTAATGTCAATAAAAATTTCATAGTGCATTGTCACCGGAATTATGAACATCTGCCAAATTGCAAGTTATTAGGACCGCCAGAAGTGGGTCAAAATTCACTTGCAAGAGACATGAAAATGATCAAAATTTGTTATTTGCGTATGAAACAAAAACGAATAGATTTTATCAAAATATGTTTTCACATTTTAGTTGGCATTGATAAACTCCACATTTGGTGTCATTTAACCGACCTCCTATCTCTTACCATTAAAAAGATACCTATGGTGAGCATGACAAGTGGGACACACTGTATACTATACGTTAAAAATAAATATTTATTTAACTAGTATACTAATATACTGTAAGGAGGCGAATCTCGAAACAATCTACTGGGTGAAAAAAAGGTTTTAATTGTTATGAAAACTTGCCTGGGCACCAAAAGTGCCCTATTATGGGAAAATATGCTTACATTTTAAAAGTTCTTTGTCCGAGGAATGAAAAATTCACTAACCGTCTAGTTTCTACTACGTGCTCACGAAGACGAAGCTGTTACAAATTTGTTATTTCTTAAGTGTTACACCCTGTACATACCGAGTCAAATCACTAAGAAATAAAAAAAGTTTTTATATTGTTTTTGGGGAGACGAAAGTGTTTTATCGAAGCAATCATAATGCATATCTAACCGTGAAATTAATCTCACCCTATCATTTTGAATGAGCTATCCAACCATGAAACCAACATAGACGGTAAAGCATCATTCTGACCGACAGATTTTTTATAAATAAGACTTTCCGTATTTTCAGAATCAGACAAACTCTCTTACACGAAAATGAATGTGAAAGTGAAACATAATCTATGAATCAATCTCATTTGGCAGCGATGTTTCGTACTCCAGCGCAACGATGATGGAACAAGATCATCGCGCCTAATTATCAACTAAATGGACCAGATTTTTCCGGATAATATACATGTAATTAAAAAGATGGGAACCTTTGATATAATATTTCATATAAATTGTAGCTGAAAGAGGTGCACGATGCTCATACCCGAAAATGTAGAAGAATGTGGTATTGTTAATGAGTTTCTTAATTAGTTTGCAGGCCGTTTAGCTGCAACGACCACAGCGGATCTCAGCGATGTAATTAATGGTTGCCTTTGTTGTGATTATGCCACAAGTCGAGCTAGGAAAGTCGGTGATGGTACGTTTGATTGGGTTCTCGAGCATAGCTGAACCATTTTATGTTTGGTTTCATCACATCGACAAGAAAATGCAGTGGTTATATAACTGCACTACGTATTGAGGGTGTACGTTATGTTTCCGATAACGTTATTGCAATATTTCGTATTTCCTTAAGTGAATAATAGTATGTTATTGTTGAAAACAAAGTTGTTAAAATTGTTATTTCCGTCAACCGATTGCACCCCTACGCGCAACCCTCGGAAGTCTTCGAGATACTTGTGTGAGCTAGGGAAGACGCAGCCCTTACCTTTTAACGTGTGATGCCATGCACGAGTCCGATGACCATGCGAGGCTTTGAACCATCGACCCTTCGCTCCAAAGGCGAACGCTCTATCCACACGGCCACCACGGCCCATTATTATATGTAATATTATTATATTATATTAATTTTACAAGCATATTATGATGGCTATTATATTCATACGGATGAAGTTCACTGCATCTATTTGAATAATACCTATTATATGCAAGTAGAATAATAATAATAAATATGCTTGATTGTCAGAAGGCATAATCTTGTTGACAAAGCTTGGGCGGTATATAATTTGAAATAGAATAAATAATGGTGTATATAACAAATAAAAGTAATGCTTTGGTTAATGGAGGTTAGATACTCAAACAATAATTAAAATAAACTCATTTGTATAAAAGGGTAAACAAGACGGTTACTCAACAACTGGGTTAATCAATATAAAAACATGAGTGGGTCAACCAAAAGCTTTCTTTAAGATCTTTCAGCTAACTGTAATACAGTCTATCAGATAGAAATTGTTTGACTGTCTTCCTGAATTGGAAGTCATTCAGATTTTGCCGATCTCATGTATAGGGTGTGGTATCTATACACCACAATATCAAAGTCTTGATTGTCAAAGTCTGATTTATTTATTATTTTGTCAAAACTTTTTCCAAATTGTCATGACATAATGAAAATACATTCTGGATCTTGCTCCGCATATAGGTACTGAACGAAATGTGTGTCAGTGCACCACGTTACTCCCCCACAGCAAAGAAAATCCATAACAACAACTGTACTTGTTGGTTAATTAATAAAAAATAATCTTTTTTAAATCCTTTTCCACCAACTTCATCAAGATTGGAGTTATTTTCTTCTTTAAAAATTAAAGCAGGTTTTGTTCTGTCAATGCTGATCGTTACTACTTTCTCATTTTTTTGGATAGTAATTAATTTGTCAGTGTGGTTTAGAACTTTATATGGCCCTTCATACGGAGGGGATAAACTTGGACGTTTCCCTTCAACTCTTATGAATACGTAATCGCAAGTTTTTAAATCAACAGGAACGAATGTTCGCTGTGAATTATGCGTGTGACAGATTGAGGGTTTAAGTGAAGAAAAAGTTTCTCTGATCTTATCTGAGAGCACGAAAGAGGCATCAAAATAATTTATCAACGTTCGAACTAACAAAAAACTCTGCAGGAAGGCGCAATGGTTGGCCGTAAACTAGCTCAGCAGAAGAACAACTTAAATCTTCTTTCACATCATTGCGTAGTCCTAAAAGTACGATTGGAATTTCATCTATCCAGTAGTTTGTATTACATCTCGCTTTAAGTGCTGTTTTTAAACTTCTGTGAAAACGTTCTACCATACCATTACTTTGTGGGTGATAGGCAGATGTATGAATTTTGTGAGCACCTAGAAAACCAACAAGTTCATTGAGAATTTTGGATTCAAATTGAACTCCTTGATCTGTAGTGAGAGTGTGCGGTACTCCAAATCTACAGATATCATTTTGGAAGAAAGTTTTAGCTATAGTATGTGCCATGATATTTTTAACAGGAAAAATTTCTTATTTATTATTTTGTCAAAAATTTTTCAAAATTGTCATGACATCATGAAAATACATTCTTGAACTTGCTCCGCATATACTGGACGAAATGTGTGTCAGTGCACCACATAGGGGAAAATGATTGTACATCTTCCCACCATTGCAATATATGGAGTATGGTAATATTTTTGGTTAGCACTAGGAATTTCAGAGTGTGGCTACTGTTCCAGTATTATGATGGGTAGAAGACTCAGTAAAGTTCATTATATGCTTATTTATTAGGCAAACAGACTCTAAAATAAACAGTGCAGTAACAGTTAAAATAGTATTGCTTATAAAAAAGTTCTACAAGATTCTCCTTTCTCTAATAAAAGTTGACTTTTGAATAAAGTTGGACTGCGTGCACTCCTAAACATTATTCCATATCGCAACTGATAATCACTGAGTGCGTACTGAACTATTTTGACTCAGTATGCCCAAGGACACTTTACCAGTGAGTTGTTTTTTGATTCTCAAATTTTAAACTCTGGTCAATCAACACACCTAGAAATTTAGTGTGATCTTTATTTTTCAAGGACATTTCTTCAAAAACTGGTTTCTTAAGCGAGCATCTAAATGATATTGAATTTGGTTTAGTTAAATTTAGAGATAATGTTTGTATCACACAGTATTTAACTTTTTTTAAATCGGCTGATATAATGTTATGCAACTCGCAAGGGTTTTTATTATGCCAGAGTAAAGTCGTGTCTTCTGCGAAGAAGGTGACCTTCCCGGAAATATCGATATTAGTGATGTCATTTTGGAACTTCCTAATCAATGTCCCTTTCCTCTGAAAGTTCCGTTGCTCTGACCATTTTTTTCCGTTCTGTTAGAGATTCGAACCATTCCAAAACATTGAATTTTATATAACTAATTGAGGAGAAAAAAAATATTGATTTTAATATTAACATTTGTATGTATACCATATTCAAAATTGATGGAAGGCATCGGATTTGAACGTATATGAATGTTTCTGTTAATTGAAGACGAACTTGTAGGCATGAGTATGTATCGTGTTGGAGATTTTCTCAGCTGTTTCCTCTTTATTCCTTAACCGTCGTAAATTTCCATACACCATGCCTCTTCAACGCTGTTATATCCCCGCCCACATATAGAATACATCAAACATACCATGAGGTTTACGAAGGCTAATGTACTCTTTGCAAATTTGGTAAATTTGAGAGTAATTTTTGTTTTGGTGATTGTGTTTCACTAAGGAAGCTGGTATAAGATCATGCTAATCATCAACTTTCATTGTATACATTTCAGAGGGGGAAGTGCATAAGGGCCCGGACCTTCAAGGGACACGGGTTCGAATTTTGTTTTTGTTGAATTATTGATTGACCATGCCATTTTAATCGTAAATGTACTTAAATGAGCTTCAAGTCTCAATTCATTATGAGTACTTACATTTACAAAATATTATATCTTTTTTTTAATTAGAAAAATCAACTCCTGAAGAAAAACAGCCATTTAATGAGCATTTGACAGCAAGTTTGGCATCTGGACACCCACAGACTTGCGCCTATCGAGACCAATACACTCGAGAAAAGTCTCCACCACTTTCCGCATTCAATCCAATTTTTGGAGTTGAGCTTTATTCAGGATGTATAGGAAACAGGACAATCGTTAATAACATAGAACAGAGCAGGGAATGATGGATGTTAATGGAATAGTCTAGACCAATGAAGGAGTTCTTAGACGCAACAGAATGAAATAAAACGGTTGAGATGTGTAATATTCCTAGAAGGCGTAGTGTAGAAAAGTGTAGTAATGGCCAGAATCAGCTCCTGGACCGTAGTGAACCTCATAACGGCAGTCGGCTAGATTGGGGTGTTCTTGTAGCTTACATTGTAACAATTTATTACATTTGTGAGTTGCTGAATCATAACAGAGTTAAAATCAGATTTAAAGGTGCTTTAACCATACTCGTTATTTTATGGCAATCGGTTATTTTGGCACAAGTTTGGGCATAGACTTGAGACTATCACCTGTTAGGTGTTCGGTTCTCAGGTAATGAGTATGAGTAGGTTCTGCCCTGACTAGAAAAAATCACTGGAGTTTCTGCTGTTCCTACCTACCTACTTTTGTACTGAAGAACTGGTAGGCATCAATGAATTGAAGAATATTGTAAGATGTAATAAAATATAAGAGACATTATAATATAATATATTATGTAAAGGGAAACATTCTCAATTGGAAATTATATAAACATTATATATTATGATTTATTAATTATCTAAAATTCATTTGCAGCATTGTTTTTGAAGCTGTAATGCAGGGAGAATAAAAAGTAGCATATGAAATGCGTCCTGATCTCAAACGCATGCTTTGAAGGCTTACTTATACAATAGTATCATACTATTGGGTCG
The DNA here is from genome assembly GCA_944452925.2 of Chrysolina oricalcia. Taxonomy (NCBI): domain Eukaryota; kingdom Metazoa; phylum Arthropoda; class Insecta; order Coleoptera; family Chrysomelidae; genus Chrysolina; species Chrysolina oricalcia. Next base: position 13,530,587 of record OX101827.2, read on the forward strand.
TACGCATAAACCTTGAGCAAATGCTTTTAGTTCGATTTCTTGAAACAGACGTATTCATTTAGTAGTATTCATAAAAGGTAGCAAATGCTTTTACTACAGGTTTGTCTCCCTCATAACTCAACAAAATGAATACGTCTGTTTCAAGAAATCGAAGTAAAAGCAGGGAGAGAAACCTGTAGTAAAAGCATTTGTTACCTTTTATGAGTACTACCCATTGTTCCACTCTAGCAATTTGTTACTTACAATTGATCGGTAATCGGTATTTACAGACCAGTATCTGGACTCTCTCCGTTTGCAAAGGTGAACGAGTATTGCATGCTGGCCAGACTAAATCCTTTCATCAATAAATATAGACTCATACCAGACCAGCAGCATGGTTTTCGGAAGGGGAAATCCACAACAACCGCAACAGTTGACTTTTATAATGAAGTATTGTCAAAAAATCGACAAAAAAAACTCCCCTGTTGGAATTTTTTGTGACTTGAGCAGGGCTTTTGACTGTATTCCTCATGAGGCACTGCTACAAAAACTTTGGCTTTGTGGCATACGAGGAACTGCAGCCAAATGGTTCGAATCATATATCTCCGATAGAAGTCAGTATGTCCAAATTTGTTTCAAAGAAGTCGACGGATCTGTCAGTAAGCACCGCTCAGATGCAGCGCAACTTGAGGGAGTGCCACAGGGTAGTATTTTAGCCCCAATACTATTTTCTTTATATCTTGCCGACATAGTGGATTTTCTACCTGAGTATAACATCACACTGTATGCGGATGACTCATCCTTTCTTGTCTCTCAGGAATGCAGTGAGATGAATGAACAAGCTTCTTGGTAAACTTGGAGAATGGTTTTCAGCTAATCAATTACATCTCAATATAGAAAAAACCGAGTAACTAATCTTTCACACTAGACAAAGAATAATAAACAATCCACTCTCAATTAAACTGAATGACTTAAATATCACTAGAAAATCATCAACAAAGTTCTTGGGAATAACCCTGAAGGACAATCTTAGCTGGAATGAGCATATTTCAGCAACTATAAAAAAATTAAACACAAGAGTATATCAAATTCGATGTATGCGGAATGTGGTTGATAACTGCAGTCTGAGAAATTTCTACTTCGCCGAAACACAGTCTACTCTACTTTATGGCATTTTACTATGGGGAAACTCTCCAGCTGCACGGCATCTATTTCTTATTCAGAAAAAAGCAGTAAGAACTATAAAAAATGTATCACCCAGGGATTCCTGTAAACCATTGTTTGCCGAACTAAATATTCTTACTCTGGCCTGTCTCTACATGATGGAAGTAGCCTGCTACATTCATAAGATAAAATATACTCTTCCTAGGCATTTGGACATGCATGTTTACCAAACCAGACACACTCAGCTGATCTACCCAAATCAAAACAAAATAACGTCAAATGGACCACTCTCAACTGGTGTAAGAGTTTATAATCAATTATCCACTGACATTAAGAATCAGCCTACACATTTCAAATTTCGAAACTCTATAAGACTTTTTCTGCAAGAAAATTTATTTTACGACATTGACGAATTTATAATGTAACCTTTTAATCAAATATCTTATTGCTGTTGTTTTATTTTCTTGTCTGGTAGTTACGTAAGTAATTTTACTATATTTATATACTATAACTATATTTATATACATATATTCCCACACTTTATCTTGACGTGTTATATACCCTAATGGGTCCTTTGAATGAATAAACTGATTGATTGATTGATTATGATTGAAAATTCAACAGTTTGGGAAAAATTTGTCGAAAAAAGTCAATACCGTTCTTCTAAAACGGTTGCTTTCTAACAAGCACTAGTAATTACTATTTCTTCGTTGAAACCGCTTCAATTAAAATCAATTATTACTTCTTTTCAGTTTTACGTTACACACAATAAATATAAATATTTCATTGTCTTTCAAGCAGAGGTTGAATTCATTTTCAATCTTGCACAAATCAATTTTTTTTAATTTAATTGACGAAAAACACAGTCCTTCGACGGAACTCTAACCCCTTCAATTTCGGACAGGTAAAAAGACCCAGCCAGAGACACGTGATTATTTTTCGTATATCAATTCCTCGTACTAGACCATGAGATTCGAAGAATAATTATGACAAAAATGCGCACGGCTATATAATTTCAGATGGCTCTGCCTGAAATAATGACAGAGTAGAACATGTCATTGTGAATCGGGGATCCGGCTAACGAGAGCCACAGGCGAGATACCCTCCAATTCACCTCCATTTGAAGGCAATTAGCCAGTTCGATTCTCTTCCTCGCCGGTAAAGTGACTTTGAGTGGTTTCGAAATACAGACAATGTCGTGTTTCTTAGGTTTACCGACAAACAATTCGAGGATGAATGAAGCGGACATTTTTTCCTGAATGAGGTGTAGTTATATAGTGAGATAGTTAGATATTCATTTATTATTAATCTTTTACTAATTTACATGAGTGTATTGAATCGAAAAAAGTAAGATATTCGAAAAATTTGTGTAGCCAATATACCTACTTATACAACATGTATGCAATTACTAGCAGGTCTTTACAATTTGAATCTTGAATGCTTTTGACAGATCGCTGAAATCTCTTTTCAGTATTCAATCTGAGCAGAGTTTCCATTTCGTTGAAAAAGTTTTCAACCGCCTGCTTTCAATTTTTTTCATAGGTAGCAAGTTCTGATGTGAAATCATTCTTTTGACTAGTCGGATAGATGAGAATAAGTATTTTATGTTAAAGAAGAAGCAATCGATTATTATTATTTTGGGAAAAGCTGCCAGTGACGATCGATAAAATGGTTTTTGCCGGTAGATATCAACATTGAATCATACAAACTGTGGGTTCGTTCGTTTATAACAGAAATATATCATCGAACAGTAACAGAATGGTCACAAAAATAAGAGGGGGCGCCAGCAACTTTTAATATCTATGTCAAAGAGTACATACTTGGAAAGTTGAGCAACCGAATAATAACAATTTAGATGTTCAGAGTAACAGTTTGCCGAAATAAGATTGTGATTTTAGTAATATTCAATATTTGTTGCATATGAGGTAAAATTCGTTACATGTGAGATCTTTTTAGGAAATCAATTTTCCCAGCGCATAATACTATGCGGTGGTTTACATATAGTCGTTGGAAGATATAAACTTCAACTGGATAATATCAATATTGAATACGAATTTATAAATAAAAATTGAAATGATAGGATTTCAAAAAATTTTAGTGAAACTTGATCCTCTGGTGACACCAATGTGAACATTTAGGACTCATTCCTAGGCCAACCAGGAATGGAGTGATGAGGAAAGGAACCTACAAAGACTTTCAACGAAGAAGGCTTCATCATATCTGACAGCAATCAGCAATTTATCAGGCGAAACCAGGTAGTCTACACTTTGGGAAAATGAGCTATGCTGGAACCATAAATACCAGAAATATCCACAACTGGAAGACGTGGGTTTAACCAAAGCTTTGGAGATGCCCAACCAGACAGGAACCGTAACAATTCCCTGGGTTAAATTCCTTCGGGTACAACAACCCTATAAATGTTTTTTAGTAAATAACTGTTCTATACAGTCGCTAGCATGAAAACGATGAAAAGAAAAGTTGGAAAACTTACCTCCCGTGAAAAAAGGTGTTGGCGTGGTACAAGGTTTTCAAACGCCAAATTGTCATAACTTTCCAAGATAGGCATCTATCAAAAGCCAGGACTTTGGAGTTGATGGTGTAGAACAAAATATCCACAAAGGATCACTTTACAAGTTACAGGATTCGTCAGCCGAACAAAACCAGGAACCCATGTATGGCTAGACACCTGTAGCTTTCACGAATTCTACCATCAAACTCACTGTGGGAAACGAAATCCACATTGTTTTTTTTTATTTCTGAAGTTATGATACCAACCTTCTGATATTTCAATATTTGCATGTTCTATGCATAACCGACCAATTTGACCAGCTTAAAAATAATGTGTTTGGTTGTCTCTGGTCAGACACCCCAAACGCTAATTTGGCAACCCTGATAGCTCGAAAAATGAAACAGTTGACAGCTGACAGTTGAAATATCTTCGGATAGGTGACAAATGAAAAAAAAACGAAAAAATGCAAAAACAACCAAAACATTTGGTTTAGAATAACAGTAATTCCAAAAAATTAAAACGGGCAATAATTCGAAGACACTCCTTATGAACCTTCTCAATAACCAGAACTCAGACATACCTACATATGAAGCACTCACGAAAATTCGGTTGGAGACAACATTGGATGCCAAAGTGAGTAGAATATATTTTCATTTGAAGTAATTGCTCCAGAAACAGCCTTGTACTAAACAAAATGAATCAACATTGACTCATAACTAGCCTGGAATGACCATAATTATCCAAACATTGTTGCTTTATATAGAATCTCAGTAATGTTGTCCCTATCAATATTTTATTAAGCTATTACTATGGTTATGTCCACTCATGTCTCAATTATTGCTCAGTTTGCTACGGTTTGCACCGGTTCTCCTTAATAACTAACCTAGCTAAGTGGAGGATCAGCTCAAGGTACACCTTAAGGTAAAGATGGTTTGCACCGTTGACTCCTGGCCTGAACCTTAGCTGACTATTAGAAATGTTTGGCAACAGCGCCAAAATTATCACGTAACCAACGACGAGACGGTAAACAAAGTTTTCAGTTCTGTCTAATTTGACAGGCTGGCGGGAGGAAGGCATGTTTTGGAAAATTTGTCTGTAACGGAAAACTAGCCACAGTAACGCCTAGAGAGCTGCGTGCAGATTAGTTAAAATGAGTAGTTAATAGTTTATTACCCACCCTAACCTGACCTACCTTAGGTAAAAAATGGTATCCATCCAAAATGTTTACGACATGAAGATGTTATTAACAATTTTGGATGAATAAGAAAAATTTAAAAGACTCGCCCTTCTATTCCTCGAGTACAAAGCAACAGATTAATTTTGAGTTCATAAGGGTGGATTTAGTCAACTTTAGCACAAGCATTATCATAAACATAACGGTAACATCAAAGGTTTTCTAGCATAAACTTAACATTGTTGTATAAATGACGCCATTTGATATAACAGATTCAACTTTCGCTTTTAACATATATTTAAACACAATTTTAAAATGCACCTTAAGTAATATAAATTAACAATATACCAATAGACATTTTGTATTAGGATATAGGTACAGTGTTGAATCTGAAAATTATTTTTATGCTTTCACATCATTTCAGCCTCAATCAGGTTTAGTATATAGAGAGCTGTAGGTTTGGTCGCACTAAATCGCGGAAAAGATGTAAGTTCGTCAAAAATGCAAATGATGTATCCTCACGTACACTTGTCAAGGCACATTATAAAAAATTTATTCAAATTCTAGGTCTTCATCATCTAATAGTGTACGTGACTTTGTTTCAAACCTGATACAATCAGATACCCACAAAAATGCAATCACATCAGCAAAATCCAGGAAAACGTTCTTGAAAAACTTTCAACATCAAGGAAATAGGGAAATATTTCGTGTAAAAAAGTGAGGTTAGGTCGTTAAGTGGAACCTAAGCTTGAAAAATGTGAGGCTTATCTTGACCAAGGCTTATGTTGTCCTCAAATAGTGGTGCAAACCAAAATCGTAATGTAAGGTCCACTTGAGTCATAAGGTAACCTTAAGTTGAATCGGTGCAAATAGCTGAAACTGAAGTAGAGATTTGTCGATTACAAATAAATAATATACCATTTGTTTCAAAAAATAATGTTGATTTTCGCAAGCATTCAATTTCTGAATTGAGAATTTTAACTGTGACATCCATGTGTATTTTAAATTGTTTTACTGACATAAAGAAACATTATCACAAGTTCCATGAAAGAAATACTACCCGCCTTGCCTCTGGCTACAGGTTAAGACAAAATCATAATTTTATAATTCCCATTCACAAATTTACATTTGTATCTAACGCACCTCATATCTTGTTGAAAACTATATAATAAACATCCAATATCCATTAACAAAATTTGTAATATCTATAACTTCAAAAATGGTGTGAAACATCTCTACAAAAATGCCTTTTATTCGCTAGATGAATATTTACAAACTGATCCGAGTACTTTGACATCCTGAATGTTTGCTTTTTTACTATTTATAATACTGTTTTGCTTATATTATATGATCCCATGACCACTACTATTGAATTCTCATATGTAAATTCAATTTTGTGACTTTATGCTCAACTGCTATTTTATTTATTTTTTGCAATTGACCATGATTGTAGAAGTTTCACGAAATGAAGTATTATATTGTATTTATTTGTACTCTCCGGCAAAACGTTCGAACTTGTTCGAATTTTCACATTTTACTCTTCCTGATGGAGTCTTTGCATTCTCGAGGAGTGTTTATAGATTTTTCTGGCGGGTGGCGCTGCGACTGACTTTACGAAAAACAATAAATTATTATTCATTTGGCAGGGACAAGACTTCTCAAAGTTGTCGGACCTACGTTTGCACTGATGAGAGGCAAGAACCTCGAAACATGTCTACAGGTGGTCCTCCCCAGCCAAATCAAGGATAATCTTTCGTTTGTTTACAATAATCACTTGCAATTGAGTCTTCTTGGAAGAACGTTCCACAAATATCTATCAGATGTAGTTCATTAGCCAGGGAAGTATTCGTTTTCTTTCAGATTTTTGCCTCATATTTTTCACTTTGTGGAAATAGTTGGAGAGAAGGGTACTTCGACTTTGTCGATTTTATTCTTATCATTTCTCTCTTATGGCCCTTGCATCCTAATTGGCGCATTTATGGGTTATTTGGAACATTGGAACTACTCCACCCATTGGCCATACCCGTAAGAAGACCAAAGCCTTCTAGGATTCAGTGACCCTACTTTAGATTACAGCAATGAATCAATGAATGAATGAATCAAAGAATCAATGAACCGCTGCTAGAAAATGGCGTAGTTTCGTGAAAGAGATTTTTGAAACATCTATGAATTTAATACAGGTTACTGAGGGTTTGCTGACGGAATCTTTGAGAAGAGTGATGATTTTTTCTAGGATTCAGTGACCCTACTTTAGATTACAGCAATTAATCAATGAATGAATGAATCAAAGAATCAATGAACCGCTGCTAGAAAATGGCGTAGTTTCGTGAAAGAGATTTTTGAAACATCTATGAATTCAATACAGGTTGGAGAGAAGGGTACTTCGACTTTGTCTATTTTATTCTTATCATTTATTATATTAATTCCTATTTTATATAATTCACTCCTTGACATATTATCTAGTCAATATCGAAAAAATTTCCAACGGAATAACAAAGTACAGCATGTATGAAGACAGATCTCTGATTTTTCTGTGGAGTTCCAGAGAAGTGAGAGACTTTGTGAGCGAGACATCACCATCCCCAAAAGTTTAAGTGTATTTCAGGAGTTGCACTCCATACATGGTGGACCAGATCGGATCTGTGACGTAGATTACATTTCCATTTCCAATTCCAATTTATAATTTGTTCGTTTAGCTTAGTAAAAAAAAGTAAATAGTTTTTGGGATCATTTACTAGATACAGTTACTGCTATTACTTTAACGTACCTGGCTAAAATGGTGGATAGTAGTTCATCAAAATCATTATTTTGACAACCAAAAACTGGTGGACGACACTAGTCCACCCATATGTATTGATATCTGCGTTTGTATATGACTTCTATACATTTCTATATGGATTCGGTATACACCAAAGTTCACACTAATATTCGAATTCATTAGTTCATGTGAAGCAGCATTTTTTATTTGATAACATTGTCGATGATGTAACTGTAAGTTGCTTATAAATTTTAATTGTATTACAGCAGTAATTGCAAAATTTGGCAAGGATAATATAGCATTGAGCAAGAAATGACATACATTTCCCACGAGTACGAACGCTTGTTCTACAAAATTTCATCTACCTACAGAAAATTTGGTCATTTCATGCTCATTGTAAACTCTAGTTTTTCTACGACCACTTGATATATATATTATATATTTGATGTATTAATAATATATGATTTGAAATTAGGGTAGCAGAAACAAGGACCGTAAAAGGTAGTCAGAACTTGAGAAATTGTCGAAGTTTCAACGTTTATGTGACGGCTTTTCAGATATGAATTATTGAAAGAATGCTAAAAATATGTCATTGGAAATACACATCGATTATCCACGAATGATTTATAGTAAATTAAATTAGATTGATTTCGAGCTGCAATTTCCACTAAACCAAAGAAATAATTAACATGATCAGAATACAATTAAAAAGAAATTATATCAATAAAAAATACTATTGCCAGACTCTAGAAATAGACCACTGATGCAAACGAAGATTCTGTGGCGTTTTTCTCTCAATCTAAATGAGAGTTTTCGCACCCATCCTGTACAATGAATAATTTACGTTTCCTCTAATGGCCATCTACTTCAAACCTTATGGTGCTATTAGATTACAGTAGAAACAAAAAGCTATAATAAAGTCCTTCGGCTCCTCTATCATTATCTGCAGTCTGGCTCTCCGCAGCCAACTGAATTCGCAATAAAAAAAAAGTAATTCTAGCTATAACTCCATACAAAGACATATTTAGTTTCGATTCAAAAACTATATAATTGCAAAACCCTGAAATTATACGATGGAATCGTCTAAATCATATCTAGATATTATTGCAGAGCCTCCAGCAAATTTCATGTTAGGTGAAGAGAACTAGCACGCGATATATAGGGATTTATAGACTTTTCGGAAATCTGAAATTCAGAAGCACATTCTTCAGTGGTGCATATTTAAAAGCAGTCATTTGTTTTCTATATTTTTCTAGGCATTTTACAAATTATATATCGAGTAGTGATAGTTTGTACCATCTCAAGCGTCTTAAATTCCCACGCATTATTTCTGAACGAACAGTTTTCAAATGAAGGATACGAAAGAAAAGGGGTTATAGTTGATCTGTTTATAATTATAATAATAATTATAAAGTTTATTGATTAAAATTAACATGGAAATAAAATTTGGAGACATGAAAAAAAAGTGTGTATAATTGTTGAAAAAAATTGTTAAAATTGATTTTTCTGTTAACCAGCTGTCGTCCCCTTACGAACGGCAGCCCTGAGAAGTCGAAACTTGTGCGAGCTAAGGGTTAACGAGGTCTTACCTTTTACGTGCGATTGCTATAGTACTTTCTTGGGCCATCAGAAAAATTTCTGCAGTCGCTAGGGTTTGAGCCTTTGACTGGTATCCAAAGTGATTCAAACAATGTCGCTTTAACAACTTGGCTACTTGGCCCCATACAATACAAATCATTATCCATTAAAAAATCTGGTGAAATTACACTTCTTACATTAGTATCAAAGAAACAATTTCGATGATACTCCAAATGAAATGACTAGGAAATATCTTTATTTACAGAAATAAGGGTTTTGATATGTTACTATCGAGTATCACAATTTGCCAATTCTTTTACCAAGTCTTGGGAAAAAATTTATCGGTTTCCACAAATCATTCTTTCACTTTTCCTTCAAATATTTTTTGATTGTAAATTTCCCTTATTCCTTCTGGCAATATCTGGTAAAGGCGTAGTGCTATGTAGTTATTCAACGCTTTTTTGTCCTAGAGTTTTCTCACAATGATGTCCTTTCTGTCTCTCTTTAGATGAATGAAACCTTTATTATAAAGGAATGAAGAATTTGATAGACACAGCTAATTGTTTTTTTTTTCAAATGGATTATTTCTCGAAGATGTAGCATACGCTGTGCCACACTGTATATAGCAAATTTTCAATAAATTTTGTCGCACAACTTCCTCAAATTCAAAAGCTAAGAATTGAAGTAGTATACTGTTACTTTTTACTCACATGCATTAGACTCGTTTCAAATATTACAATTTTGACCATATTTTAATGATTTTATCCCTAGCACTATATTTCTGATTATTCCTTCAACAACTGAATTATTTTTTACTCAAAATTTCCTTTTTGTTTCAGGTAATTTTTCAACTTCTCTTTGATACATGCTGTTGCCGTCAATGGGGTGAGTCAAGATGAACTTTATTTGGTACTTGAAACTTATATGGTATACAACTTTTTCTACTAGAAGATGTGTGGAAGAAAAACATGAGTGAAATGTTTTATACATCCCTTTCATAGTAATGGAATCCATATAACTGCCTACTAATAAATACCTATTCTATTGAAAAATCTATGAATCAAATACAATTATTTTGAATGAGGAGAAGGATAAATCTACTACTATATGCCATGAAAATCCTAAATTACGAAGTATTTCAAATTGTATTCCAAATAGTTTCAAGCTCAGGAATCAAAAAGATAATATTCCTCAGGTTTTTACACACAAAACTCACATAGCACACATTTCAAGGTGATCCTGAATACCAAATCAAACGGGACCACTTGTTTTATATTTTAATCAGTTAAAAAAAAATTGTTGAAATAGTTATTTGTCAACCGCCTGCAACCCTACGCGTAACTGTCAGAAGTCTTCGAGAGACTTGTGCGTGCTAGGGAAGACGTAAACTTTACCTTTTACCGTTTGATGCCATGCACGAAATCGGTGACGATACTAGGAATCGAACCCACGACCCTATGATTGAGAAGCGTACAGGGTCAAATAGATTTATTTTATATAGATGTGTTTCACATTATGAGGTCTTAGAATATGTACATTTCATTCATCTCTTCGGTCTTCACGTTGCTGTTTCCGAAGAATCCATTCCTCCTGCGAAGCTTATGCATGGATATGCGGTTATTAAATAGAGATATTGAACGAAATTATTCGATTTGTGGCTGTTAGTAGGTGGAGCATCCTGGAAAAAGCTCAAAGCAAAAAATTCGGGTTAAGAAATTGGTCCTAATTCCTTGGCTGCCTATTACATGCCCGGTTCTTCGTAACGTTCCTGGAATAAATCCACAGATTGGTAGATGAGGCTCCCGTTGATACGGGGCATTGTCACACTCCCTGATGATTTCATCGAATGAATCTCTTCATAAACAGGGCACTTGGTACATACAGAATACATGATATTAGATTAATTTGGGGCTTTTGTGCTACAAATCTCTACTCCGCAACCCTCAGAATCGTATATAGTTCTCTTTCTAGCCCTGTTTTCATTACGATACTCCATAGGCTGGTTTTTAAAACTCCATGTATCAGGGAGCTCTTGGTTTGTCTTCTCCTAGCGTTAGAAACCTTATCCTTGACAAGCTATCAGAGTGGCATAGTATGTCTACTGATGTTTCCTCTTCTTCTTGGCATTTCTTCTGCCAGACCGATTGTACTCATATGTTCGTTGAGCTTACAATGCCCTGTGAGTAGTCCTACCAATATTCTGGTAGTATTTTTCTTCAGGCTAAGTAGATCTTGCGTGATTGTTGGCTGCGGTAGTTTGATGGCCTGTCCCAGTTCTGGTGAATTTTTCCATCACTCCTGAGATTTCTGTGGGATCCATGATTTGGTGTTTGTTTTGATTACAGCTTTCTGGCCCTTCTCGGCCTCTTTATTGCCTCTATAACCTGTGTGTGCTGGTACCCAGGCTAGGGTCAGTTTGTTACGACTGCCCAGCTCTTTTAGAGCTTCTTTACAGATTAAATACAAATAAACCAATAATGCCATTTTCTTGATGTGAACGCTGAAAGAACAGGCACTGGCATCCGCATCTCTTAGAGAAAGAAGACCCACACAGGACCGCATCTCAACTACTGTGTTTCAATTAGGTATCCAGATTCCACAAAGAGGGAATCGTAAGAACATGGTGGAAAGACCGATGTATATTTGCAATATCCAAGAGTCGAAAATAAACTACATCAAAAAGGACCTACACCGAAATGGATTTCCCGAGAAACTAATAGAAAAAGAACATAATATAGAAACAACGACCACAATATCCAGTTACCGTCGGTTCCATACATCAGATGTATCTCCGAGAAGATCAGAAGTATCAGAAAAAAGTATGACATCAAGGCTGCTTCAATCTGACAGTACCTTAAAAGTTTCCTAACCAAAATGAAAATAGAAAATACAACAGAATAGAGACAAAATTGTATATACGAAGTCCCGTGTGAATGTGGAGATTCCTAAATCGGATCCGTAATAATAGAGAGTTATCGGAAGCTTCTCTATAATGGAATGCAGTAATAAAAGACGACGTTATTTGAATACTGTTAAACCTTATTTGTTTTGTATAATTAGTATTAATGGTAATCTTCTCATTCTTAATAAGATCCCTCATTTCTAACTTGGTTGGTATAATTGGAAACAAGTCTATGTTGTATGGCAAATTGGTAATGATGGAGAATTTATCTACTGGCAGCAGTTATTGCTTCCCTCAATAAAACCACATCATCATTATACGTAAAACCGAAGACATTTGTTTCTTTCTTTCAGAATTAGAACATACATTTTTACTTTATAATACATACCTTCCATCACCTTTAAGACCTATAAAACACTTTGTAGAACTTAAACTTGTGGATACAAGCATTTGCGTTGTGAAAAAGTGAGAGAAGTGAAAATTTTAACAAAATGTAATATTGAAATTTATTTTTAATAGGGCTCGAAAATGACAACCATTGAACCTACATCCGGAAGCCATTAGATCCAGCATTTAGTTCACAATACCAAAAAGGGTCAGAACCTTCACACGTGGTTGCTATGAAAATCGTTTCGATACAGACTTGAGAGTTTCACGAGGGGAATTTAATAATTCGAGCAAAATATTTTTTATCCAATTATCAGTTTCATTAGGAATTCAACGTCATATTGCCAATAAGAGAATTGATTCAAACCATAACCGAGTATTACCGAGAGATCCATTACATTGAAGAAGTAGAAATAAGATCAATTGTTTAGATATAAAGAGTTTTTTTTTTCATAATGCGAAGAAAATCCATTTTTTTTTCTCGTACGTCGGAATATCTGGGTTATAAAATAATTAATGCATAAGCAGATTGTAGAAGAAACCGAAAAGAGACTCAATTCACTATTTAATTTTTGAACAACCCTTTTATTTATTGCCAGTCCTAAACTGAAATTGGGATACCTAGACCCACGCTAACTTGGGGACCGATATTTTATGCTCTGAATCTTCAGTCCTGTCTTAAATTTTGAGAGAGTTAAATGTTTGCTAGTAACGTGACCTTCTCTGGTAAATGATCTGGCTTCGAAATATCAGTTTAATCCTAATAACTTTTTAAGTAGTTTAATAACGTAAAAATAATGAAATTTCATTCAATTTACCGATTCTAATAAGGCTTGTTTTAAGAACTTATAAATTGAAAACGTTATTCCGGCGTTCTAATGTTTTTTCTTCCGGCCTAAAATAAATGATTTTGGCCGATTTCTTTGTTTTATTAATCTAAATTTTATCTTTCACCTGGGCCTTCTGCTCAGATACTAATGAATAACATTTGATAAGTTTTGAATACTTAGATTTAAATCCAGAAAAGTGTTGAAGATGAGATAAATAAAGTAACTTGTGTAATTAAAACTAGTGTGTGTGCAGAACTGGTAGCAGCTTCTTGATATGGTTTGCCGGAGATTGAGATTTGATAGGTAAGTAAATGTATAATTTACCTGATGTGTTCCTATATAAACGCTGATATAAAATACTGACAAAGTCACCGCTCAATAGTATCAGCGGAATAGCGCTTTATTACAAAATCTTTCAATCCATTAAGACCATGGTAGAAATCAAGTAATATTAATCTTCAACAACCAAAAAATGCCTTGGCAATATGATCAAGACTATAATGATGGCCACCCAATTTGAACCCGTTGGATTTCATCACCTCACAACCAGCAGGCGAACTTGAGGATTCCACTTGTCAAATCACCCTTGAACTGCCTATATATATAATATCCGTCTGTAGACAACAAGTCGATCGATGGTGGGTCATTAAAATATTGATGCCATTCCAAAAAAATAAAACATTATTTGTGTATTTTCTTAATGGTTTTTATTAACGTTGTTATCTGTGTTAATGTAAAAGAGGAGGTGTGAAAGAACTTGTTTTTTAGTGTCATTAAGACAAAATGACTGCCATTTTTCAATGGTAATAATTAATTCATTTGAATATAAAAGTATTTATCCAAACATGACACTGCGGTCCTCAGCGCTTTGAAATTTATAGTTTTTAATTGACTTGTTCAACGTATTTGACTTAAAAATTGATTTCGAATGTCACCGTTGGAAGTGGTAGTGACTGGACGCTTTGGAATTGTCGATAACGCGGGAAGTAGATGTATGAGATGTTTGACGATATCGATAAAAGGTTTGCTCTAGATTGACTCAATCAGAGGTTTTTATAACGCAATACACTTATATGTATTTTGGGAATTATAAACACTATACTAGTTATAATCAAACTGAAGTAATGAAACTAATTACAAAGAAAACTTTAGGTTAAAGATTTCAAATAAATATTGCTTCACGAGAATACAACTCTTTAACCGTGCACATGAACTCATCAAATATATAAAACTACTTACTAGAACTATTCAGAATATGAAATTAATTATCTTTATGTACAACTGACAAAAAAACTTGACATTTCTGCATCTCTATTGATGCGTGAATGTTTACTTTTTTTTCACCGTGAAAAATAGTATATTATTTTAACGAGCATATTATGGTGCCTATTATTCACGTGGATGAAGTTTACGGCACGAGCCGCAGGCGAGTGTCGTAAATCATCCAAGTGAATAATAGTCATAATATGCAAGTAGAATACTATACTTTGTCCACGACCGATAAATAATACTTTGTAAACTAATCACAATTTTTATCTCTATACGTGAGTAACATGGAATTTGTATTATAACTAATTGAAAACAAATTCAACTATTCATTAATATTAATAGTAATATTTGTAGTAACACAATGTTCAAAATTGATTGAAGGCAACAAGTCTGAACTTTTATTGATGTTTTTGTTATTCATAAACGAGGTTTCTTAGGAACTGCGGTGGTGTCAAGGTTAGAGATTCTACCAAACTGGCTTCGATCTCGGAGTACGGTTATTTTGTTTTTTTTTTCTGGCAAATTATTTCCCTTTTTTCCTTTTGTTAGAGATGTAAATTATTGGATATTTGGATATCTTTTAAATTTGGGATTTTCTCATAGGTAAGTAATGTGTGTCTATGTTAAATGAAGTGTCGATCGTTTTTATATCTAAGAGCTGCGTTTGTAGAAAAAATCATGTGTGTGTTTTGAGTACAAAGTGTCATCGCCGCTCTCTAAAGATTGTCGCAACTCTTTTTGTCGAGCGGCAATCAATCACTTTGCGCTCTAAACACATAAAAAGCTATTGTCATATTGATGGTAGTGAATAATGATTTCATTAATCACTAGTGATTAATAGATATCGTAATTCTTGAAGAAACACATGCATTATGAATATTTTATACAATAGTCGTGGACAAATGATTTTTTTCTACGACAGTGCGTAAACTAAGGTTTTACGCACTGTTCAACTGTTCACAGTGCGTAAAGTGATACTTTTTAGCACATGTGCGTAAAAAGATCAACTGTGAGTAAAACCCTTAACTATGCGTAAAGTAATTTTTTACGCACTTTTCATACATTTATGCATCTTTGAAAAATACAGTAGTTTGCGTCAAATATAACTTTATTTGATAATACCTACTGTAGCGACTAGGGCTACTAGGGTAGCATCCTGAGCCGTATGAGGGATTGTTTCCCTTATACTAAATGCGACTTGGGGTGTAGCTACAGATGGTAGCTATTGAAACTCAAGGGGTAGCAAAGGAATATAAACATTTATTATAGAACAACAGGGATACTGGGGAGAGTTATATACACATTATAAAGTAAGGGACATTGAATAATATAATAGGGAACAAATAAAACTCTCACCTAAAACCATCACTTAACCAATACTTACAGCTAAGGCCAAAAGGGCCTAGCCTATAAGGCTAACAGATCGCTAGGGCTCTCTCATCTACAGGAGTCTATTACTAACTATGCCCCTTGATGCAAATCACCTTATATTTATATATAGATAGAAATGTTTTATTTTTGTTTGGTGTGCACTGTCACGGTCATACAATTTGCTAGTAATCAAACCCGCAATTGTTAATGACCTGCGGTCATGACCTAATCAATTAACAACAAGAAACAATAGATCAGTGCACTAAAAGAATTCAAAGGATTGCTCGATATCACGACAATACGACGACAATTCCTATCATCAAACATTCAAATTATTGATATAATTGCTACAATTTGGCAATATAATAAGTGTCGAAGAAAGAACTTTGTATGAAACACTTTCGTAAAGGGCTTTTTTGTACTCGCGTGTTTTGGTGAACTTGGCTTTGCCTCATTCAACAAACTTCACACTTATACAAAAAAGTCCAACTTTACGAACTTGTATCAGAAGAGTTACAGAGCTTCTCCTGAAACAATGACCTGTTTACATGTTTATACATGTCTTTTCCAAGCCATTTTACAATCAAGCTGGAAATTTCTCTTATTTTATTAATCCCCACATGTTGGTTAATACATTTTTCTCTCGAATATTTCAAAAATAATCTGTTACTTTTTGTATGAGGCGGCCGTAGTGCTCTATACTTGCGGTATATCTCAATACAATCAGAATTTGAAACAGTAAACGTTCTTGCGCAATAGGTTTTCGTATCAGGTATTTCAACAATCAATATAGATTCAGCATTTTCTCATTTAACAATTTCGAGTTTAAACTTAAAACTGGCCAAAATAAAATCTATAAATGACATAAGGTTGAAATTTTCATTTAGAAAGTTTGTATAAGGAAGATGACATGTGAATATAGTGAGTAAGATGAAAATTGTAAATTTTTTCTCAAAAAATCCAGAAAAAATTCACTTGTCCCCTTTGTATCCCGACAAATTTAGAAAACAAGAAATTTTAAAAAAATCACTTTCTTGTGTTATATGCTTTATTGACCCAGCGACAAACAATTCAATTTATATTTTCATAATTAGAATCAATTATCATCCATATCGTTGTCTGAATCGGACTCATGTTCAACCCTAGATGTTGAAGCTGTATTGGTCTCCTGATTTTTTTTTGTTTTTTTTCCTTCGTTTCTTTCGTTTTTCGTTCTCCATGTGCCAGATTATTATAAAACTGATGAAAGATAGGTGGTTTGTAGTCTAATAATGATTGAAGGTCATTCCACTGTGGTAATCGGTATATCGCACCAGTATTTGTTGGCAATATATTTTCCAATTTAAGGGAAGGTCGACCTCTTCGTACAAAGATACCCATCTCGAAAAAGGAAAGTCTTCCTGAAGAGTGCGTTTAAAATCAAATGAAAATGTTGGAGAATTTTTGACATATTTGAAGTGGTTTATTTCTCTAAAACGTAGTGGTTTTTTATTTACGTCCAATTTCGGATTGTTTATTAAGGGATCTAATTTTTCAAAAGAAACAAACATTCCCTGTGTCATTTGATGCACAATAAAACTTCTAGCAGATGCTTCCAATAATCTGGGAATAAAACTTGTGGATGTTTTCTTTTCGATTGTTCACTAAATGCGAATGCACGATCGTATTCCATATAAGTGTGTCCAGGTTCCAAAAACTTATGGTGAATTTCTTCTATGTGAGTAGATTGGACTATAAACATGAACAACTCCATAGGTTTTTATTTTCATTTTGCCCTCCACACGAATCACTGTAGGCAATAAGTTTGATTACTGTTGACGGCAGAGACTGCAACAAACACGATCCTATTGACTGTGATCCCCTCGAAGCCATATTCTTAGACCACACAAACATATTATTATGCGCGTGGTTTTGTACTAAATCGTAAATGCAAAAATTGTACGTCCATAGTTGTCGTAAATAAAACACTTTGGATGTTATTATTAGTGGAGTGGGTAATGTTTGTTGGAGATCAAAACATACAACTAGAGTATCTGTACAACGTTTGCAATAATATAAGACCACCTGTTGAAAATTATCCACAGTGACTTGACTACTAGACAAGACAGGAATACAAAGGGTACAAGTGTACTTACACCCATTGTATGCTGAAGAAAACTACATTACAATTCACATACTCAAAGTCACAAAACTCACTTAGATTCTTGTATTCTGACAAATAATTATGTCTACTTTTCACAGTTACACTTATCTTATTTTGACGAAAAATGTACTGTACCCTTTGTATTCTAAGCCCTTCAATTCTTCACGGTGACAAGCACCGCTGATACCCAAAATTAGGAAAACCTACAAATACAAAATATTGAAAGTACTACTAATCTAACAAAATTATGATTATATCTGTACCTTATAAAGTAAATTTGTTTCGTTATCAGCATCTTGAATAAATTCATTGATATCATCCCTTGATTAAAACTTTAGATTTCTTTCCTCGGTATATAATAATGAGCTGGAACTATTTTGAAAACTTTCTTATATCAATATTTTCCTTAACATTAATTTTCAACATTGAGTAGACACTGCATAACGTAGGAGGTTTTATAATTTTTGATTTTTCCTCCGTGAAAAATTTACCGATTTGGTCATATAAAAAAAAAACATTTTGTAGGCTTTATAATTCTCAATAAAAGATCCATTGACTGTGAAACTATTTCTCCAATACTTTTTGAGTTATTCGCAAAAAAAACAAAAACTTTTGATTTTTTCCACTATTTCTTTTTTAAAAAAATCCACAAAGCGATTTTGCTGGGCCGAAAACGGGGGTTTCCATATAAAAAGTAGTATAGGCCACTTGCGTCTTCTGTTTTGTGCGAAAGGAGCCTCTCATCTGCAGCTTGGCCTAATTTGCACCGCAACGTTGGGCGAGTTAGAAATAGTATATTGTACAACAAGAGAGAAAAACGAAATATTTCTCAGCGCAGAAGTTTGTTGGCATGAGCCGAAGGCGAGTGCCGCAAATCAAGCAGCGAGTCGTTTTCTCACGAATTGTACATTGTACTTTTTCTACGGATGCGTTGTTTTCAAGTATTGAAAATTAAAATACATATATAATAATATTTGTATGTCATTAACTCATTTTTATATTTTATTTAAAATAGTAATTGACAGTTATATTTGAACTATTTTGTAAAGTAATTCCTGGTAGGTTGTTATGTTTCAACATGTTTTCGGTAATTGAAATATTAGCTGCGGTCGAAGTTGAAGTTGATGGGGAAACGTACTAAGCTTCCACAGCATTGTTGTGTTCAGGTTCTAATGGCACTGGAGGCTCAATGGATTCTACTATGCTTTTTGAAATTTTCATTTTGTTAGCTATGTAGTTGTTGATATAAGATTCAGCAACATTGCTGGATTTCCAACCCCCATGGCGTTTTAAAGTATAAAGATCTGCCCCTGCATTAACTAAAATAGTCGCAGATAACCTTCGGAAACAGTTGCCAGTATATAATTCAGGGTTCGGTAATTGCAAAAATTTCGCTATTTCTTTCGCCATGGTGCCAAATTTATTTATCCCCACAGGCTGTTTCGTACATTTGCTATTTTTGTAATTTAAAAAAAAAACGTGTTTCATTTGTGCATGGCCGAAGCTTCACATATTTTTTGTAAATTTGGTAGAATTCTCCTGTGACTGTGAAATTTCTAGGAACCTTGGTTTTAGTATCGGGTAATTTTATTAAAAGGGCCGAATTAAGATCTTCCATGTCATCAATTTTTAATTTTCGAAGTTCATCACAACGGCATGCCCCTGTAAGGCCAACAGCTAAAGCAGCCTGAAATCAAAACCAAACATTCATTTTCCGATAACAATTTAAAAAATTTCAATTCATACCTTTATCAGCAAATACTTTTCATCAGGTGCATCTTTTAAAAATTGTTGAATTTCTTCAGAAGTTAATGTTTTTGACTGTTTTGGAAAATATTTTTCAGATTTGCGTTTTAAAAATGCACGTATTTTTACGTATTTTGATATATCAACACAGTTTTAAATCATTAAGGTACTCCTCAGCATCGAGTACTTAGACCATAATGTTGATGATTTCAATCTTCAAAATAAACTAACAAGGTATTTTCGGAACAAGAATTTACCTTGGCTTTCATTTTCCAGTCCATAAAGTTTCTGTAAGCGATTTCATATTTTTCTCTTGATGTGCTTGGTAGCAAATTATTGCAAACATATATTGCTTTCTGAATAATTTCTTGAGGTGTATTTTCCGACTCTAAATCTTCGTATTCCATTATATTCAATATTTAATGAATCTGAACTGTTTATATTTATAACAAATAACAATAAAACTATTTTCGTTGGGTAAGTTGACAGCAATAATTATGCAGTGCTTCGGTTTTGTTGTTATAGAAACGCTAACAATGGGCTAATTGGATATTGCACGCGAATCGTCGGCGTAGCGTTGTCAACGTGGAGAACGTGTCATATCAATCTGACATGTAACAATTCATGACTGACTTGGGTTATCGTGATAACAGTGAGAAATTATTTGTCACTGTGAGAAATTATTTCTTACTGTATTGGCGGATAGTTCTCACTGCGTGAGAAATCTTTCGTTTTGAACGTAAGAAAGCGATGAGAGAAGGGCACATTGTATAGCATCCGTAGAAAAAAGATATTCTAAAACATAATAATATGTATTCATATACCTTATCTATTTCGCATTGAAATGAAACATTGTAACTTTAAATTTTTCACCCAATCTGTTCACGTCGCTAATGTCGAAACTCTCAATAGAAATGCTAATAATAGCTGGCGATATGCACAGTGACGGCATTCGAACAGTAAACAACGATTATTGGAAGCAGTTTGTCAAGTGCAATGTCTTTGTTATTCAAATATAAGCATTGCATGATAAGGAGCGAAACCTATTAATTATTAGCGTTTACGTGGCATGTAACACTAACAGCACTTGCAACAACTATTCACTGGTAGGCAAGTCGTACAATTCAGAGTTATCCCCATAAAATCGCAAGGAATTTAGACGTATGTTGTGTGAAAGGTAATCCCGATATTGATAGAGTTGTTGGATTCCTATTGTTTTTCGATTCTATGTTCTCACAAGTACCTTTATGGTTCCCATCGAAGAAAATTTAAATGTGAAATAGTCGAATTTCAAATATTTTAGTGTAATACAATGAAGGATTTATTTCACATATCACTGTTCAGAGAGGTATAAGAATGATGTTGTTTTTACGCTAGAAAAAAACACGTGAAATACAGTCTTTCGTAAATTAGTGGATACATTCATTAAACATTCAAGAAATAACTTTTGGATAATACACTCGAACCCGTCTAATATTATTTGCGTATCATTTACATATAATCTTCATTTACAGGATGAATAAAGCAGGAGGTAAAATCTATAAAAAAATTATAGGAGATTTTTTCAAAAAACTTAACTACGCCGCTGGCATTTTCAAATAGTCAATGTCAAAATTACGTCGAAGTGCGTCCACCAACAAAAAAGTTGCAAGGGAATAAAATAAAAAATATGCCTTTTTACCAACCCACCACTTCAATTTCAGATTTTTTTGTCAGAATTATGACCTTACCACTGGATTTAGGAAAATTCGAAATAGTACCTATCAGAATTTTTTACAGTAAGTTCATAAAAGAATAGTATATCAAAGGATGATAAAAATGTCTGTTACGGATCAATCCCATCTTTAAATTCATTTAGCATATAAGTTAACTCAAGACAATGTTCATTCCCAGTATTTAACAATTATTATAAATCTCATCTTTATATTATATTTATTCAGATTATAAGATAACTTGCAACTTTCATTAACTGTAATAATTAATAATTTATAAATCTCATCTTTCTATTCATTTAAAATACAAGATGATTTGAGACAATTTTCATTTGCTATATTTAGTAATAATTACCAATCCCATATTTATGTTTATTTACATTGTAAAATAATTCAAGACAATTTTCAATAATAACTGGAATAGCTGGAACTATTGAAAGAGACGTCCTACTGAACCCTCTGTTATCTTCTGGTTATGGTACCTGAAAGATAAAGGAAAATATTATTACATTTTAAATAGCTTGAGAGATCAGTGAAGATGTTCACACCCTGTACAGCAGTTTAGATGTAATTCATCTAACCTCACAAGTTTAAAATTCGAAAATGTTCTATCAAATGTAAACAAAGGCCAACTTCTTTGTGATTTTCTCATTTAGTCTACTTCAGTTTCCCACCAATTTATTTAACTGATTATCATGATTCGACCTTGGTTGATTTGCACTGATTATGACATTTATCCTCAAATTGAGAGATTTTTACCTCCAGTTTTTTTGGCTTACCTTGAGTGAATGCATGTTTCACTTTCAAACACAATTTTGTGGATTTTCTAGCCAAAAAGGAGAACTTGTATAATATTCCATAATAGTATATTATTCCACGAGCATATTATGATGGCTATTATTCACGTGGATGAAGTTTACGGCACGAGCCGCAGGCGAGTGTCGTAAATCATCGTAAATCATCATCGTAAATTATTTCGAAGGTCGAGAGAAACATCTAGCTTTCTTCAACGTATATGGATCATTCTGAAATTATCTAATATATTTCAGGCCTCTTTCGTTAAACTTTACTCACTTATTCAGTTGCCATCAATTTGCACATACCTACTGCAGGTGTAGTTGTTCATCCCACCATACTATACTAGCTGAACCAGGTCCATCAGGAATAGAAACAATTACAGGACTGAATTTACTGCTTCCGCTTGTTCTAACGCTTTGCTTCGCATGCTGCTTGTTGTGTCTATAATTTTCAGAGACGACTGACAAGTAAGATCATTCCTATTTTTCCATGCTGGCATCTCTACGCAGGTTCTACCTGACCGCTACCTCAACCTGAGCTCAACCCGACTAATACTCAGTAGTTGTCTCTAAAACAACGGGGATTAAACAACTATTTATTGTATAAAATATCATAAAGTAACAATACCTACCTACCTCATTCGAATCATTGTACACCTCAAGTATACTTCAGGGTTGTCGTTATCAAGAGACCTGTAAAATCATTATTAAGTTGATGTTGGATTAGCTGTTCAGAGACCCAATAGACTGGTTAAACTAAATAAATAGTGGACTCAACAAGGGGAAACATCAAAATCGGGAATTGCTGACCACGCCTGGACAAAACGCCACCGAATTCTTTGGGACGAAGCTAGTGTTCTTCATAGAGAGGAACATTGGTTGAAACGTAAATTTATGGAAACCACTATATAGAAGCCAATAGTGCCTTTAGTCAACCAAGCGTGGAAATTAAAAACGTATGGAAACCGCTCATGGACCGTTTTGGAGGGAGAAAAAGCGCGAAACCACGCGCGCCACAAGACCGCGCGTAATTACACCGTAATTACACTTTAATTATAGACCTATAAAAGGTCGCGTAGCATCTGATTTTGTCATTATTCACCAGAAGACGATTGCGGATTCAAGCAATTGAAACGTTGTGAAAAAATTTGAAAGAGATAGAAATTTTTCAACCATTAAGATGATGGACGTCCGAAATATAAGTAATCAAGTTACTACATCGTCTAAAACATTCAAATAACCAAATATATTTTACCCACCAATCTCTCCCGACAGAGCATCATTCTTTGAAAAGTAATTCTTGTTGTATCGAGCTACCTTGCTAGATTTTTCCATCTAAATCAGATCAAGTGTTTGAAAGACCTGTTATCCACGAATACTTTACGCTATTTTTTTTTTATTGGTGCAATTCGAAATTATAAATACTGGTATTATTACTACATAAAATGGAAATAAGAACTAATAATGTAAAGTGGTTGAATTCGAGATGTGACATCAGTACACCTTTAGTTGTCATGGAAATGAGAAAAACAGATACATTTGCAATTTGTCACGAAAGATTAGGGCTTTTCGGAAACTTACTCAGGGTTACTAACCCGATCCAAAAAATAAACCCGAGTTAGTGATCGGCGTATGAAACAGTTTCCGAACGCGGGTTGGTAACTCAGGTTAGGGACCTCATCAACCCGAGCCCTATTGATTGTTATTGTCACTGTAGTGTCTGAAAATTAATTCTAATATCGATCCTTTGAATGGTATAGCAGAATCGCGGTTAATATGGCAAAAAAATAATGACGCACATACAAAAGAAAATCAAAAGGATGGAAAAGCAAAAGGTGACAGATATAAATGAATGAGTCGTTTAGTTGAAGTTACTGCTGTCAGATCAATAATCAAAAGTTGTCATTAGACATCACGTTTTTCGAGTTGTTGAGATGGTAACTTGAAAAAACGCGCGTTTTTTACAAATTGATTTAAACACGCGGAGGCGTGCTTTAAATAGGTAAAATAGGGCAACAATAAAAAAAAAATTATTGGAGAATAAAATTTTACTTTTATAGAATTTCAGAGTAATCAGAATTTCATGGAAAATATTTTCTAATACTGATGTTATTTATGAACAGATTTCAATGAAACTTTGATCTGTGATATTCTTTCAAGACTTACTGAATACACTGGTAAGGGCATATTTTTCAAAATTTATTCTCTTATAATTTTTTATGTTGATCAACGCATTTTAATGTAATTTTGATATGATTCATTTGAAAATGTTATGACTCCAGTAGACTGTAAGATTTTTTCAATAAAATTGCTGATAATTTTTTAAAATTTTTGAAATCTAATAATAGTTGGCACTAAAAATTAAGACAAATTCATGAAATTAGGTGTCTTACTGGACTTTTTGAATACGCATCTAATGAAAAAAAAAAAATCATTCCAATCTGTGGCAAAATGTGTGTTTCATAAAGGAGTTTCCATTTTAAATGGGCCACAATGTATAGATTATCGTAATTATGAAATTAGTTCGAATGAGAATAAATGAAGAAAAATGGTCTTTCAATTTGAAAATATAGTTTGCTGCCTCAACGACCGATACTATTTGTTTGATTATAAACTTGAAATTCTTCAGTTCCTTTTTTTTTAATCCTGTTTTCCAAAAGCATCGTTCGAAGTGTTTATTGAGTAGTAACATTGTCATTCAATAAGGGATGGATAAATAGAAAAATAACGACAAATAATTGGAATTGGGTCAAAAGGGATCCTTGTGGCAACCCATGCTCAATTTTCTCCCTTTCACTAGGCATTTCATCTTCTCTCATAGATTGGAATGTATTAGTTAGATAGCTTTAAAACAGTTCCAAATAGTTAACTCTTATACCAATATCAGCCAAATCAGCCTATATTATCAAATGAGAACACTGAGGCTTGGCTTGTTCTCATCCAGAGCAGATGAGATATTTGTAGTAAATACTAATAGTGCATCTTGCGTGGAGTCTTCTTTTTTGAAACCCGATATAAATGACTTCAGGTGCCAATTTTTTCAACCTTAACCTATTCTTTCTATATAATACTGAAATGTTCGAGAATAAAATTATGTTTTTTCGAGAACCACATCTCATTTTTTCATTTGCATCTGACAAAAGCTGTGTGCAAAAGCTCTGAAATAGATAGATGGGATCAAAGTCAATATTAAATCATTTCATTTCTGTTTTGACACAACTTACATTGTATAAGAATGCGCTCATTCACAAACATTTTGTTCTTTGCAACCAGCTTTTCGTAACCAAGATTCTAATTTTCACACACATGAAACAACAGAAAATTAAAAGGAAATAAAGGGTATTAGTCCTTTCTGATAAAAAATGTAGATAAATCATGCATCATGCCAGATTATGTAAATTAAAAATAATGGCCTTTACAAGGTTGTTAACCTTGTAATCCGTAATGTAAATGACGTTAACCCTGAGGCCACAAGGTCGTTTAAGTGAATTCTTGTATTCACGTATTCTATGAACACTTTGTATGTGATTTTTAAATCTTTAGACTTTGGATGGCTAAGATGAATCTAAATCAAATCAGACACTCATTATCTTCTTGAGAAGAAGTATTTTTTAGTTAGTTTAAACTGATTATTCCGGACAGGAAAATTTAGAATACAATACTGGCAAAATGTCCAGCCAGCCATGTCAAGAAACAAATTTGCTCCTCAATATCAAACATACAATCAATACCCTTATATACGTTCCTATACAGTTTTGGATTAAAAAAATAATCATATGTCTTTTTATTTTTTTAACTATGATTGTGTGTGTGTGTGTGTAGGAAAATGGCATTGGAGTTATCCTTTTGCCACAGAGTATTGGATATGAGTAATCAATCATATAATTATTTTACTTTTTGTCACAAACTCAATCAGTGCATCACATATCAACTTATTGTTCATGGCTAGAAGGCTTGTGATGTTTACCGGGAGTTGGATATTGAGGGATGTTAGTGTGAACAGTAGGTTTTGTGTTTCTTGAAAGTGGTTTTTACATGCAAAAAATAAATGGTTCAAATCGGCTACAGAATTATCATCACATGTACGTAAGTTGGTGTTGCGTGCTCCTATTCTAAATAAATGTGCGGGAAAACTTCCGTGATTGATTTTGAGTCGCGTTATCGTGACGGCATAAAATCTAGGTACGGTATATAATTCAATATGTGGAATTGTCTTGGGAAGCATGGGGTGGATCAAGGTATAAGGATTATTAGATTTAATAGTATAGTTATGCCAAATATCTTGCCATTTATCATTTTGAATTTTTTTTAAGTGGGATATCAAGTCAAGTGAGGTATATATTTTCCTTTTCTTCTAGCTGAGTAGCTTCTTTAGCTGCGTGATCGGCCATCTCATTGCCCATTATTCCTGCATGACCTTTCACCCAAACGAATCTAACTCTACCTGAAGAAGAAATTATAGTATGTATGTGTCTTCTGATGTTGCAGAGCCATACATTATCATATTTCTTTATAATTGGATAACTGATAGATTCTAGTGCCGATTTAGAATCTGACAAGATAATTGATTCGCTCACCCTGTTGCTTATTAACCAAAGTAATGCCCTTTCTATCGCGCAAACCTCAGCTGTATAAATAGATGCCTCATTAGCATTTCGGAATTTGTAAGCCACTTTGGTGGATGAAACGTAAAACGCACATCCAGTACCTAACTCAGTTTTGGAGCCATCAGTGTAAATAATTTCTATATTACGATTATAGTCACTCAGCAGAGATTTGATGAGGCTCTTATTTACACTAGGAATTTCCGAATATTGGGGGATTATGACAGTGGGCCTGATAACTATTTCTTGTAAATTGAGATAATAGAGAGGTTACTTATCAGTTGTTGGAAAGTTTCCGATAGACTTCATCTCTATGAAGGCTTCTGCGAGAGGTGGAATATTTTTTATTCTCCAATAATTGTTAGTTAAATTCTCTACAGATAGACTACAGATTTTGTCTGTGAACCCATCTGCTGAGAACCTCATTTTTTTACTAACATCTTGCATGACAAGAATTGTCTTCTTATATTTAGAGGTGGTTCTTGTGCCTCAGCTAGAAATGCAGGACATGGTTAAGATCTCATTGCTCCTATACATATTCTAATTGCCCTATATTGAATTCTATCTATAGAGGTTAAATTTGTGGAAGATGAAGAACCATACAACACACATCCATAGTCTATGATAGAGCGTATATAAGCCCTATAAAACATTAGTGCTAGTTTTTGGATCTGCACCTTGCTTAGTGTTTGCTACACATCTTAACATGGTCATACCTTTTTCACATTTTTTTGCACATGCTTAATATGAGAAGTCCAGGTAAGTTTTCTGTCCAAAACTAACTATGATTAATTAATTAATCATTATGTTTACATAATCGTCAAAATACATATGAAAAAATAATAGTTGTCATGATTTAGGGATATCACCAAAGAATATTCAAGAAAAGTCGGAAATGCAAAATGATTTTGTAATTAGTAATTGAAGTACTGGAAGGAAATTACAGAAGATTTACTATTCAAAAAAAAAATCTTCAAAATATCCTGCAATATAGATTGAGAGGCTTGATGGAACTGGTCCTGAGCAGAATCGAGTGTTCAGTAGCTGGAATCCAGTCCACTAAAGATATTTATAGCAAATCGAGCCACTCCATTGAACGATCAGTAATTATTTTGTTGATATGGAACACATCGAACCCAGTCATTTGTTGCTATACACCGCGGTATTTATTAGCGGATAAGATAAGTAAATAGAGCAGTAATAGAAAGACTTACGCAATATCCATGCAAATTATATTGTATAACATGCAAGTGCATTTAATAAATCTGGCCGTGAGAAAAAGATAGACATTGATATTGGAAATATTTACCGCTTAATTGCTGAATCTTGTCTCTGCATTCCGAATGCATATTTTCCCATTAGTTCTGCACTGTCCTAGTTTGATAAAAGACCAAGCGATCGGATGAAATTGATTCGTGTTGCTTCAAACCAGCAATTAAAACGACAACTTTCGGTTTGTGTGCGACCCTGAATGTTTCAACTCTTCATCCACACTATCAGTTATTGATTTATGTAGTCAACGAATATTATGAATAATGAAATGCTTTCGAAAAATCAATCATAGTATCGAGTGAATACTGAATTAGTTACCCCTTATGTTACTGGATAGGTAATGTATGAATTGTATTAAATAATTTGTCGTTGCACAATGGTTTGGAATTCATCTCAAAACTGTACGCTACGATTATTATTTGGTTATTGTTTCCGGCAATTAGAACTAAAAACAGCCAATAGAAAATGAAGATAATTACTAGTCTGGAACTATAACCTATGGTTCTGAAAATGTAACTCTTCCATATATTCAAGAACATGAAACCTCGAAAGGGTATATCACACTTGGTATAAAGGAATTTGCGCAACAATTAATTAGCGTCAACGTCTACAATATCCCGCAACGAATTCAATCTAATGCCCTTGTCACTATTTGTACTCAACTCCTGTCCATCCAGTACCATCAGGGTTAGAAATGAAGTAATTTTCAACCGCATGTCAGAAGCGTAAAATGAGAGGGAGAATGAGGAAGAGAAAGAAATAGAGAGAGAGCAGGTAATTTGGAATAGTCATTTTCAAAAATGTTCTGCAATTGATTATAATGATGTCTGATGAAAATTTTGATTTATTTTCTTATATGAAGTGGTAGCTGATTGTATAATTAAAAAAAAAAAATTTATTGAGTCAACTTGTAGCGTGGTATCGTAGTTACCTGATTAGAAGTTGCGTATTATATTTATGCTTAATGATATTAATGGGGTTACTACAAAACTTGGAACAAAATACTTTTTTGGTATGGTAACTCTGTAGAATATCTCCTATCCTTCTTAAAAATGATTTTGATCATCGAGTTTTGTGTTACGTCCAAATTATGTAGTGATGGTTTGAATAATCCACCCCATACAATAACGCAATATCGAATTATAGACTCCACCAAGGTAGTTTAAACCAATAGCAAATGACATCTCTTCTTATAATACTTCTTAATTGATAAAATTTACGGATTAGTTTTTGAAATCTTTCCACTGTGTAATATATATGATCATAGGAGCGTACAAATAGGTAAATCATAACACACAAATATCTGAAACAGTTTGTTTTACATATTCGAGAACATAAACAATTTTGAAGAAAACAGAAATCTGTTCGTTCGCAAACAATTTTGGTTTTCTGCATAATATGTAGATTTGTGGGTCGTACTGAATTTCTCATCAGGTTGGTCTTTTCTTGTTGACGGAAAAGCTATAAATTTAATTTTGACTCAATAGATTGTTGCTTAGCCAGTTATAAATTATTTTCATTCCATTTTTTGCGTTTTCGTATGCTTCATTCAACGTTTGAACCACAAGTACTACATCAGTATGATCGGCGTAAGATATTAATTTTCCTTTGAATTTGCCGATTAAAAATATTATTCACATAGGGTAAATATAAAATAGGACCCATTACTGTCCCCTGAGGTACACCCATGAAGAAGGTTACTGGATTTTCATATGAATCGTTTACTTTTACTATCTGAATTCTTGAATCATTATTTGCTCTCAAGTATCGGAAGTAATAAGTTACGTAGAATGTTGAATTAAAAAACATTCAGGAGAACAAAATATTGACACTTCCACTGTTGAACTACCCCCGCAACTCCAGTCATCGTAATTTAATCCCTCTCATTACGGATCTCATTGCAATTTTCTCTATCGATTAGCTTATATTTGTTGAAAGTATTGCCAGCACATAAGCGCCCACCAGTTTTGATTCACACATCAGTTTTTCCTTCACATTGTCGTCCTAACAATATAAACAGCTATGCAATACGAATATAAAATTGAAAGGGAATGCATATATCAGCATCTACCGGCTATTTAAGTGTAAAAATAGTGTCTCATGGCTTGTGGGAGGTACACAACCGGCTTTGTCAGATAATAGAACTATTTTCCTAGAGCGATAAATATGTAACTGTTATATGTTGCTGTTGATGAACAATGTCTCATTTCCTTGCAGGTAGGGACTAGGTCATTTTTATCGTTCAAGGTTTTCGAGTAAAAGTTCTTACACAAAAATATCTTGAATAAATATGTAAAGC
Organism: Chrysolina oricalcia; assembly: GCA_944452925.2. Classification (NCBI taxonomy): domain Eukaryota; kingdom Metazoa; phylum Arthropoda; class Insecta; order Coleoptera; family Chrysomelidae; genus Chrysolina; species Chrysolina oricalcia. The sequence continues at coordinate 13,561,081 of OX101827.2, forward strand.
ATTGAATATTAGATGTTTTCCTACTCAGAAAACAGAAACATATCTTTTTATTTTTCTCACAGACATCTATTTGAGATATATATGTGAGAGATGAACATACTGAATGTTGAATTCAAAGTAGCTTAATTCAGGTCTATTATCAGTGTTAATATTAAGAGCACTGATAAGAAATGGGAAAATTCTGGAATATTCCATATGTCACCAAAAAGTAACATACTCAAAAAGACAATGGGTCGTATGCATAAACCTTGAGCAAATGCTTAACTTCGATTTCTTGAAACAGACGTATTCATTTTGTTGAGTAATGAGGGAGACAAACCTGTAGTAGAAGCATTTGCTACCTTTTATGAATACTTTGTCTGTTCAGGGCAGATTATTGTCGGACCCTGTAGGTACTCATCCCTCTTTATGTAAATGATACTAGCACACCCCTCTGATTGGGTTGGAAAATTAATGATAGGAATAAAAGTAATAATAATCTCTCTCACGAAAACTCACATGAGTGCACCCAGAGGAATACTCTGCGTTGGTAGAGAGCGACTGTTATTAGTATTTGCCAGTTCTCTCAGCCAACTTGAAGATCTTTGGTTGCGCCATCAATACCTGTGGAAAACCCCGCAAAGATCTACAGCACTATTCTTTATCACACTATGCCTTTTTCGTGCCTATTTGTTTGCATGACTGCCGGTAGCTGAAATTTTAAACTAATACTCATGCGTGCGAGACTCTTTTGTTGACTGCTTCAGAAACGGAAATAAATGGCCATAGCAGTCGATGCCAAAACACCGAAAAAAAAAAGAAAAAAAAATAGGATGGTTCTATTTTTTCTCCCGAATCGTGGGGACTTCAAGAACATTGGTGGTTATATCAGGCTCGCCAACAATGTTATTATCTGTTTGATATTATTGCAGTACATACCACTTCTGGTTCATCTAAGGCTTCATTTATATCTGGTTCTTTCACTCTATTCGCCGATACACTACCATTCAATGGTACTCTGAAGATGTAAAATTGCTTAAAATTATTGTTAAGGCCTGCAAAAAATCAAAGCGTGGTGCGATGCAAATTTTCTATGACTAAATTTCAATAAAACGAAATTACTCAGATTTAAATGTCTTCTGGTATAAACTTAGGAGCTGACTCAGTATCATGACAGCAACATAAAATTATTGGGACTCAACATAGATACTAATTTGAATTTCTCAAATCACATTAACATATTGTCAAAAAACTTCATTATCATCAGGTCTACAACCACTGAGTTAGGTTATGCTGCGGCTAAAAATTCATTTCTGGGGATCCTGCAGTAATGAACTTTTTGACAGTTATTTTTGATGCAAAAGCGGGCGGTAGATACTTATACCAAGTAAATAGGTTAAGTTCTTGCAAACCTTCTTTCCTAAAACACGGTATACTAACACTAACCTCAATTTACGTATTCGAAGCCATATGTCTCATTTACAAGTATAAATCTTTTTACGAAAATAACAATCCCACTACAAGAAATGCAATTAATCTGACATTGATCATTCCTAAATCCACACTGATTAAAGACTCAATAATCTCCAGAGGTGTCAAAATGTATAATAAACTACTAGCAGATATTAAGAACTCGGTTTCTCTCAAAGCATCAAAAAAAATTACAAGAAAGAACGAAGGTCAATTATAATTCAACAGAATATTTTAATGATGAAGCGATATGATACTGATGTACTTTTATTTGATAACATAAGTATGTCTTGACCTGGATGTGATTATTTACATATGAATTATTTCATTGTAACTATATTTATACTTTAACTATATTTATTTGGTTGTGATCATTTGTTTATTCATATGTTAGGTTAGGTTACCAGTAATGAATGATGGTTTTTCGGGTTTTTAGGCCGACGTTAATTTAGAGAAAATCTCGACGTTTCGCCAACACGAGTGGTTGGCATTTTCAAGAGAAATGTTTACAGTTTCGATCACTGAACACTACTTGTTAACCCGAAAAACCATCATTCATTCAACGATGGCCGCGAAAGCCTCTCACAATTTGTAGGTTACCAGTGTTTTTCAGTAAGGTTTTCTATCTTGGATAATGAGCCGTGGTGGTCGGCTGGTAAAAGCGTATGCCTCGCAAGCGTGGGGTCGTGGGTTCGATCCACCGATTCACCGGTCTCGTGCATGTCATCACACGTTAAAAGGTAAGGGCTGCATCTTCCCTAGCTCACACAAGTCTCTCGAAGACTTCCGAGGGTTGCGCGTAGGGGTGCAATCGGTTGACGGAAATAACAACAACAACAAACGCATATTCTCTCTCTCTCTCTTCTTATTTACCCTCATCTCCCACGAGTCCCTTTTCTTGTTCTCTTATTAAAATAAGTTTTACACTAGGCATAAGGTAATTAGTAATGTTTAATTTTTTCCTTTGTTGTTCGCGACATTGTTTAAATCTCCGAAAAATGTACATATGTTTAATCTAACCTCAAAATATCTGTCAATTACTTTCCTCATATTTGCTGGACTGAAATTACTAAAAATAACCAAAGTATTTGAAGAACATATTGTTGCACCCACCTTTCCTTTGAGCGCTCCGGTCCTGCCTTCCTTATCTTTACATGAAATATGCAAAAACATTACTGTATGTTATGCTCGGTGACATGGTAATATTCAAATGGGTAAACAATTGACATTTTAATCAAACACTAATTACAATTGCTTGTACAAGAAATCGATTTCAGATGGGTCTGAATCTTTTTGTTTGTCCGTAGACAATGATTTATTCGCTGACAGAATGCCACGCATCGATTAATGCGTTGCGATGTATTTGTTCATATCGTAATGAATTTTGTTGCCAAGTATTATAAATCATTGCGGTACAGTGTAAATAGATAGGAGTCCCAACTTGGTAATGATAATGATATTATGAATAAGTATATCTGCCCGAAGGGCCCTTTTCCATGGCACGGACGAGCACCTTTTGCGGTTGCAGAGTCCTTCGTCTCTATTACAGAGTGCATATACTATAACAAAATATAATTGGAACTTCGATAAATCTCCTATTGGTCGGGTTGTGGGAAATCTTTTTTCTACGCCCATTTCTGTAAACGTCAAAAATGGCACTTTCAACATTCCTTGTAAGTGACATATAACAATAACATGCACGTAATGAGATCTCATAACATACACGTGCGTTTTGAGAAGAAAACTTAAACTTCTTGGTTTAATTGAATTACAATCAAATTTTTATTTACGTAAGACTTTATTTGGTCTATTTACACAAATTCAGTCAATTTAAAAACATAAAAACGTTTAGCATTAGCGAGATATATTTAGGATTGAAAGAGTGATGCCCCTAAATGTAGACAGCACGTTATGCAATTTCTTCAAAAATAGGACACGTTTTCTTAAGTAGCATGCTATGAAAATAAATGTCATGTCATTTATATTGTCAATTTCTTTATCTACGAATATGTTCTCAAAAATTCTCAATTAGCTCCCTACCCACAAAATAACGGTACGAACGATTCTATAATGTCAGCTAACGCTATGGACCAATCAGATGTAAGAACGTCAAATCACGGGTATTTATTGAGACATCGTATAACAAATGTCAAGCATTTGACAGCGACTTAAGAAACCAGAAACTTTGAAAATATCTCTTGAAAATGCTAAACGCGAAACGTCGAGGTCTTCTCTAAACATACGTCGGCCTTACAACCCGAAGAACCACCAAGTAACTCAAAATTAGTTTAATTTTGAGTTATAACTCAATATCTGTACTCATTTCCTGTTACAACTCGAAATTTGCTTAGTTAGTGTGCAAATTACGTGTTACAACTTCAACCTAGCGTAGAAAGGACATGTGATATTTTTCTGAATTTTGAGCTAAAACTTGAAATCAGTTATAATTTTGTGATAAAACCCGAATTGAGTGATTATTTTGATTTTGAAATAGAAAATAGCGCTAATTTCATGTTCCAACTCAAAGTTAGCGTAGAACAGACAAGCGATATTTCCAGTTGAAACTGGAAATTGGTGCTCATTTCGTGATACTACTCGAATTTAGTGCCTGTTTCGTTTTCCAACTCGAAATGACTGATAATATCATGTTGCAACTCGAATTTAGTGCTTTTTCGATTGACAACCCAAAATTAGTTTAATTTTGAGTTATAACTCGATTTCAGTGCTAACTTCCTGTTTCAACTCGAAATTAGCCTAATTAGTGCAAATTTTGTGTTGCAACTTGAATTTAGCATAGAATGGACAGGTTGTTTGCCTAAATTTGGAGCTAAAACTTGAAATCAGTGGTAATTTTGTGATAACACCCGAATCAAGTGCTCATTTCGTTTACCAACTAGAAATTAGTGCTAATTTAGTTTCACAACTCGACGCCAGCGTAGAATGGACAAGCAATATTTCTAGTTGAAACTCCAAATTAGTGGTCATTTTATGATACAACTTGAATTTATTGTTTATTTTGTTTTACAACTCGAAATTGGTGCTCCTTATATGTTACAAGCTCGAAATTACTTCAATTTTGAGTTATTACTCGAAATGAGTGCTAATTTTCTGTTACAACTCGAAATTATTCTAATTAGTGCAAATTTCGGATTCAAACTTGAAGTTAGCGTAGAAGAGAAACTTCATATTTTTTCTGCATTTCGGAAAAAAACTTTATGATTATGATTTTACCTGAATTAAGTGATCATTTCTAACTGGAAATTAGCACTAGTTTCGTGTTACTACTCGAAATTAGTCTAATTTCTGGTTACAACGCGATAAAAGTGCTAATTTTGTGATACAACTCAAAATTAGTATTGATTTTGTGTTACGACTCCAATAGAATGGAGATAATTTCGAAATTATGCTAGTTTCGAGTTGTAACAAAAAATTACCGCTAGTTTCGAGTTATTACTAGAAATATAAATAGATTTCTAATTTCTGTTCTACACCTTTGAACATCTAGGAGAAGGTAGAAAATTTATGTCTCAATCATTTCATTGGGAGTTTTTCTCCCACTTCCACTAATCTCTCCAATCCAGTTTTTCAATGTTGATCAATCATATATTTTTCTTTCATGAGAAGTGATCGTATTGCGTTATCCTTAATCCATCAATTTTATTCTTTTTCTTGTATTATTTTTTTTTTATTGTCGCAATACCTTATTTAGGCCTGTTCCAAGTTTATCCAATTCAACCAAATATCATTCTCACTCATTCTTGTATTCGTCAATTCTATAATTTCAATTTAATTCTAATGAAATCTGTTCCATTCTCAAAGTTATTTAACCAATAGGTATTACCCCTTCTCTTCCGTTATTGTATTTAAATGTATTGTCTTCAAAAAAATACTGACAAGCTGTGTATATTTATTATTGATATTATCAGCTTCAGTTTGTCATGCCATTTTCTGCTGGTTTGGGAATGTATTGATACCATTCGATTTCAAAATTTCAACCCGAGTCCATAATATAAAATGGGTGGATATTCTCTCAATCCTATATAATGTGGGATTCGTTAAAATCCTAAATTCACAAAATCAGCGTTCCACGAATCGTGAGACTCTGAGCGTCCAACTTTGTAATCTGTCGACCTGGATTAGTTTGAAAACAGCGGGTACTTTCTAGTTTCCGGTAACTCGTGTATCATTCAATCAGATAAGTTCCAAGCATTGTCACGAATTCCTTCACCAAATTCACTTTTAACAACTCAATTTCAATACTGCTTGATAAGTGAATTTTAATGTGCCATTAATACACTCGTCGTTATAGATGGAGTACGCTATGAATAAAACGATCGAAACGTGATGTTAGGTTAGACAAAATCCATTAGGTTAGTATAATTGAGGACAATTCAGAAAAAATCTGCTTTATTCGTAATCTACTTCAGATGTTTGACCTTCGATGACATGTGCCTGTAGATATTTTCGAACAATTTTTCCCTCGAAATTATTTCCTAATCTTCTTGATCCTGCTAGCAAATCTTCATTGCTGTTATTTTTATTTAACCCTTGTGTTGCCACCCGTGTACCCATCGGCGTACATTTGTTTGAATTTTTTTTCCAAAAAAGATTAGCCAAAACGTAGCGAATCCCCATGATCGATTTTTTCTATCAAAATATGCATTCTAAATATACAGTGACCGCCAAAAAGTATGTACCATATGGGAAAATTTTTTATTATTGGAGTATTGGAAAAAATATTCTGGGGAAAAGTTTGTGCATGTCCGATAACCTAAAAATCGATTTTGACACATGTCACGTGATCGCTAGAATGGCGGCAAAATGAAAAAATTGCAATGCACAGGCAAAAAAGGGGTAAGATGGCAAGATATCAAAAAAAGTTATTTGAAAAAGTCACTTAGAATTCAATTTTATACACAAGAAATAATTCAGAAAAATTGAAAATGGCAATTTTTTAAAAATATTTTCCCATCTATTTAAAAATATATTTTTTTTTCTTATGGATAGCTTGACTATACTGAAACATTTGCATTTTAATGATAATGACAAAACTTTCTCATTTTCTCCACACCAGAGGGCACTAAATTAAAAAAATTGGTTTTTGCCAGAACCCTCGCTGTTACATTGGTTCTTATCTAACAGTTATATCAGAATTCCAAGACTATTGTGTTGATATGGCAATCTAGAAACACCATGTTTCCTGATTTTAATCAAGTTTCAATAATAATGCTGTATGAGCGTTTTACTTTGCACATAAACTTTAAGAATCTTTAATTTGACGCACTATTTTCAAGTTTATGTGCGAAGTGAAACGCTCATGCACGATTATCATCGGAACTTGATTATAATCTGGAAATTACCATGTTTTTGGAGTGTCATGTCATCACAATGGTCGTGGAATTCGGATATAACTGTTAGATACGAACCGATGTAACAGCAAGGGTTCTGACAAATTCCCATTTTTTCAATTTAGTGCCCTCTGGTGTGGAGAAAATGAGAAAGTTTTGTCATTATCATTAAAATGCAAATGTTTCAGTATAGTCAAGCTATTCATAAGAAAAAAAAAAATATTTTTAAAAAATTGCAATTTTCAATTTTTTTGAATTATCTTTTGAAACTTTGTTTATGTGTATGAAATTCAATTCTAAGTGACTTTTTCAAATAACTTTTTTTGATATCTTGCCATCTTACCCCTTTCTTTGCCCTTGCATTACAATTTTTTTCATTTTGCCGCCATTCTAGCGATCACGTGACATGTGTCAAAATCGATTTTTAGGTTATCGGAAATGCACAAACTTTTCCCCAGAATATTTTTTCCAATACTCCAATAATAAAAATTTTTCCCATATGGTACATACTTTTTGGCGGTCACTGTATAAAAAAAGATTTACTTTTGCATTTGAAAAAAAACACGTATGAGCCACCCTGATATAAAAATAAATATCACATTTTGCAATGCGATTGTTGGACAATAATTATGGAATTTTCGTACTATATGAAGAATTGAAAAGAGTTATTAAATTTCAATCGTTTACACAGATATATTAGAAATCAATGATTAAAATTCAAACAATATTTGATTTTTGCGGGTTCACTACAGTCAACGCAAGACTTCCTTGTCTTTCTTCTCCTTTGTATAGGGTGCTCGTGGCAAATGTAGCATGGATCCAACTGCAACTTTTATACCACTATCGTCTTAGACCGTTGTTATCAGTTACCATTTCTGTTACTGGCCTTTTATAGTAACTTTCGATTGTTATTTTCGTTCTATGATTTCGCATGACTTGCTAGTTAGAAAATTGCTTTTCTATCATTGGCAAAAAGCCTGCTTTTGTTAGTTTCTTTCCAAGCATCTCATAATTTTCAAAGTAAGCAAAAAGGGCTTAAGGAATCCCAAGTTTATTTTACATAATTTAATTGTCATAGTCAGCTAGGAATACCTTCATAGAATATGAATAATTAAATATTGATCGAATTCATATAATTATTTTTAGTTACTATGAACTTTTACAAGGAATTTCGTAGGCAACACAAGGGATAACCATTTTGTTACTTTTCTTTCGTAGTCAACTCAATTTTTTCGTTAAATTTTCAACAAATTCGAATATCTTCTTATGCAATCCAGAAAATACAGGAATGTTGAGAGATTTTATATGATAAAGTTGTTTTCTCAAATTGTCGAATTATGAATATTATACATATTGAAAATTTTTTTTCAAACGCAAATCAAGTATAATAGCGGTATTTTGTTTCTTGAAAATAAATATTCATTGTTAAATAATGATCATGCTAGAACAGACAACTTCTATTTGAATTATTTTCAATTCTTATTCGAACAATTTTCTAATTGATAAATATTCAGTAACATGTATTTCTCTGAAATTAGAAATTAATTGATTTCCGATGAGTACAAAACACGTTTTTTCGAATGTCAAATTGCTAATTGGTTTTCTGTTCTTTGATTGGTCATACCGGGTGACACAGCAGACATGTAGCAGCCTGTAGTTTTTTTATTTGAATAATAAAAATTTGAAATTTGCAGAAGTTACGTAATCAATGGTAGCGCTTCATTTGAATCTAACGACAACTTTTTTCAACTACCTGTTTGATCGGCAGTAACTCCAACTTCTTTTTTTTTCAATGACACCCTGTATATTTATCTAGCCTATCTAATTTGTCTTAAAATGTGTATCACAAAGTGGCATTCGTTTCTCAATTCGCCGATGAATTGCATTTTATTGAAAAACATCAAGTTGGCTGTTACCCGAATTCGATAATCTTTCGAGGCTTGGAAATCCAAAGAGTATCAGTTGAACGATATAATTTCAGTTTTTTCCATGCCTGATCACTTCCTACAGATTGTCAATAATTTGTTTAATAAAAATAAAAAAACATCTGAAAATAACTCACGATATTGCGAAAACTGAGATAGGAATATATTTTTTTCAATTTGGCTACTTGTAAAGAAACTATCTTTCTTTCTCTTTGGCCATGTAGCCATATCATGATCATTTGGAAACATAAAATTAAAATTTTTCCCCTGATTCACCAATTCACCAATTCACAAGTCTATTAGTCTAGATATTTGCAATAATATTTTGCCTAGTAGGCGGTGTACACAAAATGTTTTGTATTTGACAGGTAAACATCATTTGATTGCAATGATTATCTCCGTAAGTTTTATGCTGATTGAAATTGCATCGTTTAATTAGATACTAAATATGTATTCAAAGAACGAAAAGGTCGATATGTTGTTGATATTCGGAGAGTGCAAGAGAAATTGTAGTCAGGCTGAACAATGGACAATTTGCAATAAAAGTCAATTTCCAAATTATGCCCTCATTATGAATAACCAAGAAGCAAATGAGTCATTAGTGGAAGAATAAGTTTCATATAATTCATAAATATTGTAAAATCCACTCTTAAAATTTTCCTAATTTGCCGATGTCATCACGTGACAGCAAACGCGCCTACTATTGGTGTGACGTCAAATGGTCGAGGCTGTCATGCTTGAAGTTTGAAGGTTATGTTTTTATTTTGATTACTGTCAGTTTTCACTGTTTTCAGATCAGTAAAGTTGTGTGTTTAGTGTCGTTAACTTTGTATTCAGTTGGTATAATTCAATTACGGTCGTTGTTGAAAGATATTTATTGCATTCATTCATTGTTTTATTGTCATCTTGTGTTTGGTTTACCATGGAACCCGGATTTCAAAAGGCAGACAGTGATAATCTACCAAAAATAGACTCTATTATGATGGCTCTGTTTTTTGGACGTAATCCGGACTTCATAAGTGCCGAAATGAGAGGAATAAAAGCTTTAAGGTAAGTGTTTTCATGCCTAGCAGAATCAAAAAGTTATCTCTCGATCTTCCCAAGAAAACTTGAAATGCAAGGTTAGATATTTCAGAATGAAGAAAAGATTTGTGCATGAAATACCAATTCATATTATAAGGTTCCCTTTTCATTATTTATATTTTCATTATTTCTTGCGTTTTTGTCGTGTCCAGGCACAGAAAAAACCAATTTACTGGGACTATTGACCGACGGGAAAAACTGGCGAATATGGACACTTTACCGATTTTAACGAAATTTTCACAGATGCCTTAAAACAGCGAATAATTGATGAGATAGTTTTTTATTGCGGAAAGCACGTTTTTTGGATTTTTTCGATAAAATGTGTGGCAGTACATACCCTATAAGTATACAAATTATAACTAGTTTATTGAACCAACTGTCTGCTTCTGTGCTGCCTATTCACTTCCAACAAATACCAGTAACTATAAAATGATAATTTCAAGCCATACAAGAAACGATTCATACTGGGAACGGTTTTAAATTATCATTAGTTTCAATTCATTTGAAATTGAAATCCATAACATTGATATTAATTAAATTGTCAAATGTCAAACACGGTGAAGTCTGCAAAGAGAACAAAGCGACGTTGCCAGTTTTATTTTAATTCCTGCAAACCGGGATCAGTTTGAAGGTTTTTGAAATTATGTTGCCCCGACAACTGCACACAGATTCCATTTCCTAACGTTAAAGAAGGGAAAACCACCTAACCTAACTTTGGCACTTTTGTTACAGAACTTGCTTACGATCCGATCACTTTTTAGCGTTGAAACTCTAAATGAAAATAGATGGTCGCTGCGCTCGCCGTCATTATGCTCGCTTCGCTCGCTCATATTCTGCCTCGATAACTGCTCACAGATTCCATATTTTAACGCAAAAGAAGGGAAAATCACCTAACCTAAATTGGAACCCTTGGAAATATTCGCAATTTTTTTGTGATTTGACTCATACGGCGAAAAAATAATTGTTATGTAGTAATATCTAACTCCAGACTGAAAAATTACTTGTTATCATTCATCATTCAGTGCAATTTTTTCGCCGTGTACGTGGAATCGGAGGAAAATTGCGGAAATTCGCAAGGATATGAACGAGCCTTTAGGAGGTGGACGCACGCTAAAGAAGTGAAAGTTGGCAACGTTGCAGTATCCACCCGATCCGATCATGTTCATGAGAGCTGTCATTGAATTTGTCAAATATTTTTGAAAATCGAGTTTAAAATTTGAACTCCGTAATTTCTTGAGCTTCATTCAGTCAATTAATCTCCTTTATACTTCTGAGAGTTGATGTTTATAGTTAATGACCAGTTATTTGGATTGGATATTACGTGAATTGTCTTGGACTAGGGAGTATTTGTGAAGTGACCACTATGAAGGATTTTCGCCAAAAAAAAGGTTCTCACAGACATTTCCGCGGAAAAATTTCGATTGGTAAAGTAATTTTATCATGTTTTATACAATCTGTGCAAATTTCATGAAAATCGGTAAAGTGTCCACATTCACAAGTTTTACCGACCGACGTATTAGTACACATTGGAACAATACAATATTTTAGAATCCTTTGCTTTTGTCTTCCATTCTATCACTACATGTAGTTATCCAGCTTCCAGCAAGAACAAGCAAATTAAATTTCAGAACGTTTAGACCAATATAAACGAGCCTGGTACTTTAATCTCTAAAATTCCTAATGACTCTATTGACAACAATAACACAAATGAACCATCTGACGTCACAAGATGGCCGCCGATAATCGCGCGCGTTTTCGTGTTAATTTGAATCCTATTTCATGTTTTAATTTATTACTGGGTGAAATATTCGAAATATACTTCCACAATTGTACAGACATGAATGATTCAAGATGTAGACTAATATATATTTTTTTCGGAAGATATGCAAGTTGCTCATTGTATGTCGAAATATTTCCGGAAAGACGCCACCCACCTGATACTTATTTCGCTAGAGTAATAGAGCAGTTCAGAGCAGTTCTTTTCAAAACTCTTCTAGCGGTCTCTCGATTTACCCCAATTTCGTCCTCAATTTTTCTAAGTGATATCGTCGGATCTGCATGTACTATGGCCAAAACGTTTACTTCCATTTCCTCGTCGACAATGTATTGGAGATTGTTTTGATTTTCCGGTTCTCTTCTGAACTGCTCTTCTACTCTAGCGAAATAATTATTAGGCGGATGGCGTCTTTCCGGAAATGTTTCGACTTACAATTGTTCAGCCTGTCTACAATTTCTCTTGCACTCTCCGAATATCAGCAACATATCGACCTTTTCGTTCTTTGAATACATGTTTAGTATCTAATTAAACGGTGCAATTTTAATCAGCATAAAACTGACCGAGATAATCAGTACAATCAAATGATGTTTACCTGTCAAACACAAAACATTCTGTGTACACCGCCTACTAGGCAAAATATAACAAATATCTAGACTAATAGACTTGTGAATTGGTGGATCAGGGGAACAATTTTAATTTTATGTTTCCTAATGGAAAGATCATAATATGGCTACATGGCCAAAGAGAAAGACAGATAGTTCCTTCACAAGTAGCCAAATTGAAAAAAACATGTTCCTATCTCAGTTTTCGCAATATCGAGTTATTTTTAGATGTTTTTTTCTTTTTATTAAAGAAATTATTGACAATCTGTAGGAAGTGATCAGGTATGGAAAAAACTGAAATTATATCGTTCAACTGATAGTCTTTGGATTTCCAAGCCTACCAAGCATCGAAATATTATCGAATTCGGATAACCGCCAACTTGATGTTTTTTAATAAAATGCAATTCATCGGCGAATTGAGAAACGAATGCCACTTTGTGATACACGGTTGAATAGAGAATTTCAAGACAAATAAGATAGGCTGGATAAATATACAGGGTGTCATTCAAAACAAAGAAGTTGGAGTTACTGCCGATCCAACAGGTAGTTGAAAAAAGTTGTCGTTAGGTTCAAATGAAGCGCTATCATTGATTACGTAACTTCTGCAAATTTCAAATCTTCAATTCTTCAAATAAAAAAACTACATGTCTGCTGTGTCACCCGGTACCTATGGTTGGCATGTAAATGGAAACTCTTTTGTTCACTGTCTATGATTCTTCAAGGATACCTCTGCAAGTGCTCTCCACAATGAATGTTTTGTTCCTAATAGGTATAAATTAATATTGGCAGGGGGCAGTGTTTTCTATAACATACTTGAACAATGAATTTTTTATTGTCTGTGATGGTCTGACACCAATTATTGATTATTCATACTTTCTTGGTTTTCAACCATTCAACGTGAGAACTGAAATACTTTATATGCCAACTGGGATGAACAATAATAACTTTTCTAACATTATTTCCAGCCAGAACATTCTGGAACATCTTTGAAATACTTTTCTAGAAGTCAGAAGAGCCTTAAAAGCGATGAAAAGTTTGTCAAGAGCATATAAAGATTTTAGGGAAAAATGTTTACCTGTTAATTATAGCAAATCAAATGCTTGCATTTCGAAGTGTAGCAAAGACAACAACCTAATATTTTCGGAAATCATCTTACCCATAAGCACCACCCAGCTGTCAGATTAATAAGTGAAAATCAGCATGGCTTAACAGCTGTACTTATTGAAATTCATTTTGTTATTAAATATTTAATTAGCTCTGAGTTTAACGATACCCAAACGTCAACAAGGCGATTAACTACAAGAAACTTGTCACTCCACAGCCAACTTTGATTGTGTCATTATAACACTTAAAATTATCATTTATTTTGTTTGCATTATTATTTAATTCATTCAATACTTTCACCTTTTTTCTAGTAGTATAACATCATTGAACGTACGAAGAATAATATTTATTTTAGATTTATATCTATTTAAACCCTATTTTACCAGAGCACCAGAAAACTGAACAATTGCAACTAAAAGTGCTTATGATTTACCGCAATATATTGCCCACTATTACTTTCAACATATATCAATGGTTTGTTCTCTTTTCTCCTGTAATATAATGTTTTGTGATCTAAGTACGTATAATGTTTTCTACTTAATTATCTAAATCTTATGCTATTCTAGAGCAGGCAACAGTAACAACAGCCTACTATAATTTCCCTTACATGGGTATGTCACCAATTCAATTTTCAGTTTTGACTTTTTTTTTACTGAATCCGCAGTGTGCTTGAATCATTAATTGCAAGAAATTTTTCTCGTACTTTTATTATTTTATAAAAATTCATGTTCTCGACAAAGAACAGAGCACAAAATTCTATGGAAATGGCTTTCAGCAAAATTTAATGATTTCTTGGTATTTTGTTTAGGCAAAAACCCTTTAAAATTTTGATAAATTATGGGAGGATCGTATAATTAGGAAAGTCGCTAGATGGCGATAAAGTTGAATAAATAAAAATTCATTGTAATGGTATTTTTCATAGAGAAATCGTTATATATTTGATTGCGATGCATTTTTGAAGTTCAAATCAAGGGTCAGTTATACTCACATGTGCACAGTGAACACCAAAACTCAATAAATTGAGTAATTACAAGTAGTGAAGGGGATGAAATAAAGAAAAAAGTTTGAAATCAAATTGATCAATAACAATGTGCGTCTCAATGCCATAAATAAAATGAATGAAAATTCAACAGACTGGTATCTGATACTCATAGTTTCTGAAGCATATCGTTAAAAATGAGAAAATCAGAAAGAATAACGTCCAAAGAAGTGAAATTGCTCATTCTGGAAAGACATGCATTTCTTCTCAAAATTGAGAAGATTTGAAAGGTATTAGAAGTGGATGTATGCACTCATATGCATACACATAAATTACAAAAATTAATACTCATTATTATACAGGGTGTCTAAAATCGAAAAATCCATTGAAAATAGAAAACCCAACTTGAAAACCTGTGATTCTCTCAAATATCAAATATCTACAAGATTATGGTTACGAGTTGAATAAAATCTTTTTTTTACCATGGGTATATGAGTAGCATTTTGTTTCCAATGATTGATTCTCTTGCACCCTAGATCACATTCGGTTTTTCATCATTTCTTCTTCAATTGATGTGAAACAATTCAGACAAACATGACTGTTATTGTTAATTTCTTCCTCGTCTACCTATAGAGATCATCTACGAGTAACGCCTATACGATTATTTTTTCTTCATCTTCCTCCCGGTCGATTATTTCCAATTGTTTTGAAGCAATTTTACATCTATAAGCAATGCATGAATTAGTAACAAACATACACAGTTGCCGTTTTTGTTGCTGGTTTCAGTTTTCCAGGTAAGTTCTTAAAAAACCATTTTTTTTTTTAAATAAGAAAATTACCATCCAAGAAAACTGATCTCTTTGACGGATTTGTTGCTTCATGAATACTTAAATGATTCGAATCCGGAAGCCTTCTTCCCACAAAAATTCTCAGATTCCACATCAACCGTTCACTAAGTATTCGATGTGGTTACGGTCCTGTTTGAACGCTGCCGACCAAACTCCTGGTTTACGAAAATTTCACGGAGATTAAATATTTTGTGGTCACGAACCGTCTCTAAATACAGCTGCTCTTTTGTGTTTCGCTATGGACCCAATCGCCAGCTACTTCAAAATACTGTTATCTTTTGTGTGAAGAAACTAATAAAGGCCATCATAAAAACAAATAACTGGCGATCGTCGACACATCCATTATTTGGCTACCGAAGATCGAAAATCCTTTCTCTCTATCTTATTTATGATGATGTAACATTTGCATAGACTATGGAACGAGTATTGCTGTGATATTCCAATAGTGACAGATGAAATTCTTCCTAATTTTGTTTAATTCAATTTCAACTAATGATTTGAATAAAAAAACAGCACTAGTTTATCATGATACAAGTGTACAAGTTAGCCCTGAAAATACGCCTGACGAGTTTAAGGGCACGACGCGAAGCGAAGCGGAGTGCCCTCAACATTACGAGTTTTTTAAAGTGTTGGAGGGGTCATGTGACCCAGCATGAATTATATAGTTTGAAAATGTCTTTATACATTTTTAAAAATGAAAACAGTTTCAAACTGAACAAAGATATCCATTCAATGAATACAAGGAGCAAAAATAACTTTAGTGGACCATTTGCAAAAATGTGTATAACCTATAACTCACCCGAATATTCAAATAAATAAATCAACATGCCATACCCATGACAGGTTTTATGTAAGATAAATGCAATTCACGCATCAATGAAATGAGCGATTTTCTGTGAGTGAGACTTCTGAATAACATTCTCCCTTATCTCATTCATGGATGAGAATCTCCAAAGAAAACTGGACATTCAATAAATAATCAACTATCTGAATGAAAATGCACATTTTCACTTTCAGACTTTTTTCTTTATATAGGGTCTTTCTCAATACTTATCAGATGTAGTTTAATGTCCAGCGTGGCTTTAGCCGGGGAAGTAGTTGTTTTCTGTTAGATAATACAAAAAAGTTACTTCAATTCATCGTGGGTTTTTTCATTTCCAGAGGAGTCATGTATTGGCTCAATTTTCATTTGAGAATGTTTCTCTTTACAATATTTATTTTATGTTGCACCATTCCATAAAAATCTCATAATACTGTTTTAGATGAATTAGCAGTAGTTTTTCTGGTAATACATTGGCGGCTTCATAATTATCAGCTAGAATTTCACTATCACTGTCACTAATTTTTTTGTTTTTACTGTTTTTATTATTATTTATTTTAAAAATTACATTGCTCACATAAACGGGTAGCTTGTAAATAAACTGCCTAGCAACGCAACCTCTTTCTTTGTTTTATGGGTAAATAACTGAAAGAAGCAAATTAAGTGTGTAGTAGACTACCTTCATAATGAGTTTGCCTCCAAAAGCCGTGAAGTAAAAGTGGCCATAAAGTAAATGCGGCCGTGAAGTAAATACGGTCAAAAAAGTTACTCTTTAGGAACACAATTAAGTCCGTAGAATTCATTGTTTTTTGACACTCGCCTAAAAAACAATAACTTGAAAAATTGTCTGGTGAAAAGTTCAAATCAAGCATAGTTGATTGTCTGACAGCGATCGATAATTTCTTACACCAATCGATAGAGCATGATATAAGTGATTTTTTAACAAAAATACAAGTAGAAAACCGACAAAGAAAGACAGTCCATAGTTATATTCTGTTCGATTCGCAACTGTCATTTATTAATTTGTTATCAACAATTAAATACAAAAAATGGTGTTTTTAATATTGTTTTGCCTATAAAATGAAAACTAATAGAGCAATCTTGTTGCTCCAATGTGAAAAGGTATAGAGAATTGAAATACTAACAAAATGGAATGTTTCACGACTCAATAGGATCATTCATTAGTAATGGAGAAATCCCGAAAAACCTAGAAAGAGGCCGAACCCGCGTAAGCGGTTGAGTAGAAGGAGAGACTGGGAGATGAGGGGAAGCGTGTCATCGTATAACCCGTTCATTGGAATAATTCCTCTCATCTTCCGGTCTCTCCTACCACTCGGCCGTTTTCGGTTGTTTGCTAGCATTTTTCACCCATTTTTCAGCATTATAGAGCAAAATGAGAATATACGTTTTGTGGTACTATACTTCTACTTTAAAAATCTGTTTGAGAAATTGAAATCGGACGCGCCTGTTTTATGCACACATAAAGTACTCATGATTCAAAATAAATGTTGCCAATTTCCGGGAAATTTCCCGAATTTCGGGAATTTTACCGGGAAATGAAATATTTCGGGAAATAACCGGGAAATTAGCGGTGTTCAAGAACGTTAAACTCGTACGGGAAACAGCAACTAACCATTCATGAGGTAAATTCAATAATTAATGCTTAATGCTTGACACTTGTAAAAGAACAGTTTCGTGACTTCAGTGTTGTTCACGTTCCGTGATTTTGTAGTTCATGTGTTTATGATCCTGAGCATTTGAATATGAAATTTGAATGAATTAATGTCACTGGGTTATGAGTCAAGGATTCTTCTAAAAGTGTATTTGAAGTGTATCGATCAAATTATTTTCTTTGAAATATTTCTACCAGTTTTCACCATGGACTTGAAAAATTGGTTGGAAACAACTAGAACTACTTGTTCTGGAGAGGTTGGGCAGATCACTGTAGGAGTCCTGTAGTTGATAGTTAATGTATATATAGTTGTAATCAATTTATATAAGACCCTGAATAGCCCAAATCATTTTTATTTTTCAGGCATTCAAATCATCCTGTTCCTCATCTCCCACCAAAGAATCAGTACTGTCTGCCGAAAAAAGTAATACCAAAGAGGCGAAGATTGTTGTTCCGTAGAAATGAGGGGCCCTTAAAAAGTTAAACTGTATTCCTAAATGGGAATTCGAAATTTGCCAGCGCTAAAGTGGTGGAAAATCTAACCACTTTCATTTACATTTTGTGCCCAAAAGGATTAAACATTATCTGACTAGGAGAGTCTTATCCCTCATAAGACAATGGTGACACTAGTAGAAAGAGTTGATAGAACGTTTGTGACGTTGATGGACATGTCATGGTCGCCATTCTCTATAGACAGTGACGGGCTAGCGCATGCTCCGCACTTTTGGTATGTGAGAGCTACAGGTGACAGTTTTGTTCCTTGGTTCGTTTTCGACACTGTACTCATGTCCATGTACGTCACTATGACGCGTTATTGCTACAAGATTCTGATTGGCTAGAGCTTATTAAACTCTCCTGTTCGTTTCTCTCTTTACATTGTGCCAACATAAGAATAGAATATTCACCATATTATATGTGTACCAGTGTACAATATTTTAAGAACCAAGTGTTTTTGGCGGAACAGTGAACACTAATGAATGAATTTATATATTATTGTATTTGTGGTATATTTTCGATGAAATGATTGAAAATTGTAATGACCGGGAAAAACCGGGAATTTTTGGTTGGTCTGGCAATACTATTCAATACTTTCATGAGATGGGCCAACCATACTCCTTGAAAAATTGCGGAACTATGCATTTGAAAAAAAAATGGCAAATTTTAAGGTTTTTTCGGTTTTTCTCCGTTACTAATAATCCGATCGGTTCGTAAAACATCTCATTTTGTTCGTATTTCAATTCTCCACAATTGACTTGAACCAGATTGCTTTATTACCTTTCATTTTATAAGCAAAACATTAATAAAACACGTTTTTTATATTTAAATGTTTATAACAAATTATTAAATGACAGTTGCGAGTCGAAAACAACAGAATATAAATACGGACTGTCATTAATGTGATGGCACTGTTGTTTTTCTACTAGAATTTTTGTAATGAAAATATCCTTCATTGATTGGCCTATTTGTTTGAATGATATCAGCAATAAAAACTGAATAATTTTAAGTTTTGTAACCATGGAATATATTTTTTATCTTTGTTTGCCGAAAGTATCTTAATTAAAGTGTTATTAATTAGTAACTGTGTCATTTTATGAGCAATTATCTACTCCACTTGAAGAAGCTGTCGTACAGTGAAACAATTGTGGTGATTTTGTAAACATCTTCAGCGAAAATCATTTCATTTATAGTTTCATTATAGATATTAACTAGGATTTTCATCAAGTATCGGCTACATCAATAAAAAATGAGAAATTATTGAATTACTTTAGGGAGAAAGGATTGAAATTTTTTGCATGGAGCCAAAAATTTGCAATTTCTGTTCATGTTTACGAAAGCACTATACGAGGATGTATTGATATCTAGTTAGCCTAGACCAGTTCCCTGCATAAACAAAATATTGCGTTACCATAGCAACGAACAATAACTTATTAGAAGTGTCAATGTAAAGTTTGACGTCAAAAAAGTAAACCAGAGTTACGCAATAAAATAAAACAAAAAATATGTCCACCGAAATTGTGAAAATCGAAAAATTGGAGTACCTCAAGTACCTAAATTTAAAAGGATTAATAGGTCAGCAGATTTACGAAGATATGCTTAATACCCTTGGTGATCAATGTCCTTAGTATGCGACCGTGAAAAATTGGACTGCAAGCTTCAAAAGAGGTGAATTTTCCATTGGAGATGATGACCGATCGAGAAGGTCAGTTTCTGTGTCAGTCCCCGAAAATATCGATGCAGTTCATGATATAATTCTAACAGACCATCGAATTGGGCTAAAACGGATATCTGAACCACTGAATATTTCATACGAACTCGTTCATCATATTGTTCACGTCAATTTGGACATGAAATAAATTGCTGCAAAATGGATCCCCAAATGTTTGAATGTTGACCAAAAGCGTGCAAGGGTAGTAGCATCGCGTTCGATCTGTGCTCGATTTGAAAACGATGTAGACTTCTTAAACCGAATTGTTACTATGGATGAGACTTGGGTACATTTCTACGATCCAGAAACAAAGCAACAATCGTTAGAGAGGCGACACTCCGGTTCTCCAAGACCTAAGAAGTTTCGTGTCCAAAAATCTGCTGGAAAAGGTCTTGCTTCAGTTTTTTGGGATTGCCATGGAGTAATCATGATTAATTTTTTGGATAAGGGTAGAACAATAACTGGAGATTACTATTCGACATTACTGACCACTCTACGGGAAAAAATTAAAGAGAAAAGACGCGGAAAGCTATCCAAAGATGTTTTGTTTTTGCAGGACAACGCCCCTGCACACAAATCTCATGTTGCCATGCAAAAAATTCGTGATTCAGGGTTTGAATTACTAGAAAACCCCATTATTCACCTGATTTGGCTCCGTTCGACTATCATCTCTTTCCTCAACTGAAAAAAAGTTTGAAATGTCGTAAATTTTCTTCCAACGAGGAGGTAATGAAAGCTGTGGAGGTCTGGTTTGCAGAGCAAGAAGAAACATTTTTTTGAAAGGTCTAGAGACGTTTCAGGTTCGCTGTAATAAATGTATCCAATTAAGAGGAGAATATGTTGAGTAATAAAATATTTTGACATTGAAATTTTGTTTGGTTCTATAGTAGGCTAATAATTTTTCAATATATCCTCGTATAATGCCCTGACTCGCAGCTACTTTGGAAATCTGAATTAAAACGAAATTCTTTGTAATCATTATACGACGATGCACTTGATAAAATCCAAAACAACGAAACAATAAATTTCAATTGAGGGATATTGCAGGTTGAACCTGACAAAACGGACACACAGAATGCAGCGGTCGGGCACCATTCAATTATTTTTAATTTACTACATTCGCTGAATATGTAATTAAGCAATAATCGATATCATTCCTGATAATACTCGTTACTAAGACTTATGCTGCGTGCTGTAATCTTATTCATTGAAAAAACGACCAAAGTGAAAACATATTTACCGAAGATTTCAGTCTGCATTGGTCGAGAGCCCTGAGGTATGCAGGTTCTGCGTGGGTGGAATGCTTTAAATCAGATGGTAGCACTAAAGTATTTCGCGAGTCACTTGTACGCCTCGTTATCGTTATGCATTTTGACTTTTCGGTAATTGATAGTTGATGTATATAATTACACTTTTTCTGCCCACGCGTTGAAACTGTTCTATTTGTAGTATACGCACTAGTATTTATCTTCCAATTCAAAGCCAAATTATAATTTCATCTTCTTTTTTTTTTTCAATTTACATCACTTGTTTTCGCAAAAACAGATGATAACACTGATGATAGTATATTTCGTGAGGAATTTGAAAACAATGATTTTTCCTTGCGAACGTAACAAATCCTCTTACAAGCACGGAAAAATCAATTTCTGTAATGAACGATATTTTTTATTATACTTCTTTGAAAACGAAATCAGATAAACAAAATATAATATAAAAAAAAACACATCAATAGCATTAGATTTCAAAGATTGATGTCTTTTTCGACAAGGTAAACTAGAAGAATATCGTCACTTATAAGTTTTGATTTTGTTCAAATATTGCCTTTCAATAAAAAGTTGATAATCTTGTATATTTCTTGATCTGGATTTTCGGTATTTTCTTCTGAGTACATTTTATCGGCACACATTTAATATACATAAACACCGAAATATTTAACGAAGTAATGGTTTACGCTATATTTCTGATTGCTTCTATGAACCATATTCAACTGTCTATCAAACAAAAAATAGAGAAAGTACATAACTCCTGTCTGTATCTCATACTTCCACTTTCCACTTCCACTTTCTTTTGAAACTGAATTTTTCAAACTCTCCTACAGTTACCAAATTAGCAACTTGTACAATAACCATATCCCTACCTCTATAAGATCCTTACAATCATCAATTTTTAAAACTAGTCTGAAATTAAAGTAAGTATAAATCAAACTTGAAAATTTCTGTATATCTTCCACAGTGGAAAATTAAATAAAATAAAAATAAAACACTCTTATTTATTCAGTGAACTTGGCTCCTGTCTGATGTTTGAGACCATTGGCCTGATAGGAAGTCAAATAACCGAATACTTGGAACCTTTGTTGTGACTACAATTAAACAAACAGAAACTACCCAAACGCCAAAACTATGTCAAAATCATGAAGTCAGTAGTAGGTTTTACCTGCTTCTTGAATGGAACCTTGCTTTTTATTTTCAATTTTATAATACCAATGATATTTAAAAACTAGCAAATGTGCGCTAATATTATATTACGCTGGAAATGATAAAGCAGTTCATTATCATTATTATATCACCATTTAGACTTTTCACAACTTAATGGAATTCACGCTACGGCTACATCAGATCCTTTCGGTTTTTAATAATGTGTGGATTCTGTGAACAGTCGTAAAAATTTGAAACAAATAAGCCACTGTTACTGTTTCAACATTCTTTTTTTACAACCTTCTGCCAGTTCAGCCTTTTTAACGTCTTCCAAATATACAAGACTGTTTACCGAGGCGCCAGTTTTATTTGAGGAGTCTACTGAAAGCTAATGCGGTATAAATGCATGCAGCTGATATAGTCAAACAAGGTACAAAAAGCTTTGATTATTAAATTAGTAAGTTTTACCCAAAAACGTTTAGGTAAAAGGACTGCTTCCGGTATTAACGTTTACTGGGCATTGAAACAGAAAATTTAAAACGTGTCAGTTCAGTGGACCACACAAAATTATCCGAATTGAAAAAAGGAATCATATAAATTTCATTCATTCATTTGTTCATTGTGTACCAATTATCCCAATTTTGTAGAAACCGCACATTTCACAGATATCATAAAATATTTATCCATCTGAATTGAAATAGCTTTCAAATGCTGTAGAATTAGTCCCAACCTTGAGAGGGATATTGCTTCTGGTACATTTCAATTTTCTCTAGTTTCTTCGGAAACAGGGCTTTCAAATGAAAAACATTTCATTCACCGGCATTCACCATGTATATAAGGTATTGCATTTTTGGAATAGGAACCGCACTAATCTAGCCAGAATATTTTTCAACAAGAATTGTTGGAAAATAGCCCATTTCGGTCTCCAATGGAGTTCTGGTATCAATAAAATCCCTACATTCAAAAGTATCTAGCCGACAAACGAGTCCGGAGACCTACGCTGAGGTTGATGACAATATCTCAGACTCCTCAAATCAAACATAATATCAAAAATTCAAGAAAATTAACCGATTCTCTTTCGAATTCATTGAAAAAAACCGCATTTTTGCAAGAAACTGTATCTTTTTTCTCACCCTATACAGAGTGTTTCATAATTGAATGCTGGTCCTGAAGGGCGATAATCCTTGGATGATTTTAGGAAAATTTCTTCATATGAACATAGGGCCGTAACAGCGTCATTTCTGAGATACAGGATGTTGAATTTTAACAAAAAAATCAGTTCTTCCCCAATATCTCTGAAACCGCATTGGCTTTTTTCTTTATTTTGGTACATGCCAAGTATGTATAAAAATAATTTTTTTCCATGATGAAGGATTTCTTAATTTTCATCAGTGGCGTCCATGTTAACTTACCCTGTCATATTTTTCATCAAAATAATGATACGCCACTGTATATTTTCCAAATAAATGTTATTTTTGAAACTGTCCTTTATCTTTTGATAAAAATTGTCTCTTGTCTTTTTTTCGTCTGGAGGACGGTTTTCGATTTAGAAAATAAAATACATTCATTTGCTTGTCCCTATTCGATTTTTTCTCTTAGTCTTAATTTCACAATTGTGATACCCAAAAGATCTAAGCAATATTTATATAATTTTATGGTAACTATTATTAAGTTTTTGTAATGAGTATGCATACATAAAAATACATTTTTATTTTTAAAAACATAACTAATTATGAACAAAAAATACCAAAATCAAATTAAGTGTTCAAAATGCCCACCTCCTGCAAGTATGCACGTTTCAGCCCTCCTTCTCATGGACTGGCGTACTCTTTGGAAGATTCCTGGAGAATTCCTTATGGCTTCACAGGAAACTATTACGCGGTTTCGCAATTCTTCCTCCGTTTGAATTGGTTGACTGTACACCAAAGTTTTAAGTGTCCCCAAAGAAAATAATCGAGACTGTTTAAGTCTGGGGATCTAGCTGGCCATGACTCTGTTCCCCCACGACCTATCCAGCGATTATGGAAGTTTTGGTTTAAATATTCGCGTGCCAGAGCACTAAAATGAGCAGGTGCACCATCGTTCATAAACCACATGCGATTTCGCATTAAAATAGGAACATCTTCCAACAGATTTGGCAAATTATCTTCAAGAAATCGGCGATAATTATGTTCATTTAATCTCCGTGGTAAAAAAGGTCCAATTAGGTAATCTCCAATAATTCCAGCCAAGACATTCAATGAGAACTGCTCCTGGTGATGAGATTCCACGATTGCATGCGGATTTTCCTCGGCCCAAAAATGATTATTATGAAAATTTCTGATACTGTTTTTCGTAAAACTAGCTTCGTCCGTGAATAAAATTTCTCTGTCAAATAAAGGATTTTCAGTAACTTGTACAGATAATGCATGTCTGCTGATTCGGTATTTGTAAAATTTACCACGTTTTTTTTTTTAATAAACAAGTTTTTATAAAGTGAATAATATCACGTATCTAGATAAAGAAGTGTCAAAATTATTTATGTTGAAAACACCGAAAGGTGTTCTTAGCATACTAGATGTTTCTACCCCACAAGGTAATCCTAATACTCTTCAACGTCTGATTTCGCCTAGTGACAAGCAAATGGATGCATTTTATTTTCTAACTCAAAAACCGTTCGCCGGACGAAAAAAAGGAAGGAGAACATTTTTATGAGAAGATAAAGGACAAGTGCAAAAATATCATTTATTTGGAAAAAAACAGTGGCGTATCATTAATTTGATGAAAAATATCACAGGGTATGTTAACAGGGACGCCACTGATGAAAATTAAGAAATCCTTCATCATGAAAAAAATGTATTTTTATGCATACTTGGCATGTACCAAAATTGAAAAAAAGCCAAAGCGGTTTCAGAGATATTGGGGAAGAACTGATTTCCTTAAAGAATGTAAGAGTTGATTTTAGACCAAAGCTTGATTTCATCCGATAGACTTTCAGCAAATGTAATTGAAATGTTCACGAATGGTCAGTTTTGTAAGATTCAAATTCGGTTATTAATATTATCAGTAGTAGAACATGATATACTGGCTTTTAAAAAGAACTAAACTCCTTTTTGCGAAAATAACATAAAACTCAACTTTATCGGTTTTCTCTCTTTCAAGACAAAAGAACTTAAAGACAACTCAAAGTTGTCGGACCTATCCTTGCACTGATGAGAGGCAACAAACTCGAAACATGTCTGTAGGTGGTCATCCTCAGCCAAATTAAGGATATACTTTTGTTTGTCTACAATAAGCACCTGCAACCGAGTTCTCTCGGAAGAACGTTACACAAATATCTGTCAGATGTAGTTCAATATCCGTCGTGGCATTAGCCAGGGAAGTTGTTTTTTTCTGTCAGATTTTTGCCTCATATTTTCCACTTTGTGGAAATAGTTGGAGAGAAGGGTACTTCGACTTTGTCGATTTTATTCTTATCATTTCTCTCTTATGGCCCTTGCATCCTAATTGGCGCATTTATGGGTTATTTGGAACATTGGAACTACTCCACCCATTGGCCATACCCGTAAGAAGACCAAAGCCTTCTAGGATTCAGTGACCCTACTTTAGATTACAGCAATGAATCAATGAATGAATGAATCAAAGAATCAATGAACCGCTGCTAGAAAATGGCGTAGTTTCGTGAAAGAGATTTTTGAAACATCTATGAATTTAATACAGGTTACTGAGGGTTTGCTGACGGAATCTTTGAGAAGAGTGATGATTTTTTCTAGGATTCAGTGACCCTACTTTAGATTACAGCAATTAATCAATGAATGAATGAATCAAAGAATCAATGAACCGCTGCTAGAAAATGGCGTAGTTTCGTGAAAGAGATTTTTGAAACATCTATGAATTCAATACAGGTTACTGAGGGTTTGCTGACGGAATCTTTGAGGAGAATGGTGATTTTTTCGTCTAGTTATTTTTTTTCTTCATTTAAGAATCAACCACTAGAGTTATCACAGCAATATTATATGACATCAGATGTCCAGTATAGCCAAAATAAATGTATCATATTAATACATTTTCTTCTATTTGGAGTCTAAAATGAAGTCATTATGAGACCCAAGTGCATGTCGAAATGGCTTCTTTTAATTTTTTTCGAGATTGGTAACAATGGTAACATCAACAACTGTCAGATGAACGTCAGACAAGATGCATGGGATTTTCAGATATTAAACAATGAAGAAGAATAACCTTTGAATGTTGTGGTGTTATTTGTTGCCTTGGATGGTGCAGTTATTATAAACTTTAATTGTCACATGACTGGTTTATAGGCCATTTATAATTAAATTAGCGGGTGTGGTTTGGACTGGGTTTACAAAATTATGCCCAAAATTATGTCTGATTGTTTGAGAAGTTATTTTGACGGCAGTGGGAGTGTGGTAAGGCATCGAATAATTCGAAATTGTGTTATTCCTTTTAGTAAACTGAACGAGATTCTTGGGAAACAAATCATTCACAGCCGTTTGAGCAATTACTCACAATTCAGGAGGGGTGCAACTTGAGTTTTCTTCATCAGTCATTTAAAAAAAGGTAATTTACTGATATTTGCATTCAAAATTCAAATATTTTATCAATGCTACTAACCCGATATTTCTGATATTATTTAATAATATCAAATCCAATTTTTTCCAATAAAAAACTACAAAAAAATACCAAATAGAAAAAGTAGTTTATGAAACACGCTTAATAAGACACATTGTCGCATTTGTTAAACAACGCGTGCAACAAAATGATGTCTTATAAAACCAATAAACCAATAAATAAAATCCAATTTTTTCCAATAGAAAACTACAAAAAAAAGACAAATTGTCGCATTTGTTAAACAACGCGTGCAACAAAATGGTGTCTTATAAAACTTGTATCATAATATACTATTATAAAATTGTATGTTAATTTTCTCAAATTCTGTTTTTTCTTTCCTTCAGTGTAACTCTGATTCACCGGACGAAAAAATAACGATATTATTGTTTCTGATGCATACATATGTTGGTTAAATCTAATCCTTTTTCCACATTGTAACCGTCTTGGTTCACGTACTTCGTTAATTAGTCATTTCCAGAATTTTATTACTCCCATTCTTTTATTTACACTCTCAATATTCTAATGGGTGGTTGCTAGATCATGGAGAGGCTACGTTTCGAGGCGTATCTCGAAAGGGCGTTACAAAATGGCGCCCGTATTTACATTTAAATGAAGAAAAATGCAGCATTACTCATTTCACATACGCTTCTAATTATGATATTTATTAAGCCGAGTTGATAGCATTCGCTAGTCTCCACATGCTCTATCAGGATCGTATAAGAATTATGGTACGTACTAATTATAATTAAATAATTCCAACTGCACGGTGAAGCTATTGTGTTATTGGATGTCGAGCTCTGGTTTATTGGGGATTATTGAGCAGAATTTCAATGAAACTTGTTATACTAGTTTACTTTGCCGTAAACGCGATTCTTCGCGCATTTCAAAATTATGTTTTATAACATTGAAATAAGATGAAATTCGAATTTACTGGTTCGTTAGCTCTGTTTTGACGAAAACATTTACATAGCACTTTTCTCCGTAGAATTCAATGGTGTAATATTTTTTTCTAACCAATATATCTACAGCAATTAACAGAAAAATATTTTTTTGGAATATTTTTGCATATTTCAATGGAGCTTGAAATTATAGACAGTCAGATAGTGACAGATTTAGGTGCCCCCTTTTCGCATACAAGCCTCGAATAGGGTTGAATAGTACATCGATGTTGAGTAAAATGGAGGGAAATTTACGAGTGGCATAAGGAGAACATATGGAAAATTCGATTTTCCAGAACAGAAATAAAAGGAGTATGTTTTCTATTTTTCCACGTTGGCCATTATGTTGTTTGGTCTAGTGACGATGTAAGGTTTCATAGTTTCGATGGGCTTGTGTGCGAAAATCTGTCAAAATCTCGATTTATCCTTACAAGATTATACCCTCATTTTAACCCTTTAGCTACCTGCAACACTAAAGCCGTTGGTATTCCAAAGCCAGGTTCTATTAACTAATAATCAGGTGAACACGGCTAACGTTCTGTTCTGGAAAATCGAATTTTCCATAAGTTCTACCCAGGAGCCACCCGTAAATTTTCCTCTATTTTACTCAACATCGATGTACTTTTCAACCCTATTCGAGGCTTGTTTGAGAAAATGGGGCACCTAAATCTGTCACTATCTGACGGTCTATTACCATGCATTCAAAAAATATAGTACACTTGATGTTTTGTTGAAGTTCTCTTTGAAACGTAGTGTTATATTTATTCACATGCCATGGGAGGAAAGTGCTTCTTCTCCTCCCGCAAATAGTTCCATGACCGACGCAAAACGGAGGTCTTTAAAATCCATGAGAGAAAATGCACTTCACTCTGGAGGCATGTATATATAATATTTTCCACTAGCTTTTATGTCCATTTTCAATAATTACCTGTGCATTCGTTTTTTATAATAAAATTTTTGTTTTGAATTTCTGGATTTATCCCTTTATTTCAAACCAATGAAAAACCCTGTCAAAATATAACCTTTGAAATCAGTTATTATCCTGACTGCGTTTATCCCAAAAAGAGCTGAAAAAATTATCATCATTTGCTCGACAAAACTGTACTGTGTTTCAATCAAGGGAAGTAAAGTCTTTTTTTTCCTGAAATCAAAGGAAGGAAAACCAGAATTTCCTTAGAGGTAGTAAGGCATAGATGTTGTACACTTTGAACAAGTAGGCTTTGGACGACTCGGTTATGAAACAGAATGTAAATTTTACAGGTAGCTGTCAAATTCCACTAAATCGGTTTTCAGCACTAATTAAAACTCATTTCAAAATAAAATTAATAACAATTCAAACAATATTTACTGATAATTAACAAACCAACAGTAGCGAAAATGATAAATAGAGCCAAGAGAATAAAATATTGCTTCACAAGACATTTTCGAAATGTTGACTTGTTTTTCCTACGCAAAGACCCTGAACCGTTTTTGTCGCATCGATTATTTTATTGGTAGTGAGAGAAGCAAAACCCATGCAACATCGACCCTTTCAACTCGTACCTAGAAATGATATATTTTAATCTGTACTGGAGTTTAAAGTTCTTGGACGTTAGGCCCGGTGACCTAGCCGGCCAACGGTTTGGACCTGGGACCTTCACGATATATGTGCGGAGCTATAAAGCTAAAACTTCCTTGTCCTACTTTCTTCTGTGCCTTGTTTGATATCATAGTTTTCACTTTCTTAGATCTTGTACTATAAGCGTGTTTAATAGTGTTCAGTTCACGCATTCTTTGATGTTGAATTCATGATTATATAATAATAATAATAATAATAATAGGTCTTTATTTCCCAATAAAAAGTAGATAACAATGAAAATTGGGATAAAGCCGAAGATCAGCTGGTTGTGTCTCACGACACAGCCTCTGTTTTTCATCTTAAGCTCGAAAAATTAAATAAGTTAATATAATGATTACAAAACAAAAAAAAAAACAATTTGAAAAATAGAGTTCTGTAAGTAAGTGAACTAAAAGGTAAATATTTGTTAAACATATACAAAGCATAAACAGTACACATTATGATAAAGGCATTATGATAAAGGCACAGTTCTTTCGGTAATACTTTTTAAATCTTGTTCGTCGCTTAGGTATTTTATTGACAGCCTTTTTGAAGTGATTGAAAGGCATAGACTTCAGCTCTTCAGAAATTGGGTTGTACACTTTGCTGATCTGAAATGAAAATGACCTTTCAAATAGTTCTGTTCGATGAGCAGGCAGCTGCATATGCATATGGCTGTCTGAATTTTAAAATCTCAGAATATTCACAAACGAAGTCACTGGGGTAAGTTCTATTTTGCCTAACATTATCATTGAGAAATATTTTTGAATTCTTTCCAGTTGTTCTTGATGACTTCGATAGAGTCCACCCCATTCAGCCTCATACTGCTGAAGTGATACTACCAAGCCAGAATTTGCAAGACTGAATGAATGCCACTCATTTTGTCTTTTTCAAATTTATTGATAGTTTCATGTGATCGAAGCAGTTTTTAATATTTTAAAGAGAATTTTCAGTAAAGTGTTTCCAATTTTCCCAAGTATCAGTTGTATACTGAATAACGGCATCGTCAGCAAACGATGAAATTATGATAATTGATATTTATGAAGATGGAAAACAAAATAGGTCCGAGTACTGTTCCCTATGGTACACCACGTCCTACTATGTTCGTTTCACTATATGCTTCATTTGATTTGACATATTGTACTCTATGTTTGAGATAGGATTTTATGAGGTCCATCAGTGTTATCGATCTAGTTAGTATTCGATCTAAATCTAAAAATACGCATAATACTGACTTGCCACTATCTAGTGTTTCGTAAATGTTATTCGTCATCAGATAAACAATTGATTCTTCAGTGGACACTCCTTTTTTGAACCCAAATTGTTTTTCAGATATCAGTTTGTGTTTTTCTAGAGAAGAAATCATTCTTTTTCTTATTGCTTTCTCTACCACTTTATCACGCTAAACATGAGTGTAATCTGGCCATAGTTTTCTACTCTGTTTTTTTTTCTTTTTACTAATGGTAATAATACCAACTTTGAAACATGGAGGAAAAAAAGATTCAAATTTTTTATTTATAATGAAACTTAGTGGTTCACTGAGTATGTCAGCGTTATTTTTCAATATTTCTGATGTAACCTTATCGTAACCTGGTGCATTATTAATTTTCAATTCATTTATATATGCAAGTATTTAATTTTTCGACGTTGACAAAAAAAAATGATTAGAATGAGGTAGTTTTAATTCCACTTTTTTTTGTAACCATGATTTTTCTGTAATTTTTTTCCTACTGATGATTTACGACTTCCATAAATTTTTACTGCCTTTCTCATTTGTTGTTTGATTTTTAAATTAAGATTTTTTTGTTTTCAATAGCCTACGGATGTGTGATTCATAAGATTTATATTCAGTTTCAATTTGAATATGTTCCATAATTTTCTTTTCTGGATGTGCAGTTATAAACGAAACTACGTTTCCGCAGAATAATGTAAATAATTATAGAGATCTTGCAACAGGTCAATAATAAAATCACATTTACAGTTTGTGAAATGTGAAAATTCGAACAAGTTCGAATGTTTTGCTGGAGATTACAAATAAATGAAGAATAAAATCGACAAAGTCGAAGTACCCTTCTCTCCAAATATTTCCACAGAGTGGAAAATATGAGGCAAAAATCTGACAGAAAACAACTACTTCCCTGGATAATGCCACGATGGATATTGAACTACATCTGACAGATATTTGTGCAACGTTCTTCCAAGAAGACTCAGTTGCAAGTGCTTATTGTAGACAAACAAAAGATTATCCCTAATTTGGCTGGAGATGAGCACCTGCAGACATGTTTCAAGGTTGTTGCCTCTCATCAGTGCAAAATGTTATCGAATTTTTATAGTATAGTTGATGATATTTTCAACTAGACTATCTCTCCCAATAGCTCTTCCATCTTTCTGAACATGATGACGGGTTAATGATACAACGTACAGAGTCCTGCCGGCAGTACGAAAATGCCTCATTTGAGTACGCTAGAAATCACTTAATATTAGGACTATGAAACCTACCTGTAGGACAATTTATACTCATTTCAGAAGCCAATGAAATGCTCTATAAGCGCATTTTTGTCCGAGGGCGCTATCTTTATTATTTCCAAAGTTATTGTGCTTGAACTTGTCAGTCAGTTACTCTGAAATGATGAAACCAGGCACGCGTATTTCCACGCCGACAAAGGATTTTGAAACGAAAAATGACCATTCGTGGAGTGTATCGTAATTTGGCAAAGCCTGGAATACCGCCAGGTGTTTCGGAGTAATAAAAAAGGTATTTTTCGTCGACCTCTGCAAAAAATGACATTTTACGTACTAATTTCCGGACGAAAAATCGACTATTTTTGAAGGCAAGTACTTTTCGTCCGCAAACACTTTTCGTCCGCAAACTCTTTTCGTCCGCTGTGGTTACTATGATACGGCACGGTACGAGAGCGGCGATTGAGTCATTTTCGTAAATCCACGTTTTAATTAATACATAGGCGCCTGTGACAATAACTGTCATTTGCTGTTGTCAAATTAATTATTTACGTGTGAATTTAGACCGTGGTGTGAATATTAGTGTTCATAATAATCAAGAATTGATCGAGTCTGCAGTTCGAAGAGTTGGACGTAGCTGAGGCCAGCAAACATGCGAGTACTTACTTTCATAAAGGTATGTAGAGGTCGACGAAAAAATGTAATATGCACCTCGGCGAAAAACTGTCTACTGTCTCGCCTGCTTGCTATCCTCGGCTGCGCCTCGGCTATCAATTTGCAGGCTCGACTATAATAGACAGTTTTCCGTCCTTGGTACATAAATAACTATTAAATCGAAAAATCGAGTGTCGAGATTTTACTATATCTCTAGCTTTGCAACTGATAAATAATCAATGGGCAGACACTAT
This sequence comes from Chrysolina oricalcia, assembly GCA_944452925.2. Classification (NCBI taxonomy): domain Eukaryota; kingdom Metazoa; phylum Arthropoda; class Insecta; order Coleoptera; family Chrysomelidae; genus Chrysolina; species Chrysolina oricalcia. The sequence continues at coordinate 13,593,819 of OX101827.2, forward strand.
ATCAGAAAATCCTTCAGTTCTGCATGAACAGGAGAATATACCTCCTAGGCAAGATTGGTTACCGGGAGTAAACACACTTATCGGTCTAAGCAGCGAAGATGTTCGTCAAAGAGTGCAGAGATAGTGTATTATTTGTAGTCGAATAAGACATTTACAACAAAAGTCTAGTTATAGGTGCAGTGCTTGTAGCGTACGTGTTGTCATGTGTTCCCCAACAACAGGAAGAAATTGTTTCACCTACCATATTCAGCATGGACTGATGTATTTTTCGGCAACCATCCGGGAAGTGTTCACTTCCCGGACACTCTTTCTTTGGGGAAGTAGCACTTCCCGGACTAGGCCGGGAAGTGCTCGAATTTTAATACAAATATTAATATAAATAAGAATTAGAATGTTTCTGTTGGTACCTATCTTCTGTTCGAATTTTAATATATAATACAAATAAGAACTGAAATGTTCAAAATATTCAAATTTGGTATCGTTTCATCCAGTTAACAGATGGGTGAAAGTCGACCTCTCTTCGTCTCTTAGACTAAATGCGTCTCATTGATTTGTTATTGTTGCCGAAAAATTAATGTACGCAACACGTCCGAAAACAGTTTTTTTGGATTCGCAGACTTCCAGGACTCGTTAACGCTCGTCCTAGAATATGGTCTACTCGTCCAAAAAACAGTATTTTCCGGACTTGTTACGTAAATTACTATTTTGTAACATTTGATTTCGTTTTCTCCTCTAGTTTGAAATTCAAAAATAACATTTTTTTCATTTTATCTTGCTACTTCAAGTAGAATACAAATTTATTTGTATTAATAAAGATATTTGAATTCATATGAAATTATTTTAATTACATACCTAACTAAAAATATTTTTCCATTTGAGGCGATGGAGGTACTTCTGGCAGCACAATTTGAGATTAAAGTGAGTCCTGCCAGCAAGTCTTCGATTTATGGAAGTTATATTTTATTCACATTTTGCTGATTGTACAGCTGGTAGTACGTTACGTCCTGCTTGCAGGTTAACTTTATGAGCGGAATAATGTCCTGCTAGTAGGACAGGGTTCTCTGTACAAAAGTCATTCCGGAAGCGCTTCCAGCAGGACAAAGCTCTGTACACTCTATCATTAAAGCTCTATCCGAAAATACCAATACTGAAAACGTTGCATATGATGAAATCAATTTGTTGGATCATTAAATCAACCGAAACTAATAATCACCAAATATAGAAGCAGTACCTTTCAACATATATCTTTAATTAGAAGCTAATCAACTTCAGCGACGCTATATGGAGACCTATAATCATTGCATTTTTCATTATACTATGTAAATGCGATTTCAAAGAGTAGCCTCCAATTTAATCCCATCAACAGTTAGCGATGACCATTTTTCGATTATTTTATTGATATTCCCATCGGCACAGAATCCATAAGAATTCGAAAACACCCATTACGGTCGATTATCTTTTTATAATCGAGCCCGAAAAGTTGTTTTGTCATTGTTAATTTCTTATGCTCGATCTGCCAGATAAAAAATATCATTTTGTGGAATTATTCACTCAGAAGTATTCAGTCATTGTCTCTAACGAAGAGAAAAGATGTGTTCGGGCTGCGTTGATGGTCCGGTGTCTGTAATTTGGACCGAAAAACCGCAGTGACCCTCATACAGCTAATGCATCCATAACCAACTGCGGCCATCTTCCCATTTACCCATTTACGATGCACAGGTAGAAAAATAAGATCTCATAAAAAATTAATGTGAAACGGAATAATCGAGGGGAACCTAGGCGTATGGGGTTAGGCAGTGGCGCGACTGAAGTCGTGGGTGAAATTGTGCCAATACCATAGAAATTCTTTGAAAAATTCAATTTGCTGGCCGACAGTTCAGAAGGTACGATAGTGCCTAGAAAAGAATGAAATAGTTATTTTCCTACAACCACATAGGAAAGTAACGTATATCGCACCGTACAGTCCCGCGGAAAGTGGCTCATATCCACAAGCGTGCGAAATACTTTCCGCAAGCGTGCGGAATAGTATATTGTGCAACAAGTGCCGAAAAGTGCTAATTTCTCACGAGTTTTAAAATGTTGCAAGTCAAACGAGTGAGAAATTGCATTTCTGCTCGTGTTACACACTATACTTTTTCTACAACACCCTTTTTGCTAAAAATAATACTATACTATAAGACGGAATGAAATGTCAGTGACTCATTTTTATATTTTCCTCTTGAAGTTGAAGGTAGTAAATTCAATGACAATGAATTAACTTGTTCTCTTAGTTCTGGCGGAGTATTTTCAATTTCAGAACTGTCGCTATCCATTTTAGTTCATTCTCATTAAAAAATGACGGGACAAGAATATTTTACGAATATTTTATGCTTGACGTTTGTTGACATTCAAATGATTCGAAAGATGTTGCTCCGTTGCCTAGCAATGGATAGTGTGTATGTGGGTATTTGAGGCAGCAGTAGTGATGTCTATGATTTTTGTTCAGAATATTATGAATTTGTACGACAATTTCCCTCATATTATATAAACCAATAGACTTTGTCTATTCATTCTTGAAGTTGCCTGATCGAATATCCCTTCGAAATGCAGAATTTTCAAAATATACTTTCACCTTGCTGTCACGAAAACTGTATTGCTTAGAAATTAGGTACTGAAAAATTTTGGCACAGAAATGTCACTTTGTGGCACAGAATTGTCACTTTGCTGCACACTAATGTCAAATTTCAATTATTGTGAGAAATAATCATGTTTGCGAACGTAAAACTATGCAGAAAAGCATGTTTTGGAGTGTGGTTGTAGAAAAAATTACTTTCCGCACGCATGCGGAAAGTATTTCGCACGCTTGCGGTTAAGTTGTCAAATGCATAATTTCTATTAAGATTTACCGAAGTCAAGTTGTCAAATATATAATATCAATTTAGATTTACTTATTTAATATGTAAATTAGAAGAAATCTATTTGAAAAGATAATTTATTTTTTCATTCAGAGGCCGAAACTCTACCAACTGATACTATCTAAAAATCAGTATATATATATACTATCAAAATCCTACCAACAAAATCTTGAAGCAATCTATTTGAGAAGTGTAATTTTTTTCATCTTCATAGAAAAAAAAAAGTTTCCGCTGACGAGGATCGAACCCGGGTACTCTTCGTCAGAAGTCACGTCGAGTCCCGCTGCTTACCAACTGAGGAATTGGACACATATTATGACAAGAAAATATATTGTATTAAAGTATATCTCGATTAGTAATTATTATCAAAAATAAAAGATGTCTAATTATGATTTTGATCTCGTCGGTATTATATCATAAAGAAAATATTTTGTATTTAAATTTATTATTAAAAATAAATGAAGTCAGAATGCTTCTCAGTCGGACTATTCATTCGATTTTCTTGGACACGTGTCTTTAATTATAATATTTTTATGCATTATTTGGTAAAATTATTATGTGGTCGTAGGAAAAATAGTGTTCATTACTCGTGCGAAAGTGATTTTTCACACTAGTAATGTAATATACTATTACCTAACAAGTGCGGAAAGTGGTACTTTTCCGCACGCGACGGCAGTTGCACGAACGACGCGGAGAGGAGTTCGGGCAAGCCGTCAAGGGCGGAAAAGACGTTTTCCGCAAGAGTTAGGTACAACGTTTTTCCTACGAGTGTTTTGTCCATCTTATTTATGAAAAAAAAAAGGTTTTCATTAAACTAGATTTTATAATAATGCTACAAAATGACACATAAGACAGAATAGTTACATAGATCATTTAGTTAGTACTCAATATCCTCATTTTCAACAATATAAAAATCGTGCGGAAAAGTATCTTTTCAGCACTAGTGGGAAGAGTAACTTTTCCACATGATTTTATCTTTCCGCGAGATTTATAATATGAGATCGAATCTAGTCTATTAACGACTGTTTGATAATGACTTTCTAATATTCCGTAATTTCCATAAAATTAATTTCAAAATATAAAGTAATTAAGACATTATCAAAATAAATAGTGATATTTAAAATTTTACAGGATTTGATATGGTATTATAGCAATTAAATTAATATCTGAAATAGCTCAGTTGGCAAAGTAAGGGAGCAGTTGTTCTACGCTGGTTAATGGTTAATGGGGTAGGTGGTTCGAATCCTGGGGAAGTTACTTTTTTTTGTTTTTGTTTTGAAATCGATGAGAGTACTTACTGTTCAATTGTCGTTATATTTTTCAATATTTGTATATTCAATGACGACATGAGTGTTTTTGATAGAATTTGTTATGAAAAAAATAATTCGCTCGTACTTCAAAATTTCATATACCTACCTACTCGTGGGAAATGTATGTCATTTCATGCTCATTGTACAATATACTAATCTTGAATTAAAATATTGAGCTTTAAAGAGAAAATCTTGCGTAAAACTAAAAATCGTGCGGAAAAGTAAAAATCGTGCGGAAAAGTAGAACTTTTAAAACGAAAAATCGTGCGGAAAAGTTACTTTTCCGCACGCTCGTAGGAACAAGTGCGGAAAGTTATACTTTCCCACACGCGAACGATGCGAAGCAGAGTTCGGGCTGGCAGCCAAGGGCGGGGAAAATACTTTTCGCAAGAGTTGTGATTAAGCTTTTTCAACAAGCGCATTAAAAAGTCAGTTTTCAAAAAATGTGTGTTTCATTTTCAAATATTATGGGGTCAACTTTCGTTCAGCTGAAATCATGGAAAAATTGTTGCCATGGCAACCGTTGCTAAGGTAACGAGAATAGGGAAACCCGATTCCCATGGTGCGGAAATGCGTGCTTGCCAAGTTGTCTGCTTTAGTTTTGGAAAAAAGGTTCACATTATAACCGTTGGGTGAAGAGTAAACAAAAATGTTAATCCCGTTATGTGGAAATGCATGGTTGCCAGTTGTAGTTCAGCTGAAATCAGGCATGGAAAATCTGTTGCCATAACAACACTTTGCTATAATTAAAAGTAAACCAAAACGCGATTCCCATGGTGCGGAAATGCGTAGTTGCCAAATTATCTGTTTTAGTTGAGCTGAAATTATTTAACGAAAAGTTGATGCCGTGGCAACCATTCCTAGGATGAGCGACAAAGAAAAACCCGATTTCCTTTGTGCCGAAATATACGTTTTCCAAATTATCAGCTTGAAAATGAATTGAAACTGTTTCTAAGCAATTTATTAGGTAACAACAATAAAACCAAAAACCTATAGTCACCATATTCTAATCTGATGGCGTTGAGTAGATCTTACATAGGATCTATTTTATTCATTTTACAGTTTCGTCTCCATAAATATTAACAGAGTGTGAGTACTGTCAGAAGAAACACATTCAACACTGTTCTAACAGTACTATGGCGGTACTTAAATTCAGAAAGTTTTGACTTACCTTTCCACATTTCACTGTGAATTGTTCTTCCACTTCTACGTGCTGCTGAATAATCGGTATTAAGGTATCAGCATAGTTCTGATTTGTAGGACAAACGAATAACCTCAAATCATTTGAGTCTTCAGCAATCAATCCCAGTACCCATGGTTCCTCTACAATTCTTCCTCGATTGTATTTTCTTTTCCCAAACTTTGATTCACCGATCTAAAATAGTATTCAAATACATAAATGAATTAAACAATTCGAAGAATCAAAAATTGACTGAAGAAGAAAGATGTGTTTTTACTTGGACAGCAATCCCTGTTGCGAAACAAAAAAGGACCCTGTAGTATGAACTTTTTGAAATATTAATACATACATAATTAAGAATAATTGCCTAAATTCTTTCCGTGTAGACAATCGGCTGTTTTCAAACCACATATTTTCTTAAAATTGAAATTATACTAACTGAATAGGACGAATCATTATTTTGATATTGTTTACCCGAAATTTCCATGAATATGAATGGGTTTCAATCATATATCTATTATCCACGAATATGCATAATAAGGACAGCATTTGTGATGCCAAAAAAATGAGCGTCGACTTCGAATTGGACGCTGCTGAATTAATGCGCTTGCGCCGGAGATTCCTATTCAAAGACAAGATTTTGTTTTTTCATTTATTTCTAGCGTGCATAATTCGGCAGCAACAATTATCGAAGATATGAGAAGCATATCTTAAATGGTGCTTATTCGGAAAATTCCAACATAACCTCATAATCTGGATAAAGTTACAGAGAGCAAGTGTAGATTGTGCTAATTATAAGAGGGCGACACTATATGGGTTTTATTCCTGAGAATATGATCCATTTTATAAATTTCTAGAATCATGCCTGAGAAATAATTTAAGATTGCCGCGTTTTACTTTGAGTTCGTGTTCAGGACGCAAAAAATCACTACCAGCAAACTATTTTTATCGGCGGTTATAAGGCCGATGTGGAACGATATTTACCTTTTCAAACAACAGTCCACATCCACATTTCTTCAAGTTTAATGAGTTTTTGTCCGCTTTTGGCAGAAAATTGATTGATGAAACTCGGGTAGCAGGCAACAAACATACGTACATTTTATTAATTAGAGTTACAAATGGATCAATGAATCGTTTTTTAATGTCACGAAGTTTAATTGACCGTCTTGCATAATTCATATTCTTCATTTATCCACATTTAAAAAAAATTAAAGTCCATTTTCAATATGGGACGGTTGAAAATGTCAAAAGAAGCATAACCTTAAAAATAAATGACATTTCTCGTGATTCAGAGTTTGGCATGCACAATAGTTTCCCTGCTCCCGTTTAAGAAAAGGTAAGATAGATATTTTTGGATTCAATTTGATTACATCGCGTCTTATGGCGTATTATCAATATTCGTAGTTAATAGATATATGGTTTCTATGGCCCGTAACTTGGTAACAGCAAAAATTTCTTATCAGGTTTTTGTTTACTTGTGATCATAGTAAATGTTGCTACAGCAACAGTTTTTCCATAAATAATTTCAGCTAAACTGTAACTGGCCCAACTTGTCAAACATCCATTTCTGCAAAATAGTAATGACACTTTTGTTTCCTCTTCGCCCTAGCAACGGTTATCACGGTAACCTTTTTCCATAACTTATTTCAGCTAAACTAAAGCAGACAACTTGGCAAGCACGCATTTCCGCACCATGAGAATCGGGTTTCTGGATTCTCATTACCATAACAACGGTTGCCATGGCAACAGTTTTTCCGTGAATGATTTCAGTTAGAGCCCAAAATTTTATTGCAAATACCTTTTGTCTTAATTTCTGAGTCTTCAAGGGACCCTTGTACCATATTGGTTGACTTCCAGCAGCCTAGCCTTTTTATGTTGATGATTTCTTTCCAAAAATCTGCCAAAAAAGCAGAAGAAGAACGCCTAAAAGTATAGCCAGTGTAGCACTGAGGTTCTAGAAAACGTAGGTAGGCTGCAATCTTAGATTTTTCCAAACGAATTTACTCCTACACACTGAGAGATGACTTTGCCATGTTTACATTGATTAAAAAATCGACGATGAAGAGTATGCAACCTTTACATACTCCTCATCGTCGTATCTTTGCAACCTTCACAAAGATGCATATGGTTTAAATAACCTGAAGAATGTACCGTTGTTAACTTCTTCCGAGATTACAAATACTTTTGAGGAATGATTATTTGAGTCAACAATCTTTATGGTGACGAAGCTTCCTTTATCTTCAATGCTATCTAGGATTTTCTTCGTCAGTTCTAGCCAACTTTGATTAGTAAAAAAATATCATCTGTAGCAGTATGCATAAATTATGTAATGCCGTCTTTGCTAAAAATCTTTGCTATTTTTGGTTTAAAGCCTACAGATTATTTCCATTACTGTCAATTTGTAGAATCATGCACAATATTTTGCGTCATCTTCATTATAGCTTTCAATGAGAAACAACACCAGAGGTATTGAGCTTTCTAATTTTGCTCAGATCCAAGAAATAAGCCAGATAAACTCAATCTTTGTTGCTATTAACACCAGTTAGGAAACTAGTTAAATTGTTTCTCATACCTTTATCGAGATATGGCTGGTGATAATTCCAAATTGACATAAACTGCTGCTTCTAGAATAACGCTTTGTCTGCAACGAAATTTTTTTTGTAATTTTTCGTATGTAAAACAAGAAAGACTCGCCAGAAGAGAAGAAGAAACGTCTAGGTTTGGACTTTGGAAACAATCGGCGTTATGGCAACCAATATGAAACACTTCTTGTCAAAGCGTTAAATTGATCGTCTTGTTGTTGTTTTGAATTGATTGTTTGGTGTACAGAAAGTACAATAATTTCAGTATTTAAAAATTGAGTGTGACGATTGCAATGCACTATATGTAGGTCAGACAGGCCGCAGTTTCAATCCAGGATTCCAGGAGCATTTGAAGAATTACAGGTTGAATAAACAGGATTCAAACTATGCCAACCACCTCATTGACAATAATCATAACTGCATACAGAATCCTAAGATTTTGCGTATTCAACCTGAAGGTCTGAAATTATAATCAATCGAAATCAAGAAACATCTACGAAACACTATTCAGTTCTGAATGACCAGGTAGACCTGCAAAATTCTCCAATAATTAACTACCTCATTAGTAACAACCCAACTGCTCCTTGATGATTATAATCCATACAATTAATTCAATCTATTATTATGTTACTACTAATACTCTCTACCTGAACTTATAATCGCCAAGAGATTAAGGAGACGTTTTGGAGGTAACATAGTTCATAACTCGCTCCGAAGACGACACTGTGTGTCGAAACACTTGTTAGCTTTATTACAATAGTTATATATTTTCTGTATAAATTGAAAGTTTTTATTTACTCTCTATTTATCAGTCTATATTCCATAATCCAACAGGTATATCCTCTGCGGCAGTTACTATTTTCAAAGTTATAATGGAAAGTGAACTAGTCTAAGATGATACTCACAGGATATCGTTAATTCGTTTACAGGCTGTATCAAAAATGTTCACTTCCGTTCTAATACGACTTCATCAAAACATGTATTATAAATTCACACTCAACAAGAAGTGTTATTATCACATCATTTCCTGAACTCAAAAGCTTATTTATTGCTTGAGGAAAAGCCCATCAATTTATTTATGATTGTATATTGTTCGGAAAATGTGAGGACGGTGATGAACTTGAAAAAGTTATATATTTACTTCTATTCTGCTATATTGTCTCTGTATAATTGACACTAGTGTAATCAAAAATTGTTTTATTGAATTGTTAATGACAGATCTCACGGGGGGGAATGAAACAGCACCAAAGCTCCACTAAAAATGCATCTTTCTCAAATCCTAATAATTCAATAGATTCAGTCTCAAAGCACAAAATTCTCTCAAATTCTTGTTTGTTTCGCATTCCTTCAAAGTTGGTTCTCCATTGGGGATAACAGACATGGAGCTCAGTAGAGATTGAATATGTATTGTTATAGGTCCTTGACATGGTCTTTTTGTGATTTCAACCATGCAGAGACTGAAAATTAAATAAAATCAAATCAAGGAAATCTACAAGTTAGAAGGGCGAATGACCCAATTTGACCATAACCATAACCATAACAGTATTTTACCCAAGTTCAGCCGTTCTCCAGTAATTGTTTTTTTTTTTTTTTGTGAAAATTCCATAGTTTCAATTAGAAACTAAATATCACAATCAGTAGAAATAATTCCTTCGATACGACCATGCATCAAAGAGGTTTGGAGCTATTGATCACAATACAATCCGTTTCTCAACACTAAACATTATTTTCGAAAATCCATGTGACTTTTTTATAATTTTGAACGAAGATAAATTTGTTATTTCAAATGGTCTGCGGAATTTTTTTAAATTATTTTACATATCATATTATGGCTTTTTCAAATAATAGTTCTTTACAGCGAAGTGATCATGGTTTTAGAGCGTTTACATTCCACCCAGGCGGTCCGAGTTTGATCCCCGGATGCCTGTCACGGAGCTGAAGTGGTTCGGATTCCGATTCTATTTTCTGCTTTTTAGGGGTTTTCTCCGAAAACCTGGGATTTTCGTAAAAACAAATTTTATAAATTTTTATTTCAATTTACTTATTTCAATAGCTTTGACATTTGTTTAATTTGCAACAGAATTTCCTTTGAGAGTTGTGTTATACTTCATTGAAAATGTTCAATATTCACTATTCTCAATAATTTTCAAGCAGTAGTTCATTAAAAAGGCAATAATTTTTTTCTTCATCGAAAAAATACACAACTAAATATAGTGAGTGGTTGGAGGAGATCATAAACCTCATTCCTCAACTATCGCCATAGGAAAAATAAATGCAGGTAATATCCGGTTATCTGGCTTGTGGACCTCCTCAACCAATCCATTTTTTCGTAAAGCACATATTCAAAATCAGTCAGACACTGAATTTGAAATGTGCCGGAGCTCTACCCAAGAGTAACCACATTCGTTGTCTGTTTGGTAAGCCATTTGTTGACATAGCTTATCAGGAATTTTAACCTTCTATATACAGTTTAAAAATCAAGAAAGTGATTGTTATGAACCGTAAATACATCGGAAAACAAAATGGAATATAAAAATGGTCATCCCCACGAATTAAACTTGCCAGAACCCATAAACAAAACTTGATTCATCGATAGAAGTCTATTTCATTTAAAACTATTCCAGGTTCATCTGAATACAGTACGGTTGGAATTTTTATTTCATCCCTGGTCTTTTTCGATCTTACGTTGACTCGTATGAGGGTTTTCTATGATAGATTCTGTAATATTTGTATTTATGCAATTATAAATTGGTGTATTTGAGAGCTTGTAGTAAAAGTCAGGTTCAACTTCAACACTGTTTATTTTTTCAAGCCAACTCCCTAACAACGTGAGGTTACTCTTTTAATATACAGTAAGATTAAACAATTACATATAAATCTCATCACATCCCCCTTTCTTCAAATGAGTATGTACATTATCTCAAAGATCTAGCCTAATAGGAGGTTTCACCAAACGTCCAGATAAAGTAACTACTTTTTTTGATAAAATTGTATCCTCTGGTCCTATATTATCTGAACTAGTTTTGTCTGAAGGACTTACTTGATCAGAGTCACTTTTAAGTTGTAAATCCACTTCATTTGATGCGTCAAGAAATAGTTCTTCTTCAGTTTCACTAATTTCACTATTACTATCATTCTTTTCCAATTCAATAAATATTTTTTTATCTCTATTCTCCTCTCCTTCGAAATGAATGTCAGGGGTCAAAAATGAAGAACGATCTGAACAATCACTCTTTTGATCACTTTTATTTAATTTTATAAATTTTCTATTTCTCATCAAAATTGAACCGTTATTCATTTTTATTTTGTATGTTCTTTCCCTGACTTTTTCTATAATAATACCTGGTTTCCAAACTGAGTTAGGTTTGAGTTGAACATAAACTTTATTTCCTGATTTAAGAGGCTGTAATATTTTCACATCTGAATTAAAATATTTCTTGTTCATAGTTTGTCTGTTATCTAAAAATTTGCTATATTTTGTTATATTAATAGTTTTCGGACAAAATGAGCTAATCTTAGATGGTAAAGTAGATCTTAATTTACGAGACATCAAAATTTCTGCAGGAGAATATTGTTCATCAATTTTCATATTTCTGAATGAAAGCAATGCCATATGAATGTCTTTATTCTCCTCGAGAGTTTTCTTGAAAATATTTTTGGCAGTTTGGATAGCTCTTTCTGCCATTCCATTCGATTGAGCATACGTGGGCGAAGTTATTACATGGTCGAACTCCCAATTCACGGCAAATCTTCTGAATTCATCCGAACTAAACTGAGGCCTCCCGTCGGTTACAACTGTAACTGGGATACCATGTCTAGCAAATATGCTTTTGAGAATTTGAATGATACGGTGGCTAGTAGTATCGTTATATAATTTTTCAACTTCAATGTATTTTGAAAAGTAATCAATGATTAAGAGATACTTTTTTCCATGTAGTTCAAAGAGATCACAACCTACTTTGTTCCATGGTAATTTAGGAATTTTATGATTTATCAAAGGTTCTGCAGGTTGTGACTTTGAGTATTTCATACATAATTCACAATTTTGAATTTTTTGTTTTATATCGTTGATCATTGAAGGCCAGAAAATTGATTCTTGTGCTAATATCAAGGATTTGTTTATGCCCATGTGACTGTAATGAACCCTGTCCAACATTTCTGTTCTCAAAAGTTTTGGAATTACAAGTGCATTACCCTTGAAAATTAACCCATCACATTCAGTAAGTTCACTTTTATGTTTACAAAATATTTTTAATCGATCATCAAGTTTTTTATTATTTTTAGGCCATCCCTCAGAAATAACAATTTTCAATAACTGAAGTTCCGGATCTTCCTTTGTTTTTTCCAAAATTTCGCGTTTTTTATTATCAGTTACATTGATTTCTGAAATAATCATGCAAACTTGTGAATTTATGTCTTTGTCAAAATCTTCACTCATATTTTCATTCAAGTATGCTCTTGAAAGAGCATCGGCTATTAAAAGTTCTTTTCCAGGTTTGTACACTACTTCAAAATCATATTTTTGAATTTGCAGCAACATTCTCTGAAGACGCGCTGGACATTTATTCAGAGGTTTTTTGAAAATTGATATTAGAGGTAGGTGGTCGGTTTCTACGACAACTCTTTTACCAAACACAAACTGATGGAATTTTTCCAATCCCACAGTTATAGCCAGAAGCTCCTTCTCAATTTGTGCATAACGACACTGTGTTTCTGTCATAGCCATTGAGGCATATGCACAAGGTAGTTTATTTTGCAAAAGAACAGCACCAGTGCCGGACTTAGATGCATCCACGGATATTACAGTTTCGCGATTTACATCATAAAATTGAAGAACAGGTTTTTTTGTTAAAGTATTTTTTAAATGTTCGAATGCTTTTTCGTGTTCGTCATTCCACATAAATTCGACGTCCTTTTTTAGTAAATTACGTAGAGGTAAGGTAAAATCAGAAAAATTTTTGATAAATTTACATATGTACGTTAACATCCCCAATAACCTCTGTACATCTTGTTTAGACTGAGGTCGTGGAATCTCGGTTATGGCTTTAATTTTTGAATTATCCGGACTTATACCATCTCCCGAAATAATATGACCCATGTAAGTAATTTGCTTTTGTCCAAACTTGCATTTTTTTAGATTGAAACGAATATTATTTTCTTGGGCTAACTGCAAGACTTTTTTAAGTCTATCATCATGCTCTTCTTTATCTTTGCCCCAGATAAGAAGATCATCGATATAAGTATCTGCACCTTCGATGTCAAAAATTTCCTTGAACCGGGCCTGGAAAACTTCGGGGGCAGACTTAATTCCATACGGAAGCCTAAGAAATTTGTACCTCCCGAAAGGTGTTCCAAATACACACAGTTCAGAGCTTTCTTTGTCAAGCGGTATTTGGTAAAAACCTTGTGTGGCATCAAGAGTGCTGAATACTTTTGCATTTGCTAATTTACTAGTAATTTCATCTAGAGTAGGTATTTTATAATATTCCCGTTTGATAACCTGATTCAAATCACTAGGATCCAGACAAATTCGTAATTTATTATCCGGTTTTTTAACAATCACCAATGCGTTCACCCAATCAGAACTTCCATTTACTTTTTCAATTATTTGTAATTTTTCAAGTTCTTCTAAACTTTGTTTGAGGCTTTCCATTAAAGGTATTGCTACTTTTCTAATTGGTTGAACTACTGGTTTCGAATTTTCCTCCAGGTTGATATGATAGGTTTTTTTCATACAGCCAATACCACAAAACAAATCGTTGAATTTTTTAATTAGTTCAGAATACCCAATGACATTTGACTCTACAAAATCAATTTTCATGATCAGATTCAATTTCAAACTTGATTCGAGCCCCAAAAGAGCCTGTGTATTAGAATTTACCACATAAAAATCCAAATGATATTGTTTATTATTTTTCATGCATGGAATTGTACACTTTACCGACTGCGCCATGTAATATTTGTATTTATGCAATTATAAATTGGTGTATTTGAGAGCTTGTAGTAAAAGTCAGGTTCAACTTCAACACTGTTTATTTTTTCAAGCCAACTCCCTAACAACGTGAGGTTACTCTTTTAATATACAGTAAGATTAAACAATTACATATAAATCTCATCACAGATTCCATAGTAGGAAATCCATTCTCTTCATTTCCAAATATAGGTTTTGGTCTATATTAGCATTAGCATGTAGCAATCATTCGAATGCCAAGTTGTTTGGATGATCCCATTCCGGATATTTCTGAAAAAATACCCTCGGCGCCAAAAAGGCAATTCTCTTAACACCCCCAAAGTGTTTATAATGATAATTATCTCAACAAGTCAGAGAAATTCATTGAAATAAGAACTAATCTTTGAAAAAGCCAGTACCTGAAAATGTATTGATATTAGGTATAGGCAATCCCAAATAGAAAATTAAAGATAATTAATGTTATAATGGCTAATGGCCATAGCAGTCGATGCCAAATCACAAAAGAAAAAGAATTATATTCATCTTCAAACAATGACCAGATCTGCGTCTGAAAGAAAAATTTTAGGAAATATTTTGGTGCTAATTTCATGTTTTAGATGGTGGTTTCACACCATTCCCCATATTAATATTAGGATGTTGGCGATATTTTGCGCCATACATGTTTTAACCTAATGGAAATTTTTGTATTTTTCCATTCTCCAACGTTTCCCTTGCCATAATAGTGTCCATTTTCGATTCCAAGTTCAGCTATAGTATTTGCTAGTTATATACATTTTTCAATAATTGTAATTAGTCTTTTTTGTTGGTTCCAGTTTGACATCTGTTTTTTTTTCAACTGAAGGTGAGTATTACTATGATCGAAGACGTGTTTTTGATTCACTTATTTACCTGTGATACAAATCTTTTGACAAGTTTTTTTTTTGCCTAAGCTGCGTTGACAATTTCTCCTTCCCATTGAGGTTGAATATATATTGTGGAGACTACTTTGAGTTTACTCAGCTTCTTTACACTGAAATTCCACTTTGAGAATGAACTCTTCCTCAAATTAATTTTACGTACCTCAGAAATAATTAATATAGTGATCCATTTAAAATGACAGAGTTACCTTTGTTCGAAATTGTAAAAAAGTTACATTTATTTTTGACCATATTGTATAATGTTGAGAAACATATTGTATTGAAATCAATAGCCCAAAATCTCTTTAATGCATGGTCGAATTTTGAAGAAATAATTTTTGTGCATTTCGATTTTGTTTAGGCAGCATTTTCAAAAAAGATTCGAAATCGGTTAGAGTTGGGTACATAGTATCTTTTATGAATTCATAATATTTTTGGCGACTCTTTCAAATATATATCAAAATACAGGGAGTTCTATTAAAAAATGCAATACAGGGTGTTCCATTAAAAATAAAACACAATATATCATTCATATTTTGACCCACCCTGCGGAATCAAAAGTTATTTCTTCTTGTAGCTCTAATCGATATTGAAGCGGACAGATGGAGTGCCCCACCCTGTATGATCTTGTCATTATATATTTTTTGTGGTGTTGACACAGTCAGTTTTTTTATGTCAGACTGGTATTTAACAATTGAAATTAAACAAACAGTGACCATGATAACATATTTTGATAATGAAGTTGACAATAGTAATATCCCGACAAAATGCTGAATTTTCAAAAAATACTTTCACTTTGCTGTCACGAAAACTGTGTTGTTTACAAAATTCTGCATTTTGAAGGGATATTCGATCAGACAATTTCACGAATACATTATATTATTATGGACTAAACGCGTACTGAAAGAACGGTTCATCTTGTGTCATTAATGTCAGTTGAAGATGAACCGTCAAACTGACGTTTCTATATTTACAGTAATTGTGGTAACTATGGAAACGTATAAATAAGGAAGAGACGAAACACCGATTTGACAATACCACGAGCTGGATACAGTGTTTTCAAAAAGTTCTTTTCTCATTGGCTTGAATTCAAAAAATGATGACATCTGATTGGTTTATACAGTGTGTCCAAGATAAGAATGAACAGCATGGGGATATCGGAAACGGTAAGAGATACGGGGTCGATTAAATTAGAGAAAAGTTGCGCATTTATGTGCCCAACAATATGCCATTCAGAAAGTTTTAATATTTCGAGTAGTCACGGAGATATCCGAGAAAAACCGAAATTTGAGAATTTCGTTTTTATTTTCTCCTAGGTTTATTTTCAAAGATAATGTAAAATAAATAACACTTTGTCATGGCCAGTTTTTAAGGACTACCTGATAACCTGAGCAGAATTTTTCTGCGACGTTTCGTCTTTTAGTAAACATCATCAACTTTTTATTTTTATATGAGCCGAAACTAAAGTATACCCTGTGTACGACTCCATTTTTCATTAAACGTATCACTCAATATGATTTCAGAACCATTTCTCGCGCAAAATGAAATTTAGTGATTACTTAACCTGTTTTTCTTCAATTTTAGATAGTAGGCGCTGGAAAAAATGACACATAATGTTCTGTCGTCATAATAATACTGTAGTTTGGTAGAATTTTTGACATTCCTACTTTTACATCTCGTTACCTACCTAATTTGTGTTAAAAACGGAAAACGGCAGCTTTTCGAATACTGAAAAATTTGATATGTTGCCATGTTACATTTTGTGCTAAAGAAATTGTGTTGATGCTGAACGTGCGTACTCTAATATGTATCCAGAGAGGCGACAACCTGGTAAATCAATATTTAGACGGTTAGTTTTTAATTTAAAAGAATACGGATCATTTAAAAAACCTGTGGTTTCCCGACAAAAGCTATCTAATGAAGAAAGTCAGCGTGATGTGTTACAGGCCGTTGTCGAAAATCCTGAGATATCCACTCGCACCATTGAAGATAATACCGGAGTAGCCAAATCCACCGCTCACTTCATTTTAAGAAAAATAAATGTCATCCATATAAAGGACATGGCACTGGATACATGTATTCCTGGAGCTCGACAGATTTTTCTTACTTTTGGATATATCATTCAAGGGGTCAAAAGAAGCAACTTCCTTCATGAGACTTTTTTTCTGGCCCTACAGGGTGAGCTAAAAAAATGGTTTGAATGTCTAATGTCAATTGTGGAAAATACTGTTTGTAAGTTGATTTTTCTTGATTTTTGGGAATAATATGCTGTGAAAGATATCAATTGCCTTTGGATGGTGTGCAGACTTACTGGATGTGGCGGAATACGCGATTTTTCTGAAACCTGTTTATTAACTTCTCGCCCAAGTGTGGACTTTTCATCGAATTTCTCGAAGCCAAAATTTCTCCTGAAGTTGCTCGTGTTAGCGTTTTTGTTTTTTACATGTTTGCACCCATATGCAGTGTGTTTAAATTATTAAGGAACCACCCTCGTATCTTCTGAAGTAGAATCATGAAAATTTTAGAATCGATTGATACACAAGGAATGAACTCACTACACAAAAGGGGGCATTCTTGTGTGTGGAGTCGTATACAGGGTATAGTTTAGTTTCGGCCCATATAAAAATAAAAAGTTAATGATGTTTTCTAAAAGACGAAACGTCGCAGAAAAATTCTGCTTACGTTATCAGGTAGTCCTTAAAGAGTGGCCATAACAAAGTGCTATTTGTTTTACATTTCCTTTGAAAATAAAGCTAGGAGAAAATAAAAACGAAATTCTCAAATTTCGGTTTTTCTCGGATGTCTCCGTGACTACTCGGAAAATTAAAACTTATCTCTTACCGTTTCCGATATCCCCATGCTGTTCATTCTTATCTTGGACACACTGTATAATATGAGGGAAATTGTCAGGGTCTCTGAATAATCGATCTTCATTTAGCGCGGTACACATCTGTACGCAAAATGCCATTCTAGTTATGCGAGTAGAAAAACAAATTAAAACTGTGAGTCATGATATCGAGAGTATTGAAAGTATTCAGTTCCATGAAATACAATATCTACAGTTAGTAAATAACACTGCCATTTGTGAACCTACATCTTGTATAAATGTGTTAGGATTGCGATTTATCGAGTGAGTTTCTGCGTCATGATGCTAACTAACGATATAAGATCAAGTGAGGAACGTGGAACCTCTCAAGTCTGATAATTTGAATGAAATTATTAATAATGGTAATCGGTTTCAGTGATCTCATCATTAGCGTCACCGGTATGGCTTCTGATTGTATTTCATGATGATTTCTATTAGAAGTTACACATCATTAAGTTATTTTAAATAAAAATTCCATAGATTGGAAAAGCAGCGGAGAACGTGATCTGTAGTGGAAAAAATCAATTATAGAGTATGGGCTTTGTGTCTCAACAACTTCATTGATAGATAATCATATACGGGGTATCCGCGGAAGGTGGATCGAACCTACAAGTTTTTCAATATAACGAATTGAAATTATTATTATTAGTATTAGGCCAATGAACAGGGCTATCAACCTCAACTTAAATTACTCCCGATATTTTTTTTTCAAATTGTAGAACACAGTGTGCACATTCCTTCTGAGAAAAATTATCACCTCCAGGGGGGTGGAACCCCCGCAAAAAACGAGTTGAAATTAATTTTTGAGGTAATTTCGAAGTATCTCAAAAAATTTACTTTAAATCAAAAAAATAACTTGATATTCAGAAAGAGCACAAATTTTTACAAAAAAACTGTCCCAACCAAATTAATCTTGAAAAAAAATTGTTGAAGTTATATGCTTTCGCAATGGGGCAGGTGCTGCGCCGGCTCCCGCCAACGTGCATTTTTTCAACCAGTGCGTGAAGTAAAGTTCTATAACTCCTCACATAAATGTTCAATTCAGATAAATATTACGTCATTTTGAAGATCGCAGTTTTGTATTCTGATATTATTTATATTTATACGCGCAGTTCTCAGCTGCAATATTGCAATTGAAAATCTTATAATATTAAAGTTCCTGACTTCGTGAAATAATGCTTGTGATTACTGAAATAATGTCTTATCACTTGTAGCAAGTAAAATGAATAGTTGAAGAATACTTCATTGTCAAATTGCATAACGTTTAACCGGTCCAAATAATGTTGGTTTTAAATACGAGTGTTTTCAATTTTTCGCACATTTTAGGTTACAAAATCTTGAGGGAGTTTATAAATTCAAATGCTAATAACTCAGAGATAAAAGCACGTATCAACATTAATGAAAAGCCAGTTTGCAGAAAAAACCCTGCTCTTATTGAAAATATTCATACAAATTTGGTTACTTGTACAAATTTTAAATGCAATCCAGTCAATCTTTTAAGTACTTAAAATAGAGGTTACTCGGCATTTGATCGCATTATTGTTCTATGGAAAGAAAAATAAAATCAGTCCTTGATGGAATATGGGGATTCGAGACCGAGGAAGACAGTGCACGAAAGGAAACTGTCCCTAAGTGTACCTGCTTTAAACTCATTGAGATTCTAAAACCTGAAAAATATCAGCTTGGGACCTTGTCAATGCGGTAGCTAGCGCGCCGCTGTTAGTATACAGCGGCACGGTTCTGTCGGTGCGCAGTGGGCAGCAGTCAACGTTGCTCTATGTAAAGGTCAGATAATATAAAAGTTCCTGTGCAGAAAACACTGGATACTGGATAACATCGTTGATAGTCGGAAACGAGGAAACATCTCTTAGTGCTTTGTCACTGTTATTAATTGAAAATGTTTCAGCTCAGTTTCAAAATATCGCAATGTCAGATATGACTTATATTTCCAAAATTCCAAAGGTCCACCTAGGAATTCAGGAGAAAATGTCAGTTTGTTGTTAACACTTTATAGAATGGAACTTGCTTAAAATGCATAAATGCTTAGGATTTTATCCGTTCATTCAAAAATTTACTTGCAGAATATAAATGTTTGCCTAGTTGACCAAGTTTTTTCTACTCAATGGAAAGTGCCCAGTGTTAGTATTGTTTCAGAACTTGGCCATGATGTTAATCAAAATTTTCAAATTTTTAAAGGTCCAAGTAGGAATTTAGGGGAAACTACCAATTTGATATTGACATTTTTGTGAATCAAACTTGCTCAACTCAACCCGCTTTGATTTTTATGTGCTATATTACAAAATTAAGCCTAATGTTTATGCGATGCGGGGGATATGACCCGAATGCGGGGGCGGGAAAACCGTTTCTAATAATTTATACCTATTATTTTTACAAATTTTCGCCGTTTCATCACTCACGACTAACAATTTTACATTTTCATAGAAAATACCCCAAAAATACAATTTCGGGAAGGGGTTGATGCCCCGGTAGGGGGTTTAATTGTTGAAAATAATTCGCCTCCATTATTAATACCGATTTTCACTTATATTTATTGCTCAGAGCTGAAATGTCAAGAAAATACCTTCCAGAAAAAAGTTTTTACGATTTTGTGGGGGTTACACCCCCCAGGGGGTGATAACTTTATTGCTAATTATTCAACCCTCCGTGACGACCGAATTGCAAAAAAGAAATCGGCGGAGCAATTTAATTTGAACTTTTATGAGAAAAATTGCTGATTGGCCTATAATTCGCTGCCTCAGTGCAAAACTGTAACATTTTCAAATCAGCCATAGTGAGAAAAACGAGTTTAAAGTTTTTTTATAACTGGTGAATAATCTATCAATTGTGAACATCTATAGATATTTAGTTGAAATAGTTAGTTGATTATATTAGTTTTTCAGTTATTTTAAGGTAAATCCCAGAGCAAAACTGAACTATCTTGGGATATTATACTCTTGTTCTGACTATTCATCACTTGAATGTAGAGACATAGTAAACTATATTGAAAAATATGGACTACAAGATAATATTTCAGGATATTACAGTGTTGCATAAGATAGATTTAGTTCTGCTGAGAACCTAAAAATTTTGAGATGTTACTGTGTTGCACTGAGACAGCGAATGTTCTACGGGATAGCGCTAATTTTTCTTGTTCATTGATCATTATATTTATAACTACCAAAACCCTAAAGGGCATACGTTATATAATCATTACACATTTTGGCAGCGGTCAGGGATTGTGCAGTGATATCCGCAAAACCATTGACAGTAACTTTTCTTATATCTTCGAACAAACAATTTTCCTGATTCATGGAAAACTGCAAACATATGTCCTGGATTTAAAAAGGGAGAAATGCGTAATATTGAAAATTATAGGCCAATTTTAGTGTGTTATTCGAAATGGTTCCTAATGAATTTATTTCTGCATATGTCAACTCACAAATCATTGAAAATCTGTTTGGTTTCATGAACGGACGATCCACTGTCACTTATTTAGTAAGCAAATCTACTGTTCTAGCTAGTATTTTGGACAGCGATGGACAGGTATACGGAGAACGGGACATAGGATCATTCTGAAAATTTGGTTTCTCAAGTAGTTGCTCTTGGTCTATCGATCTAAAATATTTTCAGCAATGCCGCGTTGCCGCTTATACCAGAAAGTAGCAGCATCTTTGTTATTTCAAATGGGCCACCCTGTATATTACCGCATTTTTGAACTTGTCATTCCTTTCTGATTATTTCTGCCTCATTATTCTCCTATACCTATCTCTAACGGTTTTTGAGATATTGGTTATTTTCCATATTTTTTATCCAAAACATAACTCGAATTGAATGTTTATTTCTGCGGTATTTGAATTCTTAGGAAGTTGCAATTTTGTGTTTAGTTCATCAAGATCATGTACATTGATTCTGTATAGAGAAGTTTGTTCTGCGTTATACAGGGTCGTTCAAAATTCATGATCTTACTGCTAGATACGAAAATGGTTGAAAGTGCGTTTTTTTAAATGGAACATCCTGTATATTATGAAATATCCTGAAAGGTGACTAAATTCCCTTCGAATTGATATATCATATTCCTATACCTAAATAGCCAGAATTCCGAGATAATAGCAATTTTCACTTGTAATCTCCCAAGTGCTTGAATTATTGCCGGAAAGTTTTCGAGTACATGAATTTTCTTTGAAAATTTACTTTGATAAATTTACGGCAATTAATTCAAGCTCGAGGAGGATTCGGTAAGAAAATTTCACACCAAGAAATGAAAATCATCCAACTATTTATAACCACTGAAACATTGATATGTAAAATACTTGACAAAATTTTCATCAATAAATGTGTTTAAATTTGGAACAAAAAAAAAATAAAAAAGTTATGTTCTTATCGTGGATTGAACCATCGACCTAGCGACTCATAAATGAATAAATAAATAAAAGTTTATTCTATCAAAGTTATTATTTACAATTCATTATTCTACCCGAAACAGATACTCTTTCTTCATTACATCTTCGTCCGGCGGGGGGATAGGGTGAAAGGAAGGAGAGGACGGCAAGTGTGCTTCACGCCACCCTGCTGTTGCTTGCCAGCTCTGGTGACGTGCACGATGCCTTTTGACAGTGCCAAGGGTCCCCAATCCCCATATAGAGAGGGCGCTGGTGCACGGAAATGTCGACCTTTGGCAGAATTAATGGCGGTAACTGGAGTATTCGCGACTCCTGCAAAGCGTATGCGCGTGTTGTCGTCCCATCCATTGTAAAAAGTTGAGGGTTGGTAGTTTGTGAGGACCATAATTTGGATGTTGCCCCGGAAAAGGCTAGAAGCAAAAAACCGGGTTGAAGTAATTGACGTTTTAGATTCTAAACTTGGATTCCCTACGGCGCTGGTTCTACCCAGCGCTCCTGGAAGATATCCAGCGACTCATATAATACCCCACCATGTTTGCGGGGTAGGTTGTCAAGTACTCTTAGCCTGGTGAAACCGGCCGCAACACTACCGCTGAGCTACGGGACTTGTGATAAAAACTTGTGACAAATGGTGTATTGAATTTCTTCTGAAATATGATTTCAGAATTGACAATTTCTGCAATAATCGTGGAGAAAATATTTTCAGACACATTCCAAATATCTGGTAAATACATAATTATCTCCTTTCATATGAAAACTAGACCTCCAAGCAAAATATCAAATTGTCACTTGTCAAATGTTTGACAGAAAAATTTCCACTTATTATGGTTCAATCCACGATTAGAACAACTTTTTTATTTTTTCTTTGTTCCAAATTTAAACACATTTATTGAAGAAAATTTTGTTAAGTATTTTACATATCAATATTTAAGTGGTTATAAATAGTTCAGGTGAAACCATCGTTAGTTATTTCTTATGAATTGTTGGATGATTTTCATTTCTCGGTGTGAAATTTTCTTACCGAATCCCCCTCGTGCTTAAATTAATTGCCGTAAATTTATCTCGTACATGAATTTTCAAAGAAAATTCATGTACTCGAAAAATTTCCGGCGATAATTCAAGCACTTGGGAGATTACAAGTGAAAATTGCTATTATCTCGGAATTCTGGCTATTTAGGTATAGGAACATGATATATCAATTCGAAGGGAATTTAGTCATCTTTCAGGATATTTCATAATATACAGGATGTTCCATTTTAAAAAACGCACTTTCAACCCTTTTCGTATCTAGCAGTAAGATCATGAATTTTTAACGACCATGTATAGCGCAGAACAAACTTCTCTATACAGAATCAATGTACATGATCTTTATGAGCTAAACACAAAATTGCAACTTCCTAAGAATCCAAATACCGCATAAATAAACATTCAATTCGAGCTATGTTATGGATAAAAAATATGGAAAATAACCAATATCTCAAAAACCGTTAGAGATAGGTATAGGGGAGTATGAGGCAGAAATAATCAGAAAGGAATGATAAGTTCAAAAATGCGGTAATATACAGGGTGACCCATTTGAAATAACAAAGATGCTGCTACTTTCTGGTATAAGCGGCAACGCTGCATTGCTGAAAATACTTTAGATCGATAGACCAGGAGCAACTACTTGAGAAACCAAATTTTCAGAATGATACTATTTCCCGTTCTTTGTAAACGTCTAAGGTACCATCGACCGTGACCCACCCTGTATATACACATTTTTCGAAAGCAGTCGGTCGAGTTGACCATGAATTAGTACTAAGTAAACTCTCCTACTTTGTGTTTACTACAAATCTGATCGATTCCTTCATGTCATTTGACGAAGAGAACCCGGCATCTGGCATTCCACAGGGATCAATTCTGGGGCCTATTTTGTTTACTATTTTCAAAAATAACATCTGCCTGCACCTGTGCAGTCAATGTTTTAGTATATTCTGACGTTTGGGTAAACTATACTCGACAATACACTCCTTTCAGGATTGTACATTACTTCAAGAGGACCTTAAAAGTCTTAATATCCGGTCTAATTCTAAGCTATTACCTTTTAACATAAAGAATTGTAAATATATGTCTTTCTCGAGAAAAAAAATACATAATTGAGTCTACCTACCTCCCATATCAATAATAATTCACTATATAGATGTTATCAGTTCAAGGACATGGGTGTGATCTTTGATGCTAAGAAACCTGTGTTGAAGATGTAACTGAAATGATCGATAAAAACTATACAACACTGGATTTCATCATAAGAAATTCAAAATTAATGAAACAAAATGAGTATTTGAAGTTAATTTTCAATGCTTTCGTTAGGTCCAAGCTGGAGGTTGTCTGGGGTCCTTGATGTGATATCATATAACAAACTATACTGAAAATATTCAGCAAATATTTACCAAACACTCCAGGGTAGATACCCTTTCATAAAAATTCCTGAAAGGTACCTTGGTTCCAACGGTGATGTTAGAGAAAGTAAGTAAATGATTTTTTTTGAAAATCATTATTTGTTAATATTTTCCAAAATATCATGTACGGGAAAAAGTTCCTGCAATTGATTCAAGCAGTAAGAACATTTAATGCCAAAACTATTTGAAAATAGAATCAAATTGGTTACATACCTTATAGTAGGCTGTAGTTAATGTTGCTTAGGATTATTTTAAATTTCGTAGAAAAAGGTTAATGTGATTAAATAAAGTGGATAACATTATCCTCATGGTGTATTTGTAAACTCAACTAAACTAAGAATTGAATTAACAACTAAGAATTACAAATGATTAATAGAAGGAAACACCATCAAAGATTTATAAACTTTCATTCGTCAATTAAGTCTTATCACCTAAGAATTACAATTAAACTGTCGAACGCATGAGCAAATGATATTTATAGGATATTTAAAAAGATTTAAATACTTTCTGTTCTGTTATGTTGGTAAACACCTTCTTAACTACTAATTATTAATTCCTAATTCTAAATTCTTAATTCAATGGATTTTATAATTCCACTTTTATGTCACATAACCTTATTACTAGGGAAAACAGAAAAAACAAGCCTGTGTTGGTAAACTATACGCAGTTTTAGTTTATTTTCCTATGCTCTAGTAAAACAAGGTTTGAATGATAATCTTAAATTGATATTATTCTGTATACGTTCCATGATTTTATGCCACTTAAAACAAGGGTCTTGTATCAAAAGAATCAAAGAAAACAACAAAATAAATAATAATTTCAATAAGACATTCAAAGTTGACTGAGGAGTGACAAGTTTCATTTATAGTCTTGTTGAGTTTTGGGTATCGTACACTGAGAAAAATCGAGACACACTGGTATCTCCAATAAATTATGAAAAAAAAAATAGAAGACTCAGATTGTAAGTGGTAGAATACTGATAAAGAGTTTAAATATGTGATGGTTGAAGTTGGGATATATTATTCCTGTCATACAGTGTGTCTCACTTCTCATGGAAACACCCCCATATCTTCCGTAATAATTGAGGTTGAATGATGAAACTGAATGAATGGGGTTGGCCTACTTGATATACACTGCCCGACAATCGCGATGGAACAACACATTTTTACGGTAAAATATACTAGGGGCAAAATAGGCTAAAAATTCCTTCAGATTTGTGATCAGGACCACCAACTTAATACAGATACAATTTTTCTCTGAAAAAATTTCAGTCCTGAAAAATCCGAATTTGTCTCACTTCTCATGGAAACACCCCCGTATTTTCCGTAATTTTATACGTAGAACCCTGAAATTTGCAGGATCGATAGATACACTAGAAATGTGCACTGCACGCCAGCAGCGATGGAAAAATGGGTGGTTCCTTCGCTGCTGGCGTGCAGTGTATATTACGTAGATTGACCATTCCCGTGCAGTGAGTTCATTTCCAGTGAAGATACGGGGGTGTTTCCATGAGAAGTGAGACAAATTCGGATTTTTCAGGACTGAAATTTTTTCAGGGAAAATGTGTCTCTGTAGTAAGTTGGTGGTCCTGATCACGAATCTGTAGGAATTTTGAGCCTATTCTGCCCCCTAGTATATTTTACCGTAAAATTGGGTTGTTCCATCGCGAGTGGCGGGCAGTGTATATCACTTAGGCCAAACCCATTCAGGTGGTAGGTGCATTTTGAGCATTTCCATCAGACCTGAGAGTTTCATCATTTTACCTCTATTGTTACGGAAGATACGGGGGTGTTTCCATGAGAAGTGAGACACACTGTATGTAGTACCGGAAATGATTGTAAATATAACCACACATTTTTCTCCGTGTAAAAAGCAGAGAATGTTTAATAATGAAATTAATGAAATTAGTTGCAATACGTTCAATCTTTGTTTCTTTTGTATAGAATCTGAGCATATTCCAGTTCATCATAAAACTGTTTTTACCTAACGACTTTGGTGAAGGGTGATTTTCAACAAATTAGGTTGGTCATAGCAACACATCAAAATGCAAACATCTAATTGGCTAAAGTCAACAGGTATGAAATTTTCTGAAAATTATTCCATTCAACACCGATATTCATGTTTAAAATTCGAACTCGTGACCAGCGTCTCTTGATCCTGTAAAAAATGATCCTAGACAAGTCGATGATTAATTTCCATTTTGGCTGGCTTCTTATAATATACTCAACACATTAAATAAACTGATAATGACTAGAAGAAACGTACGAGTCTTACAAAAATCGTGACAATTAATTTGCAAGTTGATCTATGACAGTTATGTTGGAAACTAATAACGAGTATGTATGTGTGCGCCGGTATTTCCTGTTATCCGCGTTCTTCAGGAATATCATGCTGATTTACCAATAATTACGTGTTTACCAGCTATAACATTTGAATTACTCGGTAAATCACTATAGCCACAATACAAAACCGTACACATTTGATTAAAAATTAATAGAGATGAAAAACATGTTCCGCTGTACACTTTTTACGCGTATTGGTGTTTGCTTTTCTATTTAAACTTTCATGGACTATTATTAGTGAATCAATGACTTCTTGAAGCCATAAAAACTAATGATTTGTTTTTGTTACAGGTAATGTGTCTTTGGAAAACGCTATAGTTGTTGACGTGAGTAAGAATTTAATATTTGCTATATATAAAAGTTTATATCGAAATATAGTTTCTAATTATCGACCAACTTCTCTGTTTTCGTTGCCTGGTAGACTTCTAGAACACGTGATTAAAGACGATTTATATTTTCTATTGAAAAATGTGCTTTGTTCACAACATGGATTCTGTGAGGGCAGGTCATTCACTACGAATTCATTACCATATATGTCTGGTGGATGTCGTGTACACCGACTTCTCAAATGCCTTTGACAAAGTCCATCCTACAATGATCACCTGGTTAGAGAATGTCTGTGTCAACGGTAATTTAGTCAAATACACAAAATCTTACCTACGTTATAGAATACAGTTCGTGAAATTCAATGGTTGTATCTCCTCTTGAACTAGTATCACCTCTGGTGTTCCTCAGGGCTCCCATCTGGGGCCCCTGTTATTTTCGAAATGCATCAATAAAAATGGTAGCTATTTTCATCACTCAACTTCCGCTCTCTATGAAGACGACATGAAGTTTTATAAACCAATTTCATCTTTCGCCCACTATATCGAGTTGCAATCTGATATTGATGAAGTTTCTGATTTTTGTATTTTTAAATATGAGCAAATTTCAACACATCTCATTTTGTCGCTTGAAATCAAACATTGAATTTGAATACACTACCTAGGTATTGATCATAATCAGCTAGAGAATGTTCAACATGTTAAAGATCAGGGGTAATTATTGACTCTCATTTGAAATTTGATTTGCAAATCGAAACTGTAGTTGAGAATGAGAATAGATACTTAGGATTCCTCCTAAGAGTTTTCAAATCTTGCAGAAGCTGGGACACTGATAATTCTATATTACTTACTTTTGCGAAGCTATCTAGACTATCATTCTATATAGACCGTCAGATAGTGACAGATTTAGGTGCCCCATTTTCACATACAAGCCTTGAATAGAATTGAGAAGTACATCGATGTTGAGTAAAATGGAGGGAAATTTAAGAGTGGCTCCTGGGGAAAACATATGGAAAAATCAAAAAGAATTTCCATAAAATTTTCCAACGACAAAATCTACTTTTCCATTCGCGCTACTCAAGCCATTATGTTTTTCGGTCTAGTGACGATGTAGGTTTTCATAATTTCGATGGGCCTGCGTGGGAAAATCTGTTAAAATCTAGATTTTTCTTTACAAGATTACAGCCTTATTTTAACCCTTTAGCCACCTTCAAAACTCAAGCCTTTGATCTGCCGATGCCAGGTTCTACTAATTAATGATTAGATGTACACGGCTCGCGTTAAAATATGGAAAATCGAATTTTCCATGGAAAATCGAATTTTCTATATGTTTTCCCCAGGAGCCACTCGTAAATTTCCCTCCATTTTACTCAACATCGATGTACTTCTCAATTCTATTCAAGGCTTGTATGTGAAAAAGGGGCACATAAATCTGTCACTATCTGACGGTCTAATAGTAGTTCTACAAGAAGAACATCAATCGTATTGAAAGTATCCAAATTGAATTTGTCAATTATCTGAACTATCGTTTCGGTACGCAGTTACATTTCGGAACTCATAAGTACTGACTGTCTTTTTTAGTTTTCCATGTTTCTACTTATCATTCCAATGTCACTAGCTATTCTCCATATACCATCTTGCAAAAAAAATGTAATAATATTTTTCCACACATGGATATATTCTATTTCTCCCTGTATGATGTTAGAACATCTGCTTCAAGCTTCAAGAGTTTTAACTTGATATGTTAAATGGCCTCTGCTCTCCCACAATTTTCATTTTTTTACTTTCAGTTTTAAGTAAGTCACTTATAAAAGTAATCTGTTATATATCATGTGCTTCCCTGTTTTTCGTGATTTGTTATACATCCTGATTTTTATTGTAAAAAATGTTATTTCTGTCAACCGGTTACTCTCCGTACGCGCAACACTAAGAAGTCTTCCATAGACTTGTGCGAGCTAGGGAAGACTTAGCCCTTACATTTTAACGTGTGATGCCATGCACGAGACCGATGACCATGGTGGGAATTGAACTCACGACCCTACGCTTGAGAGGCGAACGCTCTACCAGCACGACCACCACGGCCCACTTACTTCACTTGTCTACCATATAACTTCTTGACTACTGAGTGTAATTGATCTGTTTTGTGGATCAGAATTACTTTCCAATGGTTTCTGTATTAAAGGGTGATATGTTTAAAAAATATTGATGAATTCCATGAAGAATTCCAAAATTCTGGTCGTCCTAATTTGGCAGGGATGATTTTTCAATTTATACTTAATTCTTTTTAATTTTTTTTGTTGACACTAAAAAGAAAATCCTGAATTTGCAGAACTGGTGTTAGTTCGGGTGTACATTTCTCAAGAAGGATGGGTATAAGTCCGTCAGATCCACTATTTTTGTTGATGTTGAAACCTAGCAATAAACGTCTGTTAGATTGTTATGATTGTCAACGGGAGTGATGTTCTGTGAAGATATGAGAAAGTACCTAAGGGTCTGATTATCACTCTTCAGACCGAATACTGGACTTGAATCCCATCATAAATTCTGTTCAAATAAATTCTAACCTCAAAAATATGCAAAATTGTTCTGAGGTACCGTTTTTCTGAATTGGTGTCAGTTCAGATACTGCACAATAATTGTTGATAATAATTCCATTAATTCCATAATAGACAGACCTTGAATAATAGAAATATTGACTCCACTTTCAATAAAACCAGATATTTTACGATTGCGATGGAGTACCAAGTTTTTATGACACAAGCGGTCCCAATATTTCTCTTAGGAAGTATACTTAACTATAAGTTTCACAACTGGTTTTTGCTACAAACTTTATGGTAGGTTCAGTTTCCTACAGCAATTTTCCTTACTTGAACACTTTTTCGTATAAATTATATGGAAACTGTACTTCTAGTTTCTGTGATGCAAATTATGGTGATTTCACTGAAGAAGCCAATATTGAAATCAGGTTGACATTTATTATGTCTTCATTTCACTTGATAGGCACACACTCTACATACCTAGCATAATTAATTTAACAGCAATTTATTTCTTACCTCAGTTCTCGGAACAAGAAAGTTATTAATATGCCAGCAGCTTTTTCGCTCTAATTTTAACGGTTCTGCTATGCATGATCGAGTAATTTCAGCGCAAATACCTCAGTATACCGTACATTTTTTAAGTTCAACTTTTTAGTCTGTCAATATACATGCAGTGATTGCAAAATTATTGCCATTAGTGACAGTGTGAAAATTGCTTTGGACTAACAAAAGCCCGATTGTTTAAAAGAAAAACTTGATTAATAAATTTCATAATTGATGTTTGTCATTCTCTTTTTGCTTAATTTTTGTTCAATTCACAAGGCTATTATAATTCCATTGAATGGATGAATATACGAGAAGGATAAGACGTGTCTGAAGACACATTCGCATCGTTTACTAATTTTAAAATAATTGACGTTAAACTCAAAGAAGAACTAGGTAAAACATTTTCAAATATTCTGAAAAATTACGCTTCAACTATCTTTAGTAAAAAAACGATTACAATGTTCCGCTTATCACTGTACCACAATATGTCACAAAAATTAGGACAATGGCACGAAAATCCATGGGCAGTTGTAGACCGAACTTCCATGAGGGTGGGGGAATGAAATTCCCTGAGAGGTAGTAGTCTATCACTGATGATATGGAATCGCTTTTGAATTGATTAAAATCTATAATTAGATACTGAAAATTACCAGAAACATTATTCCTAAAAGAAAAGCTATAGAGTCTATATCTTCTTTTTCTTGCGTATTTTTTTACGTAGGCCTCTCATTTGGGCCCTTTGTTCATTCACTTGTTCGGCTTTAATTGGCGGCTCTTTTGAAGGATCCTGCAGCTGTCGTTTATAGGGATCACTGGGAGGTTTTCCTACTAACTTGTGTTTTGGGGGTACCTTCGGTTCCTCAGGTTCCCCTTTCCCGGGGGCCCGCTTCTCCACCTATTTTTGCCACCTCAAAGTGGGAAATTTCAGTTGTCTCTTAAGACAAGTTAAGTTGGTTTGAAGGGTCTCGTGGAAGTGTGTGTTTGAGGATACATTTGTTTCAGTTTCTAGGTGCTCTCCTTCAAAATCTCTAAGGTACCTTTGGTTGGCGCCCTCGGGGCGGTTCGGTTGGGTCCCATGAATGGGTTCTAGAGGTCCCTGCTTCAATTTGCATGGTGACCCATTCCATTTCTATGTAGATACTAGACGAGCCATTGTTTACTGAGGTTCTTAGTTACCGAGTACCATCCTGAAAAAGGATGATGCAAAAACCGGGTCAAGATGTTGGGCTGTACTAGTTACACTCGGATCCGATTCTCTCTGGGTTCCTGGAAAACATTCAGCGCTTAAATGATGAGACCTCCATGCTTGCGGAGCTCATTATCTTTCTATCTAATGATGGCTGGTGAGATTTTTCGTCAGTGGGCTCTCGATGTTGAATATACGTATGTCGGAATTGAGTCGACGCACAGTGTTGCAAAATCTCGAAATCCTGGCCAAAAATCAAACAACAAATATACATTTTCCAAAGTTTTTATGGGTATGTTTTTGGGGTCGGTGAATACGAATTCATCATCACAACTGAAGAATTCACATTGGTGGATCCAATATGGCGGCTGCTAAATGAGAAATGTAGATTTTTTATATTCAAACTGGGTTTGTAAGTTTATTGGGATCTCACAGTATGAATTTGAGATAGAAGTGAACGAATTGAAAATACGAGGTTGAATATGGCGACTGTAAATGTGAATAAATTAGGTAACTTTAATAATAATAATAATACTAATGACCATAGCAGTTGGTGCCGAAAACACCAAAGAAAAAAAATATTCTCCCTTATTATCCACGCCAAGGGGTGAACACCTATGGCATGGCCTGTGCGGAGTAGGGACGCCTATTATTATTTGCCATAGCGCTCTGGGCGACTTTTGCTGGTGCAGTCATTATTTCAACATAAATATAATATACAGGGAGTTTCCTAAGTACGTGTAGAAAATTTATGAGCGTATTGCTGACATCAAAATAAGAAGAAAAGATCCTATAAACATATGTCCACAAGTTATTCGTTTCTGAAATACAGAGTGTCAAAGTTGAATTCTTATTTTTATTTTTTGTGAATAATTTCTAAATAATTTTGGTATTTGGGTAAAGTTTGATATCTGGGAATATTTATTATTAAGTTTCTGTAAGAAATATATTCTTGGTAGAGGTCACTGCAAGCAACTGTTTTCGAGTTATTGAGATTTGAAATAATCGATGCAAGTGATTTTGAATGACAATACTTTTTAATTCAAAATAAATTCAATTAGAAATTAGTTTTTTCACAATTAACACTAAATTTGATTTTGTCATTGAAATATCATCCCAGATACCAAACTTTAATCAAATATCACAAATATTTTGGCATTTATTCACAAAAAAACAAATATAATAATAATAATTAAACTTTGACACTCTGTATCTTAGAAACGAATAACCTGCGGACATGTGTTTATGGGAACTTTTTTTCTTATTTCGACGTCAGCAACATGCTCTTGTAGTTTCTACACGTACTTAAGAAACACCCTGTATAATATTAAGAGTAAACTTTCAAAAATATCTCTCTATTTGTGGGGCTTCTGATGAATATATATAAATTTCTACAACAATCGAGTTTTTTACAAAGTTACCGGAATTTCAGTCATTTGGATGTAACAATAATTAGGACGGGTGCAGTCTCATGTCTTTTGATTTAGGAGATAATATAATAATGAATTGGAAATGATATTGGTATCCTAAGGAATATCAGAAAATGAATGAAATTTTTTGGAAATCACTGAAAAACTTGCTATCTTTGGACTCGCCCTGTATATCGTTGGTACGTGCAGGGATTATTATATTCTATAGTGGATTTGTATTGGCCGCATGTGAACATCGATGTATAGTTTTTATGAGTCATGATTGAAAAAAAAAATCTTCACAAATGGTCATTTGAAATTTTGGAGAAATTACCTTCGGCACCCTGTATATTCTGAACTGTTGAATTAAGAGCACTAGTACAATACAGGCATTTGATGAACATCACGAGTTCTACAATATATGACAAATTCGAGCAAATTCACTGAAATCCAATTTCCCATTGATACGGTGCGAGGCACAGTGTTAAGGGATAATTTTAGGTGCAACGTGAATATTTTTCAATGTTTTCTAGAAAAAAGGGGCAAAAATGTGCACATTTTCTTTACGGCGTCTGACAAAGAATGTAAAAGACTACAAACTGCCGCAAATATTTTTGCTCCGAAATGATACCTAATGAACGAAACCTTCAATAATATATAGTTTATAACAAACTTTTAAACAGTAATCAAATTATTTTAATTTGAATTCCACAACTTATCATAATATCGTTCAATTTTGTTTTAATATATAGTGTAACGATGTACTTACCGTCGGAAACTCGTTCCATCTTGATTCAAATACTTTTTTCTATGTTATATATTGACGAAAAACACCAAATTATGTCACTATGAAGGTTGTACTCCGAAAAATTACCACTTTGGACTTACGCGAAGGGACGCATGGCTGAGTTTGATCTGTGCGCATGATGGAATTTTGTAGGTGGGGATATTCCATACACAAAATTCATTGTAAAAAATATAATGCAACACTTTTTCATTTTTGGCCAGGTTTTTAAATTTTTCAACACTGTGCGACGCCCAAGTCGCCCAAGTCATCCAATCGAATGTGCGATGATACGAAGTACTCTGTTCTGTATCCAAAGTAACCGCTTAAGTTGTGTCTTGTTTATGCTGAAGAACATTGGACAAGCGTAGAACATTGCTGGTCTCACAATTTGCCCGTAGACTAGCATCTGACTGTCGAGTCTCTAGCTATGAGGGGAAAGATTCTTGTGACAGCCTCTGATTCCCTCTGTATCGCTAGGCGGAAGTCAAATTGTTAGCCTGTTGACCAGTAGTAAAATATAACACATATAAAGGATGGATAATGACGTATTCAACTAGACCACTGTGGAAAGATATTCATTCCTACGGTTGCACTTCGGCCTCGAGCAAATACTAGACACGTTTAGAAGATGCCTCAGCTACTCCAATGGAAGTAGATCTAATCCCAAAAAAATAATTTTACTCAAGTCAAAGGTTTGCACTGGGCCCGTTCTTTCAAGGTATACAGAATTCATAAATTCAAGAAAAACACCATTTTCTGCTTTTCCTTGGTTTTCATTTACGTGGGAACCAGAAAGATACCGCTTTTATGGATCCACCGGTTCGAGAAATCCTCATTCAGACTCGTTTCGAAGAAAAACTCAACAGGTACTGTTGCAGGGCCTTTAGTTGATACCGTTCACTTCAGCTTGATTTACAAAGAGATATTTTGTTTTTTCCATTAAATAATAATAGCACACCTCTACATAAAAAAGAACATTGCGATTGAAAATTAGATACGGTGCTTGGGGAAACACTGAAACCCTTGAATTTTCATTGAGTGTTCTTTGTTCTAGAAACTGTTTCAAGTTGATGGATATACAGCGTGATCCACTATTACTTTTCAACCTCCAACAAATGACTGAGGTATTGTTAAAAAAAATTGTCAAACAGCTATTTGAACACATTTGTTTCAGTGATGAGGCTACTTTTTTTAAACGGTCACGTGCATGATCAAAATGTGAGGTACTGGTCCGATGAAAATCCTCGACTTTTTCGCGAAACACATAACCAGTTTCCACAAAAAATAAATGTGTGGCTGGAATACCGGGTAAGCACATTGTAGGTCCGTTATTCAATGAGGAAAATCTGACTGGGATATGCTGGAAATAGTGATAGATCCACTGATAGTGACAACTGTCGAAAATAATGTACCCGAATTTCACATGGAAATTATTCTACAACAAGATGGAGCTCCTCATTTTGCAGTTGCTGTGAGGAATTATTTGAATACTGTTTATGCAGGACGATGGATCGGGCGTCGAGGATCTGTGGAATGGCCTCCAAGATCACTAGATTTAACTCCTCTAGATTTCTTTCTATGGGGTTACCTAAAATCTAAAGTATACTAGACTCAGTGTCACTCTATTCAGGAGTTGCGGATTACGGGAGTGTATGGAACAATTACTCGAGAAACTTTGCAAAGCGTCAGGACTGAAACTAAACATTTTGAATATTCGTTGTAATAACAGAAAAGGTTAGTGTTAGTTTAGTTGTCTTCCTGTTTGTGGTGTTATTCTTTGCACGGTTGAATAGAGTCCAGTAACGAGTTAGATAGGGGGTAACACTTATGATGCGCACTGTATTTGTCATGATCACCATCAATTATAACCATTTTATAAAAATAATTCTCTTGAAATATAGTTGTCATAGTCACCGACAAATATCTGAACCCAGACCTGCTTCTGTTTCTTGTCGATTGATGAAGGAATTTTCAATTAGAAACAGTAATCGGGCCGAAGCTTTTCGTCATTATTTATACATGACTAATTGCAATGGAATCGAAGACGCGCATCCCGAGAAAAGGAGGAATGGCAAAAACGTGAGCTTGTTTGTCATCACTAGTTCGGAGTGTTTGAGATCCACTGGAATAGAATCAGATTCATATTCTCTGATTACTCTTGTTGAAAGTTATAACCATTTATAGAAAGATATTCTATACGAGGCAATAGGCAAAAAACTCATTTTTGCAATTCTGGGAATAGAGTACTCCCAAACAGTTACTAAAGTGGTTCATTTCATTCCTGGGGCTGAAGTGTATGTAGCACCATTCTGTAAATGTCTATAAACATTCTCTACTTCTCTATTTCTGTCAGATCTATGAGATCTTATTATAGCCAAACTTGATAGAAATAGAGTTTTCTAACGGTGGCAGATATAGAGCGATATGATCAAAAAGAGTATTTACTTCCTAGTATTTTGTAGAGTATAATATTTTACATGAAGTAAATTCTTCGATTGGAAGTATTGACTTAGGTTAGAAGTATAAACTAGTAGTAAATACTAGGACGTGTTTAACCTCAAATTTGTTAATTGTTAATAGTTCTTGAAAATTCCTAAATTTTCGTTACATTTGATAAAGCTGCTCCCCTCATCTCGATATGATTTCCTACGAACTCTCTAGTTATCCACATCAACATTGTTTGCATTGAAGCTAAAAGTACAGTGCTTAATAGTAGCAAGCTACCTAAAATAATTGACTTGCCAAAATAATTTTCTATATTGTTTCTGGTGGTAATTATGATCTTCGTGGAGCCTTCTCAGGTCATCAATGTTAATTAATGTGATACAACGACCTTTTTTGGTGAGTGTTATTATTGATGACCGATCTTGACAGGTCTTGACACAGAGTTTTTATTGAAATCTCAATCAATCTAGCTGAGTGATAAGTGTGGAATGTGTGGAAGCCACTCATCACTCAGCTAGATCGATTGAGATTTCATAAAAACTCTGTGTCAAGATCTGTCATCAATAGTAACACTCACCAAAAAAGGTCGTTGTATCACATTAATTAACATTGATGACCTGAGAGAGACCCCACGAAAATCATAATTACCTTTATAACAGGTACATTAGTTGCATGCTATATAAAGAGTATCCGCGATATCTTGTCGCATTCACAAATAATTTATTTTCTTTGCTACTAGGCAAGTCCAGAAGAAGAATTGTACTAATAAGAGTATATTTTCTACGATATGCGACCTGAATATGTAGTACATTCATACTGCAGGATTATTTTCATAGGAGTATTTGAATTTTTTGCACAACATAAAAAAATCGATTTTAAATCCTTAATACCTTCCATCCATCAATCACTGATGCAGGATCTGCAACAAACAAACTTCCGAGAACACTATCACATGTTTTTCATTACATGTAATTACCTTATTTTTTCATGGTCCCATGAACCCTCCTCGTTGTCTGTTGATGGATATGTTTCATGTGAACTGCTCTCGATCCAACGAATTGATTAATCAAGCACCCGACGATAATTGAAATTATAAAACAAAACCACAACTTCGTATTTAATCAAAATTTATACGAACTTGATACATATTTACATCGCAAGCTGAAGAACGTAGACCAGTTTCCGTTAATTTTTTACTTGGAGCTTAATTGCAATGATTTTATTTATAGATAATTTTAGTAATTTGAAATAAATTGCGAAATGTGTGAAAAAATATTATGTGCTCCGCCCCCCGATGTACTAGTTACGGGAGACCCAGAGGCAGGGCCGGACCCGACTATGCGACATACTGTCGTTGATGGATTTTTGGATGATTTTTGAAATAGAAAATTCTTCGAACATTACATACCATAAAATTATTAACGTTTGTAGAATTTTAATGAACTTCATTGTTGTTAACTTCTTCAATTCATCATGAAATATGAGTCATATAGAGAAGTGAAAGCAAAAAATATTATCAGAATCCTTTAGTATACGATAAATAAAATGTTCCATGACATTCCATCGCTACCTGATACGAAATATGGCCAATATAATCCGATTTTTATAGAAACTTGCGTTTATTACAGAAAGTGGACTATTTATACATGGTGAGACTAAAAACTGAAGATATGTCCTCAGTAATTCCTCAGTAATTCCTGTAATAACTGTAAAGATGTCGAAAAAGTGCTTTGTACCCGGTTGTCTGAACACCAGTGAAAATTCTAATATGTAAACAATTTTTT
Organism: Chrysolina oricalcia; assembly: GCA_944452925.2. Lineage (NCBI taxonomy): Eukaryota > Metazoa > Arthropoda > Insecta > Coleoptera > Chrysomelidae > Chrysolina > Chrysolina oricalcia. The sequence continues at coordinate 13,631,715 of OX101827.2, forward strand.
TATGCACCTAAAGATGAAGCGCGTCGTAAAATGTGTTTCGAAACAGTGAATAAACCCTGTGTAAAAAGCGGAAATGTCTGTTATTGTGAAGAACATTTCCAAGTGAGTACTTACGTTATTCAAAGCAGAGTTAAAAGAAAGATTTAAAATTTTGGTCATTGCAAAAAAGACCTTAAACTATCAATAAAATTAGGTACTAGTAAAGATTTAAAAAAAATATATTTGAAAAACCAAATTCAAAGAGATGAAAGTCACAATGAAATTGCTTTATCTGAATTGATTTCACCCGATGAATAATGAGCACGTTGTTACGATTTGCGGTATTGCCAATGCTCGTTTTTCATCAAAAGGAAGGTCCGGTCAGAAAATTTAAAAGCTATAAATACAATAAAAATCGGGAATATTTGGATTTTTTTCTTTGAGTTGATCAAGTGACAAAGTTTTAATTATTTCTCAATGGCTTATATCAAGCTAGAAGCTGCATTTTAAGGAGAACGGTATTTCCTGTTTCGGAACTTGGATTATGGTGGGGGGTGTTTCCGATGAACGTGACGTCAGCGGCATACTTTCAAATGTGATATTCTTTCAAAATGAAAAGAATATAGTGGAACTCTTTGTTATATGGACGTTTCAGACTAGAAACTATCCATTTAAACGAGTTTTGCAAATTATTTTTCGTAAATGTAAAGGTCCATTGTCAATCTCCAGGTAAGTCAGAATGAGACCGACAAACTCCTTTTTATTCTTTCGTCTTATTATTTGATCGAATCGATGTCGTAAATTCACTGATATGCTACCATATTTTCTTACATAATAATTGTTTTGAAAGATCAACTGACAAACAAACCCAGCCTCAAATTCATAATACTCCTCTTAGATGAGAGTTGAGGCCTGAAATAATATTTGCGAAAAACTGAAAATAAGGAAATAGGTACTTATAATTTGTTCAATTCTATGTTGGAGTATCGTTTTTGAAGCTATTTCTGATTGAATTATCTAGAAAAATATTATCCAGTCAACATGTTCTTGATGAAGAAAAGCTTGTATTGTGTATGAGTAGCTTATTATTTTTTTCAATACGCAAATGGAATCTCGGTATCATCGACTGTCGCACGCTTTGGAATATCCCTGGTGTGTCCTGTATGAATATGCTGCTAAAATTGTTGCCGTTAAATCTTTTACAGATTCTAAAGGTATTAAATAGACCAGGGATTTAAGGTATCCCACAAAAAAGCTGAGTGAAGGTAAATCTGGAGAACGTTCTGGCCAATGTATGGGACCACGTTTACCTATCCACCGATCATGGAATATTTGATACACAAATTGACGAATTATTCGTTGGAAATGGGCTAGTGCTCCGTCATATTGATACCATAGACGAACCAATAAAGTACTTCATGTTCAAAACACACTTGATAGTTCTGCCAATTCAAATGAGGGAGGAAGAACGATACGATTTTCAACAATTCCTCCCAAATGTTAACAGAGAACTATTGTTGGTAGCCTTTTCGAAACATTCGAAACAATCATACCTATACAAGGAAGTATGGTAACATACCAGTGAATCTATAACTTATTATATATTAACTTTTCACTTCGAAATAGGTTGAGGAATCTGTATTCGGAGTTTGTCAGTCTTATTCTGACTCATTGTGTATCATAGTAAATATGTCATTTGACAGGAACTTTTCACCTTTCTTGTACCTATCGGTAAAACCACAAATTTTTAACGTCACTATATAATAGAGAACGAACTTCCTCAGTCATAGCTAATACTCATGATATTGATAAACTACACTAGGTAAAGGGAACTATTATACAAAAAGTTATGGTAAAGAGAAGTATTACACAAATAATTGGAAATTAACAGCAGAACGCAAAATCAATGATATATCTACAGTGTGTTTAATTTAAAGTTTTTGCCACTTTTCAATATAAGCGTCTGCGCCACAGCGTTGAGAATATTTTAGATCAGTAGAACAGAATTTATTATCCAACCAGCCAAATTGTTATAATCCTATATCCCGTTCTCCGTAAATGTCTAACCTATCATCGGCTGTGAGTGACCCAGCATAAATATTTGGAGCTATGGTTTGAATCGAGGGGGAAGTAACTCTTTCATTAGGTGTACATCATAACATTTTCATTACTTCATTAATCATTTCATATTCAACTTAAAATCGAAATCTATGTTTCTGGGGATCCGTGATATGATTTTTTTCGGTTCCAAGTTGGCAAATTTATGCCATCTGACAATCGGTAAGTGATCGCCTCGGTGATCGCTGAGCAGACGCGGATTTTAATCAGTGATTTTCCGATGAATAGTATAACATCATTAATGGTAATTATTTTTCATTAGAGTTAATTACTGCATTATTTTCATTAGGTGTACAAAAAATGGCTAGTTACTTCCCCCTCGGTTTGAATATTGTTCAAAACATAGAAAGCCACCCAAAACCAGGACTTCGTCAATTAGACTTGACAAGGTTTGAATCAACATTGTACATTGGAGAAATTCTTAAACAGCGGTTGAAATATGGGTTAAATTTTCTACTCCCGGTGGTTTGTATTGGTAAAGGTAATGGGTGGGGGACGCAAACATCAGCGACTAGGCCCCAGTTGGCCCTTTTCCCCGGCATCTTCACCCATCCCATGGCGGAGACCTGCTCGAACCTAGAACCTAGAACTCCCAGCAAGAATTGAAGTTCTTTGCGGATTCAGTATCTTGGTCGTCCTTGCCCTGTCGGGCCCTGAAATAATCTGCTTTGACTGCCTGCAGCCGTCTATCCCTCTCCACTCTTTTCCTAATGTATCAACGGCCCACTCATTCAGTGCCGTTGTTACTTGTCTCCTTGTTATGCCAAGTGCGGGTTCGGGCCCGTAGTAGGGTTGCCAGGCTCCTGCATGGCTAGCTGGTCCTCCTGCTCGTGCCTTAAATCCCTGCATGGCCCGGGACCCACATCAGCGTTATTTCCTTTTCAGTCACTAGACTCTCCAGGACATCTCTGCATTCCTGAACCAGTTTTGATCTGGTTTTGGTTGCATTCAGAGCTCTGATGGTTGTCTGACTGTCCGAGCAGACATATACATGTTTCTCTGGGCCGGATCTCACCTCTTTTGGTTGCCTCCAGGATGGCATACACCTCTGTTTGGAAAAATTTTTGTCAGAGAACCTAGCGCATAGGCCCTTTTCTCTTCGTTTTCCAAGTAAACTCCTGCTCCGGCTTGTCCTTCCTCCAGTTTGGATCCGTCTGTAAAACAGACCAGGCTTTCTGGGAGAAAGGTCACCCTTTTCTCTTCCCACTTTCTCCCGTCTGGGATTTCTAGCTAGACCGTCCTTTTCCACCTAATTTTATCCTCTGGTTGGTAGTTAATTGAATTTTCTAAATTGATAAGTGCTTATATTTCCGAAACTGAGGGCCCAAGAAAATTGAATGGTGAACTGTTGTCATGCCCGGTCCTGTTCAGTCACGTTTTATTGTGATGTTATTTCATATAAGCCTGCTAACTACGATCCGGTTGCAATTAACCGACTTCATTAAACATGGTATAGGGTGAACAACACGACACACCAGATGGGTATTATGAACGGATTCTTGGCTGAAGAGTTAGGTTATTGATATATCCCAATTATCCAAATGAGAAAGTGTAGGCGACATTATAGCTGAGAGGTATAATTACAGCTATAGATTTTTTATGATATAAATGTTGGTAATTATTGTATCCTCTATTTCTCTCAGCCAATTGAGGTTAGGAAGTTATTACAATTTTGGTATGTGAAAACTGGGCTGGATTAGAAGTTTCAGTAGCGCAAGTTCACTTTGAATTAGGGTCATAATTTCAAGTTTTTGATGAGGAGTTTTTGTCGTGTTCAAAGTGTTTGCTACGAAGGCGTAGAATGGCTACGTTTTTTTTATTCTCGACTTTTATTTCGGGATCTCGAGATCTCGATTTAGACATTTGATATCTCAGGATACCGACCACGAAGATTTCTGACAAAAAATATATGAGAAAAATTAAATGGCAGCTTCAAAATGGCACATAAGTTTTTTGATTTATGGACCAATTGAATCCGTAAACAATTGGTATATACGGGTATTTGGGATCGGATTTTTTGGCAAAACTTAGGAATTCAAGATGCCTCCAAAATGACGGACGAGTTTTGTGATTATGCTCCGATTTCATTCAAAACTGGTACCGACTTAGATGTGTCTCAGCTTGGAATCCTATGATAATTTTGCCAATTGGAACTATAATGTTCCTTTTTGGCCTCACTCCATATATTCCTGCTCCTGTTTCTACATCTGGTTTTGAGACGTCTGTAAATCATAATATATTTCCAGGTGATAGTGATTACAACCTCGAGTTCCTTTCATGATTTTCGGTTTCAGACCCATGTTTTTCCGAAAGCTCAGCTGCAAATTATGTCAAATTATTTGTTTTCGTTAATTTCATTTTGCAGGTGCATGTTACAGGTTAGATAGATAGATAGATAGAACAAGGTATGTGGGCGGACGAAGCCATAAGCATGTAGGCCTCTCAATCGGGCCCGTTATGCACCCACTACTTCTGGGAGATGGTTCAGTTTTGAAGGTAGTCTATCTCGCGAGCGAAAGAGGCCAGCCTTCTGACCGATACCACCCTCACACACTCTGGGTTCAGTACGATGCTCCCGAGGTGTGCTTCCCGTATTGCTGCCACTGCCGGGCATTCCGTGAGGATGTGAGTGGCTGACTCATCATCCTCCAAGCACCACCTGCATTCGGTATCATCCGTGAAACCTAAAATGTTGAGGTGCCTGTTGAGGTGGCAGTGTCCCGTCAGGAGCCCTGTCACTAATCTGATTTCCTTTCTGCTCAGTGTGAGCAGAGTCTTGGTCCTCCTGGTAGAAGGGCCTCCGATGTGGAGTTTCGATTGCCTCATGCCTGGTGTATCTTTCCATGTATCCTGGAATTTTACTTCCAGAATTTGGTTGTGACGCACCATGATCTTGAGACTCCTATGATAGGTTCTGGTCCCATCGCTGGGCTTTTCGCACCTTGTCTGGCCAAATAATCAGCCCGTTCGTTTCCAGGCACTCCGGTATGACCAGGGGCCCAAAGTAGCTTTACTTTATTGGCGGAAGATAGCCTTTGCAGATCATCGATGCATTCAGACACCAGCAACGAAGTGACTCTATATGATGTAAGAGCCTTGATCGCCGCTTGGCTGTCGGTGCGTATTGTGATTTGCTGGCCGCGGTAGCCTCTGTTGAGATTTTCTCTTACACAGGCGAGTATGGCAAACATTTCTGCCTGAAATATAGTAGCAAAAGTTCCTAGAGCGTAACTAAGTTCTGCTTTCGGAGACTGCCCGTATACCCCGGCGCCGGCTGACTTACCCATTCTGGAGCCATCTGTGTACCAAATGATCCCCTTGGTGGGAAGCAGGCGGTGCCCGATCCGCTCCCAGTCTTCCCTTTTGAGAATTACTGTCAGCGGCCTTTTACTGAATCGTATGACAGGTAACGAACTGTCACCCGGCATTTCAAGAAGGGGGCAATCCCTTACCGTCTAATTCCATAATCGAGAATGTCCATACATTCCCTCGCTCCGCCATTGGTTAGAACTTCTTAGGCGAGCTGCTGCTTTGCGTGCCTCATGTTCGATTAGAAGGTATAAGGGGGGCAGTCCTACGAGCGTCTCCAGCGCCCTGGTAGGTGCCGTCCTCATTGCACTTGTTATCGCAAGGCAGGCAAGCCTTTGTACCCTATCTAATTGGGTTCTCGACTTGCCGGATGTTGCACTTTGCCACCACACGATGGCTCCGTACGTAATCATTGGGCGTATGAGAGTTGTGTAGATCCAATATAGAATCTTGGGGCCGAGCCCCCACGTACTGCCAAATGCCCTTCTACATGCCCAGAAAGCCGCTGTGGCAATATGCTCGTTCCAGTTTAGCTTGGAGTCAAGGATGACTCCAAGGTACTTGACTGAGCTTTTATATTGCAGGGACCTTCCAGTGAGTTGAACATCTGGGAGGTCCCCTGGTTTCAGTTTTCTGGTAAAGAGAACCAGTTCAGCCTTTTCAGGGTTTACACTGAGTCTCACCGAACGGCACCATTCATCCACCCCGCTGAGAGCCCTTTGTATCGTGCCCCTCACGAGGCCGGACCCCCGGTCATCGACCAGAATAATAATGTCGTCAGCATAGGCCTGAGTGTAGTAACCCATATCTTTTATTTTTACTAGGAGGCCATCCACCACGAGGCACCAAAGTAGAGGGGACAAGACTCCTCCCTGTGGACAGCCCCTCATGGGTATGGCCTCGCTGGAGCTACTTCTGAGAGTTGCTCTGGCTAGTCTTTGGGACAGCATGGCGTGAATCCATGCTATTACGGTTGGGTTCACGCCCCTTTCCCTTGTTGCTTGACATATGGATTCAAATGACGTGTTGTCAAATGCCCCTTCAACGTCAATAAATATACCTAAGATGGCGCCGCCACGATCTAACCTTCCCTCAACTCTATGAACAAGTCGATGGAGGACAGTCTCCGTGCCCTTGCCAGTCTGGTACGCGTGCTGGAGGTCGCTAAGCGGGTTTATCTTCAGCACCTCCTCTCTTATGTATCTGTCCACCAGTCTTTCAGTTGTCTTCAAGAGAAACGACGTGAGGCTGATGGCTCTGAACGCTTTTGCCTGAGTATAATCACTTTTACCAGGCTTGGGGATGAAGATAACTCTGGCTGTCCTCCATACCTTGGGAACGTATCCGTATGCGAGGCAACTGCGGAATATCTTCAAAAGATGGGGGATTAGGATTCCTTTGCCCTTTTGTAGTAGGGCTGGAAAAATACCATCTTCCCCCGGAGATTTGAAAGGTGAAAAAGACTCAATGGCCCAGTCCACTCTTTCATAAGTTACAATCCCAGCAGCCGTCTTGTAGTCGACCTTTGTTTTTGACGGTACAGTTGGCTCTGGCATGGGTGTCGCAGTGTCACTGCCCGGAAAATGGACTGAGAGCATGTGTTGGAGTGTTTCCCCGTCCGAGGCTAGTTCCTTATCTAAGAACAGCTCTAAGTATTTGACATGATCAGCAACTTGTTGTGGTACGCCAAAGAATTTGGGTAGTTTCAAGTCTTCCAGAATTGTTTTGCGCCTGAAGGGAATAGTAACGGTTTTTACGTTTACCTTTATTCAATATAACTGTCATGAAAAAAAATTGTATGGTACATTTTCGTTAAGAGATTTTTCGTACTCGCGTATTTCGTTGAAATCGGCTGAGTCCCCAAACAATCAAATAATCAATGCCATTGGCCTATTCTCGGGTTTGTACGTATGCAAATTTTATACACTGTTTTGCACTAAATACACATGGAAAATATATGTTTGTCTCTCTTACTCGTTTGTGACTTGAAGCCAAACGATTCGAGAATAGCCCCCCTGGTTGACAGAAATGATTGATGACACGCCAGATATCTGACGTTCAGTGTGTCCAACAATGAAAACAAAAATCATTACCAACCCGACAACAAAAAAGTTCCGTGGAATCATCTCAACTGAATCAACATTTTCTCCACTGCGTTTGTATTCATACACAAATCACACATTGCCCATAGTGAATTGAAAATTAACACCATTATCCGAAGGCCTCGTGATTCAAACGAAAAATTCCGAATGTGGGCGTTGAAGAGTAAAGACACATTGTAACTAATCTGAGACCGTTCATCTCTCCGGCTTAGAAAACATACCTAACCGTAGGTATGTTTAATGTCTGGTATACAGCAATTACAAGTATCCTATGCACCGAGTAATTAATAACGTTAACAAGATTGCACCTTATGAATGCGCTGGCTTCGTGCAGCATTGTGTTGCGTCGGCAAGGCAATGGCAAAGAACACACGCAGTCGCGCTCTGGACTTTCAAACGCAAACTTTCCATCAACGCTGTCCAAAGGACCAGACAGTCGGCTTATGGAGAAATGGGATTCGATGAAGTTTCATGAATTTTCAGCAAATGAAACTTTCTCTCATGAGGAACTGATATTTAGTGTCATTTGAACACATCACAGGAAAATTTCTTGATACATTGAAGAAAATAAGAAATGCATGCTTATAAAAAATGCCATTTTTCCAACTTCTGAAACTAGTCATGAAATTTCACCTAAGCTCATTTCCCCATAAGCCGGCTGCCTGGTCCTTTCGTGAAGATCGCAGTTCTTTTCGTGAGTCCACCACATAAGCGCTTTAAGGGTCTCCATCCACGAAATAAGGGGAGTCAGAAACGATTTTTTTCTCAGTGATGAAGGGTTGTATGGTTGTATAAAGTTAAAATGAATTTAAAAAATATTCTTCAATTATTAAATGAATGAAACGTATATTTTCCCCCATTTTTGGGCATTTTCTATCAGTTCCACCATTAAAACGATAGAATATTAATTTCAGTATTGAAGTCTATCATGTACTCAGTTGAACGACTTTTTCATTTTTCGCCTAGATGTTTCCTTTTTGTTGTGAATAATTTTAATAAAATGTGTTGTTTTCGCTAAATGAATTATCTTTGCTTTATTCCATTCGAGATGAGAAATATCCAGTTTTATCAAAGCCAACTAATAAAGGTTTGGTTTAGCCATCGACTAGTGAAAAGAGAGAGTATCGTATAGCCAGTTTGACATCTGGCACAGGGTTGGATTGGAAATGGGAAAATATTAAACTCATTCTGGTCGATCGATGCTTTGGAATATTATAATTTTTACAATTACTAGCTTTTTGCAACAACATGTGTTCATCACTAACATTTTTATGTTAAGATAAAAACAAGATGCGGCTTTAGAATGTTAGACGTGTTCAGCGATTTCTGATACGATTCCATCAAAATATAGGAGCTTTTGGGTTGGGATGTCATGATTTTTTTGATATTTCAGAATTCAACATGGCGGCTCCAAAATAGCAAACAAAATTTCCGATTCTTGGTCTGATTCTATTTGGAGTTGATTTAGGTATACAGATTTTTGTGGCCGGAGATCATGATGTTTTGTCAATATTTGGTAATTCGAAATGACTGCTCCAAAACGGTGGACGAATAATAATGGCCAGATTCAGTTCAAGATTAGGATGTAGGGGTTCTTTGGGTCGGAGATTTTCACTTTTTTGTAATAATAAAAAAATTCAAGATGGCGGAACCGAGATATATAATTTAATGTCAGATTCTAATCAAAATTTGTATCTAGGAGTTGAGATAGGAGATGAGTTATTCAAAACTAAATAATTCAAAACGACATATTTTACGAATGATCTGAAGGAAATATTTGATTTCAGTGCATTTGAATAAAATCTTGCCTTAACGATTTTCTATTTATATTCATCAGAAAATACACTCTTTACTTCGGCAGGGCTATTTAGCGAGAATCTCTGAATTAGTAGCATATATAACTTGCTCTTATGAAACCGATATAGGCAAATCCGTACTACACTGGTTCCCATAAAATGGTTTATTTGGGCGGCGTTTTTGATGTCCCTTTAAAGTGGAAAAGCTACAGCGGGCTTTTCTTGAATGTTTCAATGGGGCAGGGTGGCAAGGTAAATAAACGAAACATTGAGTTTTACCATGGACACCTAATACCAGATTGTTACGGCTTTGTTTGTTCCTTTGGCGGCATTTATATCGAAAATCGTGATCTTTAGAATTTATTCACTCCATTTTTATGAATATGAAAATTGTGTAAGCCGGTAGGAATTAGTGTTCTTCTTGAATTTCTGCAAGCTGTATGCCCGATAGACATTTTTTGCTAGGTCCATATTTGAATCGTTCACGTTTCTTCCCCTTTCTCTACTAAGAACTTTGAAAGAGAAAGCGGTGTGTAGGGAACTATTATTCTCAAAGCTGTGTACTGGGAATGTGGTAACTCCCAACAAAACAGCGTTGGTGCTAAAAATGGATCCCTGCGGAACATCATCATTTATAGGGAGAGTGACGGTTGAAACTTCATCAACCACCATGTGCATGAATCTTTCTGAAAAAAAGCTAGATAACAAGCAAGATATAGTATAATAAAAATTATAGAATTATTGCACACACTTTTCAGTTAGGGCAATAAAGTTCACTAATGAAATGATAAAATTTGACGTCTTTTGTTTCATCGACGTATTTCAAGTTCTGCATATCAATTTATTTAAACTTATTTCAAAACCTGCTTTAGAGGAAACACGGATTGACAATAATAAGAATAAAAGTTGGTTTAAATTTCTTTAACAATTCGAACGAGAATTTTTAACAATAATACTCACAAAATTATGATATAGGTACATGAGGATTGTTACAAAATATTTCTATACCGTGATTCAAATTTTATTAATGCTAAATTTCTGTTGAAAATCAATATATTTTTACGAAATACACTAATTGGAAAGTATAACAAATCTGGTGTCGTAGTAGATTTCCCTCAAAAATCACATTTTCTGATTTTTGACAACGAATTGAATTCGACATGCGACATACAATTTTCAATTTAAATTCAAATAGTGTGCACTACTTTAGAGCTATTTAAAGGGAAAAGAGTCAACACCCGACAGAGTTATACTTCTGTTTGTAGAGAAGTTTTTCAGACAAGAAATAACTTTTTCAAAATGTTCCTCTTATATTCAACGCCTAATTTATTAAAGGACCTCCCACCGTTTCAATGGAAAATTGACTTTCTGTAAATATGCTAAAATTTTTCATATTGTTGATCTAGTGATGCTCATCAAATCCCTCCATTTCGCCAAAGCCTTAGACTCAACGGTTTAGATTATACAGGGTGCTGAAGTTAACGTTTCCAACATTTCAAATGGACATTATGAAGACTTTTTTTCGAATCTGCAAACCAAATCAAGTATGCATCGATTATTCATAAGGTCGATACAAATCCACTATACAGTATAATTGTTCCTGCACATACCCACAATATACAGGGTGAGTCCAGAGTAAGCAAGTTTTTTAGTGGATTTTTTAAAATTAATTAATTTTGAAGGATACAAAAATCAAATCCAATTGATGATGGTAGCATCCCCTGAATCAGACTGACTTAATATATACAAGATGTATATCTCATGAAGCTGGACCTTTCCTGCCTTGCCGATGATTTCTTTTATTTTATTGATGCATTTCCATAAACACATTCATTCGACACAAATCTTCTGAAATATTTGGGAAAATTTACTGAGGAATATTTCAAATAATATGTAGAAATCAATTTTTACTTCAATTAGTGGAATAACTTGAGTGATAAAGGTGGATTATTGCAAAAAATAAACTAATAACATTGAATTACAATATATGTATAATAGTGTAGTGTATTATAGTTTTATTACAAATAGGTAAATACTGATTCATAATTGCGCATGACCGATGAGCGATTAATAAGGGCCAGCAGTTTATTTCCGGTTCATGCTAATGAATGTACATATTTGCAATTCTTTCTATAACTTCATTGTAATATATTTTGTACATAGTGTAAAAAGTGTTTTCTTTCCTAGTACACTATTCAGGAAAGTCAAAACATTACAAGTAGGTAACGAAATATACTCATATTTTATTACAACAGACGTTTCCCATCTATACAGAGTGTATCACATTGGCGTAATAAGAACCAATTTCATTGTTCAGAATTTCAGAGCTTCATGTTCAAATCGAAATGAAGGACTCCGTTGATATGGATACTCCTGACATAAAGCTCGATATCCAAAGCTGCATTATTGCCTTCATTCTCGAAGTAGCTGGTGGAAAAATAAATTCTGATAGGAGTTTTTGGTGCGCCGGTTAAGGATAGATATTCTTTTCTTCTGAAACAAAAACATACTTTAAGAAGAATTATGGGTATTATGGTAATACTAATTAGTGAAATACATACTCTCCTCCAATAATTATACAGGGTTTCCGGTACACCATGGATCGTACTGTAGCTGGTAATAATTAAGTTCATAACCTATCAGAAAATCACAACTTGACCTCAGTAAAAACTTTACGGTTTTCGAGATATTGGAACTTTTATAAAAAAAAAATTAATTCCTCTCTTAGATCATTCTTTTATGTTCCAAGCAACTGAGGGGCGTTTCATATCAATTCTTATTGTCGATTAATATAACTGAATAGAAGTTGTAACAATTGCGGAAGGCAGAATTTCGATACCAGTCCTTTAGGGTCTACGAAAAAAAAATTCTCAGATTTGGATCCTTCAAGATTTCTATTATGAATCTTTGAACTTCTTTTGTGACAAATTAATTTCCTACGAAAACCAGGATATTGGCCTTAAAAACTTGCTCGTTTTGTCCTGAGTCTAAAGAGGTATAGAAGTTGCCTTAATTCTTTCTTGAATAAAAAATATTGCTAATATACTACGAAAGGGGGATATTTTACGGTGGATTGCAATTTCGTTCGAAATGGGTATATTTTCTATTTTACCGAAGTACGAGCTGTATTCCGTTGCTCTTTTGTCTAGGTTGATCTGTCAGTTGACTGACAGAAAGGCAGAGACAACATCGTGTTTTCGTGAGCTGCAGTATTTACCACATGATTCATTATTCAACGTTATTGTGTAGTGGTATTCGTGGATAGGATTTGAAGACTTTACAAAATCTATTTGAATCAGTATTGAAATGCCGTACACTCCACGTGAGTAGGCCGAAATGCATTTCATTCATGGTGAATGCAGAGGCAACGCAAGGAGAGCTGCTGCACTATATCGTATATCCCAATAGAAATATCCATCCTGATTATCGTGTGTTCATACGAGTACATAACTCTTTTTCAGAAGGCAAGATTCCTGGTGCTCAAGGTGGATCAGGCAAACCACGTCGTGATGACCTTGAAGATGAGTTCCTTGAAGAAATTGAGAATGATCCGTCCATTAGCGTACGTATTATCGAGAGAAGAACGGGCATAAAAAATCAACCGTTCATGATATCTTGAAAAGACATCAACTGCATCCCTGCATCCCCAACGTACAGAGTGTGCAATGTTTGTTGCCAACAGATTTCCCAAAACGACTAACTTTTTGTCGCCGTATGTTGAGAGAACACCGAAGGGATACATATTTCTTCAATAAAATATTATGGACAGATGAATCGTCATGTCACGGTCGCGTCGGGGTGTTTTCAATATCCAAAACCTCCACAGTTAGCACTTTGAAAATTCCCATACAATGAGACCAGACAGGTTCAAACATCAATTTAAAATAAATCTTTGGACCGGTATTCTGAATGGCCACGTGATTGATCCGTTCGAGTTTCCACAGACACTGAACTCCGAAAATTATTTTGAACTTTTACAGATACAATTAACCCATCTACTGGAAGATGTGCCGCAGGAAGTCAGACAGACCATGTGGTTTCAACATGATGGGTGTCCTGCTCACTATGGCAGACAAGTAAGAGAATATTTAGATAGGACATATGCTCAAAGATGTATTGGGCGACTTGGGCCAATACTTTGGCCGCCACGGTCACCGGACTTGAATTTTTTCTTATTGGGGATGTTTGAAGAGAAGGTTTACCACAACCTAATTACTAGCGAAATAGAACTACGGAACCGAATACGACATGCAGCCCAAGAAATCAATAATAACCCAAGAGCTTTGCGTTTGTTGAAAAGATCCTTTTTAAGGAGATTTCACGCTTGTATCAGATCAGGAGGAAAACATTTCGAACATTTTTTGTAATCTCGTAATCGTGTACATGAGGAATAATAAAGTGTACATTGTTGTGTTGTTTTCATGAGAATAAATCCACTCTCATTTACATTTTTTTCATGAAAGTTCATTCAACTGTTATTTTATTCCAAGTGCCTGTGTGAGATTAATCAGCTCATCAGTCGTTATGACAAATGAGTAATGAACTGTAGCTCACACATCGATAAAATGAAAAAAAAACTATGTAAAATACCCCCTTACGTACTCTTTTAGCAATATCTTTTATTCAAAGTAGAATTATGTCAACTTCTATACCTTTTCAGACAAAACGAGCAAGTTCTTAAGACCATTGTCCAGGTTTTCGTAGGAAATTAATTTGTCACAAAAGAAGATCAAAGTTTCATAATAAAAATCTTGAAGGATCCAAATCTGAGAATAATTTTTTTTTACCCTAATGGACTGGTCTCCAAATTCTGCCTTCTGCGATTGTTACAACTATAATCAGTAATATCAATCGACAATAAGAATTGATATAAAACGCTCCTCAATTGCTTGGAACTTGAAAGAATGATCTAAGACAGTAATTCAATTTTTTTTTTTTACTAAAGTTCCAATATCTCGAAAACCTTGAGGTTTTCACTGTGGTCAAGTTGTGGTTTTCTGATAGGTTATGAACTTGTCAATCACCAGCTACAGTTTGATCCATGGTTTACCAGTTACCCTGTATATGTACATATATTCATAAATGTAATTATAATCAAGTTAGTGGCAAGAATCTTGAAGGTGGGAGCTGACGATTAGATAGTGGAAGTGATTTCACTAAAAATCTCGACACGTCTTTGTATTGCATATTCATCAATATCCGCTAATTGTCGAAAGCAACTCTGAATCCACGCAATTTTCTTTTTATGGGGCAGGTCCCAAGTTAATGCCCTTCGAGTTTTTATCTTTCTGGTTTTTAATGATCGTCGAAGAAGTATCTCCCCATCTTAAAACTTTTACGAGCCAATTCATAAACCTATAACAACCTCATGTTGAAAAGGGTTAAAGAAACAATTCAAAGAAGCACCCAGCATCCCATGCTAGTGTTTAAAATACATGACCAGTATGTTATTATCTTGTAATTTTCTGCTCGTCGACGTTGCATACGTTTTATTACGAAAATGCTCCAAAAGATTGGAGTGGACGTGTTACGTATTATATTTTTAATTTAGTAATAAAATAAGAACGCATGCAATTAATTTTAAAAGGCTTTTCGCGATATTATTACAGATAAGTGGCGAGTTCAGGTAGATTATTTGTAACACGTTTCGTTTTTGAATTTCTGGTATGCACCACGGGAAGTTTTTGAAAGTTCTGCATTGACAGACTGGAAAACTGTACAAAATAATTCTGAATCTGGAAATTATATTTCATGAAATATGAAGGAAACTGTTATTATTAAATATGAT
Organism: Chrysolina oricalcia; assembly: GCA_944452925.2. Lineage (NCBI taxonomy): Eukaryota > Metazoa > Arthropoda > Insecta > Coleoptera > Chrysomelidae > Chrysolina > Chrysolina oricalcia. Next base: position 13,646,807 of record OX101827.2, read on the forward strand.
AGTTTTAGTAGATTAGGACTTTTAATATTTGTTTTTCAAAACAGCAGGTTTCATTCGTGTAGCGTAGGAGTCTAAAATCGATTTTTTCCACTGCCGCTAACCAAAGTAGCCTTTGACGCTTTCAAATCTCAACGCGAAGTTGATGTTTTCCGTGAAATGTCATTTTGTGACAGCTTTTACGCTCTAGAGCGAGAATATTGAAAAAAAAGCTCGATCTCCCTAGCTTTTGTTGAAAACGAACCTATTCTTGTATGATGCAAATTAAAGACAATTAATTCAAAGCTTTCTAAGGAACTGCGGTGGTGTCAAGGTTAGAGACTCTTCCTACCAATCTGGCTTCGATCTCGGCGTGAGTTCGATCTCGGAGTTCGGTATTTTTTTTTTGACAAGTTATTTTTCTTTTTTTCTTTTGTTAGAGATGTAAATTATGGGATATTTCGATAGCTTATACATTTGGGATTTCTGCTAAGTGTACATTTTCTCAAAGATAATATGTACCTATGTTAATTGAAGTGTCGATCGTTTTTATATCTGAGAGCTGCGTCTGTGCCGCTCTCCAAAGATTACTCTCTTTGTCGAGCGGCAATCAATCACTTTGCGCTCTAAATACACAAATAGCTATATTTACTGGGTATTCAATCGAGAAATATACATGTATATTTCTTCACATCATACAACCCTAAAAATTCCTTCCATGCCAATAATAATTTGGTTCCAACTTGATTAATAACGAAAATAAGATTTCCATAATGAATAAATCTATTTACAAAATTTCGTGTTTGTTCGTACCAGGATTGTAATGCTACGTATATTGGTCAAACTGGTTGTTAATTCTCTCAAAGAATTTATGAACATAAGAGAGTTATTGATACATACCGTCACTCAGAGATTCTTGATGAAATTGATTCTTCTAGTTAATTGATTATTTGATATTGTTTGAGATCTTAATATTTTACACATTTGCAATAAATGTCCTAAACTGAATATTTTGGAGATTTTCGAGATAAATAGAATTATCAGAGACCGTAATATAGAATTTTTGAATTAACAAAATAAATTTGATTGTATTTCCTTTTTCAATGCTTTGCGTTTCCTAGGATAATCAAGATTACAGTTTTCTCTGACTTGCAGTTCTCTTTCCAATGAGTTTCTTTCGTCTCTTGTTGGAGTGGTCAACCCTTTGTAGTTGGATACCTACCTACATTATTGATACTGATTTATGATTTTTTTAGGTTTACGCTTTTCTCCGATAGATGACACCTTAATATAAAAAAATATTCATTTTCGATTCACCTCTATTTCACAATCAACCTCAGTTCTCCTACGACAGCCATTGTAAGTGTTACAGTTTACATCAAACAAATTGGTAAAATCATTGAAGTTTATCGATTTTGTTAGTTTATATAAAGGAATGGTCACGTACTACTCTCCATTAATGTAGGGTGCAGGTTCCCCTGCGCCATGATTTTTAACCATTTTCATATTTTTAAATTCAATTCACTACGTTTCCATGCAATATAAGTGTCCATTTTGATAATTCCACTTTTTCAAAGTTGTAAGTAGTCTTTACTTATTTCAGTTTGACCTGGACTTTCAACTGAAGATGAACATTTTCATGCTCGAAAACATATTTTATAATTTTAATTTTTATTTAATATTAATTTTGATCATGTTCTGCCCTTTTCTTATTTCTGTTTTCTAATGTATCGATGGATGGTTATATTTCACAGGATTCTGATATAAAAACATACCTATTTGTCTAGAATAAATACTCTTGAATCACATTTCATTGAATATTACTCGTTATATACCTTCTATTTTTTTTCTCTATTTTTGTTATAGCTAAAATATTATTGTGTTTTTAATTTTTTTTCTGGCAATATTATTAGTGTTAAGTATTTTAAGCAAGATGTTATGTGAAATTCTTATGTTAACTGTATACCCCGGGTTAAGTGTAAGAATAGTTGTTAAACTAAACTTCGCCCAATAAAAGACGATTTATTATTATTATTATATTTTTGATAAAATTATGTTGACGCAACTTTTTTGGCAAGTTACTGCCAAATCCTCTTTGCCCCCTTATTACTCTAGGGGTCAAATATATTGTCGAGATGACTTTGCGTTTTACTTAGTTTCTCAACATTGAAACTCCACTTTGGTGGGTTATATGAAACAATTCAACCAAAAGTTTAACGAAAATGAGTTCAGTAGCTAAGGAACTAGAAATTGCATTGGCTAATCCCTAAACTGGTAACTCAAGGTATGAGTTAAATAGTTTTTACCATAACCAAGGACATACTTGCCCTCTGCATTTTATTGATAGAGGGATTTCTGTCCAGACCAAGTCAACTTTCCACATGTCAGACCGTCTTTCGTTGCTGGTTGAAGACTTCTCTTACTCCGTGGACAATTCTGTGCACTTGGGAGGACGTTAAATTCCCTAAAGCCGAACAAACTTCAGCTCCTCAAGCTCCAGGAATTGCATCAGAAGGTATATCTACAAGTCTTAGCGAACTGAGTAGTGAAGTAGGTAGGTACCTGTCCAACCGATCAAGAGGCTCGTCTGCTCCAGGATTGTGCTGAGTTTTCCAAAAGAAAATTATTAAGTCGCCCCGACCAATAGTAATAATAGCCACCTTCTACCCGCACAGGCTATGGCTTGGGGTACAATCTATTAGCGTTTGTGACTGCTGGATATACATTGTCAATCGAAAAGTGGATACTGGACACCTGTGATCTCAATGAGAAGAAAAAGCTTTTTTTTCTTTACCACATAAGTGTTTTCACTTCTGAACTAACTAGTCTAGGTTAGACTAAGACTAGTTTAGTACTCCTACTGATGAAGATAACTTGGGTATCGAAATGCGTATCTAGAAGTGACAATACTTGTGAGGCAAAGGAGAAGTATACTGTTTAGTGGCATCGACATGTATATCAGATGATCCAGAAATTTCCTTGGTAGGTTCCTGAGGTGAACTGCTTCATTGTTCGGCAGTCGTTTGACAGTTTCACGGAGAGTGTCCTACTATCAGTTGCCGTAGCCTTAAGTCTTAATCTGCTTTGTTTCGACTGATAGTTCTTCAGTCGTCCTGAGAACACCCTGCGTCCCCACACACTGCGTTATCCGGGGCGGTGACCGCCCTTGTGAGACCGATTATCATGACTGGGATATTCTCGAATCTCTTCTTCATTATTTTGCTCAGACGTCACATTGAGGCTAAATGGTTTTCTATTTAAGATGTCATCTGTATGGTTCCTGATCAGATCCTTGATATCCTTGTCCGAAAAAAGCATCTGGTTTTTGAAAGTAAGGTCGATTGTCACTTTTGTCTTAAGGAATGATTTTAGGCTGATCATTTCTACGATGTGGTCCGATGCGATGTCTTTTTGTTCCTAAATCACCATTTCCTTTGTAGTCAGTTCTCGTACACGCTGTATATTTGTGACTAGTCTTTACATTGTCTTTCGCGATATGTGAGTCAATTTTATAATATCATTTCCATTCTACTGAACCTGAACACTATCTTCGTACCTTTGTAATTCTGTGGCAGTCTGATTGTGATCACAGGTAGGCGTTTGTGTTATATGTAGTCGTGCCATGTCTGTGATGTTGATATTGACACTGGACTGGCTGGAGCAGTTCCACTCCGGCATTCTGGCAGCAGGACTTTGTTACTAGCATTACACAAATAGTCAAAATCTGTATTAGTAAACCTCCTGTTTTGATGGTTATAAATCGCGTACATACAATTTTCAGGTACGCTGACCAGCTAGGAACTGTAATGAGCGCCAGATATGATACAAATTCAATTTTTCTACAACAGTGCATAAACTAAGCTTTTACGCACTGCTGACAGTGCGTAAAGTAATATTTTTTTGCACAAGTGCGCAAAAAATCAGTGCGTGAAAGCATCAACTGTGTCTGAAGTAATTTTTTACACACTGTTCATACATTTATGCATTTTTGAAAAATACAGTACTTTGCGTCAAATATAACTCGGAAGTCTTTATTTGATAATACAACGACAATTCATATCATTAAACATTCAAATTAATGATATAATTGCTACAATTTGGCAATATAATAACTGTCGAAGAAAAAACTTTGTATGAAACACTTTCGTAAAGAGCTTTTTTGTACTCGCGTCTTTGTTGAACTCGGCTGCGCCTCATTCAACAAACTTCACGCTCATACAAAAAAGTCCTACTTTACGAACTTGTATCATAAATAGCTATTTTACCCCGGTAGATAGAAAACCCCACATAAGTTAAATCAGTAATTATTGTGTCCAATTTTTCTTTCCTTGTTACCTATCTATGAAATATCAGCTTTAAACATTGATTTCCATTTAGGGTTCCAATTAAAATATCACTTTTTCCAAAACCAGAGTTATTTGACTTTTTAGCAACTTCATATTCAGTCCAAAGACTTTTCGAACAATCCTTTTAATATGAGATTCTGAAAAAGCTAGTTAAACGGCCTCTACACCCATCAGAACTGGTGTGGCCATGTGATTCCGAACTTGATAAAAACCAATTCTTTCAATTGACAATTCATCATCATCATTGAAGAATTTTCAATTATAGAAATTCTCATACCAAAAAACTTGTTGACAGACATCAGTCATTTGAAGCAACGTAATTATGCTTGATAATTTTTGTGGATATATGGACACTTTTTTCAATAATTATGAAATCTACATCAACTTGAAATATACAGAGGACGACAATATAAACTAAGTTCAAAATTAATAAAAAATTCGTCTATAATAAAGAAGATTTCAGAATCACATCACGACGAGATTTTGTAATGGATGGTTCTCACCATTGATGAATATGGACTTAAAGGTGGAGTTCCAGGTTTTTTTAACTTATATAGGGTATTGAAGGGCGATGTTTGTAGTATTTCGAAATGTTATATCTATTGCCATGTTTCGAATATTGAAGCATATTTCAGCTTAATGAATCCTTATGCGTATGATTCATTCATTTCAAATGACCATTTCAAGAGTACTTGATATTTATTTATCTAGAAACACCATGGTATTTGAAGGTACCAGTTTTGTATAAGCAAAGTGCATAAAGTTTTTACAATTGAACATTTGAAATAATGTCACTTTCTAAGAATAGTATATTGTGTATCTAGTAGTAAAAGCAATAAATTCCCGGACGATAATGTAAATTGTTGGCCGAGGCTTTAAGCTGAGGCCAACAAGCATTGAAGTCTGGGAATGTGCTTTTACTACGAGGTACACATACTATTTTTTCTGAAATCGCAATCAGCATTATTAAAAACTAAGGAATTCTACATATTGTTTGCGTGAATTCAATAACTGTCTAAAATGTAAACAAGCCGGCAAAAATTTTCCCGTATCGTTTTCGATACGGGAAAGTACTTTTTCGGCAACCATATGGGAAGTGTTCACTTCCCGGACACTTTTTCTTTGGGAAAGTAGCACTTCCCGGCATAGTCTGGGAAGTACGTACTTCCCGGACTAGACCGGGGAGTGCTTGAATTTTAATACAAATATTAATATAAATAAGAATTATTATGTTTCTGTTGGTACCTATCCTCTGTTCGAATTTCAATATATAATACAAATAAGAACTGAAATGTTCGAAATATTCAAATTTGGAATCGTTTCATCCGGTTAACAGATGGGTGAAAGTCGACCTCTCTTCGTCTCTTAGACTAAATGCGTCTCATTGATTTGTTATTCTACATGATTGCCGAAAAAATAGTGTACGCAACACGTCCGAAAACAGTTTTTTGGACTCGTCCTAACGCTCGTTCTAGAATTTGGTCTACTCGTCCAAATAAACAGTATTTTCCGGACTTGTTACGTAAATTACTATTCCCGTACCGTTTAGGTCCGAAAACGGTCCGGGAAAGTTCGTTGCTTGGCAACGGACTAAAATACTAGATTAGCGTATTTTGAGGCCTGAAGTTGCTCCGAGAAAGTGGGCATTCTTGAACGATTTCAGGAAAAGTTTGTTTTATTTGTTCTCAATTCGTATCAAATTTCCATTCTTGAATTTGAAATATTGTAAAACTATATTCAAATCAAATAAACTCGATTTTACATAGAACTGCAACCTTGTGACTCTTCCAGAAATAAAGCTTCATTCATGGAACAAACCGTAACTGAAGATTTATTGATATCTTTGATGATGAGATCGGAATGTGATGCTGATAGACGCATTAAGAGGCAACTAATCGCGATAATTTATCATTTCCTCAACTCCGAAGAAGGTTCGAAAATTCGTAAGTACAAGTAATTGTTTCATTTGGTGGATGGATTTCTTCCATAAATGGACGATGGATTAAACTTTTGTTGATATTCGTTTATAAGGTTATATCGATAATCATGGGAGTTAGTTCAGAAATTGAATTTCCTTTTTAACGGGTGAAGTTATCACAGGATATTGAATACTGTCGTGAACAAATTGTTAAAATTATTACATTTCACGACTTTTTTATATATTTTCTTAGGAAGAGGAGGAAAGATCAGTTACATAGGGGTGGTGACTTTTTACAAGTTTTTATTCAACGTGTTTTGTTCGTATGTTTGACTGTCTGTCCAGCAGCGGGACTTTGTGTCATATTGAATTCCACTTATCGACTGAATTCCATATGACTGGTACTCTGTGTACACAAATTGCCGCCTTGACTATATTGGTAGCCAGAAAGCAAGACGTCGAGACATGTCGTTTTCTGTGTTTAACCCTACTTCTTTCTTTCGATTCAATTTTGTAAATGTTGTCAAATAAATTTGTTTCAATTTCGAAAGCAAACAGTAAAAAATATTAAATAATGAAGGTATGGAGTGTCACTGTCAAATAATACTCGATATGAGTGAAAAAAACCCGAATATAACAAGTAATTTCAATGGAATAGAGGGCAAAGCACAAGGTTACGCTCTGTGGCTACAAGTTAACAACTTAGGTTTTGAAGAAAAATCTATCGAAGAATGGAGAAAGATAAGTATTCAGAAAAGTACAGTAATCGATTAGCCCTAGTGTTTATTTATAATTACTGCTTAATTTAAATTCAGATACCTATTATAGTCAAAAACTGTAAAATTGCACAAAAATCAGCTAAAGACAGTAGGTAGAAAGCTTTTATCGTAGGGTTTTTCCATTTCCAGAGGAGTCATGTATTGATTCAATTTTCAATTGAGAATGATTCTCTTTAAAACATGAATCCCTTCCAAGAGAGGTTATCTTGTACGATGGAAAACAGCGACTAAATTCCAACTTTCAGTTGTGGAATCTTCTGCGACTGAAAGTTTATGAACATCCTGTTCATATTTTCAATGAAATCGACATGCCATACCCATGACAGGTTTTATGTCAGAAAAATATTTTCAAAGTTTCACCGCACAAGAAATAGTCCAACAATTCCTCATTACAGTGTGAAATTGCTTCTGAAGAGTATGTTTTCCAATTCTTCCGACCACCCTGATGATCTTAGAAGAGTGAAATAGATTTTTGTCGACCAAAATGTATTGGAGGCCTAGCGAAAGATGCAATCCACGCATCAATGAAATGAGCGATTTTCTGTGAGTGATACTTCTGAATAACATTCTCCCTTATCTCATTCATAGATAAGAATCTCCAATGGAAACTTGACATTTAATAAATAATCAACTATCTGAATGAAAATGTAAATTTTCACTTTCAGATTTTTTCTCTCAAGTTATATAGGGTCTTTCTCAATATCTATCAGATGTAGTTCAATGTCCAGCGTGGCTTTTGCCGGGGAAGTAGTTGTTTTCTGTTAGATATTACAAAAAAGTAACTTCAATTTTATCGTAGGGTTTTTCCATTTCCAGAGGAGTCATGTATTGATTCAATTTTCAATTGAGAATGATTCTCTTTAAAACATGAATCCCTTCCAAGAGAGGTTATCTTGTACGATGGAAAACAGCGACTAAATTCCAACTTTCAGTTGTGGAATCTTCTGCGACTGAAAGTTTATGAACATCCTGTTCATATTTTCAATGAAATCGACATGCCATACCCATGACAGGTTTTATGTCAGAAAAATATTTTCAAAGTTTCACCGCACAAGAAATAGTCCAACAATTCCTCATTACAGTGTGAAATTGCTTCTGAAGAGTATGTTTTCCAATTCTTCCGACCACCCTGATGATCTTAGAAGAGTGAAATAGATTTTTGTCGACCAAAATGTATTGGAGGCCTAGCGAAAGATGCAATCCACGCATCAATGAAATGAGCGATTTTCTGTGAGTGATACTTCTGAATAACATTCTCCCTTATCTCATTCATAGATAAGAATCTCCAATGGAAACTTGACATTTAATAAATAATCAACTATCTGAATGAAAATGTAAATTTTCACTTTCAGATTTTTTCTCTCAAGTTATATAGGGTCTTTCTCAATATCTATCAGATGTAGTTCAATGTCCAGCGTGGCTTTTGCCGGGGAAGTAGTTGTTTTCTGTTAGATATTACAAAAAAGTAACTTCAATTTTATCGTAGGGTTTTTCCATTTCCAGAGGAGTCATGTATTGATTCAATTTTCAATTGAGAATGTTTCTCTTTAAAACATGAATCCCTTCCAAGAGAGGTTATCTTGTACGATGGAAAACAGCGACTAAATTCCAACTTTCAGTCGCAGATGATTCCACAACTGACTTTATGAACATCCTGTTCATATTTTAAATGAAATCAACTTACCCACTGTTCTAAGTATATTTTCAATAGCAATGGTTAACCTCTTCTATGGCCCTCGATACATATTGCTGAGCTATAAAAAGGGGCTTCTACCTATCACACTTTGATATGTTCCTGTTGCATAAAAACTTGGGACACTAAAAAATTAAACATTAAAATTGAGGTTTTATGCTAAATTATTGATAGAAGACCTGTCGAAAACCACCATTTTCTAGAAAGTTAACTTTAACTGATACCTCTTCCTACCAATAAAGTTCACTCCTACATTTTGAAGTTAACTGTAAGATGTGACGTCATTCCTCAAGTTAACTTCTAGTTGTCTGTCAAAATAGTTTTATAATACCGGCCCTAAAGCACAGAGTGTCAAATAAGGTGACTGTCGCTTGCGATAGTAGTAATCGACTGTGGAAAACAAGAGGTAGAATTCTTTATGACACAGAGTCCCACTGCAGTTCAGAATTTGCAATCAAATTTTTACTAGCTGATATCAGATTGAGTTGAAAGGACCCCACACTATCCTTATGGAAAATGGCTTTCTGTTAAATTCCCTGAATTTTTGGTATGTTGTAGATTTAGACTTCCTCGGCAAAAGTGTCCATGGGCACACAAAAATCGGCCCACTAGTTTTCGAGATACAGGGTGCCAAAGATGAAAAGTGAAGCTTTCTGCTCATAATTTTCAACAATTCCGAGAATGGACAAAACGCCTATTCATTCTGGGAAAACCATTCCTCAATGATTGTACAAGGTCACCTTGTTCTCGTTTTCATTACAATTTTTTGTTCTGTGCTCAACAACAGGGAGAGCAAAGAAAAATCCAATTCGATTAATTTTAAACCGAGCAGTCTGATGAGAATTAGAGATTCAATTTAGCCTGAATGAACTCACCCAATCTAGGTCGAAGTTAACTGACATGATTTTTTATATAGGGTGACTCGAAAATAGGGGTATTTCAACCCCCCCGTTTTTTAGTTTTAGGAGATTATTATTTTTTTTTTGGTTTTGTCATGCACATGTCTGAAGCCGGAGATTGTCAAAATTGTCCTAGTGTACTGAATTTTTATATTGTCAAAACGTCTACACTTTGTTACAGAATAATATTTTTTGGTGGTAGTTTTTTCTGCAGAAAGCCTTCCAATTATTTTAATTTCGCCAGCTATTTTAAATTTTTTTATTGAAATCAGAGATTGTGGGTTCAGAAATACTCGTTTTCTCCATATTTACTTCAGAATGTTGATTGAATTCATCTGTTTTGAGTCTTATTTTATGGTCCATTATACACGCAAGCTATTTTTTCAAATCTATGGCTTTGGATGTTTCAGTTCAGTGATTATTACATTTTTTGATTCTATGTTAAATCCAGTCAATGTACCCTGGTTTACTAGGAAATGGAAAAAATCTTGTAAGAAACAGGTTTTCATTTAACTATCATTAGTAACTGTACATTTGATTTCTTTATGAATCTCAATTTTTTTAACAGTTCAGTGACTATAACATTCTTTTGATTCGATGCTAAATCCAGTCAATGTACCCAGGAAATGAAAAAAATCTTGCAAGATTCAACTGTCATTGGTAAACGTAAATTAAATTTCTTTATGAATCTCAGATTTTTAGGCAGTACAGCGACTATTGAATGTTTTTGATTCGATGCTAAATCCAGTCAATGTACCCGGTTTAGTGGGGAATAGAAAAAAATTGTACGAATCAGGTGTTCATTCAACTGTTAGTAACTGCACATTTGATTTCTCCATAAAACTCAAATTTTTTGGACAGTTCAGTGACTATTAAATGTTTTTGATTCGATGCAAAATTCAGTCAATATACCCACCCCGGTTTAGTAGGAAATAGAAATAATCTTGAAAAAAAAAAACAGGTGCTCATTCAACAGTCATTAGTAACTGTACATTTGATTTCTTCATGAATCTCAAATTTTTTGGACAATAGTAAGTGTGGATGGTCTGCGACCTGGTTATATCTATTGTGCCCCACCTTTTTCTGCTATCATAAGGTGTTCTGGCTTACAGCAGCCCCTCAAGCCTCAATTCCTTGTAGAATTTAAGGATTTTGAGGAGGTCTATTCGTGGTATTTCTCCCACCGTCAGCTGGTGTGATCCCAGTATATTCAATCTCTTGTGATGTACAAGCATAACACTCCATCCATATATGGTGGGGTGTTTCTGGATGTTCCCCACAGAATCTGCAGGTGTTGTCCTCCTCTAAGCCTAGCTTCCTTAAGTGTTCTTTGAGTCTGCAATGCCCCGTCAAAAATCCCGTGATTAACTTTAGACTAGTTTTGCTGAGGTTAATCAGTGTCTTCGATCTTGCTCAGTTGAAATTGCCGTGGAGATCTTTGGCCTGCCTTAGCACTGGAAGTCTTTGCCAGTATGTTGCTCTCATTGCTTCTCTAGTTTTATTGAGTTCTTCTCCAAGTCCGCAGAATGGTTCTGGCCCAATCATTGGCGTTGATGCCCGTTTTCGTGCCAGGGTGTCTGCTTGTTCATTGCCCTCTACTTCAACGTGCCCTGGCACCCAGAGGAGGATCACCTTGTTGATCCTGCCTAGAACATTGAGTTTGTCTAGGCATTCCCAGACCATCTTGAAGTTGATGTTATATGAGCTCAACACTTTGATGGCTGCTTGGCTATCGGAGAGGATTGCGATTTCTTTGTTCCGGTATTTCCTGTCTAGGTTGAAATGAATGCACCTTTCTATGGCGTGAATTTCCGCTTGGAAAATGCTGGGGAACTGGCCCATGGGTTCGGAATATTTGGTGCGAGGCCCAAAGACTCCTGCTCCAGTTCTGTCGGGAGTTTTGGACCCGTCCGTGTACCTTGTTATGGTATTCCTTTCCAGTGATCTAATGGATTATGTGCTCCATCTTTCTTGGTATTTAATTCCGATCGAAAAAATTTCTCGAAACTGAATTTTTGGTAATTTCGTCAGTTGGGAGATCAGTAAGGTGTGCACTTCCGGTGGGGGTTGAGCCCCTTACACTGTGTGCTGTCCTTTTGAGTCCGACTTTAGTCAACCTGAGGTTTGCTCCCCAAGCAGTCCTCACCATGATATGGAGAGGAGTGAGGTCCAGAATGACCTCTATATAGCTGCTGTCGTAGTTGACCTCTTTGCTCCTGTTATCCAAAGACATGCTAGTCTTTGCATTTTCTCCTGGATTTTCTTTGTTATGGCGAGTTTGGTTCTGCCGTGCCACACTATTGCTCCGTAAGTGATCATAGGTATCATGGTGTACATCCATCGCAGTATCGATGGGTTGTAGCCCCACGTTTTTCCTGCAATGTTCCTGCACACCATCAGTGATGATTTTGCCTTGTTGATCTTTTCTACGTGTCTGTTCCAGAGTACTTTCGAGTCTAGGGTAAGCCCTAGATACTTCTCCTCTTGCTGTCATTCTAAGTCTACTCCGTCTAGGCGAACAATCCTTAGGTGCTGAAACTTTGTTCTTTTAGTGAATGGTACCAATGTGGTTTTTGATGAGTTAATTCTCAACCCCACAGAGAGGCACTCTCTTCTGGTATAGTCTCTAGCTCCCTTTCTATGAGATCGCAGAGGGTTCCTTCGAATTTGCCTTCGGCCATAATGACTATGTCGTCAGCATATCCAAGGCAAGTGACTCCGTTCCCGGTAATTGTTCCGAGTAGTTCGTCTACTACGACTGTCATTAGTAACTGTACATTTGATTTCTTCATGAATCTTTGTACAGTTCAGTGACTATTACTTTTTTTGATTCGATGCTAAATCAAGTCCATGTACCTTGATTTACTCGGAAATGGAAAAAAATATTGCAAGAAACAGGTGTTCATTCAACAATAAACAATGAATGTAAAACGACATGTAATTTATGTAAAGTTCATCGAATCGGACCGGAAACAATAGGTATGCTAAGGTAATTAAATACCCTTCACTACACTGTTAAATCCCACCTAACGATTCGCGACTTTAATCAATATTGAATCAATTAAGGCAATTAGCAGGAACGTTTAATTAAAAAATGCAATTTCAAAAAACGAATAGGCGTGCATCCATTGTTCCAGCAGCGTAGTGTTTTGAATTAAATTTAACCAGAAGATGGTATCTGCGGAGTCGTGGGATCACACGGAAAACAAAACTAAAACGAACAAAAAAAACGCGGGTAAATTAACAAGGTACTTTTGCGCACATCAAATGGTATCTTTAATTCTTCGGAACACCGTAACGGAGCCAGCAAGAGAAGAGTCGCCTCATCACCAAAGCTGATTAGAAACTGAGAATTTAAATTTGCATTTACCAACCTTTTTGTTTGAGGAGAAATAGACGGCGATGAAGAAGCCGAAAGCATCGACATGGGCGTCCTCAGAATGAATAATATGACACGTTTGTTGAAAATAATCGCTTACTGCATTTGGGGCTGCGTTATGAGAGTAACCACTACACTGAGAAAAATCTTGAGAACAAGAAATTACGATAAAAATAAAAATATTTCATGCTTTCCTGAAGACTTGGATTGTGAGTGGTAAAATACTGATGAAAAGTTAATAGTTATTTATGTATCAAGGGCGTAAAGTAGGCGTTTATGGCCTGCGGCGTGGATGATGGCCCGATGGCCTTAGCCGAGGGCCATCACACGCCGAAGGCCTTAAACGCATTTTACGCACGTGATACATACAAAATTTTATGCACTAGCGGTTTCATAGCGCGAATCACAAATACTGACTTGAATTGCAATGGTCCACACCTTTCATACGTTATGCATACAATAATTAAGGGTAACATAATATGAGGAATGTGAAACTATAGTAGCTGAGTCCGTGAAAAATCATCTGTGCGTAAAGTAAAGTATTACGCACTGTTCATAAATTTTTGCATTCTTCAAAAAAATTGTATTTTGCGTCAGATTTTATTTGGGAGACATCATACTCTGTCGCGACTAAGGCTAAATAGAGAAGCGTTGTGCCCTTCGCTTGGGACGTAGTCAAGGGTATACACGGGTATCTTGATAACTACTCAGGACACCCACTACCAAATGAAACAAATAGCCAAATTATCCAAAACTGAAAGGTATGTATTAAACATAAGATCCTACAGAATATATATATATACGAGGATTTATTGATATCTAGTTAGCCTAGACTAGTTCCCTGCATAAACAAAATATTGCGTTACCATAGCAACGAACATTAACTTATTACAAGTGTCAATGTAAAGTTTGACGTCAGAAAAGTAAACCAGAGTTACGCAATAAATTAAAAGAAAAAATATGTCCACCGAAATTGTGAAAATCGAAAAATTGGAGTATCGAGCCATCATCAAGTACCTGTATTTAAAAGGGTTAAGAGGTAAGCAGATTTAGGAAGATATGCTTAGTACCCTTGGTGATCAATTTCCTACGTATGCGACCGTGAAAAATTGGACTGCAAGCTTCAAAAGAGGTAAATTTTCCATTGAAGATGATGACCGATCGGGAAGGCCAGTTTCTGTGTCAGTCCCCGAAAATATCGATGCAGTTCATGACATGATTTTAACAGACCGTCGAATTGGACTAAAACGGATATCTGAAGCACTGAATATTTCATACGAGCGCGTTCATCATATAGTTCACGTCAATTTGGACATGAGCAAAATTGCTGCAAAATGGATCCCCAAATGTTTGAATGTTGACCAAAAGCGTGCAAGGGTAGTAGCATCGCGTTCGATCTGTGCTCGATTTGAAAACGATGTAGTCTTCTTAAACCGAATTGTAACTATGGATGAGACTTGGGTACATTTCTACGATCCAGAAACAAAGCAACAATCGATGGAATGGCGACACTCCGGTTCTCCAAGAACTAAGAAGTTTTGTGTCCAAATATCTGCTGGAAAAGTTCTTGCTTCAGTTTTTAGGAATTGCCATGGAGTAATCATGATTGATTTTTTGGATAAGGGTAGAACAATAACTGGAGATTACTATTCGACATTACTGACCACTCTACGGGAAAAAATAAAGAGAAAAGACGCAGAGAGCTATCCAAAGGTGTTTTGTTTTTGCAGGACAACGCCCCTGCACACAAATCTCATGTTGCCATGAAAAAAAAATCGTGATTTAGAGTTTGAATTACTAGAACAACCCCCTTATTTACCAGATTTGGCTCCGTCCGACTATCATCTCTTTCCTCAACTGAAAAAAAGTTTAAAAGGTCGTAAATTTTCTTCGAACGAGGAGGTAATAAAAGCTGTGGAGGTCTGGTTTGCAGAGCAAGAAGAAACATTTATTTTGAAAGGTCTAGAGACGTTGCAGGTTCGCTGTAATAAATGTATCCAATTAGGAGAAAAATATGTTTACTAATAAAATATTTTGACATTGAAATTTTGTTTGGTTCTATAGTAGGCTAAGAAATTTTTAATATATCCTTGTACAGTTACAAAAGAGGTCAAACAAACAGGCAACAGTTATCTCCGTACAAAGGGTCCTTATCAAATATAAAAGCTCAGCTTGCCAGAAGACATCTTTCCGAGGAAGGCTTTACAACAACAACCTCAAGTTTCATTTCCCATAAATACACGATACCACAACTACGACCTAGCCCATGACTTTCAGGATTAGTTCAGGACTCATTTCAGGACTGATCTAGCTCTCATCTCGCACTTTGTTCGCTTTTAGTATACCAGCAAATTCAAATTTTGGGTTTGTTGTGCCAGAAGTTTCAATGTCATGTCAACGACATGCTATAGAGCGTTTTCAATTAATTTAATTATCATTTCGTGTCGACCCAGGTGAAATGTTTTTTTTTCTGTTCGTAAACACGAACTTGTATAATTATTAAAATATTTATGGTCTCAATTGGGACATTTGGTTTATTTTTAATATTGAAATGAAGAATGAGCAAGCGCCTTTCTTGACAATATGATGGAAATTGAAAACAGACTATTTGTGGTCTAAATTCACTGCATGCAGCGAATTATAATATGTTGGTAAGTTCTAGGAGGCAACAATTCAGTTTTGTTATTTGAAACTTATTGGGTATATTTGTTATAAAGTGTACATCTCTAAGTTTCTTCATATTCACCCAACCTGATTTCTTTATAGGCCCGGATATATGGTGGCATTTACTAACACCGAAAGAAAACTTCAGGCAGTTGTTTTGTATGCATTATAAGCGGTGTCACTCATTTTGGCGTAAAGATGATCCATACATACTGTCGCAGTATAATATTTTAGAAAATATGAGCGACTCACTAAGTTTTATCTTTAACTCAGTCTAAAGTATGTTCCTGTTCGGATAGAGTTGCCCTAAAACAATGTAGGAATGACTGACGAGGCTAACGTGTTTAGTGAACCTGAGCTCAGGATCTAGCCATTAAATTCTTTCATAAATGAAAGTATATAGTATTGCATTAGTAAATTATCTTCGCGAGTATCTGACAGCTGTAATCCGACAGGGGTCTTGGTATTAGCTAGAATAGTATTTGATTTCTATAAGGTATTTGTCAACGAATTTCCTATCGTGTAGGTTTTTACTCAAGTAAAGTTTCCTCAGAAATAATGACCCGATACCGTGCAACTGTCATTCTAGAATCCCCATCTAGAATCCTGCTAAACCGACGAGAATTCTAGAATAGTCGATCCAACATAATTCCTTCTT
This sequence comes from Chrysolina oricalcia, assembly GCA_944452925.2. Classification (NCBI taxonomy): domain Eukaryota; kingdom Metazoa; phylum Arthropoda; class Insecta; order Coleoptera; family Chrysomelidae; genus Chrysolina; species Chrysolina oricalcia. Next base: position 13,663,119 of record OX101827.2, read on the forward strand.
TGTTCGAATTGCAAGAGTAATCTTCGAATCCATTACTTGAAGTGCCCCACTCTCTCGATGACAGAAAAGCAAATAGAATCACAGTGACGATTTTCTGTTGTATTTACTTTGAAACTTGTCGGTATCTTTCTCGTTTTAATATACCCCCAATTAGGACTGCATTTGCTACGGTGCGCCTCTGACCTCGGCTATGGGGGTAATTAGCACACGCTGGGCTTATCTTTTCGAACTGCTACAACACAGGTAGGTTATTGTCGCTTTACGAGTCTACCTACCGATTCCGAGAGTAAAATAATATTGCACATTATCTCTCAAATAGTTGGGATCAGATTGCTTGCAAATGCGCTCGATGTGTTTGTTATGTATGGCTCAATTCAACGAACACTTTGCAACATAATTTGTTTCAGATAAATGGAAAGTATGTGGATAACGTGTAATTTCCTACTGAGAGAACGACTTGTCCAAGTCTTGATGTAAAATTTGCCCGCTTCCCTTAGGGTGCATGAAAGTAGGTTGTATCACAGATTGCAAAGCCTGTCTAGAAGGAAACATTACAGTAATGAGTCACTGGACATCAAATGCCCAAAATTACTGAATTATCGAAGATTCTTCCTGTTTTTTTTGTGGAAGCTACTAATTTATTTGATATAATTGTGTAAGATATGTCGATGAGCAGAATGGTTAAAGTCAAAAATCGCTATATACGCATTCAAAATGAAGAACATAAAAACTCTTCAATTATAGATGAAAGAATTGTCAACTAGTGTTGACGTTGGAATTAGCAGTCGAATATTATCGACCTGTCGAGATCTAGTAAGATTTGGATACAGGGCTGGGACTCTGTAACTTATTTCTCATAGCAATAGCGAAGCGAAGCCAACGCTATCTCTTTCCGTTACGCTGGAGAGTGATAGTGTGTGCTTCGTTTTGCTTCTCTTCGCTATGCGAAATGAGTTACAGAGTCCCAGCCACATGCCTAGAAGGAAACGAAATAGCGGACGCCTTATCAAAAGGAGGGGCTGAAACAACGTTCACTAGACCAGAAACGGTAATCGGTTTAGCATTTAGCACTGCCAAAAATGTCATAACAGCTTGGGCAGACAATGAAAGACTCGAGTATTGGCGTAGTCTACCGGGCCTAGCCCATTCCAAGCATTTAATGCTTGTACAAGGAAAAAACAGGACTCTGACAAACTGCTAGAACTCCGTAGAGCGCATCTCAGAGTTATAGTAGGTTTGCTTGCTGGCCACTGCAAACTCAAACATCACATGCATAAAATCGGACTTGCACAAGATGCAGAGTGCCCTGCTATGCATGGAGGATGATGAAACGACCAAACACATTCTGTGTACATGCCGTGCAGCGGCCAGAACCAGATTTTCAATATTTGGCAATACGACAGTAATGCCAGAAAACCTGATAATTGTTTTCCCAATACATTCCTCAATTTCGTTAAGATATTGGATATACTGGGAGAAATATAACCGTAGAGTGAGCCACAATAGGCCATTGGCCGCAGTGGAGGGCCTGGTACGGACCCACTTACGTTTAAACCTAACCTAATCAGGTAAAGTATGAACTTTTGTATTTGTGGATTATACAGAGCTTATACAGAGCTAGAAGGGTCAAGATTCTATTTTTAACAAAAAGGGGCTTACATAGAAATGCTCCAATCTCTGCTTTTTGATGGTCGCGGACCATGCAGAGAATGGCATCTGAACTCCTGATGACTTTACAGGCCCCATCCAGCACCATTCTGTTATGCAGACACTTCAAACTCAAATCTGCTTCACAGAGATATCTGGCAGTTTTTTCCTGTAGAACAAATATAATTTTGAATTGATATCGACTGTATGCCCCCCAAATAGGTATAACGTATCGTAGGTGAGATCACACAAGCGAGAGATATACTGGTCTAGCTGCCCCTATACCTGGCTCACTCACAACAATTCTTATAGAGTAGGCACCACTTGAAATTCGTTTTTCTAGAGAGATCACGTGATCTTTTCAATTCAGTTTGCTTTCAATTTGTGAGCATAGGAATTTGTTACACTGTTTGTATTTCATGCTGTGCTCATTTACAATAATGTCTTGATGGACAAAATGTGAGTTTTATTGACAATGAATGTGACTTTATTAGCTGCACACCATTCTGCGATAACTGCGAAATCATTGGACATCTCAGGGTGGAGGTTAACACGGTAGTTGTCGGACCAGCTTATTGTTGCATCATCTGCAAAAAGTGTGAATAAACAAGTAATCGGTAGGAGGGTATACCATTCATGTATAGAAGAAATAGTATTGGTCCCAGAACGGAGCCTTGAGGTTTACCCGTTTTTATGATTCCATTTCCTGAATACTCAACAGGACGGAGCATGTGGACTTTGTCTAATGTTTCCTTCTGTTTGTGATGGTGGATGTCATTGATGGGCTTGCTGAGTTAGCGGATATTACAGAAGAGAATCTTTAAAACATTCGATGGTATTTCCACTCGACCAGTGATTAAAATTGAGTGCAATTGTCATACAATAAAATACACCTTGCAATTTTAACCGTGGTTCCTGCAATTGATATGTTGTAGATAATAGAAACAACTTTTATGTTAAGAAACATGTATGACTTCTGTAAAGTCCAAGCCTGGGCTCATCGATTCTCCACAACAACATGCGCAAACAAGGTACCTCATTAACTATGCAAGTATGCAAAACAAGCCCACTACACTAGGATAGTTTAATACAGTGCAACCGGCGCTTCCAACTCATTATTTTTTTGTATTCGACTTGCTTCTTAGAGGATATTATCGATTGGATGGACCAGGATTATCCTATTGATTATTTTGCTTCTAGCTTTCGCGATATTCTTTGAGTTTTTTTGATAATCGAAGATCAATTTGATTGCCACAAGTTCCTTTTGTCTAGTGCATACGTGTATTCAATATAGCAAGACACACCCCTCCTACTAAACATAAAAACATAACTTAAAAAACATAAAATCATAATGTGACCTTTTGACGTTATTTAGAGATATGTTTGTTATTACAGATACGTTGCTTCCATGGCAATTTGTGCCTCTTATAAATATTACAATGTTATGTTCAATGATAAATATTTCATAAATGTATGTTATAAGTCCGGCGAATTTCAAAAATTAATGTAAATGACAGTGAGATTTATTTCATATTTATTGTGTGATATTTTGTTTGAATGTGGATAACATTTGTCTAAGTTATGTAGATTTTCAGTTTCTGTGAACATTTATGAAATGATTTTATATGTTATGTTGAAATGTCACATGAATGACATGGTGATTACCCGAAAATTACGTTTAAGTACCTTCAAAGATAATCTTAAATCCGAGTATCGCATACACATGTGAGTAATGTTTTGAGGAGGTTAAACAAAAACATCTAACAAATAAGTAACATAACCATTTTGTCTGAGACATATCTGGGGAACAAATAATCAACATTTTTCATATTATGTAATAAATATTATGTAATAAAGATTATTGGTTATATTATTTCAATGTTCCATCTACCTATAGTTGGAAACGGCACGACATCAATGCAATGTGAGTTTGCCAATATCATAAAAGTTCTGCAAAAATATTTCTATCATGTAACAATTGAAGAATGAACACAATCGAAAAAATATACTAAAAAAAACTCGGTACGCTTATGAAACAAAGATTCGATGAGATTATTGCTTATATTTTATACATTTAGGAAAAATTTACTTTATAAATGACTTATTGCGTTCGAATATATAGGATATTTTTGAGGGGCACTCCTAATTTCTAATGAACTTTCACCTAACAATCTTTAGTATCTGAGACAGGTGGTGTTGAAGATCTGAATTTTCAAAAATGAATGTTGAATCATTCAGTGTATGTTATTTGTATTTATTTTCATAGTTTTAAAGTAATTTATTGAACTCTATATAGTAATGAGCCTAGAATCAGACTATAATAGAAACCAAGAATCCATAAAAACTCTCTTCTGAGAGCTTTTTATATGTAATTTTCATAATCTTGGATATTCCAGTGTACTCCCCTTTTTTAAGAAAACAATTCGACAACTTATTGTGGTGTAAGATTTTATAAAATTTATAACTCAACAGTAGTAGTTATATGTCTATTCTAAGTTGTAAGTATACCGGTGAGTTAAAATGAACATTGTATATGTATACTGATGTATCTGTTTCAAACAGTTGATAATGGGATTTACTATACATAAAGTTGATATAGATCACACAAATTGTCAAAATTACTCATATTTACATACTAACAGAATGATGTAGACTAATTTTTTTTATTTCACCTCAACTAATCACAATAGCGTAAAAAATGCACTGGTTTGTCCACCCTGAGGTGCTGGGCCCCAAATCTTGATAATCTATACCTTTTTAATTTGATAAAAACATTATTCAGTGAACTAGACTTGATACAGTATAATATATGTTCATTTTAACTCACCTGGTAAGAATACTTAAAACTTAGAAAAGACAGATAACTACTACTAGCAATATTACATAGAAATTGATTAAAAACCAGAATAGATACTTTGCCTGGACTGGAACATCTTAATTTTAACATCCTTCACAGTCAAATATCATTTATGTCAACAAGAAGGGTAGCAGGTATGATCTTAGTCAAATTTCATGTCGTTCCTAGCAATCAAAATCATCTAACGATTGAAAAACCTACAAAAATTAGAAAATACAAGTCAAGGCAGTCAATAATAACACACGAAACAGATTAGATATTAAAACAAGAAATTATTAAAATTTATCATTATTCCAAGAAAGAAAAACCAATACTGTAACAATACATTATACTTTATATGATTGTTGAATACAAAATAAAATAAAAAATGACACTTCAAAAGTTATGGAATTTAAAATGCAAATAGAATCATAAAATATGATATAATTTATTGAAAAAGAGACAAAAAAGGTTCAATGAACCAATTTGAATGATTATATGTAATAATAGTTAATGTTTTATGTAGAATAGTTATTAAGTAATATTATTAATAGAAATTATGAGTGAAGAGGTTTGTGAAGTGATTAAAAACTCCGATGGGTGAGGAAGGAAAAGCTGGAGTGGTAACTAGAAGTTTGTAGAAAAATTAATGAAAGGAGATTAAGGAAGCCGAAAAACTTTTGGGAGGAGAACCCTGATAAAAAAGTGGAAATTTATCTAAAAACTGATATAAAAGGTTCAATAAACCATGATAATATGGAAAATACAAGTATTCGCATCAAAGAGAGTATTATTACCATAATGAACTTACCTGAAGAAAAGAAAAACTATCCATGATAAGTTCCAGCTATGGTCTGCATGCAATTTAGAAGAAGATCAAGGTAATTTTATTGACTTATTCCCGTGTAAATCATTACAATTTTTTTCAAAAAGTGTACAAAATTCATCTTCATAGACTATTTTTACCATAACCTCATAAAATCACAGTCTATCGAATATGGAAGGATCACAAGAACATTCAAAATGCACAGTGCATAGACTAATAAAATTCTGACATGCTCAAAGAGAATTAATAAGATTTTACTTATTTTTAATAGATTTTGAGTATATATTAGGAAAATTACAATATTTTTGACTATAAAAAAGATAATTTTGATAAAATAAGTTAGTTCTATCGTAGATCAAGTAGACATTAGTACATTTGAGTAAGAATGTTTCTTGTTTCCATCCAGTTTCAATGTTTTAATATCTGATTTTGACAATTTTGCACTTTAAAAGTTTTTTATAATGAAAGAAATATATAATTATTATTTTTTGAGAATATTTAAAAAGGAGAGATAGATATATCGATAGATTTCCCAGCTAGGGACATAGTTTACGTTCGTAAATTATTATAATCCTACATCTAATGCTTTATATCAACACCATTAATACCTATTGCCGATGGCTTAGGAAATAACGATTGCAAAATTAAATGCTCTGTATGAGAGAGTGAATACATTGAGTAAAAAAGGGAACAAAACAGAAAAAAAATACAAGAATTGAGAATGTTGGTTCAGCAAAATTCATTGAAAGTTTTTTGAAGAAATTTTATCAAGATCATAAAAAACATTTTGATGTAGTAATTTTTTAAGTTATTTTTCAAATTTATTCAAGTAGAATAGTTTGAAGGATTTCGGGAGATATTCCAGATTTTTATTCCCTTATACAGGGATCCAGGAAGAATGAGACAGAAGGAAAGTTGCAAACAATATGATTTATATAGTTTCGGAAATAGTGTGGGACCATGGACCTTGCGGTACACCTTAGTATCCAGTTGCGAGTGGCAATAAGCTGATGTTGAATTCTGTCCACCTTCGATTTTTACCTGCATTTTCTATGAATAAGATATGTTTGAAGCTTGTTTTATTGAACAATTTTCATACTACAATTTCTATAAGATCATTTACATCAAGAAGAAGTCTAAAGCTGCAACTCTCTTGAGTGAGAGACCGTCTTGAGTTTCTGTGGCTCCGACTGAGCTAAAACATATACAAAAGGTAAAAGAAAATAAGGTAACAGGTAAAGTTTTCTATAATATAATAATAATAATAATAATAATGACGTTTATTCGTGATAAAATCGTTACAAACATTAAGAATTAAAAAAGTAATTATGAATAAACGTGAAAATATCCACAGAAGTACTATACGTACTTGTTTGTGGCAAATACTATGTAAATAAATATAAATGTAGTAAAACTAAAGTGTCTGGTGTGATAAAATAGATATATACGAAAATACAATTATACATGTTTAAATATTTTTTCAATAAAATTAATATAAGATCCAAATTAATAAATAAATATTGTGTCTGGTGAGGTAAAATAGACAATACGGGAACACAATTATACATGTTAAAAATTCGTTTTTTTTACAGTAAAATACAAATAAATAAATATTATAAAATTTAGTATCAAACGCTCAGTGAAATGGAATAGATATAGGAGACACACTGTTTAATTTTTTTTTCAATTTTCTATCAATTTATGAATATCAGTTTTATAATTTTTCTTTAAAAATGTTATTAGTCGCTTTTTAAAGCGTTTCAGAGAAGTTTCATCTATAATTTCATTTGGTAAGTAATTCAGTAATTTTGGGGCTAGGTACAAGTAGCTTTTCTGTCCGATGGACTTAGACGCCAGTGGTATGTAATATTGATGTTTTGTTCTTGTTGCATATGGATGGTTCGGAGTGTTATGTTCATGTTTGTTTTTATATATTTGACATCCTATTTGAATGCTATATAATTGTCTGATATCTAATATTTGTGTTTCTGCATAAAGCAAATTACTTGAATATCTTGCAGGCTTGTTGAGTAGTAATCTAAGAAATCGCCTTTGAGAAACTTCGAGAGCATTCACGTGCGTTCTCGATACTCCTCCCCAACCAATAATTCCATAATTCAGGTGTGATTCAACTAAACTATGGTATAGAATTTTTTTGTATTTGTAGTTCAAAGGTTTTACAACTTGTTTGAATCGATATAGAATACAACGTCATTTTTTAGTTAAATACTTCATATGATGGTCCCATCTGAGATGATTATCTATCTATATATATATATATATATATATATATATATAAGTGAAAATAGAGTATATTTCGTTTTAATTCCGAGAGTTCTAACCTTTGACAGCTGTTTCGTGCTAACGCACTCATCAGAAAGGATTTATGGAGCTCTCGAAATCAAAACGAATCCACTCAAGAATTAATACCGTGAGGCAACACATACTATAACAGTAAGTTATTCATGACATCTACAGTCACTAGTTGAAACTTAATTATATATATATATTACAAAATCTGTTTGAATGTTGAGATTGTATTCTGGCAAGGATGTAGTATGACTGCTAAATGGTAAGTATACCGTCTTATCGAAATTAATGGAAAGTAATCTACTGTCAAACCAGACAAACTTTCCAAACTATATACAATATTAAACAAATTTTGATTTTTGAAAATCAAGTATCTTGCGTAACAATAAAAGTATCTCAACAATATAATATATAGATGTATAGGAGAATTTGTCGTACAAATACTAGTTCAGTCTAGTATTGAATCGAGTCCGTGAAAATCAAGAAAAGGCGGATAGTTTTCAAAAATTTCCGAGTTGGTGTTGATCAGGCGAAGTTGGTTCTTATTCAAGAATACAGACATATAACAATATCAGGAGTTGCTGCTGGGGTTTACAATAATAATAATAATAACTGAGTAAAATCATGAACTCTTTATGGTCCGTTTTTTTTACGATATAGTCTCGCGAATGCCGGCAATACCGCATATATTAGGCTCGGTCCACCATGAATACCATTATGGTCGAGTCACCCGAGACGTGCATAGCAGTGCACTATTTCTCGGTAATCCGCGATAATGATGACATCACTGCACGAATCAGACGCGGAGATACCATAAACTGACATAAAAATATTGTGAAAGAATACGGAGCAGTGGCTTTAATAGCGCAGTTCACACCCGCAGAGCATAAAACAAGTGAGCGCATACACACCACTTGCAGCCTACTCGACCACACAGACCTGCTAATTGTGCTTTATGAGCTCCTTTCAACATTACCTGCTCAATTAACAAATTTTCTTGACGGCCAGGCGAAACGCTGCGCTGCACTTTAACTCAATCGGGGTGGTGTTTGAGGTTTGTCTAGACGACAAACAATTATTGAGGATGAACAATCTCTATTCTTTATGAAGTTTTGGTATTTTGTTTAGACACCTAATTATTATCCATTTGAGGGCTCAGAGAAACGACGTCTTTCTAGAATGGCTTCAATAGTGTACACCAAGGTATTGAAATTTGTTCAGGATACAAAAAGCTACATTTTTCAGCAAGTATATTGTTATGAAAAACGGTTGTATGTGGGAATTTATAGTTATTATTGTTGTTATTGCATAGAAAAAAGGCCGAATACTATACCTTAACTCTTTAGGAACACTGTCACTGCATAGAATGTAAAAAGTTCAAGAAAATCATTCCAGAAAGCATCAAAATTCGGATTCCGAAGCATGCAGGGTTATTCTGTTTCATCCTTCGTAGAGTCACAAAAATCATCAGCTACCAGCCAAATTCAACTGAAAAAATAATCCAGAAATATTCCCGACAACAGACAATACATATAGAACAATTTTGAGTTAGAATTAGGAAAAAAGGAAAAAAAAGTAACATAACTTCAAATTTTATAAATAAAAATAATACGAGGGAGTTTAAATTGGCATAATCATGGAAAGGAACATAAAAGAACTAAAAAGTATGTAAAAGAGAAAAGGTTTAGCAAGTTTTAGTACAAATAAGTAGTAAATAAGTTTGTAAATATTAGTTAGGGTATTTATGAAGAAGGCTTAGTTTTAAAATACATCCAGTGTGAGGCAACCGGTGAGGAAATCAAAAGTGCGAAGAGAACACTTCGAGAGAAAAAGGTCGTATCCTAGAGACGAGGTTGTGGATTGAAAGGAAGGAGAGCAAGAAAAAATCAGTGACAGAAGATATCAAAATAAAATTCACAAATTACAAAATTTGAAAATTTCTATTTAAAAACCAAATACAAATAGAGCTGAACGTGTCAAAAAGTTTGTCAAAAGTTGCGAAGAAGGCCAGAAATACTATATAAAAATTTTGAGAGTATATCTGGGAGCGGAGACCCAATAGGCTCCGCCCACCAGCACTCACCAGCGGCTTTGCTCTGGCATTGGTCGGAGCAAGTGTCAGCTTTTTCTATTTAAGAATGCGAGACGATTCAAAACGACATACTGATCCGACAACATGTGGGGACTACTCTAGACAGAGTAGAGACCCACACAAACCCGCTGCTCACGGAGCTCCACGAGAACAGACGTGAGCAAGACGACAGAGACAGAGACAAATACAGACGTCCAGTAAACCAAGGAGACAACGACACCCCTGAAGAAGTACGGCGGAGGCGAGACCTTCGGCGATGCCAACGTCTACTTCAACAGGCACCAAATCACGATTAATCATGCTTTTGTTTCAGATACCACGAAGAACCGACCAAGTAGTAATTTCAATTTCAGTTAAACTCAGCACACAGCACTCGGCCCTCAGTCGAGAGTTTTTTCAGGCCTTCAGCCAGTTTCAGGGGGGCACCATGCACAGTAAAGTAGTCATTGTTTAAAAGTCAACTCATGTCAGATATAAGGGAGCTTCAAGCCGAGAATTGGCTGGGCACTCCATATCAAACGGTCAGATTTTATTCTGCTGCAGGATGAGGAACCGTTTTAACGAGCGGGGGTAAGCTTTCGAGTACGTACGAGTGCTGGGGAGTTCATCCTTCCGGGCCTCAACCTTAGGGGGTGCATGGTGGGGTCAAAACGACAGTCGTCCGGGTGCCACGAGGGATCACGGACAGTGTTCTTCTGGGTAGTGGTACTCGGATGGCTCACCCGAGCTTTTCGGCTATTTTAGCTACGACAATTTGCGACTTTGATATATTTACGATAATGGATTTAGCTTCGTTAGCAATCTACAGCCTGGCATAGGCGTATGAGACGCCGTTGGTAACACCAACACCATTCAAAAAGAATTCGTACTGTTCCTGCCTGATACAATAAGAAGAGTTTCGGATTTGCGACGATGCTGTACTAGGAGCGTAGCCAGCCGGATGAGGTGGATACCTCCGATTTCCGTACCTCCGTGCACACGCATTTAGTTGTCAGCGCACCATAGTGATCCACGAACAATTTTCGTATTCAAGAACGAACATTAATCATTTTTATCATAGTAAAACCATTATTTTGTTGGACAAGTCACTTTATTTATCAATGGAATTACTGAAACTGAATATTAACTTTCAAAATAGTATGCAAGTTACCAACTGACATCTGTACTCAGTATTTTATAAATATTCATTCTCAAACGACCTTGAAGATTAGCAGTGGCTAAATGGCCAATAGTACGGTCTTTTCAAGCACAGAGTAGTTGGCAATTTAAATTCCTTTTGAAGGAAGGTCGGTTTTAGCATAAGGTATTTTTCGCAGGATAGGAAACTATAGGTTTTTGGATGAATAAGCACATTGCGTGGAAGTTTTCCTAAACAATTTATTAAGTGCATATTTTGTGTGTATTACTCCCTCAAGTTTAGCTTTATCAGTTTGGCACTGAGGTGACCTGACACAGAAAGCGTATTCTAAATGGGTTTTGATTAAAGAACGATATAACAACTGAGTGTGTTGACGTTTGTAAAGTCATGAGTGATTCTTTGGACAAAATCAAAGAGTTGAATCAGTAATTGTATTTTATATATGTACAGTAGAGGTTAGTTGTGAATCAAAAGTAACTAATTCACATTTTCCTTTGTATTTAATTTAACGCCATTGATACTGTATTGAAACTCAAACTCAAAAAGGTTTATTTTCATTAAATTCATCATATTGTATAAAAAATAAGTACGTAACAATTTGTATAAATGAAATATAAATAACACAATAGAAGTCATATTAACCGCCATGGCAAATAATAATAATAGCCGTGCTCTACCCGCAAAGGCTAAGCCTTTGAGTACACTCTTCGAGTGTTTATGGAGGAGCATTATTATAATCATTATTATAAGTATGTCAAGTGGACAAAAAGGAGATCGACCGTGCGGGCTAGAGTGGTTCTTTCCTGCCCTTCCAACGATTCGGCGTGCTGGTGAACCAGTTAGGTGGACATGCGGTCCCTAGGGATGAGGTGCAACCCTGCCCTCCAAATTTTCAACGCCGTTATCGATGTTCTTTGACCTTCCCCACCTCCTCTTAATTATGTGAGAGATATCTTCGGTATTCGGTGTCTAAGCATTCAGATTATTAAAGTTCGTGATTGTCAGTATTTCATGCTATGGAGATCCCATAAATGTCAGGCGAAAAACCTGGGCTTACATCATTGGGTGACTACGGCAATGGTATTCTAATCATTCTGGAGTGCGTTTAAATTATCCTAGGCCTGATATATTAGGCCTCCCTCCATGTTTCTTGTAGTCTTCATTATTATTAGCTCCAATGCTGATAATTTTTCTGGTTAGAGAACTTCACAAAATAAAGTATCTATGGAAATGTTCCGACGATTTTTTGATATATGATTCGATGGTGTCTATCTTTGCCAGATCGCTCAGTGCATCTAGTCAAATGTAACGGTTGCTATCCAGTTGCATCTAGTCGAATGTAACGGTTGCTATCCGTGACTATACGGAGAACCTTGTTCTGCATCCTTTCCAGTCTCATCATCTAAATCCGGGGAAGGCTGCGAATCACTGGGCTGACGTATGTCATCGTTGGCCTAACGATTTGTTCGTAGATGAGAACTTAGTACTTGAACGACATCCTGGAACTCCTTGCGATTAGCATGTAAGTTCTTTTGGCTGCTGCCGCCGCTACGTGGGTTGACCAGACTGACTTCAGAATGCATGTCCATATGCCTGTCCAGCTGGACTCCCAAGTACCTCATGGAGGGAGCCTCTGTAATCATTTGTCCCAGAACCTTAAAAACCAAGTTCTGTTTTTTCCAGATTTATCACTATTTTGTTATTCGCCATATACAGTATGACCAACCTGTCCAAGTGTATGAGTATTAGCCGGGTATTGAAACTGAGTTATGAAACGTAATCTATGGAAAGGTGTAACATGAATGTTTCAGGATTCAATTCCATATCGTTCAACTCACACCAGCTGGTCAGGTTTTCTACATGTGACTTTACCAACATGCAGGTCAGATGTTATCCTAGAATACAATTTCAGATCGTAGACAAATAAAAGAAATTTGGAGTGGTAGAAAGTAAACTTAGTATCGCTTACAATTATGTTGAGTAGTAAGGGACCCAAGTGGGATCCTTATGGAACACCTCAAGTAATGATGATCTCATAAGGTTTATAGGTGGCAATACGAAAAAACTGGAATCGGCTATTTGGACAGCTTTTTGAATCCAAGACAGAAGGCTTCCCTCGATACCATTCATCTTTGATATATAGATCAATGCATTTTGATTCACTTTATAGAATGCATTGAAAAAATCCATGCAGACTCCAAAGCATTCGATATATCATCATAAAAAAAATATTTCAGTAAACCTCTTGTGTCTGAAACTGAACTGCTGGTCAATTACCACCAGTCTGTCAACAAATGGGGTTAGAAAATCACAGATGAGATTCTCAAATAATATAGAGTGATGCTGATGTCTCTGGAGTTTTCTTCTCTGATTTGTTACCTCGTTATTTAAAAATAGTTATCATAAGGATTTTAATGTGGTAAGAAATACTCCAAGTGTCAGTGATAAATTACAGATATGATATTAAGGTCGCGCAAAAAAAAACTGCTTTTTTTACAAACTGATGGTGGGTAGTATCGCATCTGGCTCAGGACTCTAGTAGTCATCTAAGTTAGAGAGTTTGGAGTGGATATCGGACACTTCGACGTCACAGAAGGGTATGTCAACATTAACAAATTGAACAGATATTTTTGATTTAACACAATTGTTGTTAATTCAACCTGAGGAAAAGAAATCAGCAAATAGTTTTACTACTTCGATATAATTTGAGCTTTTTGTTCCATAATGAGATATAATAGTAACATGATAATATTAATTACTATTATTTAATTTGACATTTATTTTCTGTATAATAATAATAATAATTCTTTATTTACCAAAAAATACATAAAGTAGGTTTCGTCAATTAAGAGTCAGTACAAACTGACATGTTCTCACATATAAAAATTACACATAAGAAACACATAAAAATATTAATGTACAGAATTACACATTTTTTATATTTCAGCACATATTATAGAATTTTCAGAGTTTCCCAATGTTCCTTTTATTGACTATAGAGGTGCTGTATGCTGCCATCAAGTATTTCTTCTTTTGCCTTGATTTCAATGGAATTTCTTCAGCGGTTCATTCGTGCTTGATATTCTATTTTAACAATGCTTTTATTGTAACCTCAATTAGCGTATGTATTATATAGATTACTTGCATTAGCTCATAAATCATTTTATTTTGATTAATGAGTACAGAGTGGTGTATTTCAAAAACGCAAATAGAATTTCGCGTATAGTCAATAATTATATCAGATTTGAAATTTCAATGTTTGAAGCAGTTCCAGTGTCATTTAAAAATATTTTGCCAATTATCATAAGGAAATAAATTGAGAACTAATTTCTATGTTAAAAAAATACTCAAAACGATCACGCACGTACCTACACAACAACATTTCAGCAACATGCCTCTTCTTCTGCCGAACTTTTTTCAATTCTACATCTCCTCTCCGACCAGTTGCTCTAATATTCCCGATCCTGATTGAAACATTCACATTGATTTTAATTCCAGGTGCTACAAATTCGGATAAAGTCAATAAATCATACTGGGATGTAATTATGGAACGGTCTTGTGTATTTATTGTGAAACAAATAATTTATATGGCATGTTTGCGAGATTGTACGTTATGTTCGCCCCCCGATGTTGCATATATCGTAATGGTGCCCCACCACACTGGAGTCAAGGGCCGGACTAGGGAAGAGATGAGTGAGGTGCTAAAACGATTGAGTTTAAGTGTTGTTGATCCACAAGAAATTGAAATTTTCCAATAGTGTTTCTTAAAACTGAATGTATGTGTTAAATATTTCCTCATTCTTGTTCTGACAGAAAATGTCTCTTCCAAACAGAGATACGGAGGCACTTTCATAGTTTATTGACTATTACAACGTGAGCTAGACAAGGTCACAATGGATATTTGATGTAGATAAATATCAATAAAAGATCGACCACTGAAGGAGTAGAATATGCAAGAATGAGAACAAAAGAAATCATACAAAAACCTAAATTCTAAATATTCCCAATACGTATATCCTCCGATAATGGTTTCGAGAATATCTCATTTTAATAGTTATTCTGTGGCAAAGTTAGAGTGAAAATTCAAATTCTAACCGAGTAACGATCAATTTTTTAAATTTTTTGCAAACGGAAGCATAACGATCAATAATGTTGACAATCTAACTAAAATTTTGTCACTACCATGATAAATAAGATCAACTTTATTGTTGCTACAACAGAGTTAAAATATTTTTTCCTACGAGCGTGCGGAAAAGTAAATTTTCCGCACGATTTTTCGTTTTGAAAGTTCTACTTTTCCGCACGATTTTTACTTTTCCGCACGATTTTTACTTTTACGCAAGATTTTCTCTGTAAAGCACAATATTTTAATTCAAGATCAGTATATTGTACACTGAGCATGAAATGACATACATTTCCCACGAGTAGATAGTTATATGAAATTTTGTAGTACGAGCGAATTATTTTTTTCATAACAGATTCTGTCAAAAACACACACACACATGTCGTCATTGAATATACAAATATTGAAAAATATAACGAAAATTGAACAGTAAGTACTCTCATCGATTTCAAAACAAAAACAAAAAAAATAACTTCCCCAGGATTCGTACCACCTACCCCATTACCAGCATAGAACGACTGCTCCCTTACTTTGCCAACTGATCTATTACAGATATTAATTTAATTGCTATAATACCATATCAAATCCTGTCAAATTTTTAATATCACTATTTATTTTGATAATGTCTTAATTACTTTATATTTTGAAATTAATTTTATGAAAATTACGGAATATCGGAAAGTTATTATCATACAGTCGTTAATAGACTAGATTCGATCTCATATTATAAATCTCGCGAAAAGATAAAATCATGCGGAAAAGTTACTTTTCCGCACGATTTTTATATTGTTGAAAATGAGGATATTTAGGACTAACTAAATGATCTATGTAACTATTCTGTCTTATGTGTCATTTTGTAGCATTATTATAAAATCTTGTTTAATAAAAACCTTTTTTTTTTCTTAAATTAGATGGACAAAAACACTCGTAGGAAAAACAATGTACCTAACTCTTGCGGAAAACGTCTTTTCCGCCCTTGACGGCTTGCCCGAACTCCGCTCCGCGTCGTTCGTGCAACTGCCGTCGCCTGCGGAAAAGTACTACTTTCCGCACTTGTTAGGTGAATAACTATTCTTTCTCTAGTGATATAATGGAATACTTTGGAATGCATAAGAACGGAAGTGTTTTAGAATATTTCTTCAATTTAACAATCCCGAGAGAGGGAATGTTAGCATTCTGTTATAGCATTTAATATCAGAATTGGCAAATTCTGTGATGGTCATAGAGAAAAATATTTTCTGTTTCATCAAAAAGATATGTCAATACATATTAGTAGAGTGAGAATGAACTTTTCCCAATTGAACAGTGTTCTCGTCCATTTTTCTTTAATGTTTTGCAATTTTGGTTATTATATCCTCTCTTTTCAGTCGAATGAAGATCTTTATCAGTGTATTGATTAACATAACTTAGAACAGAAAATAAAATTTCTGCTTCTTCTTCTCTTATTGTTACTAAGATACATGCTAAAAAATCGATGTGTACGCCATCTAACAATTACTCTAGCAAGCAACTACTGCAAGAGTGGACAACAAACAATAGTCCATTGCTTTGCGTATAAAATGACTTATTTTCATTCCTTAGTTTTCAGGTTTTTATGATCAGATAAGACCTAAATGTGCTTAGAATAGACCATTTGTAAACTGTTGTGAAGATAAAAAAATATTCTTAAAACCGTACCTACCAAATACTGGAAATTTTGTTCTGTACCCAGGGGTTCCTCTTATGCACTTCAGATATCAGTCTTCATAAATTTCCTCTTGGTGATTGTTAGTGTCTCAGATGGAAGACGGTGCTCAATAAGATTGGAATATCTATTATAAAAAACATGCATGTTGCGTATACGTATACGTACAGGACTAGTATTGTTTAAATGGTTAATACCTACATCGTTTTATTTTCAACATTTTAACTTTGTAATGATGACTTGTTACAGCTATAAATACATCTCTAACAGTTTGGAGAAAACTCTGAAAAGTAGTTATGTCAAAAGATTCCATTATCGGAATATCGATAGACTCAGTCACAGGTTAACAGGAATCGAAGACAATGGAGAGTCAAAAAAATAGAATGTAACAATAGGTTCAAGATATTTATAATTTCAATAATTTATTTGTAACCTATTCAAAGTTCATTTTAATTTTCGAATAAGGTATTTGTTCACGTTGTTCTTTGAGAAAATTACTTTCCTCACTCAAGAAACCATATTGTATTCATAAAAATGTGATTGATGTTTTATATGAAATTTTAGGTTGTAAAAAGAACACCCATCAATGGGGAAGAATCTGGAAAAATGCCAAGTGAAGGACAAAATGATATAGAAAATAATGCAGAGAGGAAGGTCCACTTGTACTATTGGCATTTTCACCTGAAATTAATGAAGTACTTTCATTAACACAAATATAATTTCGTAATTATATTCCTCACAACTGAATAATCCGGGGATTATATATGAAATACTAATAGCTGCAATTAACAATAGTATCAATTCTATAAAATCCATCGAATTTAAAAATTTCAGCATAAATCTCTTATAAAAACACAGTTTTGTTACATCTCTCTGTGCTATAAAGTTTGTTGTTCACCCTCATCGGTAGACATATTGGTTTATTCAGCGACATCTATAGCGGTTGCATTTTTTCGCCTCAGTACTGCGTGCCACGAGAAAACGCCAATGTCAACGCACAAGATACTGATGAGGTTATGAGTGCTATGAATTGAAGATTAAACATTGAACTTCTGAATAAAAATACATTTATCACACTGCACAAAGGTTGGCGATCTCTGTCTCTGTTTTACAGATATTTTCATGGTTTCTTCTGAAATATCATCAATCGTTTCACCGTCAGTGGTCCCATCAAGATTATCCCGTCGAGATCAGTCGTTACATCCCTTGTAGTCACTTTGGAGACATGCCGAACATATTTTCCCAGAGTTCGTTCTTCCAACGAATAGCAAAGCTTTGGAACTCACAATACACAAAAAAATATCTTTCCTTTCCACTAAATAAATGTACTTTTTTCCCTCCTCTGTATACAATATGTCGCGATTACTATTCAATACAGAGTAATGTGGATATTTTTCATTGCAAGCCAATCGATATTAGGAGAGTACTGTCCATCATTGTTGTAATGCCGTAAATGAAGGTTCATCTCATTGAGTTAGACATGCACGAAAATACTGAACGTATTTTGCCTCTTCCAAGTTGATTTTGTTCTTTTCTTCTCTTATGTAATGTGGCAAAAGGCCCTTAAAAATATATTATCCCCATTCTGTAAAAGGCTCTGGATGTTGAATGATATAGTCAATAAATAAATAAATACTGAATTTTTAACTTCGATAAATGACCGACTGACAAATATTTAGAAAATAATTTTTCACATTCAGTATCCATTTCCAATAAAACCCCACTTCATACTCCATGGGACCAAGAATTCTTCAGTCCGGCTCTGCGTGATAACTTTTTCGATGCGATGCTCTCTACGGGCCAATATTATTTATAGTATCGTGTTAATGTCCTGGTCCATACGAAAAACAATAATTCGTTTCTTTCAGGCTATGCCATTTACATTTCTCATTTTTCTCGTGATCGTTTTTTATAATTAGTACAAAAGGAATCCAGAGATACTTTGGTTTATGCCTTTTCATTAGGGACCAGACAATCTTGCTTTCTGCCAGCGTATGAACTTCAATTCAAATATTGTAGCCGATAAATTTTTCGAGCTCGAGCTTTTATTTGCTTTCACTGCGTTCTTTTAATCTGTTCCGATTGGAAATTGTAGGTTTTTCGTTTATGACGGATCAGTTGTGTAGCGATTGTTTTAGCATGTGACAGATTTGATGTCAATCTGCATGACACACATACCCACACACATATGGTTTTTTGGCACTTTGAATAAGCTCAAATACAGTGTAGTTTTTCAGCACACCACCATTGGTATTTCAGTATTTTTCTGTGGTACAGATAAATAAAAAACAAGAGATTAAATCCATTTTCAATCTCCTTCATATCCCTCTGCAAAACGTCTTCACCACATACCCTTTACTTATACTATGAAACTATCGATACTATTTCAATTCAATCAATTTTTTTCATTCAAGAATTATTTTGAGTTTTTCTTGAAGTTTCAACTTCCGTCATGAAATTCCTACTGTTATCTAGAAATTTCGACTATTTTGTCCAAATTTTCAATTTTAATTCCAAATTTTTACTTATATTTCGAAATTTTGACTTTTATCTCAAAATTTCGACTTCTTTTCTCTATCACAAATTCAATGTGTGGTGTTACTAGACAATAACGAGGTCTTTCCCTGATTGATTTTAACTAATACGCCTCATTATCATAGCTGTTTGAGTTTCATTTATAATAATAATAATAACAAAACAATCAAACTCCCTCAAAAACATTCATAGTATTATTTGTATTTCAAATATATTAGAGTGATCATCAGCAAAATTTTTACTGATAGATACTCTCTCCAACCAAACCTCATCTGTGGCTTCGTTGGACCTAGTCTGACACCGTTTTTCCCTTTGATTTTTTTTTGTTTCGGGGTCGTTTTTTCTCTGAATTTTCCAAAACACGTCGTTTTGACGACTTATACAAAATTTATAGATACTATTTTTTTAAATTGAATAGCTTGAAAACCTGAACTGAAACCCGAAGAAACTTTCTGATAAAAAACATGGCTCATTGGCTCGAATATGTCGGAAAAACTACTATAGGAAAAATGTATTAATAACCAGATGATTTTCTCAAGATCCATTCATCAAAACATACAAAATCAACTTTTCATATTGTCTGATAAATATTATTTTCAAATTGGTCAAATTTCACGACAAGAAAAAATATATTAATAAATGTCAGATATGGAAAAATCATATGTAGAAAAACAGTACTTAAAATGTAGTATAAGTGTTCGACAAGTATATTGGGGCGTAACTAGAGTCTGACGAATTGTCAGACAATGTTTTATCATGATTTACATCTAATTTGAAAACCGAAAATCTCAAAAAAATTGTTAATAACACATTTGTGAAATCAACCTCTTTGACGCGTCAGACTGGAAAATCGGAAAATAACCTTTGTCGGAAAACGGAAAGTTTTAATGAATGATTCTTGAGAAAATCAACTGGTTATTAATAGTCGATTTTCCGACAAATTCGAGGGTGCGCCGGACACCCGCGATGGCCCATGTCATTTATCAGATAATTTAATTTTCGAATTTTACACTTATCAATTTAAAAAAAAAGTATTCAAACATTTTGTTCCAAAATGACGTATTTCCAAAAATGTTGAAGAAAAACGCCATTGAAACAAAAAAAGTCACAGAGGAAAACAGTGGACACGACCACTGAAATCATACAGTAGGTTTGGGGAGTAAAAATGTTGCCGATGGACACTCTAACTATATTCTTATACCAATGAACTTTTGTATTAAATGATGTTGTACAAGAGAAACTATTTTTGAAAAATTAAAAAATTTGTTCTTTCCGTCATCCGGCAGCACTTTTATGAGCAACCCTTAGTCACCGGTCTCGTCTCTAGCTCGCACAAGTATCTCGAAGACTTCTTAGGGTTGTGTGCAGGGGTGTAACAGGTTGATGGAAATAATAATTTTGACAATGTTAACGATGTTAACAGTTTTAACAATATTAACAATTTTTCCAATTTCAACAATTATAAAAACTGAAAATAATTTTCACAATTTGAAAAAATTATGTTGTTCAATAACGAAATGCAGGAGAGTAAAATTGAAATCAGCACGATAAAGCTTAAAAACTGTTGCTGAGAAGAATTGTTTCCTATTTTGTTCCATATCTGAGGTAGCAGTCGAAATGTCGAGATTGAAAGTCGATATTTCGAGATGAAAATCGACACTTTGAGAAAAATTTAAAAATTTCGTAATAAAAGTCGAAATTTCGAGTTAGAATTCAAAATTTCGAGGTCAAAGTCGAAATTTTGACATAAAAGTCAAAATGTCGAAATAAAAGTTGAAATTATTGTCATATGTTGTGATAACTAGAAACTCATATAAATTATTACATACATGAAATCATAAAATAATTTCCGTCTATGTACTGAACTCTTTGTGATGATATTTTTCTTGGTCAGAATAAACTTTTCTCTACCTATCTACCTAGTTCTCACATAAAAAAATATTGTATTTGGTATTACATTGTAATAGTAATGACAAATGGAAAAAATTGTAATTCTCGTAAATCTGATTCTGATTAAGAATATCTGTTCCACTTCAAATATATAAATGACGAACCTCTTCAATCGTATCATTATTATTTATACAAGCCAAGCCTCCCAGAAAAAAGTTCATTCATTTTGCCATAAACCCAAGTAACATTGAGAACACAGTCAAATATCAATCAATCATCGAAGAGAACACGACTCGCATACCAATATCAGTTGTCACCTGATGGGTGTACTTTACGTAATGCATTTGACGTTATAAATTACCCGATATAACATAATACGCGAAGAACTATGTAAACATGTCATATCAATTACCCATTTCAAGAATCAGAATCGTGCTCCTTTTGCTGCGAATAAAGTAACGGTTATTTGTGGGCTCTGTTAGACTGCAAGTTGATTTCAAAAACCTGTTAGGCTGTAACTTGTAAAACCATTGAAAAAAGGTCAAATCCCATTAGTTCAATTTCCACAACCTTGAACTTAAATGGAATTTTGAAGCATAGTTTAGGTCAAAATTTTTCCTAGATTTCAAAATCACTACTAAACGAATTCACGGTGGAATTGGGCTCAACAGTTGATAAACGAAATGACTCCAACAGATCGTGGTGGTAGTATCAATAATACCTCTCTATTATTTTCCACATACCTATAGTACATATAAATTAAATACATTTTTAAAGAAATTTAAAAATAAAGGGCGGAATAAATGAAGCAATCACTTTCTTCATCAGAAAAATATTCTTCCATTTAACCCTGGATTCTGTTGTACCTTGATCATAGTGTACGTTGGATCAGTCCTCAGTTTTTTGAGATGTACGCGACGCAACCTTACTTTCATGGCAAAGCTTACTGATTAGATTGAAACCAAGCAGGATAGTGGTTGTCTATTCACAATCGTTTTCTAGTACACTCATATACCGAGTGACAACGATATCACTTTCGGGCAGCCATTTTTTATTTTTTCTCCTAGTATAACGAAACTTGGCACAGTTATTATTCGAACTAAATGTCAGTTGAATGGTGTACCGACAAATTTCTACAACTTACGGTTTCCCTTAACTTTCGATATTTAAATGGGACAACCTGTATATTGTTTGTTCTTAGGATTCTTTAAATCATTCTACATCCGAATTCATAATTTTTTTATTGGTTTTGACATAAATTATATTTTTAAATCAAATTTTAATTTTCAATCTAGGGTGCCATGACCATCCTAAAATTTCTTCACTTTTTACAGAAAAATCTAAAAGGAATATCTTTGTTAGCCTAGAGAAAGGCTGTGATGTTGTTTAATTAATTTTTTTGTATTAATTCAAAAAACTATGACTTCGAAATTCGGCCTAGATTTGGCAAAATTTAAATTAATAATGAAATAAAAGTAAGTTGGAATGAAAGATGGTAGTATGTGTTATACATTTTTGGATTCTTCTTGAAATAATGCACTTGATAGTGTTATGAAAGTGATATGGTTCCATTTAAGTTTTTTGTTTTAATACAAAAAAATCAAATTATACAACTTTTCAGCCTTTCTCTAGGCTAACGAACAGAGATAATAATCTTTTAAGATTTTTCTGAAAATAGAGAGTCGACGTAGAGAAATTTTAGGATGGTCATGGCAGTCTAGATTGAAAATTGATATTTGATTTAAAAATATAATTCATGGTAAAATCAATTGAAAAATTATGAATTCGGATGTAGAATGATTTAAATAATCCTAATAACAAAGGATATACAGGGTGTCCCATTTAAATTTCGAAAGTTAAGGTAATTTTCAGGAAAACCGGAAATTGTAGAAATTTGTCGATACATCAGTCAAATGACATTCAGTTCGAATATCAACTCTGCCAAGTTTCGTTTTACAGGGTGAAATAATAAAAAATGGCATCCCGAAAGTGATCTCGTTGACACCCGGTATAAAAAAAAATGTATAATAAGTCAAAAATTTAAGTTAACTATTGCTTTTTGTAATGTATATTTCGATCTGAATCATTGCTTGTCATGCCATAGTCAGTTTTAAAGATAAATCAGAATGTTGAGGAGAAAAATTATTATTATTAATATCGTACTGTTATATTTTAACATTCCTGTCATTCACTTTTTAACTATTAAAATTCTTCACAAATATACGTAAGTGATATATTTTTACATTCAACATTCAACATTTTTATATCTTGATTATTCAGTTACTATTTATCACGGTTTTCAGATTTTTTTTTAATGTTGGCGTTTTTTGTATTTTAAAACTTCATATATTTTCCTTTTCATTATACATCACGAATTCTATATGGTTGGGTGGAAGAGCCACTCGTGTCTAAAGGTAGTTTGAACTCTGCCATTTCATCAGGTACAAAAGTAATATAAAAACATTTATCAAATATGTAAAAAAATCCATTATTATTATTATAAATCAATATATTTATGTCTCTATTCGTATTTTAATATTATCTGAAATGAATTATGAATGAGCTTGAAAAAAAAATGCGCTGGCGTCTTGTGAATACAGTTTTACAGAATTTGTTTTTTTATTGCATGAATTTTGACCACTTCAAAAATTTTTTTCAACAATATATTCTGAAAATAGATAGTAATGTTTGAAAATGATACCAGGACTGAAAATACAGGGAATTCAGGAAATATTATTGAAATTGCCAAAAAATCAATCGAACTTTAGTGTACTTTGAACAAAGAGAAAGTAATAGACAAAATTCCTAAGAATTGTGAACAACATCGGACCGTCGAGTAGGTAATGTTCGTAGTTTGACATGTATGGATTATTATTATATTCTTGAAGATTGGGATTCTTATTGAGGTATGAAGTCACTTGGGTAAGATCCAGGTTCTAATTCAAAATTGAGAATATTAACAAAAATAACACTTGATATATTTGTAAACCACGTTGTACCACAAGGATCAGTACTTGGACCGCTTGTGTTCATTATTAATATCAATGGTCTGTTTTTCCGTATATTCCGAAATGAGATAGTAATGTTCGAAATTGATGAAATAGCCATAAACGCGAATAAACAGACAGGTAATTCAAGAAGTATTGTTCAGATTACCAAAACATCAAACGAACTGTAGTGGACTGTATTGGTTGAAGAATTTTTACCAACATCGATAACACAGTATTGTATTCATATTGTTTTCAACATCTACAGTAAATTTGGAAATCTCAATATTCCTTTCATATCAATTCTATGGATGAAAATCGATATTGTATTCACCATTATTGAACGAATCATATTAACCTATATTGGGTCAATACTGGTTGAAGAATTTTTTCCAACATCGATAAAATAATATTGTATACATATTGTTTTCAAGATCTAGAATGAATATCGCAATCCCAATATTCCTTCCATATCAATTCTAGGGATGAAAATCAATATTGCATATTGAAGATTAATAGCACATTGGTTGAACATTATTTCACCATTATTCAACAAGTCATATTAACCTATATTGGGACAATATTGGTTGAATAAATTTCACCAATATCGATTAAACAATATTGTCTACATAACAATTTGGAAACAATCCAACATCAAGGATGAATATTGTAGTCCCAATATTCAGCAAATGATATTACACTATATTGTTAAAAAATATTATGGAAACCTCACATCAATATTAAAATAATAAAACTGCTACTGTATTGATAAGAAAACGTATGACTGTTATTGAAATTTGAATAATGGCAGCAAACAATATTGAAACTAATTATGGTCAAACCTGGGTGAGAAACAGGTGGATGGTTGTTCATAAAGAAAGTCAGCTAAACATATTGAATGCTTCTCACAATTTGTTAAGGTATTTCAGAAGTTATGACGACCAAAAGGTAGACAAATTAATTGAAGAAGAACTGTAATTGTAGAAGTTCTGAGTTATTTGACGTTTTTTGATCACAAATTTTTTTCACTTCGAATATTCTACCAATATATACAAATGATATTGTGTCAATATTGCTGAAAGTTTTGAGGCCAATATTGCTTCAAGAATATTTCAATTATATTATTTTTTGAATGTCCAAGCAATAACGGACCACTGTTGCAAAATGTTCTCATATTATCTTGCCAATATTACACTTGAATATTTTACCAATATTTTCCTAATGTTGTACCAATACTATTTCAATTTAAGTGAGCTAGTTGGAATATTGAATAATATTTCTATAAATTTTGTTCAATTGTGCTTCCTCAGCCTTCCATAATGGACGTCGACGTGTGTGTCTTATGCAAAATTGGATGGAATACTTGAGAAATGTCATGAAATTTGTTCTGGGCCGGGTCATTAGAGGCAGGACTCGTTAATGAGCCCGTTCACTATTCATGAGTGCGGAGGCGGGGCCTGGGACTGATTCTACAGCAATAAAAAGATAATGAATATTTATATGTTATTAAGTGTGATTGTTCAATTGAATCCAAGCATAAAATTAGTAACAGGACGCGGAGATATAAGACAATTCCGAGCAGTTCGTCCTTAAAAAACGAAACATATTACGGTACTGGAATGGAACATGTATCAATGAGACGCAGTATTCTGAATGAAAAATTGAGAACTGATCAAGATATAAAACGCAAGGATCAAGCACCTACAACATTCCATCGGAGTATCGATGTCATTCTCTTGCACAGTACGTAGAGTTTCGTGAATAGATATCTGATTCGATGTAAGATATTAGTTATCAAATGAATAGGCCAGGTACTACACGACTCAAGGAAGAACTACGCCGTACGCAAACTGCTTTCAGATGGTAAATGATTCTAGCAGAGTATCTTGTCACGCTTTGGAAATAAACTGCTGGTTGATTTTGGTTTTTGTTTCCTGATTTCTACTACTACTACTTGAAGTAACTGTTTATTAAAAATAAACAACCGAGACAAAAGTCATGTGTAGACCGCATTTTGTTAAAACTTAACACTACAAGAAAATTATTTTCATACTGAAAGAACAATCAATGTACATGTACATATAGATATAAAGATACGAATGAAATGAAAAAGGCAAAAAATACTGCTCTCAACAACTAGAGGTCAATAAAAACGATACAAAATTCTTATCGAATACAGTGCAAAAACAAAGTAGAAGAAACCCTAAAAATGGCATTGATGCCGATGAGAATGAGAATAATGAGACAATAGAAGCAGCAGAAAGAAATGTATAAAATCAGTTCAGTACCAAATTCATCATTTTCGAAGAAAAACTGGTCGAGAAAATGTTACCAAATCCTCAGATTATCGATAAAGAGACTTTCTACCCAAGTATTAATTCAAATGGATCCAAAAACAACAAATCACCTAGTCCTGGTGCTATTAGAGCTGAATTTTTTAAAATAGCTGTCAATCCTAGGAAATGAAACCCCTGGAAAAGAAACCCCGTAATAAAACCGGAATAAAAACCCCCTGGAAAAAATGGGATTAAAACCTTCTGGAAAAAAAACCCTATGAAAAAAAAACTAATATATTAGATAATTAAAAGATTTAAACCTTATGTTATGCGATATGGCTTTGAACAAAATCAGCTATATCACTTTGCTGACATAATAGTTTCAACCTATCCTGGAATATCTGGTAGGTGGCCCGTTTTTGAAAAAAACGTTTGGTGAGGAATATTTTTTTAGTATGATGTAACCAGAACGAACTAACCTCACATAGACATTTGAGTGCGTGGAAGTTGATAAAGTAGGTTGGTTTTGCACCATTTCTCCTTGTGAAAATACATCTCGTGAGTATTGCCGGTACAGTGAATATTGTGAATATTACCAAAAAGTAGAAATAATTGTATGGGGTCGCAGAATCGAGTTTCTTTGTACACTGATAAAAGTCATTTGTGGTAATCTTACAAAATAATGACAGGAATTGTGAAAAAGGCCACAATTATTCAATTTTTACGAACATAGAGAATAGGATATATAGAGCTAAAGAGACACTCTCAGGTACTACGAGAGTTAGTTCTAACAGTTGACTTACTACATCCCACAATCATTTTCGTATTCGTGTCAATATTGTTCAGAATGATTAATAAACACTTGTTTGATAATAATAATAACAGTCCTTCATAGCACTTGCGCTGGTAGAGAACTGCTATTATTATAACTTGCCGTGACGCGAATTTATGTGTACTTATATATTGTTATGATAACTTGTACATAAATTGTTTTATAGATTATCATTATTATTTATCTAGACAAGAATGAATACTCTAATCTAACTATTAAGTAACTTATTATCATCATAGAATCAAAATATATTTAGTTAATATACAGTAAAGTTCAAAAATAAGAATTTCCGAAGAGAAGTCAGATAAACCGCATGATTCTAAGTTTTTCTATATAATAATCTAGACTATCTAAATGGAAAGGAAAAAATAATGACTATCAGTCAGGCAGCTAAATAAGAGCACAAAGTACTAGTTAAAATTTGAGTCACCCAGTAGAAAGTTCAGAAGAATCCAAGTTTTGCTATTGTTAATGTGAATATTTCATTAATCATATACAACAAAATCATTATATCATAATAATATATATTTGTTAAATTGTTATTAAAAAATTACTAAAAATTGTTATTTCCGTTAATCTGTTGCACTCCTATGCGCAACCCTCAGAAGTATTCGAGAGACTTGTGCTGGGACATGCTGGGAATCGAACCCACGACCCTACTCTTGAGAGCCGACCACTATGCACGGCCCATTTGAATGAAAACAGTTAGCATGATACTCATACACTGTCTATTTATCTTTTGTATTTGTTGAAATGTTATAATACTTCGTTCCTGGGATCGCATGTTGAAACAGACGAATTTAACAATCTACTTATCCACTCGCACTCTCAAACCTTTCGAATTAACTACGCAAGATTCCAACTCTTAGGAAATTTCTCCATGGTTCAATCAACCCATATATCTTCGGCCTTTGATTCGGCGTAGCATATATTTGTTATCTGGCGAATTAAGATGAAAAAAGCTGAATGTCCAATTATAATGTAACTGTTTTGTAGAAGTGAAATGGATACCCGTCTCATGACGCCTACCTGAACTTAAGCTGATGTTTGGCTTAGATAAATCGAAAACAGGCCCCGTTTTCATTAACGGAAATTATAATAACATCCTAAACTTGATATAACGCTTCGGCTGAGAAAAATGTGCTTTATGACATTCATCAAGCGTTACCTACATGAAGCTGTCTCGAAATAATTGTTACGTAAGTGGAGCCTCACTTTAGATGTTTGTGGAATGTTGTTTCCTCTCTTTCTTCTTCGGCATTCTTTGTGGTTTTCAAGCTATCGGTGTTGTTGTTATGGTTATACTATACAGAATCGGAAAAATCTTCTATACACAGGGGAAATAACGCATTATTAAAATATCTTGCACTCTTTTTCTCATCCGTGTAGTTCATCCTTCATAACCTGATAATAAATAATATTCTTCCCCATTCATTACTGAAAACCTGCATTTTATGTTGAAAATGACTTATAAACACACCTAGTGTTTCATTTGAAAATTTTTAAAAACTTGTACAACCGAGAAAATAAATGAAAAACATTTGGTCTATTTATAGCCCAACGCGCTCTCAATAGGGAATATGCATAATTGTTTAATACATTTTTTACTTCGTTACAACATAGTAAATAATATACAAAATACCGATCGAATTTGACCTATTTGAACGCCTCCATTTTCGCGCGCTGTGGATGACGTCACATGGCGTGATCAGTGTTGTTCTTCTTCAGTGTCGTTCGTTGAGACGTACTCTGATTGATCTACTTGCCGGAAGTTGATATTTTATAAAAGAGTAAGACAAATGCAGTACAAGTGTTAGAGAGAGATGAACATATGTGAAAGTGATCTCGATCAACCAGAGCAGTCTTCAATGAACAAGCCTTTCTATAGTTATGGCCAGTGACACTATTGACAGTTATTAATTAGGTTACGAATTTGCAGTTTTAATCGCTATTACGATAATGGAAAATGCTAAAAAACCACTTTATAGGTATTGTCTAGTACCGGAATGTCAAAACACAATTATAAGTACACCAAGTAAAGTATTTTTTTCTGTTCCAAGAGATGCGAAAATACGTAAACAATGGTGTAAGGTTATGAGAAGAGGCGAAGTATCTCCAATATCACATTTACATTGTTGTGGAGAACATTTCAATGTGAGTACATTTTATTTCGATAGTTAACATGAAGTGAATTGATCAGAAGTAAGTTTTGTATGCATAAATGTTTTGTATATCAAGCGGGAGATAACTGTTTATACCTGCCTCACCTAAATTACAAAAGGAAAACTATCATTTGATAAACTATTACTACTTATCAGTTCAGGTATTGTCGGATTGTGCTTTGACAAAACCAGTTTCGGTCATTGCTCTTGATAATTTACAATTGTCACTAGACCAAAATCGCACTATGCAATGGAAGACACTACAAATACATAAATAAAAACAAATTTTCTATGAAAGACGACTAGGACAGTATGAATATCAACACAGATAAATTTCATAACGTGCCATGTGACGTCATCCTTCGTTTCGACCAATGGTGATGCGTTTCGCAAATTAGAATTCCGCGCGCTTATTATGCACTTTTTGATTAAAGTTTTATGGAGTTAAATACAAACTAAATGATAAACTAATGGTTTAGGTGTAATTTCAAGACAATAAAGTATATGAGGTAAAAAAATCAAGTAAATTTATATCACTTGCATATTCCCCATTATCAGATGCAGCACTCTCTTTTGACTTTATCATAATTTCAGTATTGCAGTATTTTGCAACTATTGGCTATATGAGATTATTCCCATTTACCACGAAAATATTGTTTTTCTGTGACTACCAGAAAAGCATTCTGGCTTCCAGTCACTGTTGACTCAGAAAATAATCACTTGTAATCTCTCTAGGGCTAGGATTATTACCGAAAATTTCCGGTTATTAATCGAGATTCAGCAAAAAAGTTTCACACCAAAATGAAACTATCAAATTACAAATAATTATATTTCGGTTATGAAATGTACGAACAGAAAGTTTGCCAGGAATACTTTCACTTATACATTAGTAAATGGTACTGAAATTATTTAATGTTATGATCATAAATCTAGTATTATATTTTCGTAAATGTTTTTTTTTATATATATATTTTCAGGAGTTATATAATTGAATAAAGGAAGATGATAACCTTCAATCTATTTCAGTTCAATGAAACTAACAAAAAATCTTTAAAACAAATCTACTATATACTTATAAATTAAGTCTATTTACTGAAATAGGTGGAACATTGTTTTTTTTACAACATTTAGTTTCAACAGTGCAGAGGTAGGGTATCTAAACAAACCAATGTTCCACTGATTTTAGTTCAATAAAACTAACAAGAATTATATATTTTCAAGTGTTATAACTGCAGTATAAAGTATCTTTATAAAATTGTGAAAATGAGAATGTTCCACCAATTTTACAAAAAAAAAATTTAAAAAATCACTACAAATTGTTTAAAATAATTATATTTTGAAGATTTAAACCAAGTTTGTTCACTGAAATTGCTGGAACAATCTTTTATAAAATATTTTCCATCTGTGGAGACGACTTCGAGTTTTACTTAACTTCATTACATTGCAACTACACTTTGAGTATGGACTACTTCCTTTTGTTAATTTCTAGATAATATTTAGAGTAAAAGGAACCAGAAGAACTTATGATAGTGACACAAAGTATATCTATTTATTTTTCGACAAAAGACATACATTCATATGTTAAAATATATGAAATAAATGATTAAATATATACAGAGTGATATGAATAATTAGCACTGCATATTAATATTCAACACTCTCCCTCCAGGCGTATTATTCATGAATTTAGAACAAAGGTTCCAGTTGAATTCTTCACAGAGGTTTAGTCAGTAAGTCAGCAATATTCTCTTTAGAAGCAACATATATAACTGATCATTATCCAAAACTCTCTCTCTAACATAATGAATATCGATATGTTTACTTCTTTGGTGTTGTACAGGATTTTGTGATAAATGAATGGAAGCTTGATTATCACAGTATAAAGTGAGAGAAAGTCACTCGTAAATCTTTGGTGATGTAGGACATCCATATAGTTTGTCGACAGGCAGAAGAAAAAGCCATATAAGTATAGGATGGTGACAAAAAATTTTTAAACGCTAAATATAAGAAAAAAAGTAACAAAAAGGACCAATGTGGAAAATATTGTTTGAGAATAATAGTATATTGTGTATCTAGTAGTAAAAGCAATACATTCCCGGACGACAATGTAAATTGTTGGCCGAGGCGTTAGGCCGAGGCCAACAAGCATTGAAGTCTGGGAATGTGCTTTTACTACGAGGTACACATACTATTTTTTCTGAAATCGCAATCAGCATTATCAAAAACTAAGGAATTCTACATATTATTTGCATGAATTCAATAACTGTCTAAAATGTAAACAAGCCAGCAAAAATTTTCCCATATCGTTTTTGATACGGGAAAGTACTTTCCCGTACCGTTTAGGTCCGAAAACGGTCCGGGAAAGTTCGTTGCTTAGCAACGGACTAAAATACTACATTAGCGTATTTTGAGGCCTGAAGTTGCTCCGAGAAAGTGGGCATTCTTGAACGATTTCAGAAAAAGAATATTTAAACCCTAAAACACTCAATAGGTGACATGGGTATGCAGTTTAGGGGTTGAAAATGGTTTTCTGCGATTTGCGAAAAATGTTCATGAAACAATGAAAAAGTCAAAAACTCTTGTGTTCAACACTTTTTGACATAACCTCAAATTAACCGTCAAAATAGCGAAAACACTTTTTTTCAGTATTTAGTTTGTGATACTATGTCTTTTTTTATTGATAATCGTTGAAAATATTGAGAAAATTGTGATTCAGAGAGCTTGTTGTCGTTTTTTCTCGATTTTAAGTGGTTTAACGATCAATAAACCACCAAGTTACATAGATCGTTTCAAAGCGGACATTTTAACAATTAAAATGATCACTTATAGACCTCCGAAGTAAAAAAAAATCAATACAATTGTTCGTGGAAGATAGTGATACTTTTTTTGAAAAATGTACTTACATAACTCGAGAAATAGTCGTCTTCTGAATTGCGAAAAAATCACGCTCATTTGACACCAAAAAAGAAATATTTCAACAAATTTTCATCTGAATTAAGTTATTTATACGCTAGAAAAAAATTAAATACTGAAAAATCGGGTTTCCGTCATTTTGACGGTTAATTTGAGGTTATGTCAAAAAGTGTTGATAATTAAAGTTTTCGATTTTTTGATTATCCACAACTTTTCTGTTTAACATTTTCTGCTGGAAAGTATTCAACCCCTAAACTGCATCTTCATTTCACCATTTTGAGTGTATTCGTGTTTAAATTTTTTTCCCTAAAAGTTGGAACCTCAAAAACAGTTTCCACCTGGTCCTTGACTGTTAGTTTTTTCTTTTTCACATAAATTAAAGGCACCAGTCTACTAAACAAAACTTGGAATTAAACAATGTTTCACCGATTTTAGTTTAATCAAAATAACCAGAATTGTTTGAAATAAATATATTTTACAGTTATAACCATACCATAAGTTGCTAGGTTTACTTAAACAGATTCGACGTTGTTTTTTACATTATATATCTTCAAGTGTTATAACTGCACCTACTTTAATTTTTGAAGCAAAATCTCAAATCAATGGATACTTTTTTGATATACAGATTTCCAGTTATCAATATCGCCCAGGGGCCCCAGGGTACCCTAGAGGAACAATATTTCCATTATTATATCATTCACATATGGCTGCACCAATAATATTTTATCATTGAATTCACATGATGTATGATATGAGCGGCTTTTTAGGTAAACACGGCTTTTCATGTAAATAGTAAATAATAAATTGCGACTATTATTTTCTTCAATTCATCTCGAGTAACTTGAATTTTCAAAGAATAACTCCCTCGAGCTAAAGCTCTCGGAAGTTATTCTGATTATTAATGTTCCTATGGTCTCATCGAATTGTCAAAATACAATAGAATTATGAAGAAAATACTTAATAGTGGGCTATTTGTCTTGGGATATAACCTACGAATATTTTGGGTTTCAATGGCAACCAAACAAGAAAATAGTCCATGATTGGCATTTTCTATGATTATTTCATTCATGATGAAATAGACCAATCAGACACCACCATTTTTCGAATATATTTTGTTTAAATAAATAAGTGATTATTTCACAAGAGCTGTCTAATCGCGATTAAATTTTCGTTCTCCATATTGGTTTTCGCTGTGTCGTTTTTCTGGGATTCTTACAATTCTTGGCAACAGTTTATAAAAAAACTTCTTAATCGTTTGAATGACCTAATATTGATTTTCATCAGTGAAAACTCCATTTTCGATAGGATTTCTAGACAAATATTTTGACATAAGGCAACGAAAATACGTCAGGATTTGAAAATTTGTTTCACCATGGAATTGACATGTTCGGAGCGTAGGACTGGGAACACCTACCATTCAATTTGTAGGACAATATGGCCATTCAATTATACAAATATTAACCAAGCAACGGTAAAAAATTTCGCGGTTATTAATGAATTTTTATGACCACGTCATTGGGACATGTTGGGAGTGGGGGACTCTTCAGTCCTACCATCCATTTTGTAGGACAAAAGGTTTTTCGAGTACTTTATCGAATTATCTTGAGGTTCAACTGAAAAACTAACTGTTATTAATGAATTTTTTTCACTCACCAAATCGACATGATTGACGCCTGCGCATTTCATTAGCTACCACTATCGAGAATTTTCGTAGAGGAAAAAGTTGGGCGTTTCGCCAAAATGAAGCTACTCAGGAAGATTCAGCCTGTTATTAATCAATTTTGAAAATAGGCGTGGGATCCCGGTCTATATTATTTGTGGAAAAGTTTGAAAATAGGCCGGACAATTATCAATTGCTCTAATTCTACCTATGTTCCTGTCATCGTTAGATGATCTGTATAAACAAACATCATCAACGAAGCGTTCTGAAACTTCTCGTATTTAAAGCTCAAGCAAAAATATTTTTTAATAAAGAAATTGTAAGAAAATGTCGGTGTTCATTATCAATAAAATTCTTTATTGTTGGTTTTAATCTACCTCATTCAAGAAATAATCTTGTCGTATATCACACGACCTATAAATTTTAATGGATTAAACGATCAAAATATTTTTGGATGATTGTGCTTCGGGATTTTATTTAATTATTGTGCATTCAACTATTTTCCAATCAAAATCATGCTCAAAATATTTTGATATTTTAATCGATTAAATTTATAGGTCTTGTGATATAACATACGATCATTACTTAAGACTTGAAATAGAAAACAATTGCTAAATTTGTTCATATAAAGGCGGTAAAATGGGGAATAAACGCCGAATCGATCAGGTTGCTTTTATTGATGTTTCATCAGCCAAGACAAAGTTAATTACTTGTTCAAATACAAACAATGACACTCATCCCAGTGGAAATAATGAAAATTCCCGGAACCGAATGTACTAAGAACATTCCAACTAACTCAGATTACCTCTTGTTCTTCGATCACGTTTTCTACTGAGATTAATCCATCAAATTCAAGCAGACACTTTATTTACTCATTACGCTCTCGTATAGTATTGTCGCCTATTAGATGGGTACCCAGTTGTGTGTAGCGGAGAGATAGGTAATAATGAAATTCAGGCATATAAAGCTAAGTCTTTATCGAAGTCTGGTATCGGGAAGGCGTGTCTTAGACTCATTGTCACTGGGCATTCCTGAATAATACGACATTATCTTCGCCATGCGCTAAAAATTCTAACTAGAACCCAGTGCTATTTACCAGTGGTGGAGAACTAACAGATGACACGAAGAATTTGAAAGACTTTTCCAGGGACTATACTCACCACTTTCTACCAAATGTGCAATTTTCAGCGAAATACTAAGGTGCTGTTTGAAATCTTGAGACATGTTCAAAAGTCCTTTCTGAAATATCCAGAAAATAGAATATATTTTTCTTAATACTTTTGCTTCAGATTAAAGTCTGGCCCAGTCGGAATACTTTCTGTGGTTCCGTAGGTTCCGGAGTTATCGTAGAAATATTTGACAAAGACAGATGGAAATCAATCGTAGGATGACGGGTATGGTAATGATCGGCAGAACCGTGACAAAGAGAGTGTGATAAAAATGGAAAGTTAAATAGAACGTTCGTTTCAAGGTCCGCTTATATTTCTGATCCCAGGGGTGCTAATGTATCCAATACTGCAACCAAATCATATATATTCAAGGTTTTCAGTGTTGTTTTGGAATTTTTGGAGATTGTAATCTTTAGGGAATACTTTTCTAGGGCAATGAGTTCCAAACATTGAGCGTTCTTTGAAATAACAAGCACCGAGAAAGAAATGC
The DNA here is from genome assembly GCA_944452925.2 of Chrysolina oricalcia. NCBI lineage: Eukaryota > Metazoa > Arthropoda > Insecta > Coleoptera > Chrysomelidae > Chrysolina > Chrysolina oricalcia. Next base: position 13,698,689 of record OX101827.2, read on the forward strand.
CCTACATGTCTCAACTGAGAAAGGTGTAGGAAACAAAAGCAAATCATTAAGTGATTATTCATTATAAAAAGAACGATGAGACATAGAATTCCATGTTTTGGGATTTCAAACAGGTCAATAAAGGAACTTCTTAAAAATAATTTTAGATAAATGTGCAAAATATCTCACATCTGAAAAGAGCGAGTTTCCCAGAATGTATTTTTTTGGCAGACATTCATGAAGAAGATATATGTTGAGACCCATTGTCAGTTTCATAATTTTATTGATTCATTGTCATGATATGGCTTAAAAATGAGCATTTGTGTCACCCATTTGCTCTGATCTCGTTTAATGTTAGAATTACAAAAGCAAAGTTAAGACAAACTATCATTTCCTATTCCCCGTTTCAAAACATATATTGACGACAATTTCAAATCAGTAAATAATCTTGAACAAATTTCTTCTGAAAAATAATTAGATCATTGATTAAACAAATTATCCAATAGAATAGACCAAAACGAATAATACCATAATGAAATTCAATGAAATACTCAATGTATGTGAAATCTTTAGGAAGGACGATCTAAGATCGCAGCCTCCAATGACAGCAAAATACTTTTTTTCACAAAAAAATCAAAAACTCCTAACAATCTACAATCTAACGTTATATATGAAATGAATTGTAATAGGGCCAATTTATGCATCAATGTCTTTATCATAGTCCTAATCACAGTCACTGTCTTGATCATAGAATCGAATTAAAACTGCACATTTCGGTAGGAGCATTTTCTTTAGTCTTAGTCTCAATCATAATCATAAGAATTTGACCTTCAAAGTTGGCAATTTTCAATTTTTATGCTTATGATTAAGACCAGATGCACAACGCGCAAGTGCGTCGATACCTATTTGACAAATGACAGAAATAATTATTTGTTTTTATTTGTGATCCTTGTTATTGTTTATTGTGTTTCGGAAAAAATTGAGCCAGGAAGAGGGTACTCTTATTGAAATGATTGAAAAATGTCACTAATGACAGTGTTGTTATGAGTCCATTTTTAATTTTCCAGCTTATGACTATGATGCATAAATATAAAAATTTCTTATGACAACGACTAAGACTAGGACTGTGATAGTGATTATGACTATGATAATGATATGTTGGATAAATTGGCCCTTAATTGCACACAATGCTACGGTGGTCAAACAGGCTGTAATAAAAAATCAGTAGCGGAATATTGTAGAGATACAAGAAAACCAATGTCAATACCCACACTGTTTTAGTGCAAAACACCAGAGAAAATGGTCATACTTTTGATTTCACAAACCCTGTGAGCCATGATAAAAAACTCTCTCTTTGATACGTTTCATTGAAATAATACAAAAGTTCAACAGTATTTCATTTGAGTATAATTTCATATTCTTTCAAAGAAATAAAAAGTCAATGGTTTTATACATAATTTCGGAATTTTATCTCAGTATTCGTTAGGGTTCCGTATGTAGGGTTTATATAAATTTCGTGTTTCTAGCATGAGAATTTATATAATGAACTTTTATGAAACTACACTCGAAACAACTTCTTTTTGGAAGGCCTTCTTAAAACTTTATATACTTTTGATAATAATGAATGTTAAAAAAGAAGAAAATAATCTAAGCAAAAGAAGTGATCTACACAAATATAGTCTGAGAAATGGTGAAAACATCCACGAATTTTGAATATATTCTCTCGCGTAAGCTTAGCGAGTGCAAATGCGTTAAAAAATAATTTGACCCAATCTGATAAATCAATCATTTTACTCCGTTCAGTTTTCAGATGCTAAATTGTAGAGAATTTTACCCCAACTTACAATTATATGTATTTTTATGTTTTACATTGTATATTTCTGAATGTACCTATCTATTGTGACTAGTCCAATAAGTTTTGCATGTATGTATTATTTTGTATGAGTAGGTATGTAAAATTTCTATCCTATTCTAACATTTCAATTTCACTGTAAATATGTGACATGTCTCAATATATTATCTCATTTTCTTCAAATAAGTTCAACATATGAGAATTTGTTGTCACAAAACCTTGAAGATTAGCTCCTTAAAATTCGAAAAGTCGTCGACAAGAAAATATTATATTTTCTTAAAATCTCCCTCACAATGAAAATCATACCAATATTATTCGGGTCCCTATTTTTGTCCTCAGGATGTTCAATAAATATGAGAATATATTTGAGATATATCAACCCCTTTGACAGCGCTGAAAATGTTATTATTTTTCGGTCATGTCAGAAATGATAGTTGAGTATAGTTGACACTATCTGGGAAGTTTTGGGAATATTTTGTCGGAAAAATCACAAAAACATAATAACAAATGTGTTGTTAAGAACCAACTGCATCGAATATTTGTTTCAATGAAGTTGATTATTTCATGCATGTTTTCGTTGATGTATCCTGCCAAAACACTTTTCTTTATTTTCTTTTATTGGATACTTCTTTCAGCTCAAAATTTTTCCTTCAGTAATTTTACTCAAAAAACTGACTCGACCTACGGTCTGCATAAAAAACCTACCTGGTGCTCCAAAATACTGGTGACGTTCGTTGTTAAATATTCATTGTGAATTATAATTAGACCTGAATAAACATTGTATATCCTTGTTTTGATTCTATCGATGTAACGCCTCTGCTTATCCACTCCCAATCTATACACCAACTACTACAGACGCGCTTGCATAGATGCCCCCCAATGTAACTCGCCTGCTTTCTTTTTTGTCCTGATGCACACCAAGTATGCAAATACCTAGCCCGATTGTAATATGTCATAACAACTCTCGAGATCGATACAATAGATAGCCTTTGAAAGTATTTGTGTGGATCTGACATAATCTTTCTCTTGTTTACATATGTTTAAATTCGATTCGATTGTTTTAAAACGCGTGTCACTCAGCTAGTTGAAGTTAGGGACAATCGAATCTGTGGTCGTGTTTATCGGGAGTGAACACAGTGATTGATTGATTGGCGGACTGAGCACATTTTCGATCTAATTATTTGTTGGTAGCTCTCAGTTCATTTCCAATTCATTCATCAGTTATCGATTCATCTTTTTCCTAGGGAACCAAAACATCTTGATTGATTTGAGAGCAAATTTTGGGCTCTTGAATTTTTTGAGGGTGATAATTGACTCAGATAATGCAACTGGAAGGAAGCGGACTATACATACTTTCTCACAAAAAAAATTCAAAAACTTCGTAACAAATCATAATAATTTGTAATACCAATAATCTTTATTGCTATAGCTTTTAAAGAACCACAACACACGAAAAACAGTGTTACCTTTGAGCCCTCATTGACCCTTTTTGCCATCTCCTTTTTTCCACATATCTACATTTCTTCTCCTAATCATCCTTTTCGAACCTTCGTAATCTCCTAATGAAGGTCAGTATGTCCTTCCACCCCACGTCGGTAAGTTTTTCTTGTTGGAGTTTCTCAACTCCAAAGAATTTAAAATCTTAGCCTTCCTTATTCCTCACACTCGCCAAGGAAGTGGAGCTGTCTTCTATACCTATTAGTGATAGATGTCTGCCTAACTTGTTTTGCCCTATCCTGTTAGGATTCCTATACCCCAATACAGATAAAGTCAAAGCAAGTCCGGGAATGCCTTCAGAGCCTCACTGAGCTGTCAAAACGCAAAACACTGACGGCTAACACTCTCAACCTCAACAGATCTAAGATACGCACGATCACCGGCCTACTTAACGGACACTGCGGCCTTATAAAACACCTACACACCATGGGAATAAATAGAGAAACCGTGGACTGTAGACTTTTTGGTGACGAGTAGGAAACAGCCTCTCACATCATCTTCAAATCTCACATCATCTTCAAGCGCAACAGAGTATACGGACAGATCAACCTAGAAACAGGCAAGAATTCGAAACACCTAGTGAATAGACTACTAAACATGGTGAAAAATACAGGCCTATTTAACTATTAACCACTGACGGCAGAAGAATACAATAGCTGGTCTTAGTGTTAAGGGAAACCTCTAAGGTAGACGGTTTCTGCCTGAGAGCCATGCTGTCCTTGACTTACTAAGAGCCAGCCAAAAAGTCTTTCAACTGCCTGCAGCCGGTATTATCACTCCAAAGTGCATTCAACTCTTCTTCTCAGAGTTATAGTAGATTATTTGCTCACTGTCAACTGCAAACTCAGAAACCACATGAATAAAATCGGCCTAGCGGAGTGCAAGGAGAATGATGGAACGTCTAAACATATTTTATGCACTTGCCCTACAACCAACGGCCATACAATACAATAGTAGTGCTGGAAAATCTATCAAATTGTTCTCTCAATGTACTCATCAATTTGAAATATTGGATATACTGGCAAAATTATAAACATAGCTTGAGCCACAAAAGGCCTTGGACCATGCTGGAAATTCTGATGTAGGCCCACTTACATTTCAACCTAACCTAACTTAATCTAACGAAAAAAAACATTCTTAAAGCAAGAATTTTGGGCTCCACATAAAATAAATGATAATAAAAAGAATGAAAGCAGAATCGAAGGAAGAAAGAATTCAGTTCGAGATAATTTAGCAAGTTGGTACAAAAAGAACAATTGATGTTCGTTGACTCAACTTTTGACCTTCTTAGTACATTTAACTAAATCTATTCATCAGTGCTACAACACAGAAAATCGGTCAAATTAACTTGACCATCAAAATTATCCCTGAAGATAAAATAAATGCCATAATCAAGGTTACTCAGACGTATAATGTTAAGATCGAGGCGATACTGCAAACAGAAAACTACAAACTTCTACAGAAGTATCAAATATCCACGATAGAGAGATAAAACTTCAGCAGTCTGAGAAAATATTGGCCTTCATTCCAGATAAGGAACGGACACATCTGGCACCACATGGCTGCAAACCACCTCATCTCTAAGGTCTTCTGAATATCTACAAACCGAAAGTGCCTCTTAGGTCAATTATCAACTCCCGGAACTCAGCCTGTTTCTTCAGAATTCTAAGCACTCCGTGGACAACATCAAAGATGGTGAACTAAAACCTGAAAATCATTTTGACCTCAATATCAATGTGCTAATAGAAGAATACCTTTGCATCATCGAGAGAATAACTGAATATTTGGAATGAAAAACAACCAGCTTCATAAAAGGACCAACCTCTTCGTATAAGTGATATTGGAACTACTGCAATGCTGCCCACACAACGCATATACTTCTAAGAAAAGGGCTGTTTCTTACATGGCCAATATACATAGAGTAGTTCGAAAAAATGACTATCAAAGAGGCAGAACACAAACCAAAATTATTGCTGAATGGCACCTTTATCATATGGAATCACTGATATGACTACCTTCAGGACTTCACGAATAGATAATATGAGGGTTTCAATCAAGTTCGCGATGGAAAAGGAAAGCAATAGTGCTCTGCTTTTTCTCGATGTCACAGCTGAAAGAACAGGTTCTGGCATCCACTCATCTGTTCAGAAAGAAAACCCACATAGGACAGTATCACAACTATGGCTCCACTCACCTGAATTGCAGAAGAAAAAACTCATAAGAACATTGGTGGAAACGGCGCTAGGGTATGTGTATATTTACAAAAAAGTCACTGGAAGCGGAAAAAAGGATCTACGCCGAAACTCTTAGGAGAAGTACAGGACCAAGACGATCGAAGAACGCCATAAAGCTCAGGTATCGTCCTTCCGTACATTAGAGCATATTAGAGGTAACTTCGGGAAGATCAGAGTCGCAAACAATTGTAACATCCTGCAAGAGCTGATTACAATCTGGTAGTTCCGTCTGAAGTTTCCTCACTAAGACGAACCAGAAAATAGAACAAAATTCAGAAAAATCTGTATACATGATACCTAGATAATGTAAGAGAATCCGAACACAAAAAGTGGACCATCAAATTCTTTGGGACGAGGCTAGTTCTCTAAATAGAGAAACTTTTGTTCAAGCGCAAATTCAAGGAAACTGCGTTTATCAAAGCCAATTGCGCCCTCAGTCAGTTTTCGAATATTTTTCACAAATCATTCATATAGAACTAGCTGATTACTGACCTAAATTGTGGTTTTTCAGTTCTCTCTTCTGTTGTTATGAAAGTTCTGCTTGTCATAACATAAAACTGATAAAAGTTTTCATTCATGAACGTTCATACTCTTCTAATAGTATAGCCATCTCTTGTCTCAAACTCACATGCATATATTACCTGCAGGGTAGTTTGCGTTAAACAGAGGAACACAGAAACACCAACATCTGCAAATCATGAGCCGAACTTTTCAAATGATTATAATTTCTGAAAACTTACAGACACTCTTAGAAAATACCGAATATACCCTAAAGGCGAGCGTATAATTCAATGGAATTAAAATCCATTATTCACTTTGATACAAACATACCTTAACCCCTCACGGATGCTACCTACACTCTCATTTATTGCATGTATGCCTTATGTTACGTTAGTGCACCATATTTTGTGAGCTTATCAAATGCCAGAAAAAAAAAGGTTGATATTAAAATTAGGTTCATTTGCTTTCTCTCCATCACTCGTTTCTATATTTGAAAGGCATTTGTTTTTGATTTTCTCCTGACTTCGTGTAAGATTTATACAGTGTGTAAATTTAATTTTCATCTTTCTGAACCTGTTAAATATGGAGAGGTAACGAAATATGTACGTAGTGGTGGTCCTATTGCATTTTCTGTCATCTACTTCGATTAACATCCCAACACGTTCGTGGATTGAAGTTGTTTCTGTCAGGGCACCTATATAATATGGTACTAGCTAAAAATAGCACTCTCTCAGAATACGTATTTTTTGATAAAGAAACACCAAACTTACAGTTATAAAAGGCGAATATTCTACATTGTCTTTTACAGGAATCACAGTTTTTTTAAATTTGGTTTGTAGATTTTTTTTGTTTTCGTACTAAGTATTAAAAAAAAAATATTTGGCAGATTTCATTTGACTTTGTCAGAACAAATCCCTCATATTGAAACCGATAAAAATAGAACTTTAGCAAGTCTTCATCCTTCGAGTTTTGATAACGGAGACCGATTTAGTCTCCGAAACGTCAACGTTTTCGAAAAAGAGAAGTATTATTAGTCAATTTGAAATTTTTTCTCGTCGTACAGGCAAATTTAGTATTCGATACGTTACTGACGAAATAATAAACTGTTTTCAAGACAACAGTCTTTGAAACGCAGTAACTGATCGGGGCAAATTGATTATTGCCCCTCTACACTTGAACAGATTTCTTTGAACTAACATTTTTTCATTTTCAGACTGTGAAGGATAAAATTCCCAAAAAGGTATGTCAAGAAACGAATATCCTCCACAAAACCAAACTTTCATCACAATAAAGTCTGCGATATTTACTCTTCATTCTGTTATTATTATTATCAAAACTGGGTTGAACATTATGCAGGTTTGAAATTGATATTTAACTTAGGGCTATAAGTCATTCTAACAGCGACATGTAATCGTTAACGTTGCTAGTAGACGATATGACGAATGTTTACCTTTCAGCAAACTGCTCACGATCGTAAAATCATATTGTTTTTATAATCCAATATTGCTTTAAGACCCAGTGATGTTTAGTCCAGCAAGCCTTCAACGCACCTCTGAATAGAGACATAAATCTCTAACCTGAAGTTTCAAATTGATATTTCGTGCTCCGGTATCATTTGTTTGTATACCTATATCATATTTCTCCAATTTCAAAACCGCTCGTTATTTTCATTTGCGACACAATGGCCACTTTTCTAACTGTGTTTTTTTTTTGCAGGTATGTACGTGACACCAGCTTTGTATTGTGGCAGCATGAACTAGATATAATGTGAGTTAATTAAAATATACTTCTATGTACAGTAGGGAAGAACACTATTCTTTTTTTTTTCTAAAGATTTACAACTCAAACTGGGTGAGAAAGGACTTTTCAATTTTTTTAATTGAGTTTGATTCAGAAATAGAACGATTGTCGTAGAATTCAAATACTAGCTAAACTCGAAAGTAGATTAATCCAGTGTACAAGGTCATTCAAACAATTCTTCCTTTCACATAAAGAAATCATTCACTGAGGACTCAAGAATATTTAGAATAATATAAGTGACGTCAGACCTCGAAAATGTGTCGTTTGAATCTGTCTCAATTTTGAAGTGAACTTTAATCGATATGAAATATAGAAATAGGTTCGTGAAATTATGTTACAAGCATCATATACGAGGATATATTGAAAAATTCTTAGTCTACTGTAGAACAAAACAAAATTTCAATGTCAAAATATTTTATTACTCAACATATTCTCCTCTTAATTGGATACATTTATTACAGCGAACCGCAACTTTTCTAGACCTTTCAAAAAAAATATTTTTTCTTTCTCTGCTATCCAGAACTCCACAGCTTTTATTACCTCCTCGTTGGAAGAAAATTTACGACCTTTTAATAAACTTTTTTTAGTTGAGGAAAGAGGTGATAGTCGGACCGAGCCAAATCTGGTGAATAAGGGGGGTGTTCTAGTCATTCAAACCCTAAATCACGAATTTTTTGCATGGCAACATGAGATTTATGTGCAGTGGCGTTGTCCTGCAAAAACAAAACACCTTTGGATAACTTTCCGCGTCTTTTCTCTTTATTTTTTCCCGTAGAGTAGTCAGTAATGTCGAATAGTAATCTCCAGTTATTGTTCTACCCTTATCCAAAAAATAAATCATGATTACTCCATGGCAATCCCAAAAAACTGAAGCAAGAACTTTTCCAGCAGATTTTTGGACACGAAACTTTTTAGGTCTTGGAGAACCGGAGTGTCGCCATTCCATCGATTGTTGCTTTGTTTCTGGATCGTAGAAGTGTACCCAAGTCTCATCCATAGTAACAATTCGGTTTAAGAAGTCTACTTCGATTTCAAATCGAGCACAGATCGAACGCGATGCTACTACCCTTGCACGCTTTTGTTCAACATTCAAACATTTGGGGATCCATTTTGCAGCAATTTTTGTCATGTCCAAATTGACGTGAACTATATGATGAACGCGTTCGTATGAAATATTCAGTGCTTCAGATATCCGTATTAGCCCAATTCGAAGGTCTGTTAAAATCATGTCATGAACTGCATCGATATTTTCGGGGACTGACACAGAAACTGGCCTTCCCGATCGGTCATCATATTCAATGGAAAATTTACTTCTTTTGAAGCTTGCAGTCCAATTTTTCATGGTCGCATACGAAGGACATTGATCACCAAGGGTATTAAGCATATCTTCGTAAATCTGCTTACCTCTTAACCCTTTTAAATACAGGTACTTGGTGATGGCTCGATACTCCAATATTTCGAATTTCACAATTTCAGTGGACATATTTTTCCTTTTAATTTATTGCGTAACTCTGGTTTACTTTTTTGACGTCAAACTTTACACTGACACTTCTAATAAGTTATTGTTCGTTGCTATGGTAACGCAAATTTTGTTTATGCAGGGAACAGGTCTAGGCTAACTAGATATCAATACATCCTCGTAAACAGATAAAATCATTTTTAGAAATAAAACGAAATTTTTTATTATAGTGTGATTCCCAATTACTTAGGTGGATATACACGGGACATTTTTTCGACCGATCTGAGCAATCTAGCTTCAGATTTTCAAAATTCTACAGATAAAATGATTCTTTAGTGGACTATAGGAACTAATAAAGTTGTACGATAAATCCATGGTAATAAATCGAAGCGATAGTTTTTGTCGTTATACATATAGATACGACAATTTATCAGCAGATAGATCCGTCAAAATTGCCTGGCGCATTGAAGTATCTTGATAGTGTACCGAATAAACTAAAATTGAAAAAGTTGAAGAATAGTATATTTTATACGAAAAACAAAGATATTCTAAAATTTTTATTATTTTCCAATACGTCATTACACTGGAGATGAAGCCAAGCTTTTAAGGAAGTATTTAAATTTTTAAAAGTTCTTAGTTTTTCATACAGTACATTTTAGTTTTTTACGTTTTAGTTCAATACTTTATAAATGTCTTTTCTTGGAAGAGGTAACCAGGTGCGATCCATTTCGACAGAGTTTGTTGAAAAACAGTTCTGAGATAAAAAAATGCAGGTTAAAAAGTGTTTTCCAAAAATTGATCTAGATGAGCATTTTCCTTGAGAACAAACAAAATAATAATAATAATTTTTATTTATCCTAAGAAACCTAAAGATTGTAGGCACGTTATTAAAAGTTCATATAAAGTCATTAATTGAAATGCAATAAAATTCTGTTTTACAGTTCTTAAGTTAGCTTACATACATCTTAAAATTTCAGTCAGAAGATAAACATTTGAGCAAATGCAGTCTGCAGTAACCGATAATATATCAAAAGACATTACTTCGGGAGCATCTTGGGTAAAATGAGAAAAATCATTAACATCATATAGGGGGTTCATAATTTGCTGGATAGAGTTATTGTATTTTTGTAGCGACATATTCGTCAAGTGGCAATATACTAGAGTTTGATAAGGTTCAATTCTTCTTTCAGATCCTGGTTTGAATGGCAAAGTGTGCTCTATTGTAAACACTACACAATTTGTCATTTTCTGTAACCGAATTTTATTTTTATTTTTAAATTTATTTTCATTCTAGAATATCTTCAAATCGATCATTTCAGTCCTAAAATTTTGAGAATAATACAACTTTACTGTTTTTGATCAAAATGTACCTGCTATGCAAAATTTCATTTTAAAATATCTATTACATACACACAATCTATATTACATATAAACATGGTGGCTAGTCGTATTAGGAAAAAAGAGCATTCGATTACGAATAATTTGATACTGCACATTAATAGGTTTCAAACAAACTTCCGTTGAAAAACTTTAAAATATTACATTACAAATTTCTCAAAATGAAAGATCTTAATAGGTTTTCAATCTTTTTAATGGAATTTTGTTTATAAGCTATAAGTGTGCAGTATCAAATTAATCGTATTAAAACGGTCTATTTTCCTAACCCGGCGAGCTACCATGTTGACATTTGAAAAAAAAATGTTATTCCAATTTTAAATTAAATTTCACAAAGCATACTTATACATTTTGACCGAAAGCAGTGAACTTGTATCTCTCCCAAAATTAGGATTGTAATTAGAGATTTGAACATATCCATGATACTCTAGATTAAAAAATAAAATTCAAAATTTGATAAACGTTCAACGTTTATAATAAAACTTTATCGATTTTCACAGATTGAGAGATAAAACTACAAGAGAAAAAACTACGACAATATTTTTGCCATACTTTAGCTTTTACAAGCGGAAGTAGGTGTATAAACTAGCGATCAGTGAAAATAATGAAAATTAAACTTTTATTTCAAGAGATAATATGCATCTCCATCAATTATCAGCTACATCAATCCAACATTGTCACTGTTTGTTAATTGTTGATATTCCCTACCATAGGGATTTTTTATATTTCTTTCAAAATAGTGTAACCAAAAAAAGAAATTGTGCTTTCAGTACCTGCAGTTCATGGCAATATCTTGATAGACACATTACTGCTGAAAGAAAAGTTCTTTTCACCAATATTGCTGATAGTTCCGTTCTTTCTTCTTTGTTCAATCGTTGGTAGGTCAGTAGAAGCATCTATAGTTGAACAAACTCACAATAATGATAAGGTAATACCTGCCTCAACGCTGCCAATCGCCATCGCTGATTCATTATAAAAACAAACGCCGACCAATTATCCGTTAAGGTAACGGAACTACTTTCTTCTTCATATCGTTCTGTGTACGCACAAAAGAAGACATGATTCAATTTTTGGGAGTCTAATCAAGAGGCGGTAGTCGACCGCTGCGAGCAGTCTCGCGATTGGCTCGCTTCATGCGCCGAGAGAGCTACTGGTTGGTTCGCTCGCCACTTCAGTCACATAATAATGATAATAATAACAGTATTAACAGTCGAGGTAATGATGAGCAGAGACTATCGTGGTAATTGCCAAGACAGCATGGCTTCTCTGTTTCGCGTATAGTTTCTACAAAGGGCGGCTTAATTTCTTCGGCAGTGGCGTTCGTAAGGAAGTATATGGACGGAATAATCATAGCATACATAATCGTTTCAGTAGATTAGGTGGTAAATCACAGAGAATTTTGTCTCACTTTCTAAGAGTTACACTGACAGAAAGAGTACATTTCTCTATTCCCATAAAATTACCAATGCTCCAGGGCAAAATCCACAAACAAATTGAACATCGATATTCACAACAACTGACCCTAGATATTCCAAGGGGAAGTAATATACGCAGTTCTTTGCTCTACACCAGGGTTTCTCAAACTTTTGGCTCCACGAACCCCTGTTAAAGTTTCCAGGTGTCAGCGAACCCCTTAACCTTAACTAACTGATTAAATTCCCCCTCCTCCCAAAGAATAGTATATTGTGTATCTAGTAGTAAAAGCAATACATTCCCGGACGACAATGTAATAAGCCGAGGCCAACAAGCATTGAAGTCCGGGAATGTGCTTTTACTACGAGGTACACATACTATTTTTTCTGAAATCGCAATCAGCATTATCAAAAACTAAGGAATTCTACATATTGTTTGCGTGAATTCAATAACTATCTAAAATGTAAACAAGCCGGCAAAAATTTTCCCGTATCGTTTTCGATACGGGAATAGTAATTTACGTAACAAGTCAGGAAAATACTGTTTTTTTGGACGAGTAGACCAAATTCTAGTTCGAGCGTTAGCGAGTCCTGGAAGTCTACGAGTCCAAAAAAACTGTTTTTGGACGTGCATTTAGTCTAAGAGACGAAGAGAGGTCGACTTTCAACCATCTGTTAACCGGATGAAACGATTCCAAATTGGAATATTTCGAACATTTCAGTTCTTATTTGTATTATATATTGAAATTAGAACAGAAAATAGGTACCAACAGAAACATTCTAATTCTTATTTATATTAATATTTGTATTAAAATTCGAGCACTTCCCGGCCTAGTCCGGGAAGTACTTACTTCCCGGACTAGGCCAGGAAGTGCTACTTTCCCAAAGAAAAAGTGTCCGGGAAGTGAACACTTCCCGGATGGTTGCCGAAAAAGTACTTTCCCGTATCGTTTTCGATACGGGAAAGTATTAAACGTTCCGGGAAAGTTCGTTTCTTGGCAACGGACTAAAATACTGGATTAGCGTATTTTGAGGCCTGCAGTTGCTCAGAGAAAGTGGGCATTCTTGAACGATTTCAGAAAAAGAATATTTAAACCCTAAAACACTCAATAGGTGACATGGGTGTGCAGTTTAGGGGTTGAAAATGGTTTTTTGCGATTTGCGAAAAATGTTCATGAAACAATGTAATTGACTATTGAAGAAAATAAAGTTTTTATTCCAATAAAAGGTAACAAATAAAGTGTCAAAAGAAAATACTTTTGATATTGATGTGATGGGTGTGCTTGTTTCTTGTCGCAAATGAAGTCAATTTTAGCAGTAATTTAGGTCAAATTTAACCTTAATTCTGACTCGGTATGAAGTCGATTTCTGTATTTAGTTTTTATCATGAAAACCCACTCTCACATAATTATGTTGTAGTAAAGGGTGAAACGAAATTCACCGCTTTGCGTGAGAGTTCGGGATACTCTTCCTGTCTAGCTGCCTAAAAATCTATCAAGACATCCTTTTCAAATCAGCTTGAAGATTTTCATCTACGGACATATCTAATAATGACTCCTGTTGCCTACTACTCAAACTAGAATTTATGCTCTCGTTCGTGACCGCAAATGGGTTACGAATCCAGCTATCTTTAGCATCATTAATAACCTGAAAATACCTTTTTAGTTCGTTGGAGAGCTGAGAAAGATGAAGAACAATTTCGCGCGCCACCATGTGTGCTGGACGTGCCTGCCAGTCGTCAAGCCACCATTACGTAAATCTTGTCGCTAACCCCCTGCCGTCAAATGGCGAACCCCTAGGGGTTCGCGTACCACACTTTGAGAAACCCTGCTTTATACAATCAAATATTCTGTTGTATAGAAAAGATACGATTTGATCTTCACAAACTTTTATTATTATTATTACTGGTGGTTGAAAAAAAGTTTGTGAAGATCAAATCGTATCTTGTCCATACAATTACTATGGATCTTCATCAAGTTGACAACGCCAACTTTGAAAAGGGAAGTTTTGATGTTCTGTGAATATTACAGTACCATTATCTCCATAGTACCAGGTTAAATCAAGTAATGTTTCTTCATGAGAAACATCTAAATGCAGAAGGCTGAAAACGTAACCTGTTCTGTAGGTGAGTTGATTCGTACTTTCTCTGGGAAAATCTATAAAAAGTTTAACTAGCTGTGTCTGTCAAATTTTGAAAGATGGCTTAACTCCACAGCAACCAGGTCTCATTAGGCCTATTTTGCACCTCACAAAGGTCGGAGACTTTTGGGTACCTATACGTCTGCTATCACTGAGGCTGTTGTGCTAAAAGGGAATGGTTCAAGGAGTGTTTGTCCAAGAGCTCTTCTAGCCAAATCAGTTATTCTATTTCATCTTTTGCTGAGTCTTTCTGTTCACTTCTGATTTACTCATCATATTTTCAGGCATCTGCTAGCTCTTGATGATATTCTTCTATCAAAGCTGAAGTAATGCTTGGCATGTTCAGGATTAGTAGTTAGTAATTCTTGTCCATATCATAGTTAGCTTCGAGGATCTGAAGAAACGTCCACATCCTGAATATTTTTCAGTTTCAGATCTGTTAGTGGAGTATTGGAAATCATGTCATTTCACTAGTATTCTCCACAAAAACTGTGCCACTGTAGAATTACACAAAGTATTCAAGTTTCAGTAAGTTTTCTAATTGATTTCGAAGTTTGTTTTCACTAGCATTGCAATTGATTCTTCATATAAAATCCAAAGAATCAGATAATAAAAGCACAGTAAATGTCCATAACATCACTTGTTTCCTTTGTATTCTGGGAACTAAAGGACGAGTACCTTCGGCGATTTTTGAAAAGCCTTGAGAGGAAATACACCAAAAGAAGTGGAAAACTAAGTGAAATTTGAATGAAAAAATTACCTTTTGTACTTGTAGAAAGTACCACCACTGGATGTATACACGAGGACAGCCAGAAATCAGTGTTATTTCTCCTTTATCAAACATGAGACTATATCTGATGGTTTTGAATGTAATTTTCTCATGAATACCAATAAAACATTGCAAAAATAACTGCTTTTTGCAGAGCACAACACAGCACAAATGAAACTTGAAGTAAATAATGTTGTAGTCGAATGCTCTTCATGAACACCACACAAGTCGAAATGATACATCAATAAATACCGTAATGAACTAAAAATGACAGATCGCAAGCACAGTTGTAATGGGACTAATGTGCTTGGAACCACGATCATTCAAAGCCATTGGACATCAAGAAATCATAGGCAGAGAGTCAAAACATACGAATTTGATTCAGTAGCGCATATTAGGGGGTTGGCGAACAAACAAATTGTACAAATCATCACGGATTGCTCCCACATGATAGATTAACACTCCATTTTATTTCCTGTAATTGGTCATAGCTCACCTGTATATAAATATTATATTATAAAGAAAATGTGAATATTCAGCGATATTGATCCAATATTACTTGAATAGTATTGGCGAAATATTCTCGAAGTAATATTGGCCTCAAAATATTCAGCGATATTGGTACGATATTCTGACAATATTGACAAAATATTCAAATGTTATATTGTCGAGAAGTAAAATGTGAACATTTTGCGATTTTGGTCAAATTTTGTTTGAACATTTCAAAAATAGTATTGGTGAAATATTCTTGAAGCAATAATAGCCTCAAAACTCTTATCGATATTGGTACAAAGTCGTTTGGATATATTGGTGGAAGTGAATATTTCTTGGTGAATTATTAAATGAAATTTAGTTGATCAAGGTGACATCAGAATCTGCCTCTCGGTCACCATAACCACTGAGTAAGTTGCCTTGAAAACAAGTTATTTGAGGTATTTAATATTTCTTCGTAGGTGTTAGAAGACGGTCTATATGTAGAGCCACCTAACTGATTTTTATCCAAGTTTGATCATAATATAATTTTGATATGGTTTACTGAATATTCTGTCAATATTTGAGATTCATCTTTTCTAGATGTTGGAAACAATATGGAGACAATATTGTTTTATCGATATCGGTAAATATTATTGAACCAATATTAACCCAATGAAAGTTAATAAGATTTGTTAAATATTGTCGAAATAATATTCAACTAATATGCACACAATATCACACTTGGAAATACAATATTGTTTCATCGATATTAGTAAATATCATTGAACCAATATTGACCAAATATGAGTAATTATAATTTGTTGAATATAGTAGAAATATATTCATCCAATGTGCTATCAAACTTGGAAATACAATATAGTTGTATAAACCTAGAATCGATATTATTGGAATATTGGGATTGTAATATTTATTCTGGATGTTGAAAACAATATGTAGACAATATTGTATTATCGATATTGGTAAAAATTATTCAGCCAATATGGACCCAATATTACATTTGACAATCTACATTCAGAACAGGTTCAAACAATATTCCACCAATATTATGAATATATTTTTTTTGATTATTCACCCATATTGGACCAATGCTATTTTTTTATTTACAATATATCTATATTGGCCCAATAAGAAACCAAGATTCAGCCGATATGATGTGCTACCTGGGAGGGGGCGGGGGACTAAGGGAAGCCGTATACTGTACAGAAAAAATTAATGATTTATACAAGTTGTTGTAGTTCAAGAATCGTGGCAAAGTTGTAGTGGAACTGAAGATAATTACAAACACACTGTAACTTGCACCATTCGCACTGCTTAGTTATTCGAGATTCGAAATATTTTAATTATATTGAAATATTTTGAATCAGATATTCAAAAAAATTAAAACCTAATAATGACAAATCTTAGTTGCAAATTTTGAATTTGGAAATCTTATTCACGTGTTGAACTTTGTGTCATTCAATTCAGAATTATCAGTATTTGAATATCGGAACTGGTGTCAATGGCGCCAATATTTATATCATCTTGTAGCATCTAGAGCACAATGCCATTCGCTTCCATTGGGACTACTGAAAAACCAAATAGATCGGGGGATAGTGACAGATTTTGGGATACGAATTTACTCACTATGCTTTTTGGAGTTAGTATGTTTTTGTACGACAGCATTGTCCGTATATCCTCATGATAATAATGCATGAATCAAAGAGTCGTCGTAGGTTCTTCATATTAAATAATAATAATATTGTCGAAAAATTACCTTTGTGTTTTGGTAAGATTCCAATCAGACTGCCATGTGTTTTATAATAAAATAATAGACCTAAAATACTCGAAAAACCATTGGCATACCGTTAGGATGGGCGGAGAATTCCTTTTTTCTAATACAATTTCACGTGACCATACCAGCCATTCGGACCCACCCTAATTGCCTTCCAATGGTTTTTCGAGTATTTTAGTTTTATTATTTCATCACGAAATACATGGCAGCCTGATTAAAATCGTAATAATTATTATTATTATCTTTATTATTATTTTATAATATGAAAAACTTATGACGACTCTTTGATTCATGCATTATTATCATGGATATGCGGACAATACTGTCCTTCAAAAGGCATACTGAATAAAATCGTGTATTAAAATCTGTGACTATCCTCCGGTCTAAAAGTTCTGTCACTGTTATTTCCATCGCAATTTTATTGTGGATACCACGGTAAATTCAAATATTTCAAATTTTCTTGTAATTAACTAGTCTCGATTAGGTATTCATGCTTCTTCATAACTTACGAACAATGCGGTGAATTTCAAATAATCTTTGAAACTACTCGAATACTACTTAACACAGGTTGCTTTCACGCTCAATTATTACTAATGAATGAATTAGTTGCTCTTTAGTTCATAACCATGGGAAACAAATTATTGTTTCCTTGGGAATTTCTTAACGTAAGTACCTACTTTTGTTCCAAGTTTTGTTTCATCACTCACTGAAGATGTACCCAGTTATAGAAGTACATCTTTTAAATGAAGAATGAATTATAGAAATTTTCTTATGAGCAGATTCATGTTTTATTGAATAATGATATTTTATAAGTAAATTATTTTTCTTTCTTCGTCTTTTTCAAAACAAGCTTAAATTTATAAACTACTGAACTGAAATGTGAAAAATGAAATGATGAAAAACAAAGAACTTATATTATTATTTTCTTAAAAGCTTGAAATGAAGCCTCAATCAAGCTTTAGAGTGAATATTTAATTTTTCAATAGTTGTTTGTTTTATACCTATACAGTACTTATTATTTTTTTACGATTCAATTCACTGTCTTATATATAAAAGTAGGTTTCTAAAAAGTTTTTCACGTTCATTTTATGTTGTTGTTTTCAGCGTTAGAATTTGTTCAGTTATTTGTCTCGATAGGTGCACCCATAGATGCCCAGAGATTGGTATGTTAGTTACATGCGTATATTTGCCATTCAGCTTTCTTCAATGGTTACATACATATATATAAAGGCCAAACTACGAAAATTATTCGACTGCTCGATATTTTCACCATTTTTCCGGGTTTTTCCAATTTTCTTTTCGTGAGATTTTGCATTTTCTTTCCAAAATTAGGGGGCCCTAGCTGTCCGACTGAAATTTGTTTGCATTACTTTCCACATCCAAAACCGTCGGAATGTATTCAGAATTCCTACGCTTCTATTTCTAGCCTTCAGGGTAGTAAAACTATTTGAAATAAAATTTTGCGGTGGTCCAATATTTTTCACAATTTTCACGGTATTTTCCGATTTTATTTTCGTGATTTTTGTAGAAATTTTCCACGTCTTACTCGCTCTCTATTCAACCTCCAGAGGGAAAGGGGGTAACATTCTGTGCAATTAAATTATGCCACTGTACGATGTTTTCCACTATATTTATGGATTTTACCGATTTTATTTTTGTGAGTTTTTGGAACTTTTTTCAAGAACGAGGGGGATCGGACCTCCATGGTAATATATTGATACATTGTCATCGAAGTTTCTCTGGTCTACAATTCCGTTAAAAGATTTGGCCACACACTAACACGACAAGTAAAATCAAAGCTTGTAAGTAAAAGTACCTAATAATAATATGAATAATAATAAGTTTTCTTTTTGAACATGAATAAATGCTTAATTTGAATCCATTTATTCATTCAGTTATTTATTTATTATAACTTTGGAATACATACAGTTCCGAATCTCAGAAAACTATCTTCTAATTCCTAGTTCTTACAGTATGATACTTCAACAATTGAAGTTCCATACTTATAAAAATATTACTTGGAGAAATTTTTGTTTTAATTAGACGAAAAGTTGTACCGTCAAGAAGGTTACAATATTGATTGAAACTGATACTCAGTCTAATGACTGGAGAGGATAACTGCCTAAATTAGTTTTTCGATAATCAATGTTGAGAAAAAAATGTTTTGTGTAGTATTTCATCAGGAATGTATATAGTGAGTGGGGCTGATGGATACTATGTGGGAGAGTCGTAATGATTCATGCCAACATCATGATTCTCACCTCAACGTCAGTCACACTATGTTGAAATGTCACAGTATGTACTTGTCACTTGTCACAAGCCAACATAACCTGAATAAATCGTTGAAGGACGTACTTGGCTCTACAAGTGAGTTGCTGAAGATTCTCAAGGACACTAACTGTACCACTCAATTTAAGTACAATTTATGTTAACATCTCTTGTATTCTTCTGTTCAATTATCAACAGTTCTATTGTGTATTAATAATGTGTCTCATTTAATGTATTAGCTGTACCTGTGTCAATTACCAATAAGCAGTAGGGACACGTTAAATTTTAATAAAAAAAAAAATATTTTGAACTCTTTCTAACCTGATTTTATATATGTTACATCCAGGATTCCAAATTACACTAGCAGAATCTAATCTGCTATAAACAAATGCAAAATAGAGAGATTTTAACGTTTTTTGAGATATTTTTTGCAGATAAGACTAAGGATGCCCAACACTTTATGCGCTAACTGATGAAATAATAATGGTGTTTGACGGAGGTCAACTTCGAGTCTAAAATGAGCCATACATTTTTTATTTAGTTTACTCTATTAAAAATAGTAACCGATAACTTACAATACAATTCAAACTTTTGTGCGTTGTTTTTTTTTAAAGAAATAGTAGAAAATTTGTTCAAATTCAGGAAAAGTCACACCAGTTTTTGAATGGTTCCGATTAAGGGGTCTTTTATTTCACTTCACTTTATAAAAGGTTTTTTTTTTATTAGCTATTGTTGCTAAAAGGTGTGTTTTTTTGTGGAAAATGAAACAATTTTTTCAATCTCAACTGTTTACTATCATTTTATTGGTAATTTGTTTTGCCACTCCTGTAATTTGTTGATCATTTCTCCAAATGCCGACTAAATGAACTATACAGTTTTTTCAGATATACGTACGTACTTCGAAACAAGAACTGCTATCTGTGAATTATCTCACAGCCACTACTGGAGGATTGATATTAAAAACAACTTCTACATAATTTTACTAAACATCGACCGCCATATATTTTCAGGAAAAACTAGTTTTTTTGCAAGAATGATATTTCAAACTAAATAATTGCATATTGAATCAAAATTCCGTGAGAGTAGAAAATTATATCGTGCATAATTATTGTTAAAAACAACGTAGCGGTGCCGGTATAAATTGTTGGGCTTGGTTTTGGCTGTAAAATATATACCGGATGATTGGTAGTAGTGTATTAAGTTGCGCGGGGAATGTTGATTACAAAAAATTGAATTATGATAACTAAGTAATTGTGGATTATGGTCACTGAGAGATTACGTTAAGACGAATCTAATCACGGTTTCAAGCATGGAAAGAACAATATGCGTTGTAGGATTTTATCCAAACTGAAATAAATTTACTTTCACGAAAGTATAATTCGTAGAGAATTTGAGAGAATTTTTTTATCAAATAATTATTGTTGGAAAAGATTTATTTTTTATTGTGAAAAACAATGTATTCCAAATGAATAAGTACATTTAGATACAGTTTAGATACTCTATGAGCAGGAATCATAGAAAAGAACATATATCTCTCTGCACACAAGAATTCTTGATGTAATTGGTTACACACAAAAATCATTGTACTAGTGCCACATATCTACGTAAGGGTGTCTACAGTAAGCCGTGTAGTGTCCAATATTTTGGCTGTCCCGCTCTGAAATGGACCTTTCCACGAGATATAAAGGAACACTGTAATTAGAAAGTATCTACGCTAGAATCACTTGGGATTGTATATTTATTTTTCTGACCGCTAGTTTCTCTATAATCAGAAGTGGTTTTGTCACGTCACGTTCATCATAAATAGACTTGGCAACGTCGTAAAAGTTGTGCACCGTGGAATCTGAAATTCTCATTTCACTGGATTGTGTCATTTGTCATTTGATACCACTTGATTTCGTTTTTGAGGTTGATGCGGTTTTCAAAGTTTTGAAATTTTTTGTTGTGTTTTGCAATTTTTTATTTATTCCCGTATCTGTATACCTGCAATAACTGTGAACTTGTCGAAAAGGTGCTTTGTACCCGGTTGTCTCAATACCAGTGAAAATTCTAATAAACAACTTTTTTTGCACCTGCAGATGTTGCGCGTCGTAAAATGTGGTTCGAAGCAGTGAATAAACCTTGTGCAAAGGTTGGAAATATAAATGTTTTTGTGAAGAACAATTCCAAGTGAGTACTTTACGTTATGTTATTATTGTATTCAAATCAGTGTTCAAGGAACGATTAAATAGAAAGGGTCAATCATCTCATAATCACCAAATCGTTTATGATAATCCCTAACTACACTATTAACGATTTTATCAGTTACAAGTTGAAACTAAAAACAGTACAGAACAGTAAAACAAACATTAATCTCAAATCTCGAGATGACTTTTATTCCATGAGAACTGTTATTACGATTTGCGGTGTTGTCAGTGCTCGTTCTTCATCAAAAGGATAGACCGTTCAGAAAATTGCTAACTTCCAAATTCAATAAAAAATTGCTAATGTGTGGATTTTTTCTATGAGTTGATCAAGTGACAAAGTTTTGATTATTTCTTAAATACTTATATCAAGCTAGAAGCTATATTTTTAACGAGAACGATATTGCCTGTTTCGGAACGTGGATTATGGTGGGGGGTGTTTTCGATGAACGTGACGTCAGGGGCACATTTTCAGATGTGACATTTTTCCAAAATAAAAAAACAAATAAATTGAAAGTCTTTGGTAAATGGGCGTTTCAGAATCGAAACTATCGATTTAAACAAGTTTTGCAATTTATTTTTCGTAAATGATTCTAATGGTCCATGACAATACATGCTTGGCTTGAGCTGAAGCTCTCGTGTTTTATTCGGAACAAAAATATTCGAATTCAGCTCCTCGAAATTTCAAATTGAACCGTGTACCTATAAACGAGAAGTCTTGTTATATTACCTCCGATGAAGCATTCATGTTATTCTCGGGTTTTGATCAGATGATGGCACCCAAGGGCAAATGAATTATCGATAACTGAGGAAATGAACCAGATATTGAATATCTTTCTTTCGAAAGAGTTTTTCATTCATCAGTGAACCCGTATCGGTCTAGTGGTAAAACAAATAGTCAACGCCGATAAAAAATCTAATCAAATCTGTCCATGAACAAATGCGAACAAAAAATCAATTTATATTTTGTACAAGCATTGATTCTGATGAGGTAAAACAAAGCGTGATATCTCTCATTACGAACTCCTTAACCACAATGAAACGTGTATTATAACCACAATTTGAGACAAAGCGAAGAGAAGTTTTTTGTTCTCATTATATTCTGAGAATTTCTAGCTGTTCGATCTGTGTTCCACTTGACTACATGATCTACGATTAGGAATTTGCTCAGTGGCGGGCAATTTGAACTGTTAAATGATGTGAATTAATATTGAAAATCTTTGAAACGCCTGAAATGAGTCGGGTCTCCAATAAAACTTATTCGGGAGTAATTACACAAGTGCTTCAAAATTACCGATAATTTCCCATGAAAGCATGTTGTCTAAAAACTGCATGAGTTTATTTTCATATTTTGTCGAAAGAGCCCGACTCCGAAGGAGGAGGGCTCTTTTAGCAAAAGATGAAAATAACCGAATGCAGTTTTTTTACTGACAACATGCTTGAATGGAAAATTATCAGGTTTATTTTGATTCACGAGTATAATTCGGTAGAATATTTCCGGAGTTAAAACAAAAATGTATGTGCTGAGTTTGAAATTTTATTTAAACGTGACATTTCAACGACGTTTAAAATTCAGTATTTATGCCTTTCAAGATGACAAATGTACATTTTAACAATCGTTACTATATATACATATACGGACCGAGCGGGTAATTTTCGATACCTACCGGGTAATTTTCAGCCTGAAAATGTCCCGGCGGGACATCTTATCTTATTACAAGAAACCAGATGAGCCGACACAAACCACACTGTCCGTTCCGTATGTTAGAGGTCTATCGGAAAGAATAAAGCAAATTGGGTCGAAATACAAAATACGGACATGTTTCAAGTCAGGTAACACTATTCGCAGCCATCTCACAAAGACCAGACCACGTAACGCTGACATTGACTCCAAAAACTGCATCTACCGCATCCCTTGTGAATGCGGCGAAGCTTATCTTGGAGAAACTAAGAGACCACTTAGCGTTAGACTCGCTGAACACAAGAGAAACACTCAACGAGGAGAAACATCAAAGTCAGGAATAGCGGATCATGTCTGGACGACCCAACACAACATAAAATGGACTGAAGCCGAAGTCATCCATAAAGAAGAGGGCTGGTATAGAAGGAAGTTTAAAGAGAGTGCATATATTATGAACAACAAAGTCTTTAGTCAAGCTAGCATAGAAATCCGTAATGTGTGGAAACCCTTAATTAGTGGCATGGATTAATTGAAATTGCGATAAGAATTAACAATGCTGTACCGGAGGGACCTGGCACAGTAATTAACAAGCTTACCTGAATACCGCCAAATTACCCCTAGGCTAATGACACAAAATTATCCACAGCATATATAAGAAGTATCCTTGAGATTGTAGACAATGAAAGTCCAGAATAACCTTACTCAAAGTGAAACATTGTCAACCACTTTCAAACATTAAGTGTTTTGTTAAAAATTAAAAAGTGTTTAAAATATGGGATGCAGTATTGTCTAGAGCAAGACAACTGCATTCCCCCGATAAAACCTTGCTGTCTACGCCGGTTAAAGGCCGGATGGGAACGGATTTCTCGCAGCAGGGCATGTCCACATGGCGCCGAATGGAAGCCGACGGACAATAATTGAAGAGAGAGAGTATGCTTGATGTAATTAGATGAATGAATTCCTCACAAGTTGTTTTTCCTGTGTCCCTTTTCTTTATTAGCATGATTTTGAATATGTTGAGCCACAAAAGCCTCAAATTGGGCTATTAATTGTAACAAGCCTAAATAATTCCCATTGTGAGGAGAACCAACAATTTCGTCACTGCCACGAAACGAAAGACCTCGTTCTGCTAAAATCTTTTTACCAACGTTTCTTGTGGCAGGTATTATACTCGTACCTATACCTACGATTCAACGTGACGAAATCGAGTTTTAGATTTTCAGGTGGGAGTGAAGCATAGCCAGCGCTTCGCGTTTAAGGCATGCAATGCAAGATATTTTACGCTCCTATCTAAATTCAATTTTTTGACGGTCAGACAGGCGTTGGAGCGCGGGGCCCCCCAATTCGCGGGGCCCGTAGCATTTGCTACTCTGGCTAATCTGGCACTGCCAATAGGCCAATCAAAAGAGCATTTTTTTCTAACAAAAATACTAGTAGAAAACCGACTGTGCCGTAGTTATATTCTGTTTTCGACTGTCATTTATTAATTTGTTATAAACATTTAAAGAACAAAAACCGTATTTTTTCTAATTGTTTTCCTTATAAAATTTAAATTAATAAAGTAATCTGGTTGCTCCAATGGAAATAATTATAGATAATTAGAATACGAACATATTGAAATGTTTCACGATCCGATCGGATCATTAGTAACGACAGACAGAAAACCGAATGAACTCAAAAAAATTTAGATTTTTTAAATAATTCATAACTCCGCCATTTTTCAAGAAATAGGGTTGACCCTTCCATTGAAGTATTGAATCATTGCACTTTATGTGTGCACAAAACAGGCTCTGTCGGATCGTTGGTTTCGGCACAATTTCAATTTGAATTTTTTTTAGTGCCTGATTGCTCTAGTGATAGTCCCATTTCAATTCCTAAAACAGATTTTGAAAGTAGAAGTACAGTACCAAAAAACGTATATCCTCATTTAACTTTTTTAAATTTTTGTTCTAAACTCATATTTATTTATTAAAATTATTGAAATTAATAGTTGAAACCTTTCGAGAATGAAAATTCTAATATTAATTTCATGTAACCTCAATATGTACAAAAAATAAACAAGGGCATAAATGAGGATTTGATTACGATAGAAGAGCGAAAGGAGGTGAACTTTTGGTGGTAAAAAGGTTTCTCACGATTTGCAGCGAAAATTACCTTCCTACAAAATTAAGGAAGAAGTTGTTGGCAATAAAAATATCTACAACTTTTGTATTCAAGATTTTTCCACATAACCCCAAATTTTCCGGAAAAATCAGTTAAACCGTTTTAATTTGGTTTTGGATTTTTTTTTGTATGAAAATTGTGTTTGTCTCAAAATCTAGTGAAAATATATTTTATGTTCTGAATTAGATACTTTTTTTGCAGCGAAATATTTATTATTCTCGAACCTCTTTGAAGTACTCGGAAAGGAGGCGGATCCTAGTTAGCAAAAGAATTTTAAACGCCTAAGATAAGAAATAAAGTAGCAGGTAAGGACCAGGTGGAGAATGCTGTAGAGGCTCCAACTTCGACAAAAAAATTTAAACACGAAAACACCCCTAATGTTGAAATTGGGATGCAGTATAGGGGTTGAAAACGATTTTTTGCGATTTGCGGCGGAACGTGACTTCTTAGCGGAAAATGTTCAATGGAAAAGTTGTGGATAATAAAAAAATCGAAAACTTTTGTATCGAACACTTTTCGACATAACCTCAAATTGAGGTTATGTGGAAAAATCTTGAGTACAGAAGTTGTAGATCTTTTCATTGCCAAAACTTTTTCCGTCATTTTTTTGTAGCAGGTTAATTTTTGCTGCAAATTGTGAGAAACCATTTTTATCCCCAAAAGTTCACCTCCTTTCGCCCTTCTATCATATCCATATTTATGTCCTTGTTAATTCTCTGTACCTATTAAGGTAACATGAAATTGATATTCTCGAAAGGTTTCAACTGTTAATTTCAATGATTTTATTAAACAAACATGAGTATAGAACAAAAATTTCAAAAACAGATTTTTGAAAACCTGTTTTTTTCATTTTTTCGCGTTTTTTGGAAAAAAATTCCACACTATTGCTACTCTTTTATTACATAATCTAAGAGTAGACGCTTTGAAGAAAAAACTGGCGGCTGGCGAGCTTGGAAAGATGAACTTTATCGGTGAAACTTTTCAGTTGAAAATGAGGTCGTTTTTTCAGAAATTGTTGAAATAAAAGGAAAAATCTCTATTCCGCTATACAAAAAAATCACAGCTTACTTGAAATTATAATAATTTATATATCCCCAAATTTCGTGAATAAAAATTGATTTTTAATCGAGGAAAAAATTAAGTACTGAAAAATTGTTTTGTCCGATTTTCCCGACAAATTTGAGGTTATGTGAAAAAATGTTGGATACAAAAGATCCAGATCTTTTTATTATCAACAACTTTGCCATCCTTTCGTAGCAATTCTAGAAAATCCGTTAAATATCGCTTTCAAACCCTAAAAGTTCACCCTGTTCCACCCTTCTCCATTTTTTTGACTCCAATTCATTTTTCCCGTCATTCTAACATTATTTCGCTCCTCTTCCAGTAGGTCTCATGTTGTTTATATTTTTCTTTATCTCAAAAATGCATCAGCACTGGTCTATGTTCTGTACCTACATTTAATTGTTGTTAACTTGGAAGACAAACCATAAGTTTAATTAGTTCAATGGTTTTTTCCTGACATGAAGGAACATATTCTTCATTCAACCAATCCTCAATTAAAAATTCAATGAATTTAAGTTTTGAATTGGCACTCCTTAGTAACTGGGACACTTATCTGTAAGTTTATTTTCACTTTGGATGTTATATTGAACAAAAGTGTAAAATTTATTTGATCATAATATTTATGGTTTTTACATCCCAGAATACAGACTTTTTCTAAAGGATGTCATTGTTTGAGTGAGCTTGGGACATTCTATGCATTGGATATTATGAGCAGTGTAAAAACTTGATTTTTTTTGCTTCTGGACATTGTTAATAAAATTAGTACAAATTGTACCAATTTATTGATTCACGTATTCTTACATCATGATTTTCTAAGGTTTGTCTGACTCATCTTTTTTGTCTGGGTTGGTGATTCGATGCCTTACTCAGGTAAAAGTCTCTTTAGTTTGGTTTTAAGCAGATTTTGTGTTTAATTTGTCCTTAAACCTCGAAGAGATGAACTCTCAAAAATGACAGCTTATATCATGAAAATTAGTTTAGTTTTCAGGGGTTTAGTCTTTCTGCTCGAGTTCAACTGCGGGTTTACTGCAGTATAAACGAAAATGAAGTGTGAAGCGACCTTTAAACGATTGGACTACAGCTTTGTATCATCCTACGCTGGTACATTTACAGTGTGAGATAACTTTTCATATGCATAGTAAAGTACTACTTCATTGTTCTCACTGCGGAGGAAATATAACGCTTTCGTGGATTTTTGAGTAAAAACAATCGCTACCTATTTTTGCTCTCCTGACGTCAATACGGCCGTTTATAGATTGACAGACTTCCGCGATGTAATCTAGATTGGACTAATCATCATAAATTATGCAGTTATCGATTGAAACGGTTATGCAAATAACGGCTACCAAGACGAGAAGAAGAACAAAACTTGAGCTTCTCGCGTCTTCTAGCTATTTTGATCGGGTTTTTGCTAGAAATCGATTAGTTATTAATTAATAGATTAAGTACTTGATAATTTTGTTCAAAGGTCTGATTGTCCAATATCTTATAGCTGGTACAAAAACTTCGATTTCTTTACTGTTTTTCATTTCTGAAACATCATATCTGAAGTTATCCAGAAATGAATGCTTAGCCATATTTTGGGTGTTGTACATGTATCAGATTTCATAATGAATAAAACCACCGAAATGTTTATAGTTATTTTGTCTGTTTTGAGTTGGTACATCTTTTACTACCAGCAATTTATGTCAGAGAATCCTGCACGAAAACAAATAGGAAATTGGCTCTTTGTTAAATTGGCTGAAATTCTATTATGATTTAGTGGGATGGGTCATTAGAAAAATATGTGGGTTTGAATGTTTTTTTTGTGTTGTTTCTGAAGTATAAACGGCCAAGATCGTAAAAACGTGGATGAGTAGGATTGACAAAGAAAAAACCTATTTGTTAGCTGAAATACGAAATACGCCGAAAACCTATTTGCGGTCATAAACATGTCCAATTATAATCTTAATAATGCTAGTAAAAACATTAGGGTATTAAAAAAAATCGATTTCCGCTATTTTTTCCAGCACTATTCCAAAAAGTCGATTGCAGAGAACCAAAATTAAAAAATGTGTTTCTTGATTACTCTGTCTATTCAAAATAAGAATTTTAAGAATATTGGATTATACTCCAATACTGAAAACAATTATTGAGAAATCGTTTTTGATTACAAAAAAAGGCTTCAATTGCTATTGTCAAATCGAAATAACAGATAATCTAACTTTCTGATGATTTCAATTGCTCAATATCACTTTTTATTTACATAAGTGGTGCTTAAATTTTTTTTTTGACATTACTTTTAGCAACTCAAATCGAGTAATCTTGATTTCCTATTGGACCGATATAGATGAATATTGGTAGTGTAAACATAATATTGATCCAAAATCGGTGAATATTGGAAAAACAATATTACCTATATTGATAATATTGATGGAATACTGACTCAACCTATTCTGAATGTAGATTATCACTATAATATTGAGTTAAGATTGTTTGAATTATTTTTACCGATATGAATGAAATTGTCTACTAATTGCTTTCAATATCTATCATTAATAATGCAACCCTCATATCAATTCTAGGAATCAAAAACAATATTGTATTTTCAAGTTTCATAGCAGATTATTTCATCAATATTCAACAAATCATATTAAAATAATATTTGGTCAATATTGGTTGAATGATTTTAACCAATTTCGATAAAAAACATTTTGAAAAATATTGTAAATCCAAGTTTGATATCACATGGATTATATATTATTTCACCAATATTCAATAAATCACAACCTCAGGACAATATTGAAATAATATTATTGATGATACAGAGATCGCTGAAAGCTTTGAAGCTAATATTGCTTCGAGACTATTTTGCCAATATTGTTTTAAAACTACCCAAGTAATATTGGACCAATATTTCAAAAAGGTCACTTTTTTCGCCAATATTGCGTTTGAATATGTTGCCAATATTTTCACAATATTGTACTAATAAACTCGCAAAATATGCGTGCTATTTTTATTATTAAAAATCTCAAAATCTGTTCAGTTCATTTGGATCTTATTTTATTGGCATTTTATGTTTAATTTCCAAGATATACATTTTTGAAGTTTACGGTTCACGATATACTGGGGCTGTTTCTATCGATTAAACTAAACTTTGGGAAACCTTTTGATAATTAAATTATGTTAAATGTCTTTTCGCAATCAAGTATTTGACACCATAAACTCTCTCAAAACTATGGAACTTAGATTGATTCATAATAATTATTAACATGCCGATTATTTGATTATGGCCATAACATGACCCACAATTGATTGCCTCTGCTTTTATTGTTTTTAAAATTGTTATAACCGTCAATCGCTACGCACCCCTACGCTCAAACCTCGGAAGTCTTCGAGAGACTGCAGAGAAAGAGCATTTCCACAAACAAAAATATGTTTGGATCAGATGATATGCTAGAATGCGATCGAGGTTCAGATTCATATGGTGACACCATAATAAATAATTCTTTTTTTTTGTTATCAACCAATCTCTTTTTTCAAAATTAATTTACATCAGAATAGATTACGGGATAATAAAGAGGGAAATCAGAACATTTTATACTTTTATAATCATAACTAACCTTGATTTTAATTCCTGTAGCCTAGTGGTTGAAGCGACATTGTTTCAATCACTTTGGCTGCTAGTCGGCGAAGGTTCAAACCATGGCGACTGCAGAAATTTTTCTGATGGCCCAAGAAAGTGCTAGGAATCGCACGTAAAAAGGCAAGACCTCGTTAATCCTTGGCTCGCTCAAGTTTCGAGGGCTGCCGTTCGTAAGGGGACGACAGCTGGTTAATGGAAAAAACAATTTCAACAATTTCAATTTCTCCTCGAAATTACTTATTCTTTGATATCAAACAAAGTTGATCCAGAAAAGTCATGTTCAATATTTTGTTGCCTCATTCAGTACTTTGATGTTGACAATCGAATAACTTTGACCATTGTTTAAATAGAAGTAAGATAGTCATTGCCTGTGGAAAAGGCATTGGACCCAAACGCGAGTGTCATCTAGGGCGATTAGTTACAAACATGAATATTTGACATCATTTTAATACAGATTTCTTCAGAAAACCCTGATTTTAATGCTGTTTCATTGTTTCAATTAAGTTACGACTAACTTGGAGGCCAGATCACTGAAGTTACGACATGACTTGGATGCGAGATCACTGTCGCCATCTACATGTGGCATCCATTTGAATCCAATATAAATCCCATAAGGTTGGCTAACTATCTTACTTCTATATAAACAATGCTTTGAACATGTTGAAATATCATTCTCTTCAATAATCTTCGAATATAGAAAACGAGACAAAATATTTGACCAGAAAACAATTATTTTCTATGCTATTACAACGGAGACTTTTTATTCAATAGAGAACCAATCTCATTCGCCATTTTATGAAATGGTGCACATAGCAAGGTCTGAAGATTTTTTGCGGAAACCCGTTTATCTGTTTGACTAGCTCCGAAATGGTTTATGCGCATTAATAGTTACTTAATCAACTAGTGTATTAATATAAGAGTTGATTACAATATTTTTCCGTTTACCTCACTCTTGAAATGAAGGAATTATAATTTTTTTCTGGCAATAAAGTTAAAGATGCCACTTTAGCAGTTTCCGCAACATATGGCAACATTTTATCGTCAAAATCCATTTTAGCGTCCATAACATCTAAATTCGTTTATGTTCGGTTGCATATGCAACAATCATGCATTCATAGAGAGATCGACCATTAATGACAAATTGACCATTAGGGTCATTAATGGACGATTTCTCGAAATCATCCCTTAATAACAAATCAATCATTAATGGGGGTCATTAATGGTCGATTTAATTTGCATTGAAGAACATTATACAGACATGTTAATACGAGGTAGACGGAAAAATTCAATTGAAATAAACATTCTTACCAAATCATTAGCCAAACTGTTGGATCCATTTCAATACTTGTCGTATCACTAGTAATGTGCAGCCACCAATATAAAGCACTCGAGTAATAAATAGTACTTTCTTAGTAAATAATTCTCAATCGCTGAACAATAATTACGCATTTATTACATTTTATCTTGTCACTGTTGTAAATTACTCGCCACTCAAAGAATTTCTTACAAGTCCCATAGTTCGATAATTAGCATAATGAGATAAATGAATGATTAATCGGTTGAAAGAATCAGTTTATTCAAGAAGTACTGCCAACAATTAAAATATTCATGTATTCTCATATTAATAATCATATTTTTTCGCATGTTTATATGAGTGCGATTTGAAGATTACACGAGACACTCCCAGTAGCCAACAACCGCATGAAGTACCGGCACGTCTGTAAAAAAGCTTTATCTGGACGGAAACTGGAATATCGTGCCATTTGTACTGGGTGGTGGGA
This sequence comes from Chrysolina oricalcia, assembly GCA_944452925.2. Classification (NCBI taxonomy): domain Eukaryota; kingdom Metazoa; phylum Arthropoda; class Insecta; order Coleoptera; family Chrysomelidae; genus Chrysolina; species Chrysolina oricalcia. Next base: position 13,730,755 of record OX101827.2, read on the forward strand.
AATTGCAGGATCAAAGCACAGATATTTGTTGATTAATAATTTTTAATTCATTTATTTGTTCAGTATCAAGCCATTCAAGTACTTTTTCAGGTAGAATATTTGATCGTCTTCTCTTCTGGAATTCTTCGTTAGAAAGAAGTAGAACTGAATTTGTTCCCAAGATCCATCAGTGGCAACTGTTTGATAGTCATCACCGTTTCATCTGCTCGAAACAAAGAAATCGATTAGCTGATGAAACAGATGGCAGCAGTGTCGTCTGTGAACACTCACTCTGTTGCTGATGAAGGACAATAATACAGAATTGGGTCTTCAGCTGGTCACGCTCACTCTTCAGTCTTCAGATGTTCAGTTATTAGGAAGCACTCGAACAAATTTTATTCTCCAATAACTTTGCACAAGTATCTGTAAGGTGTAATGAAATGTTCCTATCGATATTAGCCAGGATAGTAGCCGATTCATGTTACATAGATAGGCTATTCATGTGTTTGTTTCACATAAGCAGAATATAAGAACATCAGACAGTGACATGTTACAAAGAAAACGTCACAAAACAGAACAGAAAAAGTACATAATTCAATCATTGCAGAATTGAACTAACTGATTATTTGCATCGAATGAAACAACAACGAATAACAATGACTTTTTCAAGGATTCTGGTAGTAGTTCCCTCATTTTAAGACTATCTATGCTTCTGCTTATCTGCAGTATCTTCCTATGATGCACAATATTATGTCTGTTACGAGAATGGAAGGTTTAAATATTGGAGTGTGTTAAAAAAGTACGATATTTATCCATAAATATATCAGATTTTCATAAATGATTTGATCAAACAATTTAATATAATATAATATAATATAATATAATATAATATAATATAATATAATATAATATAATATAATATAATATAATATAATATAATATAATATAATATAATATAATATAATATAATATAATATAATATAATATAATATAATATAATATAATATAATATAATATAATATAATATAATATAATATAATATAATATAATATAATATAATATAATATAATATAATATAATATAATATAATATAATATAATATAATATAATATAATATAATATAATATAATATAATATAATATAATATAATATAATATAATATAATATAATATAATATAATATAACATAACATAACATAACATAACATAACATAATATAATATTTTTTCTTGATATACCTTTTTGGGAATTTTAACCTTCCACACTCTGAAAATGAAAAAATGTTAAATCAAAGAAATCTGTACAAGTGTAATCAATTTACCCCGATCAGTTTCTGCGTTTAGAAGACTGTTTGTTGTCTTGAAAACAGTTTATCAATTTCGTCAGTAACGTATCGAATACTAAATTTGCCTATAAGACTAGAAAAAAATTGAAATTGACTAAAAATACTTGTCTTTTTCGAAAACGTTGACGTTTCGGAGACTAAATCTGTCTCCGTTATCAAAACTCGATGGATGAAAACTTGCTAAAAATTCCATTTTTATCAGCTCGGATATGAATGGATTTGTTTTGACAAAGTCAAATGATTTCATTAGATTTTGTCATTCGAAATGTCATTCATGTGATGTCACAGTCGGTTTTTTACTAGTAATTTTGTTACGAAAAAATCCATTATTGAATTGCTTATCAGGTTCTTTGACGATGTTGAAATTATTTGATTTTCATTTTGTTACTTGCGTTCAAAATGCGCACATCCGTGATAAAACCATGTATCAATTGAACAATAATTTGTTTCCTTTTGTTGCAAATCTAGAGTAAGAGTAGTGGTATATTTCCAACATGTCCTGCAGGTATGTGTTTTCGGTATACACCAAACAAAACGGGAAATGTATAATTTGATCGAAAATAATAACTGAAAATGACTATCGCTGAATCAAAACAGCGGTTGTTAGTATTTGACTTGAAGCTATACTTTCGAATCAATTACCTACCACTTCGTATCTGAAATTTTCCGAAGTGAAACTGAAGTATTTATAGTTGAATACTTATGCTATGAAATACAATTAGACGAATAACAAGTGTTTGATTATAGATACTTATTATTTCGAACATTAAGATGCGGATAAGGTCATATTAGACCGTCCAGATAATGACAGATTCTGCTGACTATCATCTCTTTGCGGGAATTTTAACCACTTAAAATTATGTCAGTGTTGAGCTCAAAAAAGGAAAATTCAGCGATCGGACATGTGCTAGGCAAATGGAAGTTTAATTTTCTGTTTGCAGAAAACGATTGGTTTTTTTTATTTCTAGTTTATGGCATTTCAACACAATATCATAACAATCTGATAGGGAAAAACCAAAGCCATACGATTTGGACGTGCTTAAAGGGTTGAAATAAGGGCGCGATCTTGTAAAAAAATACTCGGTTGCTGATGCATTTTCTCGCTATTGGCAATCGACAAAACTAAATTTGATATCGTTAGGAACCCGAAATTTTGTTCCTATGAGCCGATCAGCTGTTGAGATAAATTTTCGGGACGGATAATTTTGTGAAAATTCTTTTCGTTTACCGGCAGACTTTCTCGTTTATGGCATTTGAACAGCTGACCGGTGATTTATGGGAATTTTTTTTCGGGTTCCTAACGATATCAAATTTCATTCTATCGATTACCAGCGAGAAAATCTCTCATAACCGAGTATTTTTTTACAAGATTGCGCCCTCATATCAACCTTTCCAGTACCTCAAAATCTTATGGCTTTGGTTTTTCACTATTAGATTGTTATACAGTGTTAGTCAAATGTATGGACCCGCCCGTTTTTCTCAGTTAATGTGAGGGTTATCGAAAAAAAGTTCTAATGAAAGTTGAAGTGTATTTCACTCTGCACTTTTTTATGAATTTAATTTTTTTTTAGATGTTCGCTATTATTTTTTTTTAAATGTAACCATATGTCATGTTTAGTATCGCTAGATAGATTTTTTTCTCATTTTAGTAGTACAGTGGCGTACGTATGTATGAGTTTCTCAGATGCTTATTTTTCGAAGAACATTTCTAGTTATTTTTGTATAGGAAATGTCAATAGAAAATTTTGTTTCAGAATAATTGAAGTGCCATAATCCTGAATTTTTCCTAAGTAGGTAAAAGAAAAGAGAGGAGTAGTTGTTTATTTCAATAGTTCAAAATATTACTATTTTTTTAATGAAAAGAAGGACAACATATGTAGAGCGGCTAATTTCATTTACTCATTCAGTAGTCCTTAATTTTTTGTTTGAACCTGTGATCTGAGATAAAAAATGTGATGTCTCGAATGGCTGAGCCATTGAGGTAAATTTTGAAAATATTCTATAACCATTACCCATTTATGAGGCGAATGTTAATTGTAAACATCGTGAGTGTAATTTTTTTATGAAACAGCTGTCAAAGTAGCACATAAAAAATTGCCATATCGATCAAAATATCTACCTGGCTACATTTCATGATTGAGAAAAATTTTGAACAAATAAAGCAATAGGTAAGTGAATTACAGAGGTGGACACAAAAACACGAAACACACTGTAATATCGGGGCGTGGGGCAGTGGTTAGAGCGTCCGACTCTGGGTCGAAAGGTCCGTAGTTCGACCCCCAGTTGCGGCTTGGATTTTTTGATTTAATTTTACCGATTAAATTATTCAAATCTCGTGGCTGGACTGGGGTGAGTCCTGCACGATTCACTGTTGCGTTCCAATCAACAGTGCTGCTCCTAAGGTGGCGCATGGAGTTAGTAACAAGGCCTATCCAGAACACTTGGCTAATGACCATAGCAGTCGACGCAAAACACAAAAAAACACACTGTACCTACCGAGAGAGTTGAAATAATATCAGTACTACTGAAATGAGAAAAAAACAAGCTGTTGAACGATATACTGAACATGACATATGATTCTATTTAAAAAATGACGAGGACATCACTACTCCACCAATGGCACATCTAAAAAAATTGAATTCATAGAAAGGTGCAAAGGTGCACTTTATTATCCAAACTTTTTTACGATAATCCTCATATTAACTGAGAAAAATAGGCGGGTCTATACATTTAACTAACTCTGCATATGTTATTGTGTTAAAAGCAATACTTTTCTGCCAACGGAAAATGATTCTTACGTAAGCCTAGTATAAATCCGATCGCTAAATTTTCTTTTTTTGTTCTCAACATTGACATTATTTCAAGTAGTAAAAATCCCAGAAAAGAGAAAAACATTCAGCAAAATCTCTCATTATCTGACGGTCTAAATGGAATGAATACATGGAGATGATTGAGGAAGAAGGGCAATTTTTCCGAAAATAATCTTGATAAAGAACCAGAATTTACAGTTCCTCCGGTGTTGTAATGATGAATAGTTCCACTTGATGTAAAAAATTTGAAAGTGAAAAAAATGTGGATTAATCCATTCAATATCGCCAATTTACGTAGCGCCTAGTTAAGTATGCGTTCTCTCGGTTACTTAATAATGCCTAATTAATTTCTCAGTTAAAATCGCAGAAAGCTCAGTAATTTATACGTTTAAAAGTTTATACAAAAAAATTATTAAGTGAAAACGTTTTCTTCTTGAACACACAACATACATTACCGATATTTAATTCATCTTCATCTTGAACTGCTGTATAGTTTCCAGGATAAATCTTTATGTCCATCCTGTAGTTTAGCGTATAACAGAGGAAATAATACTTATACGGTATTGAGAATATAATGGGTTTCCCGATTACCTCTTTCTTACAACTGTAGTGGCGTAACTGTATGCGTAATTTTGTTTGATGTAGGATTTTATGCCCCCGTTATATTTTCAATTAGTAGCTTCGGCATCAGTGGGAAGAAAAATGAAGACGAATTAATCTGATGATTGTGTTCGACGATGTGAGATTCATTTGTTCCGATCGTCGGTTATACATGAGTGATAACGAGTTAACATCTGTGCTGTGTATGTATTCTCGGCTATTATTTATGTTCGTGGATGGATTATTTTCTTCAGAAATTATGATTCCAATGAGGCAAGTGGAGAACATGTTTTCTCCACGATCATCACAGAATTTGGCAATTCTGAAATCAAATTTGATTACAGAATGCTGGAATTCTCTCTCTTGAGATTGAAGAAATATTCTGCAACACCTCTGCCCCCATGCAATTTAAATGTATTTTTCTGAAATCGTTCAAGAATGCCCACTTTCTCGGAGCAACTTCAGGCCTCAAAATACGCTAATCTAGTATTTTAGTCCGTTGCTAAGCAACGAACTGTCCCGGACCGTTTTCGGACCTAAACGGTACGGGAAAGTACTTTCCCGTATCGAAAACGATACCGGAAAATTTTGGCCGGCTTGATTACATTTTAGACAGTTATTGAATTCACGCAAACAACATGTAGAATTCCTTAGTTTTTGATAATGCTGATTTCGATTTCAGAAAAAATAGTATGTGTACCTCGTAGTAAAAGCACATTCCCAGACTTCAATGCTTGTTGGCCTCGGCTTAACGCCTCGGCCAACAATTTACATTGTCGTCCGGGAATGTATGCTTTACTACTAGATACACAATATACTATTACATTCTCTCTTTTGTGATAGAATAATATTCTCACACTGGTTAGCAATAATAACATTAGCCTTGACGCAGTTGATTGTCATCGTAGTGGCAAAATTTGAGTAAGTGTCAAAATTATTGCTGTCACGTTTCCTATCTTTGATCGTGGAGAAAATATAGTCTGCTACTCGGTTATAATGAAAATTCGTGATGCTCGCTTTCCACTCGCATCGAATTTTCATTCTAACCTTGTTACAGAATATACTATTCTTGCACAAAAAAACTCTTTCTGTTTCAATACGATACCATCAAAAATGCTCTGTCATTGATATAAACTTTACACTCTGTGTTCTATTTTGCGGTATGACAGCGTTATTTTGTAAACATACTCTTGGTTAGTCTATTGTTTTATGTTTAGAACACAAAAACGTAACACTCCTTCTCTGTCTCTATTCTGTGCCATCGAGGTACTTCACTTTCGAATACTTGACCTTGTTTGTATTTGGTTCTGAGATTGAACAAGGCTGGTGTTTTGGTCTTGGTTCAGTTGGCAACACTGAATCTTTAGGTGTTGTGTTCACCTGAGTCGTTGTCCAATGGTCCCAAGGAGTAGCTCGAGGTAGTTACTGGACTTATCTCACAGAGCATGAACAAGCAAGGAAGCGCTTTGTCTAGTGACACTTTTTGACTTTGACGTCTGAGTCATCTGAGTGACGTTTTCCGGATCGATATTTGATGAGAGTGACATATTGGCTAACCCATTTGAAGGGTCCCGTGGACAGAACGATGAGGTTCCACTTTTTAAAAAGCTGAGAAAATCGATATCCAATATGGGAGTCTCATTGTTTTTCTACAATGCTGCCTACTTTCATCCGCAGTTTTTTATGGAATCTTATTGTTTGTCCCATGCTAGGTTTGGTATGTTGATACTTCATGCTACAAGCTAACACATGCCGCTAAAATTCCAATTTTCGAAAAAAATGGAACCTCATCGTTTTTCCACTGGATCCTTCATTTAAGTTTTCCTAAATCAAATTAAATTTTCATCATCGTTGTTGGATCTTGGATATCTGGAGATTCTGATGGTTTCCATGCTTGACGCTGTAGATTTTCGAGAAAATCTCTATTCGGTATCCGGATTTTTGAGGTAATGTTCTTGTAGTTATTGCGCTGGAACAAGAAACTAGCTATCAGACAGTCAACACACCATCAAAGCTGTTACCAGTACCCTCCCACTTAATATTTGCATTTGGGCTCTACTTATGGCCCCATACAAGTGTAATCAGAAGTCAGAATGGTATTGTTTATTCTCCGGTTTTCATGCTACCGTTTATAGGTTCTCCGCTTCTATTTTTCCACTGTTTCACCACTGTGATTGTTCCACTGTTCCTGCTCAACTGTGGTTCAGTATTCCTTCTCTGTTCGTACCCTATTATTGGTTTTTCCCGTTGATGGTATTCGTCCCAGCTGTATACGTACTTCGATTGATTGTGTCGTACCAACTGTGCTCCTGTACACAACAAGGCACTGGATTCACAAATTACAATCGGTGAACTGGCATTATTGAGAAAATCTATTCACTATCAGATAAGTCTAGCTTGAGATTTTGCCCCTAAGGCAAATTAATAATTGTTAGATATCATCGTGACGTCACAGGCATAGCCCTCCCTGGAGGTTCAGTATTGATATAGTTAAAAGATACACTACTCTCAATAATAGCGTACACTATAATTCATCTCGGTGGTGCCGTATTTACATCAATTTCATTTCATTTTGTATTGCGTGCCGAATTGTGCTTATACAGTGTGTGTAACATCAATCAATATATTTTATTAGTAAGTGACATGACTATTTTCTTCATTTTGATCCAAGTTATCCAAAAACTCCATTTACATAATTGAAAACAAAACCTACATATTTATATATTATTTTTATACCGTATAGAATCTATCGTTTAATATTTCAGTAATATTAGTACAGTGGGTTGTCCCATTCCATCAGGGTGGCTCCGGAAAATTAAACCCTATACTTTAATCTAATCAAAATCAATTTTTATTGTCGAACCCACGCCAACTGAGCTCCTGGGTATGTTAGTGTCGTGAAACATTGCAGATTCACTGCTCTCCTTTCCCAAATTCCGTCCCTAACAAACAATGAATGGAATATACATAACTCAATCGCACCCGATCTCAAAACCATTCGGGCTGGATTTCACGCATTCATTTGACTGGGCGACTTTCACTCAAGTAGAACTTGAATAAACAACAAATATACCAAGTGTTCCAGATTTCTTTTTCAGAGAATAAATGGTTTAGTCAATGAGATACATTAAGGACGGAACAAATTCAGATTTCATTTATGACAAGTATTTTATCAAACTAAACCTGCAAGGAACTATCTTTGATTAAGAAATTAACTCCTATTTCAAGTTTCTAGTCTCTGTTCTCGAAATTTTTAGGATCAATGTGTAAATTTCTTGTTTTGTTTCACATCATGGTATAATAATAATAGTATTGTGGGATCACTGCATGCGGGGATCAAAAAGAAATGTACTTGTGTGGAACCGCTTACCCAAGTAGCTTTCAGATCTCAAGGCAAAGTTGACGTACGTTTTCCGATAAATGTCATTTTGTAACAGCACTAAAGTGGCAACATTGAAAAAACGATCGATTTCCATCGTTTTTGATGAAAACGACTTTCTGTCTTGGAATGGACTCGTTGAACAAATAACTGTTGATTGTTCAGTGACACTAAGAGACAAAATGTTTTCTCAGAAAATGCGTCTTGTGGAATTGTGGAAAGGAAATTCGAAACAGCTGGTAAAAAGTTCGATGAGAATACCAAAGCATTGGAAGAAAGACTTCAAGAAAATTCGAAGAGTTTGAAGGAAGAACTTCAAGAAAATTCGAAAAATGTGGAACCTCTTCGAAAATACGAAGAGTCTTGAAAATAAATTACTACAAAATTCGTAGAGTTTGAAAGAAGGACTTCTATAAAATTCGTAGTGTCTGGGAGAAGTCCTGGAAAATTCAAAGAGCTTGAAAGGATTTCAAGAAAAAGTAAGGAATATAGGAAATAAAGTTCTAGAAAATTCGAATATATCGAAAGATGAACTCATTGGTGGAAAAGGTTTAAATGAAGAACTTTGTGTAGTGTCACATTGACTAGAAAAAATAATGGGAAATTTCGAGACGGAAATTGGCAAAATGAAGGAAACAATGGGTGAAACATTAAAAATGGTAACGAAGCAGAGGGCAATGGGGCTGATAAACTAAACAGAGCCGGCTGCAGCTCGTTACATTACTGTGAAAACAGGATTTTACTGGAGTGAGAAATGAGCAAGAGTTTTGTGCGTATCTTTTTGATCGGTTCATGTGACGTAAAATTTTTGCGATGATCGATTTTGGGTCCCAAAGATGTGCGCCTCAGCCAAATCGTCTTCCGCTTTGTCAAATGATTACTAGTCACTTTCTAAGCAGAATTATCATAACGCAAGACATATACAGTGTCCAGCATAAAGTTCGCAGCATATGGAAAACTTTTTTATGATTGATTTCTCAAAAAAAAAAATTCCTGATAAAAACCTCTGATTCATCCCAAACCTGAATTGCAAATATCAAAATTGAATTTTATACTACCATATACGAGCGATATTGAAAAACAATTCAGTTTTATTTACTATTTACAACAAGATTTTGTGAAATACCGTCACATATTTCAATTAACGTGATTTTCCGATGGGAGGGAGAAAGGAGGGAACATCCAGAAAGTGATATGATCATATCTAACAATATACCATCCATCTAGCATAGTTTTCCTCATATCGTACAGGGCGATGAGGAGAAAAATGGAAAAATTAAATTGATCATAGGTGGCTGTGATTTGAATTTCTGAATCAACATTCGAGCCTGAACAATATTTTCCCTATACTTTTAATTCTACCGTGAAAAATAAAGTGATGAGATCAATTTTTTTTGGAAAACAAGGCATGTTTTTTAATATCGCTCATATATGGTAGTATAAAATTCAATTTTGGTATTTGCAATTTAGGTTTGAGATGAAGCAGAGGTTTTCATCAAGTTAATTTTTTTTTTTGAGAAATCAATAACAAAAAAGTTTTCCATATGCTGCGAACTTTATGCCGGACACTGTATAAATCGTCGAAAAAATCGATATACATTTTTTTTCGTACTGGAGTCGGCCCTGCCCGATTTCAATTATATTTGTCATTTGGGGTTTTCGAGGGATGAACTTTCACCAAACGGAAGACGTATGTGGGTCATTGCGTCCAAGTAAACTTTTCCCGTTTGCATCTAATGTGTTCCTCTCTAAGAGCGTACCTTTCTGAGGTAGCATTTGCCAAACTATAGATACTCCTTAAACTGGTATGCTGGACTTTGCTACACTTGTTCGGCACATAGTTTTGCATTTATAATTCTCACTCATAGCGAGAAACTATCGAACACCATTCTTTGCACGACATTCGATTGTTCAAACCTCCCTTGCAAACTCGCACTGTATCTATCTGATCGTACATCAAAGAAAACCGATAGTACTTTGACACTTACAGTAACAAAAACAATTTCATATGTATGTATTCCACTCGTTGGCGCACCACATTGAAAATAACCGTAGACGTTTACATAATAATACAATAAATCATAGAGCGAAGTATATATTGAATTCTATTACTATTATGTTCGTTTACGAGTACGATAAGCTGCTCTGAACAGACCCACTATTGTGTAATTCAGTGCCAACAAAAATGAACATAAATCATGACAAATTTAATGACAGTACAAATGATTCCCACTCCTTTAAATCTCGGTAGATTTCTACAGGGCGGTCATTATTTGAACAAAGGTGTTTGATTGTTGGTTTGGCATTGTTTTGGTATTAGGAAAACGACCGAAGCAATTAAGTTTCAAGAAATTGTGATTCAGTATTGAGAATCTTCAATTAAACGGGAGTGATTGGGGGGATGTTCAAGGTTTGAGATTCTTCTCAATATTTCTCCATAATTGTTGTGGTACTCATGTTAACTTGTGTTGAGGGTACCTTCGGTTTCTCTGGTTCTCTTTTCTGAGATGCGCGCCTCAGCATCTAGAGTTACCACCTCAGAGGTGACCTTGGGGGTTTCTCTCGTCAGCTTCCCTGGGGCGGTTGGCTTGGCCCCGAGTCCCCAGTCCCCAGTGACGTGTTTTTTGGGCCCCTTCAAAGGTTCCCATATTAACTTGAGTTTTGGGGATACTTTCGGTTTCTCTGGTTCCCTTTTCAGGGGTGCGCGCCTCCGCACCTAGGATTGCTACCTCAGAGGTACTTTGGGTTTTTTTCTGAACTTGGCTCTCCTCGAATGGGTCCTAAAGGTTTCAGCTTCGGCTCCACTTGTGAATGTAGTCTTTTAGTCACCTCTGACGACAGACAGACCACCTACCCCACGTCCCCAGGGAAAATGCCATTTGGGGATGAAGGAGAATGAAATGTGCGATTTCCTCGCAAAAAGCAACGACTTCATTTTTGGAACTAGGGCTATTTGGCGATTTACCCAAAAGCCATATGAAATGGTACCTGCAAGTCTTTGAGAAGGGCAAGATATGTTCTACTATTTCTATAATACTTTTAAATCCGTAAAAAAACGAAATCTATATAATGAACCTCTATTTAATCAATGGCCCTAGGAAACCACCTGAAAACATTGGGTTTCGTAAAGAAAACCAGATATTGCAAATTTAGACCCAGAAGTCCCATTCTTCTCAGTGCTTGCTACTTTTCATCGAGTTCCTTCTGGAATTAGGAGCTTCCAAACCCATAGTATGGTTATGTACCAATTAGTGCTGTGAGAGCTTCTTTTCGTGCCAGTGTTGCCCTCTGACATACCATGGCACCCAGAACAGATCTACTTAATTGTTACTGCCCAGCTCATTCAATTGGTACAGGCAATCCCATACCATCTTCGGATTGATGTAGGTTGTGCTCACTGTTTTAATGGTTTCTTAATTGTCGGACATTACTGCTACGTCTCTGTTTCTGTATTTCCTGTAGTGGTTAAACTGGACGAACCTTTCATAGGTGTGAATTTACCCTTTAAAGATTGTTATTGTTAACACTGTTATTTCCGTCAACCGATTGCACCCCTACGCGCAACCCTCGGAAGTCTTCGAGAGACTTGTGTGAGCTAGGGAAGACGCAGCCCTTACCTTTTAACGTGTGATGCCATGCACGAGACCGATGACCATGCGAGGCTTTGAACCCTCGACCCTTCGCTCCAAAGGCGAACACTCTACCAGCACGGCTACCACGGTCCATAAGATATATTGGCATTAGCCAATAGGCTCGTTGTATTCGAAACGAGGCCAACATACTTGCTTAGTCTGCTTTGGGGACTTGAACCCACCAGTCTGTATACCATATTTTTCTTCAGCTCGTGAATTGCTTCTCCGCTCTATCATTTCTTGTTACTCAGTTATATACTCAGTTATATACAGTTTTTCCCAAATCTGAATTTCTAGCCAATCTCAACTGGTGGCAAGGTAGGCGTCCACAGCAAGAGATGAGTCCTTGAGAACGTCCCTCTCATTCCAACTTCAACAAATCTGATATTGGCTTCCCAAGCAGCTCTTCTCGCCACCATTGTGAAGAGTTATAAGGTCCATAATATCCTCTAGTGATGCTGTTGGAGTCGATATCAATGCTCATGTATTGCAGATATGCCAGTCTTTACACATGCTCTATTGTTTTTCGTGTTGTAGCCAGTGTAATCAGGCTATTTTTGTATCCTACCATTTCAGTGTTAGTGTGCTGCATCCTCAAAATGTTCCTGCTACGTTTGCGCATACCATCTGTGAGCTCATACCTTGTTGATGATGTTTTCAACGTATCTCTTCCAGATTAGTTTCGAGTCTAGAGTAAGTCCTAGTTACTTTCCGTCATGCTCCCATTCCAGATCTACTCCATCGGGGCGTATAGGCCTTATAATTATGTTGTAGTTTTCTTCTTCTCGTGAAAAGTGCCATCGTGGTTTTGGTTAGGTTGATTCTCATTTTTAGTGCGATCGTAGAGGGTTCTTCAAAATTTGACTCTTGTCATGATGAATATGTTGTCAGAAATTCCATCTGCAAGCTACATAATCTGATGTAACTTGTTGTCCTTTTGGTTAATAATATGTTAAATTTTTTATTGAAATACGTACCGTTTGCGGAGATATAGATCTTAAAATGTCATACTAGGTCTGAGACATCAGCTCTCTCTCTTTAAGGTAAATCCTAAACACATTTTAAGAGAATATTTTCCATCTAACAATTACGTTGTGAAGACTTGATGGGCAATAACATACATTTCTTGTTGACGAATGAAATTATTATGCATTCATATGGAAATAAAAAGAAAGTATAGATATATATTTCAATTATTTTCGATGAGTTTGTGTAAGAAACAAATAATTAATTGAATGAAAACTAAAAGTGAGCACTGTAATCTTATTTCAAAAGTTATACATGACACCCAGTTTCCAAATTGTCCGCTAGCTCAGTATGCTCCATTCTGATATCTAATCCTACCTAGAAAATCACAGTGCATTTCTAGAATGCTATTATGTCATTTAAATCAAAAAGTAATCATCAGATGAACTATTACGTTACGTAATTCAGTTTCAACGAAAAGGAACTTGAATCAGAAGTTCAATGACATTTCGAAATGAATTCGATTCCTAGAATATATAGCAGGAATATTATACTAGCCCAACTAAATAATGTCGTATTTCATTGAGATTTATTCGTTCATAAATCATAATATACGAGTTGACTACAAAGAGTCGATATCGCTTTCGTATTAGGTTTGGTTAGAAACGGTAATTACTGATTCGATTTCACTTAGGAAATTTAATGATCGTAAAAATTCTGGTAGAAATTTTTCGAACGACGATGCGGAGTTATCAATCATTTTAAATATAATTTTTATATGGCAAAGAACACCTATGTAATCGGTGTGGAAAACTATACAACATTTCGATTGTTATTACAACCTAAGGACGACTTGATACTTAAATCGGTTCAATATACTTTTTATCGCCTGATGAGAATGTGCGTTGGTGTTTTAGAATTAGTATTTGGTTGATTTGTGATTTTGAATCAATGACTCTTTATTATTTTATTCTCATGTTACATTTTAGGAATATGAGATTCAACATGCAACCATACCTTTCAGTAAAAAATCCACGTATGTTCATTGCTGAAAATGACTTCCAAAACATTTCAGGTGGTGCTTCACAGCATTTCAGCGCCTTATTAGATAGATATAATATTTCCTTGACTAACGTTATGTATAGGATTACATTTGTAGCAAGTCTAAAATTCTGGTTTAAATTGAAAAATAAAAAACACCACATGTATAAGTATTATAATTGAATGTGATACCAAACAAGACATCATCAAAGAGAAAACATCTTCAATCACACAAATGAAAGCACAGTCATCATCTGTGAGTATATTCCAGTAACTCAAACTATGGCGTTGGCGTTTCAAAAGCAGAATTCTATAATACTAGTTTTGAATCTGTAGACTCCGTATATTTTCTGGTAATTTGTTGAAAACCTATAATATTCACTGATTTTTCTCGGTTCCTTATAAAATTTCTTGATGGTAATAATATGTTATAATTGCGGAGATCAGTTCAAACTATAAAAAGATTTTAATATTTAAGAAGATACAAGATAATATCGACAATGCATAGTGTAGAGACAGGCATGTTACATTTATTGACAAATATCGGCTGGCAAAGATCCCTATGTTTTGCGTTGGTTATACATATGTCTAAGGGCCCTTTTCTTAACAACGAAAGCCTTCTTAAGGTACCTTAATCGGGTTTCTCCAGAGCATAACACCATGATTCATATATGTTGGAGCGTAAAAGGTAATCAACAGTATTTGTGATTTTCGCAAATTCTTTCAGTTTGCGAAATACGAAAATCTTGATTTGTAAAAAAAATATTTTATCAACATATGAGCACCAGTACAGCCTATTATCCAAGGGGATTCCATGCAAACAGTGTCTCCTTCAGCAAGCATATTGTTTGGAGGGCAGGGCGTTCAATTTTTGAGTATGCATGGTTTTGATACACACTAATGAGGTTGTACCAGTTTTGAACTTCGTGTTGCATCAGTTTCATACGTACGTATGTATTATGTTTGGAAAAAGGAAATAAGAGCGTTTCTGAAAGTTATAAAGATGAGTGGTCATAAAACTGATCCTTGAAGTATTCCATATTTGTATATAAGATTGATTCCTGTTATCAAATACACGAATGTATCTGTTCAAGAGATAAGATTTGTTTTGAACGTTTGAATGCCATATAAGGCGATTTCACGTCGTCGTACTGGTTTTGGCGTTGAATTTATCACAAAAATGATTGAAATTCAATGTATACTCCACTTTGATACAATTACTATTCCTCCACGCTTATTAGCTTTTCTACAAAAGTCACTATCTAAAACGAACAGATAATACGAAAATACCCATGATTACATACTATGATTTTAAAAATTTAATTTTTCCAGTTCACTGTTTCTTCAATATGTCCATCAAGCTATTTATCTTTTTTTTAAACCGCAATTCGAATTTTTTTCTATATTTATTCGTACGTCCTTCCATTTTGAATACCTCATGTTCTTTGTTATAGTATTCTTGGCCTACGGAACCGATTGAATTTTATTAATGAAACATTCTAATTGTCCGGTAATGATACTCCTAAACACCGAGTTAGAGACATGCTGACTGGCAAGTGTATGGTAATAATGTTGACGCAACTCTCGTTGGCCTTCATTGCTATGGAATGGGTGCGCTACACACCTCTAACGAGGCGTAGATGCTTTTTTCTCATTTCGTCCCTGGATTCCCATAGACAACTAGTCTGTGTCGAATCTTGATCGATTCGTCGATTGAGTGACGGATATTGGCAGCGTTTTATAGTTTTTTCTAGACACCTACCCACTCATCGGTGGAGGACAAACCTAAAAAACATGCGTTTTGGGATATTTTTAGTTTATCATGAGATGACCAGTGTCTTGTTATACCACTTACAGCTATTTGCACCGGTTCAACTTAAGGTTACCTTATGACTTAAGTGGACCTTACATTATGATTTTGGTTTGCACCGCTATTTGAGGACAACATAAGCTTCAGTCAAGATAAGCCTCAGATTCTCCAGGCTTAGGTTCCACTTAAATATTTAAGCTCTTTTTTCCTACAGGAAATATTTTCCTATTTTTTTGATGTTCAAAGTATTTCGAGCAATTTTTCTGGATTTTGCTGATGTGATTGCATTTTTCCCTCTATTTAGGGTGACCAAACCTACAGCTCTCTATGTACTAAACCTGAATGAGGCTGATTTTCAGATTCAACAAATTTCTTTATACAAAATATCTAGTGATATATTGTTAATTTATATTAGTTACGGACTTGAAAATATTGTGTTGCTTTGTACTGGAGGAATGGAATGGCGAGTCTTTTCAATTTTTCGGGTGGATTTAGTCAACTTTAGCATAAGGATTATCATAAACATAAGGTCCAGGAATGTGGCTTTTCCTACGAGGTAAACATACTATTTTTTCGCAAATCGCTAGGAAATTCGACAGATATTAATTAATTTTGAAAAAATCGCGAATAATTTTATTCACAAATAAATGGTGCTTTGAAATTCATAATAAAATTACTTGGGTAACTATGGAAACGTTGGAAACTATGGAACTAAGGTTGAATTGTCAAACTTGAAGTGATGAAGAAATTTCCATTTTTGGGACTCCTCCAGAGCTGGTTGCGGCAGTGAATATAGAATTATTGCCAAAGAAATCAAGACAAAAGTACGAAAATGCAAATAAACGTTTTATGGACTCTCGCTAGAGTAAAAACAGGAGTTCTCTCTCAGAAAATGTTGTAATGGCATACTTCCTAGACAGTTGCTTAAGGATGAAATCTAATTCAACATTATGTGCCAATTAACCAATCTTGAAGTCAACCCTTACAATTAAACACAATGTAGATATATCTACATATTCAAAACTTCGTTCTTTATTGAAACGGCAAGCTCAAGGTGACATGGCAAAGAACTCTAAGATTTTGACGATTCGGGAAAGTTTGTTGCTCAGCAAGTACTTAAATACTTGATTAGCGTAATTTGGAGTCTGATGTTGCCCTGAGAAAGTATAATAGGCATTCTTGAGCGATTTCTGAAAATGCCTATTTTCACAGAGTTTACTTAATCTTCATTCATAACCACTTAAAGCGATTGTTTATGAAGTACTATTACAAGCATTTGCTACTATTTATTAATACCACCCAATGAGAGAACTAGTGTTTTTACTGGGACCAGTTTTGTTCCATTATTTTGTTTTAGGTTATTTAAATTGTTTTTAGTTACACATTTTTTTTTTCTATTAATTTTAATAATAATAAAAATGTGGAAAGAGACAAAACTAACGAATCTTCGTTACATCATGAAATAGAATACTCCAAAAATGATGAAGTGGGTACCCAGCCTTGACGAAGTATCACGCCATCACCAGCCTCTACAGATCCCTCACAAAAACTCTGTCGTCACCGATAGGCACGGTCCAAAAAAGTCGCCCCTCAGCGACCGCCGAGATTGTATCGTAAACTGTTGCATCGGAAGCCGAGATATGCAGAGTAGAGCATTATAAAAGCCTCTAAATCTAATAGTTATGACGGCAGAGCATCGTAAAGTGAGACGGAGGACTTCGTGACCTCTGTTCGCCACCGGGCGTCGTGCGCTCCATGTTGACCATGCTTTCGCTGCTTCTAGGACACCGAATCGTGTAGTTCCAGCTCGTGAAAAGAGCGTCTCGTCAACTTCGTTCGAATTCCGGGGGGACTGCCCTTTTGTTGTTCGGGGAAAAAGTAGTGAAACAGTTATGGAATATGGCAAAACAACGTAATTCTGATCTGCAGTTTCAAACAATATCTGAAAAGATTTCGCTGGTTTGCTGCTATCCACAATCCAAAAAAAATTTAATATTTAATATACAGTGACATTGAATAAGAATGGAAAAAAATCAGGAATTGTCATTTTTCAAAAAAAAATTGTCATTAATTCAGGCTCGTCTTGAAACCTACTCAGATATACTGAGTGATTTTCAGTTTCTTGAAAAAATGCATTTTTCAAAATTAGCAAAATCTCAAAAGTTGTATGTTTCGGAAAATAAGTAACATTTTGATGAACATTTTCAAGGAGATATTTGTTGGATATCATTAAACAATGTGAAGGTGAGAAAATTTGTTATTTTTTGTGAAATTCTACAATAACGGATCTTTTCAATGTTTTAAATTAATTACAAATATCGTTATCAGGAATTGATTTTAAAACTCCCTTTGTTTTGAGGATTACCTCAGCGATGTAATAATTGCCAAACCATTGAAAACTGTCAATTATTCTTTCACATTTCATAAAATTCATTCAAGAGTAAATTTTGTGCAACAAACGTAAGGTAGTTTATGATTATATAATGATTCAGGTGCCGATATCTAAACTATGAATACGTTTTGTTTCAAACAAACCATGAAAACATAAAAAACTTTTTTTCCGCCTACCTCGTATCAACATATCTGTTTAATGTTCTTCAATGCAAATAAAATTGTTCATTAATCTCGAGATTTTGAGAAATCGTCCTTTAATCACCCCAATAACGATTTATCATTAATTGTCGATTTCTCTATGAATGCATGATTGCTCCTTGGGCAACCAAACATAAGCGAATTTAGATGCGATGGACACTAAAATGGTTCTTGACGATCAATTTAGGTTGCCAGATGTTGCGAAAACTGCTAAAGACTGTTAAAGATGCTACTTTAACAATATTGCCAGAAAAAGAGTAGAACTTGTTCATTTCAACAAGAGTAAGGTAGACGGGAAAATATTATCAACTCTTATATTAAAATGCGATTAATGATTTCGAAAATATCTCGATCATTAAAAAACTATTTATTCGATTTCAGAATATTTCGATTATGTTTGTAAACAAACTTTTGACGCAAGAAATATACTTGTTCTTTCTTCATACAACTAATTACATGAAACGATACAATCTTTGAATAACAACGTGATTGATAAAGATTTCTTCTTCTTCTCGTTTGTGCTGGGAAGGCACTTTGAAAGGTGCAGCCCTTGTCTTTCGAAGACTTCTGAGGAATGGTCACACAGGCCTAGACTTGTGACAAAAAAATTTATTCTACATTAAAAGGGTTGATAATTATCGTATTTGACGGTTTTTTAGTTGAAAATGATTTGAAAATCCATATACAGTATTTGGCATGTAAGATGCGTTTCCATGGTTACTCTCAAATTATTTCAAAAGCGATTTATTTTGAATTAGTCTATGTCAGATATGGTGTTCTGAAAGTCAAAAAAATTTAAAGAAATGTATCAAAATATTCAAACATTTACAATTTAAAATAAAAAATAGGTACATGTCAAATATCAGATAGCATATAGATTTTTTCAAATTTACTCCAATTTGCTGTATTTCTATTTCAAAGCCAAAGGTATATTCGATATTTTTATTCAGCGCACGGAAAGAATCGGAGATCTGGAATTTTTTTTTCTGTGCGCTATTTCCATGCGCCAGTCTGAAAAATACATCTTACAATACTACTAATTCAGAAAAAAATGAGGTGTTTTCAAAGAAGCTTAAAAAAAAGTTTTCTGTTACTTCGTAGGACATTTAATATTTATTGGTTTATTCATTCGCACAATCCTGTGCATTATTATTATCATATTCTCATTTGATAAATTTCAATGGAAAATAAATAATTGAATAAATATTATTATTCGCCTCAAGACTTTGGAGTTTACTTCCGCTATGCCCTTCTAGTCAGTTATTTCTACTTCCCAATATTACATCTTGGCCATCGTGACATAAACTTCCATACCTATATCTTCGGACCGGAGTTCAATAACGTCAGCACGAATAATTTATCCTAGTTTATTTACGAGTATTAGAACAATATTGATATTTATATTTCCATAACATCTAAAGATACCAGAACGGCTTGCATATAACTCGATTGTAATAGTATCATTCTTGTAATGCTATATAGCCCATAGATTCTCGAATGTCTTTATAATGCTTGTTGTCATGTGGTTTCTGAAGAAATAAACAAGTATGTACTATTAATTAATAACAACTGCGTATTTGAATAAATAATTCACAGAGAACAGCTGTAACTTCCTTAATCTCTGCTGGATTACATTTTATACATCTAATTGATACGGTTAATAGCACAGTGATTGAAAGTTTCAAATGGAAAAAGGCATTATGTTTTTAGGTTTTGCGAGGTTCCTTAGAACCCTGTGCTATTCAGGTGGAAATGTTACAGACGACCACCCAAGTGGGGTGTGACGAACCATAGCTGAAAATTCAGACCAAAAAATTGTAACCGATAATTTCACAAAATTTTCTTAACTTTTTACTTTCTGTATTATATTTTCGTTCTGTGAAATAAAATACTCGCGTAATATAACTGATTCAGGACGAGAATCCAACAAAAGGACTAATACTCTCATTTTCGCATTGTTCAATAGAATTGAATAGAATTGAATAAAAGTTTTTTTTGTTTAAAAAAATATATCGACTAAAATACGAATACAATGTTCAAAATAAACCACAGAACTCAAAGAGGCTTACACCTGTTTGTGAGGACAATAAATACATTCTTGAAACTCAATTTTAAAATATTACTAAATAGTGACAACATATTAAAACGGTAATTAAGGTGAATCTCTCATAGACTTTGATGTCTATAGATTATAGGAGAGTTGTCACAAATGCAATAAAAATCACTTAACTTAAATATAATGGAAAAAAAGTTTATTTTGTATAAAGAATTTATCAAGTAAAATGAGAATACAATGATCAAAATAAACAATAGAACTCAAAGAGGCTTACACTTGTTTGTGATGATAATGAATACATTCTTAAGACTAAATTTCAAACTATTAGGTACTAAACAATCACATCATATTAAAACGGGAATTGAAGAAAATGTCTCATGGACTTTGATGTCTGTAGTAGATTATAGTAGAGATGTCACAAATACAATAAAAATCACATAACAAACTATACAGACATGTTAAAATTTAAAAGTATTAAAAATTATATACAGTTGTAAAATATAAAAAAAATAGGTAGATGTAAAATATGTGAAACATTGTAGAGAGTTGTACTTAAGTGAAGATAAATAAAAAATTGTAAAATATTATATAAGTTGAGATGTTTCAATAGTTGTACCATTTAGAAATGTACCAAGACATGTTGAAATTTTTTTGTGTTGTACTGATCTTTAGGACTATTTGGATTATATTTCAGTCAATTCATTCATGTATAATCCTCGGTGAGACACACTTTATATAATCGATAACTTTTTTTTAATAAACTGGTAGATTTTTCAGTTTGAATACTGGAAGGTAGAGTGTTGAAAAGTTTTGGGCATGAATACCAGAAACTCTTTTGACTTATTGTCTTAGTTTACTATTGGGTGGGGAAGGTGACTCTCTGCTAGGCTGTGGTAGATAATTTGATTTTATTTCAGATGTCTAGGATGATCCCAAGAAATTTCATTTTCGTCAGATAATTCAGTTTGATATTATTTCCAATAGTGATAAATAATAAGTAATCTCCATGAAATATGTTAGTCAAGATTTTTACAAATGTTTACAAAATAACAAATGATAACTAGTTGTACTAGAAGTACACAAACTAGGAGTCCACAATTTCGCATGTTCTAAGTCAGTAGAATTTTTACTTCGGGTTGCTTACTTGGTTCCTTGATGAACCTTCATTTATGTGGGGATACGTTCGGTTGCTTCATAAATATCAATTCATATTCGAAAACATCATGATGAATTTGGAATATCACAGTTTGAAAACTTGAAAATTATAAATTAAGTTAAGTAGAACAACTTCATATAAAAGTAAATATTTATTAAAAGAAATATTTTGAAATATTTAAAATAGTGAACATGCGAAATCGTCAACACTGTAGAATGCATTCTTAATCTGAACAATTTATACTTGATTTCATATCTGAATCCATTGATATTTCTTTCATGATATTACATACTTCACTCAAATCATTTTGTTATTTACTATGACATGAAACATTGATCGTGGTGTATTTTGTTGTCATTTCGTAATTACTAGTTTGAAAGTACTGAAATTACTTGCTCTTTTTATATCATTTGGTACAATATTGAAGATTTCTGGACTTGAGAAATCAAAGCTACGCTATCTGACTTTCCCATCGCATTTTGGTACGGTAGTATTGGCTCTATTTCTTGTTTCATATGAGTGTTCTAATTAGCCATATCTGTAGAACATTGACTTTATCTTGATAATGGTCATAATGAAATTAACCATTATACTTACAAATTATCACAAAATATGCACTTTCAATACTGATTGATTTGATTGGGGGGGGGGGGAGGCTCGTTTAGGGACATTCCCAAAAGTATAGGACCCAAAACTATACTTTGGGGTAATCCAATTGTGATTCTGTAGTTGACTCAATCCAGCTTTTATGTTTTTGAGTATTGTGAGTTAATTTTGTCTAAGGTATAGTGAAATCAAAAATCATTCTCATTATATTTTGTAGCGTTAAAGTAGAGCGAGAGAGAGAGAGGTACATTTTAGGAGAGTCATCATAATTATAGAATTGAAATTTCCTGTGAAGTTTTATTAGGTTTTCAGTTTTTTTTTCTAGGTTCAATTAATGGCATGATTGATTTGAAACTATCCCTCAGATGTCTAACCACTTTTTGAGATACACTTCTGATCTTAGCAGGAATTGGAGATGAAGGAAATTCATTGCCCTGTAGAGGTCAAACATGTAATTTTTTATTGTTGAAATTCTCATGCACAACGTCATTCCTAATAAAAAACTGCATCGCCAGCACTATAATGATCAGTTCAGCTTACTACAAAAGAATGTGTGTGAATCGTGATATAAAAACCACTCCCTGATCGAATCAAGTGGCGTATGACATCAAACGGTCATTGCAGCAAGCATACTCATTACTCGATCCATTTGACACTCATGTGATCCGCGAGGTGCAGGTGTTTTGCCACCTCAAAGAATCCTGTATTTAAATAAATGGAAATTAAAATTGCGAGGGCAACACTTTTTGTTGATGCCCACTTGATATTTTAATATATGTGTTGAAATAAAATATGAGGTGTACAAATGCTGTCATTAATTATGTTTGAATATTAATACCATAAATTTAAAAAAACTCTCAACGCAGTTACGCAGATGTTTCGGTGACTGTTAGTTGTTTGGAGTAGTGTGTGGGTAAAATTGGCAAGCTCTGCTTGATGCCATTTTTTGAATAAAATTGATAGCAGTGAATATGTTTTGTCAAAATATGAATTATCACAAGTTAAACAATTTTTATACGAATATTTTATTATTGACCCCCAATTTGCAAATATATTAGTATACAGGTTGAACTACATATCTCCTTGTGAAGTGTAGCACTTTCGAAATTGAAGGAAATATACGAACATCGTTCTTCAGTTTAAAAACGGACTCGTTTGGAGAAAATAAATTATTCAGTGTTTCACTAACGTGTTGTGATTATTTTCACTTTTTCAAAATGAAATAATGTACTTGGACATTTTAAACTTCGCATGGAAGTTATTGCATGCAGGTCCCAATGAAAGTCAACATGCATATTTCGTAATAATTGAAAACAGGATGAAGAATTATTGACAATTGGTGAAAACTAGCTATATTTTCAACAAACCATTCATACTCATCATACTAAAACCTCAAAATTCAGAAGATATACCCTGTTCATCTTGCACATATTCAAAACTATCACGGTAACATACAAACTTATTTAACGATAAAGAACCTTTTCTACAGGAATTACAAATGTGCATAAGGTATTATATTGGTTGTTGGATGTGTACAGGAGTTTTCATTTCTTTCATTTTCATGTTGTGTAAGGTTGAAACACCCAATACAATCTCCCATGTTTTGGTTATACACTTCCAGACAAAAATATTGCATATTTGATTTTCGGTCTGTATTTTTTATGTCCAAAATTCGTGTTCACTGGAGTTTTTTGAGTGTTATTAATCAAATAAATTCATACTCAACATTAATAACAGATTCTTGGGGAAATTATGAAAATTATTTGTTTTTTTTGCTGAAATTTTTTATTTGAAAATGCAACTTCACCTACTGTCAGACTAAATAACAACGCACGGAACGCAGCATAAAAACACTTTATTACTTACTATTTCCTTCTCTCGCTCTAATAAAAACCTGTTACCATATCAATTTCTCGAGTGCTGGCCTAGTAGCCACGGCCAAATCAACGCCCGACTGCATGGTGCTGCCGCTCAACGGAAGCTAGGGAGAGACGGCCAATGACCACCAATGAATGCCATACATATCTTCTAACATGTTTTATGTTTGAATCTTGTAAAGTGAACCTTAATTAAAACCAAAATAATGGTGGGTTGTGTGAATCATTTTTAACATTTAATTTCCACTCATTCCCCTTACAAACCTTCATTCTCCTAGGCATACTACGCAAAATCTTCATTCTTACTCTATTTATAAGTATACTGTCTTTGGTATTCTATTTCAATTTTATATTTATATTTCGTTAGTCTTTGGTACATTTTGACTATTCCTATACAAAATGAAAAATGTTATCATTTGAAGGTAATAAAAGGATTTGGTTTGATTCTGTTTGAAAAGATGGATTGAATCTTGCGGAATTCAATTCCATTCTTCCTGTGCACCAATTCTTAACTCTGCAAGTGACTTAGGAGCTGGATTTCGATTTTATTTTCAACATGTCCCAAAGATGTTCTATGGCATTTGCATCAGGGCTTTTTGGTAGCCACTCAATTGCTGTAATCTCGACATCCTTGAGGTACTGGGTCACTGCTTGTGCATTAACACAAAATGATCGTATCCACGTATGTTCTGTATATACACGTCAGCATTCATCCCTTAATTCACCTCAAAGAGCTATGTGCGGCTCTCCTAACTAAAGCCTGCCCATAACCCACATGATGGAACCTCCACTGAAACTAAGATTTGGTGCAAGATTTGTTAGGATCGATCCATTGGGAACGGTATAATCAAACGAAGAGCACGTAGAAAGCTGGGACGAATACCAATAACATCAAGTGGTGCAGAGATCTACACAAACCAAGAAATGGGAAGAACAGAGAAGGAACATCAAACAACAACAAAGGAACAGTGGATCAGTGGAACACCCTAGAATATACAATACCAGTCTGACTACTGATTACACTTGTATTGGGCCATTAGTAGGACCCAATGCAATTGCTAACCTCCATTTAGTGGGAGGGTTCTTGTAACAGCTTTTATGGTTTGATTACTGTCTAATAGCTAGTTCTTTGTTCCAGCGGTTTCTACAAATGAAGAATAGTACTACAAGCCCTAAAAATACACAACGTAATAGGCCTAAATATCGAGAGACAAGGATCACTCAGATGTGCTTACTTGAACCTCAAAAAAATCCTGCGACAACAGAAGGAAATTCCCTCCAAAATATGCAGCGTCAAATATCGCAACCAATCCGAGGAAATCTCCATATATGAAATTTCCCAAGAACCACCAGTGATGACCAAAATAATTAATTCGACATAGGAAAACAAATATAGGTCAGGCCAGCTACCAAGATGTCAGAGATGTCTCTTCAATCACAGCTGAGCCGAAACTGAAAACTGTCAGACAATCCGTCAGAGTCGTCAAATGCGCTTTCTTATTAAGAGCTTGGTACCCCTGATTGTTCGTCGTCTGTAAGATCACTCCAGGAACTACCCCGAGTAACTCGGAGCTAACTCCTTGGGACAATTGGAAAGCGACTCAGGTGACCAGAACACCTAGAGATTCAGTGTTGCCAACTGAACCAAGACGATATGTGCCATCCTTGTTCACTATTCGAACTAAATACAAACAAGGTAAAGAATTCGAAGAAGGAATGTTGCGGTTCTGTATTCTAACCATAAAGCAATAAAGTTGTAACCAAAAGTGTGTTTACAAAATAACGCTGTCTTGCTGCAAAATAGTTCAACTGATAACTGTTATCATCGGGTTATAGAGATATTATCTCAAATATTTGTCCTCTCTTCGCACTGTACATCTTCTAAGTCTATCTTCTTAAAATTCGAGAAATAGTTGATTGATGGATATTCAATCTTCGTGCAATATCTTCTTGTCAGTACCTCTCATTGGCAAAACAAACAATTTTAACACAATCTATGACACTTTGATGAGTCATCTCGCTAACCAAATCCACAAACTAGTGCGAAAAATCACTGGAAATGTTATTGAGTATTAATTATCTTTCTTTGTTTTATTGGTCAAGGTACACTATTCTTTTTTATTCCTTTTTTCATTATCTCTCATTTACTTATAACGGAAATATATAAACAATTGCAAAATACTTACAACACTTCAATGAACAAGATTTACGGACAAAAAAAAATCAAACCGAAAATTGAATATGCAATATTCTTGTCTGGGAGTGTGATTTCCCTATAGAAATATATATTATATACCTACTCTAGAAGGCTAATCCCCATGTCAAAATCGTTGTAAAAAGTTCATGCTAGTCCGCAATGCGCATACGCATCATTAGTGATTTTTGTAACAGGCCCGGTTTTAGTAAAATATTATGGTACTTGTGAAGATTAATAAACTTTAATTCTGAATCTCGGAGAATAAGGTTGGAAACCTCATTGTACTTATACCTGTTATTTGTATTTATCCGATTTGAATACATATTTTCATATATTTATGATCCCAAATATTTACCAAAGGCCATCAGAAAGTAGAGTACGGTTTTTATTTTTATTTATCGCTCTGAAGCGACTGATTTTTGGTATCACATTCACTTTTCAGCTGTAGTTAACCAACAAAAACCTACGGAACCACCCAAATCGTCGTTGCGAATTTCAAGGATGCACTGGATTGGAAAATGAATTGAAAGTACAAAAAACTATGAAAACTTATTTCAGCTAATATGAATAATTTCAACTCAAATTGGATACATAAAATTGGATGATTGGAAGCTCGAGGTTTTTTTTCTAGAATGATTCATGTCAGAATATGCAACTGCATTTAATTAAAATCATTTGGAGTATTTCTGGTTGTATTACCTTAGTGCAATTTCTTACCATCAAAGAAAAGCACTTCCATATTGACATTAATTTTCTGAGGCGATTCTGTGTATGTTTAGTACTTTTTTAGGAATATAGAACTCATAATATAAGGGGTGTGGCAGAAAGTTGTAACACTCGCCATGCATATGCTTATACCCAGACACAGTATTGGTACTGCACTAGGTTTCAAATTATTCTATTGTCATTTTCACATGAATCTTCATGAGGAAAATGTCTGCCACAAATTACAATTTTCTCACTCAAATGTTCTGCTTCCTAAAAACAATAACCAATAATCATGCCTCTTTGTCAAGCTATTATGAGCAAAGCATATAGATACATAAAAAAATTCATTATCTACCAAACATCATTCATTTCAGTATTTTTCCTTTACACAACACTTAACAGTTCATTGATTATTTGTAGGAAGAAACGGCTTCATTAGAAATTGTCTTCAAAGAAACAAGATTAATGCAATTAAAATTCTCGAATGATGAAAGAATAACCAACGACAATAACAAACACCACACAAAACGACAAGTGAAAATCCGAAATTCTAAAAACCGTTTCTGATCTCTGACAAGAGTGACATATGTTAGTGACAAGTCTTCCTGTTGATGAAAAAGCACTGTTGCACGGTCATTATAATTACAGTAGCATAGGGTACATTATTGTTTTCTTTCGCGCCTAAAATTCGGACTAATCTATCTAAGGTTTTTTCGGTTTTAAAAAGTCCTAAATGCGCTGTCAAATTTCTCTCTTTCAAATGACATGTGTTTTATTGCCTCATAACAAAAAACTCTGAATTG
Organism: Chrysolina oricalcia; assembly: GCA_944452925.2. Taxonomy (NCBI): domain Eukaryota; kingdom Metazoa; phylum Arthropoda; class Insecta; order Coleoptera; family Chrysomelidae; genus Chrysolina; species Chrysolina oricalcia. Next base: position 13,758,311 of record OX101827.2, read on the forward strand.
AAACACCAAATTATTTTCAAACTTGGCAACGAACTACCCAAACTACACTGATGTCGAGCATGCGCACATCGTAAACGGGTCGCATACGCGGCATGCTTTTCGCCGTGAAAATTGGCGGGATTAGCATTCTAGAGTAAGTATAATATTTCTATGAAATAGCAGAAGTAAAAACTAAATGAAAAATTAATTCATCAAATAACAAATTTTCTAAGAACTACGAAAATTCAAAACTTTGTTAGATGGGTGAACTTTAAATTTGAGTGAATTAACTTTCAATTCGGGAATTCAATTTGCAAGTACTGGGGATTTCAGAAATTTTGTTCAAATTCCAGTTGCGCAGATGTGAATCATTTTGTTTCTCACCGTTACTGCCCCACAACAGACACAAATAAAACATACCGTAGAGATATAGTTTCACGACCTCTGAAACGTTTTATAATTCTGATGAAATGAGAAAATTTGTATTCAGGAAAGAGGTTGGTTTCGTTATTGTTTACGAGATAGGCTGCCCACGTCCGTGCCGCACCAAAATATTGATATAATCTGACAGATAAGCACCCCTTTCGAGCTCAGAGTTCTGCATTCATGTTGGATTACTGCAGGAAAGGTCACAGGCCAGAAACATCAAAAGTTCTTTTCCGTACGCAACGTTGCGAGAGAGGTATGTAGGAGGAAGTGGGGCGTTTTCACAAGACTTTGGAATTTTCTTGTTTTTATCAACAGTAGACAAATGACTTTCATACCAACACTTTACACAAGTTTCGCATATTTATAGATAAATAGATTTTTAACTAGGTTACTCAACGAATACATTTAAGGCATGTCACAACAGAAATTACACAAAGTATAAATGAATTAAAATTAATTAATTGAAAAGTATAAAATATTTGAAAAAGGAATAATCTCATCTCATCTGCGGTCTTATAGCCATAAGTAGTTATAGGCACATTAGACAGAAAGGCAGTCAGGCAGTTTCGTACATCCTATCACAGTAATATTCGTTATATTGGAAGCTCGTCACATAATGAAGGCGATTAATAACCGAGGTATTTTAACGCGTATACAAAGGTGGAGATTCTGATGATCCCTCGAATCTTCGCCCCATATCCCTCATTCCAACTATGGCCAAACTAATTGAAAAACTAGTTAAAAGAGTCTGACCGATTTCCTAAAACGCCACAATATTTTAAGTGAAAATCAGTTTGGATTTCAAAACAATAAAAACACGGTAATGTAGCTACTGCAATCTTTTGTGATCTATCAAAGGCTTTTGATTGTGTTGATCATACAATATTACTTAGAAAACTCCACCAGTACGGTTGCAGAGAAATGACGTATAGATTGTTTGAATTATACCTATCAGAAAGGAATCAAATGGTGAGAAAAACTGAATTTTTTGAAAAAAAGAGGAAATTTTGTCTGGAGTCTGCCTCAAGGGTCGGTTTTATGTCCCAATTTGTTTTTATTGTACGTTAATGACCTAACAAAATTGAACATTTCAGGAAAATTCACCCTCTTCGCGGATGATACTACGATATTGTGGAATAGCATAAATCGCATAACTTACACAATGTAAAATCTAGCGATATGAAAAAAACTACCTCAACGAATATGATTAGGGATTCTATCATAATGAGGTTAAGATGTTCAATTACTTGCCCTCAAATATAAGGGCGGCAAATATGAAAAATGGAAACTTTAGAAAAGCAGTTAAAGGTTTTGGCTGATAGGCCCTATTATGATTTGAAAGAGTATTACAATGATAAATTTATATGATGAAATATGCATATTTGAATATATTTATTATGTGTTAAAGTTAACTTGTGATTATATATGAACCTACGTATAATTGGATATATTTATATGTTCACGTGTCTGTAATCGTTCATTGATAGGGGATATTATTGGTCAATTTCGTTTTCATCCAAGAACAATGAATAGACATGTTACGAGGTAGGCGGAAAAAGTAATTTAAAATACACCTGATTGTATAAGATGAAACAAAAATAGAATAAATATTCAAAATACATCAAAATAAACACATCGTTTATAATAAGAATGTGAATTGAAGATACAAGAATTGAGACATAAAACATTAAAATATTAGTCTTCATAGGTTCTATTATTTCATGGATCTGAAATAAGATATTCTTCTACTCCAACAAGATCCACAATTCAATTTATAAACTCCTGATTTTTCAGATTGTTGTGTTTTATCTTTATTATTTTTGATAAACCTTTCCAACGTGTTTCCCAAGGTTTATCAAAAATAATAAAGATAAAACACAAAAATCTGAAAAATCAGGAGTTTATAAATTGAATTGTGGATCTTGTTCCAAAGTATATGTAGGCCAGACTGGTAGACCATTCAAAAGCCGCGTACGTGAACACCGTATGAATTATGTAAAGAACAAAACCTGTTTTTATAAAAAAAAAACAGTATCTTAACAGTTTATCTTTGTACATATTATATGAGAACATAAGTTTTGTTTTAAGTAATAATTTCTTGTTGAGTATAGGTAAGCGCAAAGCAAGAAAAAAAAATGGAATTTAAGAAATGACAAAGTTAGATATACGTATAATCAAAAAAAATGTGCAGTAGACTTTGGAAAAATATGGGATGGGATGACAAATAATATTAGATGGATCGAAAATGAAGTTGTTAAAAAAATTTCAAAACTTTCTTGAGTAAAAGTGCATTTTATAACAATGAAAAATATTTTCAACATGATGAAAAGTCTATGATAATCAATATTTATATTTGTGAATGTGTAATTTTAATGTGTTCATTTCACATATGCAGTGAATATATTTTCCCTATACAATTTCATTTAGACATATATAGATTCTGTACACTTGTAGGTATCTGGATTATTTGTAAAAGTGTTTGTATGCAAAAGTGTTCATTGTATCTATATGTATGTGTGTCTATATGCAAATATGTGTTTGTCTTAACGGTTTTACTATGAACACACATGATACTTTTATTTTATTTGACAAGTCTGAATAACTGGCATTGATTACCAACTATCCGGATGAGTTTCAAAATTTTAATATGTTTTATTGAGGTTTTTTATAAAAGGCAGTGTTAATTCTTTTTTTAAGTCATTGTTAATATATTTAAGATTATTTATTATTTATTTGTCATGTTCTGCACTTCTATGAGTTACCTAATTTAATATAGCAAATAAAGACAACTTACTAACATAAATAGAAACATGATGTGACAATAATGATATATTGAGAAGAGAAATGAATGACAAGAAGGGGACTGCCTAAAATAGATCAAAATCACATTTGAAAGTGGTTCAATAATCATTATATTTAATGATCAATCTTTCATGAATATATCTTCTCACACTATTTCAAAGACAATTTCCCTCATATTATATAAACCAACCGAATACCATCATTTTTTGAATTCAAATCAATGAGAAAAGAACTTTTCGAAAACACAGTCTCTATAGCCCGTGCAAGATGCATATAACTCCTGGTGCGTTTACTGATTCGCTTTTGTTTCAACTAAAGTTCTTGATCCTGTAATTGCGTCAATAGAGTGTGTTCCATTCGTCAATGGATGACGCTTAAGTCGAATATAGTGGAGTTTCCAACAATCCAAAGTGCCTACTAGATACATTTTTTGAGTTTTTGAACGATAACATTATTTTGAGGTTATATACTTATATGTCAATTACATTGCATATTAGTAATGGTGGATTTATGCAGCAGTCATAAGTCATAAGGAAGAATAATAGTCAATGATTGGTTGGTCCGTATATTCCAACCAATCATTGACGAATATTCTTCCTTATGACTTAAGACTTATGATTGCTGCATAAATCCACCATAAGATGTATAACATATTAGGCTATCCAAGATGCTGTCAAACTAAAATCAAGATGGCCGCCTGAAGGCACACATTGTATTTGTTATTGATTGAACGAGACTGATTATTGTTCATGTTCATCTATTGGAGTGAAATTTTTGTATGAAACTTTGCCGATTAAAAAACATGCCTACAAAGTGTTATGTTGTAAGTTGTGGAAGCCGTGGAGATCGCGACTTAGTGAAGTTTTTAAAAATTCCTAGCTAGCTACATTTTGATAATGTGGTATATTAAATCAAAGACTAGATAGATAGATGTTTATTAAGTAGGATACCCTAATATACATAGTTCCATGTTACAAAATAACAAATTAGTAGGTAAAAATATGTAACAAGTGAAAATAAATTACTTTGCGATATCTGACACTCGGTGTGTAAAAAAAAACGACCAATCCAATGAAGATTTGAAAATAAAAATAGATAAATGTGTAGGAAATCATATATTACAAATAATAGTGTTGAGGAAACAGTCATAACTTCATGCACTGAGAACCAATCCAGGGGTTTTTTGGTACATCGGACAGTCCTATAGGGTCCAATAGAATTTCACAGATATCATTTTCACACTGCAGCACAACTCGGCCATCCTCACCTTTTCACAAAGACACCATCTTTACTCTAAAAAATGTCTTCCTTTTATGAAACTTAGGTAGCACAACTACTTTACGAAAATTGTACGCTTTTGGGAAATCAACTATCCAGAATTATTCATCTGGGAAAATTTACTCATGAACATATATCCTTAGGGTGACCAAATCACAAAATCGCAATATTTTCATTCAGTTAGTTTCATTTGTAAATGAGTTTGGTAATAATAAGCATGGTCACGTTTTAGGGTAATTGCAATTCCACCGCTTATAATAGTTGAGGTTTTTAAATTTGAATACTGCCCCATATCAATATTCCTTAATGAATATGGACACTTCACTTCCATAGCAGCCACAAGACATCGTCTCATCAGGAGAACCATCAATTTATTAAATAATCTATACTTTCAACAAAGGAATATCCATTCACTGTGAATGCCTCATCTGAAAATTAATTGGAAACATTAATTCATAAATTACGAAAAATCAGTACCTACCTTGGCAACAACAACAGTATGTTCATCCATTTTTCTTGCTTCACAATCATGGGCAAATCCAGCTTCAAGATATTTATAGCCTGTTAAACTTTTGTAGGCCTTCATTGGCTTTCTTGTTTATGAGTCAACAGCAGATATGTAATAATGTCGAATGCCGTTACTGTTGTGAAAAGATCTAGAGATATGTCCATTTCACAAGGAGTGAAAGTAAAAGGATCCATGCACTTTATCACTCTCCTTTTGTCTCTATAGATCGATGCAGTGTCTTTGTTTACTCGTTCTAATGATAATAAATAAATCACTTTTAGTTAAAACAGCCATAATAACATTTCAAATCACAACTAACCAAAACTATTAGCAGTAGAAGCTAGTGCCAAACACAAACACCATTCATGTGTGCCTACAGCCGGCCATTTTTAAAGAGCCGTGGTCACGTGTTCTGGATAGCCTAATTGGTATTTATCGTGTGATTTTTCTGTTCTTTTAATACTTTTCGCTCGGTTCGGTAGTTTTGCGACGTTTTTAGTTGTTGGGTTATTGTTATTTATTTGTTCTTGTGTTTTTCTGTCATTCGTAAAAGTTAGGGTGGTGTATAGCATTTTTTTGTGAGTCTCGACTTCGACATGACAATCATGACATGGTTCAATTTGAGGTTATGTCCATGACGCAGCATGCGTTTGTCAAAACGACATGTCAAGTCATCATGATCGGTAATGATTTGCCTGCCATCTATGTTAAAATTGAGTAAACTCTCTTGACGCAATAAAAATGTCATGAATCAAGCAGGCCGTACATCAACAGTTTTGGATGACAATTTCACAGCTATAAGTAATTCCACCAGGAGTTATATGCATCTTGAGCCCGTGATATTTTCAAATCGGTGTTTCGATTCTTCCTTATTTATACGTTTCCATAGTTACAACAATTTCTGTGAATAGAGAAACGTCAGTTTGACGGTTCAACTCTTCAACTGACATTAATGACTCGTGAAATTGTTTGGTCGAATATCCCTTCAAAATGCAGAATTTTCAAAATACTTTCACCTTGACCCAGTCGCGCAAACTGTGTTGCTGTACAAAACACCACTCGGGCAGGCTCTCGTGGTGTTTCTAAGCAACATAGTTTTCGTGACAGCAAGGTGAAAGTATTTTTTGAAAATTCATCATTTTGTCGGGATATTACTACTGAAAAGAACCTTTTACACACGATTTTCAGGTGGGTTATGTTTTTCTGTGGAATAAGATCAAAATCGATTATAACTCCAAAGATCTCATAGGAACCTGTCCTGCCACTTATCGCCAATTTCATAATAAATGGATAACGAACTAATTCTGATTATCTTTACCACTTGAGCTCATTTTTCAGAAATAGAACAATCGAACAAGAATCATAATAATCCACATGGTATAAAAGTAGTCTGGAGGGAATACATTTCACGAGATGCATAATAACTATTCAAGCTTCTGTTTGTTTCATATCGAGAACAACTATATGACACGCCGTTTATTGTGATATCAATCTGATTCGTGCTAATGGTAAATAGTGAGTTAATATTTTGATGCCCGAAGCAACTATTGAGATACCGGTATACCCCATAGCAAGCATTAATGCATCATTGTTCTAATTAATGAGAATTTAAATATGTTATAATGTAGTGTAACAACGTTCAATCATTCAGACGGAATGGGTGTAGAAATCAAGGCTGTTCTCGACTACCGGATGTTAAAATTCAGATGTATCCCAAGAACTATTCTAGATACCGAATGCTTAATTCGAGAGACGATTTCTGGTAATTATTGAAATAGTTAACAATTTTTCCGCCTTACTCAACATCAATCCAGAAATTAGTTTTTTGATGAAGTACTGTTATTTATTTCAATTATATTAATATCTATAATATAATAAACTAGTCAAGAATTTGAAATACTATTATTCAATCTATTACGTGCATGGCATCGCAAGTTGAAAGGTAAGGGCTGCGTCTTTTCTAGCTCACACAAGTCTCTCGAAGATTTTTGTGGAACACCAAGCAATAGAGCATAAAATAAGTGAGTTTTTAACAAAAATACTAGTGGGAAACCGACTATGCGTACACATGAAAGACAGTCCGTAGTTATATTCTGTTATGTTTTCGACTGTCATTTATTAATTTGTTATAAGCATTTAAATAATAAAAAAAGGGGTTTTTTTTAAAATTGTTTTGCTAATAAAATGAAAACTAATAGAGCAATCAGGTTGCTCCAATGGAAATAGTTGTAGATAATAGAAATACCAACAAAATGGGATGTTTTACGACACGGTCGGATTATTAGAAACGGAGAAAAACTGAAAAAACCGGAAAATTTTGCGTTTTTTGAAAAATTCTCAACTCCGCCATTTTTCAAGAAGTAGGATTGGTCTTTCTCATGAAAGTATTGAATCATGTGTTCTTTATCTCTGCACAAAACAAGCGCTGTCGGATTGTTAGGTTCGACACAATTGCATTTTTTTTGCACTATCTTGCAGCGTGCCTGGATGCTCTAGTGATAGCGCGATTTAAATTTCTCAAACAGATTATGAAAGTAGAAGTATGGTACTGCAAAAAGAATATTCTCATTTTACGCAACATTGGTGCAAAATGCATGCAAACATGCGTAGTTAGCTGACATATTTGTTTGAGGAATGGAAATTTTATTAAAGGTCACGCCTTTGGCATATTGTTTTTTAATTAGTTGCTGTTTGAGAACCTCTCATAACAGTATGAGCATTGACAAAAGAGTAAAAAGTAAATGAAGTAATGAAGCTAGTTCTAGATAGACTGATTGTCATCTATCAGAAAATCTCTAGAAATTGAATATGACACACAAAATTTCCTTGATTGACAGATTGACAGAAATTCTTTCTGTCCATAAAATATGCATTTGGGACCTTATGACCAAAACTTAGACATGCCAATGTAATCTTAATTTTTATACACAATACCACAGGGATTTCTATAATTGAATAGGCAGATTTTTTGCTTGAAAATTCTAGGTTGGTAGTTTGGACGAAACTATCCCATTAGTAGACTAAGATCTAGTCTATCAGAACATATTTAACCACTGAAATGAAACAATAACCCTATTAATGTATTTGAAGAGTGAAATGGTCATACCAATTTTTTTAAAAATTTGGATTAAACCCACAATGTGGTAAAATTGTTATTTATCATACAAGTTTGTAAGGTAGTACTTTTTTGTATGAGCGTGAAGTTTGTTGAATGAGCCGAGTTCAACAAACACGCCAGTACTAAAAAGCTCTTTTCGAAAATGTATCATACAAAAAATTTTCCCACGATAGTTATTATATTGAGAAATTGTAGCAATTTTTGAATGATCTCTTAGAAAGTTTTCAATTTTCGTCATATTATCAAATCGTGTAAAATTTAACAAAAAACACTGCCTTCTTAAAGAATGCGTAAATGTGTGAACCAGTGCGCAAAACATATACAGTGCGGCTTTTTTTAGCCCCCCCCTGTTAACTTTTGAACGGTTCAACATACAAACATGAAAAAAAACCGTTTGGATGGTTTCACCGATACTACTTTTTGAAACAAAAATATGGTGATTGCTCGACAGGGGGCGCGGGGGGGTACACCAACTCAAAATTTTTCGTTGAAAAGAAAATTTAATTCTCTTCACAACCATCTGAATATTTTTGAATTTTGTTGAGAAATTTGTTTCCAATTTCGATTTCTATGCCTTTCGAAATTTTCGAATTGATGTGCCCCCAGCGCCACCTGTCGAGTAATTGCAATGTTTCTTCTTTCAAAAAGTAGTATCATTAATACCCTTCGAAATATTTTTGGTTTCATTATTCCACAAAAAAACCGTTCAAATTTATCGAGGTATGATGAGTAGTTTTTATATTTGATATTTCGAATTTTAATTGCAAAAAATGGTATTGACAAATTTCGAAAAAAATTAGATGGTTGTGAAGAGAATTGAATTCTCTTTTCAACGATGTGACACTTGACCCCCATGCCATTTAAAAATTTTGAGTTGATATGCCCCCCGCGCCCCCTGTCGAGCAATCACCATATTTTTTGTATCAAAAAGTAGTATCGGTGAAACTCTCCAAATGGTTTTTTTTCAAATCTGTACGTCGAACCGTTCAAAAGTAAACAGAGGGGGGGACTAAAAAAAGCCGCACTGTATAATTTTACGTAAAGTTGATGTTTTTACGCAGAGTTCATTTTTGTTACGCACTTAAGTATCACTTTACTTTCTGTAAGTAGTAGAAAAAAATCGATGTGAATATTCAAATGTTGTTGGTGTTTTTTCAACCTTAGTTTTAAAAAAATACTCTAATACAATTTTACTAGTAATTAATGAAATTGAAATTCACGCATGAAGAGGAATAAAAAAAGGCAGAAAACTTAGTGGAAAAACCTTCGGGTAACAATGCAACCTTGCATCGTGTAATGTTAGCTCTCAGATGGTAATATTGTTATGCTAACCTTTTAAAAACACAGTATCTGCTTATAACCATACTAATATGCTGGTGGCTTCTGAGGCATATTACTGTGCTCGTTATGTTTGTGTGATCTTGTTTCCGAGAGAAAGTCATACAATTCTCCATTATCCCACAATTATAACTGCAAAATGATACGAATAACCTGTATGTCTGAATGAAGGATTCCATTTGAAAACTTTGTCATGTCTGTTGTGGTGCTCGTTTCGAAGAATACATTCAATCTGCTATATTTCTCTCAAAATGTCTGGCAAATTACAAAAAAAAATGTGAATAATTTTTCATATAATTTACCATACCATACCCACTTCATTACAACCTGTAGCGGAAATATTCCTTCAAAAAACTATAAGTGCATTTTTATTATCCAAACGAACAAGAAATATATCTAACAACACTTAAAATTTGCATTTTCAATCAAGAATATTTTGTTAACAACTCAAAAATGTTCGTAATGACAGGACGCATCAAAAAGTTGAATTCATTATGAATAAGTTAAGGAAATTTCCCCTTTAAATGATATTTTTTTGCGATCATAGTTTATGTTCTGTAATGAAGTAATTCGCGTGAAATTCATGAGTGTAATGTTTTTTATCACATAGTCCTTATTATTATACCATAAAGTGCAATATGTCTTTGACTGAAACATTGGAATATGAAATCAACACTGAATTGAAAATTAAGTGTTATAACTTTTTTGTGGACAATATCTAATCTCAATGGTGTTTTAAACTTCCACATTCTTGAAATGAAAAAAATACAAATTCAAGGAAAATCCTGAAAGTGTAGAAGACCTCGTTTACAAGACTGTATTGTTTAACATTATAAAATTTGTCAGCAACGTACCGTGTTATAAATTTGCCTATCTGAGAAAATAAGGTTCAAATTAAATAAGAAATGTTTCCCTATTCCTAAAAACGTTGACTTTTTGGAGAGTATACTGGGTGAGAATAAAATCTAGTCAGTGCTCATACTATACTATATATTTATCTCTTTCATTTCTTCATGAATTGAAAGAGTTTGTCTTAAGAAATTATAAGCATTTACCAACATTTATTTTATTCACATCTCCGTTATCAAAATTTGCTGAAACTCATTTCCTATCACGTTTGTAGATAATAAAATCCTGTGTTACAAAGTCATATGAAATCTGCCAAATTTTTTTCTAGGGTGATAATATTTTCTATCGTGATATATCAATCACCTGCATTGATCAACTATCTTTCTGTTAATTCTTACTTCTTCTCTAAGAAGAGGTAAACAAGTACTACCCATTTCGACAGAGTTTGTTGAGAAATAGTTATTCGAAAAAATAATGCAGGCAGGTTCCTGCAACTTCCTCCTTTCTTAATTTGATTCTCTTATCAAAATTTTTGTATCACTGCATTCCATCGCATGAATGCCATCAGATGGCTGGAGTTAAGTTCATTTCTCCCAGTACCTAATTGAAAAATTAACAAAAAATTTAAAAAAATCCTACTGATCAAAATGAAAAATACTATATGTTAGGTTACGCTCATTGGTCAATAATAATAACCGGTCTCTATACCTGCGTAGGCTGTCTCTTGGTAGACTTATACGAGTTTTATAAGAGAGTATTATTATTTCTGATGCCGAAAGTCTCTGTCTGCATCTTCTCGCAAGATAGGTATGCGTCTGCTGGCAACTCACAAGTGTCCAATTACACGCATTTCCCTTTCAGATTGAAAACCTGAAAATCAAATAGAACACGTCATTTATATTCTCCTGATTTGGCATTGCCAAAGGTATCTGTGAATGTCGATCTCTGAAAAAGCCAGTCTATCCAATTAGTGTCAATCTCGTGGTGTTTTCAACTGTTTGCGCGTTGACACAAACCTCCGAATTTTGGTTGAAAGGAAATCCCATGCATCGGCCATATCCCTGCAAATCGTCCGCAATTATAATGAGATGTGGACGACATCCTTCAACCTACGGTACAGACGAATATGGTTTCTTAAGGTAATTGGATATTTATTTGTAAATCCTTTATCTAGCAGAACTGCTAATAGTACATAAATTTGTAAAATCAATGTGTTGCAACCAAAAATATATTAAATCTAAAACTATTAATGTAAAAGTCATGAATGAGGTCCGGACACTTACTATAAAGTAACTATAAAATATTAACAATACAGTCAAGACACTCTTATAATATAAAACAACACTAATGCCATTCAATATGTAGGTTTATCGTTAAGAATATTACATAAAACACCTTGGAAAAAACGGTTCTGCCATTCCCCAGCAAGTGATTTCTCAATTTTTTTTAAAATAAACCTAGAGAAGTACATTCTTTTGGGGTTCTGTCCAGGCTGTTGAAGGCTAACATTCCTGCATGATATATAGATTTTTCAGTCTCTCTTTTATTTATGCATTTCTGCGTCTGGTCTCGCTTGAAGAACTGATGGATTTATTTTTATTTTTGAAAATCATCCAATTCGTGTGTACTGATAACTTTTATTTTATCTATTCAAATTTCAGAGTGGAATGCATATTTTTATCACGTATGATGCTTTTAAAATTATTTTATTTCTAATGAATTTTCATGATTTTACAAATGGCGTCATAAGACATGTTTTACAACAATTTTTCTTTTCTTTATGTGTATAGTTCTGCCAGAAGCATATTTATATCTTATCTAGGTATATTATTACTTATTTAAGTATGAATAGTTTTGAAACTTCATAGTTTAAAACTATCTCAAATACTCCAAGACTCCTCAATTCAGTTGAGAAATTGAGTCTTCACTTCTTGCCATTGAATGAGCGATGAATGTTGGTGGCCAATTGCCAGAATAGTAGAATACTGAACGAATGATACTGGCTGAATTAAACACTCAATCAGGTATCCAGAACCAGGTGGTGGATTCAGAAGTGTTCCAGAGCTGCGGTTAATGAATATAAGAACCAAAGAACTTGAGGAGCTTGAAATATAATATCAATATTCACAGGAGAAGAGTTGGGTTGGGTTTGAATGGGTTTAAATGCATTTAACCCATTCAAAAATATGTAAGTTGGTATGACCATTTTTAGTAACGAACAGAATAGAACAAAGAACCAAATTTTCTTATACAACCTGATTACTATCATCATTTATAGACTTTTCAAGATCTCGTCAAGCCCTGAACTTGGCTTAACAAACGATTAGTTTAATAAATTCTATATTTTAGCAATTGTTTTATTTATCTGGAGTATTTTCTCTTTCAGTGTTATAAAGACTGTCTGCAGAGACTGGCTCTGAGAATGAAATAATTTATCAGAATTTCTGTAGATGGCGTCCAAATGACTTTTATTATTATAAGATTGAAAAAGTTAGGTTTAGGAATATATAAATAATGGACAGTTTGTTGTTTTAAGAAATAAAGCATTTGGAACTAAATGAAGAAGTTATAATTTCACAAAAATAAGTAAAATTTTCAAAACAGGATATGGGCCCAGGGCTACGCTAAATACAAAGTTAAAAGCAAAAAGCAGAATAAAAGTGAGTGGAATCAATAAAAACCTACCACAACTAACATCAGGAAATTTCAATAACTAGAAGTTAAGAGTAACAACAATACTGGAGGAAAAGCAGATCAAAGTTACGCTAGAAAACAAGAGACAGATTTGGATACAGAGAAAGAGAAGAATGATATTAAAATAAAAGATGCCAAAGCAAAATCCACAATAGTACAGTGCCTCACAGATAAGCATTTAGATCTAGTAAAAGATGCAAAAACAGCAAAACAAATGTTAAAAGCATTAGAATATGTTTAGCTCTATCCACCGCTGAAAGCGAATATACGTGTAGAAACTTCAGGAGCATGTTGCTGACGTCGAAATATGAAAAAAAGTTCCCATCAACATATGTCCGCAAGTTATTCGTTTCTAAATTACAGGGTGTCAAAGTTTAATTCTTATATGTGTTTTTTGTGAATGAATTTCAAAATATTCGTGATATTCGAGTAAAGTTTGGTATCTGGGATGATTTTTCAATGACAAAATCAAATTTTACGTTAATTGTGAAAAAACTAATTTCTAATTGATTATATTTTAAATTTGAAAATCTTGTCGATCAAAATCACTTGCATCGATTATTTCAAATCTTAATAACTCGAAAACGGTTGCTCGTAGTGACCTCTACCAAGAATATATTTTTTACACAAACTAAATAATAAATATTCCCAGATACCAAACTTTGCCCAAATATCACACTTATTTTGAAATTATTCACAAAAAATAAAAATAAGAATTCACTTTGACACTCTGTATCTCAGAAACGAATAACTTGCGGACATATGTTTATGGGAACTTTTCTTCTTATTTTGATGTCAGCAACACGCTCCTGAATTTTCTACACGTACTTAAGAAACACCCTGTATAGCAGCTGCTGCCGTAGCTCAGCAACTTGTCAACATTAAAGGTGTTGTAAACAGCTTTGAAGAAAATGTGACACCATTACTCTTGTGTGATAATCAAAGTGCTATATTGATGTCGAAATCTTATGAAAATGCTAAGCGTACAAAACATATAGATATAACAAATCATTTTCTACGAGACTTAGTAAGTAATAATGAAATCAATATAGATTATATTCAATCTAAAGAGAACGTAGCAGATATTTTTACTAAACCGCTAGTGAGAGAAATATTTTGTAAATTAAGACAGGAAATAAGTGTATTGTAATAGAATACAGTATTAAAAATGTTGTTAACGATTCAACTTATAAATAATGTAAAATCGAGGAGGAGTGTTCAGGTTAAGAAAAAGGATAGATTGTTAGCGTTTGGTAGTTTATGTTCTATGTCAAAATAACAGAAGAAGAAGAATAAGCGGCAAGAGGGAATTGAAAAAGTTAGGTTAAGGAATATATAAATAATGGACAGTTTGTTGTTTTAAGAAATAAAGCATTAAAAACTAAATGAAGAAGTTATAATTCCACAGAAATAAGTAAAATTATCAACAGGCATCAGCATAAAAGTTTCGTATAAGGCATTGTATATAATATTTCCAAACACGTGCAAGTCATAAGAAGCTCCGACCGAGCAGTATGACGGCTAATATAAGGCAGGTAGGCCCTGACCCTGACGGGGCAATTTTACAAGTGAACGCCCACAGAAAGAAATCACCGGCTCTGTAATCGGAGACGTCATTATCGCAAGTGGCTCTCTTCTTTCTTCGGTTTCTTCTCCCGCATGGCGATGATCTTTCTTCTGCAATCCGAGCAGCGGAGAATGACAACTCCGGGTCACAAATAGGAACGGGTAAGAAAAAGTGCAAGTGCACCGGGAAAGTACTTTGTCCGATTGAACGTTGCTTTCGTGTTTTATTTTTAGTGTCGGGGAACCATCTGGTTTTCATATGAGGGAATTATTCGAAATGTAGACAATTGAGGTGAAGTCGCGCATATTAAATTCGACGAAAGGTAATTTTGGTTATGGTAGGGTCTACCAGCGGAAAATATTTCTTAGTTCCATGAAACAACGTCATCGAAATGAGCGAAGAAGATGTTTAAATGTAGATCTTTTATTTAGTCAATGATTAATACATATTTGATACAATAAATGACTTAAATATTAATAATCAATTAACAAAATAATATAATATACTTATATATTGTTATAATAAATATTTTTATACTTTCTTATTGAGAAAAATATGGAAAGGATAGTTGTTATAAAATATAGTCACATAAATATTTATTATTATTATTCAGATTTGCTCAGGCTAGTAATTACTCCTTTACTCTTTGTATACTTTTACCTTTGTTCTCCGTTTCAGAAACTCAGCTCAGTCCATGCCCAAAAAAACATGCAGTCTCTTCCTCAGGTTGGATTTTTGGAAAGGGTTTTTAAATATCAAATCAAATTTTGCACAGTATATGATTGTAATACCAAATAAATAAATTGGAAAGATTCAAAACTCGAATATGTATGTTTATTAATAGAAATTTAGCAAAATCTTCAACAAAGTTGTGATGATTCAATTTAAAACCTTATATCTGCCTATCCTGCGATAACTTTCTTATTCTAGAACAAATCTTCTACTTAAAATTACCATAGAGTTTGTTATCGGAACGTACTCTGGCTGTCTAGCCACTGTTCAATTGACATTAAAAATCGGAACATACTGAACATGGCTCACAAAGTCTGTAGTTATTTCTGTTCATGATTGATTGAAGGTTAAACATGCAAACATGGAATATTCAATAATTGAACTAAATTATAATATGAATAATGACCCGACACAACAGTAAGTCATTCTTTCTTTCTTTCAAATACTCAGTCTGCAGTACGCGAAGATAAAAGTTCATGAAATGTTTTTTTCAGACCAGTATTCTTTACCTTGTTCAAATACTTGGAAACATTGAGGAAGATATCAGTTGTATAAATACCTTGGATGCCCTTTGTGCCCTACCAGCTTGGCTTCACCAAAGTTCCAGTCATGGAATTTATCCCTATTGACTCCTGATAGGTAAATTGCATGTCTTTTGATTGATTTTTATGTAGTCAAACCTTCTCATCTTGAATTATTCTAGTTTCAATCAATTTGCTTCAAAATCTTTCTTTTTCCAAAATATGCAGTAAACTATTTTTTATTCGTTGGTTTCTTTTTAACCTGGTAACCACGTACTTTTCTCTTCTATCAAAGTTCTCTTCTCAGCACACGAGGCTTTGTCAGCACTTTATATTATTTCCACGCACTGGGTGTATTTTCAAATTTATCCTAATCAAATAATAATCATTCATTACAACTTCTTTTTATTTATTTTACAAAGAAACGACCTGCTAAACTTCATTTTTGTCTTCTTTCCAACTTAAAAATTTCCTTTCTAATAATAATATCCACGAAAGTTCCAAATTTATCAGTATACTTTGTGTTTGGATTTAGTGTTGAAACGAGGAATGGTATCATATCGGAACAACCTAACTTGCTTCAGAAAAAGTGATTTTTGATATTCTGGCTGGATTCACTTGAAATCTCTAGATGTAAAGTTGAAGATGTGATACTTCAGAGTTAAGGTTAAGTATTCAATATTATCAAATTCAATAACAGTTTAGTAATGCTATGAATTTTTTTTATAAATGCCATACTAATCTCATCAGAACTTCCTTTATTTGGCATAGAGATTATGATTGTTCAAGTTCTGCATATGTTACTAATTTGAAACGCTTCAATATCTTATTTTTCTGTTTCTGCACAATAGAAAACTGTGGTCCAAAATTATCGATTTCATGATCATTTTTGCATATTTTTCGTGTACTTTTGTTTTTGGGGTTGGCGTTTTAAAAATTTTCCACATTTCTCTTGAGTTGCTTTTGTTTTCATTTACCTAGGTCTCATAAAATTTAGATTTTTCTTTTTTCATTGCGTTTACCGCAGTATTACGGGTTTGTTGGTAATATTCCCACTTTTTCCTAGTTATTTTACTATTGTATAACTTATATAGCTTTCAACTCTATTTCTCGTAACTATTTTTACTTCCTTATTCCATAATTTTTCAAATGCAGGTCGAATTGTGATATGTCTTTTAGGTGCAACTTCATCCAGGGTACTCATAATTGTATAAAGAAAAACTTAATTTTAACAAAATAAACCTTCCTTCCCCTTGTGAAAAAATAATTCATTTCCAGTCTCAGAGGAAATCACAATTGAAAAACACACCTATTAGATAGTGGAGAAGCGCTATATTTTTATCTTGGAACCAGTCAAAACGTCTACGATTATTATTATTATTTTTGTTAATTTTCTGATAATGGAAAATAAGTACTTCATGCCAATTCGTATGGAATGCAAATAAAAAATTCTTGTGGAAGATAGAAAACTGTATGAGCATTTCTTCATTCCTCAGAACACAGAATTATTCTTGACAACAACAATCACACTTTTGAGTCATTATTTGTATGAAACTAAAAGATACATCTAGTGCTCACTTGTTATGAATACAAATATAATAATATAATGAAACAGTAAGCAGTATAAACACGAAGTGCTACGTGATCATTTGTTGAAACCCGACATAGCATTGCTACGGAAAGTTATGATTGAAATAAATAATTCTTAATGGTATTTCCAAATTCTTCGAGGCAGGCACTGAATTAATGATAAGACCGATGCCTATAAATATCGTGCCATGTAGAAGGAAATCAGAATTATGGTCGAAAGTGTCGAGTCTTCAAAAACGTGAAATGAGATGACATAAAATGTTTTCCCTTCACTATAGTACAGAAAGCATACTGATGAAGATAACTTGGTTAATGAAATAGGTATCTTGGTAAATGTACAGAGCCAGTTTGCGGTAAGTAAACGCTGTCACAGAAATTAAAGCAATCAGAAGCATTCTAGAAGTATATTTAGAGACTGGTTTGATTAGTGAAAAAAATAATACATGTGTTATCAAGATACTCAAGGTTCATAGCACCAAGATATTATTCGATTCAGATTGAGTGTTGTAAGAAAAAAACTACACCCGGGAACAATTGATATGTATTTTGAGTTTCGATTTTTTTTGTTAATTTATATACTCAAATTTCTTCAATCGCTTCTACGTGATTAAAAAGTTTTATAATGAAACGGAGCAGATTTTGATAGGGTGAAATGGAATTGAATGTTTTGTGCAGACTTGAACTCTGTGATTATTTCCATAAGATATATTAAGCGATTGAAATAAGTCACAGAAATGAAAATGGCAGAACGTCGATGAAAAGTGTTGTGATTTCATTCAGGTGGATTTACTGAAATTTTGTAGTATGTCTTCATTTTAAATTTGTTTTCAGCGCTATTCGTGTTTACTTTTTTTACCCTCCTTTTTTGTCCCATCGACAGAAAAATTAATTTATTCAATGCTTCTTTCAGAAAATACTCCACTCGAAATCTAATTGTGAAACTCTAATCTTTCTTTCAAAAGATACATTTTCTCCTGTTTTTGCAAAGGCCTTCGTTACTTCTGTATTCAAAGAAGTATATTTCGTTGATGAATACTGCTTTTGAAACAACGGTTGTGAAATGAATATGGGTCAAAATTTTGTAACCGTTATTTGTATCATGAAAACCCTGAAAATTTTGAATTACCGTGGCGGCTGAATTTTATATAGATATAATTGTTTATTATAGAGTTATAAGACTCACATACGGATCAACCTAAATTTTCGATTTTCCTAGTTTTAGACGTGGTTTTGACAAAAGCTTCATCAGTAACATTGTTTCTCAATTAATTTACAAAAAATCGAAGAAAGAAATAGTGAAATAATTTCCAAAGTTTGTTTGATTAATATTCAAGTGTTTTATTAGTTATTGACATCTGTGAAAGTTACTAGTGTTTGGACAGTAAACGCAAAATTATTCTATAGCTTTTGATCACTTTGCTTGAACAAATAAAATATTTATAGTCATAATTTATTTCAAAAAATCTGAATTTGTATATCAGGAATATATGTCTAAGTATAGGATTTTTTTTTAAAGACTCCGGACATCAAATGTTATAGTTTCGGAATTCTGACGCATATATTTTAGAGTTTTTACATGAATCTTTCAAAACATGATCCCGAAAAAAGAGCTTTATTCAAACAATAACGCCTCTTTCATTCAGTATCCACACCGAGAGAAATCCAGTTATACAAGTTTTTTTTCAAAAAAAAAATTATAGCTGCTAAATAATTTATTTTAGCAACTAAATGTTATCTGATCAATGTAAAAAGTGAAGGTTTTGAACGTTATACGGGTCTTTTTTTCAAAACACTCGTTTTGTTTTGAAAAGGTTACCTCTTAGATTCAATAAAGGGCACGATTGTGGTTAAAAGATGGAATTGAAAAAACAAACTGTTTAGCCACTATAATTCACATTATAACTGTTAAACGATACTTTGTAACCATTAAATAGTTGTCTTTTAGTTCTGGAAATGTAACGGGTTTTTCCACCACCTCTGATCATGCATCTTCTTCGTCACACATGTGTTTCCTATGATGTTTTATTCCACTCACCCCTAACAGGCCGTTTTATCATCGGGTCATCTACGTCATTTCAATTCT
Source organism: Chrysolina oricalcia (assembly GCA_944452925.2). Lineage (NCBI taxonomy): Eukaryota > Metazoa > Arthropoda > Insecta > Coleoptera > Chrysomelidae > Chrysolina > Chrysolina oricalcia. Next base: position 13,777,799 of record OX101827.2, read on the forward strand.
TATTGTCAATCAGTTCACGTGTGGATTTGGTTGTGTTGTCTAAGTGCAGAAGTAAAGGTTAAATACGCTTTGTTTATAGTTTGTTTCTACAAGAAATAAATTTCGGATAAGTACCTATCTGAGTGTGTGTTTTCAACAACAGATTTTATTCGTTGTTATTACTTGTGGGAGGTTGAAATCAAACAAGTAAGTATTGAGTGAGCTTCAGGGATGGTGCATTTTTATTTCAGATAATATTCATTTGTTCGAAAAAAATTTACGGTGATGGCTGGAATTGAATAAAAATATGACTTTTCCAGGAACCGAACGGGTTCAGTAGTACTTAATTCCGTTTCGAACAGAAACGACACAAATTAAATATTTTTCAGAAGAAACATCCTATGTATTTTATAGTTTCTGAAGTAGAGAGCAAATTCTGCGAACATGAAGAGGTGTGGAGTTATTTATAAAGAGATACTTTTATCTTATGACATGATGATTATTGTTAGATAATTTTTTCATATGGGAACCTAAGATTCTAGTTCCTAAAGTTTGCAAATTGAATTAAATCAACATTTTTTATATCTGTCGATTTCTTGTAGGGTAGGGTTGCCACAGATTTTGCCACATTAAAAAATTTTCATGTACATTAAATCATTTATTCGAAATAAAATCTTAAATACTGAAAAATCGGTTTTTCGCCATTCTGGCGGATAATTTGGAGTTATGTCGAACATTGTTAAATATAAACGTTTTTGATTACTTTATTATCTACAACTTTTTCATTGAACATTTTCCGCTAAGAGGTCATGTGGGTACTCATTTTGTTTTGTAAGAAAAATAGTGAACCTAATACTAACACGGACTTCTATGAAGTATCTGTTTTCAAACCTCTGGAATTTCACATGAAAGTATTGTAATGAAACACTCCATTAAATACATTTGATTTCTATTGATTATTCTTGAGCATGAAATAAAATAGTATTTGAATATTAAGTAATGATTTTTTATTGTTTCAGATGACTAATTTATTGTATAATTCAAAGATTCTTCCCTCTTGTCAACTCTATCCGTGGTTTCTAAAAATAGTGTATATTTTGATGTATTTCTAATGTTCCCAGAATTAAGAAATACTTCATTTTATTGTTGATATGTAAGTTTTACAACTTTTGTTATAATGACTGATTTTTTCTTTTTTTGTGAGATTTGAGGTCATAAATTAAAGAAAAATATATTTCTTTAAAGCCGTTTCGTTAATTAATTTTGTCATCTTCAGGCTACTGTAAGATACTAAATCAATTTGCTACTAATACTTTTCCAGAAACAATCACTGAACTATTTTCTGGTAACAGATAAAACTTCAAAGTAGATCTGAGTTAATTAATAATAATTCAGTCTAAAGTTTTGTACATTACCAAAACATTGTTCAGTGATTGTTTCTGCAAAAGAAGTAGTAGCAAATTTATTTGTTTTTTCTATTGTTTTATTAATTAAAGAAAAATCTCCCATTTGTATCTTCCAGTGCCCTGAAGATGTCAAAAATTGAATTGACGGAAAGTTGACTTTAAACAAATAGAGTTTTCTTTAATTTAAGGCCTCAAATCCCCCCCAAAAAAATTAAAAATCAATCACTATATTTTAATTTCCTCAATAAATGTTGATCAATTTCTCAACGAGTTTCAATGCTGAACTGTCCACAGATAAGTATGAACAACTAATGTGTTACTATTTCAGAAAATTAAATCAAATATGACGAATCTCTATAACTAAAAGTAGCTTTTTCATGATATCTATAGGATTGAAATTTTTAAAAGCGTGCTTGTTGAATTTTCATTCTGAGAATATGACACTGGCACTCACCGTGTTGCAACTTCTGTTTAACATATTTTTCGTAGATATTCATCAAATGGCAAACATTTTCGCTTCCAAACACTTTGTTTCTGACCAAAACGTTATTGAATAGCATACGCATGAAAATAACCTCCCTCTAGAGCTCTGATAATATAATCAACGCCAAAACACCACATCAACTCCTTTAAGTTGAAAAATGTCGAATAGCACATGTAGTGATATTGAAGAGTTTTTGAAGATTAATAGTTGGGCAAAATTTTGAAATTCAATTTTGATAGCCTCTACCTTCATATGTATTAATGGTCCGAATTTCATTATGTGCTTTATGCACTATTAAAACTGTTTAAGTTTGTAAAATGAGGTTCAACAACTGTAAATCCTTAGAAACTGTTCAATATCAGCTAAATCGCCACATGTGCTATTTACGATTTTGTGGCAGTGTTATGACGTCAATGCTATTTTCAGAACTGTACAGTAAGAAATTATTTTCATGCAGATTATTCAAAAACCGTTTAGCTGGTAAAAGAAAGTTTTTGGATGCAAAAATGTTTACCATTCGATTGTTATTCAATTTTTTTTAACCACTATAAGATATAGTATAATAATGAAATACCAATCATTTAAGTATTACATCAAAAACAAGTCATTTCGAAATGAGTCGTTTCAATTCTATACAGTCGTCATTTAATATCGAAATGTCAATCATTTAAACAAGTAAGCTTTATATAAGTATCTTTTAATTTTTATAATAACTTCATATAATATTGAAACGACAGTCATTTAACCATTATATTGGAAGCAAGTAATTTCGATATGACAATATTTTCATTTTTATACGAGTGTTCTTTAACAGTTATACAACTTTTTTGAAAAAAATACCATGATCATTCTGAAAAGGTTACTTTGTTGGCGCCTATTCAATTCAGAAATCTTTTAAATGTTATACAATTTTGTATAACAGGTAATAGATATTTCTCTCGGTGCATAAATTCCCATAAGCTGAGAGCTGTAGTTGAAATAACTGAATATGCTAGCAAATCAAAATCCACGGTGGAAAACACCCAATTTGTTGCGGTTACAAAACATTGAATATTTCTACGACAACCAAGGTAATTCGAAATTCGTTATCATTGTTTCAACTAACAGAAGAACCTTGAGAAATCTCAGCGTAAAAAGCGGTATCATGCTCACTTTGTGAATTACCTCGTCTACATTTCTCCGCTATCTCAACCCGACACAAAAACAACCAATCACGATGCGCTAGAGGATTCATCGGAACAAACCCAGGACAATGCGGTTAGCAGTACGTTTTTTCGATACCATATTTTATTATCAGATATCCAGAATATTGATTGTGGTTAGACGACCAGACATTCGTGAAATTATAATTGGGGCCGCATCATTTCGAACAGGAAATCGGTTATTTTGTGGTTGCCTTACAAAGTGGTCGAAGGGACTGTGGGACTTGAATCGAAGGTTCGAAGGAAGAATTGATGGTTGTATTGTTGCGATGCTATAAGAAATTAACTGTTGCTTCATTCTTGTCGATTACTTCGCTGCATATTTTAATAACTTGGCGATTATCTGTGGTTTGACGCACACTTCCAAAGTTCGGTGTGGTTGCAACTTATTGAAATGCTAAAATGGACTCGAAAGAAAGGAACGTGTTGATATTAAGAAAAAAAATCAGGATGTAATGAAATCAAAGCAATATGCGAATTAGATATAGTACCTGTTTTTCTCGGGGATTGTCTTTATATCAAATCATTAAAAACTGGATATAGGAATATTGACAAAAAGGACCACGCATGAAAACGTATGGGAAGGTGGCTCTCAGTCAAGTTGGCTGAAATTTCATTATGTTATAGCGGAACGGCTCGTTAAAAAATTTATGAGTTTGAACGATTTTGTACCTATCGTTTCTGAGATACGAGGATATATTGAAAAATTCTTAGCCTACTGTAGAACAAAACAAAATTTCAATGTCAAAATATTTTATTACTCAACATATTCTCCTCTTGATTGGATACATTTATTACAGCGAACCTGCAACGTCTCTAGACCTTTCAAAAAAAATGTTTCTTCTTGCTCTGCAAACCAGACCTCCACAGCTTTTATTACCTCCTCGTTTGAAGAAAATTTACGAACTTTTAAACTTTTTTTCAGCTGAGGAAAGAGATGATAGTCGGGCGGAGCCAAATCTGGTGAAATAAGGGGGGTGTTCTAGTAATTCAAACCATAAATCACGAATTTTTTGCATGGCAACATGAGATTTGTGTGCAGGGGCGTTGTCCTGCAAAAACAAAACACCTTTGGATAGCTTTCCGCGTCTTTCCTCTTTAATTTTTTCCCGTATAGTGGTCAGTAATGTCGAATAGTAATCTCCAGTTATTGTTCTACCCTTATCTAAAAAATCAATCATGATTTCTCCATGGCAATCCCAAAAAACTGAAGCAGGAACTTTTCCAGCAGATTTTTGGACACGAAACTTCTTAGGTCTTGGAGAACCGGAGTGTCGCCATTCCATCGATTGTTGCTTTGTTTCTGGATCGTAGAAATGTACCCAAGTCTCATCCATAGTAACAATTCGGTTTAAGAAGTCTACATCGTTTTCAAAGCGAGCACAGATCAAACGCGATGCTACTACCCTTGCACGCTTTTGGTCAACATTCAAACATTTGGGGATCCATTTTGCAGCAATTTTTCTCATGTCCAATTTGACGTGAACTATATGATGAACGCGTTCGTATGAAATATTCAATGCATCAGATATCCGTTTTATCCCAATTCGACGGTCTGTTCAAATCATGTCATGAACTACATCGATATTTTCGGGGACTGACACAGAAACTGGCCTTCCCGATCGGTCATCATCTTCAATGGAAAATTTACCTCTTTTGAAGCTTGCACTGCAATTTTTCACGGTCGCATACGAAGGACATTGATCACCAAGGGTATTAAGCATATCTTCGTAAATCTGTTTAGCTCTCAACCCTTTTAAATACAGGTACTTGATGATTGCTCGATACTCCACAATTTCGGTGGACATATTTTTTCTTTTAATTTATTGCGTAACTCTGGTTTACTTTTTTGACGTCAAACTTCACACTGACACTTCTAATAAGTCATTGTTCGTTGCTATGGTAACGCAATATTTTGTTTATGCAGGGAACTGGTCTAGGCTAACTAGATATCAATACATCCTCGTATAAGGGGTCAAAGTTCGTAAAAACGTCGTCCTTGGGTAAGATTGAGAAAGGCAAAAAGTGTTTTTTTAGTCGAAATCAGACAAATTCAGAATCGTAATATATTTATCAGAACTCGTTAGCATGTCCAATTATAATTTTATTGTTGGTAGTACCTACAGTAGGGTGTATATGAGGCATATTAAAAAAAAAACGTTTTCAGTGATATAGATTGTATATACTTATTTATTTGCATTTAATTTTCAAACTGTGGAAGTTTAAAATACCCAAAAAAAACATGACCAGAAAGAATAATTTGACTTCCACTATTTCAATGATAAAAAATGTAATATTTCTTGTAGTTATAAAGTTGATTGATCGGTTGATTGAGAAAGACCCATCAAGTCAGTGTTATAAAAATTGGTGGTGGATGAATTATTCAGTTTTTTTCCCAAGGCATTTTCCTAAGAAATGCTGACGCCCCTAATATTTGCGGCGCATGAGGCTTCAGCCTAATTAGCCTTTTGTTTGGATTCAAAACCAAAGCCTAACCTATTGCTGAGAGAGGCAAAAGCACGTATGAACGCTTGATGAGTCCACAAAGAATATTTTACAAGAAGCTATTTTGAGGTTGATCAAGAGATCTTGATGACTTAATCTATACATTTTATTTTTAACAAAGTGAGAAAAATGTTTTGTTTCCTGATGACTCCCACTGATTGAAAGATGAATTTTAAAATTTTTGAATTATACCCCTACACTGAAAACGATTGACTGTGTTTAACTACAAAATAAATATTTATTGCTACTGTTGATGGTACAAAAGCTGAGGTAACTATTTGATAAGTTTCATTGTTCAATATTAATTTTCATTTAGATACAGGGTGCGTTAAATTTTGTGTTAGGTCAATTACAATCCTTTTATTGAATATCTCAAAAACCGTTTTGTTAATTTGGACCTAATTTTACTCACAGTATTCTGCAAATGTTGATTAATATTATGTGATACTTTTATCAACTTGTATGTTGCGTTTCTAAGATTAAAATAAAAAAAAATGTAACGCACCCTGCATCCAAATGAAAGGTAACATTGAACAATTGAATTCATCAGAAAGCTACTTCAATTTTTGTTGAATCAACAGTAGCGAAATGTTTTTTTTGTTTTATAAAACAACCTGTCAGTTGGTTTGAGTGTACGAATATAATTCAAAACTTGAAAAATTCATACTTCTAACGGAAAAAGTCACCAAGGAACAAAACACATTTTTATCGCTTGTAATACACTGAAACTATGATGTCTTACCAAAATATAGCTTGTTGCTTTTGGAATAGTGCGCTATGAACAAAATCCCAAAAATTTATTATTTTGATTATGCCCTGTATACATAATAATTTACTGTCATCAATGAGAATATAATTGGACATGTTAAAGAGTTTCGATAAATTTATTTTGATCCTGAATTTGTCTTATTTCGAATAACAAAACAGTCCCACTCAAGTACGACGATTTTACGAACTTTGACCACTTATATTCGTACCTCAGAAAAAACATATACAAAATCATTTGAACTCAAGTCAAGGGGTCACCTCTCTCATTGATTGAAACGTATCTGGAAAACAGAAGCCAATATGTCTGGACAAATAATACAAATTCTGATATTGTACTGATCAAGCTTTGTGTGTTCCAAGGCTCGGTTTTGGGGCCACTCCTTTTTATAGTCTACATTAATGGTCTCTGTGATTTTATTTTACCCTGCCATACTTGCATTTTCTTTGTTTATGACACTAACATGATGAATCGCCATAACTCCTAAGAAAATCTGATAAATGATCAAGAAAATCTTATGAGGATAGCTGAAACCTACCTCTCAAACAATAGACGTGCTTTATATAAACAAAAAACATAAAAATCGATCTTTCCAAAGAACGCAGAGCTCCAAGATACAGCACAAAAAGTCTATAACAATAATATCCAAAGTCGATCCTCGTGAAAATTGTAGTACTCTTTTCACAAAACTGGACATAATGTCACTACTGGCAATTTATACTTTCAACACACCAATTCAAATCCATAGTATAAAGGATTCCCTCTGTCTTCAGTCAGATATATACTGTTATAACACCGGCAATACATCAATGGTTAGACCTGAAAAGTTTAGACTTGATGTCAGTCAGTTAGAAAAACTCTCTCCATTATAATGTATACAATGTCCTTCCTGCTGTCAGTGAGGTTCGTGACGGTTGGTCCATTTTAGACTTGCATCAAAAGTTCGAACGAAAAAGTGCTTTTATAATATTGATGAAAATATTGCATATGCTAATGAAATGCCACTGTAACAATATTTTTGTATTGTATAGTACCGTTCAATTGCCTGTTATATCTTTGTTACATTTTAAAAATTCTATAAATTTGAATCAGTATACAGGACTGCTCATTTTATACCAACATCATATACAAACTCTGATGTGTTACAGGCCACCTGTAAATGAAACGTGATCAGTGAATCTAGTCTGACTTAATATAATCTAATCTATTGTTCGACAAGGAGAGACAGAGAAACTATGCATTCAACTTAAATGAGAATAAACATAATAATAAAGAAGTAGAAAAGGAGTATTCTGTATTACACAGCAGGGAAATTTTGGAAATTGCTAATGTTCCATGTTTCTTGCCGATATTAGAGAAATGTGTCACTGTTACTTGTTTTATAATAATTATTTATATATGACCAATGCTGAAGTTGTGATGCTGTCAGTTGTGGCAAATTGGTTTTGGGGTAGTTACTACATGATCATTGATTGGAAGGGTTCTCATAAATTAGAAATCCACCAGTGAAACTTTAAGATCATTTGCAGTATTGGCTATTTCAATAGTAAATGATTGAACATTTGCTTACATTAACACATTCATTGAACGATCGTTGTAACCTACCGTATATTTCGTTTCGGAAAATGATCCACTAGGAATAAAAACGTATCATGAAGGTCATCAAATTTCAAACAAATTCCTATTCTGGAGAACAGATGTTGGGACAACATATGTTAGGACAACATAAAGTATTAACATGCATATTTGAGATAACGAAGACAACTCTCACGTCATTTCTATTTTCGAAAACTGCAATTAATTTTCATAAAGACTTCTAGTGATAATACGATGGTTTCAAGGTCCTTCAATCATCGTGACTCCTAAGGCACGGCAGCTGAGAATAGATATTCCGTTCATAAAATCAAATTACCGAATTCATTTGTCGAAGTGAAAATCGTAAATAACTTCAAAAATATTTGAAGAAATTATTTGTCAGTTATTTGACTTTGAAGTAACTGAGCTTTTCTATGATCATTTTCAATTGATTTCAATTCCTTCATTTCATGTTCTTTCTTTCTCGATTCTCTTCTGAGATAAATGCATTTTAATTATTATGTTATATTGGAATATGCTTATACAGTTTGTAAAAATAAGTTTAGTAACCCTAAATATTTGTACGTATAGTACAAGAAGTTATTTATTGTAGGAATGAACATTCATTTAACTCCATGCTGTACTACTCACCAGTCGGTACAGTCGGTGTGCTGATTTTTTAATCTCTAATATTTCGAATCATGCCAGGCACACATCTGGTACACTCTGTTTACACTTGGGAAGGATACTTTTCTGACATATCTTAGAAGTTAAAACTGAATGAAAAATACTACTCCCACTTGTGTAGCAATATAGAATAGAATATGAATGAAAGGTAAAGGAAGGCAGGCAAAAAAATTCTATGATATTGAAAATTGCTTTTTTTGCTCCATTTATGGTGTCTTTCAAGTTACCAAAATAAATTATAAGAACTGTGCATCCACGTTCTGAAAAACGTTTTGTCGTCCTCATGTGCTTCATTCTTGTGTTTCTGTTATATTTGTCAATCACTAACTGAAAGTATGAATCTCTCGCATTTTTCTGATGAACTCGATAAAACGAGCAGCGCAAAGTGTTTGAAATTACACTGACAGCATTGACTTCACCACCTTGCCTGTCCATATTGTTTACCACTTTGATCTGAATTATTTGTGTTGAATAAATAATCTAATTTATGTATTGTGCAAGAGAAAGGGAATGGATAATGATACATTGTGATATGCAATCCGTGATCGAACCGCTTTTGCTCATTCTTACAAGGTATTCCGTTCTTGAAAAGCTATGATTTATTCAATAAACGATAATAGCATATTTGAGCTGTCTGATCATTAAGTTATTCAACAGCTGCTGTTTCCAGGCGGAAAAAAGTGGAAACACGCAGTATTTCACTTTGTACCTCCTCTAATTTTCACTTACATTAATTTAAGTGAAACAATCACACGAAAGTTGTTTTTTTTTTGTTCTTGAGATTTTATCATTATACGTCCAGACGTGGCGTATATTCGTCTGTGTACTTGAAAGCATGCATATCCGCTTTCCGAAAGGTTCAGGCCTCTTTGATTGTATAGTGTGCTATGACTCGGCACTATTCAGGTACACTAATTGGGATAAGAGGAGTCATTGGGAGGTAATTACATAATAATTCATGATTTCATCACTTTCGTAGAAAACAATGTTACTCGGAGGTGTTCCATCAGTTGTATGAGCTAGGAATAGTTATGGTGTACATTCCTGCTATTGAAAGTTCACAATTATTGCCTTCAGATATCAGTAGGTAGTGAAACTCGATTTAGTGATGTTAACATCGTCAATGCATTTTTATATTGCGAAAATTGCGATTTCAGTAACAGTGACCCAAATATCATAGCAGTAATAATATTGAGCTGATATTTCAGTGGGGACCTACAAAAAGTGGGTTTGAAGAAATATTTTTTTTTATGAATATTAGCAATTACTTGACGAACACGATTACCAGGGTGGTGCTGTAGATTTTGTGAAAAAGCTGATTTTGATCAAATAGAGCTTTTCATAACTGATTCGACCGAGCGGAGTCGTTAAAAACATAATAATAATTTGAGATCGTTGGGCTCTAATTTTCTAGGAACTAAGAATCATACCTCACAGAATTTAAGATTCTTAACTCACCTTCTTTTTTATCAGATGATCTCGCCTTTCTATACTCGATACTACATTTGTTCTTTCTCCTCTCAGGCTGGATTGATGAGAACTCGTTGCAAAACTTAACTTAGCACTCAAAGACTTACTCTGCTCAACTCTGTTGATTAAATTAATTTCTCTCAACTCAAAATGCTCTTTTAACTGGAAGGTGACTTTTTGTGAATAAAAAGCCAGAATTCATAACACTTATAAATCTACAGGTACTTGCAACAATATGCCTTGGTGTATATGAGAGTAAAGGGATCATCATCGGTCGACAACGATTATTCGTTACTAAACGATCTCCCAGAAGAACTCTGTTTTCACATAAACCTCTTAACCCAGAGATTTGGAGTTTTCTCCCTCTGTTCGCTAGGTGGTGCGGCCTAGAAACTGCTTCATCGCGTGAACCAGAGGTGACCAAACAGCGGAGTGTGTAATGGTTTGGACGGGGAACAGATGGCTTCAGTGCTGTCTGTGTTGACCTACCCCTGCACCAATGAGAGGCAACAACCTCGAAACTAATCTGCAGGTGGTCACTCTGTCTAAATAAAAACATATTTCTGCTGGTTGGTCACAGATGGCACTTGTAATCTCTGATGTTTTGAGGAACGTTGCACAAGTATCTGTTAGATTTAATTCAATACCCGTCGCCAGGGGAGTAGTTGTTTTCTGACAGGTACTTGCCATAATAATCTATTGAACAAAACAATAAGGAATACTGTCAATTTTATTGAAAATATGAACAGGAGTTCATAATGTCAGTTGTGGAATCATCTGCGACAGAAAGTTGGAATTTAGTCGCTATTTCCCATCGTACAAGATAACGAGCAGTTGCCAAATTATTTAGGTTTAGGGTCACCCTGTGTATTTGGACAGTCCTATATTTTATGTGATGATTGAAACAAGGCAAAATTAAATTAATCACCCATATTTTATTAAGAATAGTCGTGGGACAAAGGATATTGAAGTACATGTATTTCTTGAATTAATCGTTTTAGACCACAAGTGTGATGGTTCGTTGAAATTGGGAGGAACATAAAAATGCCAAAATATAGAGGGTGTCCCATTAATGATTTTGAATCAGATGTCACGTGACCGAAAACAAAAGGCTCTTGGGGTAACCTAGTATCAAAAAAATCTGCAACAATTGCTTTAATTTAGATCCCCAAAATAACGATTCTCCACTACTTTCGAGTTCCGAGATATTCCCTGCCCAAAACTTCGTGGGACAACCTGTATATTCAAATAATGAAAATTAACGATATCACCCTGATTGAATTTTGAATTGAACAGAGATGAATTATGACAATTACAATGATTTAAACAAACTAATAAAATAACTACGCGACAACATGTTTACTTGTGGAGTGGAACGAAAGACTACCTAATTTCCCAACATCCTGTCTAATTTCAAAGTTGACCTACTTCGCCCTCTCGGAGAACTTTTGGGTGGTATATGAAAATAAAAAAATCTTGGCCTCTCACAAGAACATAAACATGAGGAGACTATTCGAATGTTTGGTTTGTTTCTCTATTATTCTAAAATGTCCCATTTCGAAATATTCGTACACAAAAAAACACTTAAAAATAATCAATACCATCGTCTATTTTAAGGGGACCCTTGGTAACCATGTATTTCTGAAAATATTTTATAGAAAATATAAGTGTTCGATAGTTTCAGAGAATTTTTCAGATATTTTTGGGGTTGGGTCTCATTTGAATTAGTATTTCCGGTCATAAAATGCCTCTGTAGGTTTGATTACAAATTTTCTTACAGCAGAAAAGAGGTTAGGTTTGAACGTGAGTGGGCCTTTTGCAAGGGCGTCCGCTATTTCATTTCCTTCTAGGCCTGTGTGACCTGGTATCCAGACTAGGGTAACGTTGTTGCGTTGCGCCAGCAGAAAAGAGACTGCGCCACCAAAAGTCAGTGAGCCTAATGCAAATGATAATAATAGAATTGGGTGCACTTTACTGGTGTTTATGAGGAAGTATTATCATTATAAGTTTAATGTATTGTTGCTTATTGTGAAATGAACCTAGATTGAAAAAAAATGTGAAATTTAAAATTTGCATTTTCAGGGAGAATGTTATTCAGAGTATCACTCACAGAAATCGCTCATTTCATTGATGCGAGAATTGCATCTCTTTTGTTAATCCTCCAATACATTTTTGTTGACGAAAACCTATATCACTCTTCGAAGATCATCAGGGAGGTCGGAAAAATCAGAACTCATACTCTTCAGAAATAATATCACATTGGAATGATGGAATTGTTGGACTATTTCTTGTGCTATGACACTTTGAAAAATATATATATAACAGAAGACAAGTTGAATAATATGAAAAATTGCTTTTTTATCCTAAGTTTTTTCTATTTCCAGAGGAGTCATGTTTGTTTAAGAATTTTTAATTGAGAATGTTTCCCTTTTCAACATGAATACCTTCCAACAGGTTGACTTGAACGATGGAAAATAGCTACTAAAGTTTGCATTTCAGTCGCAAATGATTCCACATCTGATTTTATGAACATCCTGCTCATATTTTCAATAAAATCAACATACTTCTGTATATTTCACCAATATATGCATAATATTGTATAGGGCTTCACGAGACCAAGAGACTAGTCTTGGTCTGGTCTTGTCTTGGTCTTGATACAAGACGAAGACCAAGACTCAATAAATCTTCTCAAGACCAAGACTTAACTTTCGGAACCAAGACCCGCTCCCAAGAGTCTTGCTCTTGGTGTCGAAAGAAAAATAAAGAACTTAAATTCAATCGATATTAAGAAAAATCTAGTTGAAAATGTTTATGCATTTTAATTATTTGGTTGGTCATATAAATAAAAAATAAATAAAATACATTTATTTTCCTGTAGATGTCAAATACATATAGGAATAGTCACAAGTTGTTGCTAAGAAGCAAAGAATTCATCTATAGTATAAAAAGTATTTTCAACTAGATAAGTTTTCAAACGAATTTTAAACAGTGATATATTAGGAGATTCGCTTACGTCTTTTGGAAGTTTATTAAAAATCTTTTGTCCTAGATGGCGAGAAGTTTTAGATGTAGCAACGTATTTACACTGGGGAACATGAAGATCTGTACAATTCCTTGTATTGTAGGAATGAATATCCTTATTTGTGATGAACTTATGTCTATTTTTAAATATATACAGGCACATTTCAAAAATGAGAATACCAGCAAGTGTTAAAATTTGGAGATTTTCGAAAATTGGTCTGCAAGAATCCCTGCGTGATTTATTATACATAATTCTCAATATACGTTTCTGTACAATGAATACATCAGGTGCTCGAGTGGAAGTACCCCAGAAGCACACTCCGTAGCGTAACCTAGAGGCGACCTGAGAATGATATAGAACCAATAGTTGTTCCTGTTTTAAAATACATTTCAAGTTCCTGAACATGTAACAGATAGAGTTCAGTTTAGAGATCAGGTTGGCACAATGTCCTTTCCAATTCAATCCTTCATCCACTAATAATCCTAAGAATTTGACACTATTGGTTGGTTCGATATATGTATTATTAACAAGTATATTCAGGGTTGCACATTGTTTTTGATAATTATGGAATCGTATAATATTTGTTTTCTCACTGTTAAAGTGAAGTGAGTTGTAATCACACCAAGATATGAGGCTTTCCATGATTGATACACAATTTTCTCTCAAAGAGTCATCATGTTTGTTCGAAACGAGCACCGTCGTATCATCAGCATATCTTATAAAACTGGCAGATGAACTAATATAGTTGGTTTTTAATTTTTGTTCACTCAATATCGAAAATACATTTTTCAGATTCAGTATCGCAGTTTTACAGTTTACAAACAATAGATGTATGTTGTAAGGTCGCAGTGGTCCATACCTCTTACTATTGAATTTAGAAAAAAATGTAATACAAAAGTTATCTGGTTAGAATTTCAAATTTTTGGAAATATTTTTGATAATGCGTTGTTGTCAGCCAAACTTGGCAATTATTGTTTATTTTAAATAAAAATCCTGTATATTGATGCATACCTATACATTTGAATTTTGGGTCAAATACTTTATTGATACCTATTCTATACCTATCTTCAACTGTTCTGGAAATAAACACAGGTGAAAAGTGAGATTTTGCAATTTTTTCGACAGCCTATTACCGCAGCTTCAATAACTCAACCTTTATATGGGTTATATTTATATTTCAAAATACTACATAGAAGGTAGATAACATATTTATTGATTGAGAAACATTGAATTATTCAAATTTCTAGAAGCATTTTGATCCAACACCAAGACTATCCAAGTCCAAGACTGAGCCAGTCTTGTCTTGGTCTGGAAACATCAAGACCAATACCAAGACCAAGACTACATTTATCTTTCGAGACCAAGACAAAACAGTCTTGATGAAGCCCTAATATTGTCCCAAAATAAGTGTGCTACTTGGGACCTTTAGAATTTACCCTCCCTTCATCAATTTTGATAAGATTGTGGAACTTAAAACAAAAAACCTTAATTTTAATGATGATTAAATATATTGAAAACATTCACCCGCAGTTACCAGACCTGTTTGAGTTTGATAGTTTACGAAATATAATCCAATATCAATTAAATAATTTATCATTTTATGGAAAATTAATTACCTAGTTTACATCATTAATCGAATTCACCACTAAACAGTTTATTTTCAATAAATCAGAAACCCTAATTAGTTCTAATTACTTAATACTTTCTTGGCCGATTATAATTTTTAAATTTCTTCAATCGATATCTGAACTCGTTCTCATTTCCTTGTTGATAGGAATTTCAGAACAAATGCATAAACGAAGGAATGCTATTTTGAAATCACAGGTCGAATGTTGCTAGCCTCGCTGCCAGCAAACTCTTCCATTACTCCCTTCTTGACCAATAAACATATATCAAGATTATACCACAAATTATAACAGAAACTTTGTAGTAGCCGTAATTCTAATCCACCTACTGCCTTAATAAATATCATATAACAAGCCAGTGCACAGAGATAATACTCCAATTAGCGAGAAAATTATCTGTTTTGCTGCAAATCAATTTGAAACTGAGACTCAGTTTTTTCCTGCCCCTTGTTGTGGGCCAATTCTGTCTTATTCATCAATTGTTTCTTTAAGATTGTTTATTGTTTTCATCGATACTTGAGGAACACCTGTGTTCTGTTAAGCATCTTATAGTTGGATACGTTCTCTTATGAAACAAGTGAATTCGAAAGTTCCTTGAGTGCGTTTGCACTGACCCGAATTATGTAACGAATTCACTATCAATGATTTCGCGCAAATCTAGAAGCTGTATCTAACCTACGTATATTTTCATTATATCTGCATAGAAATGAATAATGCATCCGTAGGTTCCCGAATTGAGTAGACATCGACTATTAATCAATGTCCGGAGTGGCTTCGTTTCTGGTATATTATATATTTGGTATATATAAAATATCATCCGATTTTGTTGTTGAATATGTTTATATTATTTCTATATAATTTTTTCACGGTCCATTCAAGGAATAAATATTTTATTATTATATCTTATTATCATTATATTATATGTCTTCAGAACCTTTTTACAGTTCTTCGTATTGTATATATTTTAAAAATGTTTTATGGATGTGTGTATTCATTTTATTATATCTTTTTTTACATGTCCAATGCTGTGTAATAATGGTCTTACTGGATTAAACGAATTATTATTATCATTATTATTATTATGGTTCAGTTATTTGAACTAATAAGGCGCTTATTTTGGCCCTAACTAGATTGAAATTATTAGGTCCAGGCGACTCAGTGGCACCACAGCCATCAATATTAAGAAAAAAAGGTACGCTACTTACTTTTTTCATTATTATTATTATGGTTCAGTTATTTGAACTAATAAGGCGCTTATTTTGGCCCTAACTAGATTGAAATTATTAGGTCCAGGCGACTTAGTGGCACCACAGCCATCAATATTAAGAAAAAAAGGTACGCTACTTACTTTTTCTGTAGTTATTTTTTCAAGATTGAGCAACAAAAATACAACTTTTTGGTCTCCAGTGTTTTCTTTATGTCTAGCTTCATTTTCGAGTAAAAAAATCGAAGCCACTCTATTGCACATCACGAACACCTGCTTTGGAGACCACTTGACAGTGATAGTATTATCAAATCAGTAAAATTCAGAGTTGTCAATTAGCAATCATTCAATCATGAGTAGTTCTATCAACGCTGAAATGGCTGGCATGCATTTTTTCCGTGATTATTAAATGGAAATGCGGAAGAAGCACGGAGAATTTACCAGGACAGTTATCCTTACAGAGTAATTCTATGTGCTAAAACATTTAGAACGCTACATGCAGGATTATGTGGAACTGGGTGTTTCAATAAAAATGCAGGTGGAGGAAGACCAGAAACGTTAACAACGCCTGAACTAGAAGAAGAAATACTTGATGCGATAGGACTTGACCCTTCAAATAGTACCAGGAAGATTGCACTGCAGCATGAAGTCGCCCAAAAACCATTTGGAGAGTTCTAAAAGGAAACCTCCTATACCCATATCACTTACAGCGGGTCCAAGCTCTACTGCCTCGGGATTTTTACCCAAGATAAATGTTTTGCAAGTGGTGTATTTATACGATGGCACACAATGACAATTTTTCACCAAATGTTTTATTTACTGGCGAGGCAAATTTTTCACTAGATGCTATTATGAACTTTCATAATAACCAGTTTTTGGGCTCTACATTATATAAGTCATTTTCAGCAACAATTTTCGCCGAACGTTTTGGTAGGAATCATTGGTGACTGCCTAATTGCACCATTTTATTTAACACAAAGATTATTAGGTGATTCCTTCACGGAATTTTTGCGGGATTTTTTACCCATTTTGTTAGAAGAAGTACCCGTACTTGTAAGAGGCAACATGTGGTTTATGCACGACGGGACTGCATCTCATTTTAGTGTTCTTGCTCGTCAGCATTTCGACATCATCTACTCTAATCACTGAATTGAAGGTGTAAAACCTCAACATTGGCCAGCACGAAGTCCTGATATGAATTAATGTACAGTTCGTGCTATTGTATATTTTAACATTATCCATATCCAGTTCGACCTTTTTTGTACTAGTACATACGAAACAGTGATTTATTTGATATTTTAAACATACCGCCATTTCGGTTACCAATCACAGAGCGCGTCATTCGTAGTTTCGTAGTTGCATTTCTACTGCTTCTCCTTATGTTTTGAAAACATTTTGGTTGAGTGATTTGATTAATCAACGAGAATGCAAAATTTGTCGAAAATTGTGAAGTTGATATGAATTAATAGTGAGTGCTTATCTGGTTTTGGTCAAAGTTTTTTGAAAAACTAATCAGGAATCGAACTACAAAATCGAAAACATATCATATACATATCTAGTAGCCAATCTAATAACGTACTATACAGTGGACAATATGGTTTCCGCAGATCTAAAGACAGTGAGGCAGCAGTGATGGACGTTGTTTCGAATATTCAAATTCAACTTGAAAAGATCAGAAATACACCATTTTGTCTTTAGATTTGAGCAAGGTATTTGACACAGTTGATTACGATATATTACTTAAAAAATTATATAGTATTGGTGTTAGAGGGAGTCTACATAAATGGTTTCAAAACTATCTATGTGATAGAAAACAATATGTTTACGTAGGAAACAATCGAAGTTCTTTGAAAGATATAAATTGTGGTGTGCCACAAGGTTCTATTCTTGGCCCAGTTTTATTTATAATATATATTAACTCATTATCAAAATTGACTCTTCATGGAGTACTTTCGTTTGCATATGATACAACGATTATTTATTTTTCCAATGATCATAATGAAATAACAAATAAAATAAAAAATGGTATTGGTAATATTTTAATTTGGTTACAAAAACATAAAGTGACAATAAATTTAAAAAATTCTTCTTTTATGAATATTTCAGAAAAGGTGGTGAATATTCCAACCCTTCTTATGAATTTAAATGATAAAACTATAAATTATCAGCAAACAATAAAAATTTGGGGATTGTGTATAGATGAAAGACTATCATGAATTAAACATATTGATAAAATCAGAAATAAAATAGCACCACTGATCGGAACTCTTTTTAAAATTAGATACTACATGAAATTTCTTAAAAATATCTATTTCGCTCTGATTTATTCACATCTTCAATACCTGAATGGTTTGCTAGATCTGAACTCCCTTTACAAGCTGAAAATTTGTTGTTTCATCCACTCAGTTAGAAAAAAGTGAAAACCTCAAATTTAGTTTTTACTGAAGTGAATAACTATTCACATTTATAATACCAGACAAACAAAATTGTTAGCTGCTAGTAATTTTAGAACAAATTTTGGAAAAAAATCTGTTTTTCATAATTGAATAGTCAATTACAATTCAATACCTGATGAAATAAAATCTTATAATTCGTTAAAGAAATTCAAAAACGAATTGAAAAAAGAAATTTTGAGTTGATTTATTCATTGAATTTGACTACTAGAACTTTGAAATAGTTTCGATATAAGTTGAAAACTGATAAAATTATGTATATTTCAATGTTTATTATTGTGTTTATATTCACCTCATTGTATTTTGTATTTTGAGCAAATGTATTGTCAGATTATTATTTTTTTTATATTTATTGATCACATCTTTGTATGCTTATTTAGATTTTTTTATCCCTTCCGTAAACATGTAATGTTTCTTGGGGAAATAAAGTTGATTGAATCAAGAACCGAACTACAAAATCGAAAACATGATGTTTTCAATTATCAACACAAAAATTTCAACCAATCAAAACAAGCTATTTTAACGAAAGTGGAATAATCGGATTTATGTTACTCATAAAATGTCCGATTTTCACCTACTGATACAATAATATCGCAAAATCTCTGAGGTGGGACCAGTTTACACCAGTTATGTAATTATATGTAATTAATCTAATGAAACACAATGAAGTACTTAGTGAATAATCACCTATCTCTTAGAAATCAACGTTTCCATATATGCCCTTTCTCTGATGATTGACATATAATAGAAATGACCGGAGGAGTTTCGAGAAATAAGAGCTAATTTGCTGTTGGTACAGTTACACAATCTGAGAATTACACAAAATATCCAAGTGACAATTACTTGTTTCATGATATGATTACCTATACCTGCCGATAATTGCAGTCAATATTCTCGAGACCTTCGCGTATCTAGTTCTCTGAAATACTTTCTATTTCATATGGCAAACGACACGAAAACACACCGTGCTGCTCGATGCCAATTTCAAAGTTATATCGTTGTTTATTATCGTATATTTTCCTGTTGCAGATTATTTTCAGAGCGGTATCAAATATAGATAACGTATGTAGAGACTTGCTTTCGAAACAGCAATCCATAATTATGAATTATAACTGCAATCCAGCATCAATTTCATTTTAGTTTCAATCTCTGAGAATTTCTTTTATTATAGTCGTTTCGTCTCTTTTCGTTCTTGAGAATGCACTAATTGGATGTAAGTAATCATCTCGGGTGCATTGATTTCGAATTATTTTACTATTTGCATCGATGTATTATTAGATAGAACGTTCTCCTTGGCTGATAATTAATCTACAATTATTATAAATCTCCGGATTTCATCATTATGTAATTTGTTGTTCTACTCTACAGATATGCTAAAAACTAATAGACCAAGCCATAGAGGTTTTCCCCCACAAAATAAAAGACGCAAATGATCTATACTAATTTTTATAAAATAGTTCATTAATGAAAACCCCAGTTTTTACCCCAGCAAAACCGCTTCGTGGTTTTGGTTTTTTGGAAATATCTCAAAGATTATTCAAGAAATCGATTTACAGTCGATGGAACTTTTGTAGAGATTTATAAAACCTATAAAATGGATTTTCATAATGTAACCTGATCTTAGGTTCATATTTGGCCTGGATAGCTTTTTGAGGTTCGGAGGCAAGGGCGTAAGTCGACGTCACTTGATGATCCTCAAAAGGTCCAATTTGTGGCACAGGGAATAAGTTTGTTATTAATTATGGTGTTTATTGGACGCCATCAACAGTATTAGATGATTTCAAAAACTTATTCCCAGGCTAATATATGTAGAAAGACCTTAGCTATGCTGAAAGAAAGATTCAACCCCAACTTCAACAAAAGACACATTGAAATATAAATATTTAATGATTTTAACGGTTGTCTATTAAAATAATAATAGAATTATTTATTCTTGATATGTAACCAAAAGAATGGGTTCTCCAAGTCATAATTTAAGAAATTATAATAGTTTTTGTTTTACCTAGTGCGAATGCATTCAAACCTTACACAATTAGACATTTACTAAGGAATCACGACTTTGGTTTCGTTGTTCCCTTTTGATTTCCATAAATAAATGTGGTTCCCTTTTGGTCTCCATAAATTGATGTTTCCACGGAAATCTCTAGCGTTGGATCTGCTCCAATATGCTCTTCGGCTTTACAATACCATGTCACGCTTTACAATACAATCACAGGCTTTACGAAACCATCACCGGCTTTACAATACCATCACAGGCTTTACAGTACCATCACATGCTTTACAATACCATCACAGGTTTCACAACACCATCACCGGCTTATATTACTTTGTTCAATTGGCCGATTAGTCCATATACTGTCTGTCTCATATTCTCTTAAATCATCTCTTAAAGTCTCTCGTAAATTCCTGGCATAGCTATGGCAAATAGAGGAGGTAATTTTAAGGCGTGCTTTTATAAAAAATATTTATATGTTTAATTCTCGTGAAGCGAGTTACCTTAAATAGATCTCTGCATAACTAGAATATTCACCTCTCATTTGTGTGGTCCAGCAATATCAGGTAGGTTGCCAAAATTAAATAAACTCAAAATCAACCTCCAGCGAGCATCAGCGTTACCTGGTCAGAAATGGACTAATGGTGACTTCCGTCCTCTCCAAAATTGATTTTAATAAAAAAAAACATTTCCTTTTTTCTTTCATTGTTGCCACAACTATCATACGCATGTCATTAATAATAATATAATAATAATAATATTTATTCATTCCTCGTTTAAAAATACAAAATAAAAAAGAAAAAACTTATTTTATATAAGTACAATAACAAGGAAAATGTCAGAGGGTTTGTATAGTTAAACATTTTTAAAATATCAGTTAAAATTCATCTAGTGTGTAGCAATTTTTTTCCAATAAGGCATTCTTTAATCTTGCTTTGAAAATTTGTAAATTTGGTGCATTTTTTGTCATAACATCCAACTTGTTGAAAAGTTTAGGTCCAAGATAAAGAAAGCTTTTTTGGTATAGAGTAGTTCTATGTGTATTTGGCATTAATTGATTTCCGAGTCACGTGGAGTACTGATGTTGCTGAGATAGAAATTTCGATTTGTTTCTGTATACTATATATGTATATATATATATATATATATATATATATATATATATATATATATATATATATTGAATTATATCAAAGAGACTAGCATTCCGTGATTTTTAAAACTGCATAAAAACGATAACGAACTTATTTCTCTCTCTCTCTCTTTTCCATGACAGTAGAACTTTGTGTAAACAAATTCAATACAGTGACCCTACTTTAACAAATCGTGATAGGAAGAAGAAGCGCTGTCGTCTGAATACAGTAACCCTACTTTAACAAATCGAATCGAAATAGGAAGAAGAAGCACTGTCGTCTAAAAGACATTGATCATATTATTGTAAACATTCGTTCTTAATAACCGCACAATTATGGATTTAATTAAATCACCAGAGATATCCGTGGGAACCAAGAGCTGTGAAACTGAAACAATTATATTTCATGTGAAATAGGATGGTATGTCTCTAAGAAACTTATTTCATGTGGTGATCGAATGACAAGAGTTTGGAAATTTCACCTTGTGACCTGTTTATACGAGGAAAATAACTATGTACCGTTGTCAACGTTACAATAAAACCGGATCGGTGCATTTTCCACGGAGAAAATCTGGGAAACCTCGAAAAAGAGACCATTTTTTTAAATTATGATTAGTCCGATGTGTAGTTTTTGCACAATCGCGTTATAACAATTTAAGGGCACATCTTGCAAGATGCGCCGATTCAAGGAAAATCGTTGCATTCAAATGCTGTCGACGACATCTGGAAGTTGAGATCAATATTTATAATTTGTATATTTTAGATTTTCACATAAGTGGTGGAAAATGTGTTGAAAACGTCACTGAAAGTTCATCAAAGCGCTTCAAAGTGCGTCCGAAGTCACCCGAAGTCGCACTGACGTTAATTCGAGTCGAGTTCGGGCGACTTCGGGTGCACTTTGAATTATTTAGAGTAACTTCCAGTGACATTTTTAACACACCTCCCGCCTCTCAGGTGAAAATCCAGAATTTACAAATTATAGATATTATTGACCTCTACTTCCAAATGCCGTTTACAGAATTTGAATAAGATGTTTTTTCTAAAATCGGCGCATTCGGAAAGATTTTCCCTTAAATTGTTTATAACGCGAATGTGCAATAACTACACATCGGACAGAAACCATCTTGCATTCAGTTGGACCACATGTTATTAAATATCAGTTTTCGTAATATTGTTTGTCCAGCTTCAGATTTATAAAAATTATGAATTTTCTAATATGGTCTGGTCTCTTTTTGAAGGTTTTCTCGGATTTCCTCAGTGAAAATGCATCGATCTGGTCGTATAAAACATCTATTTGTAGGTTTTATGATTCTCTACAAAAGTTTTCCTGACTGTAAAACGATTTCTCCAATACTTTTTGAAATAATCGCAGAAAAAACAAAAAAGTTGTAATTTTTCTCACTATTTCTTGGTTAAAAAAATCCACAAAGCAATTTGCTGTGGCGAAAACCGGGGTTTCTATTGACGAACTATCGTATTGAAAGTAGTATAGGCCGTTTATGTCTTTTATTTTGTGTGGAAAGAGCCTCTTATTTTTATCCATAGCTTGCCTATAACCTATGAAGAAATGAGAAGGAACAGGGAACAGTACATATTCTCTTCTTTTCTTGGTATCAATGTAGTAGCTAATGCAAAAATTTTGAACTATATGAAATTGTTCACTTTTTTAGTGATGAATACATTCAAGAACACTTCAAAACTAAAAACATACTTCCGGTACATTAGTAAGAATTTCTTTAGCGATAGTTGAAATTCTACTGCATTCAAAGTAATGACATATATATTCGCATTTCATGCCACTAAAATTTCTATCTTATTACTTCTAGATTATTCAAGAGCTTTCTATTTAATAACTCCTATCCCCTGATTTCACTTAATTGGATATACCGTATAAATTATGGTTTTTCATGATGTACAGACTGGTGTTCATCATCATTTGCAGAACAGGGGTCAATTTTGTTGCCGCTAGTTTTAAATATCACACAAATATTTGAAGAACGTTAACTCATACAAACCCATACAAACGTTTTATATGAATTTTAAAAATCAACTCATTATTATGAATGATGAATATCTAAAATAGGACTACTTAACTACTTGTAATTCTACGATAGTAGTAACGATTAGTATCAGAAAAACAAACATCAAAAAGTATAAATCCACCGTTTCCTGATACATTTTGGCCAATTTTAGATATTGATTATCTTTTGTGAGTTATTTATTATTGGTGTGTCGTACTCGGGTTACATTCGATTTTAAAATAAAGATGAATGCAATCAAGTCACGTCACAAGAATCAGTCTGCTTAGACATCATATCGTGTAATAACGAAGTTCAACAGATGAATGAAGCTGAATATGTAATTAAGCTTACCGTCTGATATCTATTATGAATGAATACACCTTCACAATATTCGAATAGCTCGTCAGAATTCTAAATGTCTCAATAATATGAGCCTGAACAAAAAACTTTGTGTTTTGTATTTCAAAACTGTATGATATGCTCAGAACACCAGATCTCATTCAAACATCCAATCTTTCTTCAACCCATTACCATGGTCATTCTACGTATGAAGGTGAAAACTAATTACTTATAATAAGAGGTATACTGAGATCAAACTGCCTATTATGCATCTGACATTAATTTTTAATATCCTATAAGTAAAAATTGATTAAAATTTTTTAAATGTAGCGACATGTGAAAGATCACAGATAAGACAAACTTTTATTGACTTTAATCTTCTTAACGGAATGTTAGCCTCATGTTTTATTTATTTTATTATTTTGATTGTTTAATGGTAGTGTTAAAATATTTTATGGACGTTTAATGCACTTCAGCAAGCACTGTTCATTATCACACTAATGCTAATTCGGTTTTACGAAATTTTGTTAAAACCGGGGTTTGTTTGGTGATACTTGGAACTGCTACTGGTAAGTTGAATGCAATCACGTACTTAAAAACTGCAATAAAATCGTCGAATGGGTTGATTTTGTTTTGGGATCATCATTAGGTGAGTAGTATACTCACTTTTCTTTTCTTTGCATTTTCAGTATGGCAATCAATATCGGAAAAAAAATTAATGGAGCTAATTATTTACCACTGCTCCAAACTAATGTATTGCCAACTTTGATAAACTTATCCTGATCGATGAAATCCATAAGTTCCAGTATTCAAAACACGCAACAAATTTTGAATGTTATATGGTTCCAATAATATGAAGCACCACCATATTACCAGATCAATGTCCAGCAGATCATCGAATTAATATATCCAAATCAGTGGATAGGGAGGCAACGATCCATAGAATAGCCAGCACGATCACCCGATATTAATTGCGAGGGAGACACCTACTAGTGTCCCATCCCATCAAAACCTTTTGGTTAATTGTAAAACGCAGCCAATAATTCAGAAACCACAAGTTAGAACTTGCTATCAGCTGATCCTACACTTCTTTATAATTCATTCGAACTGGAGTATTTTTTCGAACACCAAATCACGATATTTAGTACCAAATGACATTCTTCTGGAATCAAAACCAATTCACAGAATTTCACAAGTAGGTGCTCTAACTCAGAGTACCTGATCATCCGGACATCCTGACAATGATGTATCATCAATTTTTGTAGCAAATTTCTTCAAATGATTTTTTTTCTCTTAAACTTTTGTAATCAATTTGAAAACCGTAGAATTTTTGAAAATATAATAAAGAGACCTTTCAAATGATGTATTACAAACCTTTAAGTCCCATTGAAAAATTTAGGGGCCAGCACTGCCATTCATTTCATAATTTAGAATGTTTTGGAATTTTTTATTAATATGCACAATAATTGATATACTGAATTACTTCCATTTGGTTGTTCCATACTGCAAACGCGAAAATTCTTTGCTCAAAATTTCTCTCTATGATGTGAGAATGCATTTGATCAGGTTAAAATCTGATTTACCTTCCATTATGAAGGAATGGTTTTGAAGGTTGCGAGAAAACAAAACGTTAAATTTAAATTCTTATGAAATATTTGTGTGGTTCCCTTTGTATCATTTCAACTCCGATATCAAAATTGAAAAAAAAAAAACTGAAAATCCCAACAATTTAGTTTCTTCTGGCCATCTGGAGAAGGGTTCAAGTTTCCTCGATTTTCTTCATAACCCTACACTTTTCAAAATAATAATAGCACTTGGAAATAAATGAATTTGATAATGAAGCACTACTTCTGATAATAGTGATACTGTGATTTTTGCAAACACTGATGAGCAAGAAAATTCAAAAACAATTTATTGAAGACATCCAGGAAAAGTAGCCAGCACGATGAAACACTCCCACACCTGACACCATATTATATTCGGTCAGTTTATCCAATAAAACCTTGTTCTCAAAAACATTTATCGACATGCTCTTTATATACGTGCCGGAATATATAAGTTACATAACACCATACATCATAATAGTTCTAAAAAATACTCAGCAGTAATTATAAAAGGTGGTCGCCTGAGGCAGATTTTGCGAAAAAGCAGCTGAAACTGCTGATGATGTGATGGATTGAACGTGGTGACACCAGTGCCCTCGCATATATCTAGATGGAACCTAAGGAAACTAGAAAGTTTATCAATAGACTTATTGAGGCATTCTGGTACTGCAAATAAGTAAGGTTCAGTCATAGGACTCTTCAACTTTACCAGAAGAAAAAGCAAAAAGCCCGTAGGAGTCAAGATAGCTATTGCTGATATAATTTAATCTAGCGTAGTAATTGAGCGAATTACATATCCTCCATATTTTTTCTTGGCCCGACTGCATGAATTAGCATTCTTGGTGTTGCCCCAAGTCGCCTGGATGCATTTTTAGAATGTCTCCAGGTCAAGGTCAAGGGGGGGGGGGCGTTTGAAAACCAGTGAGTTTGTGACCGTTTGCTGGTTTCACATTTCGGTAGATATGGTGCTGACCATACCTTCTGCCAAGTTTGATCTGCGAACGAGGTCAATATACAAAATTAGGCCGAAAAAACCGCGATTTTCAAAAATGACAAGTAGGACTATTTGCTCTCTATCATGACCGGGTCTGATAAAATTAGCTGTTCTGTTTGATGCTTCCCAATGAACCTCCCATATTATAGGGAATTTGCAAAATACTGGCTCATCAATAATCCACATGTGAAATATTTACCAATTTACATTGAAGTCAAGGCCCCTCAGTTGGAATGCTTTCTGTGGGTCATAAATCTGGCTCTGAGCTTTCTTATTGGGTACTGGAGTTAGCGTAGAACCATTCAACAAAATCGAATATTATCTATTGCAGGATGACGCGACCTGATCGGGCTTGCACTCACGATCGCCACAACCATGACACTATTCTGCAGTTGCTACAGGGATCATTGCAAAGTGTGTTTTGTCACCGAGAACTTTAACTGCAATTCACCTGTTGATACGTCTGAAAGAAATAGGAAATCTCTTTCCATTGCGGTATTCGGGGGGGAGTGGTAGCCCCTTAAAGGCTAAAAACTTTCAATATATTTTGGAGATATCGGCTTGTTACCGTTTCACCTATTTACACTTCATTTGGTAATCATTGTTAGAACAACAGACTATAGTAAATATTGATAGAAATTTTTTATTGCGTTACTGAGTATCACAGCCGAGGCGGGTTCTACTTATACTCAGCTGTGACGCCGAAGAAGTGGTCTGTACGAGTATGACGTCGGATAACTAAACTGAAGATTCCAGGCAACCGTGTGGCTGTATCTGCCAAGAAATGTCCCTAGGAATTTCCAACGTACTAAAATAACAACGATGTTATCAGATATATCCTCTTCAAATGGCAAAAATCCCTGAGGGATTTTAGGCTATTTACGGAATAGTAGGATTGGACTAGTCGAATAGAGGTAAATCCTGGTTGAATGCGTCTCAGATGGAGGAAACTAAGATACCTATCTACATGTGAAAAAATACTAATTGAAATTCATATGCATGCAATATTACCCTGATTAGAAAATTAAATTTGAATGTATCTAAATATATGTGGGATAATTCCCTACGTTATAAGATCCTCGCGCATAGTTGGCCACAGACCTCGCGCTCACTAAGGCCGGCTCTGCCCAGATCGAATCGAAAGTAGTTTTGTTGTGAAAAATCTCCGATTCTCTCCTCGACAAAGAATTTTTGAGAAAGGAACGTACAGCAGCCTATGATGTAAACCGCTCTTTATTCGGAATGAGAGCATTTTTACGAAATGCGCGTGAGATATTCAAATAGTCCGGTGCTATTTATGCAACTCGCTATCTGCTCCGACCGTCACTACATTCAAAAGCATGTTTACTATTTCACGTAAAAAGTGGCCTAAGAATGTGCTCCTAATACTGTCTTTGCTCGTGACTACTAAATATTTATATCCTTGAGTAGCTAAGCACCATATAGAAGCTCTGTATCACCTATTTACATTCTACTTTCTTGACGTTTCCCATAATGGTCCAGTGATTTTGAAACTTTTGTTTCGCAGCTTGATATCTTGTACCGTGCGTTGAGGTAGCTTGTTTTAACACCGACAAATATTTGACGGGAATTGAATTAATATACTAGAAAAATCCTAGATCGGACATCCGATAATTATTGACTTGGGAATTAGAAGGATATATTAAACGACATTGCTTCGGTTTGATGAAATGGTTAGAGACCCGTTATTTCCTGTGAAGTAGTGAATGATTCATTGTCATCTGAGATTGAAAAAAGTACCATAGAGGTGCTAATAATGATAATAATTGTAATCTCTTATTGAATCCACAATTCATGAATATTTTTTATTGTACCTGCATCATAATCCTTGTCAAATGCACTAAAATGTGTGCGAAATCTTCAAGATTAAAATACGCCATGCTGAAACGGTTGTTGCTAGGTAACAACAGCAAGTTCTCAGTTTAATCATATGCAATATCAAATAAGCCTTAACATCAAGGAAAGCAGGACAAATTGAATGGACGAAAGAAATACGAAAACAACTAGAATACAGCAAGAGAGATAATGCCAATATCCAGGGTCTTTCACGACGAGCGTTCGTTAGGGATATATGGAGAACGATTCAAAATAAAAACTTGAAATTTTGTGGTAGTGGGTATTACAAATTGGCCATCTCAACTAAAATATTTTCAACTTCCGATCTCTTTCCGTTATACCGGAAGTTGAGGGCAACTTCCTTATTTCAAATGGAACACCCTGTATTTTATTACATTTTTGAATTTCTCAGCACATTTTAAGCCCACTTTGTATAACAATGCTCATACCCAAATTTGTCAGTTTTCGAGATATTGATTTTTTTCTGAAAAATTTGACAGTTACAGCACCACTCCGAAAAAATCATAACTCATAGACAGTAACAGTTGAAAATGTGAAATTTCACAGAATCACACCTTAAGCATCAAGTCATGAACAGGTCCATCGAACTTTCGAAAATAATTTACAGGGTGGTGGAAATTTCCATCTAAAACATAACATCGAGAAAACTGATGAAACACGATTTTTTTCAAATGGAAACCATATACTATTCTATTATTTTTGGATACTACGGAAAACATTATATCAAGTTCATGAAGAATGTCCTATACCTAAAATACACCCCTGGCAATATATATCCGATTTTGGGAAATATTTGAAATGTAAATCATTCGAAGCAATACCAAACCAAGCAAGCTTTGAAAACAAATGAAGTTACAACAAATATATCAAAATTTGATGCGATATAATTGACGTGTATTTCGTAGTTTTCTATTTGTGTGCAAAACGTCTCGTTTGGGGTATTCTAATGAAGATTTCCTGAATTTAATAATCATTTATGGCGAATGCAATAAGATAATGGGCAGAACTTGTCGTGTTTTTGCAGAAAGATTTCCAAATCTACACACACCCAATAAAAATATTCCGAGAAGACTCCTAAGAAACTGCCGTGATTTCGGATCTTTTTCGTCAGTCATCAACAAAAAAAACCAGTCGTAAACCATGAGGACATCGAAATTGTAGTTTTGGCTTACTTCACAGCCTATCCAGAAAATTCGTTGAAAGGCGCAGAAAAGTCACTTAGAATTTCATGTTCGTCAATAAACCGGATTTTAATCAAACATAAGTGGTGTCCTTTTAAATATCACCAGGTTCAAAATCTGAAACTGCACGACTTACCTCCACGAGTGGAATTTTGCGAATATATATGAGAAATATATTAAGAGGCCATGAGCGCAATTATATTTGTGGCGCTTTTAAGGGTAAAAGAGTCAATTGATAACTCGAAAACGGTTCGTCGTATCGATTCCCAACAAGGACAGGATTCTAGAGGACATTCAATTCTAGGTACGTGCTGTAATGGAAATTGAAATTTCAATCCACTTTTTCACAAAAAAAATCTCAAAAATGTCCCAAAAATGCAGTTACTTTGAAGCAAGTTTTTGGGTAGATGAACAAATAATTTCAAAAAAACATTACAGCACGTACATAGATCAACGTTTTAACTTTCCTCTGATACCAAATTTGTTTCGATTGGATGAAGATTGCTTCAAGTTTTAATGGAAGAGAAATACCATTTCAGCTTCCTCGATAATATGTAAAAAACATCGTGAGGTGCTGCCGCAGACGTAGGTACATAGAATCGAACGTCCTCTAGAAGCCTGTCTTTGTTTGAAATCGATACGGTGAACCGTTTTTGAGTTATCGGCTCTTTTACCAACACAACCGTCCCTAATATGATCGCGCTCATGGCCTCTTAAGAGTTACATTGTGGAACTTGCCCTGAAGTATATATTGGCCAAACTGGTAAATCATTTGAAAATCGTACTCATGAACATCATATGAGTTATGTGAACAAGAAAACTGATTCAAAATATTCAAATCATCTTTTGACGAAGAAATTAAAATTGTACATACTTTTTATTTCTCTGTTGTTCCGGCATCGACTGCTATGGTCATTATCCATGTTCTCTAGGTAGACCTTGTAACTAGCTCCATACGCCACCTTAGGAGCAGCACTGTTGATTGGAACGCAACAGTGAATCGTGCAGGACTCACCCTAGTCGAGCCACGAGATATTGATAATTTAATCGGTTAAATGAAATAAAAAAATTCTAGCCCAACTAGGGCTCGAACTTCGGGCCTTTGGCTCAGAGATGGACGCTCTAACCACTGTGCCACGCCCCGAAATTTTTACACACTTATAGAAAATAAAGGATTGAGGTTGAACCATTTGGAATAATTAGAAGTTATTAGACTTGAAAATTCAATGTTGAATATATTTTCTTCTTTATTTCGTTGATGTAAATATGATAGTAATTTTGATTAGAACTCACCTGGACAAGGTAGTTTTCATTATGATGGCGAAGGGGTATATAAATGATTATTTAACTTGTATATTCACTTGATGAAGCTACTGTGTTAGCGAAACATGTCGCTATTGAATAAAGTTTGTTAAGATCGAATCGTTTTTGGTGTAGTTTGTACATTTATCATTATTGGTAAATAAATATTTCAATTAACACAAATAATATCAACAACCTCGAAATACCTATTTCTCCAAAAGTCCACCTTTTTCTGAGAAGTCGAAAGCGCCAGTCTCTTCACCTGTCTAAAATTTTGTTTCATTTCGGAGAAACTGAAATATATCTCAATGCCATCAAAACAATTCAACCCATTTATGACGGATTCAATTTCGAAGCTGTTGCAGTTCATTCCGTGCCAGCCAGGCGGGCAGCGTTCCCTTGATCGTATCAATGAATGATAGAATGGCTTTCCTGGCAGAGTGGTACGCCCCTGTCTTGTACTGTACGCACAAGGACCATTTGTGGCAAATTATCGCGATTTGTTATTTCTGCTGAGTAATAGCAGAAGATGTAAAATTATTTTTTCTTCGGTAATTAACATAATTTGAATATTATAGAGATAGTAATCTAATAACACTTGCTTGCAATTCAACTTAATGGTTATGGTATGAGATTGGATATATTTCAGTCTTGTTTCTACAATGTTTCACTTGAGAATATGGCAATAGGGTGCTTATACATTCCGTATGGTATGTATCTGTGTTTTTTTTATAGTTGTTTTTCAAAGATTATCTTGACTTTAGGCGGTATTTTAGTTTAAATAATATCATATCGGTACTCTTAGTTAATTTCTGTACCAATTAGAATCAGCCAAACATATAGAACATAGACTGATATCACAAGATTTATATACCACACTGCTACAGTGGTAATTTAATCAATCACTGTCCTGTTCAAATCTTCCACGTGTCTAACTAATCGCTCCATGGAAATGACAGAATGAAAATATTCAGTAAGTAATTGAAAATTATTTATTCACACTTCTCCCCAATATAATAATGCACGACTTCACTTCGGCAAACCCGAATAAAAAATTTCAACGGAAAAGTAGGACCAACAATCTAGTGAGGTCGTAAATCACCACCACTTGAGGTATCAGCAGGCGGTCAGGCCGACCATTCTACGCAGAGTTGTACCTGCCCTGGCCATTTGGTTGGATGGAAGAGCAAGGTCTGACTGTAACACTTGTGGTATGGTCAGAAATTGAATCCTGCCATTTAACGGAGTTATGAATGTAACTTTGTAATTTCCTGTCAATAAAATCTATTATTATTATTATTATTAAATTTCGTTTTGTAGGTAGGTATAATGATAATGAAAAATCGCTTGATTATAATTGAGAATTATTTATGTACATATAAAATATTGAAATCTAGTTAGCCTAGACCAGTTCCCTGCATAAACAAAATATTGCGTTACCATAGCAACGAACAATAACTTATTAGAAGTGTCAGTGTAAAGTTTGACGCCAAAAGAGTAAACCGCAATAAATTAAAAGAAAAAATTTTTTCACCGAAATTGTGAAAATCGAAAAATTGGAGTATCGAGCCATCATCAAGTACCTGTATTTAAAAGGGTTAAGAGGTAAGCAGATTTACGAAGATATGCTTAATACCCTTGGTGATCAATGTCCTTCGTATACCGTGAAAAATTGGACTGCAAGCTTCAAAAGAGGTAAATTTTTCATTGAAGATGATGACCGATCGGGAAGGCCAGTTTCTGTGACAGTCCCCGAAAATATCGATGAGGATCATGACATGATTTTAACAGACCGTCGAATTGTGCTAAACCGGATATCTGAATCACTGAATATTTCATACGAACGTGTTCATCATATAGTTCACGTCAATTTGGACATGATAAAAATTGCTGCAAAATAGATCCCAAAATGTTTGAATGTTGACCAAAACCATGCAAGGGTAGTAGCATCGCGTTCGATCTGTGCTCGATTTGAAAACAATGTAGACTTCTTAAACTGAATTGTTACTATGGATGAGACTTGGGTACATTTCTACGATCCAGAAACAAAGCAACAATCGATCGAATGGCGACACTCCGGTTCTCCAAGACCTAAGAAGTTTCGTGTCCAAAAATCTGCTGGAAAAGTTCTTGCTTCAGTTTTTTGGGATTGCCATGGAGTAATCATGATTGATTTTTTGGATAAGGGTAGAACAATAACTGGAGATTACAATTCGACATTACTGACCACTCTACGGGAAAAAATTGCCAAGTGTTTGTCTAAAATTCCGAATAATGTTCTATCCGGCCGTTGTCTTTCCGGATATAATTCAAATTAAATTTGTGCTGTTTTCGTACTATGCCTATCAAATTTATAATACAGTTTCAACATATCTCGTTTTTCTTCATTTAAGAATGAGGACATTTCGACTGAAGTATTTGTGCAAACTTATGATGTTTAATTAGTTCTGACAACTAGTGTTTATTAAACAAAATTTTTCGATGGAGTCATGACCAAGTTGTTTTTTTTTTTAGTATCTGTGGTGTCAGGAAGTGCAAATCATAACAAATTATACATTAATGAAATCAAAATGAGAATCACTATTTTTCTGTATAAAAAAACAATATGGCGCCCATAACAGAAAAAAAAGTTGATGATGAATGCCAGAAGACGAAACGTCGGATAGTAAATCTGAACATGAAAACGTGTAGCTGAAAAAAAGTATCAATGAAAATGTACTTTTGGTTTTGAGCTATGTTGTCATATAACTATAGAAAAAAATAAAAACGAAAATTCCGATTTTCAGTTTTTTTCCGATATTTCCGGAAATACTCGGAATTTTCCAAGTTTCAAAACAGTATTTTGTTAAGCACCAGAATACACAACTTTGCCCCAATTTGAGCTTCGACTTATCTCCTGTAGATTAGGAGATCCCAATGGTGGGGGTCGAATTTGAATTGCCCTATATAAGACATATAATTTCGAAACTTGCCTGATCCAGTCACAAACGTAATGTTCAGGTGATAAGACGCAAAATCCCATAAACTGGTCTGAATCTGGCAGGAATTCTACATTATTCGAATTCAAGAAACACTTGTAGTAGTGCCCTCCAGTGAGGAAAATTTCAAACGTGATTTAACTCGGAAATATTTCTTTCCTATCTTGTATTACACTATGGTGGATTATAGGAAAGAAGAGAATTTTCGATTTGTTTCAAATATTTACGTTTGTTACCTGATAAATTTCGAGCTTGCGTTTAAGGCTATTTCAACTTCTCTCTTCACGTTTTCTATTTGAAGATGATGTCGAATTCAAAATACAGCTCTTCTCTATACAAATTCATTCGGATTTGATTATTCTCAGAGCGAGTCTCTCCATATTCACCAGTTAATGACCTATTTTATGATGATTTTATTCACAAAATCTTCAATAAAGTCGGATAGGTCCATTTTGTCGAAGATGGAAGATTCGACTTAGCTTAGAATGGAAAATAAACTAGTCGTTGATGATACGGTGGGTGCCTGTAACATTATTGCCTCACTGATTCTTGAATGTTAGTTTTCTCCGGTTAATTTCGTTATTAGAGTTGGTAATTTTGCCACATATTGTTTTGTCAGTTTTTGCTCGTATCTATGCTTAGGTGATGTAACTGGGAATAATGTTCCTAATACTGAATTCAATGGAGACATTTCCTATACTGAGATTTCTATCTTTCTGTACAGTTTATAAACAATTTAAATATATAAGGAAAAAATGTAATGATTGAACTTTGGATCCTGCACCACACTGATGAAGTAGCCAGTAAAAAGCCACGTCACGAAAAAAAATAAAACTTGTACTATCAAAATAGCAGGCATACGACAGACGGAATTTTATGGTTGTGACTCATCATCAGCTATGATCACAGTAGATTCATATCGTACGTCACAGTTTGCTGCACGAAACATTAGAAGTTGCTTTGGTTTGAAAATAGAACAAACATGAATTTTCTTGACAATTCCACTCATGTTTAATCATTCCCATTTGTGAATACAAAAATCATAGTTTGCTATCGGCTAAATAGGAAGGAAGAGAAATGCAAGTGGATGAAGATATCAGATAAATTACGTTTTTCTACAACCACACTCCAAAACATGCTTTTCTGCATAGTTTTACGTTCGCAAACATGATTATTTCTCACAATAATTGAAATTTTAACATTAGTGTGCCGCAAAGTGACATTTCTGTGCCACAAAGTGACATTTCTGTGCCAAAATTTTTCAGTACCTAATTTCTAAGCAATACAGTTTTCGTGACAGCAAGGTGAAAGTATATTTTGAAAATTCTGCATGTCGAAGGGATATTCGATCAGGCAACTTCAAGAATGAATAGACAAAGTATATTGGTTTATATAATATGAGGGAAATTGTCGTACAAATTTATAATATTCTGAACAAAAATCATAGACATCACTACTGCTGTCTCAAATACCCACATACACACTATCCATTGCTAGGCAACGGAGCAACATCTATCGAATCATTTGAATGTCAACAAACGTCAAGCATAAAATATTCGTAAAATATTCTTGTCCCGTAATTTTTTAATGAGATTGAACTAAAATGGATAGCGACAGTCCTGAAATTGAAAATACTCCGCCAGAACTAAGAGAACAAGTTAATTCATTGTCATTGAATTTACTACCTTCAACTTCAAGAGGAAAATATAAGAATGAGTCACTGACATTTCATTCCGTCTTATAGTATAGTATTATTTTTAGCAAAAAGGGTGTTGTAGAAAAAGTATAGTGTGTAACACGAGCAGAAATGCAATTTCTCACTCGTTTGAATTGCAGCACTCGCTTGCGCTCGTGCCGCAACTTTTTCAAACTCGTGATTAAATTAGCACTTTTTTGCACTTCGTTCGTTCGTTCATCAAGCGTTGCGCGTCAGTTTGACAATTGTAAATGTTAAAACAGAATTAAACAACGGATAATATTCCAGTTGGTATTGTTTTTTCTGAACATTATTCTTCTACTTGTTGTTCTATTAGGTTATTGAATAAAGTTTGGTTTGAGACCATTGCCCTCGTACGTAAATCTGGAACTTTTTTATCTTTTCCCTCATGCTAACCTACTTTGAACTCACAATTTTCTCACATAAAGGCTACTACTAAAGGTATATTCATGCTTATACGAACTTCGGAAAATTTATGCGAATCGCAAATTAGGAAATTATCAACAAAATTTGACGTTCATAGTCATGCGACAAAATGAGATGGCCACTGTCATTACGGGCAAGTCAAACTAACTAGAATTTGTTAGTTTGTAGGTTTTATTGTTATTAACGATTTATTCTTTCTTTGGTAATAATAAAAATTATTCCATCCCGAATCCTCAAGTAATAGCCTTTCTGCAGGAGGTAAGGATTCTGTTGTGATCTATGACTTCTTTATTTCTGATCTCCCTATACTGATAAGAATTCATCAAACTGAGAACACGTCACACGAAAAATTTTTTTTTTCTTTGGTGTCTTGGCATCGACTGCTATGGTCATTAGCCACGTGTTCTGGATAGTCCAGCCACGAGATTTGAATAATTCAATCGGTCAAATTAAATTAAAAAATCCCAGCCGCAACTGGGGCTCGAACTCTGGACCTTTCTACCCAAAGTCGGACGCTCTAACCACTGCGCCACGACCCGACATATTATTATTATTATTATTTTTAAATCTCTTTTATGGTTGTTTGCTACATAATTATGGATTACAAATATTTTGTTAGCCAGAGCCAAAAAAAATGCAAAAACATTTTTAATCATAACATCAACTTTCATAACTCTCCCCTCACTATCACTCATAGAATTTGAATAGGGAAAATAGTAAGTGTGACACATCATTAAAAAGGTAATTTCATAAGGAATTCAGCAATGTCAATTTTTGCTACCTAACTTTCAATTTTGGCGCCCTCTTGCGGGAAAAACAACTGTTCCGTATTCCAAATTATGATGATTCATTTGCAGACTAATTTGACATAAATTCGGTAACAATGCATCATGGATTTTTTCTAAAGGAAAAAAAGAAATGGCTTCTCATAAATGGCGGACAAGATTTGTAATTATGGTCCGATTCGAATCAAAATTAGTATGTGGGGATTTTCAGAGTCGGAAATTATAATTTTTTTTGTCAATGCAAAAAACGAAGATGGCGACGAAATTTGTAATTGACGTTCGATTCGATTCAAAATTGGCATATGGGGGTTGTATAAGTCTCCAGTATGACTAAAATGAATTTATTTAATTGATAAAAAAAGCTTTCATGCAAATGCCCTAAAAAGGAAATAATATTTTTTTTAGATGTGTTACGTACGTAGGTTATCATTCTGAGCGTAACAGAATCAAAATTTTACCGCGTAAGAATCCTATTTCGTACTCGCAGATAATAACCTACGTCACCCTTCTAAAAAAATATTTTTTTTCTTCATTAAAATTGGGATGGAGACAGTGTATTCTCATCGGTTTGAATTCAGAAACTGATGGCATTGGTTGGTTTAAATAATATGAGGGAAATTGTCACGAAAATTCAATCATTCGTATGGTATTACTACTGAAAATGGGATACTGGACGCCTGCTATTCAATGAAAACAAATTATTATCTGAGTGAAAATACTTGTGTGGTAAAGGGGAACATTTGAATTTAAATTTTATTAATCGTCATTCTGGACCACAAAACAGTTAGTTCTAATCTTATTTTATGATAATTCATCCGAAGTGGACAAAATTTAGGACAATGTAAATTTTCGATTTTAGCAGAACAGATGATTCTTCCATGGGAGTGATTTGTTATTTCTAGTGCGATAGAATAATATACAATGACTACAAATTGTTTTAGGTCTTGACAGATGAAAAGATGTAGAAATATCAGTCAACTCGACGACAAAGCACCGGGACCATGAAAAATGGCCGCTCTAAACGTAGATTAATAACCAATTTGTATCTCTGAATCATTTATCCTTGAGGTGGGATGTTGAAATTTGAGGATGATAATTACTCAACGAACTGTATACATGCCTCTGAGCAACCTGAAGGTCAAGGCACCTGTGATAGCTATGCGTGGAAGTTTATATCTCTATAATAATTACTACTAATATGTATTTGTAGTGTTAGATATGAATATGTTTTGTGATTTATTACCAGAAAATCAATTATTTCGTAGAATCTTTCATTATATGCAAGTGATTTCAAACTCGTTTCGATACATTGTGGTTTTATAACACCGCCACAAGACGTAAAACTGAAAACATAATTTCTCCAATGGATTATTTGTGTAGGTTGTGAAGATAATAGTAGTTCTATTCACTGAAGATCACTGAAGTTGTCAAAGAATTGATAAAAGTTATAGAATGCAATTACCTGCAACAAATTCGTTGAGTACAGAGTTTCAAATATTAATATTACTAGGAAGTAGTTACCATCAAGTATCTAATGAAGGATGTAAAAAAATTTAAAGTATGGAAATGAATCACTTGTGGTGTAAATATTATACTTGAACTATAATCCAAAATACAAGCTGGAGAATATTATTAGGATGAATAAAATTAGCATACAATGAATACGAAAAAAGAACAATAGGACGAAAAAGGAAACTAAGAATAACTTGTTTGCAAGTGACTAAGAAAAATTGTCGTAGTTTAAAAATGTCAAGAAAACACAGCTGATAGGAACTATTTGGGAAACGTCTCCAAGAAATTTGGAGAATTGGAAATTGGGGCTAATCTACCCCGTGTACCAGAGCAAGAAAGCTTCGGAAACGGCAAAACCCAAGAAAAGTAATCAGAATATCAGAGTTGCATTAACGTTTTACATAAGTAAAGTTTGTTACTCAAAGAATTCGTATTGCAAGCAATAACAAGTTTGTGAAAAACTATTGTGAAAATTAAGGATATCATCACGTGCCTGAAATAAATCTAACACGATTTACTTATTTGACAAAAAAAATTTCGACTATGATTTTTTTAATCTGTAATTCAGAATGAAACAATCATACGTTCACTGATTCATTTGACGTTTGTTGTGCTAATATCTTCATTTACATGAATGTGATCCATATAGAAAATAACCATAACAAATTTTACCAAAATGGAAAAATATATAATTGAATGTGAGATTAGTTAGTGAATACAAATTATAGATTTATTTTGTGATATTTTCTGCTACTTTTAACAAATCAAATCAATTATTACAAATTTAATTACTAGGTGACCAGTTCATACTTATACGATGTTCACTTGTTTGATGTGAGTTTGAATATTTTCTCATTCTAGTTCTTGTAACATTTGTTCCGTATTAGTTTTCCATAAATTAAAAACTTTAGTGAAACGACCTTTGAATTTCATATAATTCTGCAATTTCGTCACTTCATGGTAATTTTTCAGAAAGTCTGTTTATACAGGGTGAATATTGGATTATCGAATTTTTAAATACCTGTTGGATAACACTTTCAAAATCGATTTTTTCAAAAGTATTTCAGTAGGTGTGTGAACTAGCCGTTAATGCTGGTATCAAAATTCTTAAAAAAAATTAACTAATTACAAATTAAACTGTGTTCACTTTTTAAGAACTATATCTTGCTTGTGAATAACTATTTGGTGCATATCTAATTCTCAATGAATAGAGTATCTTTTCATTTTTTTGACAAAATTGACCAAAAACAGTTTTGAAGTGATATTACCATATTTCATTTGTATGATTGTTGGTCTTTTCAAGATTTTGTAACAGAAAATAAAATATATTTTGTTGGAACCGGAAACTATTCCTCAGGTGATATTTGGGTATTACGAATTTGAATATTAAATTCAATAATCTATATGATTTCTTTATTGGAATCAATCAAACATGTCTCCGTATTTTGAACCAAAAGAGTCTGAATAATTTGTATTGATAATGGGTAACAGCTAAATATTTACATATCATCTCAAATATCAGCTGCATTTCACAATGACTAAACAATTTCTTCTGAGGAAGCAAATCTTCCGAGGTAAACAACAGCTTTAGGTGATTTCTTCAGTTGACACCTCAGTTAACAGCCGCCTACGCTCTGCCGATATTCTGAACTAATTATAAAAAATAAAAATTTGTTTAGAGTTTGACGTCCAATTTACTAAAGCAATATATCTAATTTAACAATTGTCTATTGCATGATACATTTCGCTCGTGATAGTAATTTCCAATAACAATTTTATCTGAAAGGGTATACTGGTTATAATCCGGTACAATTCAGCAATAATGCTGTCAAAACAAGATATGTTTCTTGCTGGTTTGCTAATACGGTATTTGTTATTATAATAACTGCAATATATTCATTATATGTGAATAATTAAAGAGAAAATATAATACAGAAGCAAACTGAAAATAACGGTCTTTCTAATCATATTCTGAGCTATCACTATTGCTGTCAGCTTCAGTTGAAATTATATCTATCTTTCCCTCTTTTAAGAGTCGTTCCCGGAGTCATTCAGTCTGTACAAATCCAAGAAGAACACCAATTCCTACCTACTTTTCCTTGGCTCTCACGATGTTCTTTGAACATTACAGGATTTTCCTCTTTGTGAGAACCAACACAGAAAAAAACCCAATGAAACTTTGATGACCTCCGTTAACTCTCTATGGGATTTAATTCCAGTACATTCTTTCACCATTTTGTAGTACTACTTCATCTTCACATTTTGAATATGACTCATCCAATGAAACTCAGTTTTTGAGAAATTTACAATTTGAGAAGAAACCAGTGTGCCTGTCACAATGACTGTTCTCTTAAAAGTTGCAAAATTTCCTCATATTGCACATAGACAAATATCTAAACAAACTGATATGAGACGAACTGACATACACACATTTTGAGGAATAATAACTGTATGTGTACCTCGTACCTTTTTTGCAGAGGCGAAAGAATCCCTTTGTAGGGAGATTATGAGCCTTATATGTCTCATGGTCTGCTTTGAGAGTATCCTTATCGCGTATACTCATTGAAAACTTCACCCCTTTTAGGCCAGTCTCACTTTTGCCTCTAGTGACACTCAGGCCTTTTGGACCATTGTATCTTACCTCTAAGTTGTTTAAGCCCGGTACCTACTCCAGTACTTTTTTGCCTTGTACAAGTTTGTCCAAGTCCTTTATTGGGCGAGAACTGTACAGTTCTGGATCACCAGCTGGCTATCCAAAGAAAAACTGTGTTTTGCGGTCTAATGCCTTGCACTGGCCTCACAAATGGATGATATTTCTCCCCTTTCACGTCAAGGTATTTTGTTATACAGTACGATGCAAATGTATGGAATAAATTCATTATTTCTGAATATAAACATATTTTGGAAAATTCCTCGAACGAACAAGTCGATTTTCTTTTCCGATTGGCCAATTTTTTAACCCCACCCAAAATGTATAGGGTTATCCGCAATCGAGTAAAAATGACTTTAGTGATATTTTTCAATGAGACACCCACTGTATTTTTCCATATTTGGTTAGTGATCGTCATTAAAAATCCAGTGATACCAGGTTTGATGGGATTATGTCAAACGGTTGCGGAGATATGAGCAAAAAACTTCTCAATATTCCCAATGAGTGCGACAGGGACTTTTGACCTTCCGAATCGTGTCGAGTCTCAGTCATACTCATTGGACATACGAGGAAGTTTTTTGCCTATATCTCCGCAACCGATTGACATAATCCTATCAAACCTGGTACCTATCACTGAATTTGTAATGATTGGCCAATCGAAAAAGAAAATCGACATATTCGAGAAATTTGACAAAATATGTTTATATTCAGAAATAATGAATTTATTCCATTAATTTGCATCGTACTATATATGATTTTCGAATATCATGAATACAAGGAATTACTAAATGAGTCTTTCTTGCTTGTTTATACTTGTTTATACGGGTTCAAATCCCGATGAAATATATTTTTAACTTGTTTGGTTAGAAGAAAAAAAAATCCAATCTGTTTGGTTGGTCATTCTACTCAGAAAATATCTGATGTGCCTGGTTATGTTGCCTTTCGAACAAGTCAAATTTACAAATGATATAAATCATTCCTGAATTGAATTACACTGTTACTTGAATAAAACATGTACAGTTGTGTACGACTATAATTGAGGCATTGCACTTATTACAAGAAAATTGTTAGAAGCGCGTTACTGACAAAAATAGTTTGAATTTCGACTCTACTCGTCAAACTCGATAAGAAGTTTAGTAATCAAAATTGACAAGCCTGACTCACAATATTCTATAACTGCTGTAGGTACGACTTCTTTATGCACATAACTGTACCTACATTATACTAAATACACACCTAGATTTTTTCATCAGAATATCTTGTCTTGAAGCTATACTTATTGTTGGATACTTGTGATGTTTATCATATTACATTTTCAACATAGGACCGCGACGCGAAGAAAAGTTTACCTGATGTTAACATGATGTTATCGCCATCTAGTAGGAGGTAGTAGAACTCAAAAGTTTATTTGGCAAAGTCGAACATTTCCAACATTGTTGTCACATTGCGAAGAAATAGGATACATGGTGTTATCCAGAAAGTAAGAGTACTCAATTTTTATATTAAAAAAATACAGGACTTTGTAGGTATACATATTACTCATTTTTCCACATAGTCACCTTCCCGTTCTATTCATTTTGTAATTCATGGCACAAGCTTTTTGATTCCCTCCTCATAGAACTCTTCCTTCATTTCCTTCGTCCACTTCAAGACCTCTTCTTTCACCTCCTCATCGGTTTGAAATTTTTTTCCACCCGTCAGTCTTCAGGAAGGTGAAAAGATGAAATAATGAAATGAATATGTAGGTTGATTCAAAATGTCCCAACAAAATGAGTTCAAACGGGCCTTGGTGACGTTGGCCGTGTGCAGGCAGGCGTTGTCGTGCAACAAACACACTTTCGTTAACATTCCCCTCCGTTTGTTTTGAATTGCTCTCTTTAACTTTTGTAGGGTTTCACAGTACTGCAGTACTGCAGTAATTGTCTCCCCGTGAGGCAAAAAATAAATTAAAATTACTCATTTTCGGTCCCAAAACTTGGATGCCAGGATTTTTTGGCCGAAATTGAGGTTTTGAACTTTTTGGCAAAAGGAGAAACAGTGTGCCGCCACTGTGATGGTCGTTTTGTCTGACGGGTGTAATGAGCCACCTATGTTTCAAGACCAGTCAAAATGGAACTCAGAAAAATGTCAGTCGGAGTTTTTCCTCCCGCGAGAAGGAACCTTACGACAGCCAAACAGTACTCTTACTTTGTGGACATGCCTCGTGAATTGACGATATTTTTACATCTGAATAAACCCTAAAATGAAAACGTTCATACAGTTCCATTACATATTTTTATTAACTAACGATTATATGGACCTGAACAAATATATTTTGATAGAAATGAAATATATGAGAACAATTATTTTTGACACTAACGGCGCCTCATACAGATGTTGGGTCAAAATATGCCACAATATGATGATGAAACAAAATAACATTTTTCCTTCACTTACACCACAACCATATAGCGTACCTGCGTACGGGCCTGCTATTTATATTAAATTATCAACTATTTCTGATGAATGAACTCCAGCAACACTGTTATCCTATCTCGCAATTCTGACTTCTCAATATGGATCCGACTATAAGAAGGTCTAACTACTGTATGAATCAAGTTAAAAAAGATTGCAGCATATGCTCCTGCTGCACACGAAGGCGTTGAAAATCGTCCAGCTAATTCGATGTAATTAGGTGTAACAGTTTTACGTATCTCCAACTAATCGCGAGAAGGAGTTTTCATAATGTACTGAAAGATGATTTCTTTAATTACCCGTGTAAATATGGCGTTGAACAGAATGCATTCAATTAATTCTCTCTCTATTTCTTGTAATGCTGCAACTCCCGGTCTGGACGAGATGGAAGATGTAATGTAAGATCCGATTAATCAAGTTTTTATTTATTCATCGAGCGGTCGCATGTACTTGTCTGGCTTTGTGTATTTATTCACTTTATCATCGCGATTTCATATTTATGCATTTTCTACAACTTCTGCAAACGACTCGTTTGTATTTGTGCGTGTGAATGTTTATAATGTGAGTCTGGAGCATGACAAAGTAAGTACACTCAGTCTGCTGGATTCAGAAGCGTTGGTGATATAATATAATTTACGCAAATTACATTTTTTCTCGTATGGATAGTCAGCATCTTCCAATCTTTTGTCGACTTCCACATATGCAACCAACTTGGAGTACGGACAATGTGTGAGCTTAGACAACAATAGTATATTATTCACGAGCATACTATGATGGCTATTATTCACGCGAGTATCGTAAATCATTCAAGTAAGCTCTCCGATACTATGCAATAATATTGCGAAAACGTAGTCAAATTCGGTTTGAGATAAAATGTTCCATAAAGTGGAAAACTGCATACATTTTGTTGATGTCTGCAGAATGATCTAGATATTATATTACCCAAGTTTACAATACCCACTACAATTGTTTTCAAATCAGTCGCTTTGTAGAACTTACGGCAAAATTCAATATATTTCATATTTCACTGTATAAACATAGGCCATAACATTTCATTCAATCCCCCTCTGGTATGGAATCGGCGTTACTACCCCAGGTAGCACATCATATTGGCTGAATCTTGGTTCCATATTGGGCCAATATAGATATATTGTTAATGAAAAATCAATGTTGGTCCAATATGGGTGAATATTCAAGAAACAATATTATATTAATAATATTGGTGGAATATTGGTTGAACTAGTTTTGAATGTAGATTATTACATGAAATATTGGGTCAATATTGGTTGAATAATTTCTACCAATATCGATAATACAATATTGGTTATATATTGTTTTCCACATCTAGAATAAATATTGCAATCCAAATATTC
This sequence comes from Chrysolina oricalcia, assembly GCA_944452925.2. Classification (NCBI taxonomy): domain Eukaryota; kingdom Metazoa; phylum Arthropoda; class Insecta; order Coleoptera; family Chrysomelidae; genus Chrysolina; species Chrysolina oricalcia. The sequence continues at coordinate 13,822,516 of OX101827.2, forward strand.
CAGTCATATCGATTATAGGAAAAAATAACTATATTGTATTTCCAAGTTTGATAGCATATTGGTTGAATATCATTTCCACTTTATTTGACAAATTGTAATAACTCATATTGAGTCAATATTGGTTGAATGATATTTACCAATATCGATAAAACAATATTGTCTTCACATCGTTTTCAACATCTAGAATAAATATTGCAATCCCAATATTCCCCTCATATCGATTCTAGGAATAAAATCTATATTGTATCCCCAAGTGTGATTACACATTGGTTGAATATCATTTCGCCAATATTCAGCAAATCTTAATAATTAATATTGAGTCAATATTGGTTCAATAATATTTATCGATATCGTTAAAACAATATTGCCTTCATATTGTTTCCTACATCTAGATTGAGATGAAATTTGAATATTGGCCGAATATTCAATGAAACATATTTAAATTATTTCATGATCAAACCTGGATAAAAATCCGCTAGGTGGCTCTACATATAGAACGTCTTCTAAAACCTACGAAAGTTTATTAAATACTTCTCTTAACTTGTTTTCAAGACAGCTTACTCAGTGGTTAAGGCGATCAAAAGGCAGACTCTGGTGTCACCTTCATCAACTAAAAGACATTTAATAATTTACCAAGGTATATTGACGTCCTCCAATATAACCAAATGATATTGTACCAATATCGATAAATATTTTAAGGCCATTATTGCTTCAAGAATATTTCACCAAAACTATTTTTGGAATATTTAAACAATATTCGACCAATATCGCAAAATGTTCACAATTTACTTCTAGACAATATAACTTTTGAATATTGTGCCAATATTGTCAGAATATTGTATCAGCGATATTGTACCAATATCGCCAAATATTTTGAGGCCAATATTGGTTGGGGAATATTTCGCCAATATTATTCAAGTAATATTGGACCAATATCGCCGAATGTTCACATTTTTCTTCTCGCCAATATTGCATTTCAAATATTTCGCCAATATGTTCACAATATTGTACCAATATTTTACCAATATAAGTGTGCTACTTGGGACGCATTCTCACGGGTGGTTTACATGTTTGAGGTACGGTAGGGTTCGTTTTTGTATTACAGCATTGGCTTTTGAACGCTCTTCTTAGTTTCTTCTTTCTTCTTTTGACAAGAGTCTGTAGTTTTGTCTTTAATTTGTGTTGTTCTTCACTTGTTGCTCATTTCTATTGAATTTTCTATTGTTTTCACTTTACCAAGTATGTGGAACCTTTGAAGCTGAAACCTATTCTCTATTTATCTGATCAAGTGACAAGTTCAAATTATAACCTCCAATGTTTTGATAAATTTTATCTTCTTCCTCTCTTCTCCATATTCTCTCTGGAACATAAAAATAATTATTGTTTAAATAAACCAAATCTTTCATACTTTCATCAGAACTAGATATTATTATTGAAATCATTCATCAACCCCTGACACCATTGTCTAACCTTCAGCATTCAAAATTTTCAAATTTAGTTGAGCAGCAAAAATGTACTATTTACAAACTTGCCTAAGCCCTTTGGTCCTGTCATTGTTCTATGCAAAAGCCCACATGGATTGACCCATTTTTTGTGGTACTTTTGTTAGCCATTTTGCTATTCTCGGTTGGATTTTAGATCTAGCTACTATCAACACGTTTTACGGATCAACTAAGTACGATAAGCACCTGAAATGAGATAAATTGTCTTATTCTTGGTATTTGGAAACTCTCGACATGCCTGTTGGATAATGTCTTTGTAGGGGTAAAATCCTACTGATTTCAAACATCCTGAAATACAGGAACAGACAGCTATTTATAAGGCCACATAACACCAAAGGTTTGTACATGAATAATACTCTATTCATTGATATAATTCAGCTGAACGTAATCTCATCTGCCTTATTTAGTTTGAGGCCTTTTTCTGTTATAGTTTTTGTGTCACCTTCTTTGTGCCCCTTCGCTATCATCTACAGCTTTTCATCTTTCTCCGGTACCTTTCCTGGTTGTCGAAGTACCCTTCTATACTTGCATTTTGCTTCCGCATGGAGCTTCTAATTGCCACAGTGAAATGTAACATTGGACTTCTTGGGTATCCAGAACTTCTTCAGAAGTACATCACTTCCACAGGACACAACAGATAAGCCTATATAGTTATAAGATTGATCCTTCCATATCCGGCATATCTGATTTCCATAATTGCATAATTGCTTATAAAGTCCAGAAGTGTCATTTAGAACCTGTTGTTCTCTTCAAGAGCCACATTCTTTGTGACTTTCGTCCAATGTAATTTAGTTCTAGGACATAATTGACTTATTCACATTTATTTCTACCTGCAACATACTTCATGAATTTTTAAAAGAGATCTCTCAGCAAGCTTCTCGATCCGAATTGTCCTCATAGAGTGAACTTAACAACCTTACTCAGAATATTTGTTGTGAGCTGACGATATAGCTATATCGAATAAGTAAGTGATTCTGGTCACCTCCATTATAAAGTGCTGATTGAACCTACATTTTGTTCAGGTATTGCATTTTTAGTACAAAATCTCATCTCATAATAGTAGTTTACATTTTAATCATTTGTAAACAAAACTACTATCCTTAACCTAAGATACACCAGAGTATCTGACATAATTCATTTCTTGTTCCCAATTTTATATTATACTCTGTATCACGGACAAATTGCCAGAGTCAAGTCTGATTGGCTTTTGACGAAGCGTTCTCACGAATAAAGGGCGATTTTTTTCATTGCGTATTTTGTTAATAATATAGTCGAAACCTGAATGAGACTTCATCAATCATTATATTATTTTATCGTTCAAACGGAAATGAAGTTTGATTGTCATCTTTGGATAATGTCCCGTTTTGTTTTATTTTGTAATATTGTAAAAGGAGCATTCGTAGAGCTCAGAAAAAGTCGTGTGTTCTATAGTACTGATTTATTATATCTCTGTTATTACAATCATCGTTTTTACCAGGGCACCTATTGTTCCATTTTAAAATACCGATTAAGCATGTTGCACAAATCGATGTTGAATTATTTAACAAAACAATACTTGCATCAAATGCTTATCAGAAGAAAATATAAGTAAACCACCTCAATTATATTCTTTGGGGTTGGTAACCCTACACCATCCCTTTTCGGGGAATGACCTTCGCTATGGCCATCTTGCGAAGGGCATTCTAAGAGTTTAGAATAGAAATATTATTGAAGTAGTTACGTAACAGTAATACCAATTGTACTACAGGAAATTTAACATTTCAAGATGATAAATTTGCATTTAAAATTTTAACACAATATTAGATGGGTAAATACAGTGAATGATTACAAAAATTATACACAATATATTGTAACACAACTACCAAATACTAAAATTGAATATACTAAACTACAATAAAACGTTTTCGACAGGCCTGTCTAAAGATGAAATCCTTAACATAAATAAAGTACTTATTTTCTACCTATATTTTCGTATGCGGTTCTTATGTACTTTTAATTCTTTTCCATTTTTATCTGCTACGACACAATTTGAACCCTCAACGCTAATAACTGAGAAAGGTCCGTCATACCAAGAATCAAATTTATGGCGACTTTCATTAGTTACCATAACCAACTCTCCAGGAGTGAGAATAATTGCTTCTGAGTTTTTATCAAAATGTGTTTTACGCATTACTTTTGCTTTTTCGATATATTCTTGCGCTCTTTTGTGTGCCACTTGTAGGCGATACCGAAATTCTTTATCATAAGCATCTATATTATACAAGGGATCCACCTTTGAATCCTGTAAAAGTTGATGTAGATCTGCTTTTTTGCCAAAAACCAGTTCAAATGGCGTATAATTGTGGTACGAACTTGGTGTAGTGTTATAACAAAATGCATAGTATTGAGTCCAAGTACACCAATCAAGTTTTGAGTTGTCAATATACATACGTAAATACTCATTCAAAACTCTATGGTTGCGTTCACAACCTCCAATACTTTGGCTGTGATACGCAGTAGAGATTTTATGATTTATTTTCAGTAGTTTTGCTAAGTTCTCAAAAACTTGATTTTTGTATTCTGTACCCATATCTGTTCGTACTTCTTTCATTGGGCCATAGACGAGAATAAAGTTTTTGACAATATATGATGCTACAGTTGAAGCTTCTTTATTCGGAATTGGGATGATTACTATGTATTTTGTTAATTCGCATTGAAGGGTGATTGCATATTCATAACCACCATTTGATCTTATAAACCTGCCAATCGTATCTATGCATACTATGTCGAAGGGTTTTTGAGGAGTCGGAGTTAAAACAAGAGGTTCCGGATGCTTAACTACTATTTTATTTATTTGGCACTTATGACACTTTTTGACAAAATTAGCAACATCGTGAGACATATTTTTCCATCTGAAGGATGCTTTAAGTTTCTTTAATAACCTTTTCTGACCACAATGACCACCAAATAGGGGATTGTTGTGATATCTATCAATTAGCTCAACTTTTTCAGATTTATTAGTGATGAGTCTTCGTGCAAAACAAAGTACAATGTTGAGTTTCTTCAGAAATTTTAGGCCTAATTCCTTGAATTCATTTATCGTGCACGTTTCAAAAATAGAGTCATTCAAACTCATCCTCAACTTTTCTATTTTCTTATCACCAGCCAATTTTTCCAGCTGAGAAAACACCGGCCCTAAGGCAATGTTTCCATTAGTGATCTGTACTTTATTTTGAACTAATAACTGCTTTTTATGCCTAATCATCATCCTAAGAGATGTAGGTCTTATATCAAATTGCAAATAAGGTAATTTTAGTACTTCCGAGTTATCTAGAGTTTCGTAAATTTTTGGACACGCCACTTCATTTTTTAGATAATATTTTTCAGTTTCTGTATTATTAAGTGGACTCGCTCTAGTCATAGAGCGTGTAACGGCCATAACTTGTGAAATATTTTGATGAATTTCTTTCAGATTTTTAATGTTTATTCTAGAGAGTGCGTCTGCACAGACATTGTCGGTACCTTCTACGTATTCTACATCAAAGTCATATGATTCAAGCTCAAGACGGATACGAGTCAATTTAGATGTAGGATCTTTCATGGAAAAGAGATAAACAAGAGGTCTGTGGTCTGTGCGGACGACAAATTTGGTACCATAAATATAACATTTAAAATGTTTAATGGCAGAGTGTATGGCCAGCAATTCTTGCAAAATAGTGGGTTTGTTCGCTTCAGCTTTTGTGAATGCTTTGGAAGCATATGCAATTGGCAAATCCTCACCATGAAAATTCTGAGAAAGAACAGCTCCACAAGCAATTTTTGAGGCATCTGTCGTGATAATGAAGGTTTTTGAGAAATCGGGGTACTGCAAAATTTTGGGCGATGTTAATGCTTTTTTCAAGGTATTGAAAGAATTTTGACATTCTGCCGTCCATTCAAACTTTGCATTTTTTCTAGTTAATTTGTTCAACGGTGCAGTTATTTCCGCGAAATGTGATATATGGCGCCTGTAGTAATTCGCGAAGGCCACCATTCTTTTAACCTCGTCAGCGGATGACGGCGTATTCCATTTGTTTATAATACCGTATTTCGAATCGTCTGGTAGAATACCTTTACTCGTAACTTTATATCCCAGGAAAGTCACATCGTTTCTAAAAAACTGACACTTCTCTGGGTTTAATTTCAAATTATACTTCCTGCACGTTTCAAAAACTCGTTTTAAATTTTGTAAGTGATGATTTTCCGAACAGCCTATTACGATGAGGTCATCCATATACAGAAAAGCTTTTTCAGGAGTGATACCTGCGAATGCCATTGACATCATTCGCTGAAAGCTAGGGGGACTTACTGAAAGTCCGAAGGGTAATCTTGTGAACCTGAAAGACCCTGTGTCCACACTAAACTGTGTAACATCTCTTGAATTTTCATGTAAAGGGATTTGATGAAATCCGGATATTAGGTCAACAACTGAGAACCATTTTGCTCGCCCTAACTGGTCTAATATATCGTCAATACGCGGAAGTGGGTATTTATCAGGGATTAATTTTTTTTTATTAATTTGCCTGAAATCGATTACTAATCGCCATGCCTTGTCTCCGTCTGTAGATTTTTTTAGGGACCAGCAAGGCTGGACTATTATACTGAGAAACTGATGGTTCTATTATCTTGTCATCAAGCATTTTTTGTACCTGTCTATTTATTTCCTTTTTTTGGGCATAAGGAGTTCTATAATTTTTGACAAAAACTGATTCCTTATCCACTAGTTTTAACTCTTGAGTATAGAAGTTATTGACGGTTAGTTTGTCACCCTTTAGACCAAAAATATCATTGAATTGTTTACATAAATTTATCACATCGTCTTTAAGATACTGGGGAATACCATTCGTATTAAGTTGTTTCAATAAATTTGAAATGCGGTCTTGTTTCTCATTTTCTACAACAAAAACATTAAAATCGTTCAAATTCAAAATTTTAAAATTAATTTCTTTCAATGTTACTACGTTGCAAGTGGTGTTGATAATTTTAATGACTGGGGTATTTTTCGAAATTATAGCTCTTGCGATAAAAACACCGGGGTGAACTTCTTGAGAGTCTATGATGCTATCCTTTTCAAGACTTTTTAAGCTTTTCAACTCCCTTACTACCTCACATCTAGCGGGAATAATAATAGAATTGTCCTGAAGACCATTTTGTATCGGCACCACGATATTTCTGTCACTTAATCGCATTGTCATTGTTCAATCTGAATAATCTAAATTACACCGAAATTTTGCAATGAAATCTCTACCTAATATAGCATCTGTCCGTATCGGAAAGTTTGCGTCAACAACATGAAACTCGTGCTGGATTATGCAGTCGTCCACAAAAATATCTGTTGTTGTTATACCTAAGGATTTGATTACACCGTCCGTGACCCCTTTTATTTTACTCGGGTTTGCAGTATTTAATAACTGATCTGGGTTAATGTGTTTTCTTTTAAAAATAGATATATCAGCTCCAGTGTCAATTAAAAATGTATTTTCGGTATTGGTCATTTTTGTTGGTAATGTAATAAAATTTGAGTATGACAGATCGAAATTGAAAATTTTCACAGTGCATCCCCCAATCGACTTGGTTGGGGGTCTGATCCGTTTCCCGGATCAAACTCAGCGGCTGTGACTCTAACAGACCTGTAATTATTATTATTATAATTGTTATTCGGAATGCGGCCCGATCTATTATTATTATTACTGTATGTCCGGTTACCTCTAAAATTTGACCTACCCCTTGCTCTTCGAGAGTTATTCCAATTGAAACGATTTGAATGATTACTGGGGTATCGGCCACGATTATTATAGCTATGATTTTGCCTAGCGTAAAAAATATTGGAAGTACTAGGTTGGCTTACATTACTTACACTTACAAATTTGGAAATAGCCTCTTGGACTGTCCCGAAACTACCTGCTTCCATAATTAATTTCGTTCTATCCGAATTTGTATTTTGTATAAGGGATTTTACCGTTTGTTGGGTCGAGTATTTTTCTGCTACTGCATTAGGGACTCCTTCACTTATATACGCGTTTTTTAAGTTTTCCGCGAGTGATTCTATTTCTGATGCGTAACTGCTGACTTCTTTAGAGTTTCGTCCTAAATTTAACAGTTTGGTTAAAACTAATTCAGAACTTTCTCCTTTGATTTTTTCTCGCAGTGTTGTTATTATTTGTCCTAGATCGGCCTCATTAGAGATTAAACCTCTTGCCTTTCCGGTCAGTCTGGTTTTGACGAATGCAACTGCATTTGCAGTGTGTGTCTCAACATTTTCGTTTAACAATGTTAGAGAGTCTAAAAATGATTGTAACTTTTCAGGGGAACCATCGAACTCGTGAGCGACTATTTTACTTGCTATATTGAAAAATTCAATGTTTGACATCGGCATCGTGTTTGATTTGAATGTATTATTCAACTTATTATCATAAATGTCGTCCACTAGTAATGGATCTATCAATTCTAAACAACTTTTAGGTACTTTATAATTAACTCTTAAAGCATAAAACGCTCTTAAAATTGTGTCTCTTATGTTGAAAAATATGTCATTAACAGCTAATCTCTGATCCTCGTTGAAACATTTCCAAAAACTTGCTATATATTTAACGATTGTATTATAGGACAACACAAGATTATCTCGAATTTCTTCGTTTTCCTTAATTTGCCTAATACCTTGCGAGTTTATTACAGGTTTTGCAATGGCAGAAATATCCTCCCTAGATTTGATTATTCTCTGTAAGAACCTTTCCCAAGTTACCGACATATATAGGTTCAATTGAAGCAGATGAAGTACAAATATTATCCCACAATTTACGCATTACAATCAATTACTAAACCGTTTACGAGTCCATAAATAGAAAAATATGTGAATAACCGATTAATCAATGTCTAATAGATAGATATAAAATGCCACTCAGAATAGTATGAATATATATATACCTATTTTCAGTTTCGCACTTTAACCATTATACATTAGTGCCTCGAATCCACCAAACAGTCTTTTAGCTACCTCACAAAGCCAGTGATTCTTCATAACCTTGCCTCTCTTGATTATTTCAGTGTGTTAACACCTGTGAGCCGGCTGCGGCGGCGGTGATGTTACCCATGGAATAGCCATTCATATTTCTTCGCATTTGCCCCTGAACGTGATTTCTGTAGATGCGGAAAATTCTTATTACCATGAAGATTGCCAAAATTGCTACTATTACGTACAACAGCACCTTAACGTCCTTCGTGATATTGTATTCTTGTTCTTGTACAATAAAGTTGGAATTGACGACTCCGTTTTCTTGGACCCTTTGCGAAGTTTGTTTGCTGCTACACATAATTTTTCCTCTTATTACCAACTGTGCTGAATAAACTTCCTGGCAACCACCTAACACCTCTAGTCTAACATCGTTTTAGCAGGATCGCCATGTAAAAGGAGCATTCGTAGAGCTCAGAAAAAGTCGTGTGTTCTATAGTACTGATTTATTATATCTCTGTTATTACAATCATCGTTTTTACCAGGGCACCTATTGTTCCATTTTAAAATACCGATTAAGCATGTTGCACAAATCGATGTTGAATTATTTAACAAAACAATACTTGCATCAAATGCTTATCAGAAGAAAATATAAGTAAACCACCTCAATTATATTCTTTGGGGTTGGTAACCCTACAATATTCTTGAGTGTGTCCTAAAGGGGTGATAAAACGGGTGGCGTTCGTTTCACCATCTTAACCACGCCCTTCTTCATTGTTAGCTGGCGGCCTCCCCTTTAGACATTTAAATAATTAAACTGATATGAAGTTTTAGCCACCCACCTTTGCTACTAGGTCACCCTTAGTAGGGTCGTAGCATTCTTTGAGTTCTGTGGTGTCAATAGACAGACAGTATTAGGTTGTCACATCAGAATGGTGAAATAAAGTTGTATCCGAAAGCATCCAATTTGGCATTTATTCTCATAAGAGTATTATCAAAAATATAAAACCCTATATGGAAACAAATTCCTTGCTGAGCTGCGCTTGCAATTGTTTTCCAATGCACTTTACCTGAACAGTGCGAGAATTGGTCGAAGATTATTAACTCAATTTACTTATCAAAACCAGATTCTTGGAATAACATTTAAGCGGCGATTGGTCCAATTAAACATACACTATTATGTCCCTCATTCCTTTTATCTTTTGATAGATCATATGAAAGATTTGTGTAAATGTATTTAGCAGTAGCGGCCTTCTCAAAATTTTACAAAGGGTGAAATGATTCTTTAGATATTTTGCTAAGGGTGGATTTAGTCAACTTTAGCACAAGCATTATCGTAAACATAGCGGTAACATCAAAGGTTTTTAGCATAAACTTAACATTGTTGTATAAATGGCGCCATTTGATATACCAGATTCAACTTTCATTTTTGACATACATTTAGGCACAATTTTGAAATGATGTTGACTAAATGCACCTTAATGCTCTTCTGATATATCATCAGTCTTCCCACCCATTTACTAATGAACTTAATGAACTTTTTTTTTCCAAATATTGTAGTTTCAAAACTTTATCGTGCAGGCAGGTGTTTCCAAAAAAATTCAAGAAAAATGCCCAGTTCCAACCTTGAAACACGGTTGAAATCTACACTGATCGCTGGATATAGCTCAAACCTCAGATTGAATTTCAGAATTTGCATTTCATTTTATTAAGATGTAATGTTCCTTCCCTCAATAGAAGTATAAGATAACCTCAAGCTGGAGTTTTGCAATTTCTGAAGTTTACTTTTGAAGGTCTCACTCGAATAGTTGTAATTTACACTACTGCCATATTCAAAGAAGCTAGTGACTTGCGATTCAAAAGTGATTTTTTCGTTCATTATTATGATACCTAAGTTTCTCACTCAGTGTTATCACAGGATTGTTTGAAGTTGTTTCACGAGTTTGAAGAAGTTTTGATCTGTTTGTGTGAATTTTCGTCACTTTACATTTTGACAATGTTTTATTTGCGCTAATCTTTGAGGACCATTAGCTTACCCGCTGTCAATTTAGTTTGAGTTCTGAGACAAGCCAATCTACATTTTCCGGAAAGCATGCTCTATATAGGTGACTGTCGCCGGCAAATAGATGCAAATTCCAGTTCGTTGCTAAACATGGGAGAAGGTCTGCAGTAAAACCAATAAAAAGAAGTGGACCACCCAGCACACTTCCTTGGGGAACCCCGCAACATATCTGTTTTGGTTGAGATAACTGGTTACCAGTTTTGACCTGTTGAACTCTTCCACTTAAAAATACAATAGTCTTGTAACGAGTGTTATCATTGTGGAAAAATAACAGAAGATATCTAACAATATTTTCCCGAATGTTGTATTTTTCCATCAAAAATTCATATAATATTGTCAACTCCGTAATATTTTTTTCAAAAAACTACAAAAAATCATTGTAGAAAATTGGTAAGACAAAGAGTAACACATTCTATAAGTCACTATATGCAAATATTCAGACTTCAGTGAATTGAAAATTTACTGATAATTTTTTTTTATTACAGGTAAGATGGTACCGGGAGGCTGCTCCAAATGATGTGAGTAATATTATTCAGAATCACCCCCTAGCCGCCCAAAAATCAATATAATCTTTTCATTTGATGAATAAATGGAATATTTATTTTTAATTTTTCCTACGACCAGATGCGAAAATGACAAATATCACACTATTTAGTTACTTCGAAAATGAGAAATAACACCCTAGAGTTGAAAAGTAAAATATATGATATGTCTATTATTGAAGTTCACAATACTACTTACTATACAGTGCGGATTTTTTAGCACCCCCTCGATAACTTTTGAACTTTTGAAGTTGTGAGTTTTTTCTTTTCCAAACATAAGTTTTATTTGTAAAACTCTCAAATTGAAGCCATCAAAAGTTTTTTTATGAGATTGAGCATATGTGTCTTGGAATGTTTATGATGGGGTTGGATTAACATACTTTCCACGTCCTCAGAAGAAATAGCTAGCCAGTCTGAGCATTTGATGAACCGCAAACAAAACGAGAAAATTCCTTCCATCTATCTGATGGCGATTTGTATTAGTTATCGACTCTGTTCTTCGAGATAACACATAACTGAGCCTGCATGCACCTTTTTTTACCTCACAGACGGACACACAGTGCATGCAACACCCAGAATTATGTCTATACACTGAAATAAATAAAGGTGATACACAAATATTTACAGAATAAAAAGAACTAATTCATGTGAAACATACCCCCGGTATAATTTATTAGCGGACGGGACAAAGCAATACCGCGAACGATTATATACGTTGCGTATCATAATTCCTTATTGATATTCATGTTGCAGTGGCGTAGATGTTCATATGTTCACTCGACTATAAATTATTACAACGGCAGCAATTAATAAAATTACTGCAGGCCGAACAAACAGGCTTTGGATATTTTTTCTGCTAAATCCCGGCAGAGCAAACGGAAATCAGGGTTGATTTTTTCCGCAACCATTATAGGCCTAGGGTACAATATAGTGAAGTCGCCTTATATTGAATAATTTTTACTTTTTAAAATTTGTATACGAAAAAACCTATTTTATCAATTCTCTTGTACCTAACAAATGTTATAAAAATAAGATACGTGTGGACAAATATTTATTTTAGCATTAAAGTACACATATAAAATAGGCAGAAGTCAAAAAGGAAACGTTTTAAAATAAAAGATAATGATTCTTTAAATTTGAAACCTAGTTTTCAAAGTATAAATCACATTAGTAAATTTTATTTTTTCCCTATCAGCACAGTCATCAGTTGCCAATCGGAAATGTATTAAAGTGTTTAAGTTTTGAAATAAGATAGTATCCTAAATCTATCATGCCCCATTTATTTCAAATAAATTGAAATTGCGAAAGGAAATATTGACTATCCTATATAATGGAATCCAGTACTATCAAACATTTCACTTATTGAGAAAGGTTTTAAATTTATGAGAGCTTCTTGTAGTAGGTATGGGAATTATGAATTTTGGAATATCATCAATTTATATAAACCTCCTTCATCTAGAATATGTAGTAATTTTAAACAGTGAAAAGACCGAAATTTTTGCTGGCGATATCAATATAAATATCTTGAATGATGATGATTGTTTTTAAAATGGATATCTCAATATACTAAATTCTTACTTTTTTAATTACCATTTGAATGAACCCACTAGGATATAATAATTGAAAAAGCTGTCTGTATAATTTTTTGTCAAAAATTGTCTTTCAGATACCTATATAAATAACTTTTTCAGTCTTCGATACCTTCAGCACCGAGTTCAGCACTGACCGCTTTACTACTTCCTGTCAAATATAAATTGAAAAATCAAAACTCTCTGAAAAAATTTGACAGAAACGTTGATTTCGAAATATTGATGAATTGTTTATAGAAGGAAAATAGGTCTGACACATTATATGAAAAAATAGAGACATAAAATTATTTTAATCTATTTTCTAAAAAACTTTTGAAATAACAAAAAACAAAACCGTGGATTACAAATGGATTTATAACATCAATTAGAAAAAGAGATAAACTAGTGCCAAAAAAAGGAAATATTTCCATACAGAAAATTTCTAAATAAACTCATGAAAACTAAAATCGAAAATTTATATGAAAACAAACTCAATCAAATAGGGGGAGAGTTGTTAATGAATCGACTGAGCATAAAACGAAGAAAAAAAAAGTATAATCTCATTATAAACACTGAACAAGAAATTTCAGATGTCTTATTGATCTCTTCACAAATGTTGATTCCAAATAAAAATTACATATAATGAGTAGTCACTTACCTTTTCAGAATGCAGAAAGCATTTTGCTCAATTCTATCACAGAACCTGAAATCATAAATTTCACATATTTATTTAGAGTTGACTCATCTCCTGGGCCAGATCAGATAAATAACAGAATACAAAAATCTATCATCAATTAAATTTCTCATATTCTAACATTTTCATTCAATTTAATTATTATGGGTATTTTTCCTAGAATTTTGAAAAAATCATATATTATTCCAACTTATGAAAATGATGATAATAATTGTAAGAACTATAGGCCAATATCTTTGATCAACTCAATTGGCAATTTGCTCAAAAAATGCATCAAAACACGTATTAATGAGTTTTTGGAAAGGGGTAAAATTATTTTTTCTTCGCAATATGGGTTTCGAGAGAGTATACGTACCGATAATGCCCTTTTTCAGGTTCCTCGCCATATTAGTGAAAGTTTAGATGACATTAGAAACAATATTGGTACATTTTTGCATTTGGCACTGTTTCACATAACAAACTTTTAACGAAACTATCCACTTATAGTGTATCCAAGGAGTATGCCTGAACTCTTCTTATTGAACTGATAAACAACAAGTCAATAAAATTGGTAATTTTACTAATCATATTCGACAGATGATGTGGAATTCCGCAAGGAACACTATTGGGACCATTACTTTTTTTGATATTTGTTAATGATATTTTTAAAACGAATATTCCTGTTGAAATCATTTCTTATGCTGCTGATACTGTTATTATTGTTAGTGGAAACTCATGGGAAGAAGCATTGTCGAAGGCTTGAAAAACAGCTTCAAGGTTTATCGACAATTCCATGGTGTATGCTCCTAAATTACAGCAGTTGGATTCCAGTGCTTGAGGGTAAACTTTGGAAAACTCTAATGACTTCCAAAGTTTTTGATCATCGGTAAACGTCATTTGTGACATTTGCCCTGCACAGGTCAGATTCGTTCAAATACCAGTTTTTTTTGGCGGAGGGAAAGGAATACTTTTCACAGAATTTGATCCGAACCTTTTAATCACTTTTGTTTGTAATAGAGCTCAAGTTTTTTTGTGTTCATATTTTCCAAAGGAATATACCGGTCTTTCCCTTTTCGCAAAAACCACACACGTTTCCCTAAGAGACGCCATTTTTTTATCCTATTGTGAATTTATCAATGATGTTAGACGTTTACGCCCTCTAAACAATGGTGCTCACGCAACAGAAAACTTTAACGACTTATTGTATTTTAAAGCAGTTTTCGTTCTATAAACCGTTTTCTGCGATGCGAACGCCTTGTATGAGAGCATAAAGTAATGTAATGTATTCATTTGTGAGAATTTCTACCGTTAATACGGAGAATTTCAATAGATCTTCATTGGAAACCTCGAGTTTACGTGTAGGTTCAAACGAAATGACCATTGGGACATGGATAATACATATCTCCATGCAAAATATCTTCGTTCGATCTGGCACGAAGTTGGCGTAAAAACACGTCTATTTGAAATGCAAAGTGGCAAGAGACTAAGGCTTTTCTCACAAAATCGTAAACATACACTATCTCGCCAGCTACTGTTCTGAGTTATCTCGGTGATCGTGAATTCCTACCTTATCGATATTCGTTATATAGTCTGATGGAACTGAAAATTGGCTGAAACGCATGCGGGCTCAGCGGAGAGGAATGCTACACGCACTTATTGAAATATAAAATTAAACTTATGATACCTACACTTATAAATACCGACAACTCCAGAAATCAACTGTGATGGTGATGTTCTGGAATATTTAAAATATTTGTGATATGTATGAATTTCGTCCCGACTATCTTAAGGGTTTTATCGTATCACTGAAAATCAATCTTTCTTTAAAAAAAATCTCTATTACAAATCATTAACATCATAACATAACAACAACACATAATACGTTACAAAACATAATGTACTACCTTTTTTCAAATAGCAAGTCTCAATCAGATGGATGGAACAATTAACTGAATATCAGATTAGAATGACTCTTAATGTCCCATCCCTTTATTTATTTGTACATATAATTCAGAGCGCTGGTTGGCCGTTAGCGTGTGAATTCTTAAAGATAGTGAAATAATATGTTTGGTTCTATTCTGTCCAAAATACTCTCATTCAACAAACAACTTCACAGAGTAACACTTTTGTGGAGATTAATTCAGGTATAAAACCCTCATAAGTGATCTCAATTATAACAATGATTTTACGTACCTAAATCTCCTAGTCGTCTTATTGGTGGATACCGGAATTGGCTCGATGTTTACACATTCGCGAAGAAACCCATATGTGCTGGTTCATTAATATTCTCAATGACTATGTTAATATTGCTTGTTTTGACTTGATTCAGATTGTACTAAATTATAAGGGAACTCAATTGGCTTGAATGAATATAGAATAAATAGATATAAAAATGACTAGACAATTAAAATATTTGAACTAAGAACTGGAATCAATATATTAACATTTACTATAGACTTTCTGAAATACTTCTAATTACCAAAGCAATGAAATTAAATCTGCAAATAGGTTATTCAAAACTCGGAAATAACAAAGCTAACTCTGAATGCAATCCTACGTATTCATCTGTACCAAACACCTTTTCAGAAAACACATAGATATCAAAACACGTTTCTACACGGCGGCAAACTAGTGACTTGACTTTAATGACTTTAAATACGAAATTGCATGGATGGCTAGGATCTGAGGCCCGAATAACTAGATGAAAACTACAATTTATTTGAATAATGATAAAAGTGCAACTGACTCGAAAAATTATTGAAATTTAACTTACTGGTTCGGAAACTACATTGCAACTGACTTTTTGTGGATTCTCAAAAATAATCTAAACTTACTTTCTCCCCTTGATGGTTACTTAGTTTTTAGCAACGCCCTTCGACATAGTCGCCGTGAAGGGTTTTTTGGAAACGGATGAATCGTTTTGTGTGACAATTCTAATCTTGACTTTCCCAAATGTTAGCTTGGGTGGACAACCCCGTACATACCCATTAACATATTATATCACTCTTGAATATTTAGCTTGGAAGAAAAATGTCCAAAAATCTTTCATATTCTTTCGAATGACTTAAATACCATCATCGCCCCTAACCCTAGTATAAATATATATTTACATATGACATATTGATTCGATTCCGTTGTTTGATCGATTACGTATTCCCGCATTTTAAGTTAGGAGGAACTGTATCAATCTGTGCCATTTTTATTCATTTGTCCGCGGTTTTAAAAAGGATCACAAGAAGTAGAAATCTCTCTTCAGAGAAAGAAGGAGTTTATGACGGCTATACTCGGGAATATAGTTCCCAACATTATTGTCTATTGTGATGGGTTTCGACTAGCAATAAACAATTCGTCACTCTCATTAAATTGAATTGTATTTTTGGGAATACTACAGCGTATATCTGGTAATGGCTTATAAAAATGTGTCGAACAGATAAGCTATATCTTCAATGTGATCTTATTGAACGATATCCCCAAGCAGTGGCGTACTGAAAGAGTTTATTTGTTACAGTTGGTTACAAAATTTGAACGTTAGTCACTTTATAATACCCTAGATACCAATCTAAAATGACAATAACGTGACAGTATACAAAGTTGTTGACTTAATTTCCACATCATCGTTGTCAACGATATGATAAAGCTTTAAATGTAACTAGATTACTATGCAATTTATATAAATCTCAGAAGTTGCATCAGTCGACTCAAATCTCGGAAGTTGTATCAGGCGACTCGGGACGAAAGGCCTTGTAGCCTGGCAACGTCCTCGTTACAATAGTAGCTATAATGAATCAGAACAAATCTGAGAAAAGTTGTGGCGAAAATATTACTTCAAGTTTTTAGTAAGTCCGAAACATATTCACCAAATATTTTATGAGCATTTTGTTTCCCAACTTTCGGTATGACGGATTATAACAAGTAAACTTAAATAGTTTTCCCGAAAAAGCTCAAATGATCAAGCTCAGAGATATATGTCTGTATTATTTCAGTCTACTCAAAAATTTACTTCAGAAGATTGGTAATCGCGACTTGCCTACAATTAACATGAGGAAACAACATCTTTTTTCAAAGACAGAGGATGTAAATAGGGAATTATCTTTATTGTCAATGCATTACTTTATATTCCTTTATCTTAATGAAACGGTAGAGTAAAATGCATTGCATAGCAGGTAATTTGATAATTTATTTTTAAAGCTAGTACTATTGTCTATCACACCGAAAAGATTTTGGTATTTATTCTGAAATTTTATTTGTTGATAAATATGTGAGTTTTGGCTAACCGTGAGTCTGGAGTAATACTGATGGAGCAGATTGCATCCCCTAGTTCCATAATTATGTAAATCACTTTGTTTCATTAAATTACTATTATTGTTCCTTAAGTTTATCAACAAGTTATATATGTAAAGCGATGGTAGAGTCATGATTCCCAATTCCACAAATATGCTTTTACAGGAGGTTCTAGGGTGTGCTCCCTTCATGCAGCGCAGTATTCTTTTTTTGAGAATAAAGACTTTATGTATATGTGCTGAGGAGCCCCAGAATATAAGTCCATACGATATAGTTGCTTGTACCAGACCAAAGTATGCAAGTTTCAACACATTAATTAATACCGTGTTCTTCAACTGTCTGATTACAAAACATATCGAGCTCAATTTACAAACATTGCTATTCACGTGTTTTTCCCAAGTCATCTTACTATCGATTGTAATTCCCAAAAATGTAATGTAATGACCGTCCATTTAATCTTACTAAATTACTGAGATTATATAATAATAATAAATATGATAATTATAATAAATAATAAGAATCAAAAGCTAGCAAGACAGTAAGAAACAAGACAAGTTATACAAATCCTAGTTCCTGATATAGAGAACAAACCATTTACCTTGAGAAAACAATTATCCAAAAAACAGAACCACAGCGATAGAAGACTTCACATAAAACCAGGTACAAACTTTAAATACACCCCTGAAACCCAAAAACTGTTCTAAAACAGTGATATTAAACAGTGATATTATGAACATTTCGTCAAAAACAATTCCATATAACCCAAGATTTTAATAAACTTTTCAACAATTAACGTAATGAAGTTAGTTTTGAGTCAGTCAGAAAGACAATTCGTACTGAACTCGTGATTAAATAAGTAGGAGATCGCAGTTAAAGCGTAGAACTGATAATTTCAATAGTTTAAGGTAGGTTTCTCCTAGAGTAGGTATAGTTAAGCCCAGAGAAACTGATTTTATTGTTTTTGAAGACAGATTGGCTTATTTCATTGGAGACTGATTGATTTTGAAAAATAATTCACTTGATTTTGAATAAAGTAAAACAAACAATCTACATTTCATATTTATTAAATATGTTCTTTACAAAATCCATAAATTTTACAAATTGACATCCAGAACTGGAAAGAAGGCCCAACTGCAACACTCCTGGGAGAGAGATGATCATCTCTATATTGGCGTACCGACTGAGCTGAAAAATAAGAGGGTAAAGACAAGGTAAAAAGGGTGAGGTGCAAGAAAATTATAGCCGGGCAAATAAGAATCAATAACAACTAATAATAAATACAAAATTAAATTAAATAAATAAACAAACATATAAAAACATAATCCTTCCTTGTAGAATCATTGGGCGAAGGTTATTTCAAAATAGTCGAAATTATCATGTTACCTATTTTTCAGTTAATAGACCACTGCTGGTGGATACACAATTTAATCGGACGAAACCGTTTTGACTCTATTACTGTACACGAAAATGATAAAATCTGAACCTGCTGGACGTTAATATAAACTCGCATGTGAGTGACCATTAACAATAAATTATTGTATTAAAATACCATTGCCGTAATGGGTTCTCGCTGTTTGTAATGGCGACTGGCCCGGGCTGGATGTGTTCATTCATAATTGTGAAGGAAAAATCACAAGGTGTATTTTTACGGCGAGCCATATATTGTTCCGTATAATGAAAAGTTTCTCTTCTATCAAGATGAGTGATCTGTCTAAGGAAATCGCAAATGTGCTAACTAAAATTGTTCATTTATTTAGGATATGAGCCTAAAATCTTTCAGAAAACAAAATAACTACATGATTATTCGAATGGTGATATTAATTTTTATTTTTACACATTTTTTGTTATATAAAGAAGTAACTGATGAACCACAGTCTCAATCCTTTTAAGCATAATTACTCAGAAATAACGAAAATAGGAATGAATTGATATTATTGTTTCTTACTTTTTCCGTAAGATGTTATTCGTCAGCTTGAACCACCTGTCATCGTAGGTAATTTTTCTGCCAGAAACTTCTTTAGTTGACAGGTTTCTACTTGATTTCGCAAAATCAGATAATATTGATGAACGGTTTGGTTTTATTTTCATACAGTGATTATTTCGTCTTGTTTTTGAATACATTAGATGAAGTGTAAAAAATTACTCGAAAAACATGTGTTACTTGCCTAGATTGTAGCAATACATTTTTTTTTGTATTTATTGGAAATTTTGTTTTGAAGAGAACATTCGTTACCGGACTTAGCTTTTTGGGAAATTTAGCCTTCCAGTCTGAAAATGAAAAAAGATGGTAATTTAAGGAAATCTGTACAAGTGTAGAAGGGATAATTAACTGAAAAATATTTCTCTTTTTCAAAAATCTTGGAAGGTTCGGAGACTATCTGCCTCCGTTTTCAAAACTCGCTGAAAACTCTATTTTTCATTAGGTTTGTTGAAAGTAAGATCTGTTTCTGACAAAGTCAAGTGGAATCTGCAAAAAATTATTTGCACGTCCAGGGCCGTGGTGGCCGTGCTGGTAGAGCGTTCCCTTCAGAGCGAAGGGTCGAGGGTTCAAATCCCCGTATGGTCATCGGTCTCGTGCATGGCATCACACGTTAGAAGGTAAGGGCTGCGTCTTTCCTTGCTCACACAAGTCTCTCGAAGACTTCCAAGGGTTGCGCGTAGGGGTGCAATCGGTTGACGGAAATAACAATTTTTTAACAATTTTAACACTTGAGATTAAAATTCCCAAAGAGCTTGTCAAGAAATTGGGTAATATGTCCTGCCAAAACATAGGATCCCTTTACTTTCATTATGTTTATAAAAAAGACTCATAAAAATAGCAAAAACGAATGATTGCAGAAAGGAAAGAAAGAAAGAAAAGGAAAATTCGAAAAATCTTCGGTAATCTGTATATTTATTCAATGTAACTACAAAGTTTCAATTGTGATTTTGTTGTAATCTTATCTACCAAACAACTGCTTACAATATATGAACGAATGAACGTTGTTATCACAACTATTATTATTATAAATAAAAGTGATTTTTCTATCAAAGTCAAAGTATCCAGTATTGCACCTGACCATGCTTGAAGGAATTATTACCACTAAGATGAGTTTTTCCAATGAAACTTGAAGGTATATCTTCAATTTTCAATATTATTATGTGGAACGTTATCTCATGGGAGTTTCTCCAAAAAAATCGAAGAAGGAATTAAAGAAATTGAGAATTTACCTAAACAAAATTCACGTAAAATAACTCAAATTCTTCACCTCTAGCAGAAGAATCCCTAGGAAAAGAATCTTCACAAATGTGATTTTCAGGTGATACCGTAACAGTAAAAAATACATTGACAGACGTCAAAGCAAAGTTTTTTTTGTGATTTAGTGTCTGTGAAAATACTTTTTGGAGGAGAATTAATTTCTGATTAGAAAGCAAAACCATCATATTTAGTTTCCAATGGTCTTCACATCACACATTTTCGACGAAGGGGTAATAATTTTGCAGTAGATACAACACACACAAACTATTCATCATTGTTATTTTGGGTTATTCTATGCTTTTTTTTCAATGGCAAATGAAAAAAAAGCTGTCGATTCATAAAGCATCAGTAGTTAGTTTCAAAGCATTCAATTTCGGAATATTGGCATCACTGAGAGCATTAGATGTCGTTCTTTGGTAATTTCAGATTCAGTTTTTCCTTCAATGATTAACAATGCTAAAACTAGATAGAGAGGAGAAGATAGAATGTGGAAGGGGAGGAAAAAGGAAAGGAAAGAAGAAAAGGAAGCGAAAAGAGGGAAAGAGACTATGAAAAATAAATGTAATGAGAGAAAAAAAATACAGAAATAGGAAAAGAAAAGAGAATAAAAGAGGTGACAGTATGTAAAGCAAAAAGAGATGGGCTCTGAATCTACTCCGATACTCACGATTACATATCAATTATTAATTTCTCACTTGTCGTCTGTTCACCTACTCAGTTATATTGGCAACCGATTTATTTCACAACAGTTATTTGCCACCTCCACAATTAGGTCGAGAGTCCTTTGCCTCGGTAAGATTCATCACCTTTGCCATTTGACTTGATATGTCATCGCTTGTCAGGAATATTTATTGTGTTTTGATCAGCAAAATTCCGGGCATAAATCATGCATGAGTAGGGAGCATGCGTTGTAATGCATTTATGAATGTTTAGTAGGGCATGTGAGTGTACGTTCAATCATAAATTAACTAACTAGTTGAATAGTTTAAGAAAACGACTTTTTGAGAAAACAATTATATTTATTAGATACAAAAGTAATTGTCAGAAATTGAGTCATTCAGTTTCATGAGGAAAGTCGCCTATTATATTGGATACTTTTTTTATGGAAATTTTCATATAAAACATAAAAACATATTGTAGTAATTCTTTTGTAGCTAACAAAAGCTGTTATCTCTACAAAAATAACATTGTGTACAAAAAATTTTAAAAATGGTTCTTGAAATTGATTACACTATATAAAATTGAGTACCAAGTTTTCACAATATAAATCACACTCGTACATTTTCTTTTTGTCACTGTCAGAACAGTCTTCTTACACACATCGGAAGTAAATTGAGCACTGAATCCAAACTTCACCATGTTGGCCTTGAGAAAAATTTCCTGACGAAAAAATACAATCTGCATTCCTAATGTTGGATATCCAATACCGTTTATATCCAAAATTAGGTACTCATTACGTTCAAGGTTGTGTTGTTAAAATAAGAAAATCCGTAAGAGTATTTTGTGTTTCTAGCAATTCGGCTAATTTTGCAGCTATTCTAGTACATCCACGCCAAATCATACTTTCCTAACTTAACTGCAAACCTTTTTATAGCAGATTTCAGGTAGCGAAATACAGAACTCAAAAACATGGAATAGTACGGTGCCATCTGGCATTGAATAATAAAACAATGTACATTACACAGCATCAGTTGATGTTACAGACCTTCCATTTTGTGAGTTAGTTCAAGGAAAACTATTTATAGGTTTTGGGATAAGGTAGTGTAACGAGCTGAAACTGGCCCTGTACATCTAATCTCGGCATTGATTTGCTGTGACGCCAAAAAAGTGGAATACATGAGTCATCCCTTCCAGAAAAGTGGTGAAGGTGCCTAAATTGTTTTGTATCTAGAAGTTAATGCAGCGAATATGAATACAGTGACAGTGAGATTTTGGGCAGTCCGAGTTGAGAGAGTATACAACTTATCGTTATATTAAGATGTGAATTGTGTTGCATAGTCATTCATGTAGATAAATTTGCGTTACTATACTGTTACAAGTAAATTGATTCGAAACGTTGAGACTATTTATATTACAGAAGTATATAAAATTAGGCAACCATCCAATATCTGACGACTTTCCTCCAGTTTGCGCTTGTTACTTACGAAGAAACCCAACCTTCAGGACAATGCAGCCTGATTGTTTTTATTGATACTATCGTTCAAATCATTAAATTTTGACATATTGTGCCTGGGCTAAGCCATCCTATTATGTTTCTATTTCAAAACTGATGCAGTGAGAAGCTCAATATTGTCTTTCAAAATATGCAAATCATCTGATCACATTATACACGATTACAGTAATTCATACATATAACATAATACAATACAGAACTTCAACCTATTCAGGACCAGTTACATAAAAATTAGCTTAATTTTTAATAAACAAAATTTAAGACTATTCTATAGAAAAATAACACACTGTGAAGGTTTATAACGAATGAGAAAGAAATTGAATTGAGGGTCTTGTTCCACAGCATACCGGGTGTAACAGGATCATGTATCTCCGTTAGTTTTGAAGGTAATACATTGAAATTTGTGATATCCCGTATACATAATAAGCGGCACTTTAAACCTATAAATGTTTTTTTTTTCACTTTCGGCTTCGCCTAAATAGAACAACCTGTATATTATTACATTTCTGAAATCTGCATAATTTTCTGAATCCAATGATACCACATAAGTGACACTTCAAACGTCGAAATTTTATATAATCTAATTTTTAGTTTTCCATTTAAGTGTGCCATGATGGTTCTGATTCATTCCAATTGACCCGTCTAATACTAGAAAAATCGAAATCCCGTCAAAAATACTAAATAGCGTTTTTTATGAGCAAATAAAGTTCATCGTAATCGTTTTTGGGGTATCAATCAATTTTTTCAAATGGAACCATATTGGTACCGTGGTACCATTTATTAGTACTATTATTAATAAGGAATTTATCCATATCTGGCAATAAAATGTGCGATCAATACAATCAAAATTACATCTAAAAGAAAATAAGAGAATACAATTATTTTGTTCTACTTTAATACTAATATGTTACTAAGGTGGCTTTGGAAACAATGAAACTATTTCTTCAGATTGTCAAATAAATATTTGTTGGTTAATCGGTGTTTTTATTGTATACATGTTGGAAAAGTATTTACATTTGTTGTTATTTTTGTTCAAAATTTATAAAAGGGATGAAAAAGTGGACATGTTAATTATTTATGGAGAATGTAGGAAAAATTCCGTTGCGACTAGAAATCTTTATGTCGACCGATATCCTGATAGACAATGTCCAGCGAGAAATTATTTTAATCGTCTTGAAAATCAATTCCGAAGAGAGCCTAACCAATTAACCATGATCCCGAGGAAAGGAACGAAGGAACGGAAATTCATGTTTTAGCTCGAATAGAAGTTGATTATACTGTATTTCCGCAAACGTCAAAAAAAGTAGACATTATTAACGTCAATTCATGATGTTGAAGTATGATTTCACAGACGCCACTTTTTTGTACGGCCGTGAGCGGACAAAAAAGTACTTTTTTGTACGCTGACGGCCGTACAAAAAAGTAGAATTTTTAACAGGGAAAATAATTATTAGTTGAACTTTTAAACTTTATTAACGATAATATACAACAAACGAAATTTTGATGCTCAAGTACTTACCAAAAATGCACAGTCCAATTGTTGCTTTAAATCACTTACAATATTTCTGACATTATAAAATATTATTGAACAGTCAAATTTGTTTTTGACTTGGCAATCACAAAACCAGTAACCACGGAAATGTAGTGCGCAGTTTTATAATTATTATTCTCTGAATTTATCAACTTCGTTGGAATCGTTTTGAATTTTTATTTAAATATCAATTAGTTCTATAGTCTGGATGCCGTTTGCGGAAAAAATAGCATGTTTCATTCGGAGCAAAAGCACTTTTTGTGGCTCGTCTGAAATTGTCGGCCTCACTAACGTTCGGCCATCAAACATTCAGACTCGCCACAAAAAGTTATACTTTTACTCCTAATAAAACAATATACTATTCTTCAAGGCAAATTGGGTTTGGATTGGAAATTAGTCACCAAACGGTAAGCCGAATCTTGCACAAACATAATTATAAATCTTTCAAATATCAATTGCACCAGCACCTGTACGAAAATGATTATGAACATAGGATGGAATATTGCAATTGGATCTTGCAGAATAATGTGCAGCCAAACAATGCTTTTTCGGGGAGGATTTTATTTTTGACGGTATTTCGATTTTTCTAGTATTAGACGGGTCAATTGGAATAAATCGGAACCATCATAGCACATTTAAATGGAGAACTAAAAATTAAATTATAAAAAATTTCGACTTTTCAAATGTCACTTATGTAGTATCATTGGATTCAGAAAATTATGCAGATTATAGTAATGTAATAATATACAGGGTGTTCCATTTAAAAATCGAAAGTTGGTATCACTTCCGATGAAACCGGAAGTGAAAAAATAATAATAGTTAGGTCAAAAAGTGCCGCTTATTATGTATATGGGGTATTTCAAATTTCAATCTATTACCTTCAAAACTAACGAAGATACGGGGGTGTACCTTGATCCTGTTACACCCGGTATGTAGGACAGACAGGTAACCCATTCAAAAACCGCATTCATGAATATCGTATGAGTTATGTAGGAAAGAAAATACATTCAATATATGCTAATGACAATCATAACTTTGAAGATAATTCCAAAATTCTTCGTTTCGAAAATAAACGTAACAAGCTTAGAAATTAATAATCTAAAAATGCAATAATTCAACGACCAACTAGATCTTATTGATTGGCCTTCATAAAATTTATTATCTCAACAAGGTAATCATTGATGAAATTTACGGTACAGTGTTATTGTCAATTAAAATAATTTGTTTGGGCTCTAGCTTAGAGGTTCCCACTACCTCAATTAATCTAAAATGTATTTAAGTTAGGGATCCAACGAAAAAATATTTTATAAAAATATGTTTACTCGATATAATGAAACTATGGTTCAAATGATTTTCACATAAAGAGGGTTTATAAAACCACGACAATTGTTTCGCTTTACAATTGTGTGGTTTTGTAAACCCTCTTTATGTGAAAATCATTTGAAACATAGTTTCATTATATCGAGTATAATGGATTTTCATCAAGTATCGGCTATATCAATTCAAAAAATATGTTTGTTGCAGTTAGTGAAACATGTTGTGATTGTAATACTAGTCATATACTACGGATTCAAATGAAGTGACGCTCAAACAAAAATAAAAAAAGATTAGCTGAGATTTGTCCGGATTTTAGTAATGTTCACTGAAATTCACGTTCCAGTCTCACCCCATTGGATTTCCTCCGTGAACTTCAACCCATCTAATCATAATGAGGGACTTACCATAAAAATCTTCGGGAGAATGACAAATCATCTCATACGATGTAGTTACAAGATTGGCGTTTCAATGAATGGGTGTAACTGTTAGTTCGTCTTTCAATATTCGGATATAAAATTCAAAACATCGATTGGGAGGAACTCATGATATGAAATAACGACTAGAAAGAATCTTCAAGTGATGAAGCATTGTAGAAGATTTCTAGTTCTGAGTATAAGATGGGTGTGTTTTCATATGAAGCGAATGGTAGACTTGAACTTGAGTATTTCCTGAATGGAGTTGACCTCATACTTTTATTGGATGTATCGATTTACATCACTGTGTATACTTATCAGTGAAACTTTAAGTTCAAATTATTTTTTTTTATTTGTAAGCGATGTTGACCAACTGTTTAATAAACGAGTGTCTAGAGGAGTTTCTATAAACGCATTCCATACTATACATTTTCTACAATCTAATACCGCAAAACAACGGAATTTTCGGAATTGTATTCTTTTTAGGTACCCCTCTTAGGAACGATGACACTAATTACAGAACTTTAAACCATTTAGGACCAGTTACACAAAACTTAAAAAGTATGCTATAGCAAAAATAACTGAACGGTTTATCACGTATAATAATGATAAGACACAAAAAAATTGAAAGATAATAAAATGAATTGTGGGTTTTGCCCCACAGTATATGTAGGACAAACAGGTGGACCATACTTTAGAAGATCTTAACTTCTAAATCGTCAATTTTTAATAGATGTAAAGATTAAAGTCGGTACTTTCAATTACCAATTTCAGGGAGAAATAAATCATCAAAATCGGAGTTGTTTTGTCGGGTTCCAACACTCTTTTTTTGTCTAACTTTCCTCCACTTTCTTCCACTTTACTTGTACTTCACAAAGTCTCCTGCGCATACGCCGTATCTTGCTTCATCAATATGCTACCGCCACAAATATAAAAAGTGCGACAAAAAAATATCTCCAAGATAATCCGTTTTATTCGCTAAATGAATTCACTCAGTCCATTGAATCTGTACGATGACACGTTCTAGACTCTACTTTGGTTTTGAATCTTTATTTCTACTGTCACTTTTTAAATATACTTTCTTTGTGATTTTTATATTATATACTCATGTGTAATTTTCATCTATACACTTCTTTGTAATTGTGCCACTGTTTTTATGTCTTAGATATCGTCTTATTTTGTGTATGTCCCAATCGTATTACTTATTTATATTTGAATTTATATTTATTATAATCTTTATGGTTATATTAGATTTAATCTGGTACAGTTACTAAATGATACCAACCTCTTCTCATCAATAAGTAAGTATTTTTACATTTTCACTATGATGCCACATAATATTATTCATATTAATATTAGTATAGTAACGTATTCATTATGAAAGTTGATTTATTTTATGTCATAATGACAGATTCTTCAATTAATTGACAGACAAAGAATGGCTTTAGGTTTTTGAAAATGAACTTTCAGGTAGAAAAAGAACATTTATTCCCGAATAAACAAATAAATTTTTATCTAACTTATCACAAAGTTTTGTTATTTTTGTTATACGAATATTGGATTCACCTATAGCGTTATTGTCCTACTGAAAAAATAATTTTTAATGGAAAACAACTTCTGGAACTTTACAATACAGATAATGTATTGTAATATATTTATAGTCCAATTACCTCTAAAATGATTTATTTTACGAAATAAAATGATACAATAACACAATACTCTAATTTACATAACAATCATGGGACTAGGTATTTATATTCGACTTTCACTTCACTGACTGTCCGTCTGTCCGCTGCGTAGTTCTTTTTATATCCGACATTGACTTCTCTGAATGCTCCAGAATTTTCCATCGAATCGCCCAGACTCACCGCACCGTCCAGATTCTTCTCGGTGCAAGCGCATCGACAGTCTCCCGCGGTTGGTCGCTAGCTATACGTGAGAGTTCAGGTCCGGCATCGCCCGCAGCTTCGCCACAGTATTATTAAAATTGGGCATCACACGATCTTTCAGTTCCTATTAACATTTTTATGAAATATATTACATCCTATTCAAGGGATAACTATCAATCAAAGAGAAGAAATTTAAATATCTTCAGTACAGAATTCGAAAAAGAGGAAAATATAATGGGATTACGGAACCCTGAACAGGAAACAACAAGTCATAATGACTCGACTTCGAATAGGACACACCAGGCTAACTCACGAATACTTGTTATCTCGAGAAGAGGAACCACATTGCCAAATTTGCGAAGTTCCACGTACAGTGAAACACATCCTAGTGAAATGTCCTATGTTCCAGATAGAACGAAATATCTGCAATATACCTCAAGAAATGAAAGAAGCTCTAAAACCGAATAATGTGAAGAACATCATTTCCTTTTTAACTGATTTGAATATTATTGAGAAACTGTAAACAGTAACCTAGTTTCAACTTTTTATTATTAAGTATTTGTAATTATGCATTGGTAACTAACTTACTATCCGCCGCTAATAACCATTAGTTGATGCGGTTTTTCGTAAATAAAATAAAAAAAATAATGGGAAGTTTGAGGAGTAATGCAGTGAAGAATTCTGAATTGTGCTGTGATGAATCATATGAAATATGATCAAGAGAAATAGGGTGAAACCTAAATCAGTAAAAATTCTTTGATGAAACTAAAGAAAACAAGAAGTAATGTTATAAAAAAAGTGAAAAAAGCAGAAATGTCAGTGCAGAATTAACACCTGCAATTGAAATTTAGGATCGATACTAGTCAACAGAAATTTTCAATAATTCGGTATAGCAACTTTCCTACAAATTTGAGTTCAGTTATATAATTTTTTGTCAAATATTTTCCTATTCATTTTAAGTATTGATCAAAGTTCGATTTCGTAGAGTAAATGCGCTTCTTAGCATGGTCTTTTGAGTATTTTAACCTCCCTCAGTCTGAAAATTGAAGAAATGTGAGTTCAAGAAACCCTATACAAGTGTAGAAGGGCAAATAATTCAATTTGCCCCTAGAAGCTAATGCGTTTACAGACATAAAGTTATACAATTTTATCTAAAAGTATTTCAGATTAGTGTTTAGGACTTCTAACTACTACACCAACAATTGTTGAAAATTTCCCACAATTGAATAAAAACACACCCTGTTAATCATTTGGATAAAAAAAGGAACATGATCTTCAGGAATGTTTGAGTATCGCAATAGCATCAAAATATAAGTAATTAAGTCAAACAAAACCGTTATTGTTGCACCATTGTCGGCATTAGACATTTAACTCTCCGACTGTTGGTTAATTTTTAGACAATATTACACAATAAGTACTTTAATTATTATTATTAACCACCTAGTACTTCACTTCCTATTTGATTTTGTTTTTGAATATCAGAAAAAATTCTAACATTGTCAATTCCAGCGGCTCGCCAAAGTTTCGCCGCTCGCTACACAAGAACTATAATGCGCAGTCTAGCTCCAAAAAAGTGGTACATCGCCAGCGTTTTGCCAAAATGTGACTTATCGCGTAGTTGTCACTTTTTTGGAGCTCGACTGTGCATTATAATCCTCGTGTAGTGAACGGCGAAACTCTGGCGAGTCGCTGGCGATTGACTATGCATACTGCTGTAAGTATCTTAGTAAAAAAATTGACTGAATAAACGAGACTCCATTCACCATAACAAATTTCCTCTTAAATTACAATTTGTTGATTTTATTAGGAATGATCGATGACTTCGATATATTCTGAAACGCCATCCATTATCACCAGGCGGGAATATCGTGTTTGGTTACAAATTCTGTCGCATTCGAATCGATCAATTTTGTTAGGTGACAATGTTCATTTTATTTATCGTGTTGAGAAGAGATATGAATATTGCCTCGCATGGGCGTTTTCTATATCTTCCGCCACAACTGGAGTAACATTATTGAGAGATTTGAAAAACTCTCATACAGTTTGGGAATATGCTGAAAGTGTTTTCTGTGAAAAAAAACAGTTTTACTTTCTTTACAATTTGCTTTGTCACTTAAACTATGATCATTACAACAAAATATAAACAAAATGACATTGAAAGGAATCCAGTTAAAATTAAAATCAATGATAGTGACTTAGAAATTATGAGTAAAATCAAGTATCTAGGGTTTTACATAGAAAACATAATTTCATTGAATGATCATGCTGACTATGTGATAAACAAAATATAAAAGAAGTTGTATTTTTTCTCAAGAGTGTCATCTTCATTATCAATGTATGCCAGAATAACGTGCTATTATTGCATAATAAAGCCTCATTATGATTTTTGCGGTACTCTCTTATATCTTGTTAATCAGAACAAATTAAATCAATTACAAAAACTGCAGAATCGTGGAATGCGAATAATACTACGCTGCAATAGAGCGACACCTATACAAGATATGCTTTACAGATTAAGGTGGTTTCTCAAAGACTCTTCTATCTAACTATGCACGAAAAAAAATGGTCCAAGTAAAACGTTTTCCTGACTTTTTTTCGATTGTGGTTAGAAAATTAATACCTATATTAAAAAAATTTACCTTTTGTCTCTAAAAAAATGAGTATTCTGAACGCATGAACTTGTAGCTATAATATCTTTAACATACAGCAAGTGCTTGAACTAGCGCTGGAAAAGTGTATATTCATATTTATCTACTTTGTGTTTCTGAAAAGTATATCATAACAACAGAGACTCGTGTTACTGGCATAATACAACAGTTTATTTGCAATAGAGCTAGGTGTTCCTACGATAATGAAACTGTTCACCTACTTGTTGATATGCGACCAGTTCGGGATCAATCGATAGTAACCGTTGCACTGATCATCAACGTTTTCGCAAAACTGGCCTCATTCCAATTCCAGCATTTGAGTTAGTAGTTGTATGTGGGCGTGTTACTTCGTGTGCCGGAATTATACTATTATTACTATTGTGAGTTGTGTGAATAGTGTTAGTTTGATTTATGTATTTTACTTGCTGGAATGTAGAATGTGGATTTTTACCTATCATTTCTAGAATATTGACATTTTATGTATAATAGAATCAGGATAATTTTCCCAAAAAACTGAACAAGAGTTTTGTTTCAATAAAAATATTAAAAATGTACATATTTTTATTTCATTTCTTCATTAAGCATCTTTTATTTCCAATTTTTAGAACGTTCTAATTCTACATCATGTTATGCATAACTTGGGTTTGTTATGATCATAATGAGGAAAGACATTAGCATTAGCATTCATACTGATGAATACAAACAGATTCAACAAAGTTCCGAAATTTTTTAATAAGAAACAGGCTGTACTGGGTGATCCAGTAAGGGTATGGCCAGAGGCGATGATTTGTTTAAAAGAACCGTCAAAATGTTTTACACTTCTTTCCACATGAACTTATAGTTCACGAAAAAATGTTGTCATGGAACTGCAATCTCTTCCTCCAGTTTTTCTTGAGTAGTGTATTTTGCTAGCCTGTATATGCCATGCAAGTACGTTTTTTCATAGTTTAAACTGAGTCATTGCTACCTTGTTGCAACCGAAACTTTCATATCACTTCAAATTCAAGAATGAAACGAATGTGTTGAAAATAAGGCTTTATAAAAAACAAATGATCCTTCTTTGAAGAAGTAATAACTCTAAACTGAGGGCAAGTGGATATTTCAATTGAGTCCGTTGTATCCTGATACCAAAGATGGAATGAATGCTATTAAAGGTAAGACAATAATGAACTACCCGCAAGTGAGTCATTTGATAAGGCCAAGTAAACTTAAATTACTGTAATAATCTTAAAATGCTGCTGCAGTAGAATACTGTATATATTTTTTAGTAGATTTAAGTATATGAGTTATTTGAGAGTAAATCATTCTTCATCAATGGTAAAGGACCCCGCAAACTCCTTATGGAATTTGGGTCCTGGTGGATTTTTTTGAATTTTTGGTATGATGTAGTCCATGTAATTCTTAACCAATGTTACCATTGCGCGAACCCAAAAAAATGAGCAGTTTTGCAGCTAGGAGGCGTTGAAATCACCCCTTGCGCAGATTAGACTATTTATTTTTGTGCCCGGTAACAATATTTTCACTTGTTTCATTATTGCTAATGTTGCACAATATTGTGCTGTTTTATAAAAAAAATTCTTACCCCCTCCCCTTTTTTCCCCATTTCCTATTACGGAACGCAAAAAAAATATTTCTCGAGTTCCTTCAAATGTATCGTCGAATGTTTAAATATGCCTAAATAAGGAAAATAGCAGTTTTTTATGATTATCCCCCCACCCCCCAAATGACACAAAACGAAAAAAGTTCGGTGGATTTTTCTGAATTTTTGATATGATGCAGTTCATGTTATTTTGAATAGAAATAAATCTGGTGACAAACCCCAAAAATGAACAGTTTTGATGCTACGGGGCGTTGAAATCATACCTTGCTCAGAATAGACTATTCATTATTACAGGCGGAAACAATATCTCTACGTATTTTTGTTTTATTTTATGCCGAACAATTGCGTAAACTTTCATAAATTGAAAATCTAAAACATCCCCCTTACCCCCAACCCCTATTTCAAAACACGAAAAAAAAAAAATTCAGGCACCACCTCAAATTCAAATTGTGGGTGTCTAATTTTTATTTATTTTCAAGATATTCGCCCAATTGATTGATATTCAAAAATCATGAACTACGCCCTACTAAGAAGTCAGCAAACTCCATCAATATTTTTCTGAAGGGAGGGAAAGGTGATATTAAACAACTGTACGATTTCCTCAATTTGAGCTGATTAAAACATTTATTTTGATAAAGCATTCACAAGTAGTCGGGAATACATTTTTTCGTGTTTTAAATTAAGGGTAGCGGGTAAGGGGGAGATTTTAGATTTTCATTTCATGAAAAATTACAGAATTGATCAGCATAATCTAAACTAAAATACGTAGAGCTATTATTTCCGCCTATAATAATGAATAGTCCATTCTGAGCAAGGTATGATTTCAACGCCCCCTAGCATCAAAACTATTCATTTTTGAAGTTTGTCACTCAATTTATTTCTATTCAAAATAACTTGAACTGCATCATTTCAAAAATTCAGAAAAATCCACCGAAAATTTTTCGTTTTGTGTCATTTGGGGGGTGGGGGGATAATCATAAAAAAACTGCTATTTCCCTTATTTAGGCATATTTAAACATTCGACGATACATTTGAAGACACTCGAGAAATATTTTTTTTGCGTTCCGTAATAGGAGTTGGGGGGAAAAAGGGAGGGGGTAAGAATTTTTTTTATAAAACAATACAATATTGTGCAACATTAGCAACAATGAAAAAGGTGAAAATATTGTTACCGGGTTCAAAAATAAATAGTCTAATCTGCGCAAGGGGTGATTTCAACGCCCCCTAGCAGCAAAACTGTTCATTTTTTTGGGTTGGCGCAATGGTAACATTGGTTGAGAATTACATGGACTACATCATACCAAAAATTCAAAAAATCCACCGGGACCCAAATTCCATAAGGAGTTTGCGGGGTCCTTTACTTGTCACTAGTAGTTATCAAACTGAGCACCTACTGCAAATAAAACGTAGATTGAGGCTTATAAAATAAAAAGTTTGCTTCTAGTAAAGAGTTTAATATCGTTAGGTTACATTGCGTTCCTGAAATTACATCAATAACAGCAAGTGATCAAATTCAGGAATCTAATTATTCTAATGGCTAATAAAGCGTGTACTTGTCCCATATAGTATGCAAATTTTCACTTGGTGGTATGCAAATTTTACTTGCTATTATTACATTTTTTTTCCGTTTGATATTCATTTTTAAAATAATAAATAAATTGCAACCAACATATTTAGCTAACTTTCTAATGACAAATAATGAAATACATCATCATAATACCAGATCGAACACTAATTTCCACATTGCAAGGACAAATTCACGAAGCTGTATGAAATCATTATTTTTCAAGAGTCTGGATACTTTTAATAAACTGCCAAATAATATAAAAAATTCTACTTCCCTCCGTTTATTCAAAAGGGATTTGATAATATTTATAAGGACAAATTAAACTATATTAAATCTAAGTCATTGTTACTTACGAAAATATAAATTCATATCCTATATATATAATATGTGTTATGTAGTTTTTCTTGTATTGTGGGAAACTAGACAGGTTTTTTTTAATGTCATTATTGTCTTATTTTTTTATGTATAATGTGTAGATATAAAGTAAATTAATTATGTTTATATTAGGCTTGCCTATTTTTGAAATAAAGTTCTTCTTCTTCTTCTTCTTTTCTTGCTTTCAATCGTGGTACACAAATTAGTATCCGTCATGGTATCAACCAGGAAAGTTTTTGTTTCCCTTGTCTATATGTCCAACGCAAACTGAGATGTTTATTTATTACCTTGGAATACTGAAACGAATGGAAATTGTATTGTGTATCAAATTGAGGAATTCGTTCAATGTCAACATTAAAAATCATTTGTTTGAAGGCCGTCGTTTTTTGGAATTTCTTCCTAACGTTTCGCTAGCGCGAGTGGCTAGCTTCTTCAGAGGCTTATACATCGTGAATAATCTCAGGTGACTGGAGATTCCGTCTGCGAAGATTGTATTTATTCCTGTTCATTAATTACCGTATCTGGATTTAGTACATTCTCGCTAACCTAACTAACTAAATCCAGATACGGTAATTAACGAACAGGACTACCTAAATCAGAATAAATACAATCTTTGCAGACGGAATCTCCAGTCATCTGGGATTATTCATGATGTATAAGCCTCTGAAGAAGCTAGCCACTCGCGGCTAGCGAAACGTTAGGAAGATATTCCAAAAAACGACGGCCTTCAAACCCTAGTGAAAATTGTGACACTGAACACTTCGGCCGCGAAAGCCTTAACCATTTTGATTAAAAAGCATTTTCTATAACAAATATAGATAATATTAAATGTCGCAAATTGAACAATTGGACATATAAATGAAGATTTTATTGCTCATAATAATTTTATAGTTAGTGGCGCAAGTGACCAACTTACCTAAAGAATGAGAATTACTAAATACATTTGAGAAGGTACGCAACGGTTACTTAAATAAGAAAGTTGATTTGTAATTGTGAAATATTAGTTGATTAGCGTTTAAATAAGTGTCGACAAAAAGAAGGAGCCATTTTATGCGATATTTCAAAATGGTCGAAATTCAAGATTCAGATGAAGGGAATAATTTTTATAAATATTTGCAGGTCTAACACAAGTTGAGTAGTTATTTCTTCAATTTTGATTCAAAAACAGTAAGATTGACGTATTTCAATGGCATCGACTGCTGGTTATTTAGACAGAATAAAAAATCATCAAGAAAAAATGTAGTTCTATGTTGTGGTGATGGGATAAGACTCCTAAATCTCGAATTCAAAATATGAACATCGGTGCGATACCGAATTTTATCAGTTATATGCTGGACTTTTATTGGTAATGATCCTAATGACAAGACCAAGGAGTCAAACTTGCAACTTTCTTGCATGTTGAGCCATTTGAAATCTTTCAACTTATTTGACAGGATCAAACTTTCTGATGCCATATGTATGTGAAACGTAGGCATGACTTTTGCATTTTTTCAATTCGGTTTATCTCAATGTTGTCTAGACATGGGCCATATAAAACATTACAGTTAATGATATGACTAAGAACCAGAGTCTCCGTCAACTTCATCTTGAGAATTTTCGAAAGTAGTGAACGTTGAGAATATATCCTTTTAAGAGACGCATAACCTATTCGAAGGCATTGACTAACATGGGTTTTAAAGCGTATGCCGGTATCCAACAAAAGTCCGAGATTTTTTCACTATTTGTGTAAGTCAGATTTTTATTACCAACTTCTATACAAAGGTAAGTACTGTTCAATATGTATTTTTTCCTCACCAAGTATCATGACAAATGAAACTGATATGGGTTGATACGCAAACTATGATGCTCTGATTTCTTCATCAGTCTGTCGAAATCTCCATTATTAATTTTATCGGCATTGTGAAAACTGTCCGGATAAAAAGAGACATATATTTGTGTATCGTCTGCATACAGATGTGAGTTGCAATGTATGAGACATGTTGCTTATAGTAATTGTATAGATCCCGAACAACAGTGGCTCCAAAATAGATCCCTTTGACACACCACGACATATATTTTCCTTCAGAAGATTGACCTACAGGTGTCTCGACGAACTGATATTTTTATCTGAGTAACTAACAATGAGAGCAATCATTAGAAAACCCTAATACAAAGTGTAAAATACTGTATAATAGCTCATGACTATTGTCATATTGTCAAAAGCTTTTGAGTAACCCAGAAGAATAAAAATAGTAGTTTTTTCGGAATCAGTGGCCTTGGTCATAGCATGTCTTATGTTTGACAAAGCAGTGATGAAGACGTATTTGTTTGTTCATAATGTTTTCCAAAATTTTTGATAGACACGGCAATAAACTTATAGGGCGCAAGCCATTGAAACTGGTGGTTTAATTTTTTTTCGGCAAGGGATCACGCATGCCACTTTCCAACTATTTGGAAAAATACCAGGGATTCAGAATATTTGTTAATAAGGCACAATTGTTGGACAACATGAGAGAATCATTTCTAAGATGAGCAAGTCTGAACCTACTTCTTGAGATTTTATTTTTAATATATGTTCTTTTACCTCTACTGTGGTAAAATGAGATAGTTCAGCGAACCGTGCTTTGCAATTTTGATTATAGCAGTGTAATTTTGCATCTAATTTGCAGAGAACTGTAAGACGAACTTGTGAATTTCGGGTAGTTTTCAGTACTAATACCACTAGTGATTTTATTTTCCTGATAAGTCTGTCGATTCATTTCTAAACGAAACTGAATCGCTTCCAGGAAACACAACGAGTCCGCAGGACGAGTGGTGTTTTCTCGAAGCCATTCAGTTGAGTTCAGAAATAAAAGACTATTTCACAAACAAAATGAAAGGTAGAAAATCTGAAATTTGGCAGAATTAGAAGATATTACTAGAGTGTATATTGTTTGATGCCAAATTTGAATACCATTTGAAAAATATTCAACTTCACATTTCCATACAAGAGATCGTAAGCACTTAGGTTACAGAAGTGATTGGTTATTGGGAATGGAATAAAAACGCTCGTAACTTACTCTCTTGTAACTACTTCAACAAAATTTTAAAAAAATTGCACGTCGCCAATTATTATATTTTAATTTGAGAAACTCAAATATACAATAAATGTTTTCTAGAAAGTAGAATTTTTATTTTTCGGATTTTTCTAAAAATTGTGAGGACATTATCTTAGAGTACGTTGATGACCTCTAAATAGCAATATATCAATATATTGTATATAACCCGATTCCAGTTCCAAGTAAAATATTGTTAATTCTGATCAGTATCAATGTCTTTTGAATGAATTGTTTATTCTACAGGATTTTGTAACCCCACAAATATTGGGTTATAGCTAAGGAACATGTGGTATTAGTAAAAGTAACGCTGGAGTTCTATTAAATTTTTCCCTTTTGGAGTTATTTTCTGCTAGAAAATGAGTCATCAAAGCTTTTTATGATACCTTTCAAATTATTTCATAAAAGTGGATGGAATTGTTTGGAAGTTTTCATCAACAATTTGCTTCAATGACCGCACTTTTCAGGGGCAAATAACACCGAAACGAGTACCAACGAAGAAAAATAAAAAGGAACTTCTGTGGCATTTTTTACTAAAATTCCATGTCTCTGAACTATTTTCATTATTAATGGGTAGCTTTGAATACTATGAATTTCAAACAAATATTAACGGACGCGTCTTCAGACCAAACAATATGTTTTCTCAATTAAAAACTCAATTTGTTTCCTACAAGTATTTCATATGCTTGAACTGGTTCTATCAATTCTGAATTCTCCTAATTATTTATTTGGTATCAAAGAACAACACTCTGAATTCAGTACTATATATTCTGAAATTAAATGAATATAGAAAGAAAACAATACATACTTATGCCACATTATCATGGCTTTGAACCAAAGTATATGTTTCCTCAACTAAAATAAAAAAATATTCTTTTGAGTGACCCACATTCTGTAGTCCAATATTTCATATTCTTGAACCAATTATTTCAATTCTGATATTACCTAATTATTCATTTGATTCGAAATAACACAATTTTTCATTCAAAACTATATATTTTCAGATGAAATAAATAAAAAGCAACAATATTAAAGCATTGTGATTTTTGCATCAAACAAACCAAAAAAATTGGTTGAAAGAAATGTAACACTCGACTTTATCCAATGTTTTGTTTGTAGCAAAAAAATATTGGCATTGAAAGTCAAATAAACCTCCGTTGTCTTTGAAATAATAGGTTTATTTCGCCATATTGAAACAACAAATTTGTTTGACTGAAATATATTTTGATTGAATCAATACTTATTTTTTTCTGTGTATATTTGACGTTCAACTGTCACATACACAAATCTGAATACACCGAACTATACAAGCCAATCAGAGTCAAGTTTGGTATTATCGCTAATCTGAACTTGACTAGAGCTCCTGATTGATTCATTTGACAATTGCGTGAAATAGTCAAATTCCGAAAAACTCCCCTTTGGTACACAAGTACTCAATCAATCAAGATATGAACGACGCTGAATATTACTTATCTATTCAACAAATAAATGCTGTTTCAAAAACTGAGAAATCTTTAAACAAGTTTCCTTAATCGAAACGTCGTCAGATTTCTCATATACATCCATACTAATTACCGGGGACTACTTGGTAAGTAATGCCACTGCATCGGCTAAATGAATACAAAATGTTATTTAAATAACTTAGCAAATTGAAAGCAATTGCAATACTAAACGTTGAACAAAACGAAACAAATATTTCCAATTTATCAAGTTGTAATCTCGGCAAATTATACAAACTTTCAGATACACCTTATTAATAGTAACTAATGCGCGTGATAGTACTGACATTTCTTCTTCTTCTTTTCTGCCGCGTACCTCTTACATTCCACAATAGCAGATTTATGATTCTATATTCATAATGAGACTATATATGACGGAAATCTGGGAAATATTATTTTGATTTCGCAGAGGATTTATGGTTCTGAGCTCTTCTCGCATTACCATTGGCGTTTTAGGTGAAATATGATAAATAATACCGCTGGAATGTTAGTAACGGTATCTTGCAATAAAATTGTTTTATGGAACTATCTCTTGTTGTTGTTTCTGGTATCGTAATCGATGTATTGAACAGTTCGAGGATAATGTAGATTATAGATTATCGGCCACATGAAATTCGAAACTGTTCGTAATGATTCTTAAATGGCATGCTGGTTCACATTTGTAGGATTATACCAATCTCAGCGAATTTGATTTAATAATATTGGAAGCATGTTCATTAAACAGCTGGAATCATGGCTGTACCTATAATGTTGATTACATAGTGTTACGAACATGTTATTCAACAGAAAGATCGTGAATTTATCTGAAACTGCCAAGGAACTTTTAGAAACCTTTGAAAAATTTCATAGAAAGGCCTAAAATGCTATTTCTTCTATTTCATAACGCCAAATATTCTTATTCTGGTCTAGGATTACTGAAGAAAGATCAGTTGAGAAGATTTCCAGTGTTTGATGGTTAATCCTCGAGTAAACCATTGCAAGATGGCGAAATCAGCAACCTTGAGTTTTTGAAGAACAGGAAGTCAAAAAAAACAAGAACAAGCAGAGCTTTTCCAGCAATTTCAAATGCGAACAAGACAAGAAAAGAGG
The DNA here is from genome assembly GCA_944452925.2 of Chrysolina oricalcia. Classification (NCBI taxonomy): domain Eukaryota; kingdom Metazoa; phylum Arthropoda; class Insecta; order Coleoptera; family Chrysomelidae; genus Chrysolina; species Chrysolina oricalcia. The sequence goes on from OX101827.2 coordinate 13,862,524, forward strand.
AAGAAGAACTGAAGAGAACAAGAACAGCTTCTTCAACAACTCGAAATGGGAAGAAAACAAGAAGAACAGAAAAAGCTTTTCCAATAATTTGAAATTAGCAGGAAACAATAAAAAGAGAAGCAAGAGATCAAGAGGAGCAGGAGGAACGGTTAGTCAGGAAATTCGAACAACATGGTGAACTATTTTACAACCAATCTGTTAAAGTCAACAGTGCGTCCAGTGCTTTCACATATATACCTATTTTAAAGGAAAAATTTGGAAAAAGTTTGGATAAGTCGTTGTTATGACAGGAGGGAGTTACGTGTTCATTGATCAATTCATTAGTATGAAGATACTGTGGGTATTCCCAGATTTATTGCGAAAACAAAATCTCATTTCAGCTGCACATACTTGCTCAAAATATCATTATTCTTCGTTAGTGTCACCTTCTTGAATATTTGAAATATTTCATCTCTTTAAGATTTTCATTACTATTTACTTTTTATAGCGAGGTAGATATTCTTTTCCTAAATTCGTTCCTTTCATAATTCGTGAAGAACAGTCTATCAAAACTTTTTGGATCAAAACGGTTTGTCTTTCCATGTTCAAAATGTCATAGAGTAGGGTCCTAGATCAGAAAATTTGAACAAAAAGCCTTGATTTGATACAATTCGAAATGAGAGTTCCAGGAAAAAAAATGTTTTTCTCATTCTAATTTTTCAACATATCCCGAGCAAATCATTGAAATATGCTGAAACATCCTTTTATCCATCAAATCAATTTTCTGTCTTATGCATTTTACAAAATTCTGAATGAATGAGAGAAGCCTCAAATTTATTATGGGTTGTTTTCGCAGATATTTCAAGGACATAAAGCTCCAGGGCAGTTTGAACTATTATAGAACCTACATATTGATCGAAAATAAAAAGAACTCTCTTGAAAGTACTTCAATATATTTATTTTTATTTATTTATTTATCCACTTTCAGAAACAGGATGCTAACATACTGTTAAGAAATGTCGTCAATGTAAATAAATCAAAATGTAAAAATAAGAACAGACATATGAAGAACTACTAACAAATGAACAGATATTTAAGTACATGCATAAAATTCCCTAACTGTGTAACAATTTGTTTCTAACAGAAATACTTTCACTTTTTTCTTAAAACTATTCAAATTTCTACTACTTTTAATACTATCTGGTATCTTATTGTAAAACATACATCCCATGTAAAATAAACCTTTCTGGTACAGAGTAGTATCATGCTTGTTAGGTAAGAGCTGATCTTTTTTTCTTGTATTATATGAGTGCTGAGCTCTTACTTCGTTGAACCTATCCCTATTCTTGAAAACATAACAAACAACTTCATATATATACACAGATACTAAAGTTAAAATTTTAGAGGATTTAAAAATATTTCTGCATGAATCATAGAATCCAAGATTGCCTAAAATTCGTACCGCACGTTTTTGCAATTTAAAAACTCTCTCAGCATCTGAGGCATATCCCCAGTGAACTATAGCGTATTTCATACATGAGTGAAAACAGGCGAAGTAAAGTTGTCTAACTATATTCTGACTGCAGTGCTTAGACGTTACTGCTAAGGCATAACAAGTTTTAGACAATTTAACACAAAGCTCATGAATATGATCTGACCATTTGAGGTGATAATCTATCTTTAAACCGAGCATTTTAGTTTCTCTTGTATAGACTACAGTAGTTTTGTCCGACAATACTATTTCGTTGCTGTGCTCTACCCGCGACTGCGATCTTTTGAACATGATACAGGTGGTCTTACTATTATTAATACCCAATTTATTTTTTTGAACCCAAAGCGACATATTTCTGAAGATTGATTTTGCTATATTTTCGGCCTCATTCACAGTATCACTTTTAATAATAAAGTTTGTATCATCAGCATAAGAGACAATCAATGATGAAGGACAATAATTCTTTGAAACTAATTTTTACTAAATATTCTTGCCTGTTCATTATTTTTATTATCATAATCGTTATTATTCATCTTCACTACTTTATATAGTTTTTGTATTTGTCAAGGAAACACTTGCATTTTCTCATATATGATTGGCCATATCTTCATTAATCTGAACAAAGTTGTTTTCATATGAATTGGTACATGAGAATGTTTAAATTATTGATCTTTGTCTCTTAATTTTGTATTGAATCAAATATACAGTGTCTCACTTATCATGTTCACACCCCTGTAACTTCCATAATTTTTCACGTAGAATTGTGAAATTTCCAGAATCGATGGATACATAAAAAATGAACAAAATGAATCAGGAGGGATAATTTCAAGTGATATACATTGCAAGATAGCAGAGAACTACCAACATTTCCGAAAAATTATAGTAGAAGGAAATATATTTGAAGGTTGAAATTTTCTTCGGGTTTGTAATCAGCACAACAAAATTACTGCTATTGAAGACAATTTGTTTCTGAAAAATCCAAATAGATAAGTCTCTTTCTCATGGAAACTCCCCCTTAACAAATTTGGATTTTCAAGAGCTGATTTTTTTTAGCAAAAATGTAGTAAAATGGTTGGTCTGATTACCAACCCGTAGACATTTTCGGCCTATTCTATCCCCTACTATAATAGAAAATGTCGATTATTTCAACGCTGCTGGCGTGCAGTGTATATCAATTGAAATGACCTACCTGTTTTAGGTAATTTCACAATTCTAAGTTAAAAATCATGGAAGTAATAGGGGTGTTTCTATGGGAAGTGCAAACATTCTAAAAATATAATAAAAAACAAGAACCAACGACTTTTAGAATGAATTAGGGAAGAGTACCTAATGGACAACACTCCCGTTGAGAACTATATGGTGTAAAATAGCATGTACCAATCCACTATCCGAAAGCGACTTAATTACTTATTTTGTATATCGCTGTAAAATCACTCCTTTCCGAGAAGAGTTAAAATGAGAATTGTCCACACTCGTTTTCAAGGTGAGTTTCCATCTTTGAAATGTCGGGAGCAACAAACTCGCATAATATAATTTAATTCGATTGAGCAAATTAGCAGATTTTTATGACCAGCCCAACATGTAGGCGGCAACACCAGAAGCTTTAATTTCTGAGAATGAAGGGCTTTGTTGTGAAAACGGTGCTAGTTATTTAGTGTGAGTCAGCCAAATCTCATAAATTTCACACCGACTCGGAGAAATGATGGGGAGTTTTAAGATTATGTGCTAGGATTTACCAGATACATGGTCTTCGTTAGAATTTGACTGAGACCGAAGTTGCGGATATCTATTGTCTTTGGTGGATCGAATTCTGTGGTTCTGAGTTGAAGATGTTTCTTTAACCCTTTTAATAGTCTGGTACCACATGATAGATAATATAATAGGGAATTGCACTTTAATAAAAAATTACGTTTTATTTGTAACAAATGATCTTATCTGTATATATGATGCATTTAAAACCATTTCACGAACCTATTTATTTATTTCATATCGACTACAATCCACTTCAAAACTGTTCCAAATTGAGAGAGTTTCAAACGACACATTTTCGCGAGCTGACGTCACTTGTATTATTATAAACGTACTCGAGTCTTCAGAGGCTTTGTGTACAAGAAAGAATTCCCAGTTTGAATCACAGTGTACTCCGGATTAATCTCCTTTCGATACTATTCAGTGAGACAGGCAAATAAGCAATATATAGAAATCTTGACGTCAGGAGACTTTGACGTCGCTTATATTCGTCCAATGAAAACCAGAAATATTTCGCGCGAATTTAGCTAGTATTTGAATTCTACTCTAATCAAAAAACATAGAATGAAAAGTCCTTTTTTACCCAGTTTGACTTGTAAGTTTTTGGGAAAAAAAATACTTGCGAAATTCCCTGTTCCATGATCTTACATTTTGTAGAGGTAATGAAAACACCTTTGGATTCAGGAAAACTTTTGTTATCCAGGTGGCTATCACCTGTATAAACCTTTTCCTAGACAATTTCTATTTAACTCCAAAATAAAAAAAAAATTCTTCACGGTTCCTGCATGCATGCTTATTCTGAAATTTGTCTTCTTGAGTGTGAGGAAAATATGGTTATTTTCCTAACAAGTGCTTAAAATGTTGCTTTTTCTTGCGTAGATACAGTTATACGAACGACGCGAAACAGAAATTGGTTAAGTTTTTGCGTGAGAAAGTGTTAGGACCAACGTTTTTCCAACGAGCTTCATATCAGATAATAACAAAAATACAAGAAATTATAATCTATTCAATAATTTTCAATCAATATTGAAAGAAAAACTATACTACAAAAATAACATAACAATAGATAATTAAATTATTTGTTCATAAGGTTTATGACAAAATTCTTCTTACTCAAGCTCTTACTTTCAAATAAATTAACTCTGTTAAAGATAAATCCTTCAAAAAATTATATTTTATGTTTATTTTGTGAATTGTTTTCGCAAAAAAAATAGTAATTGACGTAACAAGTCCGGAAAATACTGTTTTTTTGGACGAGTAGACCAAATTCTAGGACGAGCGTTAGCGAGTCCTGGAAGTCTGCGAGTCCAAAAAAACTGTTTTCGGACCTGTTGCGTACACTATTTTTTCGGCAACCATGTAGAATAACAAATCAATGAGATGCATTTAGTCTAAGAGACGAAGAGAGGTCGACTTTCAACCATCTGTTAACCGGATGAAACGATTCCAAATTTGAATATTTCGAACATTTCAGTTCTTATTTGTATTATATATTGAAATTCGACAGAAACATTCTAATTCTTATTTATATTAATATTTGTATTAAAATTCGAGCACTTCCCGGCCTAGCCCGGGAAGTACGTACTTCCCGGACTAAGCCATGAAGTGCTACTTTCCCAAAGAAAAAGTTTCCGGGAAGTGACCACTTCCCGGATGGTTGCCGAAAAAAGTCTTTTTTCACGGTGAAAACAAGACTTTTTTTCACGGTGAAAAATAGGAAACATTCACGCATCAATAGAGATGTAGAAATGTCAAGTTTTTTGACAATTGTACAAAAACTAATTGTATTGTATTTCATTGGCTCAGTAATACATGCTCATATCACTGGTCAATAAACGATACTTTGGATATTCGATCACAAATCAATTTGAAAAGAAAAATGTTGTTTCTCCGAGCGTTAGAACTCACAAAATTGATTCGCTCCTACAGGTGGTGCTGCTCCGAACCGAGACTCTTGTATGTTAATCTGTCGATGTGAATTTGAAATGGACTTCGACAATCTGAAATCTTAATGACGTTCTGTAATAGTGGCATTCTTTCTCCCGGAGATTGCGTGGAGTCGTGCTTTGTATCCGAATGAATCGTGACAGCGAAGGTGCCAGATACATTTTATTGATAAACCCAAATCGTTTTCACTGAAGACGTCGAATGAGTTTCGCCAAATGATCATTGATTCGCCCCGGAATCATTTATAAAAATGTCCATGTGTGTGTGGTAAATGTGAGGCCCGAATATGGTGATCGTCGAAATCGAGCGAGTGGCCATGTTGCCGAATATGTTTTTTAATTTTTTTCACAGCGACAATCTCCCAGGTAGCACATCATATTGGCTGAATCTGGGTTTCATATATAGGTTTATTGTAAATGAAAAAATATTATTGATCAAATATGGGTGAATTTGAAAAAACAACTTATTGATAATATTGGTGGAATATTGGTTTAACCTATTCTGAATGTAGATTGTTACATATAATATAGATAGATAAAACATAGATCTATATTTAATTAGGAACCCTAAAATACATGTAAGAAATGCATGCAATAAATTGTCATAACGGTTTCAAATTCATATTTGTGGTTACTCATTTTTGGATTTTTGGATGAATTCCTTTAATTTGGCTTTGAACTGGATCAGTGAAGTAGATACCTTAATAGAATCTGGTGATTTATTGAACTCCAAGAAACCTCTGAAAAATAGTGAATTCGTCGTACCTACTATGATAGGAAGTGCTAGTAACGTAAATATCATTTTTGCCACGAGTGTTATAATTAAATGTTAAGTACTTCTGAAAGTAATCTGGCGATAAATGGTTTATTATTTTGAATATGAAAATCATACTGAAATAAAACAGTCTATTTTCCACCCAGAACCAGCTGAGGGTTGTTAACATTGATCTTACAGGAGTGAGGCGATTTGTTTTCAGTATTATTCTCATTCCACGATTTTGAAGCTTCTGGAGTATATTTAACTTATTGAGATTACATAGATATACAATGCATTTATCAAAATGTGGCTGAAATGATTGAGTTATACACAGTGATTTTAGTCTCAGTTGATAGATGTTGAGATATCCGAGAGAGAAAAAGCTTTCTCGAATTTTTTTTATACATATAATCAAACTGACCATTGAAGTTCAAAGAAGGAATCCCAGGTACTTAACGTTTGAGACAACTTGAATATTTTCATTATTTATGTTCAAGCGAATATTATCAACATCGGGAGTATCATACTTATATTTAGTTGTGAAGACCATCGCCTGAGTTTTAGTTACATTAAGTTTCAGTTTATTTAGGCTCAGATATTTGCTTATTGATAACAAGACTGTGTTCATTTTTTCAATAGCTCTTTAGTGTCATCAGCAAATAGATTAATAAATTAAAATTTAACAAAAAGATCAGGATCATTCAGATGCAAAATTAAGAGTAGGGGACCTGAGACACTTCCCTGAGGAATACCTACATCACCACATCGGAAGATGTTTGGTCTTTAAAACGTACCAGTTGCTTACGGTTTGTGAGGTAGTTATTTAGCCAGTCATGTACAAAACCATACTGTTCAAGTTTGGATGACAATATTTTTCTATGGATTCAGGTCAATGAAAACCGCGACAACATATTCATTGTTATCTAATTGGGTTTTGATGAAGCATAGGGTAAGTTGTAGCGCTGATTCACAAGAATATTGTTTTCGAAACCCAGATTGATTATTCATTAATATTGAATGTTCAGAAATGTGCTGCAGTAATTGTTCATAATCAGTTATTTCAAGAATTATCTCGATTGGTGGTAAAGTATTTATTGGGCGGAATTCTTCAGCTTTAGTGGTATGAGTAATTTTTTGAGTGGGTATAATGGTACTGATTTTTAGACTCTGCGGAATTTTACCTGTAGTTAGAGACGTATTTATAAAATTGGAATTACATGGCCAAAGGTTTCAAACACTTCCTTCAACATTTTACAATTCAATGTTTCATATAGAGAAAATTTATTGTTCAAGCCTCTAGCTATATTACGTAAATTCTGCATTGAAAGTAACTCAAAATTATTGAATTTCCAATTTGAGTTATAGTTTGAATTACTCCAAGTTTCAGTATCATCTATACTCTGAACGATATCTTGAATACTTCTAATAAAATATTCATTGAAACGTGTGCTATCTCCATACTGTCAGTACAAAACTAATATTTGGTGGGATGTCTTGATTATTGTTATTCACTATTCTTTTTAACTTTTTCCACATTTCTCTGGGATTATTTTTGTACCTGTCAATCTCATCCATATAATACTGTTCTTTTTTTTGTATAATGAGGTCTACTATGCCATTCCTGAGTATTTTGAAATTTTGCCATTTTATTTGCTTTTCATTATTCAAATTTTAACATCTCTTGAACTCTTTATATGCCCTATCCCATAATTTGATTTTATCATGATCCTAATAATCAAACCACTGCAAATTTGATTCAAAGCTACAAACAAGTTTTAATGGGTGCAATATCATCAATCATCAGCTCACATTTTTCCAAAAATTCTTGATAAATAAGTTCCGTATTAAATGAATCTAAATTGAAGTTCTGCATTATCATTCCTGTGTTAATATCCCTTAAATTTTCCATATTGAGATTTCTAATTTTTTTTACATTATCATATATGGCTTAACAACATTATGCAAATTTACCGATATCACAGAGTGGTCCGTTATTTTTGGACAATCATGTACAAGAACCCTCAAATGATTTTGATTACTTAAAACATAATCAACTTATGTTGAACTGCTATTAGTAATACCAGTTGGTTCAGATACACACTGTTCAATTCCAAATCTTGATAAGATACTTTTCTACTTTTGGGTCAATATTGATTGAACAATTTTCACCAATATCGATAATACAATATTGTCTACATATTGTTTTCAACATCATGAATAAATATTGCAATACCAATATTCCACTCGTATCGATTCTAGAAATAAAAACTATATTGTATATCCAAGTTTGATGGCACATTGGTTGAATATTATTTCTACTGTATTCAACAAATTGTATTAACTCATATTGGGTCAACATTTACCAATATCAATAAAACAATATTGTCTTCATTTCTTCATATTGTTTCCAACATCTAGAATAAATAGTGTAATCCCAATATTCCTCTCATATCGTTTCTAGGGATGAAAAGCAATTATATACAGTGTGTCCCACGTAGATTAGGACAGGGAATATCTGGGAACTCGAGAGTAGTAGAGAATTATACTTTTGGGGTTCTGAATTAAAGCAATAGGTGTGCTTTTTTTGATATTATGGTACCCAATCGGCTTTTTGTTTTCGGTCACGTGACATCAGATTCAAAATTATTAATGGGACCACCTGTATATTTTGGTATTTTTATGTTCCTCCCGATAAAACTAGCAGACTTGTGGTCTTAGGGTCCGTTTTTCATGTTCGAGTTAACCTCCAGATAACTAACTAATAGTTTAGATGGTGAACGACATTCTTTGAATGACGTTTGAAGGATCACATTCTAAACTATTAGTTAGTTATCTGGAGGTTAATTCGAACAGGAAAAACGGGCCCTAAAACGATTGATAACATTGTTATGAAGCCGCTACAGCCTTCCATGTTCAGAAATATACATTAAATGTTTCGACTTCAAGGAATTTTCGTTTGAAAAACATTCTGTTCAAGAAACAAAACCAATTTCAACTGAGAAAAAATTCAATTCCAATATCACTCAGATGAGTAAGAAGAAATATTTCACAATAAAATTTCGTCATTTCTGTGGACTTTTTACGATCAAAATCAACAATCTTAATATATTTCAGAAGTCACATGAATGATTTCATTTATCTTTCTCAAATAATATAATAATAATAATAATAATAATAAATTTTATTCATTAGGATCATCAAAGATGATATTGAACAAGTCAATTATACAATAAAAAACATACAATATAAAGTATAAGGAATAATATAAAGAACAATGGAAAACATTACAATATATGGAGCACTGTCATTAAAAAAAATAAAATTTGTTTACGATATATACCTACAAAGACACATATACAGCATATACATATACACACATATATACATACACACAAAAAACATACATACATATATATTCCAATATATCTAATAATATAATATCACAGATTGTCATTTAAATATTCATTCAGCGTATAGTATGATTTTTCCAAGAGCAACTCCCTGACTCTGTGCTTGTAGAGTTGTAAAGGCAGATTCTTTATTGCATTTGGTAATTTATTGTAGACTTTTATAGCTATAAGTCGAGGGCATGTTTCAGTTACTGTCAGTCTATGTGATGGCACTTCCAGCTGTCGTGAATTCCTAGTGATATAATTTGTATTTCTGTTAAGACTTTGAAAACTAGCTATATCTACTCTAACATATTGCAATAACTCATAAATGTGCATGTGCATACGAGTGTTAAGATTCTAAGAGTTTGAAAAATGGTTCTACAACTGGTTCTTCTACTTACTCCCGCAATATACCTGAGAGTTCTTTTTTGGATTTTAAATATCCTGGCGCAATCGCTAGATGCTCCCCATGCCACTATTCCATAAGAAATAATAGAATGAAAGTGTGCATGATAGTATATTAATAATAAAGATTTACTCACACTGCAGCGCAGTTGTTGAATGCAATAGGATATTGGTGTAACTTTTTTACAAATCATATCAATGTGATTATTCCATTTCAAGTTTTCAGCCATTTTCAATCCTAAAAATTTGGTCTCTCTCTGTTGTCGAATTGATCCATTTACAGATTTGATCACCAAACAGTGATCAAAACTAGTCCTTGAATGATTAAAACGCAAGAGTACGGTTTTTTTGTCATTCAAAACAAGGCCATTATCTGAGAACCATTTTTGAACTTTTCTAATTTCTTCAGTTGCTTTTTTAACAGTTGAAGGAACATTTTTTTCACTTATTAATAAAGAGGTATCATCAGCATACATTACGAAGTAATCACTAAAAAAATCATTTACATATATTATATACAAGAGTGGGCCCAAAATAGATCCTTGTGGTACCCCAATAGAACAGATTTTCGATACTGACCTTTTACTGTTCACCTCCACATATTGGTTTATGTCCTTCAAATAACTGTCAAACCAGTCATAGGCTACTCCCCTGATACCATACAATTGAAGTTTTGCAAGAAGAACTTCATGATTAACCAAATCAAAAGCTTTAGTCAGGTCTATGAAAATCCCCAAAGCCTTTTTTCCTTCATCCAAATTTTTGTACAGATTGTTAAGAAACTTTGTGATAGCTAGGCTTGTTGACATTCCCTTACGAAAACCAAACTGGTTGGTGTTAAATAAATTCCATTTATCGAAAAATGTGACAACTAAGTTTGAAATATATTTTTCATATACCTTTGCAAATGGACTGGAAAGTGAAATTGGTCTAAAATTCTCCAAGTCCATTTTATTTCCTGTTTTATGAATTGGGACAATTTTTCTGGAAAATTTCCTTCTTCTAAGGAACAATTTATCAGATATGTGAGAGGTTCAACTATAAACCGTATACATGTTTTCAAAATGTTTGTACTTATACCATCATCTCCTACGGATTTTGAGTTACTCAGATTGTTAACAATATCTATTATATCGTACTCAGTAGCTGGAATGAGATATAAAGAATGAGCATTACTATATTTAACTGTTAGTTCACTTTTGGTAGCACATACCATGTTGTCAATGAGCTTTTTTGGAATGTTATTAAAATAATCTATGAAACAATAGTATATTATTTGTATATTTATTATCTAGCATATTGATCTGTTCATCAGCAAAACCCTGCTTTTATTGGAACATTAACTTTATATATTTACTGAAATTTCAATTCCCCTCAAAACATATTTCCATCAACTAGATTTGAAAATCGTCTTTTAACATCTTCATAATAGTCGTTATAGGTGTTCTTCATTGAAGATATCATAAATAATGACATTTATCACCTGGCTGTACACTGTCTCTCACACAATGGTATATATTTTTTGTTGATGAAGTAAATGTTCGCATCGTAAATATTAAAATACATTCGACACAAACAGTATTATTTTAATGCTCTAGTAGCTGGACAAACATCATACAAGGTGAGTGATGGCTTAGTGGATTTCTTCGAGTGATTCATGAGAACGTCCCAAGGGATTGAAAGATCGCATAGATATTTATATTGTTTAACAAATATAAACAGTAAATTTTGCCATGAACTATTTCTTGACGGAAAAAGTTCATCCCAGACAATTGTTAGTAAGATGAAATTGATTTGGATGATTTGGCGTGAAAGATATCACAGTGTAATAGTAAAAAATATTGAATAACTCGAAACTTCTACGATTTGAGTTCTCCTTAACTGAGGTGTCACCAGTGTCTCCAGAGTCTGTCTTTTGGTCGTCAGAACCACTGTGTAACCTGCCTTGAAAATAAATTGTAAGACGCCATTCTGATAATACGTAGAGTCAGCCCACTTTTAAATCCAGGTTTGATCATAATATATTACAATATTATTTATTGAATATTTGGCCAATATTCAAATTTCAATAATGGTAAAAGGTTTTATTATAATATTGTATCAATATATATATATATATATATATGAGATATATTGTTATATATATATATTGTTATGATAAATGGTTTGTTATGAATACTAGATATTGTCGAAATCATAACTTTATTTAATAAAAATGAATTGAAAATTAAGTAGATACTTTACCTGGACTGAAACATATCTATCTCAACATCCTGTACAGTAACATACCTCCAAACACAACAAGAAGGGTAGCAGAATTGGATTTCATCCAGTTTCACAGCATTCCGAGTAAATGAAGTCATCTTATGATAAAAAAAATGCTATTAGAGTCAGAGAATAAAAAGTAGAAATCATTAATAAGATATTTGGAACAGTTGGAATTTGAATAAAGTTGAAATTTATGTATTTTACCACAAACTTGAAACTACTTGAAACTGATTGAAAATAAAACACATTGTATATTGAAAAAATTAAAATTTTGAAAGAAAGATGACATTTTGAAGGATGTCAAAATAAAAGATGATTAAGAGTGAAAAATAAGAAAAAGGTCAATAAAATACACTACAAGACAAGTTTATTTTACAAAACTAATGATTCTATAAAATAATAGTTAATAGATTTTCTATATAGTAGTAATTAGATGAAGAAACTGATAAAAATTAAATGAATCAAGACGTAAGTGAAGTGATCATAAATGCTCATTAGTGAAAAGAAAATTTTGTGCGGTTTCTATGGGACTTTGTTGAGAGACAAGAGAGGAGAAAGAAAAAATTTTTGAAGAGGAAAGATTATCAAAATTTAGAAGGACAAATTTCTATAATAATTTCTATAAATATTAAAAGAAAATCAAAACGCCATGAGAAGAAAGAAAAAAAGTGTTTTCTACGTATAGAACGAGTCGTACCTATTTCAACACCAAATAACTAACCAGGAGAAACGGATGTAATGCAATTGAACCAGACCAGCTGCGGATACTTCACATTAACTGGAACAAGGTATTTGAAGTTATTAGAACTTTCCGTGTATAAATAAACCACAAACTATATCACAGTTGATTTTGAACAATATAACTTAACCCCACAAAACATACTAGATCGGTAATCCCACTTGAATTGCTTGAACATTTTAAACCACAGTGCAAATAATACTAAAATTTGACTTGCGCAATTGATAGAAATAAGATTTGAAGATTTCCATGTTTTATGATAGTCAAAGCAAAATTTTCAACTTGGACTTGAATTATAGAATATAAGTTGGTTTTCTCGTAGAACAGGTTAGGTATAGCACTACATAAAAAAAAATTACTTGTTTTGAAAAATTATTGACTTTTGGTCCTTGATTTTGAGTTATTGATATTATTATTATAATAAAAAGAAGGATAATTTTGATAAATTGAGTATAATTTATCGAGTGTTTTGCATATAAAAATTTATTTCATTCATTTTGCTATAGCTACCTCCGTGGCGACGTTAGTTGTTGCCTTGTGAGTACAAGGTCTTCTAACCGATGCCACAAATGTGTGGTTGGCTTCCTGTTGTTGACTTCCTTTGTTTCTATTTTTACATCCAAGTGATGTACATCTTCGCACTTGATTTTACCGTACTGAAGAGAGCTTAAGCTCGAAACACGTGTCTACGGTTGCACAACATTTTGAGGGTTATACCCAATAACTTTTTTACTTATATTTTCATATATATATATATATATATGTATATATATATATATATATATATATATATATATATATAATATTTTCTGCTAACTCACTGAAACGACAAACTAGCGTACAGCATATTTGATAAAAATAGCTTGAGACTCGCTTCCTATCTTGAAAATAAACAAGAATGTGTTTCACCAAATGGCAAATATTCTTCACTTCATACAGTTAAACAAGTGGTACCTCAGGGTTCTGTTTTGGGACCAGTGCTAATCTTGATATATGTTAAAAATATTGCAGTTTGCAGCCGTATAGTAATATTTTTTCTTTATGCTAATATTGCCAATAACACTAATTTATTGTAGAACGTAGAACCATAAAAATATAACAAATGTTTTAAACGTACAGAAAAAGCCACACTCAAACGCTGCAAGATGGTAATCATCTGCTAATCTACTGAACGATAAAACAATGAATAAATGTATTGTACTCTCTCAAAATATCATGCAATCAGTAAAATGTCTATGAGTGTCAATAGACCATCCTCACACTGGCGTAAGACAATTGCATCTTCCATATATCTTCTGACAAATCTGAAATTGTTCGGTCTCAAAAAATGATTGATCACTGAATACTTCTCTCTTATACAATTTCACATTAGCTATGCCATCATAAGTTATGGTACCTAACCACTGCACTTAGAATCATTTGCCTAAAGCATAAAGCAATTAGAATATTTAACAATCTTGGAAACCTTTAAAGAAGATTGTGAGTCAACTCTCTTCAAACTGAATTTTATAACTTTCCCCTTAATTCAGTATATGCAGAAAGCAACATATCAAACAAGAAAGAAACTGATAATTATAACACAAAGAAATTAATAGATATTTAGAAATTTCAATAGAACTGATGACATCTTTACAAATCCTTACAAATCCCAAAATGTACAAGTATAATCCCAGTTAAAGAGAATCAATATCTGATAATTGCCTTGTCGTTTATTGCATAATGTTTGTTATCCTACAGGCTATTTGACAACTGGCATATGACGTCACGTGGCCGCGGTCTAATGTTATTTTTGATCTACATTTTTTGTATATGAGCATGATCATTGTTCAGTGTGGAAGATCGCTAAAGAAAATTTTCCGATGGAGAGCATTTGATCAACTTTTTAGTTTGAAGAAGTGCCATTGCGTTTATTATCCACCATCAGATTTTATACAAATTTATTAAATATTGTTTATAGTCAATAAAGAAATGAATGTCAATCAACTAATTCATCTGAATGGTCGATCATTAGAAAACATTGCGCGCCATCAAAGGATATTATAATATACGAGACTCTGTAAAAATAAATTGTCACTCTGATTGATAATGGTCAAAAAGGGATCGGTCACATCTTAATTTCCATCATCTTGTTAACCTATCGGTTTTTGACGCACAAATAACGGTGTCACTAGAATTTCTAAGTGCCCCAACTTGTACAGATAAGAGTCTATGTTTGCCCTTCATCACGTTCCCAAAGAATATATTTGTGGAAGTGTCTACTATACCGCCGGCTAGGCGTGACTATCGACGCGCGAGTTTGGTTCTATACTTGACCGTATAGTTTAATACCTGTGGTAGAAGTCCATTGTGTCTCGAAGTAGATTTAGGATGCAATTATCAGGAAGTAAATCTTCTATTAGAATTCTTAAACTTAACCCGTCTATAAGATTTACAATGGAAATAGCGAAAGATAATTCTCTTCCTGTCCTGGATTTATTGATCAACATTAATGATTCCAAACTTGATTTTTCAATTTACAGAAAACCTACCCAAACAGATTCAGTAATTCTTTTTTCTTCTTGCCACCCTTATTCCAACAAATTTGCAGCGTTTAACACGTTGAGTGCCAGATGAGACCAACGTGGTCTCATGCATATCTGGGCATTAATTGCTTCGTGAGACCAATGTGGACTCAAATGCATCGCCGATACATGAAGCAGCATTGGTATCATTGTATGCATTTAAATCAATGGGATCTTAAAAAGCATGGCCTGACGGTCCAATTGCTATATTTGGCCTGGATTTCGTTTTTTTGTTTTAAACTAGAAACAATTTTTAATAGTTTTTTTAGTAATAATTTACTGATTTCTTACAAAGAAGTACAACTACATGATAATAAAACTATACTCTACATAAAAACTTAAAATAAAGGTAACAAAGGTTATTTTATATATTTTTTGCATTGTGCGCTACAAAAAAACAAGATAGGCAGTAATATTTTTTGCAATCAGAGCACTTCAATGAACTTTGGGGAGTTTTTCTTGATGCTTCCTTTGATCCAGATTGTTCGGAGATCTTCGCATAACAAATAACACAACGTCTTCTGTTAGCTCGACCAACATCTTCCAGTATATGTGAGGCTTCCTCGGACTCTACATTATTTGGGAAAACTTCATTTTGTCTTAATAACCCTTTTACAACTTCTTCTCTAAATTTAGTAATTGACATATTCTCATTAGCTATCTGTTGATGGGCGACATAGGCATTGACAAGACACGTTCCTGTTAGGAGTTTCAATGCCAGCTTCCTGTACCACTTCAAGCTTCGCCTAAGAGATGAATTATAGGCTTTCACTTGGTCGGATAGATCAATAAATGCCTTACATTTATTATAATCCATAATTATTTTTGGCTACAAAATGTCTTGTCCTCTTTTCAGCACTCGTACCATCTCATCCGCGTGACACAGAACATCGCGCTTATCGCGCTATTTTTGTACCACAATTCCTTCCTTACATTCAGCAGCAACTGTTTCGTCCTTTTTTGAGTTTTTTCTGAATAACGTCTTTTGGGTTGAATTTTCAGTTTACACGCAATGTTCCCACAAGATTGGTATTTTGATTCAATAACTCAGTTAAACTGCAAAAAGTGTACCAATTATCAGTGTAAAGCGTGCGAACTGACATTATTTGCTCGTCTTTGGATTTTCCATAACAACTTGATGCCGAACTTGTGGCGCTCATTTTTTATATACTGTAAAAACTTTAGTCGTCCTCGAAACGCAACTAAAGTTTCGTCAATACATACGTTTTCAGAAGGTAAAATCGGGTTTTGAAATACAGTTCTCAATTTTTCTAGTAGCGGCCTCAGTTTTTACAGTCTGTCGTCTGACAAAATTCTATTATCGCTGAAATGGAGCATCTTGAGTAAAAGTTGGAAGCTGTTGCGAGACATAACTTTGCAGATATAATTAGTATATATTTTGTCTCGGGACCAGTAGCTCTGCACTGGAGGAAAAGGACATAAACCCATCCAAAGGATAATTCCGAAGAATTTTTCTGTCTCATCTGAATCAGTTTGTTTCCAAGACTTCACGCGAGCATTACGAGAAACGGTTTTCTCAATGCATTGGTCAGCATAGCGATTAGTTTCAGTCACCTGAAAGTAGAAAAATAAAAAAGCCAAAAATAAGTATTTCTACCTATACCATCAAGTTTATGATATCGTCGTTTACAAACAATTTGTAAAAATCATAGGGAGTTTTATTGTACATCGTTTCATATAATTCTGCTTTGAATCCAGTACCATTTTCGGTTTCCAAAAAATCAAATTTCTTCAGGTAACTGTCAGTCACTGGTCCCCAGACATATGTACCATGAGTCACTTGTTGATCATCTTCGTCACCAGATGAAGAAACCTGCATTTGTTGAATAACATCTTCAATAGTATCTGATATATTGTGTTGTGGTTTACTGGCTGATTGGTCAATATCTCTAGACGTCGATGCTCCTAAGTTCACTTGGTGTAAATTGGCAGTGCGTTTTGAGCCACTTATTTTTCTTAAAACTTTCTTCTTTTTGCGCGGTTCATATTCTATTGAAGAGTCAGACTCAATATCTGATTCGAGTTCAAATTCATCTGACGTTCCGTCGGGTTCAAAATAGTTCATTTCCTCTTCATCGGAAAAACATGCTTGCGATAACTTTTGTAATTTTTGCTGTTCTTCCTCATAACGAGACATGTTTACGCGCGGAAAGTGCAACAACTACTGAATTGATATTGTAAACAAAGTGCGAGCGACCACAGCCGCCTCTACTTACATGTCGAGACCTATGAATACATGAAATCGGCATGGTGACACATTGGTCTCATATGGCCCGAGGGCAAAAATTGCAACTCAGTGGCCGCATGAGACCAACGTGTAACCATTTTTGTTATTTCTATTTGAATTTTCAAATTTTGTTCTTTTAGCTTCTAGTAGCAAAGTAAGTTATTTATGGTTATTTTCCTTTGGAGAAAAGCGAAAAAAAAATTAGCCTAACGGACCAATTTTTTTTTGTCTGCGGTGGCATTCAACGTGTTAATTCACACTGTTATAGACTGTTTAATATCCCGATGTAGCCTGATAATTTCAACAATGAGTTGAACTTTATTATGCAAATAAGCCACAATAATGGTTTTCCTTTTTATATAATCGATAGAATTTATAACAGACATAGGTCTATCTCTGCATCCTTGCCTCACTCCAATTAACAATTCCAATAAATATTGCTCCATTCCTTATATAAGTAAAGCTTCACTGGACATCTCAAATATTATCAGAGGGTTTGGCATTCATTTTTCTTATTACACTATGGATTCTACTGCTAAATTGTTAGTCAATACTGAAGATAAAGTACCCATTTCCCATAAATCAGGTATTTACAGAATTTCTTGTTCACAACCAAACTGTCCTGCTCAATATATCGGACAAAGTGGTAGAAAAATTAAAACAAGAGTTTTGGGACATGTTAATCTAATTGAGAGCTCTAGAAACCCACGGTATTCGAATATATGATTCATTAGGTGTTAATTAATTTAGTTAACTATGAATAAACTGGTTTTTCAGTGTAAATTCTAAATACCCGCACATCCGTATCATGAGACACTCCCTTCCGTTCGGCTTTTTTGTGTACTGGGAAAACTTCCATCGACAATCGAATAGAAAGTGAAACAGGTGATGTCGGTATGACGGAAAGACGGTAATGAATCTTTTTTACTGTCGTATTTTATTATTTTTGAATTTTTAAGAGGCTTATCTATTCTCGTGGAATGTACGATAGTGTAACGGGCTAAGTACATGGCAGTTGACGCCCACTTCCAGTTGTTTCAAGTTGCAGCAGGAAGTACACATTGAGATGAATAATGGAGAAAAGTGGAAACGTGTGAGCATCGATTGAAATGACCTTCAAAATGTTATTAAATATCTGCTATCAATAATGTTTGTGAAAATTATCCGTGTTGGACAAATCGAAGTAGAAATAAAATGATAATCTCTAAAAAATATAATTTATTTGTTTACAAATTAAGTGTGTAAAATACATGATTTCGGTGTTTCGTATCTAGATAGTTCATCTAATTATTATTCAGCGTCTAACGCACAGTATTTGCAGTAGTTGCACTAAACTAGGAAATAACACTGTAAGAAATTTTTTATGAAAGAAAAAACATCGATTCATTTCATGTTCATTATATCTATAAATTCAACCTGATAATCCTTGAAATATCCTTCAAGATTATCTTGTTTTCTCATGAGACTCACGACCTAGCAATTCAATATATTATAATGTACCTATTTTATTAGGGAATAATCAATTTTCTAAAAACTGACGTTTTGATCAATTTCTCGTTAAAAATTCATGGAATAACAACATATTTTCAGTTTTTATTAGTATTTATGGTTTGGTATTGCAACAAAATATTTTTCGTTTCGTTTTTGCTCTTTAACATTTGTACAACGTTTGAATGCACCATCTAGCTAACTTTTGAACCGCTTGGTATATTTCATTCATGAAATATTGATATTTTTTGTTTTTGTATGTCGAAAAATCAAGAAAATCGAAATTAAAAGGGTTTTCCCACAATTAATGACTTTCTATGACAGTCTTACTTTTTTCAATGGTGGATGGGATATATATTCATGTATCTATAGTCGTTTTCTAGTTATTTAATACAGAATCAGAAACAATTTGTGGGACCAAAAGATGAATGATTGTCCTTCCCCCCTCTGTTATGCCGTTTCACCAAATTATCGCGATTACAATGCTTTCGATTGCCACTTCATAATGTTCAACATGAAGTTGAGAAAGAAGTATTCAGTTTACCGAGATATGCCAATTACAAATTCAGTCTGATTCATACTCTCAAAATGAGAAGTTGTGTATTATCTATTACTTTAAGTAGTATTGTAAAAAAAACAATTGAAAATCATTCAGTTTTTGCACGATTCGTACAAAAATTCCCTTTTTCTTTCTGAGAGAGATTCCAGTTAATTTTACGTTGCTCCATGCTTCAATAAACATTTCCCCGTAATTGTGAAGGGATCACTTATCACCCGCAATCAGATATTGCTGTATTTCTTCCAGGGTTTTTCCCTTAGTCTCCGGCAGAAACTTGATAACAAAAATCAGACCAATACAACTGCATATTGAGAAGAAGAAGAACGGAACAAACATAGTTTGAAACTCATCCAAAGCGATCTGAAAAATCTTCGATACCAACGCACCCATCAGAACAGAGAAGGTGTCGGCTATACCAAGAGCTTTGGCTTTGACATTCGTAGGGAACAGTTCACTGAGGACAGAAACTGGACCGAAAGCCAAACCGATACTGAAAAGTATATTGTAGGAAGCCAACGCTGTGATAGGTAACCAGTTGAGTTTCTCAACAAGTTCCACGTGATAATCTTTCAAATAAAAATGCAGGGAAAGCATGAATACCGAAACAGCGCAGCCAGCTGTTGACGTTATCATTAGTTTCCTTTTTCCAAACTTATCCACGATAAAAAAGGTAGCAGATATGACCGCGATCAACTCTACGGTGCAATATATCACGACCGACAATGTGGGGTTGATGTTGCTGCCAGTTTCTTTGAAGATGGTCTCTGTGTAAAACAAACAAGGATTCTTCCCGCTGAATTTGTTGGTCAAACAAAGAATGAGGAAAATGTAGCAGGCCTTTCTGGTACTAGGCACTGTGAATAGATCTAGCACTCCAGTTTTCTCCGACCTCTCCTGTCGAGTCACAGCAATGCGCAGAGAATTCATTTCATTATCAACATTGGATGTTCCTCTTAGAATCTCCAAGGATCTCCTGGCTTCCTTCATGTTATGCTTCTTGATGTAATAATAAGGCGATTCAGGCATGAGAACGAACGCAGCAAAGTGGATGACAGGAATCGTTGCGCATATTAAGCTGGACATAAAAATGTCCATCATGGATCCAATAATGTTGATGAAGAGCGTACCTGTGATGGCAAATATAGCGATGGTCGCAGTGAGGAAACCTCTGATATCTGGATTCGAGATTTCTCCTATGTACATGGGCAGCGCCGTGTAAGAGGCGCCCTCTGTTGCGCCAATTATGAACCTCAGTGCAGTGATGGCCCATATTGAATCCGAGAGAGCTATCAATATGAAACAAACGAACACTATGGGTGCCATGAGGAGTGTAGTGAATTTTCTTCCGATTTTGTCCGCCAGGTAGGCTGCTGCTAGTGCTCCTAAGGGAGAGCCTAGCAAGGGGGCTATGGCACACCACGAGCCTTCCGCACTGGTTGTAGGGATTGTCGAGGAGTTTGAAGTTATTTTTGGCAGGTAAGGGGAAGTCCAACCAAGGTTGATTCCAGAACTCATTATGGAGAAGGATCCTGAAAAATTAAAGTATCAGTAGTTTCCTCCAAACCTTTTTGTGCTAGTGGCATGGTATGTTCATGACAATATAATTATTACTATTAATATAATATAATATCAGTATTCCGTTTATTGATAAAACACTTCTAGAGAATTGTGATAAAGATAAAGGAACATTTTTAAATCGATTACTTGTCTGTTTGTTTGTTTGGTACGTACAGATTTTGAATTTGAATTTTGAACTAACTGCCCGAAGAGCTAGAGACTTGAAACATATTGGACGATAATGAATTTTCATTGAATAATATATCAATAATTATATGATAATAATCTTTCTTTCATCCAAAAACCATTTTATAATAAAATACTTAAAGGTGGCATCAAAGGAATTAGAAATCTTTCCAATAGATGATTCGTACATGAATTGAAAAATATCGGCCAAGGCCGAAAGAAGTCTTTCCGGGTATATTGCGTATAAAGTTTGGTGAGAATAACTGCAGTTGCAAAAAAATTATGAAGAAAACCAACCATGTTTCAACAATTTCAACAATCTTTATCTCGAAAACGAAGCATTTTTCGATAAATGTTCGATAGAAGAAAAGTTGTTTATTTTGACGAGATCCACCACATAAGTACTTAGTTTGTGTAATGTTCTTAGTACCTTCACTTAGCGCCCTAGGAGCTAAGTAACGTATATCGATATAGAACATTGTAAAAATCTCGTAAACGATCACCTCCGGCGTTGTTGAGGAGGTGTCCCTTTTTTATTCGAAAAAAGAGTGGGAATGTGGTTTTTTCATGAGATGTGCCAAAAGTTTACTTTAAAAAAAGTTAGGGCAATTTTAAATAAAGAATGACAGCGTACGCATCAACACCCTCTAGGCGCTACATTAAAATTATTACAAAATTATGATTTCTCACCTCAACAAAACCCTGGGTACCAAATTTTGTGCAAAAAACTTGTCTTGCGAAAATAATTTGAAAAAAAAATTTTAAAATCAATTTCAACGAAGAATTTCCGTATACAAGTTTATATAAACTTTTTGAAGTTTCTTCATGAGAAGTGCCAAAAGTTCACTTTAAAAAAAGTTAGGGCAATTTTAAATAAATAATGACAGCGTACGCAGCGCCCTCTAGGCGCTACATAAAAATAATTACGAAATTATGATTTTCCACCTCAATAAAACTTGTTTTGCGAAAGTAATTAAAAAAAATTAAATAATCAATTTCAAGCATTTCCGGATACAAGTTTATATAAACTTTTTCCCTTAATATCGTCTCAGGATTACGTCACTTAAATGTTTCAACGTACTTATGTTACATCCTGTAAGGTGTTAACAAAAATTGATATATGAAGGAATAATTGAGTAACATAACATTTTTTTGTTATTTTCATTCAGAAGTTTTCGATATAGGCAAATTAATTTTACGTTGGTTTAACCGATTCTCAGCTTTGATGTTCTGTGAATTTTAACTTCGTATCGATAGCAAGACCAATATTTCCACAGAAGTTTTGAATACTGGTAAATATTCATCACCTAGCTCTCAAGTTCTCCCTATTTTGTCATTACAAAAAAGTAAAGCTTTAGGATTTAGTTTGAGTAAATGTTGGCAGTATATCTCGATCAGTTTCTAAGTCATCGTTGATGATCTCATTTGCTTGTGCTACATCTTGAGGGTTGAAAGGAAAGTATAGTTGAGTATCGTCCGCTTATAAATGATAATTGAAACTAATTATGAATTTTACAAGTTCAGAGGTATACACCGAATAGAGTAGTGGGCCAAGAATGCTTCCTTGTGGTACACCTGAGTTCACAAGAAATGATGTAGATTTATTATTTTCTACCCTCCGCAATCAGTTTCTTGAGATAAGCAATGTGCTATTCCGGTGCAGAAGGCGAAAAGCGACAATAACCCTTGAGAAAGTGATCCTCTAATACTCTCATAGTGCCTGTGTTTATTTTTCTCATATCCATTCAATTTTACTACTCTTCTAATCACTGTATTATCAAATTCTAATAAACTAGGTTCACTTCTCACACTATGCAGTTAATGAAAATATTGGCAAAGTTTTTCATTTTTGCTTTCATGTCGAATGTTATATTATTATAATTAATTTATAAATCATGTTCAATGTACCTGTAATAGTCGCGATATACTGGAATAACCTGCCCTTATTGTAAAATAATGTATTTTCCCATAAGACCACCATTGCCCCTAGTGATGGAAACTATGGTTCAAATATATCAAGAGCTTATACAAAACTGAACTAACTGAGCCAACAATACCTCCCACGAATATTTTTCGCGATTTTAATCCTCGAAATCTCTGTGAAAATATTGGATACACTCTCCATTGTTGAACGAAATAATATTTTGTTATTCTATTAGGTTACTGTGACAGATATGTGAGCTGCGGATCATCAAATAAAATAAGATAATTGCGAAAAGTATTATTTTGAAAGCTATACAGGTTTCTTCAAAGACATAATGATATGACGATTCTATTTTGATTTTATTAACCAAATTTGAGTTCTTCGATAGTTACACCATTGTCGTATACATATCGACTATGTTCACGTAATAATATTTTTAGAAGACTATTAGGTTATTTTAATAGTTTCCACTGTCAATTTTTTTGATTTCATCACCGCCAGAATAATTTTTTTTGCAGTACTTAGACCTTTTAACACAGCAATTAAACATCAAACAGAAAATGAAACTCCTTCAAATGGAATAACCTGAACTTTCTTATTCGAAAACGGGTTTCTACCGGGTGACCATACGAGGTACGCACCCAAATATTTGCAGATATAGTAAGTATTTAAATACGCTTATTTTGACGCCACAACTGATACGTTATCAAAAAAATAATTATCTGATGGCAACCTGTACATTGAATTCTTGGTAAAACAAGACTGTTTTTCAAAATTGAAAATCGGTTGATAAATGGCGGCAGTTGATTGTTCCATCGAACAAAGTTGGCCATGAAAATCAAACTTAAACCACCACAACTGACAAGCAGTTGCCGGAGGATGCTTCGAGGAAAGATACAGTTGCATGGAGTTGCAGCTCTCATATTTTTCAACAAATATCAAAAATTTCCTCACAACAGAATAATACCCATTAAGAAATGCCCTTGGCTACCATTTCTCAAATGGCAACCAGCCCTTTTCATTCAGTCATATCGAAAAATGATAAATTGCCAGATTACTCTTGTGGAAAGTTTTAGAGAATTCCGAAAGAAACTAGATGTTTCATTATTATTCAACGAAGGATTTGAACGTAAAATAAAGCGAAACAAAAAAAAAAAGCATTTATTGATTTCTTAAGATAGAACAAATTGTTACGTTGTTGATGAAATCCGCTTTCTAGTATATTGTTATTTCCTTCAGTAAGTTATTCTTATCACACTGATTATATAGATGTAATAGTAATAATAATAATGACTTCAGAACTAACTTTCAATATTCAAGTAACTGAAAAATGAACTCGGTAACTTCAGAATTGAACATAATCATTGAACAGCATTATAAATTCTCAAATAAAAATGTTTAGGTAGTTTGCATATATCATGTTTGGTGTTTCGGTGGTTTGGTAATGTTTCTTATGGTTTATTTTTTATAAGTCTTCATTTGAAGAGTCATCATCAAAAATATTCGAAACTTGCTCATAGAAAATCAACAAACTTTTCCTGATTGTATTGCGCTTATTTTGTAATATCATTTCATGTTTCATGCACAAATGGGAAATATTGTTTGGTTTTTATCATTTGTTTCTGTCCTTTGGTGCTTTGGATCAAGTATCTATTGATTCAGTTCGAATGACTATTTATTGTATTAAAAGTTATGTTTCACTCAAATAACTCCTCTACATTATATTTCATTTATTAAATTTTTCATCCGCATAAACATCAGAAACCCTTGATAACCCTGTATAACAAATCCGTCATAAATATTTCGCTACAAAATACCCCCAACGTCATTAACTAGATTAAGCTGTAAATTATTCAAAATATACCTGTATTCTTCAATTGTACTATTTATATTACTGATTGCAATCAAATATACAAACATAGATAGTGATAATTTTCTGAAACTAAATCGTTATTTACAAGGATCATTTCGTTGCAAACTGACCTTATTCAATTAAGCATTTCCTGATGATAGTATTCCTTTAAAAATAGAAAACTATCAGAAAGAGGAAAAAGTTATTATTTATGGGTTCCTTATAATTCACAAATATATTGAGGAAATGCAATGAAATTGAATAGTTATTTGTATCACAAGTCAGAAAACTGGATTTTTGCAAGTGCGAGTAATGTTTGAAGGTAGAGGCCGTAGGCCGAGTAAGTTGATCAAAGTACTTATGTACAGGTCGACAAGCGTAAGGATGCCTCTGAGATGCGCAAACGATAGAAAGCGTGAGTAGATGTGCGACAAAGATCGAATACTGTTTACGGCTGGTTATCATCGGAATGTACAATCGGGAGAGAAATTTTTCTGCAACACGTAGGAACGTAGGTTCTTATCTGAATTTTCATTAATTCCTAATGAACTGTTCGAATAATATAATTGTCTGTGATCACTGGACCGTTTATGAAAATTGCATAATTTTCCCGAAGCCATAAGTGTAAATAAAGTACGACTAGAAAAAGAATGCATCGCCACACAATATCAGAAATAGGTAAATAAATATAATAAAGAACACGAGGAACATACTTACAGAAGTTGACTAACAATATCACATGACCTCTGACCACTGCCAAATCAGCATTGTCCATGGTAACTTTTGATTTTTTGTTTCTCTTTTTATTTGGAGTTGAGAATTGTTCTTTTCACCTTTTTCAATATTATTCATTTCTGAAATAATTTTCCTAATGCTTCTAACGCAAACTCCCGTTGCGGCAGCAACTCGTTCTTGAACCTTCACAAGAGGAATACTGGTTTCACCTATCATTGCTTCTGCCTGCATAAATTTGATGACATTACTGACAATTTGCCTACTTTGTCCACTCAGAATCTTATTTCTCACTTTACTCTTTGAAGGCATTTTCAAACACAACAAACTACACTATAACCTATCTAATAATATTTCAAAACTATACACAACACAACCACAACACAAGGATTTCAAATTCAACACACAATCAGAATAAGGCCACAATAATTTTATTCCACTGACTGTACACTCACGATGTTAATTGCTTGAATAATGCAGAGGGATTGAGCTCCTGCCCCACTCCAGGGTTGTGTCTACTGCACAACCAATTCTCGTAGGCATCCTTAGACTTGTCGACCAGTACTTTATTTTTATCTGCTCCCACAGCTGCAGTTTTTGAAAGCAGAAATCAGATTCTAAATTTCTTGATCAATTTATTTTGAAAGAGACAAAGAGTAATACTTTGACTTTGATAGATGGCATGTCACGTTACCATGTTGATGATTTGTTAGTTCTGATCTATTTTTTCCCAAAGAAGGTAAGAAAGTAAGGGCCAATTTATGCATCATTGTCATTATCATAGTAATAATCACAGTCACTGTCTTAACCATAAAATCAAATTGAAACTGTACATTTCAGTAGGAGCATGTTCTCAATTTCTTTAGTTTTAGTTAGTCTCAATCATAATCATAAAAATTTGACCTTCAAAATTGGCAATTTTAAATTTTTATGCTTATGTTTAGGTCGACTTGTACAACGCGCATGTGCGTCGATACCTATTTGACGGATGACATAAATAATAATTAGTTTTGACTTGCGATTCTGGTTATTTGTTTATTGTGTTTCGGAAAAAAATTTGCCAGGAAGAGTGTACTCTTATTGAAATGATTGAAAAATATCTTCCTTTGGGGTGAGAAGACAATAATGGCAGTGTTGTCAGTTGTCACCTGTCAATTTTTCGAGCTGATGACTGTGATGCATAAATATAAAAATTTCTCAAGACGAGTGAGACCAGGACTGTGATAGTGATTGTGACTATGATAATTTGTTGCATAAATGGCCCCTAACTTGCATACCGTCGTCAATAGTAAATAGTACTTTTTCTGTAAAAACAATTATTTACCGTTTCTGAAATAGGGATATACTTACTACTTTACTTTATATAGTCATCAACAAACTCCATTTGAATTTAGATAAATGTTGTTTAATTTATTTCACTCCAAACCACAACACTTTCTCATACGATTACCATTTTATTAATATTATCCTAAAATATGTTAACGAAATGAAAGACCTAGGTGTGATACTGGACAAAAAAACCTCGTTCTCGACACACATTGATTATGTAGTATCAAAATGCTAGAGCATCCTCAGACAATGCAGAAACTTCACTTTCATTCAGGCTATGAAAATATTATTGTACTTCTTTGCTGAATTTTGCAAATGTCATCTGGCGTCCACAATATATATAAAAAACTAGATTAGAAATCGTAAATAACAATTTTTTAAGATATCTCCATAGTGGGGAATACAGCATTACAAGCAGTACAATCTTCATAAGAAACAAATTTCATCCTACATGATATTTTTATTCAAAATTTTGAATGACTTGATCGACTCCCCTGAAGTGTTATCAAAAATATCATTCAATGTTCCATCTCATTCTATGAGGTATGCTCGCCTCATTTCCGAAATGTTCTGTGGAACAAACTCTGAAAGAAATTCACCCCTACATAGAATGGCGACACTATACAATGATAACTTCAATGACATTGATTTATTAGGGCATACATTACAAGTATTCAAATTTAAAATAAAGGAAAAATACAAAACTTGTGTTATGAAATTACGTTTTTCTTACAAAATAACGCAAAAAAATGTAATATCAAAATATTTTCTGTACGCTCAACTGTATACGTAGATGACAGTTTTGTGTTATGTCCGTTGTTATCTTAAATTATTTCAATAAATAAATAAATAATACTTACTATAGTAGAAGCAGATAAAAAACTTTTATGTTCAGACAAAAAACTACATCTTTTTCTCTGAATAATTATTATTATGTCAACTTGTGATGACATTTTTATGTTATTATTATTTGTAGCAATAAAGAACTTTTTCGTAAGTAATGATAGACACAATATTTCTCGACAGAAAAACTGAAACACATCGATGTTCCAGTTGAAATCTGTTTCATTACCATATGGAAATTAATAATAATATTCAAATAGAAAATTCGACATTTGGCTGAATCGTCGTGAATTGTTGAAATATACAAAAAAACAAGTGACAATTCTTTTACTTTCGGCAAACCACTAAAAATCAGGAGCATCCACGTCCTGAAAATCTGTTGAACGCAACTTTGTCGGCATTGCCTACAAAACAGCATTTATATGAGGTGGCCCTGGGGCTGGCTACTGTACCGCCACACCCCACAGATAACAGAGATAATGGTACCGACACCGGCATGCGACAGACGAAGATAGAAGATCAGAGGTGAGCTGATCGGGCATTATGATCAAGAAACCCTGTAATTGAGTACTTATTAAACATTATTACAATACTAGCCTGGAGTCAATCTTGCAACATTTATAAATCAAGTTCAACTGATGAGGTACTTCATGGTAGGTTCGGTGTGATTTTCTCGCGGAAAAAGTAATTTGATATCCATTTCAGGTTTTTCGTCACTCAGCGATTGTCTTATTCGAAGCTGGGGATGGGTATAGCGATTGTATGGTTATAGTACTTCAAAAATGATATTTGTACAGATTCAGTGTCCGAAACACTTGTTTTGGATTGAAAAGAATTTGTAGAATAATAAAAATATTCGGATGGGGGACGGCTATAACTATTGATTTTCGTGTCACCTCACCTACTTTATTGACTGTAGAAAAACACTCTAGGAAAATTACCCCCTTGACAAAAAATCCCCTGACAAAAACCCACCGACAATAACCCCTGGGACATTAACACCCGGGGCATTAACCCCCTACTAAAAACACCCCTGTTAGAAAAATCAATCGGAGCAAAAAAAATCCGAAACAAAAAAACCCCGGTACAAGATAAACCAAAACAATATAATCTGATTCCGAAAAATTTGTTAATTCTAAAAAAAATAACACCTAGAACAAACACACGTGAAAAAAAATATTCGAATATAAGACACGCCAGTATTATTAAATTGAATTGGAAATTAGTCACGCCTTTGACATAATTTTCAAATTACCGAGTTTTTTGCCATGGACCGAATTTCTTAACGAAAAAGAAGGGTCACAACTCAACCTAGCTGTCCAAGTTGTTAGTAATTCAATCACTAATTAATTTAGAAAAGTGAAAACGAAAGCAGATGATCGCATTTTATGAATTACCAGAGAAAAGGGACACGCCAGAGGCGTGTCTCTTTTTTTCTGGCTGCCATCGAATTTCTTGACGTCACAACCTAACCTAACTAACCAAGCTTTCGGAGTTGCTGGTAATTCGATAACTAATTAGTATGAAAAGTTGAAATCAAAGCAGAGGCTCTCTGCGCTCGCATTTTATAAATTACCTCGCCGGAGGTAATTAATAATAATAATGAATATACTTTATTGTCATTAAGAAAAATCTTTTGGACAAAGCTTGTAGAGGATGGTAAATGTAAATAAAACTAAAAATTGTTATCATCTAAAATAATAATAGTAAAAGTTAATTGTCCTGATACCTATAAAATCGTACCAGCACCACCGTGGTGACGGTAAAATCCAAGTAAGAACAACTCTCGAATTGGTATCTAAGCAACGCAACTTCTTCTTGTTTTGAACAAAGTATACGAGCGCTTATTAGGCCGGATTTACGAAACAAAGAACTAAAAAAATACGTGCTCCCCTTGGTGTCTAACCAGGCTCCAGTGATGCTTGTAAATATAACGCTTATCGAATTCACAATGAAAATAATTTTCCCTTTCGAATTGTATACGACGTATTCACGTCTCGTGAATATTTACATGAATGTTATGATCACATTTCTTCCAAGTCCCCAAGACCAGACAGTTTCGAATGCCCAGCAGAATCAGGATTGTATTATGCTTCCTTCCAGCGCAAGACCCCCTTTATCCCAGCACCATTCGATCACCTGACAGTTTATGCACTGAAAAAACAGATAGGGCTCATAGTTAATATTTGTTTGTCTTTCATATACAATGAATAAAGAAAAGAAAATTTCATTTTATATAAGGTAATTTTATTACATATCAATAAACGCGATAATAAAATGTCGGGGCGAGTCGAAAGGTCCGGAGTTCGGGCCCCAGTTGCGGCTGGGATTTTTAAATTTAATTTGACCTGTTAAATTATTAAAATCTCGTGGCTCGACTGGGGTGAGTCGTGCACGATTCACTGTTGCGTTCCAATTAACAGTGCTGCTCCTAAGGTGGCGTATGGAGTTAGTAATAAGGCCTACCCCTAACACATGGCTAATGACCATAGCAGTCGATGCCAGAACACCAAGGAAAAAAAAATAAAAAAGTAAACGCGATAATATAATTTACTAATGAAAAATAAGCAGTTTGTTTGAGGTCGATATGTTTATAATTAACAATATAAATGTATTCCTAATGAAATCATTTGTTGGCTGATATTTCTAAAAATATTATTCAATATTGATCTTAAGTTAATTTAAAGTGAATATTTCAAACTACCAGATAATAAATATTCATTGAAAATACCGCGCTGACCATTATTATAAAATCTCCGCGATAGGTGCCGTGGTTGGGCTCGCTGATGGGCCACGTGTCACGTTGAACGTCGGGGTTTCGTATTTCGTCGTGTGTGCGCCATTTGCGTTGTGAAGGTTAAGTCGCATGTTGTGGTTATTTATTTTTGTGTGATTGAAGTGTAATTCAAAATCAAACAATCTCTTCATAGTTATAGAAGACACAATAACACTAGTTTTATAATTATTATATGCATTGTTTGTGCATCTATTCTCTAACATAATACACAAAGTTACAAGTAACGCATCAGTTCATCAAGGCTGTCTCTCGCCATAATGGACCATGATCAGGAGCTAGAAAAGTTTTTGAAGGACAACAGTTTTGTGTAATTAATAGATATATATTAAGGTAATTTTGATTCCAATTTCTTCCATATTGATTTTTCGATTTCAGAAGGCTCATCTTGCGTCCCTATTGGTTTATCAATGATAAACAATATTTTCAATAAATATTCCTATTTTTTTGGAATAAATGCTGAGGTTTTTTATTTACAAACGTTCATTTTCAATAAATAAAACATATTAATAATAAAAATGTGTTTATTAAATGTTAAGTATATAATATTATTAAATATTCTTCATTTATTATAAATGTTTTATTTACTGTTGATAAATCTATAGTGAGACCTACATTTATGGGAAATAAATTTGAATTAACTGTCAATGAGGTATATTTAAATAATTTGAATGCACCATTCGTTTCTAATAAATAAACGTATATTCCGCAATATTCCAATAAATGATTTATTAGGTGTTAATTAATTTGGTTAACTATGGATAAACTGTTTTTTCAGTGTTTTATTTTCTAGTTTCAGCTATGCTTCGAATTCCGGTATTTTAGCTGTCATGCTCAGTAGCGGTATTGGTCGATAGCTCTTCTCTTATATTTATTCGTGCCGTGCTTTAGGAGAGGAATAACCATAGGTTTTAGACCATCTAATTACCTGCCACTTCGGTATTGTGTTATACCGCGGTTTTTTGCAATGAGTCCTTTCCGGGATGCTCTACCCACTAACCTCTGCAACGATCAATGACATCCATTCTCTGTTTGAAATACACACAAAAGTCACGCATAAGATCTGCAGGAGGTGCGAATTCTGCACAATATCTGCCTATTTAAGTAATTACGGACATGTCCACTAATACCGTAGGGGCCGTATCAAGAGTATCCCGCAAGGTGGGCCAGGATTCGACTTGGCGTTGAAACCGAGTGTTGGCTGTCATCACCCGGTATACAACTGGCTGCATTTATTCCATCCCCTTCCGAGAAGGAGAAAGAAGAAAATGAAAGCAATTAGTTGATGATGGTATAATGTTAATTACAGTTAACTATAATATAATCTTTTGAGTTTGAATTTGTTTTTGGTATTACGTTATATGTATCAACCGAGGTATCAACTATATAGTGTTACGATAATTTGACAAATCTAATTCAGCTATTGATGGAGTGATGAAATAAGTAATATATTGAAAGAGCAAAGCCGTGTTGCCTTTGGAATACCCTATGGGTCTACATATAAAACAACGAAGACATAGTTGCGAAACAAAAAATGTCTGAAGTTTCTCAATTAACTTGACTTATTTTTCATAAGAAAACAAATGAACAGTTTAGTGATCCAGAAAACAAAATATTTGCTATCCATTTGAGAAATTCATATTTTCGAACGTG
Organism: Chrysolina oricalcia; assembly: GCA_944452925.2. Classification (NCBI taxonomy): domain Eukaryota; kingdom Metazoa; phylum Arthropoda; class Insecta; order Coleoptera; family Chrysomelidae; genus Chrysolina; species Chrysolina oricalcia. The sequence goes on from OX101827.2 coordinate 13,894,977, forward strand.
ATTTTGAAATCCTCCATATCGAAAACAGAGGCGTGGAACAGAATCTATCAGATAGTTTAGAGATCAATAAATGGAAAAATTTGCAGAATTTAATTAGTCAATGACAAGTCAGAAAATCTACTGAATCATCCCCTTTGTTGAGTTTGGTTCCAGGTAATGAAACAGACATAAATAATTATAAAAGAGAAACAATTGATTAATTTGCGAAAATCGATTAGGTTAGGTACAGGTATACAAACTGAACTGAACCATTTTATACTTGCGTGTATTCATATCTTGGTATGAGTTTTGTTCGAGACACTGAAATATAGCTGAGACAAAACATATGAAAATCACCAGATAATATACAGCGTTTTCCAAGAGGTATGCAAAAAATATTTTATTGTATATTTAAAAAAAATGTTTCAAGATAAAGTAAAATGGGTGAACGGAACGTCAGTACTCCTATTGACTTTTTTTATGTTAAAATGATTAAGGAATTAGTAACTCATTATAACACCAATCAGAAAACTTGAAGTTGAATTAGTTATTAGATACATGGTATTAATATATTGACTCCTTGCTGTCACCATTATATCCAAAATCAATGTGAGCGGAGAGGCACATGTGGTATTCTATGACTAGGTGACCAAAATCTTATCTTTAGGAAGATTATTAGTTCAATAATTTTTGTATTATGTTGGTATTCACTATTTCACTATTGTTTATTTGTATTAGCAATATTAACATCATTATTTCTAAAATGTAGTTGAAATCTTAAATTATATAAATAATGAAAAAAGTAGGAGACAATTTGATAAATAATAATTTTTTGTACCTAAACATAGTCACATGTTTTGAATTTTCCTCTCAACAAAACAACTCACTTCCATTGTTCAGTCAGACCCCACTGTCGATAATGAGACCTCCTTTTCCTACTTTGTTTTATATTCGAAAACAATGTTTTATTTATAGGTTAATTTTCCGTTCCAAGGACTATGACACAACTGAAATTAATGAAAACATTAATTAGTTATTGCAACCTCTAATGTGATGATACTTTAATAAAGTTTTCCTTTATTTGACATACTCATATTGAAAATGTCATTCACAATTTTCCTATATTAAAATACAGGAATCCCGTATTTAATTTAAATAAAGGAATAGAAACTTTTATTTAAGTCGTCTTTATTTTGACATATCTGCCACATTTTTGTGAATCATTACTCGTAACCTATACATTTGCAGTAAACATCAAAACTTAGTAGTGAGAAAATTGCGAGTTCTAAGTACGTTATCATGAGGGAAAAGATAAAAAAAGTTCCAGATTTACGTACGAGGACAATGGATTTCCTCAAACCAAAGCGGGACGCGGAAGCCGGAGCGGGAACGGAAAATGGGAACTGTGCGAATTACTAGAAAAACAGTGCACGGAGCAAACCAAACAAATTTCGCTGTTTGCCTGCATTTCTGGATACTGATAATCACAGCGGTATGTATATTTACATATCCTGCTATTGAATTTAGTCTCGCATTCATCCCGTTCCTACGAAGGCGTAGAAGGGCCACGGTTTTTTCCTATTTTTAATCCCGACTTCTATCTCGGGATCTCGAGATCCCGACATCTAAGTCGGGATTCTATCTCGGGATCTCGAGATCCCGACATCTAAGTCGGGATTCTGTCTCGGGATCTCGAGATCCCGACATCTAAGTCGGGATCCCGACTTCTATCTCGGGATCTCGAGATCCCGACATCTAAGTCGGGATTCCGACTTCTACCTCGGGATCTCGAGATCCCGACATCTAAGTCGGAATCCCGACTTCTATCTCGGGATCTAGAGATCCCGACATCTAAGTCGGGATATCGACTTCTATCTCGGGACCTCGAGATCCCGACATCTAAGTCGGGATCCCGACTTCTATCTCTAAATCAGCCATTGTTTTTCTACTTTTCCTGACGAAAGGAACCAAGTACACTAATAAGTTCACAACCTCGAACGCGTGACGACTGACGACTAAAGTTGACTTCAAAGATAATAGCCAAAATCCCGACTTACATGTCGGGATCTCGAGATCCCGAGATAGAAGTCGGGATTAAAAACCGGGAAAAAACCGTGGCACTTCTACGCCTTCGTTCATTCCCGCTTTCGTTCCGCGTTCAAACGTTGGTTTGGGGAAATCTTTATTCTTCTCCAAGTTGTGCCTCGTAAGCATATTGCAAATGAATGCGCTGTTTGGGAAGGAGGAGGATTGAAATAGTATATTGTACAATGAGCATGAAATGACATACATTTCCCACGAGTAGGTATATGCAGTTTTGTAGTACTCGCTGAGTGGGAAATGGGTCATTTCGTGCTCATTGTACACTATACTTTTTCTACGACCATCTGAATCATTAACAAATCTGTAATATTTTTAATAATCCTTTTTATTATAAACTCTCCTGGCGTCATTTTTACATGGTTTAGATAATTTCTTCTTTCTTCTTCCGTTGAATGAAATATCTATTTTTTCTTTTTGTACACGTACCTACCTACGTCGTGAAACAAATAACATTCAAAATTTTCAAATTTTGACAACTTGGAAATAAAAAAGCTTTATGCAGGAAAAATCAAACACTTATCTGCGTGGGTTTGAAACCCCGCTCTCACCATCCAAAGTCCATGTGTCATCTGAATCAACACTCGTCATTACTAGAGCACATAATAATTTGTTCAAATTAACTGCTATATAGAAAGTATCTGTCAACTATTCAAAAATATAGAATCCGATTGAAATCAATCTTTTTATTGAAATTATTCTGGTTTTATGAAAAGAAAATCATACCTTTGTCAGAAGATAGGCATTATCAGAAGCTTCTAACATAAATTTATTAATTTGATTGTTAAATCATCCTCACTATCGCTAATCATTTTTGATAACTTAATTTTTTAAATCGAATTTTGTAATTATCTACTGATGCGAAATGTCAAATTATTAGACAGACGTAAACAAACTTGATTCGATATTATTTATGTTCATAAAATTCGTTAATACCTACCTATAATGACAGTCTAGTAGTTCATGAAAGTCGTAGGAAATTAAATATTTCGAAACAGCTAGCCCGTGGGAAATGAAAATCGGTGTTACAACGTGGTAGGTTTCTTAATCTAAGAAGCAATTGAAATGTTCATTTTTCTTAATGGTCGTAGAAAAAAAATATTTTTTTGTAAACTGTTCGGCAGCACATATAAATGATATTAGATCAATGATGTTATGAAATGGTGATTGGGATGAATAGATGAAAAGATTTGAACTTTGACGTACTTGTCAAAATAAAGTTTGACTAAAAGCATCTAGAAAGAAGGCTGTTGCAATAATACTATTACGAAACAGGAAACAAATCACAATACAGGATACTTTAATTAAAGTTTCTTGTAATTAAGTGAACTCATTTCAGTTTGCAGTAACTCTCTATTATCTGGATTGAATATCCACAGCGCATGTTATGATCACAGTGAAATCAATTTGAACCAAAAGCAATTAAACTGTTTCGCAAATTCCAAGAAAATCAATATTCTTGTGAAATCTGCATTCTATATTATTTCCATTAATAATATATTAATTTAATAAAATTACTTCTTTCTGTTCATTGTAGTACTGTTCTTGCAAGACTCGTATTATTTTTTCTTGATAATGGAAACCATTCCTAACCTCCTGTGTTTTCCTAAATTCGCAGCAATAACTCAAACTTCATCATTTCACGGAAAGCTGAATAAAATTATAAAACTCAATGAACCAAATCCATGATAACTAGAATGAATGGCCTACATAACAACACGCAAAGCATTTGTTTTGATAGCTAGTGTTTGTCATGTTTCAGAGTAGTCAGAGAAAGGAATTTTACACAAAAATTTGTCTTCGCGTACCTTACGAACACCCCGTATAAAACCTCCTTATTGATACATCGTTCCAGACGAAAGAATTTCTGAGACAAGACGTTTTTCTACAGATAGAACCCGGTTCACTGGTAAGAAGGCTATTTTGTCAAGGTGGTCTTTTCTATTGATTTATTACAAAATAGAATATACTTACAATTACACCATAATTAAGAGAAGGAATACGTACTGGTACTCTTTCTCCGTTTTTTCGATTCGCTATTCTACTTACGATGTACATTTGGAATGACATATACCAGTACTTCTAACAAATTAATAATGCATATAGTTTATTGGTATTCTGAACATGGAATATATCATGTGAAATGGAAAGGAATGATGTATAATTTTTGCTACACGCAATCTTTTTTGTGTTCAATTAACCATATTAATTAGGGTTTTGTGATTGCAGAAAAAAGTTGAGTTGCTCTTGATTTGCTCAGGTGAGTTCTACTGGAAAAAATTAAGAACGATTCCCATGATTTGCTTTATTCGAAGATAATATCTATCCCATTTTCTACAGGGTTATTCAGCACTTGCTAAACATGAATGGGGTGGATAAAATGGTTGAAGATTATACTCGAATCACTAATTTCAGTAAAACTCTAATTGATTATGTTATAACAGATTGTGATAAAGTTACTGTCATAGTTAATGATTGTGCTAAAATTTCTGATCATTCTATCATTTCCATTAGTATATTTAATACAAAGCCGAATGTTCCTGTGAGAATTCAAGAATGTAGAAATGTGTGCAAAGAAAATATGTTATCAATCAATATGGAAGGAACTCTTGTCTTGTAACTGGTCATTAGATTGTGTAAACGTTAATATTATCTCAGAAGAAATTTTTAAAAAAGTATATGACATTGTAAATCGAGTTGCTCCATGTTTTACTAGAACATTAAAATCAAATGATGTATCATACAATGATAATGATCTGAAGAAGAAAGCTAAAGACAGAGATTTAGCATATAAAAATTTCAAAAAATGTAATACTGTTCAAAAAGAAGAAAAATGGCAAGTACATAAGACAAGTCGAAATCAGTATGTTAATATGCTCAAAGCTAAAAAATCAGAATACTATGAACAGAAAATTGACTTGAACAACGGAAATTCAAAGCAAATGTGGAAAACTATTAAATCTATTGTCGAACCTGAGGCCCCTTATAGTTTCAACAAAATTGAATTTTTTGAAAATGGAGAAACTAGAATATGCAGAAATGAAATAGATATAGCTAACAATTATAAAAAAAATTTATGGATAGTATCCAAGTTATTGCTGATAGTATGATAGAAGAGGAACAATGGTCACAAGAAAACCTCATACAAATACACATTAAATTGTTTTCAAAAACTAACTTATAGTGAACTGCGTGAAATTATATTCTCTTTGGATAACAATAAGAATAAATCTGAAACTCTTTGTGCAAGATTCTTGAAAGAAACATTCGAAAGCCTTGGACATCTTATATTACATTTCATAAATTCTTCTCTAGAATATGGAATATTTCCAGATGTTTCAAAATTAGCACCATTATACCAATACCAAAAATTCCAAATACAATAGACACAAATAATTTTAGATTACCAACTTTTGAGAAAGTAATTGAATTGGCAGCTCATGCACAGTTGATAAACTATTTGAATAGCAATAATATCCTTAGTGATCACCAATCAGGATTCAGGAAGAGTTATTCATGCGAAACAGCTCTTCAATATACTTTATCAAATTGGAAAAAACAAATAGATGAAAATAAATATGTCATTGCAGTTTTTCTAGATATGAAACGTGCATTTGAAACAATTGATAAAGACATTTTATTACGCAAACTGAGGTATTATGGAGTTGCTGGCACTGTTTATGATTGGATGGAGAACTATCTGAACAACCGAAGTCACAAAACAAAAATTGGCTCAAGTTATTCCAACAAATTGAGTAATAGCATTGGAGTACCTCAAGGAAGCGTTTTAGGCCCCCTTCTGTTCATTCTTCATATAAATGATATTCATCAAATTGCAGGGAACTGCTCTATTAGCTTATTTGCCGCTGATACATTGGTGTATTGTGCAAATCACAGCTCAGACCAAGCTACAATAGAAATTAACAACACATTGGCCAATATTGAAAGATATTTGCAGACAAATAAACTTAAATTAAATGTAGCTAAAACCAAATCAATGATTGTTACAACTAAATATAAATATGATAATATAATTGTTAATTCGATTGATATTGTGATTGAAAATACGTCTTTGGAAATTGTAGATGAATTCAAATTTCTGGGATTTATGATCGATAATTATTTAACATTCAATAGCCATGGAGAATATTTCATTAGAAAAATATCTAAAAAAATGTACTTATTTTCAAGAATTTCAAAAGAACTGTCCATGTTTGCCAGTGTTTCTATTTATAATTCCATTATAAAACCTGACTTTGACTATTGTGCAACAATAATTTACTTGTTTAACCAAAACCGCATTTCTCAACTCCAAAAGCTACAAAATAGAGGAATGAGAATAATACTGAAATGCAATAAATACACTCCAATTAAATTGATGTTGGATACATTGCAATGGTTTTCAGTTAGTTCTCGTTTATTTTACATGAGTATGACTTTCATTTATAAATTGAACAAGGGCCTACTACCTTTATATTTCAACGAATTCTTAATAAGAAATGATGAAATTCATAACTATGACACAAGAATGAGGACTGACTTTCCTATTCACAGAACCAATGCTAGTATGAGCATGAGATCGCTATTTTTCAAAGGGTTAAATGAATTCAATAAACTGCCTATAAATATAAAATCATCGGTATCTTTATATTCTTTCATGTCATCATCATCAAAACTATGATTGTTGGACATATTGACGTATTAAATTGGAATATTTACAACATCTTTGTGGAAAAATCTTCTTCAATATTATCAATATTATTGTTATAGGATTCTGAGTCTATTACTGCCTTATCTTGTATTACTGTCTTATCATGTATAACTATCAATTGCCTGTGATATTTTTATATATGTGTGATGTAAAATTTTTTATACTTAATCGAGATGTTTTTATATTAGGCTTACCTATTTTAAATAAACTACTACTACTACTACTAGTAACCCAACAATGTATTCAGATAAATTGTTCGATTATTCGATATCTATACTCGGAGACAGAAATAATAGTCAGTGACGTCAGTCACTAGTTCAGAAACAACCCAATAAGAGTAAATAAATATACTGAAGTTTTATCCCGACACCAAACTATTATTTTAACATAACAGTTTGGTATCGGGATAAAACTCCAGTTAATTCATTACTGTACCAAAGGTTCCAAACAGTGCAGTGCAAGCCAATAAGGGTAGGTAATTTTCAACTTGGCTCAAAGTAGGAGTTCTTATGATAAAAACTGATAAACTCATGATGTTCGGTATAAAGGGTAAAAAATGCTTGAAAAAGAAAAGTACAAATAGTTTTTACAAATTTAAGGCAAAATCCATATTTTTACATTTTATTTTATTGACTAACACATTTCTCAACAAATAGGTAGATTTACTTATAAATTGTGAAAGGCTTTCGTGTCCATCGTCACTTACATGGTGGTTCTTCGGGTTGTCAGGCCGACGTATGTTCAGTGAAGATCTCGACGTTTCGCCAACACGAGTGGTTAGCATTTTCAAGAGATATTTTACAAATTTCTGCTTTCTTAAGTCGCTGTCAAATGCTTGACATTTGTAATACGTTGTCTCAATAAATACCTGTGATTTGACGTTCTTACATCTGATTGGTCCATAGCGTTAGCTGACATCATAGAATCGTTCGTACCGTTATTTTGTGGATAGGGAGCTAATTGAGAATTTTTGAGAACTGGAAGCCAAACCTTGTTCAATTGTAGTCCTTCTTCGGTTCTGTTGAAGTTGCTGTGGTGTTTCTGAATTTCAATAACGGTACGAACGATTCTATGATGTCAGCTAACGCTATGGACCAATCAGATGTAAGAACGTCAAATCATAGGTATTTATTGAGACAACGTATTACAAATGTCAAGGATTTGACAGCGACTTAAGAAAGCAGAAATTTGTGAAATATCTCTTGAAAATGCTAACCACTCGTGTTGGCGAAACGTCGAAATCTTCACTGAACATATGTCGGCCTTACAACCCGAAGAACCACCATGTAGATTTACTTAGTTTGTATTACTGTTTATATTTACATTTATGTTTACCCCACGACAATTTGCCAGGCTAAAGAGTGGCCATATTTTTTGTTATTGACGTATTCTGAACAAATGTGATTGATGCCGTTTTCTATGAAACTGAATCTTCTAGGGTTGAAGTAATGAAGTCTGGTCTGCCACATTTTTTCTGGGTCAGTGAATTTTCAGTTGTAATATCCCGACAAAATGCTGAATTTTCAAATTGTGTAGCAACACAGTTTGAACAGCTGGCAAGGTGAAAGTATTTTGAAAATTATGCATTTTGAAGGGATATTCGATCAGACAATTTTACGAATACATTAAATTATTATGGACTAAATGCGTATTGCAGGACCGGTTCATCTTGTGTCATTAATGTCAGTTGAAGAGTTGAACCGTCAAACTGACGTTTCTATATTAGAAGTGATTGTTGTAACTATGGAAAAGTATAAACAAGGAAGGGGCGAAACACCGATTTGAAAATACCACGGGCTGGAGACAGTGTTAGCAACAGTGCCACTTTTCCACCCACCATGTCTCTTCAATTGATCCAGACTTTCTCCCGATTCAGCAAGTGAAGATGCGGAGGTTCTGTGAGCATCTGGCAGCTTCAAAAACTCTGCAATTTCGCGTGGGAGTTGTCCAAATCTGTTTTTACCAATGGGTGAAGTCATACATTTTGGAAGTAGCCTTATGGCAATATATTTTCTTACGAATCCTACCACATTTGTAGAAATTTCGGTAGATCTTTTGATAACGAAAGATCGGTCACGTCGATTTTTGGAATCCTGAGCAATCACCAAAAAAAAACCTTCATGGTCTGAGACGTCACTGCATTCTAGCTGGCACAGCTCCTTTCCCCTACCATAGCCCCTTAGCACCCATAGTGCCTCCTCAGAAGAGAGAAAAATTAAACCAATCCAATTTGTAGCCAATAATCCAGGCTGACTGACAATCACTCAAATTATTGGAATTGAAATTCCTTCTTATTGAGCTAGAAATTTTTTTTCTGTGGCATTTGCCGAAAATTCTCTGATGTTGTCGTAATCCAATGTCTTGGACTTTTTTGGTCGATATCCGTCATTCTGTCTTTTCAAAAAGACCGTGAATTTGCTGTACTAGCTACTCTATATTAGTTTCTGTGACTATTGTAGCCTTGATTATTGATACTGGCTCTATAAATATGATGCTTTTAATTTTCAAGACTTTTCCAAGAAGATGGCTTCTAGCACCTTTTCGGCAGTATACTTGGCACCATTTTCGGCAATCTGAAAACTGATCCTTATATATTTCCATATATTTTCGTGGGAGGAGCTGGCCTATTCCCCCTTCTGTCGCTTTTTCAATGTCCGTCTACAAATTGAATTCTATTTTTTCGACTGAATCGATAAAAAACAAATAATGGGCGTTTGTTACCGTGATACACTGGCATTTTTCTCAAACGCCATAGCACCCATCAGTAAGCAAAGTTGACATTTTCTGCTACGAGTACAAGATTACTCCTTTCATTATTAGTTTTTCCAGTCCTAAAGTGCATGAAATAGTAGGAATAATATCCACGGGACTTAAGTTCTTTCAATTCCTCAGCGAATTGTAGCCTCCCCTTCAGTCGGGCTACAAACTTTTCACCTCGGTATTAAAAGTGTCACTTTAGTCCCTAGGTTTATAATCGACTGTTATTTCAACTTTGGTATTAGGTGAAATCCGGGGAAATGTTCAACTGTTGGCAATACTGCCAGGGTGATTGTTCGCAGTAAATGGAACTCGATGACATGACCTGATGAAGGGCCTCGTCTTCCCTTTCTCGCACGAGTATCTCGAAGAGTTGCTCATAAATGAGCATCCAGTTGACAGAACAAAATTTAAAACAAAATTAAATCGGTGTGCAATAATGATTCGATCGAAGTAGCCTAGTAATATCAGTAGTATAAACCAAAAGCACAATTGGCCCCAGTTGAGTTCCCTGAGGTACATTTTTCCTTGGGTTATATTTTTCGAATGGGTTTTGAATACGACTTTTATTGTCTTTCAAAATATACAATGTGAACGAATGTCTGATAAAATCAGATGATAAAGTGAAGGCTAGAACACGCAATTATCTGCTGTATCTTTGGGAGTACATGCCCATACGCATTATCAGGCGTTTCCCCCATTCCAACCGACTTCGCAGCTGCTATCATATTCTCGATCGTAAAATACTACCTTATGTGTGAGTTAGCGATTTTCTCATACATAATCAATTATAGACCTTTAGTTGTTGCTTAAGGGCTTACTTACTTGGAACATAAGTGTCATGCTTCCACTCTTTGCCATTCACGTGCTACCACCAATCACTTCTCAAGCGCATCTGTGGATGTGTACATAATTCGGAAGGTGAGTTGTTTCGATAAAATAATATAGGGTCTCGCAACATTGTGTAGTTTTTGAATCTTACCTCGTGTTGCTTGCAGGCGAAGACATTTCTAGAGTTTGAGCAGGAAACTTCAACTTTGATCTGGAATTGTCAATGAACAGGCGCGCTATCTATGAAATGGGAGATGATTTTTATTTTCTTTATTTGTTTGGCTGTATTCATTAGATTGTCGTTTGATGTTCTACCTAGGAAATAGAGAAAGATTCATTAGAGTGAATGGCATCGAAACAAAAACATATGATGTGGATCTTGAAGTTCCACATGGATCAATACTGGGGCCATTGTTATTCCTCATTTTCATCAATTTTCCAAATAACAAGAATACTGGTTGCATAATATTATATGCTGATGATATATTACTTGCAGCATATGGTAATAATCCGCTGAGCTACAAGAAACGTTGAATTATTTGGCGGATAAATTTGTTCTTTCAAAAATATTATGACATTGAATGCCTCAAAAACTGTTTTCCTCCACTTGAATGACAAAAAAGAATCAGAGGGTCTAATTATTTTAAATATAGAAACAAGCATGTTGCTTTTACTTGTATCTGTTTGTTTTCTCGTAACTTATTTAGACTCGGAGATGTCTTGTAGAACTGCTATTAAAAATATCAGTGAAAAACCAATGCTAGCTACTATGCTATACTCCAATTGAAAAATATGTTCAATGAAGAACATTTACTAAAATGTTTGGAGATATACACACTAGCTCGAAGACTACTGATATCACAAGAATGGGTAGACTTTTATTTGGCACAAAATGAACTGAGTTATGTAACGGTTTCTTGAATATGCATTTATGTTGCTTGTCAAAATATATACAATCATATACACACAATTCTGATAATCATACCTATGGAACCAGATATGGTAGTTTACAAATAATACCTGCACACAGAACATCACTATATGAAACAAGTCCCCAATACTCTTTCAAGCATTATAAAGAGTGAAAAAATTAAACACGTTTCAAAAAACAACTAAGATCCTATTTACCTGATGAATGTTATTACAATATGAGTGAGTTTTTGGAAAATAGTAATTTTTTATGTATACATTGTGATATATTTATGGATTTGTATGTGTGATTGTATATATTATGTTATGTGTATGAAATTGTGTATGAGTTATACAAAAAGTAAACAATGAAACACGACTCGAAGAAAAAAAGAACAGACGGAAAAGGAAGTAAATTGCATATTTTATAGTCCAGTGGTATTAAGGAACAATCTTCCATCTGAAACAGAGAGCACTAAACTTGTTGGCATTATGTAATCACTTTCTCTGGAATACGAATGCCTAATGTGTTGAAGATCTTGGAAACTTTCAATTTTGATCTTCTTGTTTTGTTTGAAGGTTTCAATTGAATGTTTTCATAAGTTTCATCTCTGCAAAAAAAAATCAAAGTAGAAAGCTGGCATTTTGACACTTTCTAAGAGACGAAACTAAAAATGTTTATACAGGGGGGGGGGCACCTCATACGATACGGTCTCTGGACGACAAATGAATAATTTTTTCGGCACGCCTGAATATTTGTATATAGATTGGTGCTACCAGAAGAAATTGTTTTGGATACTGGTCATATAAAAAATTAGTGACCTATCAAAGTTTTGTTTTGTTTTTAAATGGAACACCCTCTATTTTGTTACATTGTTGGAACTGTCGTTAAAAAAAAAAGATTTGATAAAAGGTGCCACGTACCCAATTTTATCGAAATCTATAGAAATCTTTCCATCTGAAACACTGAATTTTAAATGTTCTGGAGCTCCATTCAATTGTACCCACATCCGTTGCCTGATATTTAGAGGCACATTCTCCAGTAGCAAAAATATCTTGTCATGAGATAATAGGAAATAAATTCTGTTCATTTCCAATTATATACATTTTGGTCTATTTGTCTTTCCATTTGCTACACTTCCAGTCCTACGAAATTCATGTGGAAATCGTTTGAGGGCAAACTTGTTTAGATAACCTCGTGCCAGATATTTTTGGGGATACACCCTCGACACCAAGTGGCAAAATTCTTCACACAACCCAATCACTAAAACCATATCTATCTGCTCTTGAATCGGATATGATCTCATTTTCAACATTTACATTTTCAGTGAATACTTTGAATAATCTAGAACACGTCAAGTGGTAATAAGAATTCTGCCAATAAATTAACTAAATGCCTTTTCAAAGGAAAGGAAATATCATCCTTTATCGTTCCCCAATTTTGCGACAATTTCCAAATTTTGCATTAGAGTAAAAAGATTATTTATTGATACTTTTGTTAAATACTTGGCCGAAAAAAAGCTTAAAGAGTGGCAAACGCAAAGAAACATTTTTCTCTATGTCATGAGTATCATCGAAACTTTGCCACCTCCGCCGATGACAGCAACACATTTTTTTTTGTTTATTTTACACAAAACAAATTTTGTTTGCAACCTGAATTGATTATGGAAATAATAACATATAAAGTTTGCCACCACCACAGATTTCGGGAACTTTTCTTCGAAGAAAAATTTTTTGGAGAAAATTGTGTACAATTTATAATTCCTCAAGCGAGTATCACAAAACATGAAGTTTTACACGTTCAATAGCGACCCCATGTAACTTTTTTGTTCGTATTTACTTCACGGTCGCGTTTACTTCATGGCCACTTTTACTGGGTCCAATACTCTTCCTGTTCTATATTAACGACGAAGAAAAGTCTACTGATGATGTTCATTTCACCTTTTATGCCGATGTCACATCAGTGATCATTTCTGATAAATCTGACACTATTCTTGAACACAAAGCTAATAAAACTTTCAGTGAAATCTCGGCATAGTTTTCTTCTAACCACCTTTACTTAAACAACGCAAAATCCGTTGCCTGATATTTAGAGGCACATTCTCCAGTAGTAAAAATATCTTGTCATGAGATAATAGGAAATGAATTCTGTTCATTTCCAATTATATACATTTTGGTCTATTTGTCTTTCCATTTGCTACACTTCCAGTCCTACGAAATTCATGTGGAAATCCTTTGAGGGCAAACTTGTTTAGATAACCTCGTGCCAGATATTTTTGGGGATACACCCTCTACACCAAGTGGCAAAATTCTTCACACAACCCAATCACTAAAACCATATCTATCTGCTCTTGAATCGGATATGATCTCATTTTCAACATTTACTATTCAGTGAATACTTTGAATAATGTAGAACACGTCAAGTGGTAATAAGAATTCTGTCAATAAATTAACTAAATGCCTTTTCAAAGCTATACATTGATTCAATGAATGCTGAAATGAGAACTACTATTTCAAAATGCCAATATCTGAAAGAAATTTGAGAGTTGGTATAAGGAAACCCAATACGAAATAATTGAATTTTCTATGGCTCAGACCAAAAAATTTGCAAGATAGTGCAAAAACAATCAAATTGCAGTTGAGCCAAAACGAATGATCCGCCAGAGCCGGTTTTGTCCACAAACAAAGTACACATGATTCGAAACTTTCACGAGAAGGGCCAACCCTATTTCATAAAAAATGGCAGTAAAATTTTCCGGTTTTTCCGGTTTTCCTCCGTTTCTAATTTTAAATTTTATTTGTATTTCGATTATCTACAATTCTTTTGATTAGTTTTCATTTTAGAAGCAAGTCTATAATTTAAAAGTTTATAACAAATGAATAAATGACAGTTGCGAGTCGAAAACATAACAGAATATAACTACGGATTGTCTTCCATTTGATGGAACAGTCGGTTTTCTACTAGTATTTTCGTTAAGAAAAGAAAAAATGCTGTATCGATTTGCCTAAATAATACAAGTGGCGTCAGCCTGCGAAATTGTGGCGTTTGAATCTCCCTCAATTTGAAACAGTTTTGAAGTGGATTGTAGTCGATAAGAAATAAATAAATAGGTTCGTGAAATGATTTTACATGAATCATATATACAACAACAGCAACGATTTTTCGGATCGCGATCCGGGTCCCACAACGCCCCAAAACCACCCGCAGCACCTAGCTTTCACCCTATCACCCAAGTTGCCTTGACGGGGATCCCCTTCCCCCTAGGTACCCATGATAGTCAGATTCCTCCGACGTCGTTGACGGGTCGCAGTCTGCAGTCGTTTTCACCCATACTGCATACCCATGTCAGACTGGATTCCTCCAACCTACGTTAGATGGGTGACCGTTCGTGACTTTCCAGCCGCTACCATGTTGACTGGACGAGGGCCCCACGGCTTTCAACCAACGGTGTTTGGAATCGCCGCGGGCACTCCTCGCCCGACGCCGAGGGCACACGGTGGACCTCCGGCCGGGCATCATATATACAGATAAGATCATTTGTTACAAATAAAACTTCATATTTTATTATAGTGTAATTCCCTATTAACTTTTTTGTGATAGGGAACTGAATATTATCTACATTCCATCCTACCCATAACATATGACAAATCACATATTAGTAGGTATAGAAGCTGTTCTATCCAATGAATTTTTATGACAGCAGACAAACTTTTCACCTATTTTCTCTGCACTATCGACACCGACCGAGTGTTGTTAATTTCCAGTGATCGACGGGCGATACCAACCAGTTTATCTATAAATGTTGAAAACCGCTGGAATCCCAAGATATCTCTTCCGATCGCATTGCAGAGTATGCACTCCGTGTAATTGTTATGTGTTATAAAAAGCTGTACGGACATGTTTGTCTTTCTTCGATGCATGTTGGTAATTGTCCAAACCAACTGTACGAATCCGCCGCAAATGACTTAATCCGTGCTTTTCCCCGAATTGAGACTATCTTCCGTTTCGATTCGTTATTGGAAGTAGTTTTGTGTATAACTTAGCAAACATCGATGATAGGATTATAGCATTTAAAACAAAAAATAGGGAAAAAATAGCAAATCAATGCAAACTTTCAAAGTATCTATTTCAGAGCCCAATTGGACTATACAAATTTGCTCCCAAATACAAGGTCGGCAACGTTGTTAAAAATGAAAATTATATACAATTCTGATTATTTTGTATAGAAAAAATGCGAAAGAGTCGCAAAAGGACTAAAACGAAGGAAATATCATCCTTTATCGTCCCCCAATTTTGCGACAATTTCCAAATTTGGCATTAGAGTAAATAAATTATTTATTGATACTTTTGTTAAATACTTTGCCGAAAAAAAGCTTAAAGAGTGGCAAACGCAAAGAAACATTTTTCTCTATGTCATGAGTATCGTCGAAACTTTGCCACTTCCGCCGATGACAGCAACATAGTTTTTTTGTTTATTTTACACAAAACAAATTTTGTTTGCAACCTGTATGAATTATGGAAATAATGCAAAATTTCTTTGAATTGGTCGGGAACGTAGGTAGTAATTTCCCAGAAAACATATAAAATTTGCCACCACCACAGATTTCGGGAACTTTTCTTCGAATAAAAATTTTTTGGAGAAAATTGTGTACAATTTATAATTTCTCAAGTGAGTATCACAAAACATGAAGTTTTACAGGTTCAATCCCCATGTAACTTTTTTGTTCGTATTTACTTCACGGTCGCGTTTACTTCATGACCACTTTTACTGGGTCCAATACTCTTCCTGTTCTATATTAACGACGAAGAAAAGTCTATTGATGATGTTCATTTCACCTTTTATGCCGATGTCACATCAGTGATCATTTCTGATAAATCTGACACTATTCTTGAACACAAAGCTAACAAAACTTTCAGTGAAATCTCGACATAGTTTTCTTCTAACCACCTTTACTTAAACAACACAAAATCACTGTGTATGAGGTTTAGAACCCACCAGAAAACGTGTGATAATTTACAAATAACTACCGATAACGAGGACGTATCATGCCTTCTTCAAACATCTTGTGTTAAATTTCTAGGTCTCCATATAGATTCTGTCTAAATTGGAAAACACATTGTGACTCTCTAGTATCCAAACTCTACTCACTAAATTTTATGATGAAGAATCTAAAAACAGTTGATCAATGTTTATTATGGTCAAGTTGAGTCACGACTGAGGAACGGCATTGGTTTCTGGGGTTGGTCTTCAAACTCGGGTGATGTGTTCTTGGCTCAAAAGAGAATAATCAGGACGATTGCTGGTGTTCCAAGTGATGTCAGTTGCCGAAACATTTTCAAGGAACTGGATATTTTAACGCTCACAGGTTTATCATTTCACCATATCATTTCACGAAAAATTGTGGAATACACAATTTGAACACGAGAATAAAAGATAACTCCCATGTACCTTTAACAAAGTCCGTCATTTCACATAAGTCACCAAATAACGTGGGTATTCTCATATTTAATAGACTTCCTCCCGAAATAAAGTCTTGTCCTTCGGAAATACATTTCAAAAAAGGCCTGAAGGATTTGCTTATCTGTCAGAGTTATTATTCAATGAAAGAAATTTTGAAGTGTTTAGTCAATATTGTAACATTGTGATATTAGGTTAAGATCTACACAGATAAAAAAGATTTCTTCAATCAAGAATATAGAATAATCTTCTGAAAAGAATGATCATTTCTAATCAACGAATATACTCCCATTTCAAGCTAATTGAGATGTTTGCTTCTTTAAATAAATTCTCTTGAAATGAATTCGCTTCCAGTGAAAACATTATACTCTTCATCCTAGAAAACATTCACATTAATTCATTGTGATACCTAATCCTCTTAAAACAAGAATATAATTCCTTGGTAGATATCACTACCCGTGCCACGTGACACATTCAACCAATGAGCAATCAAAGCAGCGGGCGACCTGTGAATACGACTTCCATTTCGACCATTTCATCCAGTTTGACCATTTGGGTTGGAGGTTATGAGGCTATGCGTACCGATATGAATGTTAGTTTTGTGCCTATTGAAAATTGTTTCTATGCAATAAAAATGCAATAGCGAGAATTGAATTATGCTCATTACGGGTCAGTTGTGAAAATGAGTGAAATATATCTTGGTCTTCTACAGTTTTGTGTCTAAAAGCGAGTGGCGTTGTTTATGTATTCAATCAAACTGCAATATGCGTCACTACTAACTGGTTTTATTGAAAATACAGTTATTTAACTTAAAACTATTCTCATTATTTATACCTAAATTGATCGTAGTTGTGAATCTATGCTTTGTATAATCTATTCAAAGTTGCCAAAATGAAAATGGCTTCCATTCTATATTCTATAACCAAGTGCAAAGTGCAGATTTGAACTCAACCTGCAAGTTGATAGAAGAATAGTATTCATTATTGAAATTGCAATGTTCCTGTCTCAACCTACTCCCATGATTCAACAAAAAAAGTGCCCATTATTGAAGCTAAAATATTCTTGCCTCAACCAACTTATGAAGCAAGTGTTCACTTGTTTCAAAATATTTTTCTTGTAAGTGGCCAAGAGGATTCCGTCAAAAAATCAAACTAATATTTTGTTGGACCTATTCAAGAATACAATCTGTTTGAATCAACGCAATTATGCGTTGATGCAAAAAATCTTATTTATCAGTGTAGGTTAGGTTTTTTCTTATATGACGACTCCTATACAGTTGTAATTGTCTTAATGGAGAATAAATGGTGAAAAAAAACTTCTAGGATTCTGGATATACATTCATTATAAAGGAAGCCTACTAGTAACACTTAATTTGCTTGTTATTCACCCATAAAACAAAAGAAGAGGTTGGGTTGCTAGACAGTTTATTTTATTCACAAGCATTTCGTTCCTGTCGGTAATATAATATTTAAAATGAATTATTAATATATAATGAAAACAAATGAGTTGTGATAGTGATAGTTGTGATAGTGACAATCAGCTGATGAAGCTGATGAAGCCGCCAATGTAGACTTAAATTTATTACCAGAAAAATCCCGGACAATGTATCTAATGAGATTTTATGGAATGGTGCAACATACATAATATTAAAAATACAAGAAAATAAGTATTTGTAGTTTTTGTTTTAAAATCAATGACGTTATGTTTCACATAATCACTCGAAGAAAAAATCTACAATTACAGTCAAAAATAGCATTGATATCAAGTTGCAAATTTTCAAAACTGATTGCTTTTTTTAAGAAAAATGTGGGTTATAATCAATAAAGTTTTTATAAGAAATGATGTATATACATTCTTAACAGAAGCTCCAGATGAGAACTATTTAATGCGGAAGGTAATAAATCTTAATATTCTTTAAATTCATTCTTTTCATAACTATGTGGTGGTATTTGTAGGTGTGTTTGATGATAAAATTGGTGCTTGTAGGCGAAATAAACAAAGACAAAGGTCTGTGAATGATTTTGAAGACAAAGGAGACGTATTAGTAATCACAATTCTCAAGACAAAAACAGGTGAAAACGAGTATTTATAATAACTGATGAAATATTTGAAAATATAAGTGTTCGAAAATACTTAAATTTACGATCTTCCAGTGTATGGTATCAATCGTTTTTCAACTATTATCTTCATTGAAAATTGTTCTCAAAGAAGTTCAGTCTTTTTTTTATTGAAACAGGGGCTGATATTTCAATGTTGAAAGGCCACGTATGGTGGAAGTTTAACTTTGTAGCGGAAGGCTACATTTAAACTTTTATTTCAATAAAAAAGGAAATATCAATCCTTGTAGAATCCTTGCAGGAGATGAAAAATTTAATTCAAAGAATTTGGTTCAGATGATAACATCAGTAAACAGCTTTCCAAAGAAGACCATTATTACTGAAATTCGAAATTGCTATTAATATTTTATGTCTAAAAGTATTAACATTTTCGAAATAAAATAAATGTACATATGACATAATAATTGAGTTCTTCGAAATCTGTTCATAATTAAAAAAATGATGTAATAATTTTTATTTTATTTAAAAAATCAAATATCCTGCCCATAAATAAAAAATTAGAATAGGAATTCTAATTTTTCATTCATGGACAGATTTCAATGAAGTTCTAATCAGTCATGTTTCGAGACTTCCTCAAACTAGTGGTGTAGTCGTAGTTTTGAAAAATGGTTTGAAACTGAAGTGGTCGGTTGAAAAGGTAGGAAGCTCTGGAAGGGACACTAAAATAAATAAACCCCTCTTTCTAAAAGTCATAACTTTGAAATTGAAAATTCCAAGTTATATCTCGGAATTTTAAATATCTGAGTTATCTCGGAATTTTAGGAAGAGATTTTTTTTATTTTAGGTGTCCCTTCCGGACCTTCGTAAAAGAGACATTTTTTAAAAATTTCATTCCTTTTTTACTTTTGTATTGATTGACGCATTTCCACTTGATTTTCACATTAACCGTTTGAAGATGTTGTGAATCCAGTGGTGCAGTAATTTTGTTTAAAAAAATCGCTAATATTTTTCAAGAGTTGGACTCCAAAAAATAAGAATAGTGGGCACTGAAAATATTCAGACTCATTCATGAAATCTGATGTCCTTGTGGACTTCCTGAAAGTCTACCTGGTGGAAATAAAAATTCAATCCGATGAAAAATGTTTTTATTCTAAAGAGGCCACACTGTGTGATTATGTAATTTCCGAAATCTTTTCAACTTCCTAGTATTATGTTTTTGCTGTCCAAGATGAAGATTAATGGTATTCAAGCCATTTTCATTTTCAAACTAAAGTAATGTTTAGTGGTGGCCACAAAATATAGGCAATATGCGCAGTTGCAAGATATTATTTGAAACTTTCCTAGAAAATTATTTTATTTTATATGTTTTCAGACGTAGGAAGGTTAAAATTCTCAAAAAGCTATGCCAAGAAAGATATTGTGAATTTCTGATTAATCAATAATTTAACGCGATAATGCTAAATGCTCTCTTACTTATTTATTTGAGTATGAAAAACAAAATTTAAGAACTGCATCTTTCATAATAGCGGAAATATAGCATGTGAAACAAATTCCCTTTATATGAATCAAAAGTAGTTAAAAATGATGTAGATCTGTGCGGTTATATGGTTTGCATTCGTTGAAATTGTTTTGAATTCTTTCATGCTCATAAATCCAGTTAAGTTAAGTTTCAACATCTGTCTTGTTTCTTCGTTTTTTCATTATCTTCAGTAACTCAATTCCTCTAACGTTTCTTCCAGAAATTCCTCCTCTGAAATGTGAGAACGAATTTCAGAACGTAGGATGCGATGATCGATCCATTGATATTAGTCTTCGAACAAAAGCCATTCAACTGTTTTGCCCCACGCGCGAATAAGCCTCTCCGCTGAAAATTATTACATCTTTCTCAAGCCCGAAAGGCATAATGTTGTGACCACCGGCACTTTCTCGTTCTGTTTGCAAATTTCAGCTGTTTCGCGCATCTCGCATCTACTCAAAATTTGAATACAATTTTGGTACATGTAAATCGTAGTTCTTTTTCTCGGAATGTATATTTTGTAACCAGATTCCTGCATTATCACGGCGTGTAATATTGTTCGTGCAAATCGGCCGCGAATGAAAAAATGCATGCAATAAATGGAAAACAATAGAAGGTGTTACTATTCTCGCTTTATTCTTCAACACCTCATTTCTGCGCATTAGAAAAGCAATGACCGTTCGCAGCTCGCGATGCTAATACGAGCTAGAACCACTTTTAATAACCCACCGCATAATGCGATACTCCACGGTACTTTCATGAAATAGCTCAGCATTTCTCACTTATAATAACAGCAGAAACGTCGAAGTATTGAATTAATCGCTTTAAAAGTGATTTTCACAGTGTTACTTATATCTTAACTCAATAAAAATAAAATCAAACACAAAAAAGTGGATTACCGCGGCTATAGTAGAGTCGATAATTCATAAAAACAAACTTTATAAATAATGGCAAAGTATTTTTAATGGTGACAAAAAACTATGATATTAACTTATACCGTAAACATACAGATGTCCTTATTAAAATTACCAAGCGAAAGTTTTATCAAACAGGAATAGAAAAAAAAACAAGGATGCAATAAATAAATGCAATAAATACAGAATCAGGAAATAAGTAAAAAGGAAATTGCAGAAGAATTTACCAACTATTTCACTCATGTAGGAGAAAACCTAGCAAGCAAAATATCACAACCATCTAAATCTCCTCCAATGCGAAATAAAAATCCCCACACTTTTTATTGGATGCCTGTGACTATGGAAGAAATTAGAGATCTTGTGAGATCACTGAAATTGAATGAAGCAATCTGAATTTGAAAAATTAGATAATCAATTATGTAATACCTTTGCTAGTCTAATAAATTTAATTTTCGCTAGTGGAGTATGTTTTTCTCACTTTAAAACAGCTCTAATTTCTCCAGTCTATAAAAAAGACGAATTAACCAATTAATATCCTAAATATCATCTTTGTCAGGGAATGTATGGACATTCTCGATTGTGGAATCAGACAATAAGGGATTGCCCCCTTCTTAAAATGCCGGGTGACAGTTCGTTACCTGCAGTACGATTCAGTAAAGTACGAAGGCGTAGAAGGGCCACGGTTTTTTCCTATTTTTAGTCTCGAGATCCCGACATCTAAGTCGGGATCCCGACTTCTATCTCGGGATCTCGAGATCCCAACATCTAAGTCGGGATCCCGACTTCTATCTCGGGATCTCGAGATCCCGACATCTAAGTCGGGATTCCGACTTCTATCTCGGGATGGGTTTTCTATCCTTCATGACGAAACGAATTATATTTAGAGTTCACAACCTCGCACGCGTAAAGAGTGTAAAGACTGACGAATGACGAGTGACGACTGAAGTTGACTACAAAGAGTAGATATAGGCGATATAGCCGAAATCCCGACTTATATCTCGGGATCTTGAGATCCCGAGATAGAAGTCGGGATCCCGACTTAGATGTCGGGATCTCGAGATCCCGAGATAGAATCCCGACTTAGATGTCGGAATCTCGAGATCCCGAGATAGAATCCCGACTTAGATGTCGGGATCTCGAGATCCCGAGATAGAAGTCGGGATTAAAAATAGGAAAAAACCGTGGCCCTTCTACACCTTCGTAGTAAAGGGCCGCAGTCAGTCATTCCCAAAAAGGTGGACTGGGAGCGGATGGGGCACCGCCTGATTCCCACTAAGTGGATCGTCTAATACACAGATGGCTCCAGAATGGGAAGTCAGCCGTCGGCGAGGTGTACGGGCATTCTCCGAAAGCAGAACTCTGTTTCGCTCTAGGAACTTTTGCTACTGTTTTTCAGGCAGAAATGTTTGCCACACTCGCCTGGGTAAGAGAAAATCTCAACAGAGGCTACCGCGGCCAGCAAATCAAGATATGCATCGATAGCCAAGCGGCGATCAAGACTCTCACATCATAGAGTCACTTCGTTGCTGCTGTCTGAGTGCATCGACGATCTACAAAGGCT
Organism: Chrysolina oricalcia; assembly: GCA_944452925.2. Taxonomy (NCBI): domain Eukaryota; kingdom Metazoa; phylum Arthropoda; class Insecta; order Coleoptera; family Chrysomelidae; genus Chrysolina; species Chrysolina oricalcia. Next base: position 13,917,771 of record OX101827.2, read on the forward strand.
ATCTGCCGTCAATAAAATAAAGCTACTTTGGGTCCCTGGTCATACCGGAGTACCTCGAAACAAACAGGAACAGGACAAAAGTCCAACGATTGGTCCAGAACCTATCCTAGGAGTTTTAAGATCATGGTGCGCCTCAACCTTGAAGGAAATCCTGGAAATAAAATTCCAGGATACATGGAAAGATGCACCGGGCATGAGGCAATCGAAACTCCACATCACTTCTACTGGGAGGACCAAGACTCTGCTCACACTGGAGCAGAAAGGAAATCAGATTAGTAACAGGGCTCCTGACAGGACACTCCCATCTTAACAAGCACCTCAAAATTTTAGGTATCACAGATGATACCGAATGCAGGTGGTGCTTGGAGGATGAGGAGTCAGTCACCCTCATGCAGTGGCAGCAATACGAGAAGCACACCTCGGGAGCATCGTACTGAACCCGGAGAATGTGAGTGAGGTATCGGTTAGAAGGCTGTCCTCTTTCGCTCGCGAGATAGGCTACCTTCAAAACTGAACCATTTCCCTTAACAACATTTAACATTATTTAACTTTCTTGTAAACAATCAATACAAAACCGCTCCAAAAGTATACGGTTTTTTCTTAATTTTTTTAAACCTTTTTTTTGCAGCTTTATATTGAATGAAAATTGAACTATTCAAAAAGTAGTTCACATTTGTCCCACTTCACCTTATATAAATTTGAACAAGTGAGAAAAATTTTATATCTACCAAATTTTAAAACAGTATGATGCGCACTTATTGCATCTCGTCTAAGAAACGGAATTACCAGCTGGGGAGAAAATATGCCTAGTCATTTGGAACAGGTTTCTTGAATAAACGTTATTATTATTATTATAGTTTAAAATACTCAAAAAAAACAACTACTTCCCCGGCTGAAGCCACGCTGGACATTGAACTACATGTGATAGATCCTATACAACTGGAGAGAAAAAATCTAAAAGTGAAAATTTGCACTTTCAGTCAGATGGTTGAAATGAAAAGAAGATATTTTTTGTAATATCTAACAGAAAATAACCACCTCAGATTTTCAATAATATAATATATAACACTAAGGTAAACACGATACGATTTCTATTCACCTTAGAGTAACACAATACTGCTGTGATATTTTAAAATGACTCGTCTACAAATTTTCATGAAATTGACTTAAAACCTAACCCCGTCTCATATATTTTTGGAAATGGTGAAGGATTTAGGTGAAAATTTTTTGCTCAAAAAATTATCCTATCAAATTTGTCTATTTCTAGTCATGTGTGTCGAAATAACCAATGAAACCATCATTACACTGATAACTACCCATGGATAGTTTTCACAGGTAGTTATCACTTATGTCATGACATTGCTAAGCAACAACACAATAAAGTTGTTTGACATTTCAGTAATTCAATTTAGTTCGAAAATGTCACTTCCTCGCTTTGGTGTTCAAAATGATGCGGCAATTGACAAAATCATTGAAGTAAATACACCAAAAAATACTGTCAATAGTAAAAAATACACTTGGAAAATATTTATGGAGTTTTGTGACGCCAGAAAATATGAATTGGATGGAAATCGTACTCTCGAAGGACTTGCATTAATACTCAAGGATTGGGCGATTAATATGAGAAAAAAGGATAGCACGGAGTTTAAGGAGGCTACTGTTAAAACTGTATGGAATATAACAAGCAAATTATTACAAGAAAAGTATTACAAGGAGTATAATATCATGCTAGACCCCTTTAAAAGTGTTGCATTCAAACAAGCGCGGAATGCACGCGACGCAGCACGAAGAAATTTACAAACAGATCCCACTAAACGCAAAACAAGCTCAGTACCATTAACCTCAACGGAAATGAGTAAAATTACAAGCTTTTGGGATGAAAATACCCCTATAGGACTCCTACGCAAATTTTATCACATAGCAGCGGTGGAATTGGCTTGGAGATGTGGTGAAGGTGCTGCTTGCCTAGTTGATTATTTTCATATCGAAAAGGTCAACAATGGATCTCCAACTAATAGGATTGAATATAATCCAATTTTCAGTAAAACCTGCCTTCGGCGTCGGGATGTTACCAAATAACGTGCTTTCGAAAACTGTGATAAAATTATTTCGTTAGTTATCAATGTCCTTGGGATATTATAGCTGAAAACCAACTTGCTGGGAACATTAACAATGAATGAACCATGCCGTCATGAATTTTGTGGATAATTTAAACATGGATGTTATAACTTCCTCAGTTACTACTACTATAACTAAACGTCATTAATTCAAAACCTGAAGAGATTGTAAGTGAAATAGCATAACAAAATCAAGCAACCACAAAATAAACAATCAAAATGGTGTATCATTTGTAGTTTGCGTTGAAAATGTAGCAGATGAAAATAATGATGTGCATAGAACATGGAAAATCCGGACAATTTAACAGAACAAAAAAATTCAAATCCACTAGACAGATAGTAAACTTGTAGAAACCTTAGAAGAAAAAAAAGCCATCTACAAAAAATGCGTTGATAATGAAAATTTTGGAAAGACAAATATGACCAGACGATATAAATGAATAGATAACGATACTGTAGAATCTCATAATTTTAGACACATATTTGTTGACATTTGAGTTTTTTGGGTATACTTTATATACCCAAAAAACTCAAATGTCGATTCACCTCAACTACAGAGAATAAAAAAACAGCTTAAACAAATAGTTTCAAACAGATAAATCCGCAGTCATTGGTTAAAACTAATTTATAATAACAACATTGTAAACGCACAAGGTGAAGGAAATAATATACGAAATTAATATCGTCAAATATATTAAAGGACTCTGACCATTACCAATGATAATAATGATAAATGCGTTTTTTTCCAAAAACGAGGACAAATGAATTATCTTCTCCTAGATGTAAATATATTTTCTGAAAACTCTCCTGCTTTCTTTAACGATTCAGTCATTCAGGTAAAACTAATTCGCTATTCACACAATTCCCAGAACTCTTGTTACTAATTCTAAAGCTTTTATTTTCTCAAGGGTCATTGTAATCGAGGCACACTCGATATCAATAAACTCCGAACTCGAATACCCTCATGCCTTTTTGAATTCCGCACCATATCAATGTGTCAGGAGTCTTTTGATGCCGTTATGTTAATAGAAACCGGCCCATCGGCGGAGAAGAGATATTAGCTATATGCGACATTCACAGACCCACGCTACTTTGTCTATCAGCGCCATCTGACGGGTCAACGGCCCTACTTCCACTCGCAGACGATGCTCGGCGAATAAATTCAGCTGTTTTACGCGAATCATTTCATTTTTACTACGAATTTTTAATGGAAATGCCGAAGAAGCGCAGTTGCTAGTCGAGGTTACCTTGCGAAACCACAATAATAGTGTAATAGTATCTTTACAGTTATTTCGCTTCAATGTAATAGATGTTGCAGAATGTGAGCGCAGTGGAGGGGTTATGAAGGGTATATTACTCAAAATTACAGTGATGAATTTTCGTTTTACAGTAAAATATATTTAAAACGGCAAAAACCTATAAGCGTAAATAACCCAAGCAATAGAGCATAAAATGAGTGAGTTTTAACAGAAATACTAGTACGAAACCGACTATACCATCCCATGAAAGACAGTCCGTAGTTAAATTCTGTTATATTTTCGACTCGCAACAAAAAACGAGTTTTTTTTTATTGTTTTGCTTATAAAATGAAAATCATGTGTACTTTATTTAATTTTTTTGCACTTACAGCGTACCTTGATGCTCTGGTGATAGTGCGATTTCAATTTCTCAAACAGATTATGAAAGTAGAAGTATGGTAGAACAAAACGTACTCGTATATTCTCATTTTGCGCTAAGATGATGCGAAATTGGTGAAAAATGCATGTGAACATGACTGAAAACTATAATGAAACGCTATTCCGGTGAAATAGATTTTCATCACCGCTGATACTATTAATTGTTAGGCCGAGCGAAGCCTTTGTCAGTACTTTCTATCAGCTTTTATAAAGGAATACGAGGATATATTGAAAAATGCTTAGCCTACTATAGAACCAAACAAAATTCCAAAGTTAAAATATTTTTTTACTCAATATATTCTTCTCTTAATTGAATACATTTATTACTGCGAACCTGCAACGTCTAGACCTTTCAAAAAAAAAATTCTTCTTGCTCTGCAAACCAGACCTCCACAGCTTTTATTACCTCCTCGTTGGAAGAAAATTTACGACCTTTTGAACTTTTTTTCAGTTGAGGAAAGAGATGATAGTCAGACGGAGCCAAATCTGGTGAATAAGGGGGGTGTTCTAGTAATTCAAACCCTAAATCACGAATTTTTTGCATGGCAACCTATAACATTTGTGTGCAGGGACGTTGTCCTGCAAAAACAAAACACCTTTGGATTGCTTTCCGTGTCTTTTCTCTTTAATTTTTTCTCGTAGAGTTGTCAGTTATGTCTAATAGTAATCTCCAGTTATTGTTCTACCCTTATCCAAAAAATCAATCATGATTACTCCATGGCAATCCCAAAAAACTGAAGCAAGAACTTTTCCAGCAGATTTTTGGACACAAAACTTCTTAGGTCTTGGAGAACGGGAGTGTCGGCCTTCCATCGATTGTTGCTTAGTTTCTGGCTAGTAGAAATGTACCCAAGTCTCATCCATAATAACAATTCGGTTTAAGAAGTCTACATCATTTTCAAATCGAGCACAGATCGAACGCGATGCTACTACCATTGCACGCTTTTGGTCAACATTCAAACATTTGGGGATCCATTTTGCAGCATTTTTCCCATGTCCAAATTGACGTGAACTATATGATGAACGCGTTCGTATGAAATATTCAGTGCTTCAGATATCCGTTTAAGCCCAATTCGACGGTCTGTTAAAAATCATGTCATGAAGTGCATCGATATTTTCGGGGACTGACACAGAAACTGGCCTTCCCGATCGGTAATCATCTTCAATGGAAAATTCACCTGTTTTGAAGCTTGCAGTTCAATTTTTCACCGTCGCATACGAAGGAAATTGGTCACCAAGGGTATTAAGCATATCTTTGTAAATCTGCTTACCTCTGAACACTTTTAAATACAGGTACTTGATGATGGCTCGATACTCCAATTTTTCAATTTTCACAATTTCGGTGGAAATATTTTTTCTTTTAATTTGTTGCGTAACTCTGGTTTACTTTTTTGACATCAAACTTTACACTGACAGTTCTAATAAGTTATTGTTCGTTGCTATGGTAACGCAATATTTTGTTAATGCAGGGAACTGGTCTAGGCTAACTAGATATCAATACATCCTTGTACTAGTAGGAAACCGACTATACCATCACAAAATTTAATATTTTCGACTCGCAACAAAAAACGATTTTTATAAAATTATTTTGCTTATAAAATGAAAACTAATAGAGCAATCTGGTTGCTCCCATGGAAAGAATTGTAAATAATTGTAAATAATTGAAATACGAACAAAATGGGATGTTTTACGACCCGAACGGATTATTAGTAACGGAGAAAAACTGAAAAAACCTTAAAATTTTGCGATGTTTCGTAAAATTCATAACTCCGCCATTTTTCAGAAAGTAGGATTGGCCTGTCTCATGAAAGTATTGAAACATATGTGCTTTATGTGTGAACAAAACAGGCGCTGGGATCATTAGTTTTGGCACAATTGCAATTACATTTTTTTTGCACTTTCTTGCAGCGTACCTGGATGCTCTAGTGATAGCGCCATTTCAATTTCTCAAACAGATTATGAAAGTAGAAGTGTGGTAGTACAAAACTATATTCTCATTTTGCGCTACAATGATGCGAAATGGGTGAAAAATGCATGTGAACATGACTGAAAACTGTAATGAAACGCTATTCCGGTGAAATAGAGTTTCATCACAGCTGATACTATTAATTTTTAGGCCGAGCGGAGCCTTTGTCAGTACTTCAGATCAGCGTTTATACAGTGAGCACGTAAAGGTTGGAACAAATTCGTTAAACGCTTGATATGGCCATTAGGAAAATTAAGCTCAAACACGTCGATTTTATTTTTCGGTGGCGCATTTTTTGATCAATCATATTCTTGATGACGTCATCACTGTTCGAGCTATGACGTCATTATACATTTTTTAAATGGCATTACCCTATTTTGATAATACTTTCAAAAAGAACGCATTTTTCTGTGTATGGATGTCATATTTTTTCTTATGTTACATAACTGTATGTTCGAGAAATAAAAGATATTTCATTATTCATAGTAATGTATTATTAGTTCTGTTAACGTAATCTTTTGACATAAGGGATCCCTACAAAAAAAATCTAGTTGGGTTAGATCGTGAGATCTAGCTGACCATTCTAAAAATCCTCAACTACGATCGAAATCATCTTCATTAAGTTCATGATTCATATGATGATTTTCTTGAAATGATAGTTGATCTTCCATAACGCCAGGATGACCTTTCGTATTATTATCACCAACATTGTCAAAATTTCTAAATTGTGCTTCGACTTTACTCGCTGTCGAACGTGTCTATCGGGATATTTATAGTTAAATAAGTCACAAACCACAGCTTGCGTACTAGTCTTATCCCCATAACCTAAAATCATTAAAATATCTTTTCGCATGGTGTCGATAACTTATTTATACCACAATTATTTGATAGCTAACTATTATTGTTAAGCCGAATTAAAAAAAAAACATTTTTACCTACAGTCAGTGTCTAGTTGCATTGGAGATCTAGCTCAGTTATGAAATCTCTATTGGTACCCACAAAATTTCTCTACCCCAATCTTTCACATAGTTTTATATAATAAACAGATGAATTCAAGCTTTGACCAAAAATCATTTTTACATTCTAGAAGAAAGACACCCAAAAAGATATTTACATGATTGAGATAGTGCATATCAGACTTTCCATTTACAATTTTGAGGATTCTTATTTGTATGATTATGAAAGTTCTCTCATACAGGGCAATTCAAATTCGACCCCCACCATTGGGATCTCCTAAACTATTGCGTGATGATATTGTCTCTAAGTTCATCTACTGTGAAATATTCTTGCTCTCCATAGATTCTGTTCTTTAAAGTGCCCCACAAGAAAGTATCCAAAACTGTAAGGTCAGGTGACCTTGCCGGCCACCTCTCTGGTCCAGAATTTCTCGGAATTTCCTAACCACCTATTAGGAAACCTTTGGTGTAAATATTCGCGAACTACTCTTTTATTGTGTGGAGGAACCCCGTCATGTTGAAACCAGCAGCTGTTATAATTATCTAGGGGAAACATATCCATATATTCTTCGAATTCGTTTCTTAAGAACCGAAGATAGGTTTCCCCGTTCAAAGTATTAGAGAAGAAATGAGGTCCAAGTATTCGGTCGTCATAAATTCCAGCCAACTCATTCAAACGAAACCGAACTTGTGGTCTGACTTCTCTAAAGTGTCGTGGATTATTTTCACTCCAAATGTGGTCATTATTTCTATTAAAAACACCACAATTCGAAAACGTATTTTCGTCGGTCCAAATAATGTTTTTCAAGAAGTTTGTAGGGTCTACCCTATTCGAGAACCAGCTACAAAATTCCATCCTTCTCTCAGGATCACCTGGATGTAATTTTTGTGAAATATGTATCTTATAACATTTCAAACCACTTTTTTTGAATTCCCTCCAAACGCTCGTCTGTGGCACATCCATTTCTGCCGAGACTTGATGTGTTGATTTGGAAGGTTCTGCATTTATCTAAAAAAGTACCAAAAATAATTATACTTCTTCGAATATGGAATGAACAATTATTTTACCTCGGCTAATAAGTTACGTCTAATATTTTGTTCCATTCTGCTTCCATATTTCATTCCTGGTTTTTGAAACGCACCGTACTCAGCCAAGTGTTTGGCCAAAATTCCGAATAATGTTCTATCCGGCTGTTGTCTTTCCGGATATAATTCAAAATAAATTTGTGCTGTTTTCGTACTATTCCTATCAAATTTATAATAAAGTTTCAACATATCTCGTTTTTCTTCATTTGAGAATGAGGACATTTCGACTGAAGTATTTGTGCAAACTTATGATGTTTAATGAGATCTGACAACTAGTGATTATTAAACAAAATTTTTCGATGGAGTCATAACCATCTCAGATGAAGTTGTTTTTTCTTAATATCTGTGGTTTCAGAAGTGCAATTCATAACAAATTATATATCAATGAAAACAGAATGAGATACACTATTTTTCTGTATAAAAAAAACAACATGGCGCCCATGACAGAAAAAAAAGTTGATGATGAATGCCAGAAGACGAAACGTCGGACAGTAAATCTGAACATGAAAACGTATATCTGAAAAAAGTATCAATGAAAATGTACTTTTGGTTTTGAGCTATGTTGTCAAATAACGATAGAAAAAAATAAAAACGAAAATTCCGATTTTTAGTTTTTTCCCGATATTTCCGGAAATATTCGGAATTTTCCAAGTTTCAAAACAGTATTTTGTTAAGCACCAGAATACGCAACTTTGCCCCAATTTAAGCTTCGACGTATCTCCTGTAGTTTAGGAGATCCCAATGGTGGGGTTCGAATTTGAATTGCCTTGTATAATGTATTCTTTTCCTTTGGATTCCTATCATAAATTGCAAAACTTTCTTGAGATAGTGTGTTATAAATAAAAAAAATCCAGTTTTCACAAATCTGAACGTCTGTTCGAAAGAAAAAGTTCCATTTTTGCAAATAATAGGTACTTAATAGGATAAACTTCTTTTTTGGAAAGCCATATTTTGTTTTGGTCTTTGCTCAAAATCATTGGTTTGAAAATGAATCTGAGAATTGATAAAATGGGTTGGTAATCAGAACAATGCAGAAAAAAATTGTCAGTCCTAGTGATAATATCAATATTTTCACTGCACATAGAATGTTACAATTTTCAACTGAACTGTTCAATATTGAAAGCTATTTTTTCTCAAGGTTCAAAAGAGCTTGAATAAAAATATAATCAGAAATTCAAGAAAGAAGAGAAGTTGAAGTTTTTGGTAGGTACCTACCTATTGACAGTTTTGACAACTATGTTTATTCGACTTGAGTTGTAAAGAGTCCTTTTTAATAATATATCACAATTATAAAAAATAGGGACATAAAAATTGACATTTGACATGTGTGTCAGTAGGTCAAACGACCGACCTAATTTTTTGATAAAAAAATTGTGGTTTTATTTGGAACATTGAAACTATTAGACTCCATCCATTGGCCATACTCGTAAGAAAGCCGAAGCTTTCTAGGACTCAGTGACTGTTTTTGAACTGATTTTGAAGGACAGAGAACTTTTGCAGATGGCTAAAAAGATTTGATGATTGTAGTTTTAACATTATGTAGGTACTTACGGCCATTTTTTGGATGAGTATTTTTGTCTGAATTGAAAGATGTTTTAATTATTATAGAAGAGCAGTATTCGTTCGACAGAAAAAATTCAAGGAGAAATTTCGAACCGATTTCAAATAATAAATGAGACGAAAGAAAAATATTTACAAAACTCCCAGAAAACATAATAGAATCCGGTGAAAACGACAATGAGGAATGGACCAAGAGTCCACCGGTAATCCGAAGCAGTTTTTCATTCGGTCGCTCACCCGGACTCGAACTTTTTTTTTATGCAAAAATATTTGCGGATTTCCATGTTATTCGATGAAACTGTATATGTTGGGCCTCGGAACATGACATGTTCAAAGAACAAATTCTGGTTGTTTGTAATATCTCGCTGTTCACACAAATAATATATCAAAGTCCTATCCAAGTGAGTTTTAGAAGTGTTTCTTTAGACATGACTGATTATAGTTCCAGTCTCAGGTGGGAGGTTCGTCATTACGAAGGAATATGCAAGCTGAAAAAAAGATACTAACACCGTACGAAGCATGGGGGAAATAGGGTCCACTCTAACATCGATTAAGAGTTCATGTACCTTGCGTCATCTTATATTCCTTATGTACTTTATCTCAAGAAAATCACGCAAGCGTTTTCTTGAACCTTCCACTAAACGCCACTATTTATGAAGTACTTTCAATCTGAAGCAAACATTTTTACTTTTTTAATTTTTATTTTAATTTCAACCTTGAGTCCCTGTATTTGATTTTGAAATATCAAATTTTCCAACTTCTGACAACGTTTAGATTATCTTTTTTTGGCTCCATCTACTGGCAGAAATTGATAGAAATAGTATACGTACAACCATTGTTTATATAGAAGATAGTTAGTCAACCTTATGGGATTATAATTGGATCAAAATGGATGCGACATGTAGATGGCGATAGTGAGCTCGCATCCAAGTCATGTCGTAACTTCAGTGATCTGGCCTCCAAGTCATGTCGTAACTAGATTGAAACAATGGGACAGCAATAAAATCAAGGTTTTTTGAAGGAACCTGCATTAAAATGACGTCACTCGCGTTTGCGTCCAACACCAATTACTCAGGCATTGACTAACTATCTTACTTCTTTGACCTGCCTTAGCCCTGGAAGTCTTTGCCAGTATGTTGCTCTCATTGATTTCTCAGTTTTATTGAGTTCCTCTTGGAAGTAAGATTTTCCAAGTCCGCAGAATGGTTCTAGCCCGATCAGTGGCGTAGATGCCCCCTTTCGTGCCAGGGTGTCTGTTTGTTCATTGCCCTCCACTCCAACGTGCCCCGGCACCCAGAGGAGGATCACCTTGTTGTTCCTGCCTAGATGATTGAGTTTGTCTAGGCATTCCCAGACCATCTTCGAGTTGATGTTATTTGAGCTCAACGCTTTGATGGCTGCTTGACTACCGGTATTTCCTGTCGAGGTTGGACTGAATGCACCTTTCTGTGTCGTGAATTTCGGCTTGAAAACGCTGGGGAACTGGCCCATGGGTTCGGAGTATTTGGTGCGACTCCTGCTCCAGTTCCGTCGGGAGTTTTGGACCCGTCCGTGTACCATGTTATGGTATTCTCTCCCAGTGCTCGAATTGATTATGTGCTCCATTCTTTCTTGTTATTTAATTCCGTTCGAAAAAATTTCTCGAAACTAAATTTCCTGGTAATTTCGTCAGTTGGGAGATCGGTAAGGTGTGCACCTTCGGTGGTGGTTGAGCCCCCTACACTGTGTGCTATCCCTTTCAGTCCGACTTTAGCCATCCTGAGATTTGCTTCCCAAGCAGTTCTCCTCAGGAGGAGGAGTGAGGTCCAGAATAACCTCTATAGCTGCTGTTATACAAAGACATGCTAGTCTCTGCACTTTCTCCAGGATTTTCTTTGTTGTGGCGAGTTCGGTTCTGCCGTGCCACACTACTGCTCCGTAGGTGATCATAGAACTCACTATCATGGTGTGAATCCATCGCAGTATTGATGGGTTACAGCCCCACGTTTTTCCTGCAATGTTCCTGCACACCATCAGTGATGATTTTCCCTTGTCAATGATCTTTTCTACGTGTCTGTTCCAGAGTAGTTTTGAGTCTAGGGTAAGCTTTAGATACTTTACCTCTTGCTGCCATTCTAAGTCTGCTCCGTCGAGGCGAACAGTCCTTAGGTTACATCAAGAAAGATCTGCGACGGAATGGGTACTCCGACAAACATATAGCAGCGGTCCTTAACCGCAGAAAAGGCAACACCGAGAAATCAGATGAACCAACACAGCCTACCCTATGTCTTTCCTATGAGAGAGGTTTATCGGATAAGATGATGGCTCTCGGCTAACGCTATCGGGCCATCATCCACGCCGCAGGCCATAAACGCCTACTTTACGCCCTTGATACATAAATAACTATTATATCAGGTACATTAGTTGCATGCTATATAATAAGTATCCGAGACAATTGTAATTGAGCATCTTGAACTCTTGAGGCAAAAAATTGTAGAGTCTAATATTCAGAGCATTCATCTGAGATTTGTTGAGCCTATATCGGGAAGGCCTTATGTCGTTCGCTCCACGAGTTTGATAATCGTGAAAATCAGAATTGGAACAAAAATTATTTTTATATCTGTGAATTTCTAGAAGAGTATTATAAATAAATAAGGAAGGAACAGGCATAATAGCGAGATCTTTGAAGAATTGTTGACAATGGTCCCTGTAACCAGCACCAGCAATAATTCTTATTGCTCTTTTCTGCATTTTATAGACTTTACATGAGTGAACAGAGTTTCCCCATAACAGTATGACGTAATTAATATGTGTGTGTGGAAGAAAGAGAAATAACACGACCGTACAGTGTTGTCGCAGAGTTGATTTTTCAAATTACGCAAAAGAAATATTGAACTTGATAATTTATGACATAACTTATGACATAATAATTCATACTAATTAATTATCTGATATAAATATGACTGGTTTGGATATTTACTGGTAGTTTAGTATTCCTACTGATGGAGGTATGTTGGTTATCGAAACGCATATCTAGGAGTGAAAATATTTATGTATATCTTATATTTGGTTTTAATGATGACTGTTTTTCCATGTGAATTGAAAAATTCCAACATAAATCGATCTTTCTTGATTTCATTTCATCACAAACATATTCGATTACAAGAATGCACCTTCAATCTAGGTTACTGGTCACCAACAACTCGCAAATCGGGTTGCTCCGCTCACTCCCAATAGAAGAAGACGACCTCAAGTCGTTAACAAACGAGAAAGATGAGTATTGCCGTAATTATTACCTAGACCGGGATAGGGCAACTAGTTTATTTTCCGTAATCATTGAAGCCCCGATAGTTGATGTGAAAAAATTGTAATGAGGTATATATCTGAGATAGTATGTGAGTATTGTTCGGAAAAAAACTTCGGGAATGTTGCAGAAAAACTGCTGCCAATATTAATTGAAACAGCTGCAACTACTTAATTGCAGTAAAGGACAAATTGCTATAATGTTGATCTCACTATCACAAACAAGAAATTTAAAAAATCGGGAGGGTGCTCTGAACGAAGTATGTCAGATAGTCCTCCAGAGGAGATAATTGATTACACAGAAACAGTACCAACTTTGAATTCAAAACGACAACCAAATGCTGTCTGACACTTGTTAGGCTCCGTATAATCTTATACACACGATAAGGTTTGGTTCAGAATGCGAATTTAAACAAGAACATATTGTCAAAATAAAAAAACTACTGAAAGAATACTGAAGCCCTTCTCATGCTATTTAGAAAATCATATAATGAACCTGAACCAATAAACATTGTTGTCTGTATTTAGATTATAGTGCTACTTTGGTATCACAAGAACATTGTTATGCATTCCAATTTGCACGACAAAAAAGTTGAAGATATTAGCTGAACCCTTGATGTTGAAAAAAAAAAATTTCGTATTGTTTGTCCATAATTAATATTGAATATTTGGTTAGAAGTGAAAATCTTTCATTTATTGAAATATTAAATTGATTATTTTTTTACATTCCTTGCAACCAATAAAACCATCAATTTAACGCATTCATGTACGTTTGGGCCAATCACAATATTATTATAGTGGGGAATTATTTGCGGTATTTTGTTATTATTGTGTGACAACTGATACTTTTGGACGTCTGTCATCAGTTTGCATCAAAATTGAAAAATGAAGCGAAAAGGGTTTGAGGGAATGTGTCTATGATTGGGGCAAAATTATAAATTAATTATCGAATAGAAAAAATGCAGCTGCAGCGGTGATTTGCTACTTATCGAAAACATTTATTTTGATTCTTCCTGTTGCTGCTTAATAAGCCCCAATACACGACTCCAGGAAAAATCTAAATTGAACTGAGTCTTATTTACCTCTCTAATAGACCGAGAGATGAGGGACCAAAACTGCAAGAGTTTTATAAAAGCTGATATTTTGAAATTAGGTCATGAATGGGTTGAATATCAAGAGCCTGCCGTCAGTCAGCCAGTTTTTGGGACAACTAGCGTGGGGGTGGTACCAAACTTGTAAAAAAAACACGTATGTAGCAACTGTTTTATAAAATCTGAAAATTTGTCTGTGGATAGCTAGGCAACCAACAAACTGTGTGGACATAGTCAGTCAGCACCATATTGGAACACGACGCGTTAGCGGTCCGGTAAACCCGTCAAAAAAAATGGGTTCGTGAAAGAGTTTTATAAAATCTGAAAATTAGTCTGTGGATAGCAAGACAACTAATAAACTGTGTAGATATAGTCAGTCAGCACCATATTGGAACACGACGCGTCAGCGGTCCGGTAAACCCGTCAAAAAAAAATGAGTTCTTGAAAGAGTTTTATAAAATCTGAAAATTAGTCTGTGGATAGCAAGACAACTAACAAACTGTGTGGACATAGTCGGTCATCAGCACCATATTAGAACACGACGCGTCAGCGGTCCGGTAAACCCGTCAAAAAAAATGAGTTCGTGAAAGAGTTTTTTAAAATCTGAAAATTAGTCTGTGGATAGCAAGACAACTAACAAACTGTGTAGACAAGGTCAGTCAGCACCATATTGGAACACGACGCGTCAGCGGTCCGGTAAACCCGTCAAAAAAAATGGGTTCGTGAAAGAGTTTTATAAAATATGAAAATTATTCTGTGGATAGCAAGACAACTAACAAACGTAGTGGACATAGTCAGTCATCAGAATATTCGGGCACTTCGCGTCAGCTGCCGGTAAACCCGTCAAAAAAATTTGGTTCGTGAAAGACTGTTCATAATATCAGAAAATTTTCGAGAAACTAGTTCATAGTACCTAAAACAAGACTAACATAGTCAGTCAGAAGTTTCATGGAACAAACGCCGTCAGCAGGCAATGGAAAGGCTCGCCGTGCGCTTAATTCATATAGCGTGTTTTATGGCGCAGACTAAGTTGTTCAATATTACAATACAATGATGAAAAGATATTCAATAAAAAACGATAGGAAAGAGATATTTAATAATGCAACAAGCAATATCTATATTTTGGTCAACATGCAACATTCAAATAAACAATGGGACAAAATGTGGTTGGAGAAATGTTTTATATAACAATTAGTTCATTCAAAGAAATAGTACTACAGGTTAATTCAATGCAAAGAAATGTTCCGTCAACAATATCGTTGATTTTGTTGAATGAAACAACCTTTATATGATAACGTTAGAAAATAATTCCAGGAATTGACAATTGGAAAACAAAGAAAAGGTGGTTTATTTACTTTTAATTTTGTTGAGCAACAAGATGGTAGTAATTACGAACTATTGTGTCTTCATGTAATCAAATACATTTGTTATGTTACTGAAAAATGCTTACTTACATAAAGAACTAATATTACTGTTCGAAATATCTATATAAATAGCATAGTAGCTATATACGCCTAAACATTATTTTTAGCTACTTGAAATAAATGCTAAACTAGATAGACGCAATTTCATGTTGGTATGCTCTTTTTGGTTAATTTAAACTATTATGTTCTTTGAGTGTTTATGGGATTGGAAATATGAAAAACAAACGTCTCAATTTGAATGTCGTATATACCTCTTTAAAAAAATTAAGGTTATTTCAATATTATTTTTAAATCAATACTTTAAAAATAAAAATAAATGTTCTAATCAGAATCGCTGCTATAATAGGCTTTATCAGACTCTTCTTCGGTGTCGGTCACCTCCGACTCAGCATCTGTAAATTAGTAAACGTATATTAAGTACGTTTGACTAGTTTGTTCATGAAAAAAATGGCTGACAAATAATATGCTTGCACTCATTTATTACAGACCGTCAGATAAGGACAGATTCTGCTGACTCATTAGAGAGATATTGCAATAACGTCAGGCAGTATTTAAGGCAACTTTATCTGCCAGTTTATATGTGGCGTTCATTATTCATAACCTAAATTAAATCTTAGAAACTTCGATTTTTCTTTCTACATAATTCATTTCAGTATCAGATAAAATTATTCTTGTGATAGATAGGGGTTGAAACATCGATTCCTACTAAACATATTGTATATTTATCAATCATGAGTCATGTCAAATAAAGGAACAGAAAAGAACATAAAGGAACTTCAATCCTCGCCTTCATACGTCCTCTAATAAAGGAATATTTTAGTAACGTTGTTCTTTTTCCATATTCTCACGAGTACATGTCAAAATAACGGCGCCTTTCTATTGCCTGCTGACGGCGTTTGTTCCATGAAACGTTTGACTAATTATGTTAGTCTTATTTTAGGTAATATGAACTACTTACACAAAAATTAACATATTTTATAAAACTCTTTTACAAACCCATTTTTTTTTTGACGGGTTTACCGGACCGCTGACGCATCGTGTTCCAATATTGTGCTGACTGACTATGTCTACCCAGTTTCTTAGTTATGTTGCTATCCACAGACTAATTTTCAGTATTTATAAAACTCTTCCACGAACCCATTTATTTTGACGGGTTTAACGAACCGCTGACGCGAAGTGTCCGAATATTCTGATGACTGACTATGTCCACACAGTTTGTTAGTTGTCTTGCTATCCACAGACTAATTTTCAGATTTTATAACACTCTTTCACGAACCCATTTTTTTTGACGTGTTTGCCGGACCGCTGACGCGTAGTGTTCCAATATTGTGCTGACTGACTATGTCCACACAGTTTGTTGGTTGCCTAACTATCCACAGACAAATTTTATAAAACAGTTGCGACATACGTGTTTTTTTTTACAAGTTTGGAACCACCCCCACGCCAGTTGTCCCAAAAACTGGCTGACTGACGGCAGGCTATTGATATTCAACCTATTCATGACCCAATATCCAAATATCAGCTTTTATAAAACTCTTGCAGTTTTGGTCCCTCAGCTCTTAGACTATAAGGGAGGGTTGTATAATACAGGTTCACTGGCAGTTCAACTAAACTAAGTTCAGTTGTTAAGGAACTAGAAATCCCATTGGCTAATCCATAGCAACTGAGGCGAGTTTACTTGAACTGTTGGTGAACTTGTTTTGTACAAGCCGCCCTAAGAGCTAGTTGTACAAAACAAGTTCATTAACAGTTCAACTGAACCAAGTTCAGTTGCCAAGGAACTAGAACTTTCATTGGCTAATCCCTAGCAACTTACTCGAATTTACTTAAACTGTTGGTGAACTTGTTTTGTACAACCCACCCTAAGATGAATTGATTTATAGGAGTGACAACAAACTTAGATGTAACAGTTCGCATGATTTGACCTGGCGATAGAATGCATCTCAAAATGTGAACTGGCCTGGGGCGCACCCAGGATTTTTTTTAGGGTTGTTAAATTTTCAATTTGGATTTTCCAAATTCGAAATACATCAACAAAATATTTATCGTTGATTTTTTCAAGTTGTACTGAGAAATTTCAGGAGGGGGGTGATTGTAACACCTGAAACCCCCCGTCTCTCTTAAGTGCGCCTTTGGACTGACATCCGTACAGTCAAGGCAAGGACTGGTGTGACTATAATTTTTCATCCTTTATTTCGATCAGACAATCGAGAAAAGTTAATTTCGGATAGTTAGGATACTTGTATGAATTTTGAAGTGTGGAAGAGTTTAATGTAATTGAAGCAATCGGATACCCTGCGAAACTGCTGATTATTACACCAGGACATTCACCTGCATAAATCTAGTCAGTAATTGAACTGAATTTTACTAAAAATGTAATTATTGATTTGTTGATGCGAAAATCATTTTAGTCCTTACTTGTGATATCATCCCCATCAATTTAGTTTACTAGTCTACCCGAAAATGTGTATTCAACAATCTAAGTGTTTGACCAAATCCGTTGCATTATCTTTTTTGTATGTTGGAACATCGGAAGTACCTAACCCTTCTCAATATTGTTGGGAAAATGTTACTAGGATCTCAATCAATATTTTACGTTCTAGAAAATTATTTATAAATATATTTAAATAATTTCTTCCATAAAATAACCACCCAGTACACCGTATTTTTTCTATTCCAGGTCTCTGCAACAGATCCTGACTGTGGTGTTAACGCTGTCGTCAACTACACTCTTGGCGATGGATCAGGAAAACTGAAGGAGTTCAAAGTTCGTTCTGATACTGGCGAAATTTGTATCAATTCAGCACTTGACTACGAGACAAGGAGCGTGTACGAATTTCCTATCATAGCCACGGATAGAGGTAAGGCATCACCCTGAGCTTTTGAGGGGTTAAATCAATATTTGGAAAAGATTTGAAAACGCTGAAATAGTATATATCGTCCACCCAATATTCGTCGTCTACATTTATACAACTATTGAACCTATTACTAGACACCAAAAAAACTAATGATTGTATTGCTTATTCTCTCAGTGGATTTTTGTAGAATATGCAGCTATTATAAAATTTTCCTGTCTGAATTCATATTTCAACTGCCTGATTTTTGAACATTCAACATTATGGTTTGTTGAATCGTACGATGAAAAAGTAGTGGTATCATCGATAATTTCACTCGATGAATGAAACCCTTCTTTCCTGCAATATTAGGACCAATAAGGGTCCTATGCCTAGATAATTAGTCCAAGCAATAGGGAAACGGGCATGCAAAAATTAATATCCGAAGAAAAAAAGTGAGCGTATAGGAAATTGAAATTTAGTATGAGTTTCTATTTCATGCGACTCGATCGTGATTCATAGCTTATTTTCTTCTGTGAGAGTTGATCTTTCATATTATCGAATAAGTATATTGATTTTTTTAAGGGTCAAAAAATTACTTTAGAAAATTGCACATTTTTTTACATGTTTTTTTTCCTAAATACATTGCTCAATTTTGTTTTTATATAAATGACTTTTATGAAAATGGATTCCTACCATGATTTCAAGCATTCAAAAAAAATTGAATTCCCACGATCACTAGGAGCCGAGATAATTTTTTTATTTCAAAAGAATCTGGAAGAGGCAATAATCATCGTACAGCAGTCACCTTCATGGATATTAAGGTTGAATACCTATATTTTAAATAAAAAAATACTAGGAAAAAATACAGGCGCGGATCGCGATAGCTGTAGCAGGTGGCGGAGTGGAGATAGCACTGAAAACTTAGTTCGTGCGTTCAAAGTGGAAGTGCTTGAAAAATATTGAGTATCTCGGCTTGTTGTTCACGTACGTTTTCTTTTGAAATGTAGAGTAGTACTTGAAATTGAACCAATAACTTTTCTTTTCTTTTTCAATAATACTGTCAGGATGTGTCTTTAATGTCAACAGTATTTGTATCCCCACTGCGCCACCGCTAAAATTGCATCGCTCCGCGCCTGCACGCATCACTTTGTTCATCAATTAATAATATTGCAAATGAACTAGACATATCCTGGTATTTTGTTATCGAAAGTATTGTTATTCATTCTCAATATCCATGAAGGTGACTCCTGTACGATGATTATTGCGCCTTCCAGATTTTTTTGAAATAAAAAAATTATCTCGGCTCCTAGTTAAAAAAAATTGTTAAAATTGTTATTTCCGTCAACCGATTGCACCCCTACGCGCAACCCTCGGAAGTCTTCGAGAGACTTGTGTGAGCTAGGGAATACGTAGGAATTCAATTTTTTTTTAATGCGTGAAGTCATGCTAGAAATCTATTTTCATGAAAGTCATTTCAATAAAAACAAAATTAAGAAATCTGTTTAGAAAAAACATGTTAAAAAATGTGCAATTTTTTTAAGTACATTGTTGACTCTTAAAATAAACAAAATCAATATGCTTATTCGATAATATGAAAGTACAACTCATACAAAAAAAAAAGTAAGTCCTGAATCGTTACTGACAGAATCATGCCCCGAGCAAGAGTAGCCAAATTGAGAGAGCATCTTTTTTGAGAAAACTTCATATATATTGAAAAATAATCAATATTCATAAATTTTTTTGAAAAAGACTTCTTTGGCTTGCCATAGACTACACAAAACTGTAAGTTACAATTTTCAATACCTTACAATAAACGAGTTATAGAAAAACCGAGTTTTCACGGTTTTTCTGATATAACTCGATAAGTATCCATGATATCAAAAAAATAAAAAAATTTCAATTGATAGATTTTTTTAATACCTACAATTTCCTATTTCAACTTTTTTTATCGGAGCTGTACTTTTTTAATTATCAACAAAAAAACGCTTTTCGCAACTTTGCCAATTTTTTAGGTTAGGTTCGGTAATCAGGATCGAGTCGCATGAAATAGAAACTCATCCTGAATTTTAATTTCCTATATGCTCATATTTTTTGTTTTCGGATATTAATTTTTGCACATTTAACATTGGGCCGCTTCCTTTTTTCTTGGACTAAATACGCAGTTCATGGCTTTCGAGCCGGTAATACCACTTTGTCATGGCAACCACGTACCCAAACAACAACGGAGACTATATAATAATATCTTTCTACTAATGTGAATGTCAGTCTGACAGACTTTATGTGTGTCAGGCATTATCTATAACTATTGAAGAATTCACGACAATGGAACTTTTTTTACTTAGTTGGTTCGTGAAATTATTTCAATAAATGCTACTCGTGCTCACAATATTATCGATAATTCTGTCAGAAATCTTAAACTCGATCAAATTGCTTTGAGATAACACCACTCGTCCTAAAGGACTCGTGGTGTTAGCAAACAATTTGATCTCGTTGATTTCTGACAGAATTACTATCGATGGTAATGCGAGCGCACTCGTGGTATTACCCCGGATTATTTCACTTATGCTAAAATAGCGTGTTATGATTGGTTGAAATTTTTGTGTTGATAAATGAAAACATCATGTTTTCGATTTTGTACTTCGGCTCTTGATTGGCTACTGGATATGTATATGGTGTTTTCGATTTTGTAGTTCGATTCCTGATTGGTTATTATCAAAACAAAAACTTACCACTAGCAAACTGCTATAATGACACAACACCAAACTTTGACCAAAACTAAATAAGCACTCACTATTAATTCATATCAGCTTCACAATTTTCGACAAACTTTGCATCCTCGTTGATTAATCAAATCACTAAATCAAAATGTTATCAAAACATAACCTCAGCAGTAGACGAAACTACGAATGACGCGCTCTGTCATTTGTAACTGAAATAGACATCAAGTAATTGTTATGTTAGTTGCATAACTTTAGAACTGAATGCGGGATTAATGTTCCTAGTTAAATTGAATAGTAAATAAATAAAAATGGTTTCGATTTTATTCATGAAATAATCTCAACAAATACAACTCGTGTTATTGGCGATTATCGTTAATTCCTTCTCGGTTTCGAATCAAATTATGTTGCTTTAGGCAACCACACTCGCGCAAGCGCTCGTGTGGTTGCCAAGCAACATAATTTGAATCTCAAATTCAAAGGAATTGCTATTTCGATAATCACCGATACTCTTGTGGTATTACCTACGATAATCCGAACTTGACGAGATCTCCTGATTGGTTCATTTGACAAGTGCGTGAAATAGTCAGTCTCATCTTGTTTCAAACATGGTTAATATACAGGGTGTTTCTAAATTCAATATAAATATTTCAAGGGCGTATAAAAAATCGCAAATTTTTAATGGCGTCTACAATTATGCATCAAATGTTTGGAAAATTTACAAACTCTTGTTTTTGGACGCTTTATTAATTTCTTGCTTTAAAAATAAGATAACTCTGATTTGAAGAGGTGAATGAGGGTTGCCTATAGTTTTTATGGCAAAAATTTTCTATTTCCGCCCAAAACATTCAAATTCAAATATCACTATTGTGTTGTCCATGAAATAACCTGAAGTTTTGGCCTCTTTCATTTTATTGAATCAGCTAATAGTTTTCTAGAAAATGGCTAGTACCTAAATGAAAGGGGAATAAGTAACCAACTAATATACTTAGTAGGCTATGAGTTTTTAATTTGTTTTCCATTTTGACGCTTTTGACTTTTGAAATGAAACATAGCACTTTGATTTACTTGCTAGTTTCACCTTTGTTGAACGGTTGAATTACTATTTTTTTTCAAGCAACTTGCTATGTCTGTAGCTTGGAGGGAGTGGATTTTGAGGAAACACATGAAAAAAAAGTCTTATTTCGACCCCAGGAATACGCCCTAGAAATGTTTGTATTGGATTTAGAAACTCCCTGCATTTTCACGGTTAAATATTCTTCCTATTCATATCATTTGGGTGAAATATTGAAGAGTGAATTTCCTCTTTGCATTTAACGTATGCATGTTTTCTCCCAGCCAGTTCAGTTGAAGTAATAAAGTGAAAAAAGAGAACAGTTTTCTATGGTGTTTTTTATCACCACAATCGGCCATTTATGGACAGAGAACAGACGTCTGACTTTTCACGTTCTCATGGTACCTCAAGTATCTCCGGTCGATCTCTTCAGATGTGACACATGGAATTTAGATCATTTTCCTTACAATGTTTTGCATTATGGTTCAATCGCATGTTCTCTATGGAGAGCCGTACTGGTTTTCAATTATTTTTGATAGTCTTTCATTTTTTTTTAATATTCTTTTTCAATCCAAACGTATTGACAAGTTCTACTTTGCTCCATTATCTATTTTTCTATTGTCACATTGAAGTAATGCAACCTTGTTTTCCCCATTTCATTCGAACAAGTCTTGGAGATATGCAAGTTTATTATCATCATCTTCGGTCTGATTTTTTCGCTATTGATTGCCTAATGAGCAAACGATTTCAAATATATAATCTTGCTGCAGGTGATGATGAACCCTCTGGCAAGCCATCTCCTTCAAGCATCTGCACTTTGGCATTAATTGGTAGGTGTGTCTTTTCAGTGAGTCTTTTATCTCCCCATATCATAAACACAAGTAACTACATTAGCGGAACATTTAAGGCTGATAGAAAATGGCCATTCGCACAAATTGGAAAAATACCTAGAGTTGTGAAATTGTTCGTATATGAATATATATCTGAGTGAGATGCGCCATGTTGATTCATCACCTCGTATATGCAAAAAATAAACAACACTTGGCGCTATAGCATAGGGATTCACGTTCTCGTGAGTATGGATTGTAACGAATGACATCGTGATTCCGTATTTCTTTTGTTTTATTTGCACTTCATAAATACTTATGGCTTTACATTGCCATTGCCAACCCCATAAATATATTTATGGTAGGTGTTTCTGAACATAGCCTAGCATGATTATACTTAAACAGTATGTTTTAACAATCATCGTACATCTTTCCATAAGAGTTCATGATGGCAGGGCGCATTCCTTCCTGAAAACTGCAACACAATTACATTAAATGATGAGGAATTAAACTTTATTATGACACTAATGAATAGAGCATAAAATGAGTGATTTTTCAACAAAAATACTAGTAACGGAGAAAAACCGGAACAACTGAAAAATTTTGCGTTTTTTTTTTAATTCACAACTCCACTATTTTTTAAGAAGTAGGGTTTATTTAATTTTTATTTTTAAACCGACTTAGAAAGTCTTGTCACATGGAAACTTCAATACAGTACATTATAATATTACATACACACTGAAAATTATGAAAATCATCTGAAGATAAATTTAGTTTCATATAGTTACAATTTATAATGATAGATCTAGAAGGTGACTGACAACTGTATTTCTGAAGTCTGAGAAAGGTATTGCTAAAATTTAGATTTTTCAATGCATTGATTTCATGTGCCATTTGGAACAAGGTTGAGAGGAGACTAGAATATGTAATAATTTTGCTTGTCATATAGGTAATCTAAACAGAAGTGGACATCTTGTAGGATATGGAAGAACACTGAAATCCATGAGTCCTAGTAAAATTTCATCCACAATATTATTGTTAACAATCTTGAATAAAAACATCATTTGTGTTACATCTCGTCTAGTAGAAATGGGTAATAATTTGAATTGTTGTCTCAGATCAGCGGATCTGATTACGCTGCAGCCCGGCCATTGATGTTTTTTTTTGAAAAAAGATACATTAACAATTCAGTTTGAACTTTTTCAATTCTATTCGAATGAAATTGTGGTTGGGACTTCCAAATAAGAGATCCAAATTCTAATCTTGGTCTCACCAGTGTGACATAAAAACAATTAAACGTAGATACATTCGAAAAAGACGAGCTGCTTCTCATAATGAATCCCAACATTCAATTCGCTTTTTTCCAGATTTCATCAAAAAGGTGGAATCATAAGTCACTCCCTGGGTCTCTAACTTATCTCTTTTTGTCAAGTGTAAAGTCTCCAATTTCGTAAGAAAATTCCAAAGGATTTTTCTTCAAAGAAAAGCTCATAGTATTACATTTATCAATATTAGATTACAATCTATTTTCAATTGTTCAGTTATATACTCTATCAAGATCGTTTAATAGTGCCACACAATCTCGGACAGGTCGAATTTTGAAATCGTCTGCGAAAAGGAGCCCTTTGGAATGGTGTAAACACGCTGTGAGATCATTTATAAGTAAAACAAACAACAAAGGGCCAAGATTAGATCCTTGCGGAACACCAGAATATATTTCACAAAAGTTAGAGAGACACCCGGTAAATTTCACAACAAAGTTTCGATTCTGTAAATAATTTCTAACCAGTCCATGATTAATTCCAAATTTGTTAAGTTTCAAAAGAAGTTTTGTATGTTCCACCTTGTCCAAAAATATGTAAAAATCGTGTCGAAAGCTCTATAATAAACATCAATTGTGAATATGAAGATAGTGCTCTACATTAATGGTATTTTCAACGTGTGAATATATTTTACTATATTTATTGATAAATTAAAATAATTAAATATATGTAGAAGTGGATTTTCCAGCCATTCCGAGCATGAAAGTATTGAATCATGTGAACTGTATGTGTGCACAAAAGAGGCGCTCTCGAATTATTAGTTTCGGCACAACCCTACTTCTTAAAAAATGGCGGAGTTATGAATCTAAAAAAAAAATCTCAAAATTTTCCGGTTTTTCCGGTTTTTCTCCGTTACTAATGATCCTATCTGGTCGTGAAACATTCCATTTTTTTTCGTATTTCCATTCTCTAAGAATTTTTTCATTGAAACCAGATTACTTCATTAGTTTTCAATTTATAAGCAAAACAATGGAAAAAAACGTTTTTTGTATTTAAATGTTCATAATAAATTAATAAATGACAGTAGCATTTTTGTTACGAACAAATCCTCTATTGATTGGCTTACATTGTAAATCATAGCCTAGCTTTATACATCATTTTCAGTGAATAATTTTAGCCAGCAAATAAATCTAAACTAGAATCGTAAGTTTTGATGTGTTGTAACATGATTATCCATCTATACAGGGTATCCGGAGAGCCATGCATCATACTGTATCTGGTGATGAACATGTTCATAACCTATCAAATAACCACAACTTGACCTTAAAACCTCAAGGTTATTGAGTTTTTGGAACTTTTATAAATAAAAATTGAATTCCTATATCTCAGATCATTTTATGTTCCAAGCAACTAAGGAGCATTTCTTGTTCATTTTTGTTTTCGATAAATATTACCTACTGAATGGAATTTGTAACAATCGCAGAAGGCAAATTTTTAATAGCAGTCATCTACGGTCTACAAAAAAAATATCCTTCGATTTGGACCCTTCGAGATTACTTTTATGAAACTTTGAACTTCTTTTGTGATACATTAATCTCCTACAAAACCTAGACATTGGCCTGGAAAACTTCTGGTCCAGAGTTTGAAAAGGTATTAGAAGTTGTCATAATTCTTTTTTGACAAAAAGATATTGCTATTGGACTACGAAATGGGGGTATTTCACGGTGGATCACAAGGACTGCAGTTTAGTTCGAAATGGGTTCATTTTCTATTTTATCGAAGATTGAGCTGCAGTTTGTTGCTCATTTCAATATTCGTCATGTACACGATTGAGAGATTGCAACTAATGTTCTCCTTCTGCTCTGATACAAGCGCGACATCTTGTTAAAAGCAATCTTTTCTACTTAGTTCTTGGGATATTATTGATTTCTTGGACTGCATGTCGTATTCGGTTCCGTAGATCTCTTTCGCTAGAAATTGGGTTGTGGTAACCCTTCTCCTTCAAACATCCCCAATAAGAAAAAATCTAACGGGTTCAAGTCCGGTGACCGTGGCGGCGGTAGTATTGGCCCAAGTCGCCCAATTCACCTTTGAGCATTTGTCCTATCTGAATTCTCGCACGTGTCCGCCGTAGTGAGCAGGTTACCCATCATGTTAAACCACATGGTCTGTCTGACTTTCAGCGGCACAGCTTCTAGTAGATGGGTTAATTGGATTTGTAGAAATTCTAGATTATTTTCGGAGTTCAGTGTCGGTGGTAACTCGAATGGACCGTTCACGTGGCCATTCAGTATACTGGTCTAAGGATTCATTGAGATAAATTGATGTTAGAACCTGCCTGATTTTATTATTTGAGGATTGCCAACTATAGAGGTTGTGGATATTGGATATTGACGGTGAAATGGTGATTCATTTGTCCATAATATTTTTTTGAAGAAATCTGGGTCCTCTCGGTGTTTTCTCATACGGTGACTAAAAGTTATTCGTTTTGGGGGTAATCTTTTGGCAACAAAGATTGCACACTGTACGTGGAAGAGGTGCAGTTGATGTGTTTTCAAGATATCATGAACATTTGATTTTCTTATTACGGTTCTTCTCTCGATACCACGTACGCTAGACGCTAGTGGATAGATCATTCTTATTTTCTTCAAGGACCTCATCTCCTAGGTCATCACAACGTGGTCTGCCTGATCCATCTTGAGCACCAGGAATCTTACCTTGCGAATAAGAGTTATGTACTCATATGAACACACGATAATCAGGATGTATATTCTTATTGATATATCTTTCACGGTATAGTGTAGCAGCTCGTCTTGCATTGCCTCTGCATTCACCATGAATGAAATGCATTTCGGGATATTCACGTGGAGTGTACGCCATTTTGGTACTGATGCAAATAGATTTTGCCAAGTCTTCAAATCCTATCCACAAAACGCATCAGTCTAACCCTTTCGGTTATGGTATTCTAAATTTAGTACACGACTTTCTTGATTTTTTTTTGTGTACCGCCCGTGTTCAGGTAACTAATGGCCGACTTCACCAACTGATTCCTAAAGTTAGGAAATACCTAAGTCGAATTCAGGAATGCCCAAGAGCAATTTGCCTTACACCAAGCGTTAAGTGATGCTTAAAAGTTATAGGAAATTCCTAACGTAGGTATTTCCTATCACTCTTAAGCATTACTTAACGTGTGGTTGAACGCAAATTGCACTTGGGTATTCCTAAATTCAATTTAGGTATTTCCTAACTCTAGGAATCAGTTGGTGAAATCGGCCATAACTGTTCTATCCCATTCTTGTTGAAATGGTTTTATATGTTGTTATTTCAGTTGCCAACTGACATTTTTTCAGTCATCTATCCGATAGTTGTATATGAGAATGGACGAATCCTATCATCTGGGAAATATTACAGAGTAAGCTGTGACATTTCTACTTTCGCTTTTGGATGTTTTTTAATTTGTATGGAACAGTTTTACTGAATTACAATGTCTTGTATAATTCACAAAATGTATGTTCTCATATTATCATTTCCCATATTATACCGTTTGCTCATGGCGTACTAAATTTAGCAAAACCCATATCACAAAAATCTTAGAAAAAATTCATTAATGATGTTTTCAAAATTTTTTTAATTCAAATTGCAAAAATTCATGAGTGAACGGGCTAAAGAGAAGGTTATGAAAACACGGTCCTTGAATTGGATAACCAAAATCAGGAATGCAGGGTGTTTTTTTCTTGCAAGAAATTATTCAGAGGACCTTGATTCAACGCTCAATTTACTTTCGATTGACACGAGGACTGTGCTTGCTTGTAGTGGGAATAGCAGTAGTAGTTCTTTGGAGGGCTTCTCCACTTATCTACATTCATCCTCCTAGTTTTCCTTTTCGAACCTTTGTGACCTTTGTGAGCTTGTTATGTCCTGTTAGTATTCCTATAAGGAGACGTAGTGCTTGGCGGTTTCTGCCTAAGAGCCATGTCGTCCTTGACTTATTGGAACCGGCCACGAAGTCTTTCGACTGCCTGCAGCCGGTGTTATCCCTCCAAAGTTTATTCAGCTGTTCTTCTGTCCACTCGTCGAGGGCTGAAGAGGTTTCAATGGGAAATTCACAGTTGTGATTTATGCCCAATTTTGTATCCAATTTGAAGGTCTCATTCTCAAAATTATAAAAATTTTTGAGTATTTATTGTACTCGAAGATTAAAATAAATACTTCACTACATGTATTTTATTACAGAGATTATTTTTTGACATATCTTGCAACCAATAAAAACCATCAATTTAAAGCTATGATGTACTTTCAATCCAATCATAACATTATTATAGTGGGAATTTTCTACTTAGATTATTGCCTCAGGAGTATTCGTGGTATTTTGTTTTTATTTTGTGACAACTGATACTTTCGATTTGACGTCTGTCATCAGTTTGCATGCAAATTGAAAAATGAATTTAGATAACCGTAATGAATAAAAATGTTATATAGAGAATGTGTCTATGATTGGGGCATCAAAAAATAATCTATCGAATACCACACGAGAGTTATAAAGTAGAAATAATTCTCCACATTTTTTCTCAAACTTGTGGCCGTTTCGCAATAGCCACTCGAGCCCTTCGGGCTCTCGTGTCTATTGCCTGGCAACAAGTTTTCGAAAAATCTGTCGAATTATTTTCACTCTATTCTCACTCTCTTGTGGTATTACAACTGATAATAGCATTTATTAGATACAAGAGAATTGATAAAAAATGTTTTTTTTTTAATTCAAGAATAAAAAAAGTGAATCCAATAGTAGGCGATTATCCTTTACAGATAATAAATATTCTGTGCGGATTAATCATCAGGCAATAAAATATCAGTCAGCTAATGGCAGTACGTTTATCATTGAAGCTTCCTGACGTCATCTGTGTTTTTTTGGCAATTATTATTCCCCAAACAAAAATGTAAAATGTAAAATGAAAAATAATGATCAGAGCCAATTCGATTAAGGATACATTCAAACCAGTTGGAACATTATGAGCTTTAGCAAGTTGAAAATGCGAAGAAATTGACTAATTGAAATTGATCTTTGGCCGAAAAACTTGATTTCACCTCACCGACACCGCAGTGGATTCACACAATATTTCTGTCGCTGATCGAGTGGGAGGTTATAAGAAAGGGAAAAGGAACATTCCAAACTCCGTGAACTCGGCACAGCGCTCTTGTACTATTACGGTAAACCAGAGAACAGATATATTTTACCTCGACGAACTTTTCTGTTACTAAAATCCGCGCACGGCACGGCTTGGTGATTTATATGTGATATTAAGAAACCGTAGATTATTTATCTACTCACCAGCTACGAACAGGGCCGGCTTCAAGGGTGATTTCGCGTGTATTACTTTGAGTTCTGAGTAGTGATATAACCCTTTATAGGTTACTGGTCGAAATTTTGACCGCGGAGAAAAATGATAGTCACGGAACAGGTGCCGGTTTTGTTTTTAGTCATAACACAATATATGACATCCATTTATAGACGGCGGTCTTTATTTCGACCAGATTATAGCTCCTACGCAGATAGTAAGGTTTGCGGATAAGATTTCGACCAGTGTTCATTTAGTTACACGCGGCCTTAGAGGTTACGATTGTGCTTGTGGTATTTTCTCCAACTTATTGTTTAGTCATTCTCGATAACATTACTGCAGTTATGTAACAAAATATAATGATTTTCATACCGGAATAATCAGCAAAACAACTCCTATTGCCGGCAGGATGATATATTCATTTATTTTTGACATAACCTAAAGTTGTGGTGATATTACCACGTGTCACTTTGAGAACGATTGCTAGAAGTAATTTAAAATATTTCAAGGGTTTGTTTCTTGTTTTTCTTTATAATTAAAAATACTTGAAATATTCCTACAATTTTGATTTTTTTGTGTTTGATATTTCCAGTGTCCAATGCAGAATGCTTGGGTGTTGATTAGACACTGGTCAAAATATCGACCACAAAAAAAAATACTCTGAAGCGATGTCATATTGTTTTATCATTACATAACAACTTACATGGAGTTCTTCATGACTTTGTATCAATTTGCCCTATAAAGAGGTAAAACTACTCATCATTTAAAATGTAATTCGAAACATTTCTAGAACGTCTTAATACCATTCTTTGCAACATTCGACAAGGTATAGGATCTGAGAAATATATAGGACAGAAAACCACTACTACACTAAGAATAACTGTGAATTATTTCGAACAAATATTTTTGTGAAATGTTCCTCAACGACCAGGAGTATTGAAATGATTGACCTCGTAGATATGGCGACATCTGACATACTGACGTTGGGCTCAGTGGACATTTGGCAGTTCTAGAAATAAACAAAAACTCAAAATTAAAAAAAAAAACATAAAAGAATGAAGATAAAAAAATCAAAACACAAATAAAAGAATTCAAAAGACCTAGTCAAATAATTCATGAATTAATAGATACATGAAAAAATTATACAAAATATTGTAATATTCTCATACCTTGCTATACTTTTGAACATTTTCACATTTGAACTTTATATCTATATACTTTATATCATAGGTACTCGATTATATTATTCTACAATTTATATTTTATGACTATCATATCTATGCACCGACAGCCAAGCGGCGATCAAGGCTCTCACATCATATAGAGTCACTTCGTTGCTGGTGTCTGAATGCATCGATGATCTGCAAAGGCTATCTGCAGCCAATAAAGTAAAGCTACTTTGGGTCTCTGGTCAATGGTCATACCGGAGTTCCTGAAAACGATCAGGCTGATTATTTGGCCAGACAAGGTGCGAAAAGCCCAACGATTAGTTCAGAACCTATCCTAGGAGTTTTTACATCATGGTGCGTCTCATCCATCCTTGGAATAAAATTCCAGGATACATGGAAAGGTGCACCGGGCATGAGGCAATCGAAACTCACATCGGAGGCCCTTCTACTGGGAGGACCAAGACTCTGCTCACACTGAGCAGAAAGGAAATCAGATTGGTGACAGGGCTCCTGACGGGACACTGCCATCTTAACAAGCACATCAACATTTTAGGTATCACGGATAATACCGAATACAGGTGGTGCTTGGAGGATGAGGAGACCCACATCCTCACGGAATGCCCGGTAGTGGCAGCAATATGGAAAACTCACCTTGGTAGCATCGTACTGAACCCAGAGAGTGTGAGGGAGGTATCGGTTAGAAGGCTGGCCACTTTCGCTCACTAGATAGGCTGCCTTCAAACTGAACCATTTCCCAGCAGTGGTGGGTGCATAACGGGCCCGATTGAGAGGCCTACATGCTTATGGCTCCGTCCGCCCACATACCTTATTCTATCTATCTATCATATATATTTCTACAAACACATTTTTTACAGGTAATTTTTTTTTTAACATTTTAACTTTTAAGCGCTTCATCATATTCACTTTTCTACAGTTCTTCATCCCCTTTTTTTTCATGTTTACATTACCACATTACAATTCTACGCAATTTCGTGCGATTAACAAGTTTGAGATATTTACATAGGTTCTTTTCATATCCATTATTAGTAAACCCTAAATCTATATTTTTAAATCATACATTACTCAATATGTCATACATTTTATGTATAACCATGTGACTGTTAATTCAGCATATTTTTTATATTAGTAAACCATTGATGAATACGTCCACAAACAAGCAGTGTCCACTGTTTCGTGGTATATTCTTTATTCACAACCATGCTGTAAACGTCGGATTCATCTCTATACTTTTATGAAGAAAATTATTATTATTATTATTATATTAGAAAAAGTTTTGTGTGCGTTTAGTGTTTTATTGAAAAAGTTAATATGGATTTTCTTCGAGTATTAGTTACATCAATTCAACAACAACAGTTCACAACTAGCAACAGTTCATGACTAGCTAGCGTTTCAGATATTTATTTCTTGAGCTCATAGATTCAGGTAGCGACCCAATAACTCTAATAGCTCGGTATATAGGGTAATTTTTTTCTTTTCTAGGGATGGTTTGTACTTTTGGTGTTGAAATAGTAAAGATATTACTGGATTACTATTCTACTGAAAATTATTTACAGGCAATTTATCAATCCTCATGAATTGAATAAATTCAGAAGAAATCATCGTACCGGAAATTTTTCCACATATACAGGGAGCCTTACTCCTCATGGAAACACCGCCATAAATTTCGCATTTTTTGACTTATGATATTTGCAAAATCCATAGATATACTAAAATGTACAATTTTACGTCAAAATTACAAAAGTTATCGGTGTACTTCCATGAGAAGTCAGACAAATTTGAATTTTTTCAACTGAATTGGTGGTAAAATGGTTGTTCTGATTATAAATCCGAAGATACATTCGACCTTTTTTACCTCCTACTATATTTTTTCATGATATTGTCACTGGAATGATCTTACTAGGTTATTTTGTGAATTTTTAATGTCTCTATCGATTCTGCAAATATAATTGTACGTCGAAAATTACGGAAGTTACGAGGGTGTTTCCATTAGAAGTGAGACAAACTGTATTAATGAAACCAAAACGACTAGGAAAAATTATTGATTCTTAAAAACTATTGAAAAACGTCATTTGGAGTATCCAGTTCATTGCTCAATCAGTTCAACACTATTGAATATTAGAATTGGTTGAATAAGTGTGCTAAATTAGCGTTATTTCGGTATATTTCCTTGGAATAATTTTTTGGTACACGAACCACGAACCACCTACTTATAAATACATCTACTTTCCTGCTATAATTCTGGAAAGTTCAGTTGTATCAAGCATTGCGCCTATAACACTCCTGGTCACTGCAGCCGGCCCTGGAACTGAATGTGATACATTCCTATTCGCTGTACATTCCTATTGAAATAGAAACATTATCATAAATGAATAAAATTGAATTTTTGGAAACTAGTTTCTGACTCGGAAATGTGGAAATGTAATTTGATTTGTTATAAAATGATAAAACATGGATTACCTATTATTATGTATATTCATCTGAACAATTGGCAAGAGTTATCTCGATATAGCTGTCTTGTTGATGTGCTTTTTTCAGTTGATTCAATTTGTAAGATTATAGAGCAACTAAATGACTATTACGAATTGCCCATAAGTTTTCTTAGGATATGACATGAAAACTGTAATGAATCATGTAATAATCCACCCTTATGAAACCCCTCTGATTTTCAACCACCATACACTCAATTAATTTCGATAAAAAAACCCTACTTGTGATACCTCATTGAAAAGCTTATAAAAATGCTCACCTCTGGGGCTAATTAGAGGGTTGACGGGCGAGAGCAATTTTCCATATCCTAGAAACACTTGTGAGCAATTTTTCATTTTTCTTCGTTCATGGAATATAGTTTCTGAATTGTCCCTCCACTCACCTTAACCGTCACCGAAGTAATTTCATATTACTTTGGCAATAGCATAGGTTTATGAACAGTTGCTGAAAATATCATGACCAGGTAATTTGAATTATATTATTTTTTATAGAGATGCGCGCGCGCGTAATATGTGCAGGATTTCCCATTTTCGTTTTTTTTTCTTTGAAACCAAATAATTTTTTAAATTGAACATTCCATTGACTTAGTGACGGTCGAACAAGTCATTTCTCGAATTTGATTTTGGTTAATGACATATTATTTATATAGAAATAAACTTTTAAAACATATACAAATAATAATTTTTACATATTAAATACATAAATAAGATTCTCTAGTTTTGCAGTAGACGAGGGAAAATTGTCTAATATTGTATAAAAGGAAGGAAGTTTATCTTTCAGTCGCGGATTATTCCACGTCTGATTTTATGAACATCCTGTTCATATTTTCGAAAAAATCAACAACTTTGCGGGTTCCAACTTTTTTTGTGAGGTTAATAATTTTATTACCGGTTCAGATTTTTTTTCACAAACAGGTGTGGAAGAATAATTATGACATTATCAACCAATAATCAAATATCATGAAACAATTAATTCTCTCAATAGGAAATACAATTATATATCTCACGAACGTGTTTTCCGGTAAAAACAAATTTATGTAGGATGACGTTGATGTTGAAATATTCGTCTGTTCTCAGATTTTTTTATAATAGAAAAAGTAGCGGACTGATCTGAAGGAGATTCAAGAGTTACTGTCAATTTCTAGGATTTTTTAATGCATTTAATTCAAACCAATAAGTTTTTGAGTTGTAATTATTTGAGTGAAGTAAGAGATCCATCCATCTAAATTATCATTTTAATCTCAATATTCTATGTCATAACAATAAATGAATTTCTAGACAAATCCCATATGATATTAGTGCAAAAAACAATTGATGCACGAGGGCATACCATATTTTTTCTATGTTTGTGCAAAAACTGTTTCATTTAGGTGTTATTAGAGTGTAAGGAAGACATTCTTTGTTCAAATCTAGCTGCTGAAAGTAATACAATAATATCCAAATATATATTTTTTATTTTTATTAAATTGCATTTTCTACTCATGTTGTAATCCCAGTATGTAATGAATATGATTGACTATAACATAAAATATGCAACTGTTTGAAACGTAATACAATCCCATAGAAAATGGGCTAAAAATGGCGTCGATTTGACTTTTATGTTTGTCATAATGACAGAACGCTTTAGCAGAATGACAGATGAGTGCATTGAACGTAGAAAAATAATAATAACGTATCATTTACATTTGACACCGAAGTCATGAATGGTTTGCGTCTTATTTGAGTCAACGAACTCAAATTGTAAAAGCTAATAGCTATTCCGATATTGGTTTAATTGAACGTGGTGTACCACAAAGGTCTGTGCTTGAACCTATCCTATTTTTGTTAGATTTTAATGACCTTGCAAATATCAAGACTAAGGGTGTATCCACTGCTTTTGCAGACGACACAACAATTCTAAGGCGTGATCAAAATTCAAACAATATTTTTAGCAAAATGTCTCGGGACATAACTGTTGTGAGAAAGTGGTGTAATGCGAATCTGCTTTCGTTTAACATTAACAAAACTAATATTTTGTCATTTCAATGCAGTATACCAGACATTCCCACGGGGAATTATTTTATTTCAGCTAACAATATCAACACTTTCCTAGGGATCCACTTAGAGTAACCTCAATTTTAAACATCATATTTTCTTTCTGAGTAAAGGGCTGTCCTCAGGGTGCTATGCTCTGCGTGTTATTTCTGACGAATTGAGTTAGATAACGGCGAAAGTAGCTTATCACGCACTATTTGAGTCACATGTCAGGTATGGTATCCCTTTCTGGGGAACCTGCAACAAACAGCGTTTCAACATGATTTTTACTCTCCAGAAACATGCTGTTCGCTATATTTGCGGAGTTAAATCTCGAGTATCCTGTAAAGAGTTATTCAAAAAGCAGAAACTCCTCACGATTCCATCTCTCTCTATTCTTGAAACCGTATGTCTGGTAAATAAAAACAAATCAACGTATCACACAATTCTTGGACCCACCCGCCAAAATAACAACTTAAAATTGCCCATTCCATCTTCCTACTAGATAAAAAGCTCAGTAATTTAAAATGCTGCTAAATTGTATAACCATCTTACAGCAAGTGTCAAAATCATTGATTTCATCACTTTATTCAGAAAATCGGTGAAACATATTCTGATAGAATGTTTTAAACGAAGTGGCCCCAAAAAAGGAGATTAAAATATTTCCACGATTCAAGCCTTGGTGGAATGAAAATATCGAAAATGCAGTAAAGCTTAGAGATGATAGCTATAAGGAGTATAGAGCTGAATTGACTGAAGAAAAATTTGCTAATTATAAAAAAAATAGGAACATAGTTGTCAAAACAATTAGACAAGAAAAAACTATATATTTTGAAAAAAAAAAAAAAATTGATGGCTGTAAATATAACACTTCAGAAATGTGGGAGACGATGAAGATGCTAATGCCTAAAAATAAAAATAAAACCCCCATCAATAGTATCGAGTTTGATAACGGTATCAGTACTGAAATTGGCACACTGCCAGATATACTGAATAAATATTATATTGAAAGTATTCAGGACATAGTCGATAATATAGATGAATCCAATGAAACAATTAGTAGGATGGATCATCATTATCAATACAATTCATTACTTTTAGATTTCAAGTTACTTGATAAGAATTCTCTTAGGAATAACTTATTTGCTCTCCCTAATAAAACTAGTCCAGATGAACTACATATCCAGCTTCTCAAAAATATTTATGATAGTATAGAGGAATCACTATTACATTTAATAAATTTTTCTTTGGAACAAGGGGTGGTACCTTCCTTGTTAAAGGTTTCAACCATTATACCAGTACCAAAAAAAAGAAATACGAATAAGGCTACAGATTTACGCCCAATCAACATGTTAGTTTCAATAGAAAAGCTCATGGAAAAATGGGTGTATGGTCAACTATTAGAACACATTGAACAAAACCAACTTTTAACCGACAAGCAATCAGGATTTAGGCGGAAACACAGTTGCGAGTCAGCAATTCAACTGGTGTTGAATGACTGGAAAAATGATTTAGATGTTGGAAAGTGTACTGTTGCTGTTTTCTTAGATTTACAAAGGGCCTTCGAAACTGTAGATCGAGATATACTAATCGCAAAGTTGCAGAAAATCGGTATTGGAGGCACAGCATTAAAATGGTTCTCTGACTATCTGAGGAATCGAAAACAAAAAGTTAAGCTGAACGGAATAATTTCCAGTGAGATGATCATGGTGTTCCACAAGAAATTATATTGGGACCACTGCTCTTCATTGTTTATATTAATGACATGGTTAACATATTACATGGAGCTGAAATACACTTATTTGCTGACGATATCCTAATATACGCCTCTTCAAATGAACTGAGAGATTCTATAAACAAAATCAATGAGTCTTTAGAAAATATTTATAAATATACCTGTCGAAATTTTCTCAAAATAAATGCACAAAAAAGCAAATGTATGATTATAGGTAATGACAAAACTTCGGCTGAGTTTAGTAATAATAGATATACTGTGCATATTGGAGGTTGTATGATTGATTGTGTTGAAAAAGTATTTGGGCGTCATTATAGACATACGGTTGTTATTCAAAGATCATGCAAGCTACATAATATCAAAAATGAGTAATAGTGTTAATTATCTATCAAGATGTTCACATCACCTATCAATGTGGTCTAAGTTAACTATATACAATGCATTGATCCTCCCACACTTAAATTATTGTTCTACAATCCTATATCTAATGAATCAAAACGATTTATCTCGACTTCAGAAATTACAGAACAGATCAATGAGGTTAATACTGTCCTGTTCAAGGTACACTTCAATAAAAGTTATGCAACAATGTTTAAGATGGTTGCCAGTAAAGGAATACATTCATTTTCAAGGTGAAAACAGGAGATGCCCCATCTTACTTGAATAGTAAAATAATACTTAATAACCAAATACACCAATACAACACCAGACAACAAAGTGACTTTTTCATTCCACCAAGACATAAAAAAATTGGTCAAAATTGTTTATTTCATAAGGGTTCAATGAACTGCCTAATGATGTGAAAAATTCAACTACAAATGCTGGTTTCAAGAGATATTATCTGAGAGTATGTGATATTAGATAAGTTGGATTAACGATTAACGTGTGAGAAAAAATGTTTATAACTTTTATTTATACTTGTCTTTGTCAACTGTTTGTGTTATACATAAAGTAGTTTTAGAAATAGTTTTAGAACTAGCATTACAACTGTCGATTTTTCTTATTCTTTACATGTATAATTTTAATTAGCGACCTGCTAAATAAAGAAATTTATTATTATTAGAAGAAGTATTTTATGATGTCCAAGATTACCTCAATAAAAACATGAGTGATCCTTCAATTTAAATTTTTAATCTACTTTAAATATATGTTGTTTTCTAACTATACATTCATTGTTATGTGAAATGTGTTTTATATATACTTTAATTTATTTATATTTTTACAATACTTTGTCAATGAGATGTAAATCTTCAGCCGGTAAAGGATATTTTGATTGATTGATTGAGTTAGACATGTTTCACTTCTCACATTCTATTTTTCTTGCATTCAAAATTCTTGAAATACCCATCAGTTATTATTATTCTATAACTTTTCAGGAGGACTGAGTACAACAGCAATGCTGAAAATCCAAATCACGGACGTCAACGACAACCGTCCCATTTTCTACCCACCAGAATACTACGTTTCTCTTCGAGAAAGCAGCTCGTCATCTTCAGCCACAACCCCTATCGTAGTCGTCGCCGCCACAGATGCAGATTCTGGCAAATTCGGCTCTGTCGCTTACAAAATCGTAGCGGGAAACGAGGCAGGACTCTTCAGGATAGAAAGGACGACCGGTGAGATTTTCCTCAGCAGGCCCAATTTGCTCTCTGCTCGAATTCAGCCTTATCAGAGATTGAACATCAGCGCTGTGGATGGGGGTAACTTGAAGTCCGTGAAAGACGCGGAGGTTTTCATCAGTGTGATTGATTCTGCGCAGAGGCCGCCTATATTCGAACACTCTCGGTACACTTACTCGGTCAGCGAGAATGTCAGAAGAGGAACTTCTGTGGGAAATGTTAAAGCAACAGTATTCGACAATGGTAAGTACTTAGTCAATTTCCTTCTTCATAATTTAGTTAAATAATACTGATTTTATAACATGATGATTTTCCCAGTGTTTAGGCTGGCTTTTATCACGAGATTTTATCGACGTTTCGCTAACACGCGTGGTTGGCATTCTCAAGAAAGTTGTTGACATGTTGACAGCTACTCAGTTTACTGTCGATGGCGTAATAATTGTTGTCTCAAAAATTTTTATGATTTGACGTTTCTTATATCTGATTGGTCCATTGCGTTAGGTAAGATGAAAGAGTCATGCATATCATTTTATTTAATTTATTTTGTAATTGCCAACTCTTTCAAGAAATATTTCATTGAGGCCCCCTACACTCATAAATAATATTGAATGTATAAATAGATCTGATTATAATATTAATAGTAGAAACATATCGCATAGTACGAGGATGTATTGATATCTAGTTAGCCTTGACCAGTTCCCTGCATAAACAAAATATTGCGTTACCATAGCAACGAACAATAACTTATTAGAAGTGTCAGTGTAAAGTTTGACGTCAAAAAAGTAAACCAGAGTTACACAATAAATTTAAAAAAAAATATGTCCACCGAAATTGTGAAAATTGAAAAATTAAAGTATCGAGCCATCATCGAGTACCTGTATTTAAAAGGGTTAAGAGGTAAGCAGATTTACGAAGATATGCTTAATACCCTTGGTGATCAATGTCCTTCGTATGCGACCGTGAAAAATTGGACAGCAAGCTTCAAAAGAGGTAAATTTTCCATTAAAGATGATGATCGATCGGGAAGGCCAGTTTCTGTGTCAGTGCCTGAAAATATTGATGCAGTTCATGACATAATTTTAACAGACCGTTGGGCTAAAACGGATATCTGAAGCACTGAATATTTCATACGAACGCGTTCTTCATATAGTTCACGGTTCTCCAAGACCTGAGAAGTTTCGTGTCCAAAAATCTGCTTGAAAAGTTCTTGCTTCAGTTTTTTGGGATTGCCATGTAGTAATCATGATTGATTTTTTGGATAAGGGTAGAACAATAACTGGAGATTACTATTCGACATTATTGACCACTCTACGGGAAAAAATTTAAGAGGAAAGACGCGGAAAGCTATCCAAAGGTGTTTTGTTTTTGCAGGACAACGCCCCTGCACACAAATCTCATGTTGCCATTTAAAAAATTCGTGATTTAGGGTTTGAATTACTAGAACACCCCCCTTATTCACCAGATTTGGCTCCGTACGACTATCATCTCTTTCCTCAACTGAAAAAAAGTTTAAAAGGTCGTAAATTTTCTTCCCACAAGGAGGTAATAAAAGCTGTGGAGGTCTGGTTTGCAGAGCAAGAAGAATCATTTTTTTTTAAAGGTCTAGAGACGTTGCAGGTTCGCTGTAATAAATGTGTCCAATTAAGAGGAGAATATGTTGAGTAATAAAATATTTTGACATTGAAATTTTGTTTGGTTCTACAGTAGACTAAGAATTTTTCAATATATCCTCGTATGTTTTTATCTCACATAACTGAAGAAGAGGTTGCCTCTACCATACAAAGAATGAAAAACAAACATTCTCATGGAACAGTTTCTAGTAATTTCCTCAAGAAAATAGCTCCATTTATTATTGAACCGTTGACAAATACAATAAACGCACCTCTGAGTAAAGGTATTTTCCATCTCGATTGAAAAATGCTACTGTTCCTCCAGACTTGAAAAAAGGAAATTCTGAAAGCATGGAAAACTCCCGCCCAATAACAATACCTCCTGCTATTTCAGAAATATATGAATATGCAATGTTAGTACAGCTTTTCAAATTCCTTGATCGAAATAAAATTTTAAACGAAGAGAAGCATGGTTTTCGCAGGTGAAACTCCTTTGGGAGTTTTTTGTGACCTCAGCCGGGCCTTCAACTGTGGCAACCATACACAATTGTTGAACAAATATAATAAAAATAATATAATATTAATTTATTAGCCCAAGTTATGCGAGTTACATTCAAGGTTGTCAAAGTATACAAGAAATAGAAAATATCGTAACCAAGTACAGGTACAAGAAATGTCAATAATTATATTAAAATTTAAAAAGCGTAAAACTATAATGTAGATATACATGAAATTCAGAGTACTTCATTGTACATAAAATTTAAAAATATATAATTTATATAAAATATTAATAATATTAAATTTGTGTAATTGATGACTTGTTTATTTTGTGGAAATTCATGATCACTTTAATGAAACGAAAGAAACACAATTTTGTCTTATTTCCACTAGTTTTTTATATTTACGACCGGTTTCGGGCTTTATGATGTTTTCATCATTAAACAAATTGCGGTAAACAATCGAGTACCAGTTTCTTTAATAGAGAAATTAATTTCATGTAAAACTCATAAGAAGGTTATGAGTGAACTATACCCAAATATCGAAGAACACAATACGCGTAAATATGGTAGCATTAATTACTCAGGTAAAATTTCAGAAAACATTCAAAATTATTTTTCTAAATTCAAAATAACAACAGCTTTCATAAGTAATAATAATTTAGGCAGAATTCTGTTCAATGCAAAACCTAAACGAGATAGAATGAAAAAATCAGGGATATATAGATTAGAATGCGGGGAATGCTCTGCAGTATATACAGGCCAGACCGGTAGAAATTTTGACGTAAGGCTCCGTGAACACGTCTGTTTCGACAAAAAATCCACAATGTACGAACATCTGCAAGAATCCAAACACAAAATAAATAAAGATAATCTCAAAATCCTACACACATGTAATAAAGGAAAGAAAATGAATCTGTTGGAAGACATGGAAATCAATAAATCAATTAAAAACCCGAAATATAGAACCCTCAACGAGCAACTCGATTTATGTAGGTCTCCACTTTTGAATTTGTGATTTTGACAACCCAGGTAATTTCCATAACCTCCAGTATTGAATTTATATCGTTTCACCCATGTTCATTTGATTTCATTTATTTTCATTTAATTACCTCTCCTTCCAGTTTACGTGCAAACTTCCTATATAACTAGGTTTAAAAGTACAATTGTATTAGTTAGCTTTTATACTTGATAATGGGATAAAGCCCGAAACCGGTCGTAAATATAAAAAACTAGTGGAAATAAGACAAAATTGTGTTTCTTTCGTTTCATTAAAGTAATAATATTAAACAATTGTTTCGTCAAAAATGAATTCGAAATATTCTTCCAGGGAATAAAATGCATTTTTTAATAAAATTTTGATGATTGCTGCTTAACTGTTTGATAGCGGCACCTTTCAGTGCATTTGGTAATTTGTTAAAGATTTTTAGGGATGTATGATTAACTCGCTGTTGAGTTTTTTTCAGGCGGTGATAGGGAATGCTCATCGAATTTCTATTTCTAGTGTCATAAGAAAGGTAGGATGAATTTGAAGACAGTGAGTTTTCGTTTTCTTTCACAAACATTATGCATTGTAGAATGATGTAAAACTATATCAGGTCGGTATTAGGGGAATACCACATCAATGGTTCCAGTCATATCTGGAAGATGGAAACGAAAATGTGAAAATCAATTACGTTGGTGAAAATACCAAATCT
This sequence comes from Chrysolina oricalcia, assembly GCA_944452925.2. Classification (NCBI taxonomy): domain Eukaryota; kingdom Metazoa; phylum Arthropoda; class Insecta; order Coleoptera; family Chrysomelidae; genus Chrysolina; species Chrysolina oricalcia. The sequence continues at coordinate 13,959,806 of OX101827.2, forward strand.
TCATATTTTTCAAATACTCTGCACAACAATTAGGATTCGCCATGGATCAGTTTTTGGTCCACTACTGTTTCTTTTGTATATCAACGAATGACCATCTATTACTTCAGATGCATTTCTATGTATGTATGAAGACGACGGCCACATTATTTATTCACTGGTAAAAATTAATCAGAAATGCAAGACAAAATGAATCACACAACGTCCGCTTACTATACATTGTTTTTGAATCCAAAAAGAAAACAATTTGATTTTTCACACTTGTCCAAATCATAACTTGCCGAAGCTAACTGTTACTATCCCAAGTAACAATTTCAGTTTTGTGATAGCCCTCAGAAGGTTCTGAAGACCATAACAATCACAGCATCGATAAAACTGTTTTGCTGTGACGACATTTATAAAACCTCCTTAAAGCTGCTATAAATCTACGAGGGTCCACTCCTATGAAGGTTCTCAGGGCTATTTTGAAATGCAAGCATAAAACCTGCTTGCCTTATTCGCAGGATTCTTAATAACCTCCTGAGGACCATTATAAAACCAAATCATGGGGCTGTTATAAACCTGTGTGTCATGAAAAAAATCTATTTGGCATCAAAATATCTTTTTTTGAATGAAATTGGGTTAGAAAATATTCCATAAATAACTACAGCCAAACGGACTTAATTAATCTAATTCTTCAGTTGCGAAAAATAGGACGACTAATTTACAAGCAAAAATATAATGATGGCGTACTGGCAGTGATATATGAAGAATATATAGATATTCAACAACGTGAAATGTCGAATATCATCTGCGAATGAAATTTTTTTGACAAAATGACATCAGTTAGATGGTAAATCTGCAACGCGCCGCAATAACAACGCGAAATTAAGAAAATAAAAAAAACACCACATAAAATTAAAAAATTATTTTGACTCATATCTTTCCCGTAATGATTTGTACTATATCTAATTACAAATGAATACCAATAATTGTGTATTTCCTTTCCGTCATACACACCATATTGCAAGAAACATGAATTGAAATTAGGCTCTCTTTAGTTGTTCCCTCTGGTTGTAATAAAATATGGCTACCCTACCTTTATTCTATTTAGCTGCACATATTGCCGTCATAAAGTCGTTTCTCCTCAAAATAAACCATTTTAAAATCATTTTATCCTAAAAAAGTACGTTTGGTATTATTTATTCCAATTTCCAAAATATTTCAACTGTCAATTGTCAATCCCGCCTGACATTCGTCTTTTCGTGATCGACGTGGTCAGTATACTCAGTGTCTATACTCCCGTGATAAGTATTTGGTGTCTAAGTCTTGTGAAACGTTTAATTACTATTCATTTTTTCCAGTTATCTTTACCGAATGTGATTTATTTATTACCGGTTAGGGGGAGCTACTAGCATTTAAGTAGAAATAGTTTTATGCTTTGATTTTATAGCGGTTCTCGAGAGTACATCTCAAAACCTTAATAAAACCTCATCGTTAGTTTTATTACAGAACCATTGCATCGACTTGAGGAGTGCTATAAAACCATCAAAAATCTAAGTTTCTATGTGGATTATTTAAATAACAAAAAGATTTATCGTGCATGTGTATAAGCCATTGTAAAACCATCATAAAAACAAATATACTTAAATGCTGAATAGTTTTATCTTATAGCCTTCAGGAGTGTTTTGAAACTGATTCATAAATCTGTTTGCTCTGGTAGCGTAATAGGAATAATATATGACCTGCATAAATCAAATTGGGCATTACCTTACCTTTCATAAAACTAGGATAAATCCAAATAACATTTAAATTGTTACTTGGGATCAGTGATACCAAAGTTGGAACTCACAAAAGTAAATGTATAAGAATATAAACAACAATATCTCTTTCAGTTCTCACTTCAGAAAATTGGGCAAATCATTGAACTCAAATTGTTACCAATTCAGGGTTCTCAAAAATGTTCCAGACAATCGAGGTCTGAAACAATATTACTTTGGTCAGATCCAGTCGCGAATATCATATGGAATACTGCTTTGGGGAAACTCTACAGGAGTACAAGACTTATTTATTTCCCAAAAACGGATAATTAGAGCATTTGCAGGACTATCGTCTACATGCTCATGTCGTAGCCTTTTCAAGAGACTCGAAATATTGCCACTATAGTTGGACTTTTTATTCTGGAACTCTTAGTTTGTGTTCACAAAAATAGAAATTCTTTTACAAAAACTAATTTCTTTACAAATATAATACGAGAACATGATTTCCATAGTCCTAGTAGTACTCACCTCACTCTTTGTATGTACCTAATCATGATAAATACTAGGTCTGAGATTATACTGGGTGGCTACGGAAGTATTGCCTACGGAATATCTCAGTTATTGTATGAAGTAGGTTTGTGAAATTTGGAGCGTCGATATAATGACATAAGAGCTAGAATTTGAGCATAATGACATGTCGAAGTTAACTTCCGGTCTGACCGGAAGTAACATCAACTTTCTTATTTCAAATGGAAACCCTATTTTTTTTTCCTTTTCGCTTTATTCAGCATTCAATTCCCTTTCTAATGACATATCACAAGTTGGTATCTAACCAGAAACTAGATCAGAAAAAAATTATTATTGAAATTCACCGAGTAGGCCGTGGAAGCAAAATGAAAGCCAAAAATTGAAAAGTTGGCTATGGAAACCATACGTCACTTGATAACAGTTGCTACTACTGTGATATTTTATTTTCATTCGTCGGCGTTATAAAAAGCCGCCAAAAAAAATATTGGAAAAATTGGGAAAAAACAATACTCTGTAGGTCCATAACTTAAATAGGAACATACAACTTTTTCTTGTCTGTACTATTCAGCATAACCATTCCTTTCTAATGATATAATAGAAAATAATTTTTTGAACTGAGATACCGAAAAATCCAATTATTATTCTTCAAATAACAAAACAGATTATCGCCATACGCAAAAATAAAATTAAAAATAATGTGGAATGATAAATTATATCCTGTAGGTTCTAGGTTAAATAGGAACATAAACGTACTTGGTCTATGCCATCGTCCATAGATATTCTAATATCTACCTATGGACGATGTTTGTGCTATTCAGAATAATCATTCCATTGCAATAATCATTCGAACCAAAATATTAACAAGTAGGCTGATTAAGATGTATGGAATGAAACAAAAAGGAAATGAGAGCTGTCACGAACGCTGCTATCCATATTATTTTGACGTTCGAAGTAGTGTTTTTGATTCTGCCATTTTAAAAGGGTTTGGAAATCGAAATCAGTTAGTGGAATATTAAAAAAATGCCCCGTTATTCACGAACCGAACAAATTGACATGCTTCTCAATCTCATTTATGGTGAATGTTTAAAAAATTCTTATGCCGCTGAACGATTGTATTTAGAGCGATATCCAGGGAGGCAGCAACCGTCAAGAAGGTATTTCCAGTGGCTTGAAGAAAAATTAAGAACTGAGCCTGATGTTCTCGAAGACCAAGAAGCATTTGTTATTAATGAGGAAACTGAAATTAATGTATTAGCTTTAGTACAATATTATAGCACAATTTCCTCAAGGCAGATTGGCGCCGAATTAGCTATAAGTAAGGACTCTGCTAGGAAAATTTTGAAAAAACATCGATTGAAATCCTTCAAGTATCAGTTGCATCAACATTTGTATGAAAATGACGGTGAAAGGCGCCTGGAATATTGTAATTGGTTTCTTCGACAAAATGCTGAGAATCACCTATTTAACTATTATATCTTGTTTACGGACGAGTCAAGATTTACCAACAATGGATTATTTAACAGGAATAATACAAGGTAGGTACTGTACTTTATTTGGATTATTGTCGATAGTCGAAGTGTAAAGTGCTAAAAGTGTGAACGGTCTTTTGTTCCAGGTACTGGGCGATAGCAAACGAGCACCGGTTTCGACAAGGCGGCTTCCAGGAGAGATTTGCTGTGAATGTTTGGGCAGGAATAGTTGGAACTCATATTGTTGGCCCCATTCTTTTTCAAGGCCAACTAACCAGAGAGAGATACTTTAATTTTTTAACGAATGAAATTTCGGAATTCATTAACAACCTACCAGCTGAAATAACTGAGAGAATGTACTTCCAGCAAGATGGCGCCCCTCCGCATAATTCAAGAATAGGGAGAAATTATCTTCAAAATCGCTTTCAAGAGAGACTTATTACAACCCATGGTCCAGTCAGGTGGCCACCAAGGTCACCTGATCTTACTCCGTTCGACTTTTTTCTATGGGGGCATCTTAAAAATAGGGTGTATTCCACATAGCCTATAACTCTACATGAGCTAGAAGTAAAAATTCGTAGAGCTTTCCAAGATATCACGCCCCAAATGTTGAGAAACGTTTTACATGAAAATATCACCAGAGTCAATAAATGTATTGACGCTGAGGGAATGCATTTCGAACATTTGTTTTGAATTTATTTTATCTTTAATCCTATCAATTTGATTTTTTTTTCGATAAATCTGTTTTTTCGTTATTTGAAGAATAATAATTGGATTTTTTGGTATTTCATTTCAAAAAATTACTTTCTATTATATCATTAGAAAGGAATGGTTATGCTGAATAGTACAGGCAAGAAAAAGTTGTATGTTCCTATTTAAGTTATGGACCTACAGAGTATTGTTTTTTCCCAATTTTTCCAATTATTTTTTTTGGCGACCTTTTATAACGCCGACGAATGAAAATAAAATATCACAGTAGTAGCAACTGTTATCAAGTGACGTATGGTTTCCATAGCCAACTTTTCAATTTTTGGCTTTCATTTTGCTTCCACGGCCTACTCGGTGAATTTCAATAATAATTTTTTTCTGATCTAGTTTCTGGTTAGATACCAACTTGTGATATGTCATTAGAAAGGGAATTGAATGCTGAATAAAGCGAAAAGAAAAAAAAAGTAGGGTTTCCATTTAAAATGAGAAAGTTGATGTTACTTCCGGTCAGACCGGAAGTTAGCTTCGACATGTCAATATGCTCAAATACTAGCTCTTATGTCATTATATCGACGCTCCAAATTTCACAAACCTACTTCATACAATAACTGAGATATTCCGTAGGCAATACTTCCGTAGCCACCCGGTATAACGTTCTGCCGGATCCCATAAATAATGTCAACAAAGTTCATTAAAAAAAACAACTCATGTAAGGTACTTCCAGGTAAAAGTCCATACACAATAACGGAGTTTTATGAATTTTTCAAATTGATAGATTGAAAAAAAAAATAAGATTTTTGCACTATTCTCGTGTATTTATATTGTATTTGTATTTTAAACTATGAGTACAGGTACCTGATCATTGAATTGAATTGGAATCGAAAATAATCACAAACATAACTGTACCGACCTTGTTGACCAGTAAAAACGCACAGATCAATCAACACATAGTAAAATAACGCAGAAATGGATTATAAACGAATCTATATTTTCACAGAAGAATATAAAAAATCTTGAGAATATCATAGCAAAAGATCAATAAAATCACATCCACTCTTCTCTCTAGTAGTTGGCTTGCCATAGAAATAGCCTGTCCCGTATGTAACTTACCAAGTATTTTGAAACCTAATATACCATTTGGAATCTCCGAAAAGTCCTTATAATATTCTATGCATCGACTCGTAGAAAAATTGAGACGAAATGTCGTGTTGATGAGTTCCAAAAGAATTATGTTTGCTTTTGAAAATCCTTCGAAACAAATCCTTATAAACGCAAAGTCGTTACTTTCGCAAGATTTAATGACTGTATTTTGAAGACAAAATTCCAATAAAATCAGTCGTAACTTCATTGTTTCATTTGATTGCGTTCAGCGTATGTAATAAAATTACTATAAACGAAATCTTCAGATTAAATCACGAAATATTCTGTTTTCATTGAGGTAATGGCCCTGAAGTTTTTAATTAATTTTTTCCCGACTTCAGACAAAAAGTGATCTCGTATGTTCTAGAATGATTGAAAGCTATTTTAATAGATGAAGTGAGGAATCGTATATACATCGAAAATCAAGAACAGAACAAGAACAGAACAAATGAATTAGACTCCCAACAGGAGTCGATGTCGAATGCCATTTTGGCAATTCTATCATCTATCCTGAAACAAATTATAGAGAAAGAAAAATCCAAGAGATTAAGATTTCTGATTGAATCGACTAATTGATGAATACCCATAGTAATTGTACAAACTAAACAGAAAACGAATCGATTTTCATACCATATAAAAATTTATATAGCCTTTGTAATCATTAATGGAAACTACCTTTTACAGGTATAGCTACTAACCATAATTATATTCGACTGGTCACATCCGAATAGATCACATTGTAGTATTACCTCTTTTACTGACTATGCGCAACTTGAAAGAATGAATCACCCTGGTCTCCCCACATCCATCCCGCTCGCTGCTCGAATTTGCTTCAATATACTTCTTGCGCTGAACGTGCGAAGTTGTCAGACAAGTGCGTGAACTAATTAAATCTACCCATTTTCTACGGTTTGTACGAAATGGGAAGAAAATCTAGGAACCGCAATTACCGAAGTCAGATAAATCGTTTACAGACAAAGACGTGTAAGATGGTCCTTTTTAATAACAATAATAATGGTTATTGGCAGATTCTCTCAAGGTACAGATATATAGTGAAATCATGTCAAGAAGCAGTATGCAGCATCTACACATGATTATTCATCCATTCTTTTATCCAATTTGAAGATAATAATAATATTCCTCATGTACACTAGCAGAGTGTACCCAAAGGCCTGTGCGGGTAGAGGACGGCCATTATTATTAATTGTCATCGAAAATAGATATTATAATGACTTTGCTAGGCACAAAATTCGACATTTTCTGTGGTGGAATTTTTACTAAGGTCCATCAAAGAAGAATTTCGAAAAGGAGAAAAATATATACCTACCTGCATTTAAACTGATTTTCTAAGAGAGGAAATTTGAACAAATGAAAAGCTCCATGAAGGGTATTTCCAAAATACAATAAAAAATTTTCGGTATAACGAAATATGATAAACCCACGATGTTTTGGTCCATTTGGAGAAACTCCATTGCTTAGAAAATCTCAGCTCCGAAACGGAGTTCATAAAACTTATTATCTTGTTGACCTTGTGCTTTACACAAATGGTTAAAACATTGGCAAAAAGAAGATTAATTAACATCAGCATTAGAGGTGAAGGAATGACTATAAAACCGGTTCATATCCAGGTCCAAGAGACCACTACCATTACGAGCTTTGTGTAAGAAAAAAAAACTATGTGTAGCCTCCACAGATGTTCTCTTTACAACACTCATACCCGGCAATCAGGATAGAAAATGATTATATATAAATCCTTTATTTAGTCCATTTGGCTAATATACATTTTCAAGTAATTGCATAAGTTTCAAGAAATTATCATCAGCATGTTTCCAGTTCTGAGGAATATCAAGGAAGCATAAGTATGGACACATTAGGAACAAATACAGGTTGGCCTACAAAATTATTTTGTAAATTCTATAATAAAACTCTTATTAGGCAACAAATACAAATTCATTACAAGTGAATAATTACTATATTTACATGCATACACCATACACTGACTGTGTATACCTTACTAATCACATACGAGAAATGCCAAAATGATCATTACAAAAATAAGAAACCATGAATACAAATTTCAGGTGGGACAACATTTGAATGAACTTCTTTGTTGATTTTAAGGATCGCCTTTTCTTCAGATTCTTTAAACATCTACAATGTGATCTATTCGGATGTGACCAGTCAAAGTATAATCAAGGATTAAACGACTTACCTTAAGGAAGTTCAATCCAAATTATACGAGACTGGTCACATCCGAATAGAGAAACACCCTCCCAAGGATACACTTATTTATGTGTGCATATGCATATAAGAGTAATAAGAGTATATATTTTTGTATACAAAGACAAATATCAATTTTTATTAACCCTGCCCCAAAGGCGATCAAGTAACCATCATCGCAAAGTAAATTGAAGCATATTCATTCTTTCAACTTGCGCATGGTCAGTAAAAGAGGTAATACTACAATGTGATCTACAACAATGAAGCAGGACTCGTAGAAAAACAAGTATGCCTCTCTGCCCACAAGTGAAGTTGGTGAAATTGGTGACACCCAAGAATATTTATACAGGTGCCACGTATATCTTCGAAAGGGTGTCTACAGTAGGCCGTGTTGTGTCCGCTATAGGCAGTCCCACTGTGAGTGGATACAGCATATAGGTTATAAACACGAGGGGTTGCTTTTTCTGTTGCATAGTTGCTCATATTCAATCTGTTTACAGGAAATTTGATGAAATATTAATTTTATCTCTTGTTCTTTCTGTTGAAGAAAATCGTTTGAAATGGATCACAAGAATTTCTGGAAATTTATGAATAGATATAGATTTCGTGCACTTTCGACTCTCTTGGCACTTCGAACAAGTAGGTTTCTCAGCACCATCCAAAATTTCTTCTTCAGTAAAATAATCCAAACAATGTGACAAAGTTGTTCTATTTTTTTTCGGAATCGGTTGGGAGAGATTCCAGAATGGATCAAACGTGACTGAACAATGACCACAATGTGAACATTTTAATGTAGATTTTAGTTGGCCAACAAAGTTATCTATAATATTGGAGTTGTGAATCCTCAAGAATCTTGTCCAAGCTTCTTCAGCTTTCTCATTGTCAAAATATCAAATATCAAAATATCAAAATCTGTTAAAATATCAACAGGTTGAATCCTGTTTACATCTTCATGTAGTCCCTGCAGCAAGTACCTTAAAAATTCTTGAGCATCTTACTGGGCGAATCCGATTAGTTGTACTTCTAAGAAAATTAATTTAAAATTATTATTATCATTCAAATCAGGTTGGTCGTAAGTATGTGTTTGAGTTTATTAACTTCTCCTCATTTCATGGTGATGATTCAGCTTCAATCCTTCATTTTCTAAACGTAAATTTTTTAATTCTTTATTAAAAGTATGATCTTCTCCTTGAATTAGCTTTCTTGTTCAAATAACTCATACGATGTTCATGAGTGCGATTTCTAAATGTTCTACCAGTTTGGCCAATGAATACCTTGAGAAAAGTTCCACAATGTATTTTATATTCTGACGTGTCATAATGACATTATTATGGATTCCATTTTTAGTGTCAAAATTACATACTTCATGGGACTGAGTACTATAATGATTCATCAGAGTACTGAGGACTATAATGAAAAAAATATAGGTACCCTTGAAACGTTAAAATTATGAATTTAAAAAAAAATGCTTGATGAACTTTTCAATAAATATAACTTTGACAATGACATGAGAATACAAAAAATTTCATTGTTACCTTACGTTTCTACGCACATTATTGAAACTAAGCTACGTTCACATTACTTACTGTAATGCAACAAGAAATCTAATTTTAAGGAAATCGTCGGAATCTGAAATTTTGTATGAAATTCAGATCATAAACAATCACTATGTTATCACACTCGGCTGATGCCTCGTCTGATAATCTTCACAGCTAGCACCATAATGATCGTCATTATGATCCTTATATCATAAATATCTATTATATACCCCTGATTTCTAGAATTTGGAAGTTGTGACGGAATTGTTTTTGATAATACGTAGTACGTTGGGAAACTTAATGTTTGAAAACAAAATGTTTACGGAGGGTACACATATACATACAGTGCGGCTTTTTTTAGTCCCCCCCCTGTTAATTTATGAACGGTTCGACGTAGAAACATGAATAAAAAACTGTTTGGATGGTCTCACCGATACTACTTTTTGAGACAAAAAATATGGTGATTGCTCGAAAAGGGCGCGGAGGGGGGGCAAATGTCACATCGTTGAAAAGAGAATTCAATTCTCTTCACAACCATCTGAATATTTTCAAAATTTGTTGAGAACTTTTTTCTCAATATCGATTTATATGCCTTTCGAAATTTTCAAGTTGATCTGTCCCAAGCGCCATCTGTCGAGTAATTTCAATGTTTCTTCTCTCAAAAAGTAGTATCGGTAATACCCTTCAAAATATTTTTGGTTTCATTATTCCACAACAAACCGTTCAAATGTATCGAGGTATGAGTAGTTTTCAGATCCGCATTTATTTTTGATATTTTGAATTTGGATTGTGAAAAAAAATTCAACTAAATTAAAAAAAATTAGATGGTTGTAAAGAGAATTGAATTCTCTTTTCAACGATGTGACACTTGACCCCCATGCCATTTAAAATTTTTGAGCTGATGTGCACCCCCCCCCCCCGCGCACCCTGTCGATCAATCACTCTATTTTTTATTTCAAAAAGTAGTATCGGTGAAACCCTCATGTTTCATGTTTCTACGTCGAACCGTTCAAAAGTTAACATGGGGGGGGGGGGGTACTAAAAAAAGCCGCACTGTATACTTGTAATTGGACTATTATAGTAATTCTGTGAATATAATTAGTATATTTTGAATTGGTATTAGATCTTGAAATAAATCCGTTTTCTTCAATTTCAGAGAAATGTATATTGTTCAAGACACTGACACCCACCGTTTTTGAGAAATTTGAAAACTATGAATTAAATAATTAGTTTTTGTTCACATTTATTATTTCGAAAACTTTCAGGAATACAAAATAACTAGTATTTATTATCAGAACAAAGTTGGAAGAGAATTCAAAATATTCAAATCGTGCCCTTTGAAATGGATAAGTACGCCATTATTTATGAGGAGTAGAAGCTTTTTCTTAACAAAAAAAATCCTTAAAAAACGAAATTCTCGAAACGAAATGAAAAATTTCGGAACTTATCAATGCCATATGGACTTGTCTGGTTCATGCGTAAAACATGCAGTTAATTAAGACTATTATGTAATTTTTAGTATATTATATGATGTTGATTTATGAATGATAAAAAATTTCAAATACAAACTTCAGTTGATATCAATGAATATTCAGAAGACTAGCTCTTCTGAATACCCTCTTTGATTAGCAACGTTTTTTTCAATTTTAAACATTTAAAGGCAATGAAAAAGTAAAAGTTCTATAAAGTATGGCTATTTCGTGATCTTCACATTGAAAATTTCTATTACACCCATTTCATTTTGTTAGGAGTATATAGATTGAAACCTACGCTAACGCTGATAGTCTCTCTCTCTCTCCATGTTTTTTGGCTCTGGCTTCCTTTTGGTGCATTTGGCCAGCTCGCTAGAAGGACTAACGCTGATAGTCAAAATAATCAGAACTCTGAGCTTGTTTGCAAACCCAACAATATAACCATTATTAGTCTGTGTCAACCATGCTTTCACTTAATGACAAAAATAAGTCTAAAAAAAGGTATTTCAACAATAATCACAAATGAACGTTATGACAAAATATGTCAGATTCTTAGTTACAGGATAACATTGTTGTTTTTAATTCCGTCAACCGATTCCACCCCTACGCGCAACCCTCAGAAGTCTTCGAGAGACTTGTGTGAGCTAGGGAAGACGCAGCTCCTACCTATTAACGTGTGATGCCATGCACGAGACCGGTGAATCGGTGGATCGAATCCACGACCCCACGCATGGGAGGCGAACGCACTACCAGCCGACCACCACGGCCCATACATAAACATTGATATTCAACAGCATTGCCAATGGACCAGTTACATCAAATTCTACACAACCACTTGGAGACGCGCACTACGATTTTTGGTGGTTTGGATATCAATACTTGTAATACCTCCGAGCAATAAAAGATATAATAGAGAGGGATTTTTTGTCTTTCTCTTGAAAGCAACATATCCGACGTTGTTTACAAATATCTCAGCCCGAATCATGTTGAAAATGGGTATTGTCGGATATATCCGTTTGCACTCGGTGATCAGGTTGGAACCCCGTATTGTATTGCCTGTGCGGGTATATGGCGGCTATTATTTGCCGTAGCGCTCCGGGGCGACTTGGTAATTATTGGTAGCGCATTCTCTTTTCAACTGTAGGGAAACCAACAGCACTTCGTCCAAGCATTAGACGTCAGGACTGACATCAATATATTCACATTTCAAGCATTCCAAATATATTAAAACGTGGATGCCCATATATTTATAAATTCGATCTATTTTATGCCGTCAACAGATGGCGCTGCCGACGCGATTTAATACGCGCTTTAATTTTTTCAGTTCTAAGACTTTGAATAATCCAATGATTATTCAAAAAAACTAATGAAAAAATATTCTAAGAATTTATTCTGGCGGCTGCGATATCATTCGGCCGCTATATTCTCGAGAGTGTACTGAATCGCGTAAGCGCCATCTCTTGACAACATAAAATAGATCGAATTTATAGATATTTGGGAATTCGCGTTTTTATATATTTGGAACACTTGAAACGTGTTTAATCAAAAATAAATATATCGGAAAGCAAAATAAAGAAATTCGTTACAACTTATAAATACATTGACACAAAATTTTATATAAGTATTTGCAAAAACACTTTTTACCCAATTGGCGCCTTATAGCTAATTGGAAATAATAGACTCCACCGCCAAGTCTTTTTATTTTATTTAGATGGAATTTTGCAATTAGCATTGAAATTAGCTTGAGCATCGTATTTTGAATTAAAGTGCCGACAACAACAGCATTCGCAGGAAAATATTTGGGAAACTGCAATAAAATAAAGCATCCGTTGAAACAGAATCATTTGATTTCGTAAGAGGGAAATAATTGAAGTTGTAATTTCTATTATCTTTTAAGTACCCAATCAATTTTTTGTTTGAAGTATGTGTAGAACAACCTTCTAGATAGAGTGTGTGTAATAGTTTTTGCGGGAATGCAATCAATCACAGAAATACTCTATTAAATTTAGACGTTTTTTCGGGAAGCATTGAATGTCTGTTTTTCTTAGGAGCACTCTTAATACGTTTTTCCTCCGAACTAGTGAAGGACTGTGGGAAATACTCGCCAAATAGTCAATAAATCGTATACAGGCTGTTTCTTCCGTCATAGAAATACGGAGACGGTTAATTAGGTGAAAAGGTAATGTTCTAGAGCATTACTTTGGTATAAGAAAACTCTAACGGGTCTCTCTGCCTTCTCAAGTTATGAATGGGAAAGTGAAAATGCGCTTTTGTTTTTTGCGCATAGAATTCAGTTGTTCAATTTCTTTTACTTTGATAAGATGACGTAATTTCTTTAAACGCAACAATGTGGGTTTTCTGTATAGTGCTGTCATCTCGCCGACAGTAGGGGAGTTAAGTTAGGAACGGAACCGTACAATCCAGCGAAACCGTTGCGGGTACATTGCAAATAAGTGTATCTCTGTTCTAACCTAACCATCGTGTTGGATAAGGTTCTTAACCAATTGTTAGAGGTATGTTGACATTATATTGTGCTTAATTACTAGTAATAATTGTATTTCATAGCATGTCACTATAATTTTTATCGATAACATGTTTGTCATGGAAATTGGTTTGGTGCGTAACTGACAGCTTGGAGGTACAACAAACTCAAAAGAAGAAGAAATAACCTCACTTTTCTGTTTGGTTTTGTAAATAAATAACGTTTTTCGGAGAGTTTTTTCTATTTCTCTATTTCTGCCGTGTTTTAACTGTTTCTGCTGTGTTATAACTATTTCTATTAGGTTTTTTTTTTGTGGGGTTCAGGAACTTCATATTGATAATGCACCTAGTTCTGAAAAATAGAATCATTTATTGAAACAATGCTGGCTACGAATTTATTTACACACATATACATAAATCAGGACATGGTTTCTTCCAGCGGAATGATCAAATATCAATAATCCAAAGAATTATTGGGGAGGCTTCAAAAAGGCTGATATCATGAGCCAAAACACAATGGATTATCTTTAACAATGCTAGAGCTTTTATTTTCAAATCAAGCAAATCTCATTTTCAATAAAATCATAAAAATGAACTGATGAGTCAACACTTTGACTTGCAACTTCTCACACAGGCACGTGCAAGTCAATGTACCTCATCTCAGTACTGTACATATAATAACACCTAACTTCTCACACAGGCACGTTAGTAGTTATTATATTTCCAATACAGCTCACAGACATGTAACTTCTCACACAGGCACGTTACAAGTCCTTCGCTTCTCGAAAATCCAACAAAAGTAGGCAACTCCTCACCAAGCCACGTTGCAAGCCAAAAAAAAACTCAAATCAGTCTGATAATAGGTAACTTCACACACAAGCACGTTACAATTATCAGGCTAAAATGAATACAACGGTGATATGCAACTTCTCACACAGGCACGTGCAAATCACCGAATGACATGTAACTTCTCACACAGGCACGTTACAATGTCCTTGGTTTTTCGAAAATCAAACAAAAGCAGGCAACTTCTCACAAAGGCACGTTGCAAGCCAATAAACACTGAAATCAGTCTGATAATAGGTAACTTCACACACAGGCACGTTACAATCACCAGGCTGAAATGAATACAACGGTGATATGCAACTTCTCACACAGGCACGTGCAAATCACCGAATGACATGTAACTTCTCACACGGGCACGTTACAAGTCCTTGGTTTCTCGAAAATCCAACAAAAGCAGGCAACTTCTCAGAAAGGCACGTTGCAAGCCAATAAACACTCAAATCAGTCTGATAATAGGTAACTTCACACACAGGCACGTTACAATCATCAGGCTGAAATGAATACAACGGTGATATGCAACTTCTCACACAGGCACGTGCAAATCACCGAATGACATGTAACTTCTCACACAGGCACGTTACAAGTCCTTGAATTTTCGATAGCTAAACAATATATATTCACTCAATTCCAATGTGCTAAGACTCATGTACAACCAATAAATACCCAAATAAAACCTCTTTTCAAAACACTACTTTTGTAAACATCAATACAAATATCAACAAGTATTAAATATTCAGTATTGAAGAAAAGCTCCGTACCAATGATCGTAAGAGCAAAACACAAATTCTTCAAAATATGTGTTTGCTATGAGTGGAACTTTCCTCAGAATTTATTCTGTTTAATAATCGACAATCAAATGAAAACACATCCAATAAAAATATATTGAAACACACTGATTCGGAGTAACAACGTTTTTCCTCCATTAATGGAAAACTCCAAACTTTATTGCATCAAATAGGTATTAAACCTTTCAAATCAAAGATAATATCAACAAACCCAAATAAATATAATTCCTACCTTTTATTCCAACCATAGGTATCACTTCAACACAAAATGAATATATTTAAACAATCCCCCAAGAACAATGATTTCAGAAACTCCATACCAACCCTCGAGTCAACACCAACTTACTTCGCATTTCCCATGCTATCTTCCTCGCCTCCCGCCAGCCAAACGTTTTTGTTGAAGATCCCTAAAAACCGGCATATGACGATGCGCGGTACATGACTAATATATACTGGACGTACCATCATAGGCTGGCGTTCGGCAATGGAAAACTCCTAACATTTCTGATGTGTTTTTTTGTTTCTGCTGTTATGTTGAAATTTAGGAATAATAGATTTTACAACATATTAGTCAAGTTTAGATGATGTTCATCGACAACGGTAAAGATAAAAATGAGTAATCTGCATTGATCCATATCCCATATCTTCTTGAAGCTGAAGATATTTCAGTTTTCCCAAAAACGAAGAGTGCTTTCACAATGAATGAAATGAAAGCATATAAAAGTTTAGAAGCTCACAAAATAGCAATTTGTGTGTGGGTGAATAAAAATGTATGTGCAGCAGACAAATTCGCATATTCTAGTAATTGGAAAGGTGTGAACCATCATACTATAGAAAAACTAATGACTAAGTTTTGAAATTTTTCTAGAAGATGCATTCTCAAAGACTGAACAATAAATTATTAACACAATGGATAATATCTTGAAGATGGCAGTATTGTTAGTTGTACAGCAGGTTTGTGGAGATTTGTTCTCATGTACAGTGTTCATTTCAATAGACGAAATAACAAGAAAACAGGAGTAAGTTATGTTGACAGGAAAAAAAGCAACTAATAAGCCAGCTGAACCCTGCAGAGTTTTGGACTAAAATCTAGCAAATCCCAAGTGTCTGAACCTCACTGAAGATGAACCCCTATATAAAAGTGAGGCAAACTCGTTAGATATATCTCCTGTTTCTGAGGAAGGGGAACAAAATTTATTGATGAGCTTGGTCGAGTCCAAAGTGGCAGTTCTTCATTCCATTTTCAGAATCTTTGGGAGAAAAAATAAAATCCAAGAAGTTTTGTTGTATTGAATCTTTTCAGAGATATATAAATAAAGAAATTAGATGCTGTGCCTCTTCCTGCCTGATAATTGTACCATGATTTGCACTTTGATTGCTCACGAGTTACTCTTTCAATTTGTTTAAATTCTTTAATTGTTAAAGATATGTCAACCTTTTCACCTACTGTTATATTTTAATAAATTGAATACTTTTCTAGATAACTGACTTTATTCTGACATTCATATCCAAAATGTTACAAAATCTGTATGCCTAGTAACAGTTGAATATTTTAAATATGATTCATGGTTCAGGTCAATTTCGCCTTTGATGGAAATGATCCAAGCTTAACAAATAATAGGTATTCAACATATTTGCTTCCTTCTCAAATAAGCTGATTACTAAGGAAACAGACATAGGTGAGTTCGAATTACAGGTCCAGGGTGATGGGACTGTAGAGATCCTTGACGATCTTTGAGTTAGGTCTGGTGACACTGAGGTTGTGCTAGTGGAATTTATTTCTAATTTGGTAGAAGAAATTGAAGAACTTATAGGTGCATTAGAACTGCCTTGTTCACTTTGAAAAGGGATTACCTCTACTGAAATAAGTTCCCTGTCACTTCAAGACTACATACTTTATCAAATTTTATTCATTGTGAAACCACTCTTCGTGCCCACTAAATAATTTACAAGATCAGGATACATTCCAGAAGATATGGAGCAATGTCTATTACTGATAGCACAGAGTAGCTGATAGTTTATTTGTATCCCGTTGTCGATGAACGTCTTCTAAACTAGAATTATATGTTGTGAATGAAGTCCATTATTTCTAAATTTCAACAAAACAGTAGAAACAGAAATAAATACGAGTACATCAGAAACAGTAAAAACAGGGCACTAACAGAAATAAAAATGCGAAAAACTTTTTGTAATTACAAAAACAAACGGAAAAGTGAGGTTATTTCTTCTTCTTTTTCTACGATTGAGTTTGTTGTACCTCCGAGCTGTCAGTTACACACCAAACCAATATGCTCTTCGGCATTAAACATAACCTCAACAGGTAAGATGGTGCGGGTAATATAACGAACTTCGTCATCTTACCCGCGTGAGACAACGAAGTTCGTTATCTTACCCATACACAAAGTTTCGCCTCAGTAAATTTATTTTCTTTTACAGAATGCCACAAAAATATACCAGGAGGTCCGAAAGGCGGTCCTGGAGCGAAGTGAGTTTGATTGCAGCGTTGGAGGCACTAGATGGAGGTGAATCTTGCAATAGCGCCGCGTCTTGCTATGAAATCCCCTAGGCAACTTTACGTCGCTATTCCAGAACATGGTGGAAGATACTGCAATACTTTCAGTTCAGTTCAAAGTCAGTCTCTTGCCAACTACATAACAGACATCGACAGAAGGGCATTTGGGCTTACAAAAGTTCAGCTCGGGAGAATAGCATTTGACTTCGCAGAGCAGAACAATATTCCGCATCGGTTTAATAAATCATCAAAAATGGCGGGCAAAGACTGGATACAGTCTTTTCAAATGAAGTTCAAAATAAGTCTCAGAACTCCCGAGCCTACGTCGATAGGACCTCTCATGGGTTTTAACAAAATTGCCGTTGAGAAAATTTTCAACATCCTTCGAGAGGTTCGAGAAAAATACAACTTTGAGGCGAGTCGTATCTATAACGCAGACGAGAGCGGGTTATCTTCTCTACCTACCAAACTTCCGAAGATTTTAACAGCCGTATGCATAGTCAATCGCCAGCGACTCGCCAGAGTTTCTCCGTTCGCTACACAAGGATTATAATGCGCAGTCGAGCTCCAAAAAAATGACAACTACGCGATAAGTCACATTTTGGCGAAACGCTGGCGATGTACCACTTTTTTGGAGCTCGACTGTGCATTATAGTTCTTGTGTAGCGAGCGGCGAAACTCTGGCGAGTCGCTGGAATTGACTATGCATACGGCTGTAAGTCCCACCGGTGCTCGACGTGTTGCAAGAATAGTGACTGCAGAGCGTGGGAAGAATACAACTGTTGTATGTTCCGCAAATGCACTTGGACATTATGTCCCTCTTTTTTTTATATTCAAGAGAATACGAATGAAGGATGAGTTGCTGTTTGGGGCACCACCAGGGTCCAGAGGAAGTGCCCACAAAAAACGGTTGGATATGTACGGAGATATTTTTGAAATATCTGAAACAGTTCAAAACTCATACGAATCCCACACCTGAAAATCCAGTGCTTCTATTAGTTGACAATCATTCGTCTCACATTTCCTTGCAAGGTATCAACTATTATCGAGAAAATGGAATAGTAATGATAGGATTTCCGCCACATACTACACACCGATTACAGCCTTTAGATGTGTCATTTTTTGGGCCCTTGAAAACATATTTTTCCCGAGATTGCGATTCATTTGTTGTCAGTAACCCTGGTCAAACAATTACTGATAAAAATATTTGTAGAATTTTTAATAACTCATATCTAAAGGCTGCAACAGTTGGAAATACAGTTAACGGTTTCAGAAAGTGCGGGATTGAACCATTCGATCCCTTCATTTTTGGGGATGAAGAATTTGCCGCAGCTAAAACAACGGAGAGAGAAACTCATCAAAAAGAAAATAATTTGGAGAGATCTGTTACAGATGCAAAAGAAAAACGCCAAAATCCACTAGCAAGTACAGAATCACTAGATGATTCAGCGGATGATGAGCTGCCCTTAGCAAGTTTTGTAAACACAGTCGTTAACATTTCTTCTCTTCCTTCACTACAGCAAGAGGTGGTTTTAAGCACTTACAAAACGCCAGATAAAAACGAACCTTCCTGCTCAACCGCAATATTGGCCATCTCAAAAGTTAAGAAGAAAATATTTCAAGATGATTCTGGTACAAGCCGAATCCAAGCCGAAACTATAACTTCATCCGAACTTCTTGACGCCACTCCCAGTCCAAGCGGAATCCAAAGCCACGCCAGATCTGAAAACGCAACCGAAAGTTGCGTCACGGAAATCGACAAAGAGAAGGGTATAAAAGTGTCACTTTTGGATTTACGGCCTTTCCCAAGATATGAACGACCACATAGCAGAAAAAGTAGAAAATGAAAGGCAGAAGGAAGATGCAAGACGATTGAAAAAATAAAAACGTATTAAAAATAAGAAATAAACAAAAAACATAAAGAAAAATACGTGCCAACGAAATAAAAATAACGAAGAAATGATATGTCCAGGTTGCGACGAACGCTTTGAAGACTGGATTCAGTGCTCGCGGTGCTTGAGATGGTGGCATGAATCTTGTACCGATTATTCAGGTGTACAAGCATTCATATGCGACTTATGCTAATATACTTCAACTTACCCGCATATGTCCCTCATCATACCCGAACATCATCTTACCCTACCTTCGGGTATGATGACGAATTTCTCAAGTAGTTGATTTTTAATTTTTGTGAACAAAGCCGTTAATTTTTTTCAATACTATATTATGTTTTTATGTGCGTTACATGTTTATTATTGTATGTAAATAAACAATTTAAAATACGAATCTAGTATCGAGGTGAAATTATTATTTGTTTCTCAGTATCTCCAACTTACCCGACCTTTCCATACTAGGTTGAATTGCTATTATTCGTCGATGAAACTGAAGGAATAATTCATTAACTTTTATTGTGCATAAAGAATTTTCAAAGATATAAATTTGTTTCAAAACTCAATAATAAATTAAAATTATATTCCTTTTGATGAAATCAAAACATTTCACGACAGGACCATTATTAGAAATTGTTTCCAAGTAGCACAAATTGGTTATTAATAACGCAATAAATGGCTAATGACCATAGCAGGCGATGCCAAGAAACCAAAGAAAAAAAACAACGCAATAAATAAATGATCATGTTATTATATTACATCACATACCTTCAAAGCAGTTTCCCGTGTCCCGCAGGGTAGCCACCTTGGTCCAATATTTTTTATCATCTACATAAATAATATAAAGAGCTGTTTTGAACATTGTCGAATACTACTTACGCTGATGACATGAAAATATTTTCCCCGGTGAAAGATTTCGACGACTGCTTGAAAATTCAAAGTGACCTTGACAGACTTTATGAATATTGCGAAAATGATAATCTCTTTTGGAACCCAACCAAATGTTTTGCGATAAAATATTCAAGAAATAGAAATCTCATCCAGCATACCTACAAAATTAACAATTCCAACCTTGAATATATCAGTGAAATTAAAAGATCTAGGCGTCACACTGGACACAAAATGGACTTTTAATAATCATACAGACAAATTGATCAACGGGGCAAACAGGATGGTTGCACTATCATTTCTCTATATTATGAATTCGTCAACACAGCAAGCTTTCTTTTGCGTTAGCAATTTGGAACCCTCAATATGCAGTATACTCAAGAAGGACAGAAAGTGTTCAAAATAAATTGTTAAGATTCCTAGCCTTCCAAAACAAGATTTGCTTTCAGGACCATATTATCAGCCGATTCGCAAACAATTTAAAATTATGCCACTTAGTAAAACACGTACTATGTCAGACTTATCTATTCTTTTCAAAATTGTTAGACACGAAGTCGATTGCCTATATCTACTTGCAAAAAGAAATTTCAATGTTCCCAGTAGAAACAATCTTCGATATTATACTCCATTCAATATCCCTTATTGTAGAATCAATCTAGGACAAAACTCTCCACTAGTTCGTATGCAAAAACCATTCAACACACACTGTCACTATCCCAATTCATCTCTAGACATTTTTTCGATGTCTCTGCCTCGATTCAAATTTTGTTTATAAAATGTTTCTCAATTCAGATCAATAGATATGGTTCCTCATTCCCTGCACTTATGACTATATTATTAATATAAAAACATTTTACACCATATTTTTAAGTCACATATTTGTATTACTGCCAGATAATTTTATACCGATAAGTAAAGTTTATATATAATTTTGGAAGTAGCTTATATAGTGGATGCTGTTTCCTAGAACTTCGTTCTGTTAGCAATATAAAATTATAAATAAATAAATGAATAAAATATGTACTTTGATTTGTATTTCCAAAATAATGTGTAGTACTAAATGTTGATTGTCATTTCGCTTTGGGGATGCTATAGACTTTTATTATTATTTCCGCGGGGATAGCTCGAACGGAGAGCGCCGGTTCACCGATATTTGAAGCCAAGCAACGCTATGCGAGGCCGTGGTTTGGATGGGTGACCTACGGACCTCCTTTCGATATTCTCCTCGGATCGTGCTAGGAATCGCACGTAAAAAGGTAAGACCTCGTTAATCATTGGCTCGCACAAGTTTCGACTTTTGAGGGCTGCCGTTCGTAAGGGGACAACAGCTGGTTAACGGAAAAAACAACAAAAAAAAACAAAACAATCCGTGCAAGTATTCAGAAACAGCACTCGGATTTATGCTGCGTATTTATATATTTAATAAAAAAGATTATCATTGTGATAGAACCACTTACAATAACATTGATAATGATCTCTAAATATCATCAGTTTTGGCAAGACGTATTTTATTCAGTAGTCTTCAGAAATGCGTAGCTGTCCTGCAACTGCTTGTCAACTGTTCGAGTATCCCCCAGTGCCCCCCGCTCTCTCCACATAGAGCGACAAGCATCGTCGACCAGTTTGGTAGGCATTTGGGGGTTTAAAACAGCAAACCAACTTTTCACCAAAGCCATAAATCCTGAGTTGTGACAGGAGGACCTGCGATTTTCAATAGGTGGTACCATCGCGGTTAGCCGGCTACTCATGATGATTGAGTACTAACCGTGATTGTGGTCATAAATGACCTATTAAAACTGCTAAAGAGGATTGAAACTTCTATTCATTTTAGACATAAATCGTGATGTTTCTTATAGTTTTCATCAATATAAGAACGCAACCGAGTTATATTTACTTAAAATTTTCTCAAAAGGTATGTTCTTATTTGAAAATCATTTATTCACATCTGACTTCTTATAAAAATCATAATGTTTCTGTTTAATGACGTCTTATGAAGTCAATAAAATACTTGTGTTTTATGACCAAAGACACTTATCATATTGATCTGACATGTTATTGTCACTCCTTTTCTATATCACAAAATTCATATTACCATGTCATCAATATTATCTGCTTGAACAATTTACCCATATGCAAGCAGAAAATATGAAAAATTTAAGGAAGGAGGGAATGAAATTTGAAGATTTCAGGATGCAAATCCAAGATGAATACGAAGACTATACATGGGTATTCACGGATGGATCTTTAGAACCCAGTACTTAAGAGAGATACTCTAGATATGGAGTATTTATACCAAGTTTAGATCTGAAATATGCAGAAAAACTACCCAAATGGACATAAATTTTCACAACTGAGATGGTAGCAATACACAAGGCACTTACCATCTGTGTAAGTAGGAATCAAATGACAATAGTAATATTTATTGATTCAAAATCTGCTATTAGGAAAATAATACAGTCCAAGTTCGATAAAAATAGAGATCAAATAAGTTTTCTTAAAAAATGTGTCATAAGTGATATGCAATATACAGACCATGAAGTATCTTCAGTGTGGATTCCGGGACATATTGGTATCAAAAGAAACTCCAAACTTCCGTTAAAGGATAGAAGACACTCAACTACACTCATTAAATCCCGAACAGGTCATTGCCTTACCCCGCACCATTTACATAAATTGGGAATGAGGCAATCAGCCAAAGCTGTACCAAAGCAGAGTGCTTATTGCTCGTGCAAGAACTCACAGCACTTTCGTGCTCGTAAACACTGTGCTCCCAAGCACTTTCTTGAACCAGTGCTTAGTGCTAATGAAAGCACTCAAAGCACTTTTCAAAGTCGATGAGAGTTTAATACTTAAGATTGACAAGCCTGACTCGCAATAGCCTATAACTGCTGTACGACTTTTTATGCACACAACTGTACTTTCTTGGACTAGTGCTTAGTGCTTTGGAGCATCTAACGAAAAGGCTTAGCGCTTAGTAATCCCAAAAAGTGCTCGCGAACACTCTAGTTCTATCTTGAAACAAGGGATGTGTAGTATGTCAATAACCATTCTGTTATTTTTCACTTCCATGTACGGCCCAATTCGATTTCATTTTGATTCACATATTTCCATTTTCAGCCTTATGCTGGAGGTTAAACACCCAAAAAATCAAAACATATAATCAATATTCCTATTGTATTTGAATCAAATTGTTGATTTCAGCAATTCTATTTCATAATAGTATATTATGTAACAAGTGTTATAATAGTATATTCTGTAACAAGGTTAGAATGAAAATTCGATGCGAGTGGACAGTTCCGAGCGCGAGCCGAAGGCGAGCGTGAGGAACCACGAGCATCACGAATTTTCCTTCTAACCGAGTAGCAGACTATACTTTCCCCACGATCAAAGATAGGAAACGTGACAGCAATAATTTTGACACTTACTCAAATTTTGCCACTACGATGACAATCAAGTTATTATTGCTAACCAGTGTGAAAATATCATTCTATCACAAGAGAGAGAATGTAAATACATTTACATACATTTAAATTGCATGGGGCAGAGGTGTTGCAGAATATTTCTTCAATCTCAAGAGAGAGAATTTCAGCATTCTGTAATCAAATTTGATTTCAGAATTGGCAAATTCTGTGACGATCGTGGAGAAAAGTCTGTTCTGTAACGAGTATTGCAATCAGCAATGAGTTCTTTATCATAACAGGTTATCATAGCAGTTTTGATTGACAGGTCAAGACCTACTCTATCGAGAGGATTTTCAACCACTGAAATCAAACGAAAACCCTAGCGATGTATTTGAAGAATGGAGTTGCTATTGTATTTAAATTTAAAAATTTGCTTTAGGTAAATATTGTGAATCTGTGATTGACAGTACGCTAAATGACAGTTTAGTTATGTGAGTAGAAAAAGTAACTTGAATTTTTAATTGTTAATTATAATTGTTATTCAATAGAAACCATATCATTTTCCAGACTGTTAGATACATAAGACTTTCTGAAACTTAATTAAACACGATAAGATTGCAACAAATTATATCACATCACGATATGTTTCGCTACACTGTAGCTTTTTATACAATGTAGTGCTTAGTGCCCCCTGACTAGAATTACTTTTTGAAAGTACTTAGTAATCACGAGTATTTAATAAATACATTTCGAGATCACACACACAAGAGTGCTTAGAACTCGAAACACTTTTTGTCAGTGCTCGGTACAGCTCTGCAATTATTAGACTTGTGTGAATGCGGAAAAATAGGAAATTCACAACATATTTAGTTCGAATGTCCAATATTACAAGGGCAAATAGAATTTTACAATAATTTGGCAAAAATTAAAATTTTCACACCAATTAATATAATTAGCCTCTTACAAAATGTCAATCATGATATAATTAAAATTATCATAAATTGCTTGCAACAAAATAATATCAATCTCTGAAATTATATATGTTTATTGTTACAGATTTTAACTTTCTTCAACTGGGTGCTTATACTATCTACCAAGGCAACATTTTGGGGTTGTGTTATGCTTGGCCGTTGCCCCTGAGCGAGAAAAGCTTTTTTATCCTATGTTGTATATTTCCATCTAACTCCTTAGACTAAAACTCACAGACATAAAAGAAGAGAATATGGAAAGTTCCAGATGTACCTTCCAATACAATCTCTTCAATCAGTAGAAATAAAGTCATGAAGTATATATAACCCCAATGAGAAGGGGAAATAGACAACGCAGCATTGGCAAAAAACTTGTTAAAAGGTTTCCAACAAGTAAATCAGTGAATCAAATTTCTTTTTTCAACCAAATACTGTGCTTTGACGATGGCCTTTGAAGCTGAACGGTTGTTGATGTTGGTATGTAAAGGACTTGGGTTCGAGGGAATGTCGTATACATTCGTTATTGATCCATAGATCCAAGGATACCATTTTATCTTTGGATCAGATTTTTCCTCTATTGTCGGGCTAAGGTTGGAAGTAGTCCATACTCAATTTGAAGTTTCAGTTTAAAGAAGCTAAGTAAAACTCAAAATCGTCTCCATAATATACCTATATTTAACCCCAATGGGAAGAGCAAATTGTCAACGCAGCTTTGGCAAAGACGTTGACAAAAGAATTGCATTACAAGTGAATCAGTGAATAAAATTTCATCTTTCAACCAAATGTTGAAAGTCTTGTTGTCATTGGTTAAGATTGAGGAAATAATGACAGTTGATTGGTTTATAAAATATGAAGGACATTTTCGTAGAAATAATGGATTTTTGATTATTTGTAGTATCTAAACAAAGAAAGAAAATGATTGCTGTTCCGAATCAATACGAATAGACGAATCCACAGAAAATTTTTCTTAACGAGACGAAAATATTTGTAGGATAATCGCTTTTAATATTTGTGAAATGAAAAGGTCTTCCGAAACATTTTGAGTATCGCTGACTCGTCGAAAACGGCGAATCAGAATTAAAACCGTTTCGGGCAGAACAGCGGACGCGCTGCTTGACGAATACAATGGCCACTTTTCGCTTAGCATACTCCCAAAATGTCGTCTGTTCGAGCCTGAGACATGCAGGCACATACACATCCCTTGAAAAATAATTGCCCCCTTTCCATCGCTCTCGTTTCTTCTGTCACACAACGCTCGCTCGTTTGCCTAAATGCTAATAAGGACCCACACAATACGCAATGCCCAAACAAACAAAAAACTAACGTGCTATTTATTACTGGCGTTATTGAATTTAATTAACACGGTATCAGGACCGTACCTCTCGAAAAATTGCATTTTTCTTAGAAGCGTTGAGTGATAATTGACACTGAATTGCAATATAATGAAAAAACTAACGGAAAGAAAATAATAGACCGCTTATCAGTTGTTAGAATTTCATATTTTAATTTGTTTATCTAGATTAGTTTCATTATGGCTATTTGCACGAAATCACCAAAAATTGCAGCAAAAAATCGCCTGCCACATGAATTCCACAACAAAACTCATCTGCCATCCACATAATTAGCCGCAAAAAAATATTTAAAAAAAATTATACCCGCAAGGATGAAATAAATTGAAATGCTTGTTTTCATAGCAGCAAACACAAAAATGATAAGATACTACGAGGTGTTTTCAAGAAAATCTATAAAATAAATGAGGGTAAACTTGAGATAACAGAAAAAAATTGCAATTTGGAAAATACGAAATATCTCAGAAATGGTTCATATTTCCACAATTTATCAGTGCAACTTTTTAATCGCCTTCATAAAATCTACAAAAAATGTTTTAATGTTTTTTTTCCTATAAATTAATAGTCCAGGAAATATTTCAAAAAAATGGAAAATCGAGATATTGACCGTACTAATGAAACAAATGAAAATCTTAGAAATGCTTCGAATACGTCTTTACGAGCCACACGATATTTCTGAACCGTTATCTTCCAACGCGAACAAAAAGTGGAAAAGCATTGAAAACATTTGAAAGAAAGTGGAAAATTTGTGCATTTTTATAAAATCGCAAAAATCTTCAAAACCAAACGAAATATCGGAAAGTTGTAAATCAACAATTTTGTTGTCCGTAAAAAGTTCTATAAAAAGTTTTCACTAAGTTTTTTCATGTCTTGAAAACACCAAAAACTCGAAAACGACACGAAATATAGTAAAATTGTTATAATTGACTGAAATCAGAGCATTGTCTAGTAATGAACGATAGTTTATAGCACGTTATGCTGAG
The DNA here is from genome assembly GCA_944452925.2 of Chrysolina oricalcia. NCBI lineage: Eukaryota > Metazoa > Arthropoda > Insecta > Coleoptera > Chrysomelidae > Chrysolina > Chrysolina oricalcia. Next base: position 13,986,719 of record OX101827.2, read on the forward strand.
ATCTTTAATTTCTGTGCATCTGCTCAGATAATCTTCATCAATTTCATAATCCAACATTATTATTTGTTCTTTAGCATGTGATACTGTCATTACCAAGCATTTTTTTACATTGAATGGTAATTTAAATTCATTGCTCCATTCGTACAACGACTTTACATCTTTTTGAAGCAAAACACAGTCTTTAACTGTTTGAGTTTTCCTAAATTTCTTCAATTCATCAGCAAATAACAAGCATTGTGAATAGTTCACCACCAATGGTAAATCAATCATAAAAACAATGAAAGGTAAAGGTACCAGATTTGATCCTTGTGGTACTAATGAGTTTACGTGAAATGTTGCCATTATACCTAACCACAACATTTCTGTTTTCTAGATAATTTTTTAAGAGTTGTCGATAATCCAAACTTATGGAATTTTCTTTATAAAATGTCATGATCTGGTTTATCAAAGGCTTCACTAAAATCTGTAAATATGATATCCAATTGCATTTTTCCTCTCATGGCATTAGTAGCAGTATTTGTAAATAAAATATTTTTAATGTTGCCATTATACCTAACCACAACATTTCTGTTTCCTAGATAATTTTTTGAGAGTTGTAGATAATCTAAACTTATGGAATTTTCTTTATAAAATGTCATGATCTGCTTTATCAAAGGCTTCACTAAAACCTGTATATGATATCCAATTGCATTTTTCCTCTCATGGCATTAGTAGCAGTATTTGTGAATAAAAAAAACTTTAAGATAAATCATGTTGCTATGCAATTAGAGTTATATCAAATGAAGTCGGTATATCTATCGCCAGAAATACCTAATTTTCACTTATAGAGTCGCATATAAGGTATGTGAGGTTTCTGTAGTCAACACTTGCTGCATTCTGTGTTACACTGAAGGAAAAAAAAGGGCCATCAGATATATGTGCAAGGCAAAAGCAAGAGACCATTGCAGGCATCTTTTTCTTCATCGAATAATCCTAACTTTACCCTGCATCTTCATTATGGAGACAGTATGTTTGATCCATTAAGAACAATTATTGATGCCTGTAGGTACTTCAAAAGTAGCAAACGCACCAGGAATGGTTGAAACAACCTATCGATATCAAAAACATCAAAGAATTCTTTTTTATATGAGAGTGAGAAAATATAGAATCATTTGCCGCAACACATAAAAACTATGAAATTTTTTTAAAAATTTAGAGAGGAAGTGAAAAATCTTCTAATTCTTCTAATTAAGCGTACTACGATCTGCAGGAGTACTATGTGGAAACAATATAGGCCATTTCAAATCTGGTTAAAAATTAATGATAACTTGAATTTGAAGTTTATAATTGATTTCATTTTATTCTTTTATTACTTTATTCTTTAATTTAGTTTATTGATTTTTTTTCTCTTTCTTTTCTCTTTTTTTATTATTCTAATTCTGAAAGTAACAATTTGTAATTTTTTAATTCAACTTTCTGTTTATATTCAATAAGACTAGATAGGATATACATCTTCACTGCTTTGTTCATAAAAATTATGTTTTATTGAACAATAGAGCGCAGTTTTGTATTATTCATTTCAACTTGTTTGAAAAGTCTACCATAAATAATTTGTTCAAGAAGTTTTGCGGGCGCATACATAATAGAAATTTCCCTGTAGTTTTCAATTTCTATTTTATTATCAGATTTGAATTTTTCCATATATATGGAAAAGCTTGATTACGAATGATCAGATTGAATATGCGAAGAAGAGTTTGCTCTATCCATTCACAACATTCCAATGGACATAACGTGGAAATCCATCAACACCTGATGCTTTTTTATGTTTAAGATTTTTTTATCGCCTGATCTGAATTTATTTCACTAATTTCATTTTTAACTGTGGTATCATTACTCACACTTACATCATCAATAAAATCTAGGTTATATGTGCAAATTGATTAGCTGTATCATTATAAGGTACGTTTTCGTCATTCTTTATGAAAGAATTATAATTCAGGCAGTTTGCTATCTTTTCATTAATGGAAGTCCAAAAATTATTAACGTCTAATTTTATAGTGTCCTCCAGTATTTTCACAAACACGTTCTCCGATACTGTACTTGAAGACTTCAACTTTCTTCTCTAATCTATGTATTTATCATTGTGAAATGTTGACACAAATCTTAATTTTCTCATTCGTTATTTTTCTATAATTAAATCTTTTATTTTTTGCCCCAACCATATACCGGCTTTTTGGGGATAAAAGTGTTGTTTTGGAAAAGACAATATATGGATGTTAGTGAATTGATTTCATTCCAGTTCCCATGAGAAGGAAAATCTGGTAATGTTCTTAGTGTAAACGTGTAATCCAAGGAAAGTTACATGGGAATCAGCATTTTTTTATTTCTGTTTGCTGTTAATTTCGGAGAACGTATAAGCAACGGGTTTGAAAACTTTGCCTTTTGTTGAAGCAACAAGATTTGTCTACTGTCTTGCGGCATACTTCAGAAATCTTCTTGTGACTTGGGCTAGCTAAGAATGACGAGTGTCTTACCTTTCAAGGTGCGATCCCACGCACGGTCGATAATTCCCACTGAGCATATCCGTCAAAGTATAAAGTGTCCGGCATAAAGTTCGCATCATTTGGAAAACTTTTTTATTATTGATTTCTCAAAAAAAATTATTCTTGATGAAAACCTCTGCTTCATCCCAAACCTAAATTGCAAATACCAAAATTGAATTTTACACTACCATATACGAGCGATATTGAAAAATAATATGCCTTGTTTTCAAAAAAATTTGATCCCATCACTTTATTTTTCATGGTAGAATTAAAAGTCTGGGGAAAATATTGTTCAGAATCGAATGTTGATCCAGAAATTCAAATCATAGCCACCTATGATCAATTTAATTTTTCCACTTTTTTTCCCATTTTCTCCTCATCGCCCTGTACGATATGAGGAATACTATGCTAGATGAATGGCATATTGTTAGATATGACGATATCACTCCCAGGATATCCTCACCTTCCTCGCTTCTACCAGAAACTCTCATTTATTGAAATATGTGACAGAATTTCGCAAAATCTTCCTGCAAATAGTAAATAAAACTGACTTATCTCCATAAAATTCAATTTTGATAGTTGTCTCTTCGACAACTGTAGATAATAATATTAATAAAAATATCAATACCCCCTCTAAAAGTCATAGTCTATGCTGGCAGAGGACGGCTATTATTATTTTTTGCCTTTGGGGTCCGGGGTGTCTTACTGATTTTTGGTGGCGTTTTCACTTTTCAGCTGTAGGAAAACCCACAGCACGACCCCTGATGCCCTGATGGTCGGTGCGCACTCCAAGCAAGCACTATACTCGATGTTTAGCAAGTTTCTCCAAAGTGACGACAAAGGAGTGTGAAGATAGAAATCGACTGGTCGATCTCAATGAATTTCATAATTGACATAACCGATCACCTGTTCATTTATTAGTTTTAAATTGTTTACAGAGTATATCTCCAATATTTTGGATTGAAAACATTCTGAAGCACTCTAGAAACTCCTTCTTTCATTTCTTTTAGATGACGGGTTGACTTGAAAAATGTTCATTGTGTACCGGTATTCAACTTATTCGTCTTGTTGTGAACACCTTGTGTTTTCTAATATTTCATTACTAATCTCCTCACATCATGCCTGGAAATTGTTTGACAGTTATAAAATAAAACACGATCGAAGTAACGCGGGCTAGACTCCTTAATTACGGTTCTGCCCAAGTCTCAACTTTTGTTTTATTTGTCGTAATTCTACCCTCACCCGGATCACAGAAATGAGATTGAAGTTTTATGCATCCAAGGAGGCCATGCTAATTAACGCAAGGTCATATTGACATAAGCAGATTTATGCTGGAGACGAACAAAGATGATGATGTGAAAATTGAATGCGGTGTAGTTTGCAAAGAACACTGTGTGGGAAATAATTAAACAAATAAGTCTCGACATGGAGAATGCGTGATTGTTTCATCAGATGAATTGAGATATCGATATGGTGGAATTTATTATTGCTTCATCTCGATCGTGGCTAACATATTATAGTGTTTATCTGTGATGATGTGACATAATGAATGATCACTCGTGATATTAGGGACACAAATATTTTTTCTGGGAACAAGAACTCTGTCGAGTTTTTCCGTATATGTTCGTGTGGATGAAAAAACATTTTCTGGTAGGAAAAATACGGAATAGTTTGATAGGTTTATATGTTTTAGAACTCAGAGTCGGCTTTGGAGACAATTTCAATTCGTGGTGCGAACATAATCACCTAACCAATAATTTGAAAAAAAAAAACGTAGAATTCACAAGCAATAACAGAACTCAATAACACCATATTAGTTAGAGACAATAAAATCTACCAAGTTCCTAGGAACTGTATGGGACTGTAATTTAGATTTCACTCATAATAAAACGCTATTCCGGTGAAATAGAGTTTCATCACAGCTGATACTATTGATTGTTAGGCCGAGCAGTGCCTTTGTTAGTATTTATATCAGCGTTTATATAGGTACACAATCAGGAAAATTATTCATTTACTTACCTATCAAATCTCAATCTTCGGAAAACCATATCAGAAATCTGCTATTAGTTCTGCACATACACAATAGTTTTAATCAATCAAGTTACTCTATTTCTTATTATCATCACTTTTCTGGATTTCAATCTATCCAAATACTTCTCAAATTGCCACTCATTAATATCTGGGAACAAGGACCAGATGGAAGATAAAATCTAACTTAATAAAACACAGAAATCGGCCAATATCATTTATTATGCCGAAAGAAAAAAAATTAGAACTCCAGAATAACTAAGAAGTTCTAAATTTATACACTCTTAAACCAAACCCAATAAGAATCTCTGAATTGAATGAAATTTCATGATATTTACGTCATTAAATTATTCAAAAGGGTACTATTTTACTAAAGCATTAAACTGATATTTCGTAACCAAAAAAGGTCACGTTACTAGCAAATTCAAGATTTGAAACAGGACTGAAGATTAGGAGCATAAAATATCTGTCCTCAAGTTAGCCTGGGTCTCGTAATCCCAATTTCTGTTTGGGCCTGGCAATAAATATAAAGGGTTGTTCAAAAATTGAATAGTCAATTGAATCTCTTTTCGGTTTCTTCTACAATCTGCTTACGCAATAAATATTTTATAACTCAGATATCCCGACGTTACGAGAAAAAAAAACATAATGGATATTCTTCGCATTATAAAAAAAAAAACTCTTTATATCTAAACAATGAATCTTGTTTCTACTAATTCTATGTCATGGATCTTTCTGTAACACTCAGTTTTGGTTTGAGTAAATTCTCTTAATGGTAATATTACATTGAATTCATAATGAAACTGATCATTGGATACTAAGCATCTTGTTTAAATTATTAAATTCCCCTCGTATAACTCTCAAGTCTGTATTGAAACTAAATGCTGAATTCAATGGTTTCCGGATGTAGACTCGATGGCTGTGCCTCATTTAATAGTTATTTTTGTATCTAGTGCGCGAAATGCTACTTTGGTGATCGAGACTGATTTTTTTTAACGAGGCGCAGCCGAGTTAAAAAAAAAGTCGAGATTACCAAAGTATTTCGCGCATGAGATGCAAACAAAATTTTTTCTACAAACGTCAAAAATATTGTTCTAAAATAAGTAATAACTATGAAAAATAGTATTGAACTGGCTTAAATAATTTTTCCAAATCAAGTAATTACTGTAACTATGGAAATAAAATGGCATTTGTTGACAATTATTTCAAAGTGACAGTTCTTGATAATTATTTTGGAGTGACTTTTTATTCGCGTCAATTTCGTGCGTGATATCTACTATTGTAAAAGAATGGAAATTTCGAGCAACGATGAACTAAGCAGTACCCCACCTAACTTGATAGATGCGGCCAATTCCGTAATTTCCAACCTTTTACCGGAGAAATCGAGGCGGCAGTATGAAAATGCATATCAGCAATTTTATCTGGTTTAGGAATAAATATTGGTTCGTGCACTGGCTGCACCATTAATGTTAACATTGTAAATAATAAATAAAATTAGGTAGTGTAAAATTTTCTCACAATTTGAAAGCCTTAATTATTGTTCTACATTAATAAATAAACGATTTCTTGTTTTTTGCTTGATTGAGGAGTTGAGGACCATATAGGTTAGAATATGAAACTCCCATATAGTTTACATGCAGTGTGCGAAATATATTTCGCACATTACTTCGCGCACGGTGTATGGTAACGAATGAAAATGAAAAAAGTGCCACTTCGCATACTGTTGTCAATGCGCGAACCTTGTCATTTTTTGACGTTTGTAGAAAAAATAAATTTCAAAATTAGGTTTTGTTACACACTATACAAGTTGAGGCAATCTGCAAAAAAAACTAGGAAAAGTATATTATGTATTCCGAACACTTAAAGAAAACTTTCATAGAGCACATATAGTAAACCTTAACTACGCACTCATCTATTCAACGATAAGTTCAAATATTATAATGTGATGACGTGCTACTGATTTTTTTAGAGTGTCAGTAATACAAAAACGTTTCATTCGTTTGATATTTGATCTCGGTTGAAACTTTTGCCTGTAATAAAATAATGAAATGCACTAGTACATCTATACAAATTATTGACCTACACTTTCCATTGCCACAAATTCAAAAAACAAATTCCATGAATACCCAATAAGGAAAAAAAAATATTTCCATAAATCCAGAAAGTCTCCTGCCTACGCTGGACCTTTCTTCTTCAACAACATGAAGTTGATTTTTCTTGAAAACGGTCAGCTTTAGAGCTTATGATCAGGAATACCTTTTATGTGGAGAAAACATTGGCGTTTCATTTAGGAGGCTCAAAACTGTACTTTCTCCAGTGGCGTAGAAGTTGGAGAAAAAAACACCCACTACCCCTTCAATATTTTCGCCAATTATGAATTGAAAAAATAAAAAATCCGCACAAAATATAGGTTAATATGAGTAGAAAATGCCTACGAAATCTATTTTCTGTACGATAAACGGTTCCAGAGATATTCGCAAAAAACGATTATTTTTTTTTAATTTCAACACCCTGTATCTCGAAAATGGTGTATTTTAGAGGGTAAGTTGATGAAAACTTTTTGTCATATATTTGTACGAGCTATCACATCCTGAAGTCCTGCGCATTTATTATGAACCACCCTGTAAATGGGAGTACCACGAAGCTCACTTTTGGGTCCTAGTCTGTATATTCTTTGCTCATACTCCACAGAATTAATGACATATTCTGAACACTTCTCCAAGAAATACCAACAGTTTTTCATGAAGTGGAAAGGTCTTTTGAAATGAAGAAATGCCAACAAAGTATTCTTTCACGTAGACGTGTGCGTAGCTATTTCAGAATTCCTGTTTTGATGAGATCAGCAACCTCGTTCAACTAATGTATTATTACTTTCCCATGATTGATTTTTTCTCTTTGTTTCAGCTGGAAGAGGAAATATACGATACTACATAAATTCTGGAGATCCCGATGGATATTTTAGAATCGACCCGATTACTGGAGCAATAATAACATCTTCAAACTTGAATCACGAGAGCAAATCCAGTGTATTATTGAATATCCAGGCTACTAGCGGGGAACCGCCTGTATATGGACACACCCAGGTGAGCAGAGATATTCCTCAATACTTTTACTTTTGACTTGAGTTTTTTTATGAGTTTTTCATTGAACAGGTATTCGATAAGTTTAAAAAACTCATGCAGCATAGTTTTGATTCGTATGCTGATAAAAGACTATCTGAATGTTGCTACTATTATTGTCGTTCATGAACTTCTATTACATGAAACTTCCATTTAATACTCACAATAAAAATAATGAAAGTTTCCATAAGATTGTACATCATTATTTTGCATTAATGAAATGAATAAATGTATCTTATTTGTTATCGTATCTTGGTTTTGAAGTCAATAAATCAAGAATATTAATTCATTTTCTCAACCAAAGTAGGAATTTTAACTGTTACATAGCAGTTCAACTGTTGATTATTTATTATTATTGTTCATATTGACACTTCATTCAAAATATAAGTCACTGCTTTTCTATTTCTTTTTCAAGATTTCAAAAAAATTAACATAATCAAATGTCTTCAGACGTCTTCTGAAAGCAATTCTTGATATTCAGTTTGAAACGATATTAGCATATTTTTTTTCTGCAAATTTTTTAATATATTTTTTTAAATCTATCTTGTTGCGATAAAATGACATAAAAGATGGAAAAATATCAGTTCGACTATTAACCAACAGTTTCAATGACTGGGTGCATTTCAATCTTTTAAAATTATTTTTTCTACATTCATGCAAAAAGCAAAACTTTATTGAACTATATTCAGTGGAAAAAGAAGTTCTTTATTGCACTAGTGCAATAAAGTTTTTATTGCACTCATCTGTCATTCTACTTCAACGTGCTGTCATCATGACAAACATAAACGTTTAAACCTACTACATATTTAGCAGATATTCTGTGAGATTGGCAATATGTTTCAAACAGTTACATATTTTATATTATTTTGTATTATTGTTAGCAGCAAGAGTTAAACAAACAATGCCTTCCCGAGAATAACTCCATAATCAAATCCGATCCGCTTTGTTCTAAACCGTCTACCTGCATAGAGCACACTGTCTGTACTATGACCACACCTAGTGATAACATACGCGCTCACGGCTACTATGATTTTGATTTTTATAATGCAATTGTGGTTATAGAAACGTCAGTCAAAAATTAATTCTGACAATTAACAGAATTGAAAGTTTCAAAATGAGTAATATTAATGGGAACATACGAAAAATTCATATTGAAAATTGCACCAATTGTTCATTCACTTTCAACATTGAGGGTAAAAATAAAGTTTGAGTTAAATTGTTCGTAACGTATTAGTTTTCCTACACGTAGTGACGCACCTCAATAAATCAATTTTTGCTTTTTGCATGAACGTAGAAAAAATGTTGTATGCAACTCGTGCAAAAATTGTTTATTGCACTCGACGTGTTGTCCAACTCGGCCTAATGGCCTCGTCGGACAATTTCACGTCGAGTGCAATAAACATTCACTTTTTGCACTTGTTGCATAAATAACTATTATTATTTAATAAGTTTCTGAAACTATTTCTCCAAATTTTTATAACTTGTGAAAATAAGGTATGTTTTGATTTTGACTTTTACTATAAGTTAGATCCGAAACAAAACTGGGGATCTATTCTCGAGTTCATGCGAAATCATTTTCAAACGTTTGAAGTAACATAGAGCGATACAAACACCGCGCGTTGGAAAGAGATACAACATTGAATTCGTATACGTTGAAACTCGAGAATAGACCCCCTGGGTGCCATAAAAAATCAGTAAAAACTTGTCAAAATAGTTTCAAGCTAATCAGAATTTTCACTGGGTACAGTCAAAAAGTCCAAAACATAATTTCAAATACATCAAAATGTGGTTTTTGATGTCTATATCAACTTTTCCAAGTTCATTTTGATATATTGAAAAACAAAGAGAAAATGAAGGTTGCTAGTTATATCGTTTTTCCCCTGTATCTGGCTATTTTCTATGGAAACATTACAATCATATATGCAGCTGTATAGGTGTTATCCATAAATTTATTAAAAAATAATAAAAAAAAGATTTTTTAGAACAGTCAGTAATATTGTGGAGGTGGATGGAGGTGACTAAAATCATAAATGTGCTAATACAGTTAAGTTTGTATACTATTGTATAAAATATAAGAATCAATATAAATTTAAATATTAATTTTGGTAGAACATATAGGTAATAAAAACTGACTTAATATAATACATATAGGTGTGAATACATTACATACTACTATATTTACAGTAATAATAATAATAAAAATAACTTTGCATAATATAAATGCAATTATATCACAATATATAATAATAATAATAATAATAATGTTTATTTGTACAATATAGAAAAATAATTACATAAACGATCGGACAAATAAACAAAAAGAAACCGCAAAGCCTAATTGGCTGTCTGCGGATAATGTATACAATAAAAATTATTTACAATTGAATATAATTCTAAAACATATCAAGAATGTTCAGCACAAATTCGCAAAATCGCAAAGCCAAGAGGCTGTCTGCGTTGGATTTTTGCGAACTATGCGGAACATCATTCAAGAATTGGCAACAAATTCGGTGTAGAACATTATGCTTTTCTCAACTAACAGTAAGTGCGTGCCTATCAGCAACAAATTAACAAAGCTGTCCGCTAAAAAATTGTTACTAGGACGGATTCCACTTAGAGTAATATGAACATCAGATTCCAATATTCAATTTCAATACCAATAAAAACGCAATGAATAAACATAAGCAGAAGGTCAAATATGAAATTTCAAGTGCTACTCTAAACGTTCAGTTTATTCTCTATTATATGATGTATTTTTCTTCTATCTTCTATCAAAATTAATTGCTTAAGCTTAGATTTGAATAAATTATAATTAACTATACTTTTCAAGTGCTGGGGAAGGTAGTTGAATACTCTAGGGGCAAGAAATGTGTAACATTTTTGACCAACAGTTTTATTTGAAGTTGAAAGAACTAATTTTTTATTGGTTTTATTTCTGGTCTCATGGAAATGGGAACAAGCAAGAACTTATTCTTGTTTTTTTGACAATGCAATGCTATTTTATAAAAATAAATCTGACGTGGGTCAAGTATTCTGCTTTCTTCATAGAGAGCATCACTTGAAAAGTTACGGTCTTTTTTCAAAATAATTTTCAGAAAATTTTTTTGCAGTATATTGATCCTTTCCAGATTTGATGGAGTGAGTCCTCCCCATCCTAATATACCATAACTTATCCTAGAGTCAACAAGGGCAAAATAGACCATTTTCAATTGCGGTAGTTTCATTACTTTAGTAAGACATTTGAATTTATATATCATTGTCCGAAGCGTATTACTGACTTGTTCAATGTGAATATTCCATCTCAAGTGACGATCTATTGTGACACCTAAATATTTCATTTTATCTGTCAGTTTAATTTCAATGATTTGGTTGTCATATGGAATATCTAGTGTATCGAAGTCTGGTAATCCATTCACGTAGCTTGAAAGTGGAAGTGCCATGTTTTTTTTTAAATTGATTGTCAACAACTTGTGATTAAACCAGTCTATGAATTTAGTGAAATCATTCTCAGCTTGCCGTTTCAGTTCATTCCATGTGTCGGCGGTATAAAGCACTGCAGTGTCGTCAGCAAAACTGAAGATTTTTCCGCTGGTATTGATATTAAGTAAGCTATTTATGTAGATTATAAATAATAGTGGACCTAAAACGGTACCTTGAGGTACTCCACATTCCACTTCCTTAGCATTACTGATATTGTCATTGATTTTGACAATTTGTTGGCGGTTCGAGATATAACTTTCAAAAAGTTTGTGAACACGCCCTCTACAACCCATATTTTGCAAGGCCCCCAATAATTGTACATGGTCTACGGTGTCAAAAGCCTTGGCAAGGTCAAGAAAAATACATAATGCAGGTTTGGTGTTATCGAGGGCTTCATACATTCTAGACGTCAAGGCTAAAATAGCATCCTCCGTTGATCGGTTCTTTTGAAATCCAAATTGATTTTCGTTCAACAATCCGAAATTCCTCATAAATGACTCCAGGCGTGCTTTTATGGCTTTTTCGAAAATTTTTGCAAAGCTAATAATCTGATGTAGTTTGATATAATTTGTTTATTACCTGATTTATGGAGTGGTTTAATGACAGAGATTTTATATTCGGGAGGACAAATACCTTTTTCAAAACACAGGTTGATGATAAATGACATTGGAGATGAAATTTCCGTGGCTATTTCTTTTAGGGTTTCGGATGTGATGCCCTCGACTCCAGGCGCCTTATGATTTTTAAGAGTGATTATTATGTTAAATATTTCTTCTTCCGTGATAGGTGTCAAGAACATGGAGTTGGGATTAATTTTTACGGATGGAGATGGTGATAATGGCGTTTTTATGTTTTTTGCGAGATCTGGTCCAACTTTGGTAAAAAAATTTGCGAATGTTTCTGCCATTTCAAAATCTGTTTCGGTGAGGGTATTGTCCTCTTTCAACACACTATTTATAATAGAATTTTTATTTTTATGTCCTGTCATGCAATTGATAACTTTCCATAGCTGTTTGGGATTATTTTTACTTTTTTCTATTTCAGCACTATGATATTTTTGTTTCGTTATTTTTATTAATGTATTGAGTTTATTCCTATGAGCAATAAATCTCTCTTTCAGTTCAAAACTGTTTTTGTTCTTTTGATATTCTTTGAATAGGCGGTCTCTACTGATAATTGAATTCATAATTCCTTTTGTAATCCAATCTTTTTTTTTTTTGTTAATTTGCTTTTTTTGAATGTCACAGTGCTGTCTTTTATAATTTCAGAGATTTTTGTTGAGAAAAATGAATTAGCCTGTACAGGGTCATTCATTTCGTACAAAGTATTCCAATTTATTTGTGTTAAGTTTGTTTTCAATTTTTTATAATTAATACGTTTAAAGATGATGGTGTGATGGTGGTTTTCAGTTTGGACATTTTCTTTTGTTGTTTTAAAAGACATTATAGTGGCTTTATGGTCGGATATGTGACTATTTAAAACAAACGCAGAACATTTGTTTTCCAAAACGTCATCTTGAGCCCTAACAAATATATGGTCGATGCAGGTACTCGATTCATCTTGTGTCCTTGTACTGATATTGACTATCGATATGAAATTGAATTCACTGAGGACATCAAGGTAATCATTAGTCAGGTTATTGTCTGAAAAGAGATTTATATTTATGTCACCTAATATTGCGAAGTAATGCTCCTTGTACCGTTGTTGACCCAGGTAGTTTTGGAGTTCCAAAATGAATTCACTTTCGTTGGTGGATAAATACAGGCAATTTTTATAAATTCGCCCGTATCAATCAAAACTTCAATTAATTTGCACGAACCTAACTGAACGATGTTTGTTTTATATTTCCTAGTGTTCCTAGTGTTCCTTACATAAACTATATATATTTTGGTTTATAGTTCCCTGATTATAGACTGACTCATATCCATCTAAATCGAAAAAAATTTGTTCTGAATTTTCCACGTTTCTGTTAAAATAATACAGTCAAATGGTTCTTTGAATTGATTTAAAAAACTTCTAATTTTTCGAAGTTTTTGGATATGCTTCGTACATTTTGTTGACACACTTTCAAGCAATCATTTCCAAGCTTCAATGTGTTGAAATAATTTGCACTATCCAAAAATTTTGTTGCGAATTCTTTATAACTGTAATCTCTGATGAATTGATCCATTCCTCGTTTGGAAAAAAGACAAAGCTGGATTGAATTATTATAAATATTAATTACTAGGTCATGAATGAAAGGTTTTGCTATAAGTTGGAGGTAGGTACGTAATCACTGCAATTATTTCTGAGTCTTCTTTTCTTGTAATCTGGCACTGGAAGGTATTTGTTGGTTGCTTGCAATAGAAGGTTTTCTTATTTTCTGTTGTTGTCTGGATTCTGACTGTGTTTCGGGAGTTGGAGTCGATGGGGCACTAATTGATTTCGGTTCTTCCACAATTTGGTTTTCAAGGGCTAGTAGATCTGAGACTCGGTATACTTCTGTATTCACATGTAATTTGTTGTTTTTTATGTAGCAAGTATTGTTTTCTTCTTGCCTAGCCTTCAGAAGGTACTTTCTGAGTAACTTATTTTCCTCTCTCTGTTTCGGTGTTTGATCGTGCACGATGCTGATATTTGTGCCTTTCAGGTGTTGCCTTTTTTGTAGTACTTCTTGCTTACTTAGGAATGTTTTGAATTCGACTTTCAGACATATATAGACATATATACATACAAGTGCACGTACCATAATTTTTGTAGCATCACGTTACGGTATTTGAAGCAAGTCAACATGATATTCCTTCTGACTATAGTATGCTTTCGCAAGAAGCATATTATTGACTGATTTTCTAAAAAAAATTATGATTTAATATATTCTTGGTTAGCAATGATTGAATATTTTTTCCCTTCATGCATATTTGAGTATTTTGTTAAACTCAGCTTAGGTTTTAGCAGTTAAATATTATTATGACGACTCTGTCTAGTATTGTGAGATCTATCTTCAAGAGTATCAGTAACATATCTTTTGTGAATCAGGCATACTACTTCCAAAATGAAGATGATCACCACACTTAATACTCTACGTTGTATAAAAACATGCCAACAGCTACCTCTATAGTTAAAGCTATACACAAATATTTGGCGTTCCATCTAAACGAAGCACTTGACCGTGTTGACTTTTTTCGGTTCGCCCTGTATATTCGACAAATATTTCTGGTTACAGATTGTCTAGTTCACTTTGGTTTTTGATTAATCTCACTAGCTGTCCCCTGCATACTTTGAGATAGTAAAATAACTGTTGTTTTCTACTGACATTTTTCTTCAGGTCAACATCGAAATAGAAGACGTGAACGACAACACTCCTGAGTTCGAATCCTCCACGGTCCGCATTTCGGTTCCGGAAAACGTAGAAATAGGCCTACCTCTCTACTCGGCACACGCCAATGACAGGGACTCGGATAAAAACGGCGTCGTCCGCTACAGAATCGCTAACAACGCTTACGGAGGCCTATTCAAAGTCGATGCCAAATTGGGCGATCTAACAATTACGAGACATTTAGATTATGAAACGACCCAGCGACACACTCTGGTCATTACTGCTACCGATATGGGCATTCCTGCTCTATCTGCCAACCTGACGGTGTTCGTCGAGGTACAGGATGTTAACGATAATCCCCCAGTTTTCGAGAGGAATGAGTATTCGCTTAGCGTGCTGGAGTCGTTGCCGGCCAATACACAGGTAAGTTTGTATCAATTTCATAACCAGCTTTATTATAATAAGTCAATTAAATATCTGCTACTGATTTATTTGAACAGTCCACTTTATCACTGATTTTTACCAATAAAATCTAGTAAGTTTTATCAAGAAACGAAGTTTTGGCCTACTCGTTATCACCACGGAGAAATTTGTACGAAAAACTCCGGGAAAACAAAGAAACCGCTACTTATCTATGAGCTAATAGTTGACATTTTCGTCAATTAATATTATTATTTACTCAGATACAGAAAGAACTTCAGTATTTCGATTCGATATTGCATGACTCTTTGGAGCAAATTGCTAATAATAAATTTGATGAAAATACCTGGAATAAAGTAACTCTTTCCGTAAAATTAGGGGGCTTAGGTATCCGATACTGCTTCCTCTTCTCTGCCAGCTTTCCTTGCTTCCTACAATAGTAGTGAATCTTCAGGTGCAACATTTCTACCAACGTGTTTTCCGAAAACACACGATCACTGTTATTTGGAATGTGAACAGAAGTGGATTTCTGAGAATAAGAAATCCTAGAAAGCCTGGGATATTCCTATGATAAATTCAGCATCCTAACAACTTCTTGACTCAGCTTCAGCTGTAGACTCTTAATTTGGCGGGCTCGCCTCAAGGTAGTTAGTTCAAAAGAATCGGGTGCTTGGCTTGATGCTCTTGCATCAGCTTTCTTGGGTACTTTTATTAGATGATCAATCTTTCAGAATTTCAGTTGGCTTCCTTTTGGGTACATTAACCTGTGTAAGTCACAAATGTAAATGCGGATCCATTGTAGAAGAAAATTGAACACATGGTATGAGCTGCAGAGTTGCAGGTCGTTTTTCAAGATACCATGCAGTAAATGATATGCAGAAATTCCGTCGATATTGAAACTTCTTGGAATGAGTGGAAATGACGGAAGTTTTGGAAACTTTTGGTTTGGGATTTTACATGTGTCGGTACAGTTGCAGTCTTCCACCTCTAAGCAACCTCTAGATCAAGAGGTTCCGCAGCTATTTAGGCAGAAAAATTGAAATGAAATAAATACTCTGATATTGAAAAAATGTATTTTTTCTACCCAGTTGCTATTTAAACACATGGTGTTTTTGGACTACATGCTCTAAAACTATTGGAATGAATTGGAAGCAGGATGATGAAGTCTACTGGTGATTCTAGATCATACACCTTTCTTATTCAGCGAATCATTATAGCAATCCAAAAAGGAAATGCTGCATCAGTCTTGGATATACTTCTGCCTTTCAAAAATTGAATGAAATTTTCTCGCACCTACTAATCCCATCCAAGCAACTGTTAATTTTCCTTGATAAACTCAAAAGTTCTTCTATTGTCGATGAAGATACATTTCCAGTCCGGTCATCTAGGATTCCAATCAACAAACAGTCTCCTCATTGTGAAGAAATGTATGGTCTAAACTCCGAAATATAAAGGGTCCGTCAAATCCTCTTCGGGTTTGGGAAAGAATACTGAGGGAAAATTTGGTTTGTCCAAGTTGGGCAATACGTGTTACATGAATAGCCTCCTGCAAGCGTTATTTATGACAAAGACTTTCCGAAACGACGTTTCGATGTATAGGAGGGATTTTTCCGAGCTTTTTTCTTGCTGCTGTTCTTCAATAGGTCTTTCTTGTCACTGAATGAAATATCAATAATTTCGAAGCCCTCTGGCGTCCTTCCAGAACATCAACAAGACAGTTCAAAATTCCTGGGGCACCTACTGGATTCGCTGCATGAACAAGATACTTCAATGCAGTCTGTGCTGTAGATAGATCAGCATTAGGGATACCAACCGTCGTGCAGCAGTCTTTCAAAGGAAATATGTTGAGCATCTCATGTTACAGAGAATGTGGGTCCAAGAGCGAGCAGGTGGACACTTTCAGGGACCTGCAGCTTTCTATTCCGATCCACTTGGAGAAACTACCTTATTATACAGACGGTATTGGAAAACTACCTGCAATCGGAAAAACTAACGGACGATAACAAGTACCTCTGCGATTTTTTCAATATTTTGAGGGCCAGCGAGAAGAAAACAAAGATATTGATAGCGCCGGTGATGTTGAGACTCACTCTCAAATATTTTTGATATGACCTCATTCTGGATTCCGACCCCTATTACACACTCGCATCAGGTGGTTTTGCACAAATTCAATGACTCTAAAGCCACGCCGGAGAACTTGAGTTGCTTGAAATCTACTGTAACGCCTTATATTATAATGTTTTATAATAGGGAAAACCTTACAGATATTGAGAACCTACCAGCAACAATTCGTTCCCATAGGTTAAAGATACTCTTAAGTAAAGACAATTCACAATCCAAGAATTTCTGCTCTTGAAAATATTCGGTATTAGGAAAGTTAGAGATGACGAACTCATGCCAACCGGCTGTGGAGGAGGCGGGTTTTCATTTTCGAATCAGTTATTTTCAACAAATTATTATATTATCATTATATTATTCACCATTATTAACCAATTATTTTTCAAGAAAAAGTAATTAAAATTTCTGTTTGTTACATATATGATACACCTTGAACGTCATCAAATGAACGCGTTGATTTGAGTCATTGTTATGAAAGAAGTTATAGAAATTTGTTTTTGGGTGTAATAAACCGATTTATTTCATTGAAAAGAATAATATTTAGAAGAATTGAATATCACTCAAACCATGTATTTATATATGAAATAAACCAAAATACTGGATTCAAACAGTTATACGTATGCATCCATACCTTGAGTTTCGAAACAATCTTCAGTGTACTTATTCTTCTTCAAGAGAAAATAATTCATTGTACGATTAAATTCAAAACTGTGAAAAAAACATTTATAGCACTGATGTAATAACTACTGAAAAATATGTATCGCAAGCATTATTTAAAAACGGTTTCCATAATTCAACGGTCGTAGGGGGCAGTAATTGTTTTCTCGCGGAAATTTGATCGAGAAAATATCCCTATTGCATAAGTTTATGTGAAAGTCCAAATAGGGAATTACCTACACTGGATCACAAGTCAAACTGTAAAAAAGGACACTTCATTTTTTTAAAATTTGGTTTGATCCTGACGAAAAAAGATTGAAGTAGAATTCAAGTAATAGCTGAATTCGCTCGAAATATAACTTGTATTGGACGAATACAAGTGACGTCAAGATCTCCATATATTGCCTATTTGCCCGTCTGTTGTCAAAACCAAGTGTACCTTTCCATTAAATTCGAATGAATAGTATCGAAGAAAATTAATCCGGTGTACACTGTGATTCAAACTAGGAACTATTCTTCTTCGTACAGAAAGCATGCTCTGAGGAGAACGTTTAGTATAATACAAGTGACGTCAGCCTGCGAAAATGTTGCATTTGAATATCCCTCAATTTGGAACAGTTTTGAAGTGGATTGTAGTCGATATGAAATGAATGAATAGGTTCTTGAAATGATTTTATATGCGTCATATATATGTATACTAAATGATGTCATTAAGTCTAGGTGGTGATACCTTGTCATATTTTATGAAAAAAAGTTCATGTACACGTATGTCCTAACTTGTTTTGTTTTCAAGTGACGGAGTGTCAAAGTTTTAATAAAAAATCGATTATTTATTAATTACTCTAAAGTCGTCAAGGGGCTTGTTTTCATGAGGTTAGATCTCAAATTATAACACTTAATCAATCGATAGATTTCCTTAATTAATTAATTTCTACCTGAACTCTTTTATTGGTTTCGTCGTTGTTGAACTGGTTGTTTGTTGTGTTCCTGGGCCCATTATTGTCGACTGTTTATATCAAAACTGAACAATACACTTGTGCATAAAATTAAAAAGAATTTGAAGGAAATATGGAGTAACTGAAAAAAAGATCATTCACATAACTTTCTGAATTTTGATGGTGCGTAACCACCATTTCTACGCCAATGCCTTTGATTTGAAATTCACAACAGTATGAGAAAGCTGTATTTTCAATTATTTTTCTGCAAAAAATATGAAACTTAGGGAAAAACAGTGGCGTACAATGATTTTTGCTATAAATATCAATCAGGTAACAATCTGTCACTTATTATTTAGCTACTGCTAATAACCACACTAGGTTTCATCAAAATCGTCAAAGATATTTTTGAGTAATTGATGAAATGCCGGTTTTTAAAGTTAGGACACAAGTTAATATGAAATTTTCTTCATGAAATATGACAAGGAATCACCACTTGAAATTAATGACATCATTTAAATTACACCCTGTATACAGATAATATCATTTGTTACAGATAAAACGTAGTTTTTTATAATTGTTTAATTGACTATTGTCTATAATCCATTTGTCATTATAAATACAAAAAGGAAATATACTGAAAATCAGATCAGGAATGGTAGGATATGATAATGATATTAACTATTGATAAATTGAAGAATATTAGAAAAACCTGATTTTTGGAAGATTTTTTTTGTGTCCCTTTTTCAACCATTGCAACATTTCCAACAAAGCTCAATTCCAAACCCCATGTAGCCAATTTTAAATGTTTTCCATTCAATCGTATATTTATCTAAATCTTCTGGGAGTAATTCGATTCCCGTCCAGCACTGGCAGCGCCCAACATTCGCCGTTTGAAAAAAGTTTTATAATCAGCGTTGAATGAAAGAAAAACGCCGCCAGTTAAGCGACCTTGAACATCTACTTGATCTACCAATAAATTTTACTGAAAAACCAATTTATATTATGCTCCAACGATCTAGTAATTGGAGCGTAACTTTTAGACAGACATCGTATTTCGCATCCAACTCCTTTGATGTTTCGAAGTAATTTGTTTCATATAAAACAAAAAGTGAGCTGAAAATAATTCATTCTTTTGTCGTGATGATACTTCCTCGATGAATCTCATTTTAAAATACATTGTTTTATTAGATTTTACACACGATTGTTTTATACTGATGGATTCAGAGAAGGGAGGATGTCTAAAATTCCCGGGAAATTGCGGGAGTTCAGGAAACATCAATGGAAGTGGACGCGAGGATACGAAATTTTCAAAACACTTTCAATTTATTTTTCCAGCTGCCGACACTGTAAATAGTACACACATCGCCAAAATTATTGGACCCCCCTTTGTTGAACCAAATGAGACGCTATTCAAGAAGTGTATGTCAAAATGCATTTAATTTGGTTAAGCAACCAATGCAAAGTGGCTGAATTTAATTTCAACTGAAGCAAAAAAAAAAAAACGAAATATAGTGCATAAGAAAATGATTACAATAATCTGAAATCTAGTAGAAAATCACTTCAGGGGGAAATAAAAAACGCTTTAATAGTCAGTGTGTCCTCCCCTATTGTGTAGTAAAGTGTTAACTCGCCTGTGCATGGAAACAATAAGGGCGTTAATGGTATCCATTGGTATGTTGTTCCATTCTTCTTGGGCCGCGAGGGTAAGTTCCTGGAGGGTGCTAGGGTTTGATATTGCTCGTTTGACGAAATCCAACATGTGCTCGATGGGATTCATGTCTGGCGAATTTGCTGGCCACGGTAATCTTTGAATATTCTCAATCTCCAGTGCATTTTGTACTCTTCTCGTGCGATGGGGCCTAGCATTGTCATCCATAAAAATAAAATTGACTCCAATTTCATGTCGGAGAGGATGAATAATTGGTTCAATAATGTTTCGAAGATATCTATCCCCTGTCATAGTGTCTGGAATGGGAATAAGCTGTGTACGACGACCATGCATTATGCCTCCCCAAAACATTACTGATCCTCCTTGGTATGGAACGACTTCTCTGGCAAAAGATAGTCTTTCTTGTCGCCCTGGCCCTCTCCAAACTCTGTGTCGCCGATTATCACTAACCAAACCAATTCTGGTTTCGTCCGAAAAAAGTACATTTTGCCACTGAGCTAAAAGCCAGTCTCTGTGTTCTTGTGCCCACTGTAGACGAGCGGCTATGTGCCTGGGAAGTAACCTGGCCTCCTGGATCGCAAATTGGCTCTAGCAAGTCTCCGCCGTATGGTGGTATTGGAAATTAATCGATCGAACGTTCTTCGCAAATGAGTTCGGACAGCTGAGACTGTTATGGTTCGATTCCGACGTACATATCCTGCTACATACCGATCTTCTCTGGCATTAGTTACCCTATATATGACGTCCAGTTCCACGTCTATAGTCAACGCTGTTAGTTTCCTGGTACAAATGCACTATTCGGATAACTGAAGCGCGTGGAATCGTTAGTCTATCCGCGATTTGATGATTCGACACACCCTCGTCATGCAAAGCCACTATTCTTGATCTATTGAATACTGAAATTCTATTTCCAGGCATAATTGCAAAAAACTCAACAATCACTTGACAACGTTAAATCGATTTGAATCACTTTTTAAACATTGGTAGGTATCTAAAATTGTTTTTGTAAACATTTTTGGATGCCTAGCAACGGTGAAAGAAATAACAATTGAATGTACAAAAAACCAGCCATGATAAATATTTCGTTGTAAACTTTACGAGGGGGTCCAAGAAGTTTGGCGATGTGTGTACATACATGCTTAGCAACAAAACAGGTAAACGGCCTATATCATTCGTTCACTAATTCATCTTGACAACGGAATGTAAATAGTGTCATTTACATGCCTAGGGTAATAATGGCTTTGACTTTGACAAATAATACCTTCAGCTTCATTTATATCCATTTTTAGGTTATGAAACTTTTTGAATATTATTGTCTTAAAATGAAATAGCGAAACGAATAATCATGAAGGAAGGTTAAGAAAACAAACTTCAATCCAGGCAAATTTTGAGATATGTCAACAAGCAGCGGGAAAAACGTAATAAGTAACACGGAATGTATCGACTGTTAACATAGTCGCCAAGCGACAAGCTTCGGCTTTGCCTCGGCTTGTACTCGCTCACCTCGAATGTTAACACGTCTTTACATTCCTTGTTACTTAAATAAGTATTATATAGCTTGCCCGTACCTTTCAATTGGATATTATCAAGAGTATTGAATATACAGTTACTGATGTTAATATCGGATTCCACTTATGTTTTACAAGTTGAAATATTTTTCGTTTCTACTAAATTTACAAACAAATCATATTCTCACACATAATCTAACAGAAAACTGATTCACCGCTCGTTTTGTGAGAACTTTTGAATTAAAATCACAGACCCGTAGACTATAATACGGCAAATTTCTTTTCATAACTCGAATATTTGCATAAAGCTGTATCAAAGCCGTGAAAACAAACAATGGACCATTGTTTCTCAACGCCTAATGGTATACTTGCTATTTTTCCCTTATTGATATTTTTAACGGTGGATAATCAGACGTACGGTAACGAGAAATTTCCGACCATCACTCCTGGGTTTTGGAGTATGAAGAACAGTATCGATCAAAGGAGAATATTTCCGACTGTTTCCTCTACTTTCTAGAAATATTGTACTGGTTTTAATTATATTAATGAGTGCAGTTTGTATTTCTTGAGTTTGATGGAACACATTTTAAGATAGTTGAAATGGTACTGATGTTTGAAACGATATAATAATGTGATACTCTCTCGTAAACTATCATAAAGTGTACCCAACGGAATAGCCTGTGCGTTTAGATAACGGCTATTATTATTAAACGCTATGTTTTTAGTTGTGACAAAATTGAAGTTGTGAATTATTGAAAATTGACTGGAAAATATGAAGGATTTCATCGTTTTTTTTTGTTATAATCCTGTCTAGTTCCTACACTTTCCAACTTCAGTTAGGATTCGAAACCCTCAAAAAGAATTCCTATTTTACATTGTTCATTTATTTACTCACAATGATGATCTTAAAAAATACATCTGTTTCGTCAATAAAAAATATTTGCGGATATGTCCAAAATAACATGAAACTAACAAATAGGATGAAATTTCAATATGAGCATGCCATAAATGGTTCTTAGAATCTGAAGTTTAGGACAAGGTAGATATTTTCAACTTTACTAACCATTACATGGAAGATCAAATTAAAAAAAATCGTGTGAACAGAATGTCTTGTTTTAGCAACAGTCTATTCAACTTTTTTTATAATTTATATATGCTTGATATATGTTTAAGTATTTAGGATGGCGATTATGAATTTTAACAGGTATCACCAGGCTGCTCTTAGCAATGAGTGTCATCCTGTGAGCGCGCAACCTCAGGGTGTTACCATTTCTTGGGTGTGCTCAGCAATGTCATTATCATTATTTGGAAAAGTATTGATTTCTTTTACGTCAATTGAACAGTGAAAGATGTATAGAAATTTAACTGTCAATATAACATGTGGTTTCCTGAACACATCACGAAAACAACATCAAACAACTCCATTGGACAATAATACCGATCCAACTTATGTGTGATAGTTCGAAATGAGGCATGGTGGCTATTCTCACTATTTTTATTTTATCCACGCCAACTCAAATGACTGTTGATTAAGACCCCCAGAGATTTTGCTCCCTTTCTTTACATTAAACTCCTGCTGTCACTGACACTGACTGAAACAGACAATCTATTGAATAAGTTAGTGGAATTTTGTGTCATTATCATTATCAGTTGCGATAGTGGGTGTTTTACATGCATTTGGATTTGAAGTTACCCAAAATATCCTATGAAACGCAAACCATTGTTTTCACAAAAACAAAATTTGTTCTTGATGCGCATGTTCGCTCTTTGATAACTATTCAGCTACTTGAACATTCAAGTCTGCGTTATCCAACTAATATTTCAAAGTAGAATTTGAAACTCATTGATCACAGAAGAGTTTTAACGAAACATTCAACTAAACAATGAGACTAATATGTATCTTCTTCAATATGCCTCTCTATATTTTGAAGTTACCAGCAGATGAATTGAACTTCAATGTATATGAGAGGCATAGAATCAGATCAATGCCAGTTTCTTGCGGGAGACCATAGGTCTCATTCAAATGGTTCTATTTCATTTAATCTTCTCCTTAATTGTGGATACTTATTGTATGGGTTCTGATAAATGAGATTGGAACCATCTGAATGAGATTTATGTATAGCCAGATATTTGATTCCTCCTGGAGTATTCTGGAATCTCAACGCAATCGGACTCCTCGAAAATTCCACAAAAACAGCAGTAATTTCTTCTGATTACTTAATATTCTGATAGGTAGTATCATCAAGAATTTTCATAACAAGGCTACAATTTCAAATATTACAAATATTCTAACTATCAGGTTACTAACCTCCAAACTGAATTGGTGACCTGACTTGTTGATTCAAGGACCATCTTTCCTAACAAGACTCTCCTAAGCTCATATTCAATTTCAATTTATTAAAGCAACATTGGTAACAACAATTTATTATGTAATGTGAGTTATGATTGTAATGACATGGTTTTTGGTACTATCCACTCCATCTGAAAGGGTTCACGTCATCCTGCTTGAGGTGTCCATCTCAAGACCATTGGGATGGACTAAGTATTTATCATGTTATCTTCCAACAATTTGTACAGGTTTTAAATTTTTACATTATCAATCAAATTTGGTTCTCCTTTCTGAGATTCGATGATATCCAAGGAAAAAATACCTCAATAAGCGTCTAGAGGGTATTCAATATCTGACATCCTTCGATAACTGGAGAGACATATGCGTCCAACCTCATGCCAAACTTTTCCCGACGAGAATATGCATTTGGAAACTTGCAACTCTGGGAAACCATAGGCTGCGTGTAATTGGACTCTGAGACAATAATAATTAGGGTATTTCAAAAATATGGAACTCAAGCATTTCAACGGGAATATTGTTTTCACTGTTCTTCAGTTGAAAGTGTAAGGAAATGACTATATGATTGTTTCAGATTCTTCAACTGACAGCTGTAGACGCAGATACAGGCAACAATGCCCGACTCACCTACCGCCTGCTCTCGTCGAATGTTTCTACAGACTCGGACAACCAGGAAATCTTCGGAATATTTCCGAACAGCGGATGGCTGTATCTGCGTGGAAATCTGGACAGGGAATCGAAGGACAGATACATTCTCATGGTGGCGGCCACTGACAACGGGACCCCTTCTGAGACGGCCACCACCAGAGTGCTCGTTGATATCTTGGATGCCAATGATAACGATCCTGTTTTCACGAAAGAATTATACGAGTTCAGCATCGAAGAAAATTTGAGGAGAGGGACCAATGTGGGGAAAGTGTTGGCTACAGATGCGGATATTGGAGAAAACGCTGCTATCAGATACAGCTTGATTCCGAACAATAGCAGTTTTCAGATTAACGAAATTACAGGTGAGTTTTGTTTTCATTATAATTAATCGATATAGAAATGAGATTGAACTATGAAAACTGAAGAGTTTCTAGGATCTTCCTCCCCATGAAATAAAGATGTGACGAAACGGCGAGTAAGCTTGTCTTTACCGTCGTTTCTAGGGTTTTCTATCGAGCACTTGTTGAACATTTCTTACAAAAACTCGGATCGTAACTTCTCAACATGTTATAATTAGTTGTATTCCAATACAAAATGAAAAATAATAACCTCAAAATAATATTCAATTACATTTGTTCGTTTTCTCACCTGCACCAGACCGAAAACCTCAAAGAAAATCTACGTAATTGAAATTGATGTATTCAAAATGTCTGAGGATACAATTCGTATTGAACACAATACAATTGTTGCTCACTTAAAATGAGTTATTTGAAAAGAAATACCGTTTTTCTGTGCGTCAAAAGTAGCGTGAACGCAAGTTCATTATTTCAACTAAGACGGAAGCACCTTACGGACATTACTTGGCCCAAATTTCCTTATTGACGCTGTCGATAAGGTAGGACACATGTTGCCAGATTTCCATTATTTCACATCTGCCCCACCGGATTTTATCTTATACATTCGTATTGAGAGGAAATCTAATTTATTTATAATTTTTTATTTGGCTTGCATGGAAAGTACCTCTTTTC
This sequence comes from Chrysolina oricalcia, assembly GCA_944452925.2. Classification (NCBI taxonomy): domain Eukaryota; kingdom Metazoa; phylum Arthropoda; class Insecta; order Coleoptera; family Chrysomelidae; genus Chrysolina; species Chrysolina oricalcia. Next base: position 14,012,496 of record OX101827.2, read on the forward strand.
GTGCCATCCTCCATAGCATAACTCATACGTTTTTTACGCGATACGGCTCTTCGAACAATATCATACATTTTTTTGTTTCCTGATTCAGCGCGGTTGACTTTGGATTGGTCCTGAGTGGGACCAGTTAACCCTCTTCAAAACATTGATGTGGTCGACCTGGATTCAAAATCGACCTTCTTGCTGTCCGCCCCAGTAATGACTCTTTCGCTAAAAAAATATTCACATGGTTTTTTTCTAAATCTGCACTATCTGGAAAGCTGATGAGAGAACGAATGAGTTTCGGTGATCTCCCCATTTGTAGCTTTGAGGGAAAAAAGCCTGTGGATTCGTGAGTGATTGAGTTCTTAAGTTCCGCTATTTTTGCTACTTCCCACGCCCACTTTGAATGATTATTCGCACAAAATGCCCTGAAAAATCCCCTCATCACCAGTTCGGGTGCATTTCCTTCCGGATAACGCACAGAACTGTTAGTAACTTTCATATTAAATTTCTGTAACGAAGTCCTCCATACTGGTGACGTAAATTGGGATCCGTGATCTGCCAAAAAGGCTTTAGGGACGGCTATTTTTCGAAAATGATCCGAACATAAACTATTTAGTATCGCTGATGTTCCTTTTTCAAACTATAAAGCGTTACATATTTGTTAAAAACGTCGAGACCGACACACAAAAAAGTTACCCCACCGCGAGATCGTGGTAGTGGACCGAACAAATCAAGTGCTTCTAATTCATTAGGGCCATCTGGAATAACTGGATGTAACGGTGGGCGTGGCATCACTGTGTGTTTCGTTTTTTGACATAGATCACATGACACTATTACTCTTTTGATGTTCCTGTGCATATTTTGCCACCAAACATCTCATTTTAATGCCGACCATATTTTAAATACCCCTTAATGACCTAACGTTTCATGATATCCTGTGATCACGTTATCAACAGAAATTTTCAAACGGAGCATAGGGGACATAACACAAGTGTGGAATAACCAGTATGTAATTTGAGGAACAAAGTAAACTTAGCCACGCCCTCTTCCCATCTAGCGCCATCTAGGCTAGTGTGGTCTGACATCCTGGTTGCACCAGTCTGTTTCTGCCCTGCATAAGTCGGATTCGATCCATGTCAGGTTCCGTTAATTAGTCAAAAAATAATACAATATTGAAAAATAAGACAAGCTTTTATTGAAGTGCTCTGGAAATTGAAAATAATTTTGGTAGGAGTGTGACGCAGTTTATTCTGTGAGCAACAAATTCAAAAGCTTGTTGCTTTTGTATTCAAACTGAAAACTTTAAGCGGCAAGCTTTTGACTTCCAGAATAACCTACGTCTCAGATCTAAAGATATTATTTCTTTATTTTTCAGTAGTTTTGAATCAAAACTTTTCCTATTTTTTTTTCCAATTTTATTTCTTTGTGTTATAACGTAACTAACATGAAATTTTCTCTCTCACAATTTGCAAACAATAAGTAGAATATTAAAAACATTAGTTTGACTGTGAAAACCACGAAAATGGGCAAACTATTTAACTTCTCTGAATCAACACATATTTCCATGGCCGATAGTCTTCTAGAATATTATCAATCATTAGACCCTCAGCAATTCTATAGAGACTGACCTGACAAGTTCATTCTTACCAACCCTTCAATGTCTGGACAAGTGCTTTTAAGGTTATGGGAGAAATCAGCCGAATGCAAGGAGAAGATAATTTTCTGGTATTTGATCAAATATGTTAAAAAACATTTACAAAAAAAAAACAAGTATAAGTAAATAAACTGGTCACAAGTAAATAAAATTAAATTGGAACAAAATTTCCACCGTGCTGGTCAACAACGAACATGTAGGTGAAAATACAAAAAATTAAAATTTAAAAAATATGAAGAATACCCACCAGTACAAAATTAATATTAAATTAACACAATAGGAAATTGCTTTGTATGAATGTATAGAACTGGTGATTCAATAAAACATTGAAATTGAATCCTTGAGAAGTAAGATAGGATGACAATTTTGAATTTCACAACACTAAAAGTTCACACAGAATTTTTTAATTGTCAGTTACAATCTATGATTTTAATCTCGTTTTTTTATTATATATTATAAATTATAGAATTTTTCGCCTGTGCAGATGTTGGAATTGGTAATGTCATTTGTTATCCTAGTATTATTGGGTTATCCTATAAAGTTCATTTTAAAATTTGCTGTTAATGGATATATTTCTTCTAAAATTAAAATGCACGGTAGTGCTAAAATTGTTTGCCTAATGAAGAATGGTTAGTAGGAATCCTGTAATTTAGCCCTGCACATAACCTAATTACTCATTTTGCTAAACAAAAACACTATTGCATACATATTGACTACATTATCTCCAAAAACAAATTCCGTATCGTAGATGTGAGTCAGCTAATGCATAATACACACTTTTTGCAATATCTTCAGCAAGTTCCCATGTAGTGGTATTTTGACTTCCTTTGTTTCTATTTTTACATCCAAGTGTTGTACATCTTCGCACTTGATTTTACCGTACTAATGAGAGCTTAAGCTCGAAAAACGTGTCTACGGTTGCACAACAATTTGAGGGCTATACCCAACAACAATTCTATTCATATTTTGATATATTTATATTTATTCAAAGTTTGGAATGTGACATGACCTGAACTTGTTACATTCGCATGAAATATTTTTCAACTTCATACATACCGATACTTGTTTTTATTAAATTTTAATAGTAATCAGATATTTTTACAACCGAAACCACACCGTTACGTTTAATTTTTCGACCGTAGTTAGTTACGTCTTATTTCATCTCATTTTATGACTGTCATCATCATTAACTGATGGTTTTAATTGTAGAATTATTACCTACCATTCGAAATCGATTAAAATTGAATAAAAAATCAACCAGTTAAATATATTCGTTTCAATATTTCATACAGCTGATGACATTTCTGAATGAACTTTTATCTCTGTACCTGCATCTTCTTTTTCTCATGGTTGGAAGAACTTCTTGTATGCTGTTTTACCTGAAACACTATTTCATCAGTTAATTGTTAATTCGTGTAGTCTTTCTTGAACAAACCAACAGACTACAACATTTGATACCATAATTTTACCGCGGTAAATGAAATGCAAACAATATTTATCCTTTATAATAATATGCCGACGATATTGTTTGCCAAGTAAAAACGCGCTCGCATTTTCTCTTCGGAAATATTTGTTTTGTTCTTTCGATGGTTGGCTTTGGTTGTGGGTTTTGTAATACGAGAAAAATCAACTCGATGATAGAAACATGCACTTTTTGAGTGTTTGTCGCAGGAAATTATTGATTTTTATATTTGATGTTGATCAACCTTCATCTGAAAAGTATACAATAAGCCACCTTTGTTTCGAGAGATGGAATATGAACATGTCACTACTATAGACTAAAAAAAATCAATTACAAAGATGATACGGGTAGGAGAAAGAGGTAAATTTAAAAAAATCAGAAGTAGTTGAAGAATGAAATTATGATAAATGTACAAGTAAGTCTTTAAAGCACACGCAACGAGTTCAAGGGCACGACGCGAAGCGGAGTGCCCTTAACATTACCAATGTAGTAGTAGTGGTAGTACTTTATTGTTATCCCAAGGAACAATTTTGTTTATAATAGGGATATTAAAAAATAATTACAAAATAAATATCCAAACTTATTTGACACATACATAAAATTAATACAAGTATAATTCATAGCAAATAAAAATATAATGAATGCTACCCAACCCTTAGATCTCTATCCAGAATAGTTAGATTGAGAGTCAAGAGACATTAATGAATAAAAAAAAGGTAATGTTGAAATTGATATAATGAAATTCTTTTATTATGAGGATCAATGAATCCAATTAAGATTCAAGAAAGAAAATATTTTTTGGAAGAAATTGTAAACGTGTGTCATACGCTATTTTTCTTTGTACCTATTTCAGGTTTTGTCCCTTCATACAGGGTGTCCCAGGGTTAAACCGACCAACGTTCAGGATCATTAGTTTAGGTAAAAAGAAAACTTTTCTTTCCTATAACAATGTGTCCTAACTTGCTTCTTTTTCGAAATACAGAGTGTTCAAAGTTTTTACAAAAAATAGTTTTTAATCAATTATTTAAAAACTTTCTAGCTGATTCCAATAAAACCTGTCATGTTTATATGCGGTAATAAGGCGTTTCTTTTAATGTACTTATAGCGTCACAGTGGCGTCCCAAGGGGTAATCTAATTAATATTAAGACGAATCATTGTACTCTACTGTTTTTTTGCATGTTCAGTTTTTTTCTGGATCAAGCCATTAAAAATACATTTTTTTTTATTTCAGTATCTTCCTTCATTTTTGAGAAACAATTCAAAAATCGATTCCTTGTAACAAGAACAAAAGCTTCCTGGGAAATTAATATTAGGACAAATTTAAATATATGTGTATCAGTACACAAAAGAAAACAAAAATTCACAAAAATGACCAACCCTTTCTAGGAAAATACCTTCGTCGTTTGGCTCAGCATACACTTCGGTTTTCATCGTACCTTATACAGAAATCCATAGCGGTTAAGTCAGCAGATCGTGCAGGCTGAGGAACTTTGACTCCCTGTATCTCAAAAGCGAAGCAAGTTAGGTTACATGATTATAGAAAACAAAAGTCTTATTTTTGCCTAAAAATCATCAAATCTTAGCAAGTAGTGAACATCTGATGTCACGTATTGTTGACATGGATGCTTATTTGATATTTCATATAATAAAACAGACCTTAGCGATACCTACCAACAAATTTTCTGGCACGGCGTATTTTAGTCTTGAAGATTTCCAAAGTTTTTAGTGCATTTGACAAGTATTGTGATGTAGGGATAATAGAAAATACATTTTCTACGACTGTACTTGCACTATTTTACACACTGTACACAGTGCTTGTACTAAGGTTTAACGCACTGTACATAGTGTCACCTTTGTTGAACAGTTTTTGAACAATATTAAAAAAATCACATTATCCTATAATACTGAATCACTATTGGCAGAATATTTTTTACCATTATCGATAAAACAATATTTTTAACATTGTTTTCAACATCTATAGTGAATATTGCTAATATTCTCTCTTATCGATTCTGGGTATGAAAAAAATGTTTATCCCAGTTTGATAGAATAATTGTTGAATATTATTTCACCAATATTCAACAAATCATATTACCTATATTGGATCAATACTGGTTGAATAATTTTTACTAATATCGATGAAATAATAGGGTCTACATACATATAATAATTATTATTGCAATTCCAATATTCCTCTCATATCGATTCTATAGATAAAAAACAATATTGAATGTCCAAGTTTGATAACACAAAAGTATTACTTTACCAATTTCAACAAAGCAATTAATCTGTATTGATAAACATTGTTATGAAAACCTCACGCCAATATTGAAAAAAAAACAATATTATTGAAACTAGAATATTGGCCGAATATTCAATAAAGAAGAAGAAAATTTTGACTGTACCTTGATAAGAAACCGACAGGTGGCTTCACATATGGAACATAAGTCAGAACCTAGGAAAATATATTGGATGCTTCTCACAACTTATTTACAGAATAGTTTACGTAAGTACGATGACCAAAAGGGACACTCTGATGACATCTTAATTGAAGATGATCTGTAAGTTCCGACAGTTTTTCCAAATGATATTGTATCGATATCGTTGAATGTTGTAATGTCAATATTGCTTCAAGAATATTTTTAAAATGCCCAAGCAATATTGCCATTATTATCCGAATAGAAATGTGTACTAATATTGTTGTTATGAGGACAATATTGTTACGAGAATATTTCACCGATACGTGTGCACATTTTCAGCTCAATCGGATGTCAGCAATTGCTTAGAAAATGGATTACAAATTTTGAACTGGAAAGATAGACATGCGAACAACGCAATTGAAGAAAAGCTTACAATTAAAAAAACAGTAAAGCCAGTTTTTTAAAATATTCCAAGGCAGGCAGTGCTCTGAATTATTGGCAAACGTTCAGTAATTTCATGTATTTGAAACTAATTTTTATGTGTAACTTGTCTGAGAAAATTATTCGTTTTCGATATAGCTATACCAACTATTATTAGATTTGCATTAAAGATTTATAATAAATAGTATTGCTTCTAACATAGAATAATTATTATAATTCCAGTATTCCTCGCTTAACGATTCTACCGATAAAAAACAGTATTGTAGTATTTCAAAGTTTGATCACACATTGGATGAGTATTATTTCACCAATATTCAACAAAGCTATTAACCCATATTGCTAAAAACTGTTACGAAAACCTTACGCCAATATTGATACAATACATACCAACTAATAAACTATTTCCAATTACAGTTAAATTTTCTTTGGATGAATTCTATAAAATAACTACCCTAAAATTGCATTCGAAATTATAAATGAAAAATTAAAATCAAATTTCTTTTTGATGAGAAACTCTGAAATTCGTATTTATCACACTAGACAATATAACTTGATTCACCTCGATTGTGCTATCTCTACAGTTGGCCAAAAACGATTCACTCACGCTGCTCTAGATAAATCAATTACCTTATAATATAACAAATTGCAGAAATCTCCAAATTCAAAATATCTGTGAAAAAACAAATTATTTCCTCACGGAATTGATATCCTGCTATTAATGATACAATCTTTGTTCACTAATATAAGAGTTTATATGGTTTCATCATTATTTTATATGTTAATTCGGTTTATCAGTGATTTAGGATATATTTGATTCAATTGCAAAATGCAATTGTTAATCATTTTTATTATTATTATATGTACAACTTTTTCATAACAGAACTTGTTCTGAGTGGACGGTATTCACTCAATAAATGAAAGATTAATTAAAAACATACTTAGAAAATGAAAATATAGATTTACGTAGTGAAAAAAGACCGAAAAAATGTAACAGTCTCATCTTTAGCATTGTTTCATTATCATTTTACTATTTTCAGTGTGTGAAAACAGCAACAAGTATATTTATGGAAATTCTGCTGTTTTTTTCGGTATTTTCACAAATGAAGATGAGGACTCGTGGATTGTATATCATAAACTTTGTTTTCAATGTTGCCTATACTTCGATTATCAGTTTTTTACAAATTCCAAAACTGACATTGATATTTCTTTCATTAAAAATCCATATCAGCCTTCTTCGCCATTCAGCAAGCAAGCAAGCATGCATTGGCTGGTTCTGCTTTCCTTCTTCTGGCGGTTCGATAATGGGTGAATCCCGACAATATTTTCCATTGAACGTAACTTAAAAAATATTCATATCCCATCTTCTCTCTAATGACATGGTGTTTACTACCCTTAAAATAAACATCTGCGTACACCACTGGGGCTCTGTCCACAAGGTTTTTAGTTTTAAAAATGAATCAGAATCGTTCTACAGCATAACCTGTGTACCGTTTCTACATCTATTCATTAAACCACTGGTTAAAATAAAATAAGCAGTAGTTACTAGCTAAGTGCAGGAGAAAAAAACGTTGAGAATGAGAACGCCGATAACCAAAAGGACACTGAACTTAATCGCGAGGAAATAAAAGCGCCGATCTGACACGTTTGTCACGTATAAATCATATTTAGTATCTCACATGTATCGGATTAGTTCGAGGTATCGGAAGAGAACAAATGCCGGCCTTAATCGCATTACAGTCCATGAATCAATCTCTGAATGTGCCACTTGCATAGATGGTATAACTCAATTCCTTGTGCAAGTTGTAGACGGCGCGGTGGCCGGATCTCGAGAATATAAATTGCAATGAGATTATGAAGTGTTTTTTTTGTAATTTTTTTTCAGAACACGTCGTAACTGAATATAAAGAAATTCTGACTGATTTTTTGGGCTCAACAAGAACAAAACCATTGGAACTGATGGAACTGCTAGGAGTAAATCTTAATAATTCTTAACAGCACTTTAATCCGCCGGTCTAGTGCATAGCATCACACGTTAAAAGTAAGGCCTACGTCATCCTTAACTCGCACAAGTCTCTCTGGGACTTCTGAGGGATGCAGCCGGTTGATGGAAATAACAATTTTCAATATAAAATCACTTCAGAAATACTAATATTCTTAGATAAAATCATTTCAGAAACATTGACTCATCTGATGAATTTTATCTTGAATTCAGGTCAAATTCCAAAGTCTTTCAAAGTGGGCATTATCGAATGTGGTGATAGATTTGAAGCTAAAAATTATAGGCATATTTCACTAATTTCATGTTTATCAAAAGTTTTTGAGAAAATTTTGAAAAATAGAATGGAAACATTTTTGGAAAAAAATCATCTGATTTCAGAAAAACAATTCGGATTTCGAAAAAACGTTTCAACCCAGGATGCTATCTGTCATCTGACTAATAATATACATCAACATCTTGATAATCAAAATTCAACTATGTCTATTTTTTTGGACGGAGCTAAAGCTTTTGAAACAGTTGACCATAAACGACTATTAATGAAATTAGACAATATTGGATTTCGCGGAAAAGTTTATGATCTTCTCAAATATTACTTAGAAAATAGAACTCAATATGTTGAAATTGATGAAGCTAGGAGTGAACAAATTTTTTTTCAATTTGGTGTGCCACAGGGGACAGTTTTGGGACCACTGCTATTTTCTATTTATCTCAATGACCTGATACTATAAGTGAAATTCATAGTTTAGCAGATGATACAGTTATATTATATGGAGGAAAAAACTGGACTGAGACTACATTAGATTTTGAAAAGATTAAAAATTGGTTTGATTATAACCTACTCACAATAAACTTTGAAAAAACGAAATATATGCCATTCACATTTTATAATAATACTCTTCCAGACATGGGGCCACTAATAATTGATAATAATACTGGAATAGAAGAAACAGATAGTATCAAGTACTTAGGGATTATGCTTGACAAGCATCTTAAATGGGACAAACAAATAGAATTCCCTTTGAGGAAATTGCGAAGTTTATTATCAAAATTCAAGTATCTCAAAACATTCATGGACATAAAAACTCTTGAAATTCTTTAATTTTCATTTATACACTCTCAATTGAATTATGGGATTTTGGCTTGGGGAGGAGTCATGAAATCCCACCATAGAAATCTTGATGTTATTCAGAAATTTGAAAATCATATATAGAAAAAGTTATTTATATCCAAGTGATAAACTGTACAAATAATCAAAGAAAATGGATATAAGACAATTATTTGGATCCAACATAATGATTTATATCTACAAACTCAAAACGAATATAAACTTCAATAATCATATTTATAATACAAGAAATAAAAATAGTGTCACAATGAAAACGTATAATGGAAACGTTTATTCGCCTTTTTATACAAATTGATGTAATGCTTTTTAATTGAATTTTGAATAAACTTTATTATTATTATTATATACAGTGTTCGACAAAATCTTGGAACTATATGGGATACTTTTTTATTAAGAGTTTTTCAGAAAATTTCATTCGTCATAAAAGTTGGTGCATTTAATTAGACTAAATGAGTGCATATTGCTTATTACCAGTGGCGTGCAGCTAAGCGGGAAACGGCCGATATTCTAAATTCACTATGGAGTAAAGTGACATTAATATGCAAAATATCGAAAAATTATATGAGAAAAAGTTGTTTACAATTGAATGATATTCTCAGTTATATAGTCCAGTTACTGATTTTAATAACTACTTAATGAATTGTCCTAAATTTTGAATGGCAATTATCCACAATGATTTTTGAGTAGTAAATTACTGAATTAAATTTTTTTCGAAATGTAATTCGTTTTCGTTTTCTGAATTACACAGCCCTCCAAGCAGCAATCATTTCTGAATAACCTTAGTTAATATACTATGAATAAAGTGATCGTTGTTGACTTGCAGTTATTTGAACACTTATTTAGTTTTAATAAGTATAAGTAATTTCATTCACTAATTTTCTTCAATACAATCATAAAGAGTGAATTATCGAATTACCACCAAAAAATGTGCACAAATCACAACATTTTTCAACAAACGACGATAATATTGTCCAAGTACAAAATTTTGCATCGAAATGTTGTTAAAGTGATGGGAGGAAGGTACCTTCCTACTAAGCAAAGTAACATTCATTCAATATTTCAGTAACCTTTCACGGTAATGTGTAATGTTACATCAGAGTTTTCAACTACCTTACTGCAAAGGTTCTGCAACCTATGAAATGGACGTTCAGCAATATTACAACTGGTATATGCCATTATCAATTATTCCAGCTAGGTTTCTGCAACATTGCATATAATATTCAGGAAAATTGCAAATGTGATATTGAAAATGACGTCTTATGCCAATGTTGCAGCAACTACTGAAAATGATTGATGGATGTTATATTTTATAATTAGTAATTTCAGCAAGGTAACCGCAACATAGAATATAAATTAGTAGAAAATAACATATTTAATATTGTTATATAGCAGCAACTTACCACCAATCTTGTCTATTCCTTTCCATAACATAACAGTAAGATTTTATAAATTACGTTCCAGTAGGTTTGTTCGCTACTGAAGAATTTTGGATTTATACTACTTGCTACTAATATTGATAGAAAATTCATGGAAGACAGATCAGTTATTGATGTGTCCTCTGTGGAAATCAGATTCATCAGATTCATCATCATTTTCTAATTTTTAGAAACAAGCAGTGAACACCCAAAAAATCTTCTGAAATGATACGTATTAATTTAAATGTCCATTTAAATCTTGGAGGTCAAAAAGACAAAAATTTGAAAATGAATACTTTAATTAAAATATCACAAAAAACAAATAAGTACTCATATTGAAATGACAATTTAAAAAAATCTGTTTCGCCTTATCAGGTACCTGAAACAAAATAATCATTGAATTGAATGTGCAGCTTAAATGTCGACATCTCGATGTACTACCTAACCCTACTAGTAACGTGTTTTTGCGAATTGTAGCCAAGCCATCACATTTATTTCAAATCCATCATCTCTGATGCATGGAACTGAATTTCTCACTGCATCTGGAACAAAAATATTATAGATAAATATATAATTAGTCAACTCAACAATTATGGTCTTATTTAAGTGAATAATGTACCATTGAACTGGTTCTTGATTATGACACTATATTGTACTTTATATTCAAATTGAATCAACTCAAGTTTTGAAATTTGTATAGATTTCAATTCTTTGATTCTGAAATTGTCTTTTTTGCTGATCCAATTGCAAAACATGGCACAATGATTTGTGAAAAAACGTTATATTGCGTTATTCGCAATATAAGGAGAAAAAAACATTTTCCTACTAAACGCAGAATGAGCTTATCAGACCATCATAACCTAAAATAATAAATGATGTATCGCCTTACCTTACATGAAGATGCCTTAAATTTATTAGCATTATCCATTGTGCTGCTTCAACACTCATTGAACTCTTAATCATAAAACAAAATTGCAGATGAATATGTACTTTACTCAGGTACCTAGGCTAAGAACGAATGAAAGTATCCAAACAAAACGAAACTAACGCAAAGGCACGACACACAACAATACAATTTACAATAGCAAAATGGCGCGAGGCGCGTGCTTGTCTGGGATCTGGGTGACTGGGTGTCGCCCCGTTAGGTGGCATCTCATCAAGACCGGGAAATTCAAAATTGGTTGGTTTCCTAATAGATGAAATATTATTTCAAGTTTATTTATATTTATATATATATATATATATATATATATATATATATATATATATATGTATTGTGTTTTCTAAATACTGTCAATATTGTTTGTAGTTAGACCATGTATGGTTGTAAGTATCATGGAATTTCAAAGTCAGTGCAACATTGCGATTTGAATTTGTTTGATAGTTCCAAATGTAACTTGCACTCACATTGTTCGTAGATAGTTTCTGTATCGTTGCATTTACAATGAACTTTCATGGATTATGTTACATTGCACTTTAAAATCAATCAATAGCTTGCTTTATAACTTACAAACAACTTGTCTGTAGTTTCTTCTGTTGAGTTAAAAACTTCAATATAGCATTGAGCCTTATGCAATATTATATTATCATTTTACGATGGCAAGCCATACATAATATTGTGGAAAATGAGTGTACTTTACTCATCATCAAAATTCCCATCTTCTTTCTCCCTTGTATACCGTTTGAGAATTTAGAAATCTGATCCCTCCAATAGAAGTTTTTAGCAATGCACCAACTTTTTAAACAATAAAGTTTTCTGAAAATAGATATGTGTCCCATATGGTGCGAACTCTTCGACACCCACTGTATACCAATGAATACAAGTGGGAATTCACGGCATCTGTAGCATTCAACAAATTACCTCGTTCAGAAAATAGAAACGTTTACCCGCAACACATAAAAATTTGCTCATTTCAAAGAAATCACAAGCAATTAACTCGTAGTACCAAGTGTTGAGGTTCAACGGAGCATGCAGAACGTAAATTATCCCACAAAGAATTATTTACAATAATATTCATGCGAAGCTATCGTAAATTAGGAACGTGTTTGAGTTTTATGCTCAACTAGCCTAGAAACTCAATTTCGCAAGATGGATGTCCTTTTCTGACTCGACTATTGGAGGCAATCATGCAGCTCTTTGAAATATCTATCTTTTCGAGACGAAAACTTTACGATTTGACATCGAGTGAGGCATTGTTTCTTATGCTGGGAAGTGGGTCCAGTTCTAGTTTTTATACAGTGCGAAATATTGTAAGAATACCATCATTCCGATTTTATTGAAAATTTCACTTTTTAACCAATAAGATGTCTTAACTTTGACTAGTTACGATGGCAACTAAAAAAATTTCCGGACATTTTTTCGTGTCGCCACGATATTTAAGTGGAAATTTTTTGACAGTTGAAAATCTACAACCATTAAATATTGTAGATATACCTGTGAATAATGCAAAATTTCTATAAGAATTAACATTATTATTTATTATTCGCTATAAAGTTTCATTAAACAGAAATCTCATATTTGTTTAATTATTATGCATTAACAATTCATATTTCAAAAAACGTAGGATCTACAAACATAGCAAGAATTAAATGTTGCTTGAATTCTAAACCATCCACTCTTTTTAATGGTGAATAAGAAGGTGACGAATTAATTAGATGTCTGTGATTTAAGAAATATACAGGGTGTCCGGTAAACCTTGTACAATATTGAAACTGGTGATAGACCAGATTATGACTGTTCAGAATATCGTAATTTTTCCTTAGTAGTTTCGAGATAATGAGCATTTTTTTAATCACTACCTCACCTTGGATTTTTTAATGCCATGTATACAAATTGGGACGAATTTAAATATTTTTGCTGCTGAAGATTACTGATGAGTGATGCTTCCAGACGTACGAAACAGTTTTTCAGAAAACAATACAATTTTTCAAGAAATGAGGGTAAAATGACAGATTTGAGTTACACCAAATTTTTTAACAACAGTTTGACATTATTGTTTGAAAAAACATAACCAAGTGGAACTGGATATTCATTACGAAAGAATGCCCATTTTGTCCAGGATGTACTATGGTATAAAACATACGATCATTATTTTTGGAAGGAGTAGAATTTCAATAATATTAGAGTGTGATGTTATTCTGAGCTAAAATCAACTCCATTAAACTTTGTCAGTAATGTCTTTAATTTTTATCCTATCAAGTTTAAATTATTAAATAATTATGAGTAATAACGGATCAACTGCTTAGAAGCATTCAATGAGATGTAATGAAGTAAATACTAATTCAACGTTTTTTTTTTTTAATCAACATACACTATAAACCACAATAATGATTATTCAACATCGCACTAAACAATATAACAAAAATGTTATTTTCCATCCACTCGTACGCAGAGACGACATATTTTCAAGAATAACCTTTTAGAATGCGTTATAGGTTATAGCCCCCAAATCAGCGATTTTATGAGCGGCACTGTGCAATCGGATATAGTTCTGCATAAAGCGCTGCTGCAGCAGTAGCACTACCTCCACATTCACCATAAATGTTGTGCATATGCGCATATTCTCGGGGAGTATAACGTATGTACGGCATGACAAAGAAATAAATACCACTAAATGAAAGAAGCGTAATAATTTAAAAAATCTACGATAGAGGTCACAAGTTGTTCAAACAAAAGTTTTTAATTTTCGACAAGGTTTCATCTCTTAAAAAAGTTTGCACTTATTTGGTTACACCCTGTATATCTGTCGGTCTCTGAAACTTGGTTGGAATCTGGAAGTTGGACAAGTGCAACATTTATCACAAGAATTCGTATTAATCGGTGCCATGTCGGATAATCGACATTTCATTTTGATAATTTTATTAGGCCTAATTACATGAAAAGTTAATTTAATTGACATACTATTTAATACCACCAAGCAGTCTATTCTTTATTATAAACAATTATTTCCACATTTTATCTTGATAAAATCTAACTAAAATAATTTTTGGGCCTAAGTATAAAAGTTGATCAAATAAATGAATATTTTGGAACCTTTCAAGAAAAAAATAAAATACCCAAACACCAAAACTACATCACAATCTTAAAATCTTAAAAGCTTACTTTTAGCTCCTGAATATGCTAACTTTGTTGGCGAAACGCGCTTCGAGTGTGATTGTGGCGCAGTTTTGGTGTTGGGTAGTTTCCTTTTCGTTCTTGAATAAAAGTTAATAGAAGCCTAGATGAAAACCACGCCTAATTGTTTCAAAAATAATTATAGTTTGTTTTATACCATGATAGAGTCTGGACAAAATGAGCATTCTTTTGAAATGAATGTCCACTTCCAATTGGTTATGTTTCTTTCAAATAATAATGTCAAACTTTTTTTAAAAAAATTGATGAAACTCAAATCTGTCATTTTACCTTCATTTCTTGAAAAATGTTTTCACTTTCTGAAAAACTGTTCTGTATGTCTAGAAGCATCACTCATCAGTAATCTTCAGCAGCAAAGATATTTGGATTCGTCCCAATTTGTATACATGGCACTCAAAAATCCAAGGTTAGGTAGCGATTTTCCAGAAATTCTCAAAATGCCCATTATCTCGAAAACGGTGATATTTTTACTGAGGTGAAATTCCGATATTCTGAACAGTCATAACCAGGTCTATCACCAGTTTCAATATTGTACAGGGTTTACCGGTATGTAATATTTTGAAACAATTTTGTTCAAATCTCTTTTACGCAAAAGGCCATATTTACTTGACATCTGCAGCAGACTTTCTTGGATAAATACATTTCTACCACCTTTAGTAACCTAAAATTATGAAAGGGCGATGACTGATCTAATACCATCTGAGTTTTAGCATTTGGTGTAACTAAAGTTGGTAATATTTTTTATTTAACGAAACATGGTGGACAAGCAGTGAAATTAATTTAAAATGTCAGATTGGATTAATAATTTTTTTCCAAATTATGGTGTGAAATTTTCTTACCGAATACCACGCAAGCTTAAATTATTCCTGGAAATTTTAAGCTCTTGTAATATTATAAGTGAAAATATGAACAGGATGTTCATAAAATCAGATGTGAAATCATTTGCGACTGAAAGACAAACTTTAGCTGCTATTTTCCATAGTTCAAGATAACCTCTCATGGAAATGATTCATGTTGAAAAGGGAAACATTCTTGATTGAAAATTGAACCAAATATGATTCCTCTGATTTTACATCCTGGCACATTTTGAAAATGACAGGTTTTATGTCGAATAAATATTTTTCAAAGTGTCATTTTAATGTGACACTACTTCTGAAGAGTATGATTTCTAATCCTTCCTATAACTCCCTGATGATTTTAAAAGAGTGAAATAGATTTTTTGTCGACCAAAATGTATTGGAGGTCTAGCGAAAGTGATGCAATTCACTCATCAACGAAATGAGCGAGTTCTGTGAGTTATACTTCTGAATAACATTCTACCTTATCTCATTTATAAATATGAATCTTCAGTGGAAACTGGACTTTAAGAAATAATCAACTGCAATTGAAAATGCAAATTTTCACTTTCAGATTTTTTATTTCAAATTGGGATCTTTACAGAATATCTATCAGATGTAGTTCAATGTCCAGTTTGGCTATTGCCGGGGAAGTAGTTCTTTTCTGTTAGATATCACAAAGAAGCAACTTCAATTTATCGATGGTTTTTCCATTTCCAATTGAGATTGTTTCCTTTTTCAACATGAATCCCTTCCGACAGAGGTTATCTTGAACGATAGAAAATAGTAACTAAAGCTTTGTCTTTCAAGCAGATGATTCCACATCTGACTTTATGAACATCCTGTTCATATTTTCAATAAAATCGACATTTTGTTGATTTAACCATGTTTTTTCTGCGTAAGAGACTATAAAAAAGAAGTTCATAACATTTACAGTAAAGCGGTTCCCAATCTCATGGTTCAACCAAAAACGAGTTCTGAACCAGATCTACTGGTAGCTCAGTGTTAAAAAAATCCCAATCCAATTTTTTGCTCATAGCTATCTATGGATAAGTACCTAATAAGTTTTGTAGCAATAATCGAATGTTTCTGGGCACATTGTGACAGTAGAAATCATTTTCGATATCGAGTTTTACTTATCCTCTATATTTTCGATATCAACCAAACGTTACGGATGATTTTACATAATATTCTGTATATTTTACTGATTCAAGCATTGTGATATGGGGGTTCCAAGGTGTTCCAAATTGAAATCTAGTATTCCACTTGTGATTGAAAATCCATATGTTTTTACCCCAATATTTCTTCTTCAGTTGGTCATAGGTAGTTGTGGAAAATGGATATACGAATATTGGATGAACCTTCATTCCTAAGTACATAACTTTCATCTATAATGACCAATTTGCATTTACTGAGTTACAATAAGTGAATTGGGATTTTCAAATTGAATGGAGTTGAATTTGGACTTGCCATGCAGACACTAACGGTTCGCTATCATATATTGTTTTGGTTAATTCTAGTTTCGGTTTCTAACATAACTGTTTCGGAAACATAAAGAGTCTTTTTCAAAAAGGAAGAGATTACAGTTTTCCGATCAACGCCAAAAAATCAATACTTGTGTTGGAAACAGAATACTAAGTCGAACTTTCAACTATTCCATTCAATAATCCATTCTTTTTCAACATGAAAAACTTAGTCCTCTTGATCGACAACCATTTATTACATATCACTTTGTTTTCGAAACATTTTGAAATTTCTTTTTTGGATACATTCAAATAACCTATTTCAGTACTAAAATGCTACCATCGGTTTAATTTTAGAATTTGTATAACAAATCTTTTTCAAATGTCAAATGGCTCATCGCGTTAGGAAAAAGGAGCATGTTTTTACAATGAATCTGATATCGTACACAGTAGTGGGATTCAAAAAAGTTCTGTTGCTTCTGAAAGAGCAAATTAGATAATTATTGTGTTCGTTTTTTCTTAAAGAAATAGTATAGTAAATGAATAAATAGTAAATAGTTTATTGTGTATCTAGTAGTGAAAGCAATACATTCCCGGACGACAATGTAAACAAGCAGTGAAGTCTGGGAATGTGCTTTTATACTACGAGGTACACACACTATTTTTTCTGAAATCGCAATCAGCATTATCAAAAACTAAGGAATTCTACATATTGTTTGCGTGAATTCAATAACTTTCTAAAATGTAAACAAGCCGGCAAAAATTTTCCCGTATCGTTTTCGATACGGGAATAGTATATTGTGTATCTAGTAGTAAAAGCAATACATTCCCGGACGACAATGTAAATTGTTGGCCGAGGAGTTAAGCCGAGACCAACAAGCATTGAAGTCTGGGAATGTGCTTTTATACTACGAGGTACACATACTATTTTTTCTGAAATCGCAATCAGCATTATCAAAAAGTAAGGAATTCTACATATTGTTTGCATGAATTCAATAACTGTCTAAAATGTAAACAAGCCGGCAAAAATTTTCCCGTATCGTTTTCGATACGGGAAAGTACTTTCTCCACGATCATCACAGAATTTGCCAATTCTGAAATCAAATTTGATTACAGAATGCTGGAATTCTCTCTCTTGAGATTGAAGAAATATTCAGCAACACCTCTGCCCCATGCAATTTAAATGTATTTACATTCTCTCTCTTGTGATAGAATAATATTCTCACACTGGTTAGCAATAATAACATTAGCCTTGACGCAGTTGATTGTCATCGTAGTAGCAAAATTTGAGTGTCAAAATTATTGCTGTCACGTTTCCTATCTTTGATCGTGGAGAAAATATAGTCTGCTACTCGGTTAGAATGAAAATTCGTGATGCTCGTGGTTCCTCACGCTCGCCTTCGGCTCGCGCTCGGAACTTTCCACTCGCATCGAATTTTCATTCTAACCTTGTTACAGAATATACTATTCCCGTACCGTTTAGGTCCGAAAACGGTCCGGGAAAGTTCGTTGCTTAGCAACGGACTAAAATACTAGATCAGCGTATTTTAAGGCCTGAAAAAACATATTTTGATATTACATTGAACAGTTTTGCAATAATGATATTTTTTCAGTTTTATTAGTCACAGGTTAGTTATTTGACCCATTTGAATATTATTTTATTCTGAAAAATGCTTCATTTTGAAAAAGATCTAACATAATCTTTTTACTTTTTTCAACGGAAGTTGGTTTGAAAGCTATCAGTGGTGGTATCATATTAATTGTAAAAATGCAATTTTTTCCTAACCCGACGAACCACCATGATGCCGCTTGACAAGAATTAGTAGTACAAACTAAAACAATAAATAACAGATACATTTTGGACAGGAACAGTAAGTAGTGTTTTCCCCAAAATGTAGAACAGAAATTAGTGATGTGGAGGTATCTTTACCCCTCTAGATAAAAGTCGAAATAAAAATAAAAACTTGTTTAATAAGACGTAAATGGTTGTATTCAGAGTGTCATTTGGAGACAGATAAAGTGAAAATATACCAGGTGTCCAATTTAAAAATTGTAAGTTTATGTAAATTCCGGTGAAACTGAAAGTTGCATGAAGTTGAGTTACTTGTCAAATAATGCAGTTTTATGTTGTAAATAGATCTTCCAAATTTCATTCTATGTTCTTCAAAAACAAAAAAAGTTAAGGACCTTTCGCGGATACCTAGTATATCTATTCAAAAGGGTTGATGGTATCAGGTGAAGCCTCTCATGTTCCAAGAGTTCCAAATAGTACTGAATAATAGGAGCAATAACTCCGTAGTAATATATGTTGAGAATAAATATACCAATTGCTCAAGACTCACAAAACTGCCACCTTATTCTCACTTTATAACAGTTGCCGAATCGTCGCTCTCTAATGATTTGTTTAATTATTGTGTCTCGATACTTCTGGTCATTTTGGTATATCAATTGTCTTAAAATATCGACTTCGTTTGCTGACGGTCTATTTCGTAACTTGTGAACAAAAAGTCATTTGATGGAAATTAATTGCAATCAACAGCACGTCAAGGCAGCAAAACCAATCGATTCCACATTGAATTTTGTAATTCTGAGGAAAATCCAGTTGCGGAACGGTATATCTCGAATGAGAAAAGTTTAATTAGTTACGCTTCGAAGTCAACGATTCACAGAAAGGTTGTGATTTTCAGATCGATGCCGATGGTTTAAAACTGATTACGGTCTTTCAATTTAGTTGTTTCGTTGTTGGTATCAACAAAGTATTTATTTACAAAACATTTATTTCAAATCATGGCGTAGGTGTGTGTCCATGGATTTATCTCAGGACTAGTGTTCTATCCCAAGGAGACTAAAATTTAACAAGGAGGGTTTAATAAGCTCTAGCCAATCAGAATCTTGTAGCATCAACGCGGCATAGTGACGTACTTGGATATGAGTACAGAGTCGAACTCGAACCAAGCAACAAAACTGTCAGCAGTAACTCTCATATACCAAGAGCTAGTCCGTCCCTGTCTATAGAGAACGGCGGCCATGACACGTCCTACTACGTCACATTTCGTCACAAATGTTCTTTCATCTTTTTCTACTAGTGTCCCTATTGTCTTATGGGAATCAAACACTCCTTGTTAAATT
Organism: Chrysolina oricalcia; assembly: GCA_944452925.2. NCBI lineage: Eukaryota > Metazoa > Arthropoda > Insecta > Coleoptera > Chrysomelidae > Chrysolina > Chrysolina oricalcia. The sequence goes on from OX101827.2 coordinate 14,032,556, forward strand.
TTAGTCTCCTTGGTTCTATCCCATTTTTTTTTATTCCGAAAAACGTGATAATCAAAAGAATTATTATTAAGTGGTAATAATAATACTTCGTCAGAAGCACTTGTAGAGTGTACTCAGAGGCATACTCAGAGCGTAAAATCGACGGAAATGATTCAAAAGGTCGACAAGCATAAGGATGCCTCTGAGATGCGCAAACGATAGAAATCGTGAGTAGATGTGCGACAAAGATCGACAACTGTTTACGGCTGATTATCATCGGAATGTACAATCGGGAGAGAAATTTTTCTGCAACACGTAGGAACGTAGGTTCTTATCTGAATTTTCATTAATTCCTAATCAACTGTTCGAATAATATAATTGTCTGTGATCACTGGACCGTTTATGAAAATTGCATAATTTTCCCGAAGCCATAAGTGTAAATAAAGTACGACTAGCAAAAGAATGCATCGACACACAATATCAGAAATAGGTAAATAGGTAAATATAATAAAGAACACGAGGAACATACTTACAGAAATTGACTAACAATATCACATGACCTCTGACTACTGCCAAATCAGCATTGTCCATGGTAACTTTTGATTTTTTGTTTCTCTTTTTATTTGGAGTTGAGAATTGTTCCATTTCACCTTTTTCAATTTTATTCATTTCTGAATTAATTTTTCTAATGCTTCTAACGCAAACTCCCGTTGCGGCAGCAACTCGATCTTGAACCTTCACAAGAGGAATACTGGTTTCACCTATCATTGCTTCTGCCTGCATAAATTTGATGACATTACTGACAATTTCCCTAGTTTGTCCACTCAGAATCTTATTTCTCACTTTACTCTTTGAAGGCATTTTCAAACACAACAAACTACACTATAACCTATCTAATAATATTTCAAAACTATACACAACACAACCACAACACAAGGATTTCAAATTCAACACAATCAGAATAACGCCACAATAATTTTATTCCACAGACTGTACACTCACGACGTTAACTGCTTGAATCCCCACTCCAGGGTCGTGTCTACTGCGCAACCAATTCTCGGAGGCATCCTTACGTTTGTCGACCTGTAGCAGCGATACAAGACTAAAGTCGGAAAACTGAAATTGGAGACTGTCAGTCACCCGTCAAGGTCGTTCAGATGCACAGAACAGGAAAGTTGTAACGGTTCCGTGTTCTAACCGCAGAGCAGTAAAGTTGTGACCAAAAGTATGTTTCAAAGTTGCTCCCGGATAGACTTTTAAATCTTAGCACCACATGCCAAATGTTTCAAATAACACGCTGTATAGAAGAAACACGTCTTACAAATTTGATGGAGAACTAACACATGTCAATAAACTCGATAAAAATGCTAACAACCAAATCTGAGCTGTTTTTTGTCGTTGAACCGTATTCAAGTCTTAAAAACTTTTTCAATTTTACGTCATAGATTTGACTATGGCTTCAAAATGGTGCGTTTCGTTTTAAAACATTCTGTCTATGACGTCACTGTTTCAGCGCTAAAATGAAGAGTTTTTAAAACGGCCCAAATAATTTTAAAAAGTGATACGACAAAAAACAGCTCTGGAAAAATTCGTCCATCTGATTATCGAAATATATGCTCTCAAATTCGGTAATATTTTGATCGATGGGAGCATAAAAATGACCACGTCAAGAGCAATGGCAACAATGCGCTGCAGCTCGTGAGGAACACGAGAAATATATCCCAAAATAAATAGACCAGGAAAAATAGAAAATTGAAACTCTAGAATTGGAGAATTGGGCAGCCTCCCTGTCCATATTGTTGTCAGCATATAATCATATGGGAATTTTGTAAAAGATAAGAGGTGAATTGGAATAATTTAAAAATGGTCATAGAAAATTTGTGATTACAATTTTAGTTTTCGTAGTATATTTTACCCCTCTTTCTAGTTTTGCCCGATTCCATTTGCGTCGGAATTCATGAATTTTTTTCTTGAAGTTCTGCACATTTGCATAAATCAAGAACGAGCATCATATAACATTCCATTTTCCATTTCTAACTTTTTTTTTGCAGCCAACATCGCTGCGTCTTTTTTTCAAATGTCTTTCTTTAATGAATCGTCCCTTATGAACTAATTGGTTCGAGCCATTGCGTTAACGATATATCAGTTTTCAATCACTTTTGAGCAATCTAATTGCCGGGACTGTCACTGACACTAGCGACAGAGCAGTGTTGCCTAGCGCCTCCGACACCAGATTGGATGGTTGATATGGTGGGGAAATCGTACAGACGGAACACCAAATTCACTTTTATGATCGACGTATGTCTAATGGGCCGCAAATAGAAAACTTTTGGCGCATACCGTACCGTTCCAAATGCCTTAATGTCCCCAAACGGGATTCTGCAGGCTTATTCCTTTCCGATGGGAGTTGCGCTCCCATCCCCCAGGATGCCCATGTGACCTAGTACACTGACCAGTTTCACCTTGTTCTGTGCTACTACGTCGCTGGGGTTTTTGTGATTCTGCATTGCCTCGGCTTGGAATATTGAGGATTGAGTGCCGAGGCTTAGACTAATTAGTGTCTTGTCTTGGTCTCTCCCTGTATATTCCAGCCCCTACGCCATTGCTTGTCGTAGAGCCATCTGTGTACCAGATTTGCCCCTCTCGACTGCATTGGTATTGCCTTGGATGTGACTTCCCCATCATGGTGTATATTCCATCAAACGAGTAGGCTGCAGTCATTTTGTCCGAAGATTGGATTGTACTATTTACTATCTTTTTTATGTCAGTTCATGCATGCTCGAATTGGTAGAGCCAAAGGGTGGGTAATTGAACTAGTATTCGAAAAGAGATGATAATAATAATAATAAAATTTATTCATTAGGATCATCAAAGATGATATTGAACAAGTCAGTGGAATGCAGTTATACAATACAAAGAACATGCAATACAAAGAACAACGGAAAAACTTCACAATATATGGGGAACTGTCATTAAAAAAATAAAACTGTTTACGATATATACAAACACAAATGTATTCTATTAAATGATATAATATCATAGATTATCATTTTAATATTCATTCAAAGTATAGTAAGATTTATTCAAGAGCAACTCCTTGACTCTTTGCTGATTTAACATATTGCAACAACTCGTAAATATATGTGCATATGAGTGTTAAGATTCTAAGAGTTTGAAAAATGGTTCTACAACTGGTTCTTCTACTTACTCCCGCAATAGACCTGAGAGTTCTTTTTTGGATTTTAAATATCGTGGAGCAATCGCTAGATGGTCCCCATGCCACTATTCCATAGAAAATAATAGAATGAAAATGTGCAATGATAAATAGTATATTAATAATAAAGATTTACTCACACTGCAGCGCAGTTGTTGAATGCAATAGGATATTGGTGCAACTTTTTCACAAATCATATCAATGCGATAATTCCATTTCAAGTTTTCAGCCATTTTCAATCCTGAGAATTTGTTCTCCCTGTTGTCAAATTGATCAATTTACTGATTTGATCAGCAAACTGTGATCAAAACTAGTCCTTGAATGATTAAAACGCAAGAGTACAAATTTTTGTCATTCGAAACAAGGCCATTATCTGAGAACCATATTTGAGCTTTTCTAATTTTTTTAGTTGCTTTATTAACAGTTGATGGTAAATTTTTTTCACTTATTAATAGAGATGTATCATCAGCATACATCACGAAGTGATCACTTAAAAAATCATTTACATATATTACATACAAGAGTGGACCCAAAATAGATCCTTGTGATACCCTAATAGAACAGATTTTCGATACTGACTTTTTACTGTTCACAACTACATAGTGGTTTATTATGGTAGTGATGGTAGTGGTGGTAGTGATGTATGAAAATTATCATATTGAAGCAACGAAATATACAGAGTGTAGAGCTTTTCCCAATCGACACAGAATTCCAGAAGTTATTATCTTAAAACTAAAGGGGTTTTTATAGTGCAAACTGAACTCGTAACGTAACAGCACTAAGTTGAACAACCTACTCCTTACTGAATCTAATCTATTATTCAACATTCTACTAAGTGTAATAAAACTTCTTGCGCAAAGTACCATAGTAATCCAAAATCACTAGATCGTAATTGATCAAATGCCGAATGGCAGAAGAAGGCAATACGGAAAGTGGACCATGCGAAGTAAGTTTCGGTGTGTTTCGCTGAGCAAGCGGGAATGCCGTTGGACCGCTTCTTCGGCCGCGGCCTCCTGCACGTCTCGACCGTAGGATTCCTGGTGCATACTTTACGCTATACGCTCTCAACCACTCGCCTCGCTCAAGTGGATCATGTTCGGCCCACCGTCTTCTAATGTCTCTACTAATTATGGTGAAGTTGCGCTGATGGTGGACGTTACTGTTTTTTAGATGTGTTTCTGCTGGGGTATGTAGAAGTATGAACATTGAACATGGTCAATACCGGGAAGAAATATGGCCAAGCTGACAGAACCGACAACGAGAGAATTCGCAAAATTGCACACAAGCGTAAGATCCTATCGAGGTGTAGAAGTTGACTGGTAACACTTTTCAGTACGAATTTATGTACAAAGTGGACATTGGACAAACCAGAATATAATAAAGGAGATGGGCCATCGAACAATAGAAGCAGATAAACGGAATGCTTCAAATCATCATGAACGATTTCTTGTAAAAATTGGTAAAACTAGAAGGCAGGCAGTGAAAATTATATCAGTTTGTCGATATCAAGTTGTAACACTATCGCCTATTAATACTTTCGTTGGTAACAATTTTTTCGGTGGCAGAGCCAGACACTTCATTTGATTTTGATGATACATATATTACTTACACTCACAGCCGAGGCGGGTTGTATTCGTGCTGAGTTTAGTCGCGAAAGAAGTTGTCTCAACGACGTTGGATAGCAAACTAAAAATTCCAGCTGGTGGCTATTGATGTGCATAAATTTCGAACTTGATAAAATAACAACAAATTTGTTAGATCTTGTAATGGTCTTGTAAACACTGATAGATTTCAAGTTCTTTTACTATATCATAGCATTAGAAAGGTTGCCTTTCAATGTTTGTTTATTCGAGACCAAAAAAATTGAGTGTGGCAACATCAAGACCACCATTCATTCGATGACATTCGATGACATATAATTCTCGTTGCATCAGAGAGCCCGGAAAGTGCCGAGTATTAAGAATAATATAAATGTTGATAAGGGCCGTATATTCCATAAATGCCATTGTCCAATTTCATAGAAGATAAGTAATATAGGTAGGATTAGGGTAGAATAAGTAGTTGAGTAAGCTTTTAGCTTCCGGAGATTCTAACTTTGGTACATTTGGTGTTTAGGTAGTTTATATTTCTTGAATTACATAGGTTTCAACTTCCTGTTGTTGGTAACGTGCCTGACTAGTTAGTTTTGTAACATGGACTAGGTTCAGTTCCTGGCGACTAAAATACATGAAGAAGTTTTGAAAACCGGTATTCGGTGTTGGGATAGAATACAGTGTATCCATTCCTGCACAAAATATCCCAAATAGTTCACTACAAGTACTAAAAATCCCAGAAATTACAAGGAGAGATGATTTTGAACATCAAGGAATCACTTTTTGTCAAGAGTTGTTTTGGAAGTGATGTTTCTAAAAGCCGTCGTTATTCCAGGATAATTAGATATAGAAGGTGTACCAAATTTTATCTTACAGGCAATACCTGTGTTTTTTTTGAGGAGATATACAAAAATGTTGCATACAAAAGTTTTAGTTCATGAGAACTATATTTTGATATAATTTTCAAATATATAGGGTGTTGGGTGTAGGTGCTACAGACCACAATATTATTACTTAAAATAGAACGCCCAGTATATCATTAAATATTCAGATTCTACGTTAAATTCTAATGTCATGTCATGTTTAGTTTTTGAACTTCGGTTACGGCGTTGTTGGGCTATGGCACTTTTACCTTGAATGTAAGGTTTCAGAACAACTTTATAACTCGTAGGTACACGAATCCTGTCTATATCTTCCATTAAATTGAACTGAATAAAAACCACTTTTCTCACCTCTGCAATATTGGGCGATTTTTCAATCGATATCAATTAAATTTGATATTGAAATGTTTCATAAGAGTGTGACTAACTTAAGCGTAAATTGCTTTACATTGCACAATTTTATCAAGTAGCTTATGCTTGCTGATGCCATAGTACCAAATGTTGAACTGAATCGATAGGCTACCGCATTTCTTGTTGTGAAGCAAGTGCGATGTGAGTTGCATAGATGCCAATCCCGATGTCTGGTGTTTGCTGGATGTGTCCACCGACCACCCGGGGTGGTGCTGCAGGTTTTCCGGGGTTTCCTGCAGCTGAAAAGTGGATACGCCACCAAAAATCAGTAGGTCGCCGCGGAGCGCCATGGCAAATAATAAACAACTGCTGTCGTCTACCCGCACAGGCTATGCCTTTGGGCACACTCTTCGAGTATTTATGTTGGAGTATTATTATTATACTGTTATTAGTCTCAAGAAATCCTCAGTGGATTGCGATATATACATTTTCTACAAAATGATTTGATCCAGTTGATGGAAGATATTCCAATAGCAGAACGACAAGGAATTTGGTGGAAACAAGATTGTGCTCTTCCTCACAATTCATGAGTTGTCACTGAATATCTGGATAGAACTTACACAAATAGATGGATTGGTAATGAGTGAGCAATTCGGTGGCCGGCTCGTTCTCCAGAATTATCACCACTTGATTTTTCCTATGGGGTTATTGAAAGATATTGGTTTCACTACTCTCCACCATTGGATTCGGATGATCTAAAAATGAAGATTCGAATAGCGTGCAGTGGGCGTCACTTTGAAATTTTTTCATGAGATATCTAAGTACTATTCTTATGAATTGATACATCAAGTTATATCATATTGTTATTAACAATTTGTTTCTGATAACACCTTTTTTGCAATAGTTTCATATTCAAAATATTTCCTGACTTAATTCTACAATTCAAAATTGCAACCATAAGTTCGAACACACAATATTTTCATGAGATTCGATGCAGAGAGGATTAATATATAAGGTATATTTGAAAATTATTGTCTCAAGACCCTACATTTGAACCCATTGAGGACTACTGGTTATTAGTGAAAACCACACTACTAAAAAGCCACCCTCTTATTTATTTATTTGCATCGTATCCACAGTCATTGTTATATAGATGGCGATAGTGATCTCGCATCCAAGTCATGTCGTAACTTCAGTAATCTGGCTTCCAAATCATGTCGTAACTTGATTGAAACATTGGTAGAGCACTGAAATCAGGGTTTCTTGAAGAACGCTAAATGACACTTGCGTTTGGATCCAATACCAATTCCACAGGCGTTGACTATCTTACTTCTATTTAAACAATGCCACAGTGTTTATTATGTTGTCTATGCGTTATTTTTACTCTTGTTGCCGATTACAACAAATTTTGGTAGTATTTGTTAACATTTATATGATGTCGAACTGATAGCGTTTCGAGCCAAAAGATTGGAAATGTTCAACTTGCCAAGTTGGGTTATGCCTAATGAATAAAGAAACTGTTTTGCGTTGTTTCATTTAAAATGAAAGAATAATTAAGTTTCAGCTCATCGTAAACAAAAAAAATTTAATTTTGAGGCATTTGTTAAGTTGCAATTTTGCAATTTTTCACGATTTAGTTCCAAGTGGTTAGCAGTAGTAACCACATCCTGCAAAATTATTTGTATATTTTTTGTTTATTTGAGTATTATTTCCACTGAAGCTTATGTTAATGAACGTTTCTATCAAAAATTCCCATTATTTTCCTCTTTTGAAATGTGCGAATCAATTTCGGCCCCAAAGGGCTAAGCAAACACCCAACAACGCCGTTACCGAATTGCAAAAACTAAACATGAAATGATATCAGAACTCAACTTAGAATCTGAAAATGTTATGATATTGAGGGCGTTCTATTATGAAAAATACTGTTTTGGTCCGTAGCATCTACACCAAACAACCTGTATATTTGAAAATGATATCAAAATATAGTTCCCATTAACTCTTGTATGATTCATTTTTTATATCTCCCCCACAAACCAGATATTGCCTGTCACATAAAATGTGGTACACCCGGTATGTCTTAAAAAGTTGTCCTTCAATTTTGCTGAACGCATCAATTTTAATTCAATTATTTCAAATAAGAACGGTGCATCTGACGGGACCGTTTTCACGTAGAACTGACCAAACTACTCAGTAAAAATATGCACATGGAAAAATGGCAGTGGCGTACCACTTCATTTATATATAATATCAGTAGGCATGTTTGCAGGTACGCCACTGTTGCTACAATAGAATAACTTTTCGAAATCCCATACTGCTATCATGATTTAACGGTATTCAGATTACAATTGAAAAGTTAGTGTTAACAGCCTCAGTCAGTAAAGATTTTTAGTCATCCACAGTCAGCTTAACAAGTTCTTCACGTCTGCAGGCTCCACCACACATTAATACAACCTTTTCAAGCAATCATGTATGATCATATGCCTCCAACAAAAACTTAGTTACTTTCTCTTCAGATAAAATTTTTGCTTGTAACGTTAATAACTATTTCTATCTGACATATGTGGTTTTATATCCTAACAACACGTTCTGATACAAAAAATAATATCTGAAGTAATTTCGGAGATATTACAAAGAAAGCATTGAAAATAAAAATAAATCAACAAGCGGTAACAAACAATTAGTCCGTTGCGGACATAAGATGTTCACATAATTTTTTTTCCATAAACTGACCTGAGGAATCACACCTTACAGTCATCAAGAGAACAATTTCCGTAGTAGCGAAGGAAAGGATATTTCGACTCGCTCGATAAACCCTTACGGACATCGAATTACCTCTGAAAGAAAATTACATAATTTATTTTTTCAGCAACTAACCCTGTTAAACGTTGTATCAACAGCAAAAACACAAGAGCTTTTTTTTATCGGATAAATTTATTTTTGTAACGAAATAATTTTGCCAATCAGTAATTTTACGAGAAAAACTGACATGACAAAATCGCGAGACCGAAGATGGAAAAATTTTGAGTTAAAAAGAAATTTATCATTAAAAGAAAAGCTCGAGTGTTTTTTTGGCAAGATAAATTAACGACCGAATATAAATTGTCTCCATCTTTACGCTTTAGTATTTTTTGTAGATTGCGGGATTGCTTTTTCTATATTTTTTGTTATTTGTTGAGTCGAAGCTTCCCCAAAACGACTCATATGTTGTAATGTTTCAGTATCAACTATCAATAATACTTAAATAACTGACAGGGCAGACATTAAAGTGACGTAAGCATACTAGATGTAGACGCTAAAGAAGAACAGGCGTTTTTATCGGTGATAAAAAACGATGCACCTTTATTATCGCTGTCAAAATGACAATATAGTCATCTTTAAATGGCACATTTTATACAGGAGTTAATTTATCGATAATAAATATTTCTTGAGGCCCGGAAGGGGATCCTTGTGGAATGCCAGTAATAAGTAAATCTGTACTCCAATATTCTGCAATACCGCAAGGTATCCATATATCATTCTATAAAGTATTCAAACTTCAGCTGATTATCAGAAAAAAACTCCAGTTATTGAAAACCGTTTCAAAAACCCAAATTACATTTAATTCAGTCGTTTCCATTTGGCTTCCTGAAAGTCGCCCTTGACTCTGCGAGCACGCCAAAGAGAGCCAGCGCCACGAAATGACAATCCTCCGCAGATGATTGAAATGTATGAGGGCCGAGATGCCAGTCACGTTGTCCGAATCTCTGCTGGCCCCAGAAGCCGAAGAATGCTTTTAGCATTCCGCTCTCAGAACAAATAATACGCCGTTGACACTTACTATAACTACTTTGCTCCAATCAACACACTTTTTGTGGCCCAATTATTGCTGCTATATTAAATTACTCGGGCGATAGCTGCGCCCGATGCAGATCGCTTTTCGGTCAATTATGATTATCGGAACATGGATTGGTTCATATCTTTCTTCTTGTGAACTGACATTTTTCTTAATGTTTCGGTCATTATTCGACCGTTCTGGGTAGGGAACGTGTACTGGGTGATTTAGTAAGAAATCTTACAATAATTCACAGACAATTTCTTAAATATTCACCTAAAATTCACTGATTTAAAATTAAAGAGATATAATCCAGGATCTGGACTAGGATGCTGTGGAAAAATTCCAGTATGGATAATTTTTTTACAGAAGTCCTAGCAAGTTGTTTGGTTGAGGGTTGACATCCGTCACCTGGTACGTTTTCGAGCTATGACGTCATTAAATATGGCGGACGTTCGATCATAGAAACTTGACCGACTTGCATGCAATTTGGGTCAATTTGTTGGTATTACTACTGGTAAGATGTATAGACTATACTTACATAAACACACGATTTTTTTTATTCTGATGTTGTTTTCCTTTCCACACAAATAAACATTAAATGAGTATGGTATTCATGGCTAGGAATACACAATATCATGAATAGAAAAAGATTCAATAGAAATATGTTCAAAAGAGTATTAAACAAGGATTTTCACATTTTGACCGTTTACTACCACAATTGCGAGAAGAGCAGCATTTAGCTTATTTTTTTTTTGCGAATGTAGGAGACTTTAGCGCATGTTTAACAGTTGCAAGCACCAATAATATCAGTCATCAATACAATAACACTGAAGATATGTGTAAAAATATGATCTCAACAAATGACCCCTAAAACTTCTGCTTGTTGGCGGCAAATCTTCAATGTTCATTTTCTTGGCATGGTAATACAGCCACAATCTAAGTTCGTGTAAGGACTTACAAGATTACACTTTTCGTAAAACTAGCTAGCACAAGGTATTCTTCTGCAGATTTGAGGCTTTGTTCAACGCCTTCCCAGTCAGATGATACGCCAAAGTGTTCTAAGTGTGCCAAAGATGAATTATTGGGACCTGCTTTTTTGATGCCAAATTTACTCGTATAATCTGATCCAGATAGTGCGTAGATGGCTGGAAGCAAAGAGCATAAGTTTTGTCCAATTTCTTTGTGAAGTCCTTTACTAGAATTACATTTTCCAAATTTGGATCCATAATTAAACAGTCAGATGCAAGTCAATAAAAATTTTCTTCCCCATCAAATTTGGCCTAAATGACAAACATGAAAACTGGGTTGGGTAATGAGGATGCTGCTGAAGCTAAATATGAAACAGAATATGCAGATTTCAGATGTTTCTCATGTAGACTTGTCATTAATCCAGGAATCCCATTCTTGGCAATATCCCTCTACAGAGGTGTTTTTGATACCAGTGCCAATATACAAGATTTGTTGAAAAAAACATTTCTATTCAGATTAAAAAAAAAAGCTTACACAATAAAACAATGTGTAGAACAGGGCTATTTCTTGACAACAGTAAGGGAATGAGCTTAGAAAAAAAAAATTATTTTAAAATACTAGGGCAATTAGCTCTAATGGCACTTCAATATTGTGTACTGAGTTTTGGATCCTATACCAGTATTAACAAGATTCTATTTTGAATATTTCAAATCCAATTATGAGCTTTATACGGTAGTTGAATACGAACACAATTTCTTTCTAGTTTTCCATATTTTTCCACTTCATAGATCATGTGATCTATGAGTAGAAAATGTGTGAACTCAGGGCAATTCATAAAAGTTTCGATGTTTTTCTACAAACTGAGGATATCTGATTTGAACAATTTTTCATTATATTTCAACCTTTAGATATGCCAAGCCAAATATCAAAACAATAAATAACCCATTGAAATGGACAGATGGCATAATTATAATTGACTTGAATCAGTGTTTCCAACATTCAAAAACAAAATATATTACCATCCTGGCAGCAAAAAAATGTCCACCGATAGCCTATGAAACATTTTCAATTAGACAATACAACGACCTCAAATAAATTCAATGTGGCGTTAGGTTGGCAAAAATTTGAATGGCTCGTTTGTGTGAATGCTATTTTGAAATGTTTTCTTACCACTAATGTTTGTAACACCAACGATACTTCAATTTCGTCCTATTTGGAAATTATCAGACTGAGTGTATGATGTACAAATATCCTTAAACATTAACAACTGATGATCTTTTTTCTCAATAACGAGCAACAAAATATTTCATTTACCATTTTCTATCTACCACTCATATGCAGAGAGTCCAGATAGAAAATTAATTTCATTATGCTTTAGTATTCCATAGATTTTAAACAAGTGTACAGTACGAACTAACTCATTTTTATTAATTATACCAAAATTTTAAAATAAAATAAAATAATCACTAAATCTATTACAAAAATTATTTTCTCAATTAGTGATATTGCATAGACATTATAAGATTCACATACATTCTCAAAGATTTAATAAATGACAAGAATTACTTTGATTCTATTCAGAACTTCTACAGAAGTTGAATAATGTCAACGAATTGTTGAAAAAAGTGCATGACTGTTTAAAATGGATTTATAGACTCCACCAATGTTCGAAAACTGTTTATAATAGGGAATATGCAAGTGATTTAAATTCACTTGATTTTTTACCTCATATACTTAATTGTCTTGAAATTACACCTAAACCATTAGTTTATCATTTAGTTTGTATTCAACTCCATAAAACTTTAATCAAAAAGTGCATAATAATCGCGCGGAATTCAAATTTGCGAAACGCATCACCATTGGCCGAAACGAAGAATGACGTCACATGGCACGTTATGAAATTTATCTGTGTTGACATTCACACTGTGCTAGTCGTCTTTATAGAAAATTTATTTTTATTTAAATATTTGTAGTGTTTTCCATTGGAAAGTGCGATTTTGGTCTAGTGACAATTGTAAAATATCAAGAGCAATGACTGAAAGTGGTTTTGTCAAAGCACAATCCGAAAAAACCTGAACTGATAAGTAGTAATAGTTATCAAATGATAGTATTCCTTTTGTAATTTAGGTGAGGCTTCTGATCAATTCACTTCATGTTAACTATCGAAATACAATGTACTCACATTGAAATGATCTTCACAACAATGTAAATGTGATATTGGAGATACTTCGCCTCTTCTCATAAACTTACACCATTGTTTACGTATTTTCGAAACTCTTGGAACAGAAAAAAATACTTACCTTGGTGTACTTATAATTGTGTTTTGGCATTCCGATACTAGACAATACCTATAAAATGTTTTTTTAGCATTTTCCATTATCGCAATAGCGATTAAAACTGCAAATCCCTAATCAAGATACATAGAAACCCTGGTGTGATCTCTTATAGCTGTGAAACCGACATACAAAAGTGTTAAGGTACGGCCTACTTGATTCGTGATACATTTACTGCGTTGATACCGTTTCACCTCTTTAGTACACAGATGGCGGCAAAATTACAGATTCATGATGACGCTTGGACAAGTGTCATGTTATGTAATTTTCAACATTGAATTTTATTTGTTGTGATATTCATTAACCATAATTTGTAAACATTCAAATTTTAATCAAATAATTATGACTCAGTACTTCGGAATGTTGGAAACTCGGTTATTTTCGACTTATACGCCATCCATCGACGAATGAAGCCAACGGTATCAGTGCAATTACAGTCTCTACAACATTGTTGAAACAAAAGCGAATCAGTGATAACACCATGGTTTCTATACATCTTGTCCCTAATCTAATTAATAACTGTCAATAGTGTCAAAGGCCATAACTATAGAAAGGCTTGTTCATTGATGACTGCTCTGGTTGATCGAGATCACTTTCACATATCTCTCTCTAACACTTGTACTGCATTTGTCTTACTCTTTTATAAAATATCAACTTCAAGCAAGTAGAGCAATCAGAGTACGTCTCAACGAACGACACTGAAGAAGAACAACACTGATAGCGCCATGTGACGTCATCCACAGCGCGCGAAAATGGAGGCCTTCAAATAGGTCATATTCAATCGGTATTTTATATAATATTTTAAAAATTAATTCCAAGGCCTTCAACCTCATTGTTCCTCATTTTGAGTTATTATACCTAACATTATTCTGTTGTTCATTTTTTCAGCTAGAAACATTATTTTCATCCTGAGGGACTCAAAATGCACTGATAGATAACTTAGGAATTACTCGAATGATTGCCTGTGATATTAGTAATATCACTGGTATCAAGTAGTTCAAAAAAATCCAATACAATTGTTCTCCTTTTTTTGCTTCATTTTGTCCACGGTTGGGCATGACAAAGTCCTAAAAATATATAGAGATATTGAGTAATCTTGCTTGGAACCAATAATTATCACCTGCCGAATAAAAAGCGGAACATTCTGCTTCAATTTCTGATTTCGAAATTCACTTTGAATGTCCTTCGTACACTGGATCGATTGTGAAAACTGAATCCGCAGGTTCACATTCAGATCACTTTCTTTTCAAGACGCGTAATTTGAGACGAACCACAAATATCTCGGTGTCAGTAACACATGATTAATCTTGACACCTCGACAAGACACCATTTCGTTAAGAAGATACCATAAGAGGCTTAGGGTTGAGTAAGAACGGCGGTGATTTGCTTCTCGTTTTAATGGAATTGAAGTCATATGAATGGGCTTTAGTAACCAAAAACAAATAAAAAACTACCTGTTCGATAGGCGTTATGCTTCTAAGGTCGATGACTCGGAATATTTGATAGTAATAGTGGAATGTATTGTCGTTCATGTAGTTCATGTTTCACAAATTGAATAGTTGAATATGCATTGAAACCCTAAACATGTTCTTGTATCGACTTCGTTGGAATAAATCGATTGGCTAAAGATACTCCAAATATTCAATCAAGAAGTCGTTTTAACACGTTCGCTGCTGCGCAATATATTTGAAACTTTATGGGGCACGTTACGGGGTCTATGGTGTCCCGTACAATATGAGTCATTTTGTGCAATATGGGGCAAATCTCGTTCTTGAGAAACGAGAAAATAGCAATATAAAAAAATATCGATACAGCATACTTCAGAATGAACCAATTGAAACTAACCCTTACCGCCTTCGCCTTAGTGAACATTCGAATTTCATAAGAATTTCAGAGGATAAAAACAGTTGTTTGTTCATGAGATGTATTTCTACGTTTAGATGACAGAAAAAAATCCAAACGAAAACAAAACCAACTGTTCAACCATCTAATAAAGTCAATAGTAAAAAAAATAACAAAGCATTGAAATACCAACCAATTGTGAATTATGATGCTTGTCCTGCTTGAGCTGCATGGGTTTGGTTAAAGCATGGTTGACATATCCAGGATTGCCATTGCAATCCATACAATATATGTACACCTTGTAACTTTGTTATCTGCTGCTCGGCTTGACTTTTGGCATTGACTCTCAATGAAATTTGATAGCACCCTTTAGGGGTCCTTGTTCCTTGTTCAAATAACACTTTACATACCATGTTGATTGTTTGTGAACTTAGCATTATGAAGAATCCAGGCGTGAGTCTTGGCAGCTCAGAAAATAATTTCAATTGCACCTTATCTTTACCACTTCATAACTCTCCGTAAGACATTCTGATACGAAGACATTTGATCACTGTAACAACAATGATTAAATTTAGTTTTATTCGTAATCTAAAAAGGATTTATTACCTGTGGTCTTCTCATATTTTGTCTTGTATCCCGAGTCACGCTTCCTCATATGGACTGCCATTGCCTCGTTCTTGATCCACACTGAAAGAAAGCGGTGGCAGCCTCAGCAGTACCTCCAACACTGCGGTTGGGGTCGTTCTCTGGACGTTGCTAAGTCTTCGGCCTATAGTGCTGCTGTGTGCGTCTGGCCACTACACGGCTGAACCGTACTGGCTACCGTGTACAGCCAGCACTGGCTACCGTGTACAGCCAGCACATGGTCTCTTGGTTGGTACCCCAATTGCTTTGTACAATTCTCCTCAGTTGCCATAGGATTACTACCGAATTTTGAATAATGCTATCTAGATGCTGCCTTCGTTAAAGTTTGGAGTTCAGGACCACCCCCAGGTATTTGACCTGCTGGACTAGCTCTTGCCCAAACATGTTAAGTGGCCTGAATCCGTCTTTCTTTCTTTGTTTGGTGAACAGGATCATCTCTGTTTTTGTCGGATTCACTAAGATCCCTGCTTCATTGCACCATCTTTCAATTATTCTGCAGGCAGCCTGCATACGATCGTAGACGACTCCGATGAATCGCCTGCTGATTAGGACAACTCCATCGTCCGCGTATGCCTGTGCTTCAAAACCTTCATCTGTGATTTTACCAAGAGTTCGTCCATGACTAAGCACCATAGATGGGGAAAGGGGCAGCTTCCCTGAGGGCAGCCCCTTCCCCTGCTACTCGGATTATAGTCTTACAACCCATGATTATATAACGGAACAAAAGTACGTCATCGGGAAAAAATGTTATCCCCGTTTTTTTTAAATCCTACACGATTTCGACATTTGGTACTTAACTACTTTTGTTCCGTCGCTCCTCAACTATTGTTACTTGGGAGATGACTAGATCGAATATGTTGAAAATGATTTCTTGCTTGTTTCTTGTTGCTATGAATCTAATAATTTCCGTTGTTTCAGGTGAAATAACTACCAAAGAAGTTCTAGACAGGGAGGCGAAACAAAACCACGACCTGGTAGTAGAAGCCAAAGACAATGGCACTCCATCTAGAAGCGCCAGGGTGGTCGTAAAAATCGCCATATTGGACGTGAACGACAACGCCCCAGAAATCGTAGATCCACAAGAAGATGTCATCAGCGTTCGAGAAGAACAACCCCCAGGAACCGAAGTGGTTCGAGTGAGAGCAGTCGACGCCGATAACGGAAGCAACGCCTCTTTGACATATTCCATCGTGAAAAATCGCGACTCTGACGGACACGGAGTTTTCACCATAGATCCTATCTCGGGCGTCATCAAAACCAGGATGGAACTAGACCACGAAGAGAAAACCATCTACCGCTTGGCTGTGGCAGTGACAGACGGGGGGCAACCGCCCAAGCAGAGCATTCGCATGCTTAGGGTTGAAGTACTAGATCTGAATGATAACAGACCCACATTCACTAGCTCCAGTTTGGTGTTTAGAGTGAACGAGGATGTTCCTATCGGACACGTGGTTGGATCCATTGCTCTAACAGAGCCGGTTGACGAGAACTCACTGACAGGTACTGGTGGATACATCACGTACTCCTTGACATCCCTTGCCACGGATGCGATTGGGGATGCCTTCGACATCGACAGAAGCACAGGTTCGCTCGTGGTGGCCAGACGATTGGACAGGGAAACGCAGGCTGAGTATCGCCTGGAAGTAAGAGCTCTTGACACCAGTGCGATGAACAATCCACAGAGTAGCGCAGTTACTATCAGAGTTGACATTGCTGATATCAACGATAACCCGCCAAGATGGCCACAGGATCCCATAACCATCCCTATCAACGAACACACTGATATAGGCACTCCCGTGTTCAACTTCTCAGCTTCCGATGCGGACAGTGGTAGCAACAGTCAGCTGAGATACAGCCTACAGAAGCAGCCCTACATGGCAAATATATTTTCTGTGGACTCACTAACTGGCACTCTTGTTTTACTGTCAAACCTAGATTTCGAAACCACTTCAGAGTACACCATCATCGTAACAGCTACTGATCAGTCGCATAACGTTTCAGAAAGACTCAGCACGTCAGTCACTGGTCGTATAATTGTCACTGACTTCAACGACAATGCTCCCAAATTCGTTGTTCCAACAACTTCCACTGTGCAGATTAGTGAGTCCACTAGCGTTGGGATGACCATAGCCCACATCATCGCCATTGATATAGACAGTGGTGACAATGGTAGAGTAACGTACATCATCTCCAGTGGAAACGACGGGGGAATATTTTCTTTGGGATATGACACTGGTACTTTGACCTTGGCAAAGCCGTTACCTTCTAGTCGAAAATCTTTTCTTGTGAATGTCACCGCGAATGATCATGGGACACCTACGAAACGAGCTACTATGCAGCTCAAACTGGTCGTCCTAGAGTCGCTCAACAGTTCCTTGAAGTTTTTGGAGTCGCAATATTTGGTCAGTGTTCCTGAAGACGTGTCTGTTGGCAGTGTTGTTACAAGAGTTTCTGCAAGATCCGGTATAACAAATGATAGTGAGTATATTCAAAAGTAATGATGTTCAATCATAATTTCATGGAGCACTGTTCCTCAAATATCAACCTATTGAAATTTCCTTTCAGTTCTATGTGTGATAAATAAATCTTTTAAATTCATGTAACACGTATTCCTGTTATGATATTCAAAGAAAAAAGAAACATTTGAAGCTATAAACATTAGAGATTGAAGAATTGAACTGTTCAGGTCTTGGTGTACTTCTGCATATTCATTTATTTTTTAAAGACATAACTTCCATTCAGAACAAGTTCTGGTGGTATAGGGAAGTTTCGGAAAATTGAATTATAGTTTTGATAGTTTTATTTCTTCTGGTACTTAATTTGTTGAATGATTCGTCGGATATGAAAACTGAATTCGCTTTTCCTTTGTTTGAATATTATTCGAGTGGAAGTGATTTAAAATCCTATTATTATGACTATGAAACTTTTCTGTATTAACTTACTGCTCTTTTGAATATAATTGGTTGATTTGATTGCAAAATTGCCTTTTTCAAATTTTTTAAGTTGGATCTCAGAAATTGTATTGTTCAGAGGAGTAATAGAATTTTTGATTTTCTCTTTATGACTCTCATTATTTAATTTTTGGTCAATCATCAGTTCCAAGTACTTTTTATTTATCTTATGTTAAAAAATATTTATTTATATTCTACTGTTAGAAATACAATGTGTCAATATATAATAAATAGAAATAAATTTCTCATGGAAACATGATCAACTGGGTTCTATCTATCTATGATCATGTGAAATTACCGATGAGAGAGATAATCATATTTCAAAATACACAAACATAGGTACTGAATATCCATAATATATACATGAAAAGAAAGAAAAATTGAAAAATTAACTTGAATGTATGCATACATGATATTGGTGAAATTTTGTATACATAAAAACAATAACATATTAAAACATCAAAATTCAATATTATTATATATTATTCATATATAAATAATTTTCCAAATTTTCAGAATGCTCTATCAACCAGTATTCTATTTTATATTTGAATCCCGAAAATCTATTTTTTTATTGAACTGGCCATTCTTTTTTTATATCTTTTACCTAAATAAATGGCATGTTGCATCAAAGATGTAGAGAACTTTTCAGTTGATATCCAACCATCCATTTTATTCTTTGTTTCATTTAAATTTATGTTGTACATGATTATCAATTAGTGGATTTCTTCTTATGTGATCTGTCAAAACAATTGTTGAACAGATAAAATTTTGTAATGCTCAAAGAGAATTTCAGGAATATAATTAAAAGCTCCTTCAAAAATAATTTTCAATATGTGGTAATAATTATGTTTAATTTGATATTTTCCATATTCTTTTGTTTGAATATCACAAAGAATTTCTTTTGAATTAATATATAAATTTAGTTCATCTAACCAGATTTGAATTGTTTCAATTCAAATTCTCATTATGAAGTTTGGACATTTTTGGATATGCGATAACTTACAACTTACAGTATCATCTGCAAATTAAAAATGCTTGCCAATTATGTTGACATTTATAATGATATTCACATGAATTAAATAAAGAATAGGTGACACAAAGAGGAAGCCTGCGGAACTCCAAATGGTTAAACTTTTCCGTAACTTTTATATTGGTCTATTTAAAAAAAAAATTAATTCGTGTCACCAAATATATGAATTCCTGTAGTGTGATTGACAATTTAGGAAAATTCTAAACAGTTTACATTGGGGGTCGATAAAACATAGAGTAGAGTTTCATCACAAAAATATAAAATCAAGTACAAACTGTAAAAAGAAATTGATAGCATGATAAAATAATTTTTCATGTTCACGAAAATGGATTTATAATGTGGTATACATAATATGAATTATCATTCAATTTAAAATTTTAATTATTTTTTCAAGGAAGCAGCAGAATTTCCAAAACAAGTTTATTCAAAAATCGACCGTGTACTCAATTTCATGAAAATCTTATACAACTAACGGCATCAGTCACAAACATATGCCTCTTTCTCAGGTCCTGTGCCCAAGTTACATTTTATTCGCATGATCCAAATTTCTCCTCGATTCTTCTCATTCCACAGCTTCGCCTGCATTCTTTTTTCGTCATTCTCCTGAAAATGATGGCAGGTCTTCGCGAAAAATTTCGTAATGTGGAAATATTTCACAATCGCAACCCCTTACTATTCCACATTATAGGAGCATATCAAATTTTCATTTCGTATTCATTATCATTATCAAAAATCTGATTATTAATTTCATTGAATATTGAGCACGTATCGAAACTATGGACTGTCTACCTTACCTCCAATATCCAAAACAAGGGAGACATAACACTTTTTCTGAAGAACGTAAAAAATGTCGGCCGTCACCTAAACTACCTTTGTTTCACTGTAATCGAACAACAATGGCTGGCGGTATTAAAGTGATCTATGTTGGAAAAGTTATGGGATGGCACTTGGTGCGATGGTTTGTGAGTAGATAGCGTCTACATATACGTCGGCGTATACTAGGGTATTTCACATTATGACCCTATACCACAATTAGGCGACTTTACTCTACCAATTTAGGTTTTGGATTCATAGAAATTATTTCAATGACAATCTAGTTACAATTTTCTGTCATTTTATTTTCGAGGATGTCAAACATGAATTTCTAAATATCCTTGGATTTTTATGAATTGTATTTCATTCGGATATACATATTGCCATGTTTTAGTTAATGTTAATATATCAGCATCTTGTTTGATGAACTATTCCACATATTATGTCAATTCGTTTCACAGATGTCTTATGTTTAAGTATGATATTTCAACGAAATATTTTTTTTTTCAGACAATAACTTGACCTTCATCTTACCACCGGGAATGACAGACAGCACCTTCGAAATCGTTTCCCCAACCGGCGAGGTCCTAACAAAAAAGCCACTTGATAGGGAAGAAGTTGAAACATACGTTATACCCATCTACGTTTCGGACTTGACCCACTCCATGACTCTATTCGACACAACGACGCTGGTTATCAAAGTCACAGATGTAAACGACAATTCTCCCAGATTCCAGCCAGGATCCTGCTACCGACTTTCTGTCCCCGAGAACTCTGAAACTGCCGTGATCCACACGGTGACAGCCGAAGATTTGGATGAAGGTCCTAACGGTGAAGTTTCCTACAGCATCACCAGCGGCAATAACGGGAACAAGTTCGGCGTCGATCCAAAATCTGGAGAGATAACTGCTAGGCCTCTGGATAGGGAAAGTCAGTCGAGGTACTCTCTCACCATCACTGCGCGGGATCGTGGGACCCCCACGTTGCAAAGTACTTGCAATTTGACTATTTATGTGGAAGACCAAAATGACAATGACCCGAAGTTTGACTTGTCGAAATATTCCACCACGATTCTGGAGGACGTGCCGATAGACACTTCCGTTTTGACGGTGCATGCGTCGGATGCAGATATGGGAGTGAATGCTCGTATTATTTATTCGTTGGCTAATGAGAGTCATTGGTTATTTCGAGTGGACAACAAGACAGGGCTCATTACTACTGCTGGGTAAGTTTTTACTTGGATATATCATGAAACTCTCACATAATAATTGCGAACTCCTAAGGTCCCCCGATACTTTTTTCAGTCTGGATCAGGAATTGTAATGCATTTTAGAACATTGGCATAGCATGCAAAACATGTCTCCGTTGCATAGGTTTCTCATTACCTATGATATGATATATTCAATCAATCAATCAATCAAGATATACTTTATTGTCGGAAGAATCGAGTTCTTAAAGACAAAGCATGTGCATAAGAAATAAAAATAGGATAAAAATAACAATATGACACAACTATATCTAAATAAATCTCTAAAATATGGTGTATACTGACATATAGGACATTCGAGAAAATACAAACAGTGGTAAATAAATAAAATAAAATGTTATTATGAACACAAAACAAGTAAAGTCTAGGTACATATAAAAACTAACAAATATTTTATTTTCTATATACAGTCATAACAAGTTCTGCAAGGGTTCCAAGATAATTCCTAAGCAAGGAGAACTGAGCATGTCATAGGTTTGTGGTAAAATAATCTTCTAATTCATAGAATGATTGCTGTACCAGGAGGTTTTTTGTATCCCTTCTGAATTGACTAATACATGTTGTATCCTTAATGTTTATGGGCAGGTGATTAAACATTTTGATGCCGTTGTATAATATTGAGTCTCGCACAATATTGTTAGTTGGTCTAGGTAATCTTATGAAAATACTTCAACGTGTGTTGTGGTGAAGCTCATGGATTTCAAGGAGATTTTTATTTTTGTGTATTAGGCTAACGGATTCTAAAATGTAAATATTCGGACTTAAAGCTGGGTTCAAAGAAGTAAAGAAGAAAATAATCAGCTTTTGCTTCGAAATGGGGATGATTGTTGAAGACATTAGTTGTTTGCATACTGATGAGGGGCAATACCCCGAAATCGATCTATAGGTGGTCCAAATGTTTCGATGAACATCTCCATGCAACAAGCAATTGCAGAGAATGCCTTGTAGGAACTCTAAGGAAATTCATCAGATGTAATTCAGCGTTCGTCGTGGTATTGGCCAGTGAATTAGTTGTTTTCTGATGGATTTTCCACCCAGGACATTTTGTTTATAAAAAAAATCTGCTGGTACAGATGAAATCTCCAAAAACTTCTTTCTGAATCAACCAGACACAGCCTCACATGTCCCAGTGGAATGTATCAATAACTCCTTAGTGTCGGAATCATTCCCTACCTCCTTGAAGGAAGCCGTCATAATTCCTCTACACAAGGGTGGTGAAACAGATGATCCCACAAATTATAGACCGATTTCACTCCTCTGTACCCTTTCGAAAATTTTAGGAAAACTGGTTAAAAGGAGAATAATGCAGTTTCTAAAAAAACATAATGTATTATCTCAATGTCAGTTTGGATTCCATATCTAGCACAGACGATGCTATCTTCTCGTTTCTCTAAAAAGTCTAGTAGAGCCTTAACAAGGTGGTTGCGCATGTGTTCTGCGACTTCTCAAAGGCATTCTATTGCGTGGATTATAGGACACTTCTTAATAAACTTTTTCAGTATGAGTTCAGAAAAGTTCCACTGAAATGGATTTCATCTTATCTCACTGGCAGAAAACAAACGGTGAATGCTTGGGCTACTCTGATATCAGAGTACCTCAGGGCTCAGTGCTCGGACCCATTTCATTTTTGCTGTACCTAAATAACTCCTCGAGCTTACCAATCTGAAGGAAATTCACAATATTTGCTGACAAAACCGTCCTCTTATGGCATGGTAAAAATGTGGATAGCCTGGAAACAATCATAGGTCAAGATCTAAGGGAGGTTATATCTTGGTGCAATGCTAACTATCTCTGTTTCAATATGAATAAGACTAACATCTCAACCTTCAGGATGCTATGCGATTAGAGGTGTGATAAACGAACTTGATCCAGTTATTACTAGAAATACTTATTTTGTCCACGTCTCATTAGATACGGCACAGCTTTCTGGGATTTTTATAGCCAGCATTCAGTACATTCCATATTTGTCCATCATAAAAGGGCCATAAGGTACTTACGTTGGGCTTAAGCAAGAGACCACTCTAGACCGCTATTTGTCTTCCAAAACATTCTTACTGTAACCAGTATATTAATCGTGAAAACTGTTTGATGCATAGCAAACACTCCCCTGGGACATATGCGACCCGCCCTTACGCAACCTCTCGATGTAGCAACCTCTGCCTGCCCATTCCAAAGACATCAGTTACAAAAAGTTCAATAATATACCAGAACAAAACATACATGATCATTTGCCGCAATATTTGAAAGTACTAAAAAATCATAAGCACTTTTGAAATGCGATGAAAGACTTTCTTATACCAAAATCATATTAATAATAGAAATTTTGGGCATCAGTTAACCTAGTTAGTACTTTTTATTTTTAAGATTTTATTTTTCATTGTCTAGTGATTCGGCTACTTAACTCCAATGTTCTGTAATGTACTACATTGATCCACCCTTATAATTTCACATTAAAATGACCTTTTCTGCCAAAATCCATTCCGACATCAAAGTTTTTAATAGGTCATATCATTGTTATTATTATTCGCACCGCAGCCTTCACTTTCTCACTGCAATTAGTTAGGTCTTGATATGTTATTTTGATTCTGGAGAATTGATTTATCTTATCTTTTCTACCTCATCTAACTTTCACACACAATTCAAATGGTTCGATTCCCACCATCTACTACGAAATCAAAGTGGTTCGTAATCTCCTTTACTTGCACAAACTCTGCTTCTGAATGGTTCTCTTCAGAGAACTTGGGCGATTCGTAGAAACAAAGTGAAAACATACAAACTAAATGACCTCTGCCTTTGTTTTGAAATATTCAATCAAATTACTAAAAATTATCATACTCATTTTTGGAGTAAACCTCTTGTCAAGAGTAATATATGCACCGTTGAGATTATCTACAATAACCGTTAACTTGAGGTATCATGCATCACAGTAATATCTTTTTTTTTTCTCAGGCTTTTCGACAGAGAGCGCCACAACCTCTACAACTTCCTAGTGGTGGCAACGGACAGTGGAAAATACAACGCCAGATCTCAAAGCATCCCCGTAACCGTTAAAATAATGGACGTCAACGACAACAACCCAGTGTTTATCAAATACCCCTTCAAGGAAAAAGTGACACCCTACATCCAACCAGGTCAGATGATCCTTAAAGTTTCGGCCAACGACGTCGACGAAGGCACCAACGCGGAAATCGTGTACAGCATCTTGAACGACAACTCGTACGGAAAGTTCAGGATAAATCCGAACACGGGCATATTGACGACCACCCAGTCCTTGGCCAGCAACAAAGGAAAGGTCTCGTACTTGAACATCCTGGCCACCGATAAGGGCAACCCTCCTAGGAGCTCCACCGGACTCATTGAAATCATGGTGGGTGACCTCCAGGAAGGCTCTCCTCTGCTCAGATTCCAGAACGATACCTACACCGTCGTTGTGAGTGAAAATGCTCAGCAGTTCCAAGACATCATACAGGTGGCAGCAGTGAGAACAGACGGTCGCCGACAAAAAATTATTTATTCAATCGGTAGTGGCAACGAGGAAAACATCTTCGTCATCAATTCCAGCAGCGGTATCATCCAAGTGCGTGACCCGAAGAACCTGGACTTTGAGCTGCATAAGGAAATTCTACTGGTGGTTGAGGCTAGGACTGAAGGTAACCCCAACCTTCACGGGTACTGTAACGTCATAATTCAAATCACGGATGAAAATGACAATTCGCCAAAGTTCACGCAGCAGCAGTATTCAGCAAGTGTTTGGGAAGGCAACAAAAAAGGGGCGTTCGTATTGCAAGTGGTTGCTTTTGATGCTGATGAAGGAGCTAACTCAAGAATACTGTACCATATTGTGGATGGAAACCATGATAATGCTTTCAAGATCGAGCCCGCCTTTAGTGGTACACTGAAAACAAATATCGTTCTGGATAGGGAAATTCGTGATCTGTATAGGTGAGTAAACAACTTTCTGAATCCTTCTGTTAATCGGTACGTAATGACATAATTGATATCTAGTATAGTCTTTTTATATATAATAAGGAAGAATCCAATGAAGAAAAGGAGTTATAATGTTTGATTTTTCATTTCTGCAGAATATATAATGCGGCCACAAATAGACGTCCCATTCTGCTAACTTTTGAACCACTTGATATATTGTTATAAAATTTTTATGAATAAAATACGGAGTAAGATGGTACATTCGACGAGAATAAAGTGGTTCCAAAGTTCGAAATGGCGCGGCTGGGGGCCTTTTCTGAAATATTTCTTACATGGATACCATAGTTAAGTGAAACAGTGTTTTAAATCATAATAGAACCACATAATTTCGTAATGTTTGGTCAATGTCAATGTCAAAATGGCGGGCATGATTTAGGTTGAGTTAAATGTCTGTAAGAACATAGAATGTGATATATTTACTCCATTTTAAGAGTATAATGGTTCGCGTGACGTCACCTGATGACAAGAGAGCACTGTTATGTTTTTTGTAACAGAAACAAGGGTCTCGTTAACAGCCTCTGTTTTATCTATTCAAGATCATAGTTTTAAAAAATGGCTGATGATAAATACCTAACTGTCAATTTCAACACAACCCTCTCTTGTAATCATTCATCATTAATTTTCTCAGAGTAAAAAAGTCTTTCAAATTCAACACTTACTTTATTGAATGTTTCCGAATTAATGAGTGCAAAAATATCTCTTATTCTGTTCATAAGTTTCTCTGTCAACTCAGGTTATTTGACTCATATTCTTAGATTTTACTTACCCCCAAAAATATCTAGAGGTGTCATATCATCCGGCTCAGCTGGCCATTGCAGGGGACCACATTTACTTATCCACCGATCTGGATAATAATTGCCGTTAAGCCATTTTTGAGAGGAGTGGAGTGGAATGGAGGGGTGCATAGTCTTGCTGGAATGTAACGTCTACTACAAACTAATTTGGGTTTGCATAAAATATTTCTTGAATCAAAGAGTTCATATGATTTTGAAGAATATCCAGGTACAGACGTCCAGTTAAACTTTTACTAATATCTCTTCTCTTACTTGGTGGTGATATCTTTCATCGTCGAAATCTTGAGATATAACATATTATTTCTTCATATTTTATCACACTTTTATCTTTATATTGTATTCCTTCTGGTCGTCCAGAATATTTTCCACCATAGCAATCATTTTTCCAAAACTAGCCTTTTTCTTAGTTCTAAATCATTACTTCCTCACTTGTTTTTTCCACTCCTTTCCTTTACTGGTAGCTTTTCATACATTTTTTGTTCGATAGCAATCTTTTGATTTCTCATTATACTATTCAAAATTTTATCAAACAAAGCTCGAAAATGGTTCGAAAAGCGCAGTCGGGATCATTCGTGACATATTACATGAAGTGTAGTATGAAATGAATTGCAAATCTTCAACTAATTTCCAGTTTCCAAGTTCTTTTAATGTTCCTATTTTCATTTTCTTTTCTTAAGAAATATCCCAGTCAGGCCCTTTCTCTGAAACTTGGATGTATTCGGAGGGTACGCAACTCTCCACGCAAGTGGGATAGGGGACTATCGGGTACAAAAATCTGTGACTTGAGCAGACGAAGTGAACCAAAGATAACGGCCTTCTGCATTCATCCGGCTAAGATTTCTACCATAAGCCGGTATTTTTTTTTTTTCTTTGGTGTTCTGGCATCGACTGCTATGATCATTAGCCACGTGTTCTGGATAGGCCTTGTTACTAACTCCATGCGCCACCTTAGGAGCAGCACTGTTAATTGGAACGCAACAGTGAATCGTGCAGGACTCACCCTAGTCCAGCTGCGAGATTTGAATAATTTAATCGGTCAAATTAAATTAAAAAATCCCAGCCGCAACTGGGGCTTGAACTCCGGACCTTTCGACCCAAAGTCAGACGCTCTAACCACTGCGCCACGCCCCGACATAAATAAGCCGGTATTATTTTCAAATTCGCGAGCAGTATGTTAATCATTTCACCCATATGCTTACAACCACCATTTTAACAGAATCGTTTCGGTGAAGCCTGCAAAGTTTAAAGATTGAATCTTGATCGCTTTTTCCTTATGGCGAAAATAGTTTCTGACTTCAGCCTACTTACCCGAGGAATGCGAAGGTCAAATATTGGATGAGCCAATGAACTTGAAGAAAATCCAGTGCATTGACTCATCTTTTTGTGTCTGCATGACATCAGTCTCCGTAGCATTGATGTGACTTTATTGATGAACGGGTTTCAATTTGGGCCACGCCGTTAGTTTTGAATACGAGACCAAGTTCATCAGCTGCGCGGGCTGCTATCTTAAAAAAATATGGTTGGATCACTGCTTTTCCATGGTTGAGGACCTTGCAGAGAAGGGGATATAAAATCCCTGATGAGTTTACAGGATCCATCCAGTAGACGGTCCAAACTGAAAAGTCCACGGCTTCCTTATTGTCTGGGGAAGTTTAACCGTGGAACGGACGAATAAGGATGCAAGTTTCTATAAAGATTCAACGATTTCCACAGTTCTTACGTCTAGTTGAGGCAGCTCGTTTTGAGTCCATTCCACAACTCCAGATGAGTAATTGCAATCATATTAGTTACAACAACTGTTTTGTTTCCGAACAGCTCAGATGACCAGATCTGTTAGAGTTTACGCTGATACTTGCTACGGAGAGTGTTTTTAACTACGTTTACTTCTTGGGAACGTTGTTATTCCATCCCTAGATGAGTAAGAAAACGTCTCTCTGGCATCAAGATGATGTAGAATGCTTTCGACAACGAGATGAACACCCTCTCTTAATTTCTCACATCTTTCCATTTTGAGATGAACCCTGGCACATTTATTGATCACGTACTTCATACCGACTGAAAGCGTGTACTCGTACATGACCCTCAAGGGCTGATTTAGATCCTTTTCTCCCGAGGCATATCGTTTGAAGTCATCCATGCAAAATGAATGGGTGACCGAGGATACTGGGGGTGCCGCAGTGGTATCCACGGGTTTTTCTGAGTGCTACGGCAAATGACAATTTTCATTATTGCTATCATCATCATTATTGTTATTATTATTATCATTCCAGGTTGACGGTGATAGCAACTGACGAAGGCATTCCCCAGATGACAGGAACAGCCCGGATCCGGATCAACGTCGTTGACGTGAACGATAATCAGCCAACGTTTCCGCCGCACAGCATTATCAACGTCAAGGAAGATACTCCCGTCGGTACAGTCTTGACAATCGTGACAGCGAACGACGTCGACACGTATCCGCCGCTCACTTACGATTTCGCGAAGAAAAGCGACATCGACGACTTGAAGTACTTCAGCATCGACAGATACAGCGGGAAGGTCGTCCTGAAGAAGAGTCTGGATTTCGAACTGTGGCAGGAATGTAAGCTGGGGATTGTGGCCTCGGATACGGCGCATGTGGCACACACTACGCTGACCATAAAAGTCGTGGATGTTAATGATAATGCTCCGGTGTTTCAGCAGGCTACTTATGTGGCTAACTTGCCAGGTTTGTAACTTTATCATCACTATTTGGATTGTGCAATTGAACTAACTGGTCTTTGTAAAAATTTTACCCATGTATTATTAATAGTAATTATCGTTATTATTTGCAATCAAGAAAACAAATGAACACATACTCATCATTGATTACTTACATTTTCACTTCAAAATATATACTGTGTCTCATTTAAAATGAAGACACCCGAATATTTTCGTAATTTTTTTAAATCCAGTGTTGAGCTTTGAAGCTTGTAGTCATTCACAAGATATACATTTTGAGGCATTCAACCTCAATTTAAGTTACAAACGTATGAGATTACGGTATCTCCCAAAATGAGGCTTATTCCCGATATTTTGCGTCGCGTTGAACAAATCGAAGAAAAATTTGGGCAAAGTTGTTCAGATTCTGGTTTGGATCTCTAATATCAAATAACCCTGCTGAAACGTTATGGAAAAGTGATCTACGTGGGAATTCACTGAATTTTTTATATGGCTCACTTCAGAAGAAGACTTTCTGATTGGAAGTTACCATTGCACGGAAGTCCAATAACCAATAGTTTTATTGGATGTATTGGACAATGATACTGAGTCCCCAGGATTTCCCACAACAGTGGCGATACGACTCATCCATGAGGACAAGCACTGCCCGCCGTTTTCTCTATGGTAGCCTCTGACAGGGTGACCATTATCGACCTGTCACTCAGTCCATTTTTGAGACGTCTCTAAGATAGTATTGAACTCTATTTCAGTGTCTTGGAAAGTACCTATTGCTATCTTTATTGAGATTATCGAGTGCTAAGTCGAAGTCTGAAAAGTCGTTTCCTAAGTGCCTTCTCTCTTGTAAACCTATCCAAAGGACTTTCAAGAGTTTTCACCTGGCTAATAGATTCGTAAGATTTGGGTGTAAGGTCTGATACTATGCTTACTTTTGGCAAAAAAGATTATACAACATTCACTGCCGAAAATCTTGGAATAAAATAAACGTGTAGGATGTGAAATTGAATTGTGAGGAAAGTTTATAGTTCTCAGTAATCTACGCTCACTTCATTAGGAAGTATTTTGAGTTGCTCATACGATTTTCCAAAGAAATGTTTATAAACCAGTATTTTATGAAATGCTGAAGAAACCTGAAAATGGGGTCAATCGGGACAAGCATGAGACAATAAGTATTCAGCATCTATTAAGATTATACAATATTCAAAGTTTTTTTTCTTTTGGATCTTTCCTTTTTCAATATTTTGTTAATCCAAATGAACTACTTCTCTAACAATATTTCAATTTCAATGTGTATAATTCAACCAATCTTGAAACCTTTCCTTATTTCTTCAGATGGAAACTCCGCATCCCTAGTGGACATCGTCACTCTGAATGCGACAGACCCAGACACCGAAGAGAATGGAAAAATACGCTTTTCCATAGTCAACCCAGTGTCAGGATTTGTGATCGGAGATGATGACGGAATCTTGAGAACGAATCTCTCCACCGTTCCATCGCAGTCAGAGGATATTTTGCTGACTATCAAGGCGACTGATTTGGGAGACCCTCCCAAGCATTCGTTTGTTCCGGTTAGAATAAGGACCAACGTTGGAACGGGATCTGGACAGAAGACTGTACACAAATTGGATTACAAGTGAGTACCTACTTTATGGATTATTTTCTATTCGTTCAACAGTCTTTATTCTAGCTCTTCTAAAATTTATAAGATATCTATCGAACTCATGAATTCTTTACCATTTCTGAAAATTATGTTGTAATAATGATAAAAAATAAGAAACTAACGTTCATATTTCTAGAAAGTAAGAATGATGTTACTGTAAAGAATATTTCGACTTTGACTTTTTTACTTTGAATGTAATTTGAAAAGCTTTGGGTAAATCTTGGTAAATTGTTGAAAAAACTTCCGAATTTCAACTGAAAATGTAATATCCTTGTTGCTTACTAGATAGGAATGTTTAAATATATTTGAAATGATCCGTTAAGTCACTGCAGAAGAACGCAGCATTGAACTGTTTTTCGACTCTAACATTTTTGTTAGAAATAATAGTAGTATTTTATTGTTATCTCAAGAAACAATTTGTTCATAATAGTCCAAACTTATTTGACACTAATACATAAAATTAATACAAGTATAATTCATAACAAATAAATATATAATGCTACCTAAACTTCAGATTTTTTATCCAGAATAGTTATATTGAGAGCTAAGAGACATCAATGAATGAAAAAAGGTAATGTTGAAATTAGGATAACAAAAAAAACTGAACCAATGCAACGCTGAAACAAAAATCCAAGAACCATATGTCAAGGGAGTTATTTTCCAGCTTTTCCAGCAACGGTACATTGGGGTATCTTCAAAATTCCAGAAAACCTTTTAAAAAATCAAAACAAAAAAGTCATGATATTTGGATACTCATAAATTTTTTCAAACGGTAATACATGAGATGCTAATCAAGGATTGAAATGTATTGCAGACATCATGATGAGAATGAAAAGTAATTTTTTTTCATAATGTTCAGTAACCTTAGTAATATAATAATGAAATTAGAATTAATTGGAACTTCTTCTGACACCCTCTTCATAATTCCCACCCTAGCAAGCATCACATAATTGGAACAAATGTTCCAAACAGGTGTGACGTGATCAAGACATGTAGAGTGACTTCTTGTCTTTTCATTATTTTTTTTTGGTGGCCTTTGTTTGCACTCTTTCAGTAACTCCTGTGACTTTTGTCATGTTGTCACGAGATATCCCGCCACTTTATCTGTCAACTGCTCAATCATCCATATAGTCACGTCACCTTGCAATATTCTTCATTCTTCACAAAGAGTTCTGAGTATTCTAAAAACTATTTGGACTAATCCATTCTCGAAAATTGTTCAATGGAGAATTATGATGATGTTCAGAATGAAAAATCACGTTTATGCAATCACGTCCATCTGTGCTCATAATATAACAAATGTTTTTATGGATATTTTTCTACAATAATACTTTTTTGATCATTGAGTAATAGCTATGGCAGTGAAAGGTCAGAGAATATTCGCTCAAAACTGTGTGTAGAAATGGGTAAACTTAGAATGACTTTGAAGAGAATTATAATTTTTTGTAGATAGAAATATTTGAGTAATTAATAATTCTTAACAACTTTTCATGTTGGTAATTTTCCATATTGTTACAAATAAAACTACTTTACTCTTGAACTAAATTCATATTTTTTAACATTATTCGAATACAACTGACAAATTTTAAGATAATTCAAATTTAGGTTAAACAACATTCGGATCTTTTTATGAAAATTCCCTTTTTTTTTCCTAAAACGGAAAATAAAAGTTATTTGTTGGCGTTGGTCGAGAGTATATCGCTTCCTGAAGTGAAACCAATAGAAGTATTATGTATTCTGTTTGAGAATCATTAATAAAACTACCTGCAAAAGGAACAAAATGATTCTTTTGGCAATGTTAATACAACAGGTTGGCTTTTCGACTACCGTAATATAAGGTTAGTAAAACTGAATTGTTCTCGTACCTGACACTCCCAGAGCTACTTTGTTAGTTGGGTAATGCTCAATTGTTGCTCAATATGGCGGCTCCTCTTGGCCGTATCAATATACTTATCGTCGTGTAAATGGCTGTAAGATGTTTATATTGCTTTATCAGCATACTGGGTTGTCATTCTCTCTTAGCAAAACTCAAAGCCGAACGTAACAAATCTAATTTATTTTTTGTTTCAGAATAAACGTTCCGGAGAACACTACGAAGGGAGCAACAATCATTCACCTTGCCAAACCACCCCAACACAGCGACATCACCTTCTTCAGAATCATCGATGGCAATGACGATGGTTTATTCGAAATTTCCAACCCATCGGGAGCAGTGATATTGGTAAAATCTCTGGATAGAGAACTTCAAGAAACCCACAACTTGAAAATATCCGCTGACGAATCGAACTCAGCCGTTATACACGTAAGGGTGAATGTAGATGACTCCAATGACAATGCACCAGTTTTCCAATCAGCTGACAACGAGAAAACCGTCAGTGAAAACGCACCAGTGGGTTCAAAAGTGGACACAATCGTTTCAACCGATGCAGACTCGCCCAACACCCCCAACTCAGAAATTGTGTACGGAATAACTTCAGGCAACGACGAAGGGAATTTCAGAATGGACTCCAAAACAGGAGTACTGTACGTGAATAAATCCCTAGATTACGACATCGGAAGAACTGAGTACAACTTAGTTATTAGAGCCTGCGACAAGGGTGAACCAGTACTTTGCACCCTCAACACCTTCTTGATTATCCTGCAAGACGAAAACGATAACGAACCCAAGTTTCCGGTTGCCGAATACTTGGAATTCGTTGGCGAAAACGAACCCGTTGGTACTGTCATTTTCACAGCCCACGCCACTGACTTGGACAGAGGATTCTTCGGTGCTGTGAACTACTCCATAGTTGGTTCGAGCAATTACGCCCAGCTAGACAACTCCTGGAAGTTGTTCCAGATCGACTCGTCCACAGGAGTCGTAACCACTTCCACAGCTTTCGACTACGAGCAGAGAAGCAGATACAATTTCATGATACAGGCTACGGACGTCGGTGGAAAATACTCGTTGGTGAGAGTGAGAGTCGAAATTGAGGGGAAAGACGAGTTTCACCCTCAGTTCACAGAGCGGACGTATAAACTGACTTTGCCCATATCAGCAGCGCTTCCTGCTGGCTATATTGTGGGACACGTCACAGCAACGGATAGAGACAAAGGCCCTGATGGTCGGGTGGTTTACCAACTGACCACACAACACTCGATCTTCAAAGTCAATCGAACCACGGGTGATATTCTGATAAAGAAAAAGTTTGAATACTCAGAGCTGCCAACACCTGGGCGGGAAATAAGCCTGGTTATCACCGCCAGCTCTGGCAGGCAAGGTTCCTTAACGAACATGACAGTGGTTGAGATAATCCTAGACCCACTAGCAGATCCAGGCACGAACCTAGCCATCAACAGGGAAAACGGAACCACGGTGTCTGCCGCGAATGGTGGGATAGCAGATTGGGCGTTGGGACTACTGATAGCACTGCTCCTATTGATCATCACCTTCGGGGCAGTGTTTGTGTTCCTTCATATGCGGAACAAACGTAACAGGAAAATCAACAAACCCAATCTGAGTGCAGAAACTGTCTCTACATCCAACAACTACGTAGACCCAAGTGCCTTCGATACTATACCAATTCGAGCGGGTGTGGGGACTATCCAAGGTGGTAACAACCAGTTTGCTCCACCGAAGTACGACGAAATTCCGCCTTACGGCGCTGGACATGCCGCTAGCTCCAACTCCGGTGCTGCTACCACCTCAGAGCTCTCAGGTTCGGAGCAATCCGGTTCAAGCGGCAGGGGCTCAGCAGAGGACGGAGAAGACGGCGAGGACGAGGAGATCCGGATGATCAACGAAGGCCCCCTTCAGAGAGACTCCGGCATCCACCGGCAAAACGACGAGGATAACCTATCGGACGTCTCCGTGAGAAACACTCAGGAGTATCTCGCGAGGTTGGGTATCATCAACAACGGCATCTCCAGCCATCCACAGAACGCCTCGAGGTTGTGTCAGGACCCTCGCGCGGGGACCAGCAAGGAAACCGTCCACCACCACCAGTCAGTTCCTCTGGATAATCTCCATATTTTCGACGAAGAGGGCAACGAGAACGATATAACTAATCTAATCTACGCCAAGTTGAACGACGTCACGGGAAGCGACAGGGGGAGCTCGACGAACGACGGTGGCGCGGTCAGCGCGAACCTGGCGTCGACTATGGACCACGTGATGGCCATGGGCGGGTACGGGGAAGTCCCCACAGTCACACACCAGCCGTCCATGAACGGGTCTTTGAGCTCGATAGTGCACAGCGAGGAAGAACTGGCGGGGAGTTACAACTGGGACTATTTGCTGGACTGGGGTCCGCAGTACCAGCCGCTCGCTCACGTTTTCTCGGAGATCGCAAGACTGAAAGACGACACGGCGTCGGTCCACAGCGGCGCGAGCGGTGCGTCTAGTGTTAAGAGTAAGAGTTCCGCGGCTCACACAAAGAACATTCCTCCGCCGCTGATCACCAGCGTGGCGCCGAGGTCGATAGCGATGCCTTTGTTGAGTTCCAGGGGCGGGTCTAGTCACCACGGCGTCGGGCACAACCAGATGATGATGCTGCCGCGGTCGCCCATCAACCACGACGCGTCCGGAGCAACTTTCAGCACTTCAACGGCGATGTCGCCTAGTTTTTCGCCGTCGCTGTCGCCCTTGGCTACGAAGTCGCCGTCGGTGTCGCCGCTCGTGGCGCCGGGGTTGCCTACGTCGCATCACGTGATGACGAGACAGTCCGCGCAAAGGAACAAGTCAGTGGTCGATACGGAACTGAGAGTGTGACGCGATGTAGGTTTAAGTTAGTGCGATTGGCTGTGCTCCGAATACAGACTGACAGTTTTGAGAAACTTTCGATTCGTTTTTTTTTTCAATGTAAATTCGTGTATATAGATGTAGTGATGAAATGCTCATATAGGTAGCGAAACTGCCCGCCATTCTTAGCCATGACGACTCCTAACATTACCCCAGTTGGTAGAAACTTTCTTGTATCCAGGCAATTGCGGTTTTTTGAGTAGAAGCTGATTTTTGTTAGTGCCGTTATTTTTACAAGCGTCTAGCCGTACCAATTCTATTTCTGATCCCGTAGTTCTGCATGCGCATTGTGACCGCGGCAAATTCAAAATAAAAAATTATCATATTGTGTGCTCTGTGTGTGATATTTGTAAAATCAAAGTTATGTTATTCGGAAGATATAAATATCTCGAAGGCCTTTTTTAATACGTTAAGTAATGTTTTTTTTTTAACTAGACATATTAAACACAAAGTAATATACAGTGACCGCCAAAAAGGATGTACCATATGGGAAACATTTTTATTATTGGAGTATTGGAAAATATATTCTGGGGAAAAGTTTGTGCATGTTCGATAACCTAAAAATCGATTTTGACACATGTCACGTGATCGCTAGAATGGCGGCAAAATGAAAAAAATTGCAATGCAAAGGCAAAAAAAGGGGTAAGATGGCAAGATATCAAAAAAAGTTCTTTGAAAAAGAGATAATTAAAAAAATTTGAAAATAGCATTTTTTTTTTAAATATTTTCCCATCTATTTAAAAATATTATTTGTTTTTCTTATGAATAGCTTGACTACACTGCAACATTTGCATTTTAATGATAATGACAAAACTTTCTCATTTTCTCCACACCAGAGGGCACTAAATTAAAAAAATTGGTTTTTGCCAGAACCCTCGCTGTTACATTTGTTCTTATCTAACAGTTATATCAGAATTCCAAGACTATTGTGTTGATATGGAAATCTAGAAACACCATGTTTCCTGATTTTAATCAAGTTTCAATAATAATGCTGTATGAGCGTTTTACTTTGCACATAAACTTTAAGAATCTTTAATTTGACGCACTATTTTCAAGTTTATGTGCGAAGTGAAACGCTCATGCACGATTATCAACGGAACTTGATTATAATCTGGAAATTACCATGTTTTTGGAGTGTCATGTCATCACAATGGTCGTGGAATTCGGATATAACTGTTAGATACGAACAGATGTAACAGCAAGGGTTCTGACAAATTCCCATTTTTTCAATTTAGTGCCCTCTGGTGTGGAGAAAACGAGAAAGTTTAGTCATTATCATTAAAATGCAAATGTTTCAGTATAGTCAAGCTATTCATAAGAAAAAAAAATAATATTTGTAAATAGATGGGAAAATATTTTAAAAAAATTGTTATTTTCAATTTTTTTGAATTATCTCTTAAAACTTCGTTTATGTGTATAAAATTGAATTCTAAGTGACTTTTTCAAATAACTTTTTTTGATATCTTGCCATCTTACCCCTTTTTGCCTTTGCATTGCAATTTTTTTCATTTTGCCGCTATTCTAGCGATCACGTGACATGTGTCAAAATCGATTTTTAGGTTATCGGACATGCACAAACTTTTCCCCAGAATATTTTTTCCAATACTCCAATAATAAAATATTTTCCCATATGGTACATATTTTTTGGCGGTCACTGTATATGGAACTCTATTAAAATAACTTACGTTTTCGGTGGATATCAATATTCTCCATATCTTATGGAATGAATAATTTACTGATCGTTTAGAAACGGCTTTGTTAGTTTTGAAGAGATGTCTCTACTGAATAATGTTTTTATTGTGAGGTGTTTTAATTACAGGGTATTCTGTTGGAATATGTTGAATATTTATCAAAAATACTGGAAGAGACCACCAATGAGAGTTTGAAGAAGGCAGAAAAATTCAAATTTTCTTAATGCAGTGAAGAAAATTTTGAAAAATCAAAGATATTGAATCATTTTATGGTAGTTCATGACATAAAGCTCTCATCCTTGAACTTAAAATTATCCAATGATATTGCTCAACTCAAATAGTGCTTACCGTCTTGAATAACGGATGATGTGAAGTAGAATTTGTGAATAGCCATGTTGGCAATAATCAAGAATTAGGTCACATAATTTCGTCTAAATCTGAAAGAAACTATGTAGCTGCCAAAATTGCTGATAAAATCCCCTTCCAATTCATCCTTGAAGAAGTCAGGAGAGAATCTCTTTCAAAAGATAAATTATAGTTAGATTTACATTTTTATTATATCATTTTATCAATGTGCAGAGAAAAGTAATTATGTTCTTACCTGGGTGGAACTTTTTTACATGATCTCTCAAACTACTACTTTTTTTTAATGTTTCGTAGGGTAAGAACCATACTAAATGTTTATTAATAAATTGGATAATTTTAAGTTCAAAGATGAGAGCTTCATGTCATGAACTACTATAAAATGATTCAATATTTTTGATTTTTCAAAATTTCCTTTCGCTGCATAAACAACATTTGAATTTGTCTGCCTTATTTACACTCTCATCGGAGGTCCCTTCCAGTATTTTTGATATATATTCCAACAGAATACCCAGTTAAACACCTCACAATAAAAACATTATTCAGCAGAGACGTCTCTTCAAAACTAACAAAGCCGTTTCTAAACTATTAATAAATTATTCATTTCAGATGATATGGAGAATATTGCTTTCCACCGAAAACGTAGGTAATTTTAATAAAGTTCTTTTATACATTACTTTGTGTTTAATATGTCCTGTTTGAAAAAAAGAACATTACTCAACATATCAAACAGGCCTTTGAGATGTTTATAACTTCCCAATAACCTTAACCTTAATGTCAAATATCGCACACGGTGCAAACATGAAGAATTTTTATTTTGAAATTTCCGCAGTAGCAATGCGCATGCGGAACTACGGGATCAAAAGTAGAATTGGTACGGCTAGACGCTTGTTTCATAAGTCGTGTTCGGTATTATGATCTCAGAGTTGAGCAGATTTTAGTCACGTGGCCACAGATTAATCGAATAAATCCATGACTACGTTTATCTGGACGATCTCTATCCGCTTCAAATTCAATAGCATTGAGTCGAGTGAAACCACCCTTCAGTTTATATCGCAATATTTAAGTGGATCGAAGAATCCTATTCTTCAATTCGATTGAAAAAAGCTAACTTCACAGCAAAATGTCGAATTTCGTAACCTTAAATTTCTTATGTTCTGCGAATTAAATCAGGAATCGTTGTTCTGTGGATCTGCTCTCTTCTTTGGACCATACGTTTCTTTTCTTAATTATTATTTTGCTCTCCATTTTGAGAAAGACAAATTTCAATATAAACACTAATCTCAATTTGGCTACTTTTACCTGTCATTTGTCAATTTCAAACTCGTTTATCTCATAATTTCACTTCTCTTCAAGGCAATCGGTTGGGTCCAATCCTATATTTCATGGAATTGACTTGAGTGATTCAATCCAATCCGAACACTGTATATATCGATTAGGTGTATCGGATCCAGTCAAGTCAAACCCATTTTGAGCGGATCCAAAGTTGTGAGATAAATGTAGTCATTTATGAAAGAACGAAATGGTCGTAGGTTTGACTTTGACATGCTGTTAACCAATAACCACATTCAAATTTGAATCGATTTTTTTGTAAATAATCTTTAAGTTTGAAATTTGAACCTTTTGAGGATTTCAATAATGAATATACAAAAAACAATGCTAGTTTTTGTTACGGAAAATCAAAATATTATTTTTGATGAGATAACCATAACCTCACACTTCCAAATTAATCGTACTCGTCTGCCAAAATTCTCCGAGCAATCAATCTCGGACTGGATAGATTTGAAAATCCGAACGATCAAAATTTACCTCCCCTACAATCGGTTGCAATAAACGAACGATGCAGACTAATCTGAGCAGTCGGACGTAAAAACCGAACGCGCTTATTATAGCATATTCAAAAAACATATTGCTTGGATTCACTTTCCTGAATTTTTCTTCAGGTCATTCGTCTTGACTCTGTTCTGTTGTTCCGTTACAATCAATTTTTCAATTATTAATAATTCAGGAAAAACGTTTCTTAGCTGATTGCAAATGTTAGAATTATCTCACACTTAATATTGATCAAAGCAAAATATGTAAAACTCCCTTGTCAGTGCATTATCCTGTAATTTTTTATTGGATCGAGTATTGTTCGATCCAGTGTAAGCTTTAAATTATTGATTGACGTGTAGATATTGTATTTAAATTTTTATACAAGTATGAATAGTTAGTAGAAGTATCTAAATTATTTCAAACTGAACTGTTAACCAAATTTCCAGGCATTGTAATTATTTTTATTGTTTACTGTTGTAAGTGAACGAGTGAGAGTACTGATACTCAGATCAGTTTGTAGAAAATGTACAAAATGAATAAATAAATTTATTAATGATGAGTTGTATTTTTTTATTAATTTATTATTTATTACTCGTTATTCTGACTGAACAAGAAAAAGTAGAAACCACAAACGAACCAATTTGGAAAACAAACAACTTCGTTTTGGTGAGGAAACAAACAAATTCTGGAGGTAACATACGCGTAACATCCCTGTTAGAAAAGATGGAATAATATTGGAAAGTGTTTGGTGTTTGCATTTTTCAATACCTGTAAATTTATATTAACTCATAGATAGAGACGGTATAAAAACTTTTGTTTTCCACAAAAAATATTTACTATAACAAATCTGCTAACAATTGTTTCAACACACAATGCGAACTAGCTTACCTCCGAAACATATCCTTAAACAAAGAAACTGTCCTGCCATACCAAGACGGTGCTCATTGCCATAATCCTATACAATAGGAATCATTGGGTCGAAAACTACTTTCCTGGTTGATACCACGACGAACGTTGAAATGCATCCAATGAATTTCCGTGCACAGTGCCTATACATCTCTGCAATTGCTAGTTGCTTTAGATCGATTTCGGGGTGTTGCCCCTCATCAGTATAGGGTAGGTCGCTGCAGACAATAACTAATGTCTGCAACAAATGTTCAATTAACAATTATTAAATACTGTACAAACAAGTGCAACAATAAAGAATTTTTAATGACGTATTGATAGATTGAATTAATTAAATCGATTATAATCATCAGAAAGCTGTTGGGTTGCAACTAATGATTATTCGGGAATTATACAGTGAAAACTGAATTGGCATTGTAACCTAGGTGTTTATTTATTTTATGCATTCTAATATGTTAAAAAAACCTTCGCATGTTACATGCGTAAGATTGTCTTTTTGTATTGGCAACGTTGTAAGACCGTTGTGTGGGGACAGAAGGGATTTGGGAATTATCCAATGCTCGTCAGAATATATTCACCAGGTAGTGAACAATTCTTTTTCTATGATTCATTTCAATATGTTGGTATCTTTGAGAATATCGAAAACGGTAATAGTATTGTTTAAATAGAAGTAAGACAGTCAATGCCTGTGGAATCAGTATTGGACCCAAGCACGACTGTCATCTAGCGTGATTAATTACAAACATAAATATTTGACATCATTTTAATGAAGGGATCTTTAAGGAACCCTGATTTTAATGCTATACCATTGTTTTAATCAAGTTACGACATCACTTGGAGACCAGATCACTGAAGTTACGACATGTCTTGAATGCGAGATCACTGTCGTCATCTACATGTCGCCTTCATTTGAATCCAATATTAATCTCATAATGTTGGCTAACTATCATACTTCTATTTGAACAATGGTAATGATCCTTACATGCGGTTTTGGTTCAATGGGAAAAAGGTTGCATAGAAGGGCCATTCATATACCAGAGGTGTAAAATTCCTCAGCAAACTTTGTATTTTCACGATATTTTATTTTATTATTCTCTGGAACAAAATAAGAAACATATAAAAACTGAAACTTTTATATATAAAGTGTCTCATAATGAGTTTTGCTGTGAGACATTTCGTCTCCGCACTTGATTTTTTAAATTACCTGATCTGTATTAGGGTATTGAGTTTTTTGAAGTAGAAAAGAAGAGCAGAGAAGAACTAGTAAAGAAGAAAACCTCCTAAAATAGTCGAGATGGTATGGAACGCAATTGAAATATCATATTATGTAATAGCGGGCCAAGTAACCGAGTGGTTAAAGTACCGTGTTTCAATCACTTTGGCTGCCAGTCGAAGAAATGTTTCTGATGGCCCGATGCTAGGAATTGCACGTAAAAAGGTAAGTCCTCGTTAATCCTTGGCTCGCACAAGTTTCTACTTCTGAGGGCTGCCGTTCGTAAGGGGACGACAGCTGGTTAACGGAAAAAACAAATTGAACAAAACAATTTGCGAAATTTGTAATTAATAAAAAACATTGACAAAAAAAGTGATTACTGTGGAATTTTACTAAAAATTCAACTTTTTCTCACCATCACATTGTTCAATGAGCCCCAACAAAGATCTTCTTGAAAAATTGCACCAAATATTACTTATTTTCCGAAAAATATAACTTTTGAGATTTTGCTAATTTTGAAAAAGGCGTTTTTTCAAGAAACTGAAAATCACTCAGTATATTTGATAGGGACTAGGTAGGTTTTAAGACAAGCCTAATTTTATGACACATTTTTTTTTTTGAAAAATCACAAAAAAGATTTTTTTCATATCTGCGATCTGAAAATCAATTGACAGGAAGTAAAACTGCTCCTGGCACCAAGTTTATGACTGGCACTTCCATCAATGGACCTCACATAGTTTTCACATGAAAGGGAACCGCTAATGTAATATTGTCTATGGGATATAGCAGAAAGATCGATACACTAATATTTTTATTAAAACTCTGGAGCCACAAAATTAATTCACCACATTTATTGTCGATGATAAATTTCGAGCATCTAAATGGAGTATACAGGTTATTCCACATTCGGATCATTTCAAAAACTCATCGGCATGGATAATTAAACATGCTCTACCCGTCTAGAATGTTTTCGTCAATACAGTGTTGCCACTTGTATCAGAAAGTAGTAGATACTTTGTTATTTTAAATGAAACACCCCGTATATTATATAATTTTTGGAATCCTCATAAGATTCCCCATAACTTTTTCAGATAATTCCCTATATTTATATGTTACGGTTTTTGAGATAAAAATTATTTTGTCAAATTTTTGTGTAAAACCTGACAATTGAAAAATAACTTTTTTTTTCACAATGCAAATTAAAAAAATATTTCAATCTGGGTCATAGCTGCATAACACCATTAAGTACTCTGGCGAAGAACTGGACCTCAGTTTCATCATACAGGGAGGCTCAGAAGTAAGTTCCTTTCGGGGACTCATGACAATGATTGAAACTCAGTTTTTTCAAATGGAACACCCTGTATACTATCTAATTTTCTAATTTTCCAACTGACCAGTTTGACTATGTCCTATACCTATCTCCTACCGTTTATGAGATATTGATAATTTTATGATTTTTGAGGTCTGTGCAAGTATACAATTTCAGGAATAAATTGTGGAAAATCTATCGAATAACAAACAAGAGCTTCATCTTTTTTGGAGAAGGTGTAATTGAACACATAAATTTTCCTTCATACTGGTTGTACGATAAACATGGTTATGTTGACAGTTTGAAGAATGAAAAATGAAATTGATTAAATACATTCGACACAAGAGATAATATTACAAAATTCACTTAGCAATAATTATAACACATTTGATACTGAAAAACAAAAACTCAGTAGCTCAGGTGCTGACCATTCACTTGTAAACATTGATGGATCGACGTTATT
Source organism: Chrysolina oricalcia (assembly GCA_944452925.2). NCBI lineage: Eukaryota > Metazoa > Arthropoda > Insecta > Coleoptera > Chrysomelidae > Chrysolina > Chrysolina oricalcia. Next base: position 14,075,918 of record OX101827.2, read on the forward strand.
ACATGATCAGTCGTGGCTCTGCGGATTTCCGATGGGTCGATTTCTCCGAAAGCACATCTTACCCTGTTTCCAGTTCCTGTTTTGTATTCACGGGTGTTTTATAAACCTTTTCTTCCATTTTTCCTCATAGATAAAAATCTAGCAAGTGAGATCTGGTGACCGCGGCGGCCAAATCCAAGGACCCAAACGTCTTATCCACCGATCTTCGAACAAATTATTGAGTTCGTTGCTCACTTCACGTGTACAATGTCCAGGAGCCCCATCCAACTGATACCAACAATTATATTATCAGTTCAGAGGTAAATTGTCCAGGAATTCACTCACAGTTGTTATCAGAATATCCAAATATTTTTCAGAATTCAATTTTTCTCATAAATACAAATTGAAACTTCATCATCCATAAGCTTACAAAACTCATTGAAACTAAATTTTTGTCGAAATCCCCTTTCTCTAATGAAATGAGGGTTGTCTGAGGCCCAGAAATTATTATTCCGACAATTGAATATTGCCTCACGAGAGAATTGTGATTAATCGGTTGAAATAATTTTTTCAAAAAGTTGGGATCTTCGTATGTCCATGTTAGTAACTTTCGCAAAATTCTACACGTTTTGGTGGATCATCTCTATGTAAAGCTTGTTTGTAGCCTGATGAATTTATTTTTTTAAATTCTCTATATGGAAGTTCCCAAATCCACCGCAGCACTAGTAATAGATGCTTTAGGATAAGCATGAAAATATCCCAGAACATTGATTTCATTATCCATGTCACCAATCACCTGATTCATTTCATTTCTTGAGGCGAGAACTTTTCCGAAGTTGAGATAATTTCGTTCAATTCTTCTGAATTTCCGTTCGTTCATTGTTGGTAAATTTGGATATAACTCATTAAATCTTCTACAGGTCCTCAATATGATTTTATTGCACTCACCATAAATATAAAACAAATTCAGGATATCACAGTTTGAATAATTATTATTTTCCATTTTCACTACTCTGGTATGACAGTCGGACTATTTAAACACGTTATTGTCATGTTCATTCTTTAGTTTTTCAAATCTGGCTATTAGGAGCAGATCATGACACACTATTATTTTTGTTGAAATTCAGTAGCGAAATCCAGAATACATTCATCAGGCTGCAAACTTTGCACAGATATGATCAACTGAAACGTGTAGAATTTAGCGAAATGCTATTAAAATGGACATACGAAGATCCTAACTTTATGAAAAATTAATATATGGAGTGGTGAGGGAGTGTACAATCGTCGGAATGACCATTTCTGGGCAACAGAAATTATATGCTTATGGATGACAAATTTAGTTGATTTCCGGAAAATATTTGGATATTCTGAGAACAACTCTTGGTGTATTCTTGGACAATTTACCTTTGAATTTATATTATAATTGTTGGAATCAGTTGGATAAGGCTCCTGGACATCGTACACGTGAAGTGGGCAGAGAACTCACTAATTTGTACGAAGATCGGTGGATACGACGTTTGGGTCCTTGGATTTGGCCGCCGCGGTCACCAGATCTACTCCCCTAGATTTTCATCGCTGGAGAAAAATGAAAGAAAAGGTTTATTGAACACCTGTGAATAAAAAACAGGAACTGGAAAACAGGGTAAGATATGACTTGTTTGATTGATGATCTATTTATTTTGTGGAAGTTCATGATGAAATAATAAAAGGAAGAAAAAATATAACTTTTGTCCAGTTTCCACTAACACTTTACTACTTTATTAAGATATGCTTTCCGAGAAATCGACCCATCGGAACTCCAGAGCCACGACTAATCATTTCATAATATCAATCCATTAATGTATACAAATGAATGGTCAGTTATTGCTCAGTGAATTTTGTAATATTATCTCTTGTGTTGAATGTATTTAATCAATTTCATTTTTCATTCTTCAAACTGTCAACATAACTATATTTATCGTACACCCAGTATGAGGGAAAGTTCATGTGTTCAATTACACCTTTTCCAAAAAAGCTCTTATTTGTTATTCGATAGATTTTCCACAATTTATTCCTGAAATTGTATATACTTGCACAGACCTCAGAAATCATAAAATCATCAATATCTCATAAACGGTAGGAGATAGGTATAGGACATAGTCGATGAAACTTATCCAAACCGGTTAGTTGGATTCGAAAATTAGATAGTATACAGGGTGTTCCATTCGAAAAAACTGAGTTTCATTTTCATGAGTCCCCGAAAGGAACTTACTTCTGAGCCTCCCTGTAGGATGAAACTGAGATCCAGTTCTTCGCCAGAATTCTAGGGAATTATCTGGGAAAGTTGAGGAGAATCTTATAAGCATTCCAAAAATGATATAATACTATTATTCCATTTAAAATAACAAAGTATCTACTACTTTCTGATACAAGTGGCAAGGACAAACATTTCCGAGGTCAGTAATTGTTTCTTTTGTGTCACTACTGAAGAAGAAAGAAATATTCAGTGCAAGAACAAACTTAAAGGGTTCACCCGTTTTTGTTAATGAAAATTTAACAGATGGGGCATACAAGCTCTTGAAAGCCGCAAAAGCAAAATATGGAAATCATTCAGCATGGTCAATGAATGGCAGAATTTTCGTGAAGAGTGACAACGCTGTCAGGCTGGTTCAGAATGTGAAGGACTTGACCAAATAGAAGACAAGAACTCTTATCAAGAACGATTCTTTTTTGCAGGAATATTTTTGTTTTGCTTTCTCTCTTTCAGTTCAATGAATAAATCTGGTCGTTGTTGAAGGCCTCATTACACGATGGGAAAGACTTATTGTAATTTAAAGTATTTGAAAATGGCTTTCACATATTTCTTATTCCATATAATATTTTATTACACTTATTTTTTCATTTATAATTTATTTTTAAGATTTGGAAGTAATGATTAGAATTAACCGCCCTTCAGGTAGGGTTCACTTCTTAATATGCAGAAACAAATTTTATTTTTTTTCTCTGTACTTGACTGAAGAACTTATATGATGAAAAATTTTTATTTTAATTCCTCTTCTAACATAACCAACGGGCTTGTTAATTAAAAATATTTGAATGTGAAGTATTTCGTAATGAATTGTTACTTACTTTTTGATATGAAATATCTTGATTAAAATTCCGCTTTGCGGCAGTAATCCTGAATTTAAATTAAATTATTTTAGGGTAGAGTGCGAGTTCACATAAGACTGAATATGTCGAAACTTATTAATATTTATTTCCAAAACTGTAGAGGATTGAACACTAAATGTTCTGAATTTTTTAGGAACTCATTGATTGGTGATTTCGATGTAATAATAGCAGTGGAAACATGGTTACAGGATGGAGTGAATGATGGAGAGGTGATAGATTTAGGAATTTTCAACTTGGTAAGATGCGATAGAAATTTAGAAATTACAAATAAAAAAACCGGTGGTGGTGTTTTTCTAGCAATTAAAAAACAATATAAAGTATTAAAAGTTATTAAAAAACATACATTTTTTGAGGCAGTTATAGTTGAAGTTAAAGCAAATGGTTGCAGGTACATTTTTTGTGGGGTATATATTCCTTCTGGAAGTTTAATCAACGTGTATGAATCAGTTTTTGAATTTTTACAAAATAATATAAAAATATCCGATAATTTTTACCTTTTTGGAGATTTTAATATACCTGATATAACTGGAATTAATTATAATAAAAACATATCAAACGAAATTCTTGAGAGTTTTCATGATTTTATGGATTTTAATGGCTTCATATTATATAATAACATAAAGAACAATCATGGAAGAACATTAGATTTAGTAATCTCTTCGGAGAATAATTTATATAATTGTACAGTTAATAGAGATTTTGTGCCAATTGTTAAAGAAGATGAATATCATCCTGCTCTTGAAATTTGTATTAAAAATATAACAAATGGGGGGATCTGTAAAAACATAAATAATATTACTGAAAACTGTATAAGATACAACTATAAAAAAGCTAATTTTCTTACTTTAACAGAGCGCACCAGAGATACAAGTTGGGATATGGTACTGAACGAAAAACTAGATGTGAACCGAGCTTTAAATCATTTTTATAGAATTTGGAATAACATTATAGAGGATTGTGTGCCAAGATATGTTCATTACAAAAAAAACAAAAAGTATCCCATTTGGTTCACAAACGACATAAAAAGTAACTTAAAGGAAAAAGAAAGATTTAGAAAACTAAAAAATATTTCCAGGCATTTTAATGATAAATACATAGAATTGAGACGAGAAGTAACCAAGCTTATAAAAATTGAAAAAAAGAAATATATTAATAAATTAGAGCAGGAAGTAACTGCGGATATAAACAATTTTTGGAATTATATAAAGAATAGTAGGAAAAATTCTAATAGTGATAAATTTATATATAACGGAGTAGAGGTAACAGAGGAAAAAACTGCAGAATCATTTGCAACATTTTTCTCGTCAGTGTATGCTGACAAAAAAGCCTCTTACAATTTGCTTTTTAATTCTGATTTGGACGTAACAAATAATACATTCGTACTTAATTCAGTTAGTGAGTTAGACTTTGCTGTTGCACTAAAAAAGCTAAAACCCAAAAAATCGGAGGGGACTGATGGAATACCACCTTATATGTTAAAGGCCTGTGGTGAGTGGGTAAGGCAGCCTCTAATTCATATTTTTAACATTATTTTAAAAACTAGTATATTTCCCTCAGCTTGGAAAACAGGATTGGTATGTCCCGTATTTAAAGCTGGTGATAAAATGAATATCGAAAACTATCGACCTATTTCAATTATGTGTGCCCCTGCCAAACTTTTTGAACAGATATTATACTGTAAATTGTATACACATGTTGAAAATTATATAGTACCTCACCAACATGGATTTGTCTCAAAAAAATCATCTAATACTAATCTGTTTCTTTTTAGTAATCATGTATTTGAGTCAATGAAATGTAAATCTCAGCTTGATGTTATATATACGGATTTCAGCAAGGCATTCGATAAAGTAGATCACGACATATTACTAGAGAAATTGGGTAGTTTTGGATTATCGTATAACCTACTTCGTCTATTCAAAAGTTATTTAGAAAACAGATATATAATGACTAAACATAACGGAAACACATCAGGGAAATTTGAGGCAAATTCTGGAGTGCCACAAGGCTCCAACCTTGGACCTCTTCTTTTTGTACTTTTCATTAATGATTTGCCTAAAGCACTAGTATCATCAAATGGCCTTATATTCGCAGATGACTTCAAAATATTTAAAAAGATAGAAACAGTGAGAGATTGTGTTATGTTACAGAAGGACATTAATAGAGTATTTGAATGGAGTTATAAAAATAAATTATTTTTCAACCTAGGCAAATGTTCTGTTTTAACAATAACGCGTATTAAGCAACCATGTCTCTTTAATTATTTAATGGGTAGTCAAAGCTTGCAACGCTGCACTGAAATCAAGGATTTAGGCATAACTTACAACAGCACATTCTCATTTGTCATACACATTGAAAATATTTTGAAGTCAGCTAATAAAATGTTAGGTTTTATAATAAGACAATCTCATATTTTTAATAATATTAACACACTTAAACTTTTGTACTATAGCTTGGTTAGGAGCAAGTTAGAGTTTGGCTCACTAATTTGGTTCACGGAAACTCAAAGTAATTTAAACAAATTAGAAAAAATTCAAAATAAATTTTTAAGGTTACTCTATTTTAAAAAACATCACGTATACCCTGACTACCAGACAATAAGAAGTACAACTCTAAGGAATGAATTTAAGATATTATCTCTAGAAAATAGAAGACAACTCTCAGTATTGGTATTTTTATATAATATCATAAATAATAGAATTAACTCCCCTGAACTTTTGTCTTTAATTAGATTTAACGTGCCACCTAGAAGAATGCGCCAGGTTCCAATGTTTAATATTCCTCCATCATTTAACATCTCGAGATCACCTACGGTAAACATGTTTCGACTTGCGAATCAATTCAATGCATTAATAGATCTAGAATGGACAGTTTCTACCAGAGTTTTTCGTAAAACAATCTTGGAGCATTTAATATCTATATCTCTGTGAAGACCTTTGAAGGTTGTATCAATCCTCATACAATTCAATTAATTTAGGAAAAACCATACGAATATAATTATATATTTACACATAACTATTTTTCTTAAGTGTCTACATTTTGTGAATTTTATAATTTCTGAAAATTTTATTTTATTATGTATCATGTACTTTGCACAATGTACCCAATAACATTTTATTCATGTAATAAAACCGTAAGGTTTGTATGAATAATAAATAAATAAATAAATAAATAAATAAACACTGTATTGACGAAAACATTTTAGATGGGTAGAGTATGTTCAATTATCCATGCCCATGAATTTTTGAAATGATCCATTGTTCCGTTCTCCAGAAACGTCTAATAGGCCATCGTATGTGGAATACCCTGTATATCATTGGTATGAATATTACTGACATAATCACGCTGACCAGTGTAAGATGCTAGTGTTTTGTTTGCATTCAACTCCACCAAGTTGGTGGAGCCAAGTTGTAGAAAAGGACCCCGCAAACTCCTTATGGAATTTGGGTCCCGGTGGATTTTTCTGAATTTTTGGTATGATGTAGTCCATGTAATTCTCAACCAATGTTACCATTGCGCCAACCCAAAAAAATTAATAGTTTTGCTGCCAGGGGGCGTTGAAATCACCCCTTGCGCAGATTAGACTATTTATTTTTGAACCCGGTAACAATATTTTCACTTTTTTCATTGTTGCTAATGTTGCACAATATTGTGCTGTTTTATAAAAAAAATTCTTACCCCCTCCCATTTTTCCCCCAACTCCTATTACGGAACGCAAAAAAAATATTTCTCGAGTGCCTTCAAATGTATCGTCGAATGTTTAAATATGCCTACATAAGGGAAATAGCAGTTTTTTATGATTATCCCCCCACCCTCCTAATGTTACAAAACGAAAAAATGTCTGTGGATTTTTCTGAATTTATTATTATTTTGAATATAAATAAATTGGGTGACAAACTCCAAAAATGAATAGTTTTCATGCTAGGGGGCGATGAAGTCATACCTTGCTCTGAATAGACTATTCATTATTATAGGCGGAAATAATAACTCTACGTATTTTAGTTTAGATTATGCTGATCAATTCTGTAATTCTTCATGAAATGAAAATATAAAACCTCCCCCTTACCCCCTACCCCTAATTTAAAACACGAAAACAATTTATTCCCGACTACTTGTAAATGCTATATCAAAATAAATGTTTTGATCAGCTCAAATTGAGGAAATCGTACAGTTGTTTAATTTCACCTTTCCCTTCCTTCAGAAAAATATTGGTGGAGTTTGCTGACTTCTTCAATTGGGCGAATATCTTGAAAATAAATAAAAATTAGACATCCACAATTTGAATTTGAGGTGGTGCCTGAATTATTTTTTTTCGTGTTTTGAAATAGGGGTTGGGGGTGAGGGGGAGGTTTTAGATTTTCAATTTATGAAAGTTTACACAATTGTTCGGCATAAAATGAAACAAAAATACGTAGAGATATTCTTTCGCCTATAATAATGAATAGTCTATTCTGAGCAAGGTATGATTTCGACGCCCCTAGCATCAAAACTGTCCATTTTTGGGGTTTGTCACCCGATTTACTTCTATTAAAAATAACTTGAACTGCATCATATCAAAAATTTAGAAAAATCCACCGAAATTTTTTCGTTTTGTGTCGTTTGGGGGGGGGGGCGGATAATCATAAAAAACTGCTATTTTCCTCATTTAGGCATATTTAAACATTCGACGATACATTTGAAGGAACTCGAGAAATATTTTTTTGCGTTCCGTAATAGGAGTTGGGGGAAAAAAGGAAGGGGGTACGAATTTTTTTTATAAAACAGCACAATACTGTGCAGCATTAGCAACAATGAAACAAGTGAAAATATTGTTACCGGGTTCAAAAATAAATAGTCTAATCTGCGCAAGGGGTGATTTCAACGCCCCCTTGCAGCAAAACTGTTAATTTTTTTGGGTTGGCGCAATGGTAACATTGGTTAAAAATTACATGTACTACATCTTACCAAAAATTCGAAAATATCCACCGGGACCCAAATTCCATAAGGAGTTTGCGGGGTCCTTTAGATCTCTGATAGAAATTTTTTATTTTCAGTAGTAATGCTGAATTTCCAAAAAAATCTTTCACCCTGTCACGAAAACTGTGTTGCTTAGAAACACCACGAAAGCTTGCTCGAGGGTGTTTTGTACAGCAACACAGTTTGAGCGACTGGCAAGGTGAAAGCATTTTAAAAATTCTGCATTTTGAAGGGATATTCGATCAGACAATTTCACGAATACATTAAATTATTATGGACTAAATGCGTATTGCAGGAACGGTTCATCTATTGTCATTGTCAGTTAAAGAGTTGAACAGTAAAACTGATGTTTCTAAATTCACAGTGATTGGATACGTATGAATAAGGAAGAGGCGAAACAACGATTTGAAAATACCTCGGGCTGGAGACAGTGTTTTCGAAAAGTCCTTTTCTCATTGGTTCGAATCAAAAAAAATATGACATTTGATTGGTTTATGTGACGGAAATTGTCTGTATAATATACTGGCAACAAGCAACATTTCATAATAGTCAATGAATTCATCTCGACGAAGGTTACTTTGAAAGGGTATGCAAGCGAGTCGTGCTAAATGAGGCTCTGAACATATTCAGTAACAAGATATGTGGGAGTATAATCGATTTTCAGTGGTGTGTATATGTATGTCATTTTCATGAAAATGTGAAGTTATCTACCGTAAATTATAACTTTTTTATATTGCTTTGGTATTTTCAATTTCACAACAGGAATGAAATTCTGAACATTAAAAAAAAATCAAACCAATGATTAGGATGCAAGATCTATAGAAGGCGTTAAGTGAAAATAGAGTATTTTTCGTTTTAATTCCGAGAGTTCCAACCTTTGACAGCTGATTCGTGGTCACCCACTCATCAGAGAGGATTTATGGAGCTCTCGAAATCAAAACGAATCCACTCAAGAATTAGTACCGTGAAGGCAAGACAGATATAACAGAAAGTTACTTATGACATCTACAGTCACTGATCAGGGATCCCCATGTCATTGGAATTTTTTAAATTGATGTCTCCTCCTCCTGCGCCCTCTATCAAGCAATCACAATGCCTTTCATTTCTTTCATTTGGTTTTTGTTTCATGTCTGAACGACAATCGTTCAAAAGTTAACAGTGGGGGAAGATAAGAAAAACCGCACGTATACGCGAGTGAAGACAATGTAATACGAACTGAACTCAAATTAAACCATATTTAATTTTTTGCGCCATTTTACCTACATATGAGTTGACACATTATGTAGGAAAAATTACTTTGGCAATTTTTGCATCTAATTGAAATTTCATGAATTTTGCATGTAGTGATTGATGTAGTTGGCGAATTATACTACTTTTACAGACGATTCTGAATAAAATTTTATTCTCTATAACTCTGGTTCTAGCGCTTTTGCTCTACCTTACGAAACTTTTACAGTTCCAAAAAGTGGTTGTCAAAATGAGTTTTGGCAAAGGTTAAGAGTTTCAACAAATCAAAAGTAGAAAAAAAATTTGGGGTTAGGAAAAAAATTAACGGAAACATTTTCATGCCAAATTTTGTCAACTTCAATTTTTTTCACGGATACGTTTTTGATAGGACCCACCATTACAGAAATATAATCGAAAATTAAAATAGGACTGTTTTCGCTAAACCCTGTTGTTAGCTCTCGCTATATCATGTTGTTAGCTCTCTTCGCAGATTCCAGGATTTTTGGTAATCCATATCCAAACTACTCCCAACACAGCTCTTAGTCAAAGAAAGTGCTCATAGAAGTATTTCTGCAATCCATTTTCAAGTATGTACAATGTCCTAGAATAACATCGTTACAGACCCTTCAATGGTTGCCAGTGAAGAAACTCCTTGAGTATCAACCACTGATTATTTTTTTTAAATCAAAATTTGGACATTCATCTGTATATCTCCAAAACAAATTAACTTATGTTACTGAAAAACATGAGTATAATACTAGAAACAGAAACAAAAGTTGAAAAATATTTTGTAAAAATAGAACACATGTTATTTTATAATGGAACAGATGAATTTAATGACCTCCCACAAGAAATCAAAGAGAGCGGTTCAATACTTTTTAAAGACATTTAAAGGACTACTTATTGAATAGTTAATATATGTTGATGTATCTAATTTTATGTGTGTATTTTTGGCCAATTGTATTTTCTAAATGTAAATTTGATATGATATCTACCCGACGATGATATTTATATGTACGTATTTTTTAAAATCAAAGAGTGTATTTTTTAATGTTGTTTTTATTTATTTCTACATGCATACAGGGTGTCCGGTAAACCTTGTACAATATTTATACTGGAGATATCCCAGGTCATGGCTGTTCAGAATATCGGAATTTTACCTTAGTAAAAATCTCACAGTTTTCGAGATAATAAGCATTTTTTTAATTTCTGGAAAATCACTATCTCACCTTGGATTTTTGAATGCCATGTATACAAATTGGGACGAATTCATATATCTTTGCTGCTGAAGATTACTGATAAGTGATGCTTTCAGATGTAAGAAACAGTTTTTCAGAAAACAATTCAATTTTTCAAGAAATGAGGGTAAAATGACAGATTTGAGTTTCACCAATTTTTTTAACAACAGTTTGACGTTATTGTTTGAAAAAACATAACGAAGTAGAACTGGATATTCATTATAAAAGAATGCCCATTTCGTCCAGGCTCTACTATGGTATAAAACATACGATCATTATTTTTGAAAGGAGTAGAATTTCGATAATATTAGAGTGTGATGTTATTCTGAGCTAAAATCAACTCCATATTAGACTTTGTCAGTAATGTCTTTTATTTTTATGCTATCAAGATGAAATGATTAAATAGTTATGAGTAATAACGAATCAACTGCTTAGAAGCATTCAATGAGATGTAATGAAGTAAATACTAATTCAACGTTTTTTTTTAAATCAACATACACTATAAACCACAATAACGATTATTCAACATCGCACTGAATAATATTACAAAAATGTTATTTCCCATCCACTCGTACGCAGAGGCGACATATTTTCAAGAAGAACCTTTTCAAATGCGTTATAGGTTATAGCCCCTAAATCAGCGATTCTATGAGCGACATTGTGCAATCGGATATAGTTCTCCATGAATCGCTGCTGCAGCAGTAGCACTACCTCCACATTCACCATAAATGCAGTGGATATGCGCATATTCTCGGGGAGTATAACGTATGTACGGCATGACAAAGAAGTAAATACCACTGGATGAAACTACGACAGAAGTCACAAGTTGTTCAAACAAAAGTTTTTAATTTTCGACAAGGATTCGTCTCTTAAAAAAGTTTGCACTTATTTGGTTACACCCTGTATATCTGTCGGTCTCTAAAATTTCGTTGGAATCTGGATGTTGGACAATTGCGACATTTATTACAAGAATTCGTATTAATCGGTGCCATGTCGGATAATCGACATATCATTTCGATAATTTTATTAGGACTAATTACATGAAAAGTTAATTTTATTGACATACTATTTAATGCTACCAAGTAGTCTATTCTTTATTATTAATGATTATTTCCACATTTTATCTTGATAAAATCTAAATAAAATAATTTTTGGGCGTAAGTATAAAAGTTGATCAAATAAATAAATATTTTGGAACCTTTGGTGTGAATACAATTCAAGAAAAAAATAAAATACCCAAACACCAAAACTACGTCACAATCTTAAAATCCAAGTTGAGGTAGCGATTTTCCAGAAATTCTTAAAATGCCCATTATCTCGAAAACGGTGATATTTTTACTGAGGTGAAATTCCGATATTCTGAACAGTCATGACCTGGTCTATCACCAGTTTCAATATTGTACAAGGTTTACTGGACACCCTGTATACTTATGTAAATGAATTAGTTTTTGACTATATAAAGAGCTATATAAATTTGTTAATTGGAGTACAACGTCAATTGCTAATTAGTATCCAGCTGGTTTGTATGACCAAGAAGCAGTTGTCTGGCATGAGCAATCGATGAAGTACATTGAAACTTACTGATTCGAAAAAACTTTGATATGTCTGACTATTAACATTACTAATAACAAAATAAGAATACGACTACGTTGTTTACTACTGGAGAATTGAGAAATGAATCACTTTGTATGAGCACCTGCACATTCAGTCATTTCAAAGACAATTTGTTTCAAATTTTCGTGTGCACATACCTAACAGAAACAACCGTTACCCCAACGCATGACACTGTGTATGTGTTCCCTGCTAATCTTATCTCTGATATTTACCAAATTAAACAAACGTTTATTTTCGTACATAACGGAGTTTGACTTCACCTAGTTTTTGTCATGAATTGATAACGTAAAACAAATATGGAGCAAAACCGAAAAGAAGCACAGAAATTCACCTGTTACTTTTGCAATAAATATATTGAAAATGAAACGGCAACAGTAAGTACCTTTTTTGAATTTTTTTCTTTAATTTTAAGTTCATTCCACACTACTGGATTTCCGAAACAAAAATAAGTTATCTAGAAATTTTTTATATTAAAATTTGTTTATCACAATATTTCCTCAGAAGTTTGTTTCTCTGAACATTGTTCAAAAAAATCTATCACATGAAGTATAGGAACAGAAATTGTGCCATGGCCAAAGGTAACCTAAATATTTGTTGTTTTTATTAATAATTGTTTCTCTTTCTGATCTTCTGATACCTAGAATGTTTCTTGAAAAATATTATGGGAGTCAACAGAAAATAGGGAAAACCCCTAAATTCAAAAGGATTTATTTGCCAATGTTGGAGGCATGGGAGAATTGGAAAAGGAAACATCTGTCATTATTTTTTTTGAGTATGGAGCTTATTTTTTTTGACTGACCAATGGTTTCTTATACAGCTTTCGTTACTTGATAGAAAATGGTTACCTAGCTGGGTCAGGTCCCACTCCTCTGTGACGTTAAAACATTCTAAAAAAACTAGTCAGCGTAGATTAGATTAGATCGGGGGATTTCGTACTATAAGCCTCTTCTGCACGTTTTTTGCAGATCTTCTGTATGTCCTCGAATTCATGTATAGTTTTTTATCTGATCATTTCTTCGTTTCAAAATACCATTATTTTTATATACCACTTTATGTAGTATACTACGGTTACTCCAGGGAGAAATTCTGTCTGTCGGTCTGTCTGTGGCGTTTCAAAACGCTCTCAATTCCAAATCCTTGGACATATCGCTTTGAAATTTGAATGATTCCATTAACCTGAGGACAATATATGTCAGTTTTCTAAGGCGAACGGAAAATCCGGAAAAAATTTTACGGGGGTTTTCCGTTTTTTTTTCCTTTCTACTTTCAGGAATTGATTTAATACTTTCCAGTCATTCAGAACTCGTACAACTGTCCACTTGTCTACAGAAGCCCTGTATATAGTTTAGATATGTTAGTAAACTTGAGAATGGTTTTTAATGATAACTACTATATTCTTTTGTTAAAAATAATATTCAGGGTGAGGCACCAAAAACGAAACAGATCGAATATTTTCAAAACACATGTGTTGTGGAAAAAATGCAAAAATACGTTGATTTCTAATCCGAGGGGTGCATCTTTCTATCATAACCTCAACTGTAATACCTATTCTCCTACCCCTTGGTCACTATCACCCAAACAATTTGAATAGGAAAGGTCCGCCATTTTGTTTTTTTGCATTAACAAACAAATCATAATTTCCTACCCTGAAAACCACCTCATATCAATTTTGAATCGAATCGGACCATAATTGCAAAGCTTGTCCCCTCCATTTTGGAGCCGCCATTTTGTTTGTTCTCTTATAAAAATTCCTAATGCATTGTCAACGAATTTATGTTGAGTTAGCTTTCAAATGAAGTATCATAATTTGGAATACGGAACAGTTGTTTTTCCCGCAAGAGGGCGCCAAAATAAAAATTAGGTTAGCGAGAATTGACATTGCTGATTTCTTTATGAAATCACCTTTTTAATGATGTGTTACACTTACTTCCTTCCCTATTCAAATTTTTTGGGTGACAGAGACCAAGGGGTGGGGGGAGAGATGAAAGTAGTTGAGGTTATGATAGGAAGATGGCCCCCTTGGATGTTTTTGCATTTTTTCACATCACATTCGATATGTTTCGTTTTCGGTGCCCCACCCTGTATATTGAAATAAAATCTTGTCTATGACATATAATGCTAAAAATTATTGATTTTCCAGGGACACACAGCAATGTGTGGCAACGTACTGATGCCTTGTCTCAACAAGTGTGGATCCTACATCCGTAGGATGGACCTCAGAAAACACGAAAGAGAGTGTATCAATCGAACCAACAAGTCTGCTCCACGATTGTCCAATCAGACTGATTCTGTGAGGGATGGACCAAATTCGTCACTCGTTACATCCTCTCTAGGTGGGTATTTCATTAGCTTATATACTTTTTGCACTCCTTTTTGTGCCGGATGAATTATTTACTATTCTGTGGAAAAAATCATCTACAGTGTCCTTCAAAGAGTTGGCATCATATGGGAAAAACTTTTATCAATAATTTATTTTTAAATTCAACTTGGGCGTTATGTTGTATTTAAAGAATATGAGAACTGACCTACTCGAATGTGGTCACAGGGCTTTCGCTACCTTCAAAAGTAATTATTTTTTCAAAATAATCGCTAAAAATCGGCTTATTTGAAAAAAATAAGTTGTTTTTATTTCGATTTTACTCCTGTCTCGAATTTGAACGTTCTATTGCAACTTTCACATTCTTAATTTTTTTTATAATTACGAATTTCTGGAATATACAAAAGTTTGGAACTTCAACAAAACTGTTTTATACCAGTAGCTCTAATATGCAACTAACTTTCAATTAGGAATCATCAACAAAAATATGTTTTTCTCTAGAAAATGAGAATTACTGCTTGATATTTGTGTTATGTGATACCTACACAGTTGACCTATCTTCAAGCATTTAGAATATTAATTCATTTATTTACGACTAATATATAATATAAGTATTATACTAGTGGTTTTTGAAGTATAATGCCATATATTAATCCCTTAGGGAATAATGGCGAGGGATTAATAGTCTTTATTCCCTCTTGTACTCCTATCACAAAATTTCTCGAATTAAATAATACCATGGAAACAATATAACCAAACTCAAAAGTGTCAGTGTCAAACGCGTAGTGTTTGTGTATTTGTATTAAAATGAATGAAAATGAAGAATCTTTCACTTGTACACCACCAGAAATTGTACAATTAGCTGCAGCAACAATATCTACCTTAATACCAGAAACATCGAAATCCATTTATAATAAAACGTACGCATCGTTCAACGAATGGCGTCTTCGAAACAAGGCAAACTCATTCCGAAAATGTTCTGCTGGCCTATTTCGCTGAATTGGGTGCAAAATACAAGCCATCTTCATTATGGTCATTCTATTCAATGATTAAATCTGTGTTGAAGATAAACCATGACGTTGATCTGGAAAAATATAAGAAACTACGAGCGTTTTTAAAAAGAAAATCTGAAGGATTTCAAGCAAAGAAATCTTCCACTCTGACCCCGGAAGAAATTAGGAAATTTATTGACAGAGCTCCTGATGAAATTTTTCTTTTGCATAAGGTAAATGTTCATATTTAATCTGATCTATTCAAAAACTCATGTTCTTATTTGATTCAGGTTATATTAGTTATTGGAATTATGGGCGCATGCCGCTCAAACGAGCTTCATGAAATGAAGATAGAAGACGTGAAGGATTTCCAAACAGAGTTATTGATAACAATACCCAAGACTAAAACTAAAATTGTACGAAAATTCACCATAAACAGTGCGTTTTACAATAAATATTGTGAAGAAGTACATCGATCTCCGTCCGTCCCATGTAGAAACCAATTCATTATTTCTAAATTATCAAAAATCGAAATGTACAATACAACGTATAGGAAAATACAAATTTGCAGACATTGGTAGACAAATTGCCAAATATTTAAACTTGCCAAATCCTCAAAGTTATACCGGCCATTGTTATCGCAGATCATCTGCCACTCTGTACATTGATGGAGGAGGCGATATAACTGGATTGAAGCGTCATGGGGGCTGGAAATCTACCCAAGTAGCTGAAGGATACATTGATCAGTCTATGAGAAACAAAACAACTAGAGCAGATACTATTGCCAAACAGATAAATAGTAATGAAGCAACTTCTTCTTTTACAGCAACCGAAATTCCAAATATTCGTGTTGAAAACTCTTCCAAATTCACTACCAATTCAGTTTATTAATTGTACTATCACTAATTTAAATGTTATTGACAAATAAAGTTGTTCATTAAAAATCTAAAATAAATAAATTTGTCGTAAATAAAGTAGAGTATACTACTCGCAATAATGGCTATTATTCTCTCGGAATGTTACTCCCTCGCCGCTAACGAGGCTCGGTTCGTAAAAATTCCTCGAGAATAATAGCTATCATTATTGACTCGTGGTATAATCTACTATTATCCACAACTATTAATTAATAAATCTGTTAAATATGAGATTTTTATCAAGTAATGCTATGATTACCATATAGAATTGAATAATAATGACAGTTCGATGGAATGTTAATCAATCGTTGCGTCAAATTTGACAATTTGTAAATTTACGTGTCACTGTATTTGTAGATATATAGATATCTGATTTAGAAGATATGTCTTGTACACCGCCAGACATTTTAAAATTAGCGGCTAGCGCTTACAGAAAATCTCCTACCTAACAAGTCAAAAGGTAAATATGATGCAGTGTACAAAAGTTTTATGGATTGGCAACTGGCACAAAAAACATCGTCTTTTTCTGAAAATGTTATCCTAGTGTATTTTGTTGAACTTGCTAAAAAATACAAGTCATCATCATTGTGGGCATATTATTCTATGCTGAAGAGTACATTGAATATTTACCATATTATCCACCTAGAGACTTACATGAGGTTGCAGGCATTTTTAAAACGTCAGTCCGAGGGCCATCAACCGAAAAAATCTAAAACCTCCCGAAGAAGTCAGTAAATTTATAAAAGAAGCGCCAGATCACACCTATCTAATGACAAAGGTATTCTTACAATAACGTAATTTTCAGCTTAGAACTTTCCAATTTAATCAAATTATTTATATAGTTGTGGATAAAGTATAGTATTCAACACGCGTATAATGGCAATTACCCACTCAGATGTTACAACACTCGCCTTCGGCTCGTGTTGCAATTTCATCTTCATGGGTAATAGCCATCATTATACGCTTGTTGAATAATATACTATAAGTGTTTGTTTTCAGTATTAAAGTGACACTACAGTCATAATTAAACACAACTTATTTACGTATCTAACCAAAGTTTATGACTTTTAACGGTACAATCTCAAATGTAATTCTTACTGCTCTGGCTATGAAACTCTCAACAATTTTGTGAATTAGGCTTTGGAGACGAATGAAATGGGTAATCTATGATAAAAATTGAATATAATTCAATAAACTTACTTGAAAAAATTGTCAGCCTCATTCATTTAGGGCTTCTAGATTGTAAAGTCAAACCAAAAAATTATAAACTTATTCAATAACAAAACACATATTGCGAGTACGAATTTTCTGAGCCAAACTGAACTCCAAATTTCTGTATTTCTTCCTTCTCTTTCAAAACATAGCATAGTTCTGCTGTGTATTGTATTTCTGATGAACTGTGGCTGTATATTTTTCCATTTTTTCATTATTTAATTTTTTTTTCGCCATTCAGAAAACGAATAGTTTTCGAGTTACGTACATTTTTCGAAAAAATACCCTTATCTTGGTGTTTTTTTGAATTTAGAAGGTGTATAAGACATCATTCTAATTTTTGAAAAGTCTACTTTCAAATGGTTTTTCGAGACACTTTCCGCTAAGAGGTCACTTTTCGCTGTAGGTAAATCGCAAAAAACCGTTTTCAACTCTTAAACTGCATCCCCATTTCAACATTTGAGTGTTTTCGTGTTCAAATATTTTTTTTCCCTTAAAGTTGGAACCTCAAAAATATTTTTCACCTGGTCCTTGTCTGTTACTTTTTTTATTTTTCACAAAAATTATAAGCACCAGTCTGAAAGGTGTAAAATCGGAATAGTTTTCTTGATTTTTTTGAAATTCGAAGAAATTAAGCCTATTTTCATCGATTATTTTGAAAAAATATTAATTTTGACAGTTATCGAAAGTCCCGTGATCACATCCGAGTAGGTCATTTTTCCTATTTTTCAAAGTATACCTCATCGCCCATATGAATTATTAATAAAAGTTTTTCCCATATGATGCCAACTCTTTGAATGACACTGTAACGCAAAACAGACTATTGGCGAAAGAAAATAAGATCGCAGCGCCACCTATAGCAAGACTTTGAACTACGAATCACGGACAAAGGTTTTTGACTTTACACGTGTTTATATGGCGTTTTGACGATATGTACTCCTATTTTCAAATAATTTGTGAAAATTTGTGATTTCTATAACTAAAAAGTGATTGTGTTTCTATTGAAAGACTCTAAAGAACGTTTCAGTAAGGTGATTCAAAGGTATTTCATCTCCGATTAGTTTTGAATGCTTCTGCAATTCAAGGTTGTATGGCGTTTTGATGATCTGTTCTACTATTTTCAAACAATTTGTGAAAGTTTGTGATTTATTTAACTGAAAAGTTATTGTGTTTCTATTAAAAGACTTGAACGATAGTTTCAGTGTAGTTTACAAATATTTTACTTGTTTTTGGAGGTCCTGATTTGCGATCAATTATTGATCTGATTCATTCATCAGTCTTTTTGTCGAACAAGCATATACTTCGATATTATTTAGCTTGCCAATTTTCAGTTTCAAAATCCATGCTTTCCTTTGGTCATTTTCTTCAATCTGGTCGAACCAATTGGTGATTTTTTAACCTTGCTTTTATTTTTAGGGGAAATTTGTGATATCCCGCATTTTCCTTCTTGCCATATGTCCTGCATCCTGGGACTAAACAACTAGGATTGTATTTTCCCATATTTGGCAGTCTATCAACAGCATAAACCAAAAAAATACGAACAGAAACAGAAATCGAGTATGGAAATATCCTTAATCAACAGAATGAATCAGATCAATAACTCACAAATCATGACTTCAAAAAAACTCGTAAAATATTTGTAAACTACACTGAAACTATCGTTCAAGTCTTTTAATAGAAACACAATAACTTTTCAGTTAAAGAAATCACAAATTTTCACAACTTGTTTGAAAATAGGAGAACAGATCATCAAAACGCCATGCAACCTAGAATTGCAGAAGCATTCAAAACTAATCGGAGATGAAATTCATTTAAATCACCTGACTGAAACGTTCTTTAGAGTCTTTCAATAGAAACACAATCACTTTTTAGTTAGAGAAATCACAAATTTTCACAAATTGTTTGAAAATAGGAGTACAGATCGTCAAAACGCCATATAAACACGTGTAAAGTCAAAAACCTTTGTCCGTGATTCGTAGTTCAAAGTCTTGCTATAGGTGGCGCTGCGATCTTATTTTCTTTCGCCAATAGAGTGTTTCCGAAATTGGGTAACTATTTCTGGTACTGTAGCAGAACCGCTCCGATAATTCAATATCCGCCAACAAATACAGAAATGTTTGTGCGTCCATTTTGTAGAATAGTGATATGATTTTAAGATATTATGGAAGATGGCATAAAATTTGGCATCAAACTACATCGCGGGTCTATCTAGCGGTGCTCGTTTTACGTTACTGTATCAAAAGTTGCAGTTTCCTCCGAGAATTGACTGTGTGAAACCTACTTCGTCATTCTTGTAAGAGTTGCGTGATCGTCAGATAGATGGCGCACCCCATTCTACCATTCAGATTAAATTTATTCAGTTGAGCAGTGGTTTGTCTTTCTACTTTAAAAAACAAACCACTGCAAAAAGTTCACATTCCTGAGCGACAAATAACAGCTAAACCTATGAGAATTTTCGCTTGATTGTCTCAAATAGAACGCAATGATAATATTTTGTTTGGGGTACCGAAGGAAAATTGACCATTTTTACTTGCACCTGCAAAATTTATTTTAGTTGTGTACAAGCATTCCTGCAAAGCGTACGATTAAGATCCAACCACAGAAAACACACACATAGAAAGGACACTGCATAGGGCTGCCCCCGTTATAAATTCCATGCAACAAGATGCTGTGCTCACCGGGCAGATGGCGCAAGCGAATAGTTTTCCTGACGTTCAAGCAACCCTAAATACAATATTGGCAGTTTTTTATTTTTTATGCAGTTGACAAATGACAGCCACTGAGAAGTTTTTAATTAGTGCGAATGAAAATGAAAATAGGTATATTGTTCAAATTATTTGCAAATGTTTTATAAAGCTTTTGCTGTCATCAGTGTGTGCAATTGTGCCGATGTGATTTTCGTTTGTGTTTGCCCGTAATTTTCAGTATTTTTTTACGTTGTTATTATGGAAACCAACTGACTTTTAAGAAATGTTGCTTTCCCAATTGTGATGAGGATAATCACAGCAAACACCACAGATTCCCAAAATCGGATGAGAATCTTTTTTAAATTTTAATTGAGCAAGTGAAAAATCCAGTGTTTGTGGAGAAATCATTGGAACAGATCCATAATACCTATGTTGTGTGTGATACTCACTTTGCGATCAAAGTGGTTCAAACTGTGCAGCAGTTAATGGGCTCATCAAGGACACTAAAGAAGATTGTATGAGACAAGGAAATGCAGATTAAGATAAATGTAAAATATCTAAATTAAAATTTATTTATTTCCTCTGACAGTATGTTTGTTTCTATTTCACACTGCAGATTTATAAAATGTGTTATAACAAGGGACAAGCACTTGTCAACTTTAATTTCTCTCATGTATTCCTGGGGCTCGTCAAATTTTTCGTATTTTTGGATATAGCAATTTAGAGGCCAAAAAAATCAATTTTCTTCACAATCCTTTTGTTTTTTGATTCTACAGGCTGACCCGAGGGCTGACCTACAAAAGTGGGTTGAATTTCTAACGCCAATTATGGAAAATACTGTCAGTGAGTGGATTTTTCTTGATATAATCAATGGTTATAATATGCTTTGAAAAATATCGATTGACTTTGTATATATCAAATATGGTGAACATATTCAGATATAGAATATTATAGTAGACAGTATTTTCTATTAATGACGTTATACAGTCAACCTGTTTTTGTAGCCTGTAGAGCCAGAAGAAAAGGTTAATGAAGAAATTTGCTCTTTAGACCTGTAGAATGATATATCCAAAAGTCAGAAAAAAGTGACGAGTCTAAGGAATACATGTATCCAGTACCATAGCCTAAAGAAGAAATTCCCTTTCAAATGCTTCAAATTATCACCGTAAGATGTCACCCTGAAAGTATATTCAACTTGAACTATAGCGACATCTGTTGACTAATAGTTAAACTATGGAAACTTACAGAATGCTTGAACGTCAAGCCCACTTACGCCATCTACCCGGTGAGCACAGCATCTTGTTGGCATGGAATTTATAACGGTGGCAGCCCTATAGAGAGTCCTTTCTATGTGTGTGTATTATGTGGATCCAACTGGCAAAGGAATCTGAGCTCGAGCTCTCAAGTGAGCAAACGCTTCGGCGAGTTCGACCCTGAGAGTTTCTCTATAGTAGTATGCAAAAATATGAAACAAAGTTCCTATACATACAGGTTCGCAAAAGCTTCCTAATATGACCTAATATGACCTTCGAAAGTGACACCCGTAAACTGATTTCCATTCAATTTTTCGGGAACCCGTTGAGATATTGTAAACCAATGAAAAGCGGTACAAGATTCAATATCAGTGGGGATTATCATATCCTAATACAACCAATTCTAATTATAGGCGTGCGAAACCTGTGGGGAACAACATTTTCTTCCCGTATTGTCAATGATGGGGATTTTCAACATTTACTTTCAAAATTTCAATTTATACGATTTATCAGAGTATTTTTTATCGTTTTGGACCTTCAACAATGAATGTAAATTCATTATCTTGCCATATTTTTTTACCTAATTTGAGATTATCGTCATCTAGTATTTTATTTGAAACGGAATGAATTGTTAATGTTTCATACCACAGCGATTCATGGAGAGGACTGTATTTACGTAGTCTCGACTAATTATTCATAATTCGTAAACGAATTGGCAAAAGACTCGGACATAAAAAAAATACGGAAAGGACATATTGCCCACTTCCGGTTTCGCACGCCTATGGTTAGAATTTATTGGTTTATGATGGTTTCAGGAACTGACAACTTTCAATCATATTGAATCGTGAACCGATTTCCGTTGGTATATCTCGAAGGGTTTCTGAGATATTGAACGAAAATCAGTTAATGGGACCACCTTCAAAGGGCCGTAGCTCCCTTAGGAAACATTCATGGACCTATATTAACAGAATCTCTTTTTTCATATTTTTGCATGCTAACTTAGTATCCAAAGTTTGTTAACCTATTTCAGAATAATCCTGTATAATAAAAAAAGCTTCTTAGATTTCAGTACTTGGGCCCGGACCCACAAAAATTTATAAAAATCTAAACGTTGGGACTACGTATATGTGTCCTTTTATTATCGAATCGGAAAACTTTTTCTATATTAACCCTTGAGCGATCAGCCCACTGCAAGCAGGGTCCACGAGGGACCACATAAAAAATAAATTGGTGGATATATGCACTAAGAGTATTTTGAAATATACAAACACAAGGTTAGAGTTATAGTATTGAAATATTTATCAATTGTATGAAAAACCACAAAACGTTCTGAAAAACATAGCAAAGAAGTAATTATAAGTTCACTTTATTACAGGAGTAAAGTGACACTTTAGCGTCCGCGGGCCCATTCAATTTAGCAAATAGAGGTTTACATGAGTGTCTAAGTGAATTTATTTTTATAGTTCTCAAAGCCCTTTTCTGTATTAAAAATAAACATTGTGCTGTCAATGACCATTCTCCCGTATATTTATCCCATACAGCACCGATTTTCATAAAAATTTGGTTATGGGTTCTACTTACCATCTTTTTCAAAGTCTACCCTGTGCCGGGGGTTGCTTTTTCCCTGGGGGTGGATGCCATTCTTTCTTGGGGGTGAAAAATTTTTCATCGAAAATAAGTGCGGAAATCGATAAATTGAATAATTCTAAAGAACTTTTGTTCTATGAAGTTCTTTCTGAAAGTTAATACTTTTTTATTCGCGAGTGAAATTGTCGGTTTTCAGGAGAAAAAAAAACACGTTTTCAGATTCTTTTTCGCGAATAACTGGAAAAATATGTATTTAAACGAAAAACCTGTTGAGTAGTAAGGCAACGTATGTTCTATTACCGCATGCGCAGTAGCGACTTCTCTTAAATGATATGTTGGTACACTCTGTATGGCAGCAGCCATGTTTTTTTTCTCTTAAATACTATGATGGTACACCCTGTATGGCAGCAGCCATGTTTTTTTCTCTAAAACGTCTAGTTGGTTCACCCGGTATACCAAATTTGACGGCCGCCATGTTTTTTTCTCTTAAATGTTGCGTTGGTTCACCCGGTATACCAATTTTCATAGCTGACATGTTTTTTTCTCTTAAATGTCAACTTGGTACACTCTGTATGGCAGCAGCCATGTTTTTTTCTCTTAAATACTATGATGGTACACCCTGTATGGCAGCAGCCATGTTTTTTTCTCTAAAACGTCTAGTTGGTTCACCCGGTATACCAAATTTGACGGCCGCCATGTTTTTTTTCTCTTAAATGTTGCGTTGGTTCACCCGGTATACCAATTTTCATAGCTGCCATGTTTTTTTCTCTTAAATGTCAACTTGGTACACTCTGTATGGCAGCAGCCATGTTTTTTTTTCTTAAATACTATGATGGTACACCCTGTATGGCAGCAGCCATGTTTTTTTCTCTTAATCGATGTATTTTGAGTCGTGGTTACCCCCACCCCATCCCCCCATTGGAATCGCACGTTCAAACGCTACACCCCCGTTACCCATCAATTTTTCCCATTTTTTTCATACATCATTATTATCATCACACTTTCAAACTCTGAATTTGTCATCTATAATCATTATTCTTCTAATATTATAATCGCGCTGTGTACTGGCAAAACCTTATCTCTGAAACGTATCGACTCCGACTACGTCACACGATGAACGCAAAGCACCGACGATCCGCCACAGAGAAGTCGCTACTGCGCATGCGGTAATAGAACATACGTTGCCTTACTACTCTGTTGGGAGCAACATTATAGCTTATGAAAAAGAAACAAAGAAAATCGTGTATTTATGATGTAAGCAGGCCCAATACAAACGGAATTACTGCTTGTTTAAAGTTGATTGGTATTTTCACGCCAAAATGGAAAGTTTCTACGTACAATAACCAAAAACCAATGCATTTTTCGGAAAAATCTCGTGAAATTTTTTTGAAAAACCTTCATTTTTATTTTTCATAAAGTTCCTAGCATCAAAACCGAGCGAGGTATAAAGAGAATAATGTCTATTCCTATTTTTTCGGTGGAAAAAAATTGTTAAAATCTCACCCTAAATTCCACCCCATTAGAAAAAAATTGAGCTTGAAGAGAGAATTTCAGTTTCGTAATTTAGCGTAAAATCGCTTTTTTTTTCAAAATTACTCAAAAACTATTGATGATACGCAAAATTTTGTGGAGTACAAAATTGTAGGTTTTTTTTTCTGAAAATTTTGACGTTAAATTTTTTTTGTAGGATGAAAATTGAGTAAGATATGGCCATTTAAAGCTTGCGTGTGTTCGCACAAAGTTCCTTTTTTGAGCCCTTTTAGCATGAACCTTCTCAAATATAAGATCTGAAGAGGAAATTTATTCAGATAAGCTTATAGTTCTTAAATTCCTACAAAATGCTGTTTTGAAGGACTTGGTTGCTTAAAAACTAAGCGAGTCATGGGGAAAAACACATTTTTGTAGAAATTAGAATATGTATATTAGTATATTGATGAATACACGTAGTGTGTAAAAATACAAAGCGTGTGGTTGCCAGAGGGTAGGGTTATTCTGCAATTCAGCATTCATAATATGTAATAGATATTATAACAACACGGTTCATTAAAAGCCCGAGCATATAACAAATTTACCTGTCACATAAAAACGCAAACTTAACAGGAGCTGGTCCATTGGCCTGACAGAGTTATTTCTGTAATGAACAAAACTGATTCATTCTAAAATATATCAATATTCTATAATATACCGGCCGGTACGAAATTCCAGTCGATATTCCTTCAAACTGAGCACAAAAAGAGTGGTTTCCTTTCTAAGACTGAATCTGGTAAAAAAATCCAAATTGTCATATTTTTCGAAATTATCTATTATTTCTCTAACAACATATGGTCGTCTTTCGTGATATAGGAAATCGACCATGATCTCATCTTCATCAGTGTCTACTATATTTTGGATTGACGTGGCCTTTACTTGATGGAAATTCATAGTATATGACACTAAGGTAAACACGATTAAATTTCCACAGATTTATTGTCTTCGCGACATGTTTCGATACACTGTATCTTTTTCAAGCGAATGTTACATTAAATTATTCTACCTTGAACATTACTTAAATACCCCTCTTAACAATTGAGGTAATTAGGAGCTACCTATGATAAAAATAAAATTGACAATACAATGTAGGAAGGTACCTGTAAATCTCAAAACATATCTACTACTTAATTAGTTGAAAAGGTTTAACAAAGGGGAACTATTAACACATTTACTGCGGATGACGCCAATTGGCGGCATCCGACCCTTCCACTTTGTGCGGGTGACGCCTTATGGCGCGCATGCATCTATCTCATTAAATGTGTTAGTATTCAGTCCGCACCAGGCAGAGGTAGTTGTATTGCAGTCCGCACATTTTAATAGCATTGCTGAAGAAGATTTCGGGGTGGTTCTTAATTTCGTGAGTTTTAAAACTTTTTACGGCTTGTTGAAATATGAGTGAAGTGTACAATGATCAGGCAGGTCCTTCTGGTGTTAAAAGACGTAAAGTGACAATAAGAAACCCAAATGAACTAACTAACTGTTGATGAAATGTTACAGTTTGTGGACTGCTCAGATGACGAAGACGAAACTTTTAGGCTAAGTTCTGATGATGACCTTGATTCAGAAAGTGAAGAGGAAAATGATGGTAATTTATTTCTTTTGTTTTTAATGTTTTGTTTACTGCATGAAGATGTTTTCTGTTTGTCATAGATAATACGGCGGAAGGAACAATCGACCAAGAACAGCAGACTGACAACGAATCTTGGCAAGATATTTGTTCCGGTATGAAAAATTTTCCATTACCGAAACTAATCGAATGCTTGTCGATCTCCCGACAGAGGCCAAGCCCTACGAATATTTTAGACTTTTTGTTGATAAAAGGTTTCTTGAAAATATTATAACAGAAACGAATAAGTACGCAGAAAACTTGTTTTTGTCAAGGGGTTATAATGAAAGGTCAAGGATAACTGATTGGAAAGATCTAACAGAATAAGAGCTCCTGAAATTTATTGGATTGGTGTACCATATGGGAAATGTGAAACTGAACAAACTTCAAGACTATTGGAGGACCAGTCGGCTATTCAATTTGAAATGTTTTGCAGATCACATGAGCCGGGATAAATTTTTGCTGATACTCAGAAATTTACATTTTTCTACGAATCCGGAACCAAATCAACCCGAACCAAACGACCGTCTATATAAAATCAGGCCAGTTATCAATTATTTCAATGAAAAAATGAAGGAACTTTATTATCCCGGTAAAAACCTCTCTCTGGACGAGTCCATGGTTTTGTGGCGAGGTAGACTATTATTCCGGCAGTACATTGCAAATAAGCGACATAAATATGGACTGAAACTGTATATGCTGACAGAGCCAAATGGGCTTATACTGAATTTTGCAGTTTATACCGGCCAGCTGGATGAAATGGGTGGCAAAGGCCATGCACAAAAAGTTGTTCAGCACGTAGCAAAAGACTACCTCAACAAGGGACATTCAATTTACATGGACAATTATTACAACAGCTTCCAGTTAGCTAGAACCTTGATACATCATAAAACATACTGTACTGGAACTCTACGCAGTGACAGGAAAGGTGGTCCTCGTGAAATTTTGAAAATGAAACTGAAAGTTGGGGAATCAAAAGCACAGTATTCACATGGTGTAATGATCGGAAAGTGGAAGGATAAAAGAGATGTGACCTACATATCCACAGAATTTGAGAACCAAATGGTAGAGATAACTAATAAAAGAGGAGTTGCTAAACAGAAGCCTCTACCAATTGTGGAATACAATAAATATATGGGCGGAATAGATCGCCAGGACCAGATGATGTCTTACTACCCTTCTCTGAGAAAAACATTATTCTGGTATAAAAAACTTGGTGTTCATATCCTGCAGCTTCTTTTGTTCAATTCTTACGTGATATTTCGCAAGTACTCTAGCAAAAAAATGACATTCTATGATTACCGTTTAGTTGTGATTGAAAGGCTATTACCTGATATACCACGTAGAATGGAATGTAAGGTATCTAAACACCTGCCCAGCAAAATTGAAGCGGTTGATGCCACAAAGAGAACACCAAGGAAAAGATGTCGTTTTTGTTTCCAGAAAAAAATCAGGAAAGACACTGTGTGGGAATGTAATGCTTGTCCAGATAAACCCGGCTTATGTGTTGAGCCATGTTTTAGACTTTTCCATCAAAAAATCGAATGAAGAGATTTATTAGGTTTTTTACCAAAAGTAACAAATGTAGTTTCATTTACTTTTATTTAAAAATGTAGTTTTATAACAAATTGTTGTATTTTTTCCTACTTGGCCCTTTTTACCTACTAACGCCATATGGCGTCATCCGCATATATCCTTGAAATTCTGGTACTGTGCGTATGACGCCATTAGGCGTCCGAGTCAGATTTTTGTATAACTGATTGATAATTACTAGTTTTCACAAAAAACATATTAAAAAACATATATAGCGCTAAATACCGCAGGTACTTGAAATAAACATGTCCCGCACAGGGTGAAGGTCCTAATTATTTATACGCAGCGAATGTGTTAAGGTCCAATTGATCATTTAGTAAACAATTCGAATTTTTCAATTTATTAATTTCCAAGAATTCTAAATAATATATATGCCAATCATATTTTGGAAGAAGACCATGACTTCAATGAAAACTTTGAAATCCTTCATGTTGAAAATAAAGGTATTAGTTTTAATTATTTAGAATTCTTGGAAATTAATAAATTGAAAAATTCGAATTGTTTACTAAATGATCAATTGGACCTTAATAGTTCCCCTTTGTTAAACCTTTTCAACTAATTAAGTAGTAGATATGTTTTGAGATTTACAGGTACCTTCCTACATTGTATTGTCCATCCGAGGAAGGAAAAAAAAGTCAGGATACTAGCTAATTCTCTGATTAAAGCGGAAGGGATTTCATCTGGTCTTGTGGACAATTTGTTTTTCAACTTTGAGCCAATCGTTCGCATTTCAATCTCTGAAAAAGGTTTCAAGACGAAGGAGTTCATATTGCTTTTATCTGAAAAATCAAAATTTACCAAGTGTTTTAAAGACCACATTTTTTGGGACCTCAGTAAAAAATCATTGAAGGTTTCGGCTATGATCGTAGGATTTGTGATTTTATGAATATTGTTCAGAATTAAAATTTTGGGGTTGTTTGATGTTTTATTCCTGAGTTTATTTATGAAATCCAAAGAGGTTTAGTTTTTATTATCGGATTCCTGAATAAGACAACTGAAGAATGGTGCCCCATTTTACCTATTCAAAGCACGCCTCAGCGTGTTTAAATCCAACTTTCAAAAACGCGCGTTTTTTTAAGTAAGGCTGTTTGTCCACCGCCTGAGTAAAACTAAATAGTTAAGGTATCTGCCGTTTTGCATAATATTGTACGTGAAAGAGATGGCTACAGAAGTGAAGATGTGTTCATGCTTATTGGGCACGATCGGTTGACTGATGTACCACGGGCAGGAAATGTACCACACGGAGGACATTAGGAACAACTCTGCTCAATACTTTGTAAGCCCAGAAGGCTCTTTACCTTGGCAGATCAAAATCTAAACTAGTAATTAATTAAAATACACAGAATGAAATTGTCAATTACTAATTCATTTCGTCTTTGTTTTTCCGGCCCATATCCTCGAAATTAAGCTCTAAAAAGAGACAAAACTCGCGCCATGCAAAATCTTATCTTTGGACACATCCTTCGTTTTGTCCCACAAAGATACTTTGCTTTCTACGAGCTCTATGAATGTGTAGATATCATATTTAAATTTCTTGGCAATATTTGTTGCAATTTGCTAAACAAAACGAAAATCGAACAAACGGCGTGGCAAGACGTTTTGTATTGCCGGCACTTCGGTCCGTCAAGATTCTGGCGGTCAAGCCGAACTACTCGAAATCTCGGCGATCGAGGTGACGGCGCTCGGGTGATGGACGTGCGATGGACAAGCGGCCATTACTATGTATGTATCGCTACTTCGGTGCCGTCATCTCTTTCTCGGTGACGTCTCGGTGACGGCGGCGGTGGACAAACGGCTTTACCATCAACAACTCCAGAAACGTGAAGTCTATGAAAACTCTTTGATTATTGATCTGACAGCAGAACTTGTAACGTCAAATAAACAACTCATTCATTTGTATCTGCTACCTTTTGCTTTTCCATCCATTTGATGAACTTGCCATTTTATTTTTTATGCGCATGCATCTTTAGATTTTTGCCTCATTAACCGAGATTATGCTTTACCATTCAAATATTCCATGTAGGTATTCATTTTTAGGCACTACAGTAACAACAAACAATCTTTGAAGGCAAATTGAAAATTCATTTCTGTTTTTCTCATTTTCATGACAACGAAAGGTATACTGATGTCATAATAGTTTACAAGCAGTGTGCGAAAATGAATTCAAAAATTAAAATTACGGCTAATGACCATAGTAGTCGATGCCAAACACCAAGGAAAAAAAATTGGAATTGTTGTTTTTTCCGTTAACCAGCTGTCGTCCCCTTACGAACGGCAGCCCTCAGAAGTCGAAACTTGTGCAAGACAAGGATTAACGGAGTCTTACCTTTTTACGTGCGATTCCTAGCACTTTCTCGCACATTATTTCGCGAACGGTATCGTGGTAACGTGGGAAAATGAAAAAAAGGGTCATTTCGCATATTGTTATCAATGCGCGAACCTTGTCATTGTTTGAGATTGTAGAAAAAGGAATTATAGTATGTAATAAAGGCGGCCACACACTAGAGTGTATGTGTGTCATGAATGAATGTCATAGATGTATGTTGATGTGCTGTTTTCCACAGACCAGCATGCTTGTGTTCAGTTTGATTGGGAAAGATGAGTGATGAAGACGAGTTAATACTTTTATCAGTGGCGTATGCATGCATAAAAAAACAGATGTAAATTTAAAAAACATTAGACACGTACCAAATGGCTGAACGAATGGCTTCAAAGCGACAAAACTTTACACATACAAATTTACTCGAAGAATTACGCTTTATGAAGTTTGATAAATTCTGTCATAAATTCTCTTGAATAAAGCCTTAAATCGGACATTTCCTTATATTAATTAATTGGTATATACGACAATGAACTCAAAATAAACTAAAGAAATAACGCTCGTTTGTCCACACACCGGAAAACATGTATGCACGTGGAAGCTTGCGCGCTGTTGAATTCAAATTGAAATAGAAAACTTGTGCGGCGCACATGTATATTAATTTTTACCCACACACTAGCGAATATCAACGCACAAGCATATGAGGGGCCTAGTTTCAAAATGTACAATCTTCAGTTTGAACTATTTTCCAGAAAACAGGAAAAAACCCTCGCAATTTAAGGTGGTGCATTCTTTTTGAAATCTGAATATTATATTATTAGTTATCATTTTCTATAGATGGTTCATGGAGTTCTAGAAAAAAAAAATATTTTTTCCAAAAATATTTATAAAAAGTTGTGGTAGAATTTTTCAATGGAGATTGTACACTTTGGAACTAGGCCCCTCATATATGACATAACACACATGTACCCAAGTCTGTGGCCGGATTAACACATGTTTGAATACTAGAAACGAAGCTACAGGGTAGCTACATTTCAATGGGATTATATTAAAACAAGATATATAAATCAAACCCTATTGAAAAAATAACCAACCTGTACATTTCTCATTCTATTTTTTTGCTTACATTTTTTAATATGTACTGTTTTTTCAAAAGTTAAATTGTCTATCTATTGGCAAGCAACGAGAAGCTGGAAAGATCAATTTGAATAAATTTTGATAACTCGATTTTCAATTTCCTAGGTAGAAATGGCATGACAAAAACGGACCCTCGACTGCAAGAGGAAATATACAAGCTCTCTAGAAAAGTGGCGGAACTCGACATGCAAAACAACTCAAAATCACAAGTCACTAATCAGACCTACGAGACCCTGAAAAACAACGTTCTTCAACAAAATCTCGATGTCGAAAAACTCAAATACCAGTTGAAACTATCTTTCGATTGGAAAAATAGTACCGAAATAGCTCTCAATAATATCAAACAATCGCTGTCTCTCGTTCAAAATGCGAAGAGAGAAACCGACTCACATTTCGCGGGACTACAAAGTCGACTGGATGTCCTCGAAAGGATGCTGGACCAGATAAACTACCTCAAGGACTCCTTCTACAGGGAACAGGCTTACAATAGACAGGTGGACACGAATTTTGAACAGAACATCAGCGAATTGAAAAGTCATTTTTCGCAAGAGAACGCTTTAACTTTAGCCGTTCTCAACGACATCAGAGACACCACTGAAAACTTACGAACGGAAATGGGTAAATTCAAGAGTGGATTCGAGGAGCACAACGCTAAATTCACGAATATAATTTTCGATCTCAGGGCAGCGAGCCAAATCGCTTCGGAAGCCACGGAGAAACTTGAAATTCACGAAAGGGATTGCGCAGAAATAAAAAAGGAGTTGAACCAGTTGAAGTTGGATGTGGAGATTCTTGAGGGGTTGTCTAGTTCGAGCGAACCTACCAGCAGGCCAGGGAGGTTACTGTGGAAGGTAACGGAAGTTGAAACGAAAATGATGAAGGCCAAGGAGTTTGGGAGTGTGGCGAAGAGTCCAATCTTTTATACGCATGATTATGGCTATAGGATCAGGGTAAGACCAAGTTTACTATTATAATTATGTTTGAAGTTCGTCACAAGGGAGCACGCAGGACCACATCTGGTATGTAGAAAGGGCTGTTTGGCTTACGAATGTATTTTAAGAAAACAGATCTCAAATAAGTTTTTATTCACGAAAGGACTATGAAATAACAATTTGTATATCCTAAGGATACTCTTCTTGAAAAACAGTTCATCAACTGTGTCTTAGTTGATCCACCGCATGGTACCCGGACTAACAGTAGCCGCATGGTACATCCTGTCCGTTGTAAGAGGCGACTGAAAGGATCAGCGTAGGTGGTAGGTGATCTCCACCATCGCCCGGTGGAATATCAATATCATATCGACTAAATGTGACGTGAATTGGATTATTACATTTTTCATCCTTTTGTAGATAACTTCCGGGAACTCTTTTTTCTTCTTTCTTCATTCTCTGTCACTAATAATTATGAGGACTTCTAGAGTAAAACACTCCGGAAGCAAAATACCTCTGCATTCAGATTTCCGGGCAAGAGGTACTCGATGGGGCACACCATTGAACAATTTAAAGAATAACTTTTGTAACATCCTCAGACTCAACAAGAACATAAATGATGACCTAAAGGCGGAAAAACCTGATTTCTAACCATAACAGAAACACAAGTAAACGAATGGTGATGGTTGGATTTCCAACCTGATAGGTGAAAAACTTTTGTATCGAACAGGGTCTCTGAGATCCAAGAACTGTGAATGGCGTCACATTGGATCGGATGACAATCCAGCGGATATTTTATCGCTGGGATTGAATCCTGCTCAATTACTTGATAACGACCTGCAATTTTTGTGTGTTTCGCAACAAAAGCTGCACACATCAAAATTGTCAGGGACTCAGCTTCATAAATGCCTTCAAGCATTATGTCAACACCTGTATTCAGACATTGCTACGAATTTCGTAGGTGCGAATAACGAATTTGAAAGAATGGACAACATGATTTTCAATTATTTATTATCTCTTGATCAATACGATTCTACCACATTTTGTTGGGATTTGAGAGGCCGTAGTAAAATCTTGAGGCTGTAGTGAAATCTTTTAAATATCATGTGGGAAAATTACTGAAGGATTCAAAGGTGACTTATGAAATCATGCTCACAATAGTCATGCAGATTGGATCCTTTCAACCTACAAGCCAGAACATTTTTTTGATTGGAGATTTCTTATTGTCTGTTCCCAAAGATAATGTCACCAAAATACCCTCAACTCCTACCAGCAGCTCCAAAAAAGGATCCAGTTTCGAAATCAGTCAGTGGAGCCAGAATTATCTACATACACTACAGCTAGCAGCGATATCGGTGGAAATCAGTCGAATCAAACATTACCATATGCTCTGGTCCTGCTCAAAGATGATAACGTTCCACCAATGAATTGATTGGTAGGTTGAATAATTGACGTCTACCCTAGTATAGTGTGAGTGGTATAGGTTTGTTATAGTGGTGGTGTTGTGAAAAGACCCATCTCCAAAGTATGCCCACTTCCGTTTGAAAATGATTGTTATTGGTACGAACATCACCAACAGACGGAATTCTGCATTCGTCCTGCTCAGATTTCTGCCTTATTAGGACTTTGGCTCACTTGATCTGAGGAATGAAGAGGTCAGATTTTTGGATGAATCAAGTTCTTGGAAAAGATCCCGTGCACTCACTTATTCCTATGCAGCGCATGAGGACCTCCAGTCTGTCTCCGCAGGCACCCAAGTAGCAATTCAACGTTGCAGCGTCGTATTTAAAAAACGTTTGTTTGAATGTTTTAGACGATGTAGTACTTATATTTCGGACGTCCATCATCTTAATGGTTGAAAGATTTCTATCTCTTTCAAATTTTTCACAACGTTTCAATTGCTTGAATTCGCAATCATCTTCTGGTGAATAATGACAAAATCAGATGCTACGCGACCTTTTATAGGTCTATAATTAAAGTGTAATTACGGTGTAATTACGCGCGGTCTTGTGGCGCCAACTTCAACACAACGTTGTCACAACCCTGTTTTGCACCAATTTGGTCAATCACTTTTGGGTTTTTAAAACGTTTCAGCTCTAACTGTAGGTAGCTGATGGTCGTTGTCTAAACGTTGTTGGGTTTACTTAGAAACAACTACACACCAGCGCCCTCGCGCGCACCGATGACAGTTTACTTTTCATTGTGTTTAAAACATAGTTAATTTATCAACCAAATAATTACTGATGGCCAAAATGGACACTTAAAAAAAAACTTTCTGGTTACTCGTACCGTTAATATCAAAATGTTATATTTTTATGATCAAGATACCCGAAAAATAACGATTTCAAAACAGAAATTGGAAACGCATTTCATTTTAGTGTCAAATATACTATTGTTTTATGCCAAAAAAACACGCGGGCTTTTAATCTGTTCGAAACTCAAGAATAAAAAAAAATCATTTCGATGAACAATATTTAATCTAGATATTGATTAAATCTCGAACTAAATGTAATACACATGAATTATTTCCAGAACACTAAAATAAGGCTTCATAATCCTTTGTTTATGCTTGTTTACGTCCAAAATTTGATTGACCGGCCATGTTTCCAAATAGAATTACACTTCCAACATGGCGTAGGCGTATGATATGTCATCAACGCGACTTTGGATATCAGATAACTGAAAAAATACCAACTTTCAACGTTAGTCTGCCAGAAAACTAACTTTGAACCCGGAGCACATCTGAAGTTGCTTATCCGACCAAAAACTGAGCCAAGTACAACTAACGAAAAATTTAAACTTAAGCTTTAAACTTCAGCTCGCCAAACTGCCTGTCTTCGTGAGGGCTTGTGTCGGTAAAGTTTCTTCACCACATAATATGTTTCTTGTCTGTAATAGGAGGCAGTGTATTAGGAAGCTCTTTTCGTTTCCGAATCAAAAGTTAGGTTAGGGTCATTCCAGTTCCTCTTCTTTTACTATAGGTATACTTTTTTTTAAAGCAATTTAGCCAGAAGTATGTCCTTGTCACTAGAATAAAAAAATTAATGGATTGAGTAAATTATTATTATCTAATTATCGCTGGCACGTCCTCTGCAGTAAATATTCGGAAAGAGATCAGTTGTAAAGATGACTCCACGAAAACATTTTCAAATTTACTGAAAAATTGCCCACTGCCTAATTGAATCTTACAAGGTCGACCCTCTGTCGGGAAAACGTTGAACATAACTAAAGTTGTCACTTGAACGTTTTAAAAACGTTATTCCCATTCCCAAAATATTTACTAGTTGCAGTCAGTTGGGTAAACGTTCTGACAACGTCGTATCTTAACTGATGTCATACTCAACGTTATGACAACGTTGTCTGGTGGTTTAAATTTCTACACCATGTACAACGTTAATTTTGGTGTAATATATGGTTATATTCGCCAAAATAGTACTTGGTGATATGACCTTTTTGCTGAACTGGATCGAACTCGGTAACATAGTTTCGGTTCGTCTGTTCATTGTCCAATACAAGACCAAGATTGGCTATGCGGGTTGCTGATGACTCATTAATTTATTATCATTATTGCTGAAAGGCTCTCAAAATAGTATCATCAAATGAAATTTCCAGATGTTTAGGGCCTAAATGAACCCATAGAACTGACTGTTAATTTTTTTGCGCAAAGAATAACCAATTATTCAAAGATTTTTGATTATAATTGAGATATTGGATTCTTGAGTTTTATTTCGAACAATTTTTAATTATTTTTCAAAATATTACAGCACATTTTATTCCAGATACTGCTGTATATGAACGGGTTGAAAAAGTGGAAAGATAGATATGCTTTGTTGTGCATTCATGTACTCAAAGGGGAGTACGATATGCTATTGAGATGGCCTTGTCATATTGAGGGCACCATCACGATAAGAGACATAGAAGACTTAGACAAGGTAGGTAGGTATTTTCTTTCTACAACCTCATCATTATACGCTCCATCAGAAGTTGTGCCTGACATCACATGTTATGAAGAAACGCATTTTCCCTTTTGAGAATAAGTAAAAATGAGGATTTCATGGTTTGCACGTAAATGAGCACTTATGATGGAAAATAAAATAATGGAACAAACACACTTCTATTCCCTTAAATCTTCAATCACACTGTTTGAAGTTGAAATCGGTCACCCAATGTTTATATTCGTAAACTATACTCAACATAGGAGAGGTTTACTGAGTGATGCTCATATTCACGTATAACTGATCAGTTTCTGGTCAAGGAGTTTTCTTCGTGTCGACGAATGAGAGTTTGCAGGTCAGTGAAAAACACAGATCTACCTTCTTGTAGTTGGTGTACTCTTCTACTGATGGCAGCCTCTAAGTCAGTACGATTGTTTACCGGAAATAAAAAGTCCTGAAAGCTTGTGCAAAACTCAAGCCAATTGCCCAAGTACATCCGATTGTTCCTGAAACAT
Organism: Chrysolina oricalcia; assembly: GCA_944452925.2. Taxonomy (NCBI): domain Eukaryota; kingdom Metazoa; phylum Arthropoda; class Insecta; order Coleoptera; family Chrysomelidae; genus Chrysolina; species Chrysolina oricalcia. The sequence goes on from OX101827.2 coordinate 14,112,609, forward strand.
AGATCGGGCATTCCTTGCAACACCTCAGACATAACCTGCATCAGGGTGGATGCCTGGCGATGAACAGATCTCTTAGAGCCTTTTCTGAAAGGAGGAGGGATCTTCGGTTCCATCAAAAGAAATCCTCCAGTCCTTGACCTTCAATGGTCCGACTACTGGAGTCAAGAATGTTACAGGCTGGGACGAGAGGGATTGCACTCCCGAAAGTGTGACATCGAGGATTACGGTCGGAATGCCTACGCTCGTTACTGTAATGGTGGGTAACGAGACGAGGACTGTGTTTCGGCATATTCGTATCGTACGCAGCTTATTATAGAAGATGTCGAGCCAAGGATCATAACGGACTCATGTCATTAAAGTGTTTATGCCTGTTTATATACATTTTTTCATGTTATTTGCAAATATGTATTTAAATTTACTTGCTTTGTCATTGAGAATACTATTTGTTGACAATAAAGCACATTTTGATTTGATTGAAAAGAACTATGCATCCGATACGGTGCTCTGAAACAATAGCCGTTCGGAATAATTCGGTTGCAGCGAATCAGGTTAGCTTGCTCAGGTTGAGTTTGAGTATAAATTCGCCGCCGTGAAAAACACCCATCTTGGATAATTTATTTGTCTTATATCGAAACAATTGGATAATAAACCACAAATTTTGAACTCAGTGTGTTTCTAGAAATCGCCGACGCATGAGTCTAATACGTCGGAACGTCGTACGGTTACGATTCTTTGATTCGCTGCACCCGAATGTAGCACAAACAAATATATGGGATGACCAATTTTGAACATATGTATGCAATCATGTACGTCCACTACATAATCTAGATCAGCATGGATAGTTTTTCTCCGATTGTACAATGAGCTACGACCGACTTGAATATGCACGGCCCTCCCGAATGAACTTTGTGAGGCATCGACTATCGTCATCCACTTTGCTAGTTCGGTGTCCAATAACCCCTTACGTAGAAGATATATCCATCTGACTCGAGTGGCGGCAGGATAGCCTCCTATCCACAAATTCTTGATCACGGCAGGTCCTGTAATGGTAGCCGGTTCGTCTACGCTGCCCAGTTGGTCCTTTTTTATTGCATTCCAGGTACTTGAAAGCGAGTTTATTGCTTGGTGTATGACCAGTACCTTCTTTTCCTGATTAACTGGTCGTTTCACGACAACAGTAAGTGATATGGGCAAATAATTGCCAGAAATCGCTACTACTCCCTTGAATACCTAGTAAGGATTTGGCGTATAAATTGACAATTTGTCGAAATGACTGTTCGGTAGTTATTAACGTAATTCGATATATTATCTCATGTAGAAGCGTTTTCACTCGATTGAGGCACTAAAAACGTTGGAATACTCACTCTCACCCCCTATCGGTTTATTTTTAACTTTCAGTTATCACTGTTCTCGGTATTCCCTAAAAAACAGTCCCTGCTCGGGCTCCAATTTTTGACAATATTTCGGTGTGTCTGCCGACGGACGTTACTATGATGCTTCCAGCCACTGGATCTTGCTGATTCCCTAACACCATAGAAGAAGTGGGAAAACACGATACTGAAATACATAACGTGACGGTTTATGAAACCTGACACTATCAAATGAAGATGAATATGTCAAACTGTCAGCAATCATCAGCCGCATTTGATTTGTACTGTGAGGTTTTCTATTCATCAATGAAAATACACTTGATAGAAAGGACCCCGCACTTTTTATACGTAAAATGGTTCCCGGTGAAATTGTCTGAATTTTTAGTATATTGTAGTATTCGATGTACTGATTGAACGTGCAGAGTCACAAAGTTCGTTGATGAATGGATTTTGAAATACAAGTTAACAATCAGTAATTTTTATTTAATTATTTTCTCGGGATTTGAAAGTGCCAAGTGCATTTTTTTCGCTCTTATCATCAACGTACCTTCATGTTACTAAATATCATTCAGATGGTGCAGATTATGTCATTATGTACAGAGTGAAAAATAAAAACATTTTAGTAAGGTCTGAAAATTGAAAATTATTTTGGCATGCAATATACTATTCTTATTCCATCATTAATCACAATTCATACATTTCGTACAGGGTAATTTGAAAAATTGGTGAAATATATGGCCAGTTCTTTCGTACATATCCTGTAAATTCAAGAGAATTATCATCCTCCGAAGATAGCTGATACCGTATAAACATGATTTTATTGGGATATATAGGGTGATCAAGAAAATTCACGATAATAAAAATGACAACATATCAACGTTTCAGACATCACCCAGTGAAATTCCTTCATTATCATTCAGTATATTCATCATTCTCTCCTTTACACTGTCCCAAAAATTCAGTTTCCTACTATGACTAGTTTCATAGTTATCAACTGAGAAACTTATTACCATTTGCATGACGAGTTGAAGGAACTAGTGGCCAAGATTTTTTACAAATAGCGAAACGTGAGAATGTGGAGATCAAAATAAATGTAACATTATAAGCACGGTGATGACCAATGACGGTAAATCCAATTCCATCTACCATTTTGGAACTGAATGAATATACGACACATCAGTTACAACTTACAACTCAGGCATGAGCCAGATATAATTCCTAATGCTAGGATAGTTTCACTTGCCCAATCGTGTATGAGGCCCCTGTAAGGGAAATCACTTATCACTGAAGGTGACAAGGAACAGCCTTAACCGAATCCACCTCCCCCGTAGCAGCGCTACGGTCCTCATACAACAAGAAACCCCTATCAGCTATCGGGTACATTTTGATTCAGTCATTGACGGAAAGTAAATAAAAAAAAATCAATTATTGGTTCCATCAGTGATAATTATTATTACCTTTACGTATTGAATTACCTGTATTGATGAAATATAATAGATGTCTATATGTTTCTATTGATAGCCAGCAAATATGAAAATCATGGAAACCTCTATCCGAGTGGAACACGCATTGGAAAAAACCGTCGCTGCCCAGATTCAAATTTTCCTATTAGAAATAAAAGCGTTTTATCGATCATTTTCACTTTTCCCAGATAGTTCGTTTTTTATTCCGACAAAGCTTAAACAACAACAACAAAATTCACTTAACTATCCTTACATTATTAAATTCATATATCTGATGTGATTGTTATCACTAATCTTCACCCTCTTTTACATTTATTTTCATCTCCACATTCTCACGTTTCACTACTTTTGAAAAATCTTGGCCACCAGTAGAATGTACGCGTGAACAAGTTCCTTTAACTCGTCATGCAAATGGTAATAAGTTTCTCAATTAATAACTACGAAACTAGTCATAGTACGAAACTGAATTTTTGGGAGAGGATGATGAATATATTAAATAATAATAAAGGAATTTCACCTAGTTATTCGTGAATTACAGGGTGATTTCTGGAACGTTGATATATTGTCATTTTTATCATCGAAAATTATCATGATCACCCTATATATCCCAACAAAATCATCTTCATGCGGTTTCAGCTATCTTCAGAGGATGATAATTCATTTGAATATACATGATATGTACGAAAGAACCGGCCATATTTTTCACCAATTTTTCAAATCACCCTGTACGAAATGAATTAATTGTGATTAATGATGGAATAAGAATAGCATATTGCATGCCAAAATAATTTTATCAATATTTCTTTATTACATCGAATTTTCAGACATTACTAAAATGTTTTTATTTTTCACTCTGTACATAATGATATAATCTGCACCATCTGAATAATATTTAGTAATATGAAGTTACGTAGATGATAAGAACGAAAAAAATGCACTTTCAAATCCCGAGAAAATAATTAAATAAAAAATACTGATTTTTAACTTGAACGTCCTGTATTTCAAAATCTATCCATCAACGAACTTTGCCATTCTGAAATTTCAATTAGTACATGGAATACTATATACTAACAATTAAAACAATTTCACCGAGAACCACTTTACCTGTAAAAAGTGCGGGGTCCTTTCCTTAATGAAATTGGTTTTTTGAAAATCCAGTTTTTCACAATTTTCTTATAGAATAAGAATTTCCTTGGCAATCATTGAACAGAAAATAATCCTACAACAGCCCCCTACGACTGCCGAATCATCGCTACACAACACCCGGCAAAGCCTTTCTACAAGAACATACTTTGCAAGGCTCCCATTAACAAGCAAATGTGAATTTAAAAAAAATGTGGCATCTGCAGACTAGTTTCACGGTTCTGCCGATCATTAGTTACTGGGAGCATTGCAAATTGTGTTATGTTGTATTAATTATATGTATACACAAATATTTGAATTTTATCATCCGTTCCCGAATGACTTCCATTATAGACTGGGAGATGTTGACATATTTCAGGTGACGATTTTCTCTTTTATGCCTCTGTGACCAGTGAAAGATATGAAAATTGTGACAAGAATGATGAAGAATTCGAGAGGTCACCGAGTGGCTTTTATACAAAAAAATCGATTTTTATTAAAAAATATGTATATGTGATTTGAGACGATTTTATCGCCGCTGCCATATAAACCAACGACATGTTAAGAAAGACAATAGCACCGAAAAAATTATAGGCATTAGGGTTGCACGCGGCCGTAAACTTGTGAAGAAAAAAATTGAATTTTAGAAAATTTTCTCATTTCTGTCAATTGAAATGATGGAAGTTTCCAACATGAATGTCAGAATTTTCATATCTTTCACTGGTCTCAAAGGCATAAACGAGAAAATCGCCACCTGGAATCTGTCACCATCTCCCAGTCTATTAAACGAATCTTTGTTAATTGCTTTTGCATGAAACTTCCAAAAATTGCAGTTAACATTATTCATTAGTTCTGAGAAAAATTATCGAATAACTCCCACGAAAGTAATGTATTCCTCAATTTCTTACAGGTTAAACCATTTTCGAAATACGTGAGCGCAAAGAGACACACAGGTGATGAAGAAAGTGAAGAACCACAAGAGTCCTCCTCGTCATATATCTTCATTCCCCATTCAACATTACTGAAAGCAAGCCACGTTAAGGACGATACCCTGTTCATTGATGTCAAGATTCAGCAGAATGGAAAACAAGAAACCAGTCTGTGAAGTTGTTGAATAACTCTTGTACCTGATATTCATCGAAATGTATTCTATGCATGTAAATACTAACATACCCACGAGGGGAGATTTTATAATAAACTCTAAAAAGAGTGGACTGTATTTTTGTGAAGGAGGCGATTCACTCTTTTGAAATCAAAACTGCTTTCAATTAGAATCGAGAGAAAATGCAACTCAATTATATCATTAATTTTTACCTTACTTTCAGTTTCAGTAGACAATTCCGAGGCTTTAGCCTATAAACTTCTAACTCTAAACCCTACAAACTTTATTTCTGGATATATTGGTAACTCTCATAGATATCACTTCTTACACTTGAAATACTGGACTGATTGACTCTTTCGGTAAACTGTTATATTTATACCTTATAACGTAACATAATTGTTCGTGAAGTGAGGTTAAGTGCCGGAATTGAATTTTTATATAAAAAGCCACGCGGTGACCGCTCAAATTTTTCATAATTTTTGTCAGAATTTTCATATATTTCATTCAACGGAATCTGTCACCATCTCCCAGTCTAAAAACTCAATTTGTTATGCACATCAGCGATGGTGTGTTAACTCAGAGAGATACCAGGCATAGTACATTGATATGTCACAGCATTCGTTTTATTTACATTAAATAATAGTGAATTTGCATTACACCATTCTCTGCTATGCTATGTCACGGGTAATGTTCAAGGAATGATTTTTGAGTCATTATCGTTATTGTGTGGTATCGTCCGCAAAAATTGTAAAAATTTCCTAAATTTCGATAGCGCAGTCAAATCACTAACATGCATCCAAAACAACACGGGTCCAAGAACTTAAACCTGAGGTAAACCACATTTTTGTAACGACTATCTGTTCTAACAATCTGAGAGGTATACAAATGAAAGGTTACACTAAACAGTTGAATTAATTAAATAGGTACCTTATTTTTGGATCAGTTGACAGTGGCAATTTTTTTTTTGTTTTTAGAAACGGCCTGTCAATTGTTTCAGTATAAGGGGTATCCCTCAAAATTTTAAAAATTCATATTTTAAACGGAGAGAGTCATCAAGAAACAAAACACGCTTTCATAGCTTAGAATGGACTGAATGAAACTATGATGTCCTACCAAATTATAACTTGTTGGTTCTAGAATAGTGCTATGAAAAAAATCACGATAAACTCTTTTTTTTTAACATGATCCGTATACACCCTAATGTACCATCATCAATGAGTTTATAATTGGAAATGTTAACGAGTTTCGATTAACATATTTTGATACTGAATTTGTCTCATTCAGACTACTTAACAAAACAGTTTTTTTCTTTGTTAATCGTACCCAAGTACGACATTTTCACTAACTTCAAAATGATAATAAGTTTATTTATCCAATATAAAATTTCAGATTCAGCTTCCTTCAGAAATGTTCTTAGGTATCTATGTATTTTCTGCTCAGATCTTGTTTTATAAACACGCCTCTTAAGCCTTTTTCTTTAAGTTTGTGTGCATTTCTTAGTACTTCAGATTTTTTTAGATAAAATAAAAATTCAATTTTCAATGGTTTTAGACCTGTTTTTTGTCTAACTCGTGATTATTATTAAGATCTTCTTTGCTTGAGTTTAATTCGAGAGTATTTCACACGATATTCAATTTTTCTTCGATATTTTTGTCATCTGGTAAACCAAATATTATTAAATTATTTTCTTTGTTTTTCTTTTGTATTTTTTTACCTGTTTGTTTAAGTAATTTATTTTCAGTTTGGAGCTCCACTATAGTTTGTTGAGCTATCTGGAATTTATCATTGATTTTGTTCAACGTCTCTTGTTTATTAATTTTTGTATTGCCATAACTGTGACTCGTGTATTTTAAAATAATATATACGATTTTTGTCTCTCGATCGTATGTATTTATATTCGATAGAAACTCGACGTAGAACAATGGAATTTCAGACAGTACTTATAGTTTTTTGTCTCTATAAAAACTTATCCTCTGTAACTCCGAGATTATTAGGAATTTATGCTCGGTTTTTGCAGGATCCCTTCAAATATCAGTAGATAAGCTATGCCTATCCTACCACCAGCATAGGGAAAACAGTGTGTTAGAGAGAGAGCGAATCCGAGCGTGTGTGTGTGAGAGAGAAAGAGCGTGTGTGACGTAGTTGAGGACTTCTCAGTCGAGAGCGTCAAATTTCAATTTGTCATCCGCCATCTTGCATCGTACCACGGAACACCTCCTACCACGGAACACCATCATGTCACTCTTGCATGGGCGCGCGAATTCAAATTTCATCGCGTGTGTGATGATAGCGTATTTTGATGAATAAAAAAAGATCTCGGCCTTGGGGATCGATCTGACTACCTCCAGATGATGGAGCGGACATTGAACACACTCGGCTACGGACCTCGCTGTAAATGTAGATGAAAATGTTGGCTATACGGCTGACGTGCCATGATTTTGTTGTTGGTTTGTCAACGTCCTGTATACAGCAGACATTAAAAATTATACACACACACACAGTGTAGTTGAAGAAGATGTTGGAGAAAAATACATCAGTGAGGATATGGTTCATTTGCGGTGTGTCGCAGTGTCATAGGGGGATGCCTACATGGGGGAGTGCAAAATGGGGTAATGCAAAATGGGACATTTGTAAACATGTAGTGGTGGGGTTGTAGGATGTGTTTGTAACTGCCAGAATCTGAAATAATTAGTGACACTATGACATTTGACGAGTATAGACGTAAGCTTGAAGAATTTTGTGAACGTGTGCAAGAATTGAAAAAAGTCATTGAAATTTACGAGGATATAATAGAATACAAATAGAAAAATATAAAAATATTCCGAGTTTTATTCATCACACTTTTAAAATGCTTGAATACGAACATTCATTCAGAGTTGTTATGATAAACACGTTGATTAGTGACGTTGACCTCAGGGGTCACGATCGCCTGATATCCATCTCAAAATACAGCGTTTGAGAGGAAAAAAAACATGGTGACTGTCAATGAGTTATACTAGGTGTACCAACAAAACATTTAAGAAAAAAACATTGTCAAATTGCTAAGGAACGTATACAGGGTGTCTTAAATAACATCATTGGAGAATAATATGGCGGTTTAACGGGAGTCAAGCGTTTAAACGTGCGATTCCAATAAGGGTACAGCATGTCCCAAAATACATCAATTAAGAAAAAAACATGACGTTTTAATGTGTGATCTCAATAGGGAACGTATACAGGGTATCTCAAAATACAACATTTGAGAAAAAAACATTGCTGCTACTTGTGTCAAATGTCGGGCGGAAAATGTGACAGAGAAGAACGCTTCATTGGGGATGTGGAGATTTGAAAAAAACTGCTTGCCCATGCAGAGATTGAATTACATCTGACATGTATTTGTGTAATAAGAGGATGTTTAGACTGTTCATTTAAAACATGGCGGCGTCTAATCGCTCTTCATAGTTGTATAGGGACGTCTCACAAATTTTTCCATTTGGGTGAAAAAATATATATACAGGGCGATCCAAAATCCTCAGTCTTAAATGTTAAATGGGAAAATGAGTCAAAGAAAAAACTTACCATTGGAGGAGTTATTGAGGAAAATATATAAAGGGCGTTTTGATTCAAACATCATAGCTGTTGGAAGAAAGATGGCAGCTTCTGTCACTTGTGTCATCATAAATAGAAAAAAGATGAATACTGCACCATACCAAACCATACTGCGCTAAGCGTAACGTCACATACTGCACCATACATAGCCATACTGCGTTAAGCATAAGCGTCACATACTTCACCATACCAAACCATACTGCGCTAAGCGTAACCTCGCATACTGCGCCATACACATAGCCATACTGTGCTAAGCATAACGTCACATTTCCATCTGTCACGTTACCTGTCAACGGTTTTGAAAAACGTTGTTACCACCTGTCAATGGTTTTGCAAACGTTGTTACCGCCTGTCAACGGTTTTGGAAAATGATTCAACGGTTTCACTAAGACCTATTGTTTCGCCATAAAGTGAGGTTAGATGGATCAATCAAATAAAAGGAAGGTGTGGGATTTGAACCCACGCTCCCTTTCGACAATCGTAACTTAAGTACAACGCCTTAAACCGCTCGGCTAACCTAACCCATATGTATACGGTGTGTCCCACTTATCATGCTCGCCATGGGTATCTTTTTAATGGTGAGAGATATAAGGTAGTTTAAATGACACCAAATGTGGAGTTCATCAAGGCCAAGTATAATGTGGAAAAATATTTTGATAAAATCTATTCGTTTTTGTTTTATACGCAAAAAACAGATTTTGATCATTTTTATGTCTCGTCCGTAACTTCTTTATTTATGAAAATATTTGAATAGGAATTTCACATACTCATGGCAGTTATTTAATGAGATTTTGAAAAAATATGAAATTCATACCAACTCTTCTAGAATTTGAGATATCAGCACCAACTTTTATTTTTCAAATGTAGGTCATAGCTCACTATGACTTAGTTATGAATAACTTTTTTTCTCTCACAGATGATGTCACAGTAATAGCTTTTTTTTGATAACAAGGGAGTTATCGTCATTTATACAAAAACAAGAACTATGTTGAAGTCGCCATCTTGAATTTATAAATTTCAACAGAAAAATCATGATCTCCGACCTCAAAATCCCCCACATACCAATTTTGAATGTAATTGGACCATAATCACAAATCTCGTCCGCCATATCGGAGAAGCCGCCATTTTTTATTTTTTATTTCAATAAAAATTTCATAGCGCATTATCACCGGAATTATGAACATCAGCCAGGACCGCCAGAAGTTGGTCAAAATTCACGTGCGAGAGAAATAAAAATTATCAAAATCTGTTATTTGTGTATGAAACAAATACGAATAGATTTTATCAAAATATTTTTCCACATTATAGTTGGCCTTGATAAACTCCACATTTGGTGTCATTTAACCGACCTCGTATCTCTTACCATTAAAAAAATTTCCATGGTGAGCATGGTAAGTGGGACACACTGTATATAATGAAATGTTGCAACTTATAATGAAATGTTGGATTAGGTGGTTTCTGCCATGAAGTCTACGTAATAATATGACAGCTGCATGTATATTTCAGATCGGTTTGTGTCATGAAGTTGGAGCATGCTAAGTCAATCCCGATGTCTGGTTGGAAGTGAGTATATGACAGCAGTATGTATATTTCTGATCGGTTTGTGTCATGAAATATGTACGTTTGAAGTGAGATTGGCATTTGGGTGTTGCCAGTTGTAAAATTAAGTCTAGAGTTGGGGGAGAGAGTGAGAGTGTTGCCACATGCTGAACTTTATCTTGGACTTGAGGAAATTGAGACGGAATTTCGTGGAAGACATAGACGAAGTCCATACAATTTAACGTGCCACCATCAGGTGAGTGAGTGGGGGTCAAGGTAACATTATTTTTGAAAAGCGTACAAGTGCAGCGTTTTCGACGTAACCGTGTCATCGAGAAGGAATACATCAGCACCATTTATTGTCGAGGTGACCAACATATGAATTACCTACGTTTTAGATCTTTATGAATTATCGAAAAATAAGCACTTCTGGTTTGTAAAAAAAAAAATGAGAAAATAAAGTAATGTCCTATTCGGAAAGTCCACAGCAGGCAGAGTTCAAATATGAAATGAAATGACCACTTTCGGTGGGCTGATTTCAATAATTTTGGCATCAATAGATTCGTTTTGATGTCAAGAAAGATATTTGAGCAATTTCCGAAGCCCAAAGGACAAAGGAGGCTAACTTCGTCATTGTTGAAGGTACAATTTCATTGGAGATATTATTGAAGAAAAGAAACGACCTGTATTTGTCTAATGGTAAATACAGGTCCTTACTTGAAGTTTACATCATTTTATTTTGGTCATGGCAAGTTGAAGAAACGCGGTTGAAACATATTTGATAAGTGATTTATTAGTGTGTTGACAAATTGTAAGACAGGTCAGATAGGTAAACAGAGAACTAGAGAAAAAATTTATTCTTTGATAACCTTTAGGTAACAATTCCACCTGAACAAAACACGCTGTTTATACCTGGCTTTTTGGTGGTGACAACCTCCGTTGTAGAGAGGAATAATTACAGACGTCAAAGTCGGTACAATCCCCTCGTGAGGGTACCTGACGTGTTTTCGTCCATTTTTCGACCATTTTTCCTAAATAGTTGATGTGCTGTGATTGAATTCCACGGTCACAGATACGTGTGTTCGTGGTTTGTTATGTGAATGGGAATATTACGAACAGATTTTAATAGAATTTTCACATTCAAGATAGCTCAAAATAGGCGTTTTTTCACGTTACAAGAAGAAGGTAAATTTGAAAGCGTCAAAACACCCAAAAAATGCAGTCAAAATATAAGTTTTACACGCTTCAAAAAAGTTAAAAAATATAAACATCAATTCACCCAAAAATGCTTACAAAAATAGTCGTTTTCATATGATGAAAATCAAGACATGCAAAATACATGTTTTACATGTATTTCTTATGTAGATTTGACATTTCAAAATTGTTCAAAATAGACATTTTTCACGTACCAAAAGAAGGTAAATTTGAAAGCGTTGAAACACGCAAAAATTCGACCAAAATATACATTTTTACAAGCTCTAAAAAAGATAGAAAATATAAACGTCAATTCACTTAAATAATATGACCAAAATATACGTTTATTGGGTTAAAAAAAAGATTGGAATTTAAAAGCGCAATTAACGCAAAAAGTAAATGTGTGAGTGAGCATTTATTATCCTATTTAGAAGTTGGTGTTCATTGAAATAAGTTTTTTTTTGAAGAACAGGGGGAAAAGTATGTTGCTGGTTAGTATAACCTATGTGGTAAATGGGTTGCTGAAACTGCTTCGTTCAAAGAATAACAACGTAAAATGTTACTTATATTAAGAATCCATAGGCATCGTGTACGCTAACGGTTTGAGGGATTATCTGTTGTATTGTAAAATCAAATTATTGTATGATTTATGTAGCTAAGTGGAATTATGGAAAATATTCAGATATTTTCTACTTTGCATATAAGTATAATTATTTCCTTGGTTGGCTCATTCTATTGCATACTAGCGTTAAGAATGGACAAAATATTGCTTCTTATAATGACACTGACTGTCACTGCAGCAGTAACAACAATAGTTGACAATTCATCAAGTATTATGCAAAAGTAACTTGAAATGTATGGATATGTTGGTAATAATTCACAGACAGAGTTTTCAACAGCTCTTAGTGATTTTCAAGAACGTTATAATTTACCTGTAGATGGGAGTTTGAATAATGAAACGAAGAATTTGATTGCGAGACCTAGATGTCAGCAAGCTGAAAATGAATATAGAGTGCACACTAAATGGAATAAAACTCATTTGAGTTGGTATTTGTCTCGCTATCCACTTAACAATTATACGGCTTATGATGAATATCTCCGTGTGTTCAAAAAAGCTTCCGAAATGTGGGAGAATGCATCAACTTTGGAATTTGAAATGATGGCAACACCTAAATCAGCTATTACGATATCATTTGTAAAACTGGAGCATCAATTCCGTAGTTCTTGTATGGGTACCGCTTATTGTGGTTTTCCTCTTGATGGACCTGGTAATATTCTTGCTCATGCTTACTTTCCTCAAGCACCTGACAATTGTAGAGAAATTCATTTTGATAGCGAAGAAAACTGGTATACAGGAGATGGTAAAATGCCCTATGGATATACAAATTTACTAATGACTGCTGTTCATGAAATTGGTCATTCTTTAGGATTAGCTCATTGTGATACAGAGAAAGCCATTATGTTTCCATGGTATCAGCAACAATTTCGTCCTATACATCATGATGACATAACTGGACTTGAGGTGCTGTATGGTCGAAAGAATCGATTTGTTCCTATACCTAAGTATACACCTCCATCTACAACTACTACCCGGATAACTGCCACATTCCGCAAAACACATCCATCTACAACTACTACCCGAATAACTGCCACGTTCCGCAAAACACCTCCATCTACAACTACTACCCGGACAACCACCACAACACACAAAATTTCTCCTGCAACCCGGATAACTACCACGACCCTCAAAACTTCTCCTGCAGTTCATACTACAGGTAAACACTACCTTCATCATTCACCTGAAGTTAGTAGAAATTTATGTGAAGTTACATCTCCACCATATTCAATGTTTTTGGCGTACTCCCCAGGCTTTCCAAGCCTTCGATTATATATTATTGTTAAGGATTTATTTTGGAAAGTAGATATTAAGGATAAAAAAAAGAAAATTACTGAACCTGAAAAACTCAAGGATTATCTACCCAATGAACTGGTTACCAATGGTATAGATCACATTTTCCAAACTGGTACTGGTGATTTATTGGTTGCCAGCAAAAATAGATTTTATTCAAGTGCATTCCCCAGCTTACAAATCGATAGAGATATCGAAATTCCTTCTCTACCTCCAAATGCTAAAATAAATGCCCTCTTTCAAACGTATGCAGGGAAATCTTACGTATTCTATAACAATGCATCCTTTATTGAATTCAATGGGATGGATTTCACTGCAAAAGCAATAATCACTAGAGGTCGCATTAAAGATGCATTTCCAGACATCCCTAATAATATCACTGCAGCATTTCGCTATATGGACGGTAACATATATTTTTTTAAAGAAAATACTTCAAGTACAATGAGTTCCAGAGAAGACTTATTGAAGTAGGAGACTTCAGTTGGAATATGTTCGATATTCCATGACCGAGTAGTGAACTTTTGGATGACTTAAAAGATATGCTGTCGAAACTGATTTCTTTTTATGAATGAATTTAGTATTGAATATTTATGAAAAATAAAAATGGAACATGAAAAATGTCGTTTTCTTAATCTTTTTTTAGGCGAATAATATAATTGTGTAGAATATATATGAATTCAGTAAAGTTGATTTAATTCCGCTCAGAAAAAAAGTATTGATATAGACATGAAGCTAAATGCAATAACACTATCATCAACAAAAATTTGTTATTTCAATAAAAAGTCGTTACTACTACAATCATTTCGATCCTTCAAATCGAAAAGAATGTGATTGAAACGATCTTGACTTCAATGTGATTTGTGCTGGTGTGCAGATTGCAGTTCATTATCTGAAAAAACTTCATGTCTTTGATTCATGCTATTTTTTTTTCGTCAATGAGTATATTTAAATGCTGTGATAAAAGCTCTCAAATACCCCTTTGCAGATTATTATATTGAATTCATTGATATCCTAATATTTCAACCAATCATGATGGCAGTATGGCTTCAGGTTATGAACGTTTAATGATGCTTTCCGACAATCAGACGGCAGCTTATCACAAAGAAAATAGTCATAATGTTAAAAGTTTTGGAAGCTCCGACCAGAACCCCCTGTTTTGAAAAACGTGGTTACCACCATTCCACGGTTTTGAAAAACGTGGCTACTAAGCCTTAATATTTCGTGATAAAGTGAAGTTAGATAAATCCAAAAAAAAAGATGTTAGTTAGGTGTGGGATTTGAACCCACGCTCCCTTTCGGGAATCGTAACTTAAGTACAATGCCTTAGACCGCTCGGCCAACCTAACTTATAAGTCTATATAATGAAATGTTGGTATTTTTGGACTAGGTAATACAATGAAACATTACGTTTGTAGAATGGGATCGTCAGAACCGTGCTAATTGTATGGTAGTGGAAATTGTCTATCTTTTGATGGTCCTGGCGATGATCAGCGAAATTTCAACAATTGGGTCTACCACACCTGTTGTGAACTTGGAGGATTATGATTATACGTCATGGATGGTTCCCACATTCAGCAACAATGATGACATCTTACCTTGTATGCATCACATTCGTCGCAACCGCACCAACTACAATTGCAGCCTGCGAAACGTAGATATTCTTTACAAATGGCTATGTGATATATTATCAAAATAAAAATGCCTAATTAATTTTTTATTCAAAATGTTTTATTTTTAACTAGTCTGCCTTCGTACGTTTGACAAACTTAAAGCGGTAAATGCTACTCTTGAATTTTGTTTCGAAGACTCATCGGAGTGGGGCATTTTAATGAAAATTTTCAGCACCTTTCAACTATCCGTATTGTTTTTTCATACACCTTTCTTCTCCAAGGAATTTCTTGATATTGTTGTATGATGTGATACCACATTTCCTTCAACGAGTTATTTCCGTTTTGCTCATATTCATAACAAGTCTTTTTTTTTGATTTGACGATTCTGGAACTATTCTGTTATCAACTTCGAGTATATTTCATCTAAACTCCTAATTTTCTTAGATATTTATTTGTGTTAATCCTTGAATACCAAATTGTTGCACGGTTCTTTTGACTTGAAATCTGAAATCCTCATTGATATTTTGATATTATGTTTTTGTTCTAGCAATTCACATGTTCGTTTTTGTAACGGTGATGCGATAAGTTATCCTAGTTTTCCAACAGCTGAAAAGTGAATACGTCTCCAGAATAAGTCGACTCGGCGCATCCTGACAAATAATAATAATTACAAGCATTCTCTACCCGCACAGGCTATGTTTTCGAGTATTTTTGAGGGAATATTATTATAACTCCAATTCGCTGTATATCTTCGTTTTTCCGATAGAAGGAATTACCTCAGTTATTCGATCAGTGGACTTTTTGGCAATAGATAATTTTGAAGAGAACACCAATTCTGAACTCCTTATTCGATGATTACTACTGTATTTTTTTTGTCATTTCGAAGGAAAATGTGTATCTACACGGGGCATGCGTAGTAGTGTTTTCAGCCAAAATATTTTTTTATCAAAAATTATCTGGAACTATTTATTTGAGTGAGTTTGGGCAATGGTGCTTTGGCTATGAGCAATTTCAACAAAAATGATCTGAATATATTATTCATTTTGAATCGACACATAGTTCAGTCGGAAATATTCTGAATCGTCTCGATATTACCTCAAGTCTTTCGGCTCATTTCCACTCACAAGCAATACCATACGATTCACTTGAAAATATTTATAATTTGAAGTAATTCCTTTCGTTGGTGATGTATTTCTCCCGGACTTTTTTAGTAACAAACTGCACGAGCCTTTCGTTTGATGGAAACAAATCTGATGAATCTTGTGTCAGCGAAATCTCGCCCACGAACCTGCTCACTTAATTGAAACATAACACAACACCTGAATTGAATTGAGTTGAATTGAAAACCAATCTGATGAATCCTTCCACCCGCACGTTAAATTTGGTGTCTGATTGGTTTCGTCTATGTAATGGTTCCTTGAGGAATTCTCAAATCACATCAAAACCGTTCAGAGGAATTCCACAAGAACTTAAATTGAATTCATAGAAAAATGCTCAAGATGTCATTGGAAATAATGTGAATAAAGAATGAGAACGGAATTGATGTATTTTGTAGAGGGTTGATTTTTGGTCCCCAAACACCATTTTCATATGGGAACGAGGATTATATACTCGTAACACGTTCGAAAAAACCCGAAGCTATTGTAATAGATTTATACTCTAGTTAACTGACTAAAATAATTTATTTAACGAAATACAATGATTCAATAACACAATACTCTAATTTACATAACAATTACGGGACTAGGTATTTATATTCGACTTTCACTTCACTGACTGCCTGTCTGCTGCGTAGTTCTTTTTATATCGAACGCCCACTTCTCCGAAAGCTCCAGAATTTTCCATCGAATCGCCCAGACTCACCGCGGCGCCCAGATTCTTCTCGGTGCAAGCGCATCGACAGTCTCCCGCGGTTGGTCGCTAGCTATACGTGAGAGTTCAGGTCCGGCATCGCCCGCAGCTTCGCCACATTGCCCCCTTCTTAGAGATATTTCGTCCCGAAATGTCATCCTTGGAGTGTGTCGATATTTGCAGGATTCCCCATATCTGCATCGTGAAGTTCGATGAAAATAACACTCCACAGTCTTCATGTTAGGTCGTGTAATAGGATTACAACAAACCAAAATCTGGATGCCGCTGGATCGGAATATCGTCTCCAACATACTTCTTATAACTCTCCAATCCAGCCCATCAATACCACAGGATAATTTTGGGATTGCCAAGTCCACCAGATTCTGGTTCACCATCGTATCTAGTTGGGTGAGGCTCCTCCAGACATCTTCATAGGACGGTTTGTCTTGGGAATGCTTCTTGGTCAAGAGTAGTAGATGTTCCTCTGGCCCTTCTTCAGCTGTAGCACACCTCCAATTTCTGGATTCTGTTTCCGTAGTGTCTGGAGTTGGCCAAATTTCTTGGAGAACACTACAGCGATGCCCCTGGACATTCGAAGATCTTCTGCGACGCAGTGTGCTAGGGCATAATCGACTGGCACTTTGAAAAGGTCTCGTGGCTCCTCCCGAGTTACCCCGTGTGACACTTTCTGTCCATTTGAGTATAAGGACATGAATTTCTGGAACGTCATCGCATCCTCTGGTGGTCTGAGGGTGCGGACTTGGTCATGATTTCCAGCGTAAGGGGCCAACCTGTTGAAATGAACGACCCTGGGTTTACCTCTGGGTGGCTTGTGGATTCGGTAAAGCAGGTCGTTTATCCTCTTGATGATCTTGTACGGACCTTCCCATGAATTCCGTAATTTCGGTGACAGGCCCCGGCGACGCATCGGGTTGTACAGCCAAACTAGGTCACCAACCTGAAATCCTCCAGCATCGGCATTGATTTCATAAGTCGCTTTCATTCGGTCGCTGGCACTCTGGATGTTCAAACGGACTCGTTCGTGGATGTCCTCCATTCGCTGCCGGAGTTTACTGACGTAGTCCTCTCCCGCGGTATCCTGTCCTGGTGGCATCCCAAACTTTAGGTCACAGGGAAGTCGCAGCTCTCGGCCCATTATGATACTAGCAGGGGTTTGGCCGGTCGACTCGTGTACTGCGGAACGGGAGGCCATCAGAAACAAATGGAGATACTGATCCCAGTCTCTTTGATGGTCAGAGACTACCTTGGACAAGTGGCGATTGATAGTCCTGTTCATCCGCTCAACCATTCCATCGGACTTTGGATGTAGAGCTGTGGTTCTCGTCTTGCGGATGTTCAGCAGGTGGCAGATTTCTTGGAACAGGTTGGATTCGAAATTTCTGCCTTGGTCCGAGTGCAGCTCCAAGGGGACACCGAATCGACATATCCACTCTTTCACCAAGACGTCCGCGAAGGTGATGGCTTCCTGGTTGGGCAGGGCATAGGCTTCGGCCAACTTGCTGAAATAGTCCATTGCCACAAGGATGTATTTATTTCCATGATCTGATACGGGGAACGGGCCGGCGATGTCAATGGCGATTCTTTCGAATGGACTACCTACATTATACTGACGCATCGGGGCCTTGGGTCGTGTCCGAGGTCCATTGCTGGCAGCACAAACAGCACACTTTCTGCACCAGTCATTGACATCAACTTGACAATTGACCCAGTAAAACCGTTGTCTTACTTTCTGCAGGGTCTTCGTCACACCCAGATGTCCTCCAGCAACTCCATCATGGATCTCTCGGAGTACTTCCTGTCTTCTGTTCTTGGGCACCACTATCTGACGTATGACCTCCCCACCATCTTCGGACTCCAATACACGTTTCAGGACCCCATTGTCCAGGGTAAGGGAATTCCACTGGGCCCAGTAGGATTTAACTGCTGGGGAATATCTTGCGATTTCCTGCCATGTCGGTCTTTGATTACTATTTTTCCAACCGATGACTAAACCAAGATCCGGATCTCTTTCTTGGTCTTTCTGGACCTCGTTGTCATTCCAGTTATTGTCAACTGCCGTGGTTCTACAAATCGCTGCTTCCTTCTCTTCTGCTCGTCGGCAGTGTGAGCAGTCGTCTGGGCATGGTCTCCTTGACAGGGCATCTGCGTTCTTGTGGCCACTCCCTGCTCGATGTTCTTGGAGTCTTTCGATCCAACGTGCTACTTGGCCCTCGGGATTTTTGAACTGTAGAAGCCATTTAAGGGCTGCGTGGTCGGTCCTCAACAGAAATCTTCTCCCGTACACGTATTTGTAAAAGTGTTCTACTCCCTTGACAACAGCCAACAGTTCTCGTCTGGTGACGCAGTAGTTACGCTCCGGTTTACTGAGAGTTTTACTGAAGTATCCGATCACCTTCTCTTGACCATCCTGGATCTGGGACAAGACAGCTCCAAGTCCCACGTTGCTGGCGTCCGTGTCCAAAATGAATTTTCCACTCGGAAGGGGATAACTCAGAATCGGTGCGTTGATCAATGCCCCTTTCAGCTTCCTGAACGAGTCTTGGCATTCTTCGGACCATTGGAATTTTGTTTGACCTTCCGTGAGCCTGGTCAGTGGTTTAGCGATGTTGGCAAACCGCAGCACATATCGGCGATAGTATGTGCACAAACCAAGGAAACTACGTAGTTGGTGTATGTCTTTCGGGATAGGCCACTCCTTCACTGCTTTAATCTTGTCGTCATCCACTGCTACTCCGCGCCCAGAGACAACATGGCCAAGGTAACGTACTTCTTTTTGGAACAGGTGGCATTTCTTGGGGCTCAGCTTCAATCCAGAGTTTCTCAGTCGCATGAATACCTCCTCCAGGTTTTTAACGTGGTCTTCGAACGATTTGCCAACTACAATAATGTCATCGAGATATACCAGACACGTCCTCCATGAAAGCCCTTTCAGAACCGTCTCCATTAATCTCTCGAATGTGGCTGGAGCATTACAAAGCCCGAATGGCATAACGGTGAAATGCCACAGTCCTGAGCCGATGGTGAAGGCTGTCTTTTCTCTATCTTCTCGAGCCAGTTCTACCTGCCAGTATCCACTCTTCAGATCAAGGGTCGAGAAAATCGTGGAGCCGGCCAATGTGTCCAGGGTATCGTCTATTCTCGGAAGAGGGTAACTGTCTTTCTTCGTCACGTTGTTCAGTTGACGATAGTCTACGCAAAACCGTGTTGATCCATCTTTCTTCTTCACCAGCACGACTGGAGAGGACCATGGACTGTCGGATGGTTCAATAATTCCATCTTTCCCCATTTCACTGACTATTTTGTCAGCCTCTTCCTTCTTGGCAAGAGGAAGTCTTCTAGCTGATTGTCGGATCGGCCGGGCATCCCCAGTATCAATTTTATGCTGAACTACATTCGTTCGGCCCCCTTTTCCTTGTCCGGTATCGAAGATGTCTTGGTACTTCTTGACTAATTCTCTCAATCTGGGCTGTTGGGCTGGTTTAATGCCCTTGGAAGAGATGGTAACCAATTTTTCCAGTTCCGCTGTCAGGTTGTTGTCTTGACTAACAGTACCGTGTACACTCCTGATCACAGAGGAAATTGACGAACAGTGCCCCAAAACAGTTCCTTTCTTCAAGGTCACTGGGTAATAATTGACATTCATTACCCTTACTGGCACAAATTTATCAGCACGCAACAAAGTCTTGCCTAGTGCAATACCACGTCCAATTTTCTCATCATGAAGCTTGGGCTCGAACATCACCACGCTTCCATTGCTCGCACCTCCGTCCAAGCGAGCCTCCAGTATGGTCTCAGCCCTCTCGGGTACACTTACATCTTCAACCAGCAGAACACGAATCATCTCTTCACGTCTTCCATGTATTACCAGCTCTTCTCCGTTCACACGTAGGACGCCATCTTTGAAGTTCAATTCAAACCCTCTGGAATTCATGATGTCCATTCCAATAATTGCGTCGTCCTCAATGTCCGCTACTAATGCCCGATGTTTCACTTTTGTGCTGCCTAGAATCAGTTCAATCGGTAGCTCACCATGTACAGTGGCCGGCTCTCCTGTTGCTGTGCGTAGCTTCCAGGATGATGGTTCCATTCTCTCTGGTGTTTTAATAAAAGCAGGTCCAAGGATTGTCCTAGTCGCACCAGTATCCAGCAGCATTGCGCAAGGCTTGTTGTTGATGAACCCGTCTACGAAGGCTCCTTTGTTCTGTAGTTGGAGGACAGCGACATATGCGTTGTTCACCGGGGCTTTCTGAGTATAGTCCGACGATTGCCCCTTCTCAACAACCTTCGTTGGTCTCGACCTCTTGAGGGTTGGACATTGACTACGCACGTGTCCAAGTTTCCTACAGTTCCGGCATCTCACTAGTCTTCTCTCAGGCAACATTTCCTTCACCACCTTTCTTATGGCAGCTTCCAAGTTAGCAGGCTCCTGTGGGTCTTCTTCAATAACTCGGACTTTACTTTGGCTTCTGCAGGATTGCTTCGCTGCCTCAAATTCCAAAGCGCGTGCCAGTGCATCCACGAGATGTGTTGGACGAGCTAGTGTTAATGCTTGTCTCGTTTCCTGGTCACGAAGTCCATCTAAGAATGCCTGAACTGCTAGTCGTTCCATTACCTTTTCTGGTGTAGCTGGGTATGCAAGGCGAACCAAGCGTGCAATGTCGGCTTCAAATTCCTGTAGGGATTTGCTTGACTTCTGGCAGCGGTTTTTGAGCTGTGAGTGGTATACATGTTCTAGATGAGTCTGTCCATACCGTAATTCTAGATGTTTGATCAGCTGCTCGTAGTCCTCTTGCTCTTGTGCCGTGAGGGTTTGTAGAATATTCGTTGCTTCTCCACGCAACGCCAGTGTTAGTGCCACAGCTCTATCTCCTGCATTCCATCCATTTGCCTTTGCTGCAGCTTCAAATTGTCGGCGGTAGTTTGCCCATAGTGTTTTTCCATCAAACTGAGGTGGTTTCATAGAGAGTTTTCCTGTTTCTGGACTGATTTTTATATCTTTCAAACCCCTTTGAACATCATCTAAGTTCAAACTCAGTTCCAGCATTGAATTTTCATTGACAGATTCTGTGGTGTGGGTAGTGTCATTCTGGTTTTCCAACTTACTGATTTTCTCCTTTATTTTGATGATTTCCGCCTCGAGTCCGCCTTTGATTTCGTCACTAATTGTTTCCTTCAATTTTCCCATCTCTTTCTCAATTTCATCTTTGATGCCGCCTCTGATTTCATCACTGATGGTTTCCTTCAATTTCCCCATCTCTTGCTCAATTCCATCTTTGATTTTCTCCATCTCTGTCTCAACAGTCCCCATTCTTTCTTCTAATCGATTCGCCACGCCACAAAGTTCTTCTTTCATGTTCTTCGAGTTTTCTAGAAGCTCTTCCCTCAAACCCTTCGAATTTTCTAGAATCTCTTCTCTCAAATTCCTCGAACTATCTTGAAATTCTTCTTTCAGACTATTCGAATTTTCCAGAAGTCTTTCTTGAAGTTTTTCTTCCAATTTTCTCGAACTCTCTTGAAATTCTTCTTTCAGACCATTCGAATTTTCTAGAAGTTTTTCTTGAAGTTCTTCCTTGAGCGTATTCGAATTTTCAAGCAGCTTTTCTTCCAGATTTTTGGAATTTTCTACAAGTTTATCTTGAAGTTTTTCTTCCAGACCACCGAATTCTGTTGCATTTTGTCTTCCATTCCGTCGAGTTTACTCATTATGGAACTCATATCCATTCCAGAAACTTCGAATAGAAATGTTTCTGGGTCCTCGCCCTCCTGAACTAATCCCTCGGCAAGTCTTGTTTGAAGCACGGCCTTTTTACCACTTGTGTCAAGTTCCCTCTCCTCCAGTTCTTGCTTCAATTCCGCAACCTTCAATTCAACCAGGCGAACTTTCCTCGAACACATTTTGTCTTAGTCTATGTCTCACAGTCTATTTCACAGGTCAACAGTCTATTATTATTATTATTGTCTATCTCACACAGTCTATTTCCCGGACACTAGTCTATTACTATTATTATTGTCTATTTCACACAGTGAGAAGTGTCACTTCACGAAAAATGTTTATCAGTCACTATTTTCGCGAAAACAATTGTCCGAAATACACAAGCTGTCTACTTACACGAACACTGTATTTTATTTCTAACAATCGCACTTCTGATCACCACTGTAATAGATTTATACTCTAGTTAACTGACTAAAATAATTTATTTAACGAAATACAATGATTCAATAACACAATACTCTAATTTACATAACAATTACGGGACTAGGTATTTATATTCGACTTTCACTTCACTGACTGCCTGTCTGCTGCGTAGTTCTTTTTATATCGAACGCCCACTTCTCCGAAAGCTCTAGAATTTTCCATCGAATCGCCCAGACTCACCGCGGCGCCCAGATTCTTCTCGGTGCAAGCGCATCGACAGTCTCCCGCGGTTGGTCGCTAGCTATACGTGAGAGTTCAGGTCCGGCATCGCCCGCAGCTTCGCCACACTATCTAATTTACAAACTGGAATTATGAACGAGTTAAGCCGTCCCTGCAAAAAAACTGGTGGATATTAAACGACTTTGATGGGTGTCTTTCTAACAAACTTGCTTACTGAAATTTCTCTCGTCAATGATTTATTTCTCACAAATTCTCTTACTAACACACTGCATGAGACTTGTTTAATTGAAACCAAATCTAATTAATATCAAATTTGGTGACTCAATTGTTTTGTATATGTTATTGTTTCTTGAAAAATACTGTGATTAACTAAATGCCCATAAAACTGTTTCTTGATTGCATCTGTTTTCCCATCGTCTCATACCTTTTAGTTCACCTCAATTTTTCATTTTGAATCTCATTTTAGTTTTCACGTATCCTTTTCGTTTCGTTGGGATTCGTTTATCCAACACGTCAAGTCGGACACATAGTTTATGAGTTGTTCTTCTCTATATTTCGTAATATTATTATTATTATTTTCACGACGTTTCGTTCAATGCGTTAATCTTTATACCTGTCGAACGCGTAATTAATGCGCTGTCTCTTTTTCTCATTATCACAATTATTTTTATGATTTCATTCATTTTCGCTTCCTTTCATTTCATATCGTTTAGTTTCTTCCAACACTAACCCGCAACACACTTTTCCCCCTCTTCTTCCAAAAAAAATCGTAAACACTCGAACTAATTTCAATGAAGACCAACTACTGAATAGGATAATGAACACCTACTCAAAAATTTACTTTTCAGTAGTAATACCACAAGTGATTGAATTTTCGCGATGAGTCTGTTGATTTTTTTCTGAACGAAAATGAATAGCTTCGAGAAAACACCGCAGGACGCAGGACGAGTAGTGTTTTCTCGATACAATTCAGTTGAGTTCAGAAATAAAAGACAGACTTATGAGATAAATTCAATCACGAGTGGAATTTTATTAGACGATTTCACGAAGCATTAAAAGTATTATTATAAACATGAACAATCAATTCATCATAACCATAATCAATCAACTATAATCACAAAAAATATATCATAACTAAGTATCAATTATTTATTATATAGTTACGATAAGACTCATTTTGATGTTTTCGCCTACAATTATAATCTGTCAAAATGTCAAACTTTTCTCTGTCATCTATGGTTGCATCATTGAAAACACCAATGCTGACAGACCAATCAGAATTGAGAGAAAGCTGGTGTTTTCGCTACAACACAGTATTCATCTTTCAGGGAACTCCTATTTGTAGTAGGTACACATAAAATATTGGACTAACTTGTGAATTTTCAGTAGTAATATCCCGACAAAATGCTGAATTTTCAAAAAATAATTTCACCTTGCTGTCACGAAAACTGTGTTACTTAGAAACACCACGAGAGCTTGCTCGAATGGTGTTTTATACAGCAACACAGTTTGAGCGACTGGCAAGGTGAAAGTATTTTGAAAATTCTGCATTTTGAAGGGATATTACTACTGAAAATTCACAAGTTAGTCCAATATTTTATGTGTACCTACTACAAATAGGAGTTCCCTGAAAGATGAATACTATGTTGTAGCGATAATACAAGTTGTCTTTGATTTGTGATTGGTCAGATTACGTCAATATTTTGAGAAGAGTGGAATAGTCGTTGAAATAACTTCGAGGTTTTACAACTTTCTTCGATTTTTTTAACTTGTAGAAGTGATTCCTCTTGTCGGTGATGTATTTCTCACAAACTGTCATACTAACACACGCACGAGCCTTGTTTTACTGAAACCGATTCTATTAATCTTCCCACTGTATGTCAAAGTTGATATCCTCGTCAGTGAAATCTGACTCACGAACCTGCTTACTGAATTGAAACATTGTCAATTGAAATGAATTGAATTGAAACCGATCTGATGAATATTCACATTTGATGTCTGATTACTTTTATCTATGTAATTAATTGTTACTTGACAGATACTAGAATCATGAAATTTTTACAAACCTGAAGTGCTTATTTTTCAATGATTCGCAAAGATCCAAAACGTAGGTAATTCATGTATTGGTAAATGGTACATGGTAAATGGCGCTGATGCATTCCTTCCCGATGACGATGGCGGTCATTTTCTTTTTTTATTGATTATTCCTTAAAAACACTCTGTATACCCATTTCACAGAATGATGGTTGACAAACTCTTTTGTTTTTTTACCGTTTTGTTCACCTCAATTTATCGTTTCGCACCTCGTTGTCATTCATTTTTTTACGTTTTCTATTTCGCAATGATTCCTTTCATACAACACGTCAAGTCGAATGCATAGTTTATGTGTTTTTCTCTATATTTCCTAATATTATTATTATTTTCATGACGTTTCATGCAATGCGTCAACCTTTATACCTGCCGATCGCGTACTTTATACTATGTCTCCATTTTTCATTATCATTATTATTTTCATGCTTTCATTGATTTATTTCGTTTTGTTCCATCCAACGTATCGAGCTTGATACCTGTTGGACGCCTAGTGTATGCGACGTCCTCTTCAATTTTTTTTATTATTGTCATTATTTTCATAGCATTTTGTATCCTTTCATCCAAAGCGTCAAATTTGATATCTCTCGGCTCTCATACGTAAACTTTAATGCGCTGGCCTCTATATTTGATACACAGATTAATTACACAGATTTTAGTTAGGCTTTCGACCGGGTTTCACATGAACAATTTCTAAGAAAGCTACCATACTTTGGCTTCTCACCTGATATTCAACACCTTTTAAAATCTCACTTATCAAATAGAAATTCATTTGTCGAATATGAGGGAGTCAAATCATTGACATTTATTGCTACTTCAGGTATTCCTCAGGGTTCTAACTTAGGACCTCTTCTATTTCCTCTGTTTATTAATGACATAACACACTGCATAAATTCACATAAATCATTATATGCTGACGAAAGTTTTCAGGAAAGTAGATAATTTATCAGACTGTAACTTACTACAGGTTGGTTGATTGGTTTGAGAAAAACAAACTAGGATTAAATATTAATAAATGCAAAATTATGTCACTTACTCGGAAACAAATTCCAGTTAAATTTAATTGTCAATCTACAACTTGAACTTAACTCGTGTTTACGAATTTAAAGACCTTGGCTTTTCATTCTTTCGCAATACCTATACCTACTTATGAAATCATGTTCGCAATAGACATTTTGTACACCTGTAATTGGGTTTCCGAACCTGCTAAATGTATTCAATAAATAAATAATAATTTTCCTAATTTCGTTGATTCATCCCAATTCATTTCGTAAGCGTCGAGCTTGACACCTGATGCTACATGCATACTTCATGAGCTGTCCTCTATATTTCTTACTATTACTATGTTAACAAGTTCTTCTTCTGTTTTCAAATGCATCATCTACCATATCACTGTCATCATTATTATGAGTTTTATTGATCAAGAAGCTAATCGTAGATGTAAGGGAATTAATATTTTGTTTGGTGAATACATCTGTTAATTTCATTTCAATGTCTAATGTGGTAATAACTAAGAAAGTAGTTGTTTTCTGCACTTTTGTCGTATATTGAAAAAGCATAATATTTTATCTTTGATCTTATATCAACCTCCATTCTTCAACACCATTTCTGGATGAGAACTTCAATGGAAGATGATTATGATAGAAATTCGTCTCTTTAAAGTATCAACATATTGTGGTATCTCTAATAATAACAAAGTTACTGTTTAGGAATAATTCAATAACTGAAACTGCTTGATTATATTTCTTAACATCTTTACGAATCGATTGATACCGATTTCATCAAAATCTGTCATTCGCAAGTGTAGATCAATAGTATTTATATTATTGCAAAATCGGTCTCTAGAACTACTCTGAAGTGAACCTTTTTTATCCGAAACGCAGAGATCCGGAGTCATGTTATGTATATGATAATGTTTTCTGGTTGTTTTGACATATTTTTCCTCAACTATTTCACACTTTGTTATATATGCAATTTTCTGATATTTATTACTTGGAGTTCAGTAAATTTTCCTCAATTATTGACACTCATTATACTGAATTTGCTGAATTCGTATGCTTACTATGAAAACATCCACCAAAATTGCTAGATTTTGATTTATTGCATATTTAATGGAACTCGCTTATTTATCACTTCTGAAACCAACAGTTAGTACATAATTTTTATGTATTCAATCAGTCAATCGCCATACATTTTGTTATTCATTGATGGGTAATTTTGTTGACTCGTTTCACCAAATGACATTTGACAATATCGAAACTTCGAGAATGTTCTGTATTGAATGAATAAAACGATCGAATCTCTTGCAAAAACGCGTGAAACGCACGTACAGACGCTTGAAATTTTAACTCAGACGCTTGAAAAGCATCACAAAAACGTTTGAGACGCGTGCAATACACCTGAAACGTCTGCACAATTGCTGGGATTGCACGTATAAACGGTCTAAATGTTCGTATTGTACCTTCAATAATAACAAACTTAGCCTCCTATAACCGTTGGGTTTTGGAAAATGCTTGAATATGTTCCCTGACATCGAGATGAATCCATTGATGCTAAATTAATCGGTTGATCTATCATTCGTAAAGATATAAAACATTCATATATTGGTCACCTCGACAATAGATGGCGCTGATGTATTCCTTCTTGATGACGGTGGCAGTAATGTTTTTTTATTGATTAAACATTCAAACCTTCTGTATACTGAATGCCCTATATATTTTTTGGTAACGCACTGTATACGTTCCCCATTGGAATCACACGTTGAAACACTACGACTCCCGTTAAATCGTCATGTTTTTTTTCTTTTCAATGATGTTATTTGAGACACCCTGTATACGATCCCTAGTGATTTAGCAATGTTTTTTTCTTAAATGTTATGTTGGTACACCTGGTATAACTCATTGACAGTTTTTTTCTCTTAAACGCTATATTTTGAGATGTCCTGTATATACGTTGACATTTTTGACAAATAACCCTATGTTTTTTTTCTGTTAAATGATATGTTGGTACACCCCGTATACCAAATTTGACAATCGCCAAGTTTTTTTCCATTAAACGTTGTATTTTGAGACACCCTGTTTAAACGTTGACATTTTACAAACTGCATCCATGTTTTTTTTTTTACTTAAATAATTTGTTGGTACACCTGGTATACCAAATTTGACAACCGCCACGTTTTCTTCTCTTAAACGTTGTACTTTGAGATACTCTGTATACGTTTCTCATTGAGGAATCGCACGTTGAAGCGCAACGACCCCCGTTACCCCACAATTTCTTCCATTTTTCCAAACTTCATTATTATTATCTCACTTTCATACTCCATCTAAAATTATCAACACCCGAAAAAGAAAAAAAAATCAATTGAAATGTTTTTTTGATTGTTGTTGTTAGTGTCTGCGGTAGTCAACTTTAGATTTCATTGAAAATTCATATAACAAATGAGATGGAGGAAATGACACAAATATCTTACAGCCCCACCAGTTCATGTTTACAAATGCCCCATCTTGCAATCCCCCATGTAGAACGAACGCACACAAGAACGCACGCACGAATACACGAACGCACGCACGAATGCACGCACCGACGCACGCACGCACGAACGCACGCACGCACGCACGCACGAACGCACGCACGCACGCACGCACCTACGCACGCACGCATACACGCACGAACGCACGCAGGAACGCACGCTCGCACGGACGCCCGCAAGCAGGTTTTTATTTCCACGAACGCACGCACGAATACACAAACGCACGCACGCACGCACGCACACACGCACCCACGCACGCACGCATGCATACACGCACGCACGCACTCACGCACGCATACACGCACGCACGCACACACGCACGCACCATTACACGTCCCGCAATAATTATGGCAACGCATGCAATATCCCCAATTGTGGCATAATTCTAATATCGATGTATATATACAGTGATATACATAGGAGGTATATAGCTATAAAAATCTTGCACTAACACACACTATTACCGGAGTTATGGCCAGAAGAGAGTTTCTGGCATCCGAGGCCATAATTATTTCTGCACAAAAAATAAGTGTGAGTTGCCATAAATATTACCTCACCGAGAGTGTGTGGCCTGCGGTGTTGCCAGATCTCACCCTATCTTGCACAGTGTGACTAGGAGCTATATTAGTGGCATCTCATTTCTAGTGAAGAAATCATTTCATATAATTTGAATGAAAATTGTCATATTTTCAAAAAAACATGAATTCTGCATTCATTTGAATCATTTTAATATTCTTCATGAATTTCAGTGAGGATTCAGGAAGGAGAATCAGGGTAAAACATTTAAATTCGAAACATAGAAAAAGCGAGATGATTCACCAAGGCCATGTATAGCACATGAGATTATGTCATACGACGAGTTATTCACAGATCCGACCTGTCCTGGAATACTGTTCACATGTATGGAGTGCAGCACATATAATGAAGTGTAATACAAAGCCAGGACCTAAATTTTATATGTTACTTCATTGTAAAATCCTGAAATGACTGTCATAACCTGTAAGATTATGGAACACGATGGGCAGGCACTACGAACGATTTTCAAAAAATGAGTTTGTATGCTTGGTGCAAATGACCCCGAAATTGTGCGATAAAATGGTTATGGTCAAGAACGATGTCATTGGTGAAAAAAGATTTTTCACCAGTATAATAAATAGTAACCCTGCATGAATTTGGTTCCTCAATCGGTACGATTGTATTAATTAATGATTAAACGATCACAGCTAACCTCGACATATCATCACTATACGCCACATGGTTTTGGTACTTTCAATGACACTATTCCTTTAACATTTTCCAATTGACATCCAAAGTTCGCATAAGTGATGAATGGAGTCGTTTATTTTTTAGTGAGATTTGTGTATTCTGTATGGTCACATTTGAGTAATGAAATTTTGCATTGTATCAGTTGGGAGCAACGTTACTCATGATCCTACAATGTCTGTTCACAATTGAGATAATTGACAGATCAATCACAAAAAAGTAACCCTATGGTTATTTACTTGTGTTGGAAATAATCGAATCGAGACAATGAATATATCTGATATCACACTCATAATCATAAACATGAGATTCAGAATAATTTAATTTTGGAAAATATTTATTAACATGACGTTTCTGTTTATTATTAGTTTATGGTGCTTTCATCACTACAGAAAATAACTTTTTTCTACGTCAGTGCGTGAACTAAGCTTTCACGCACTGCGGACGGAGCGTAAAGTAATACTTTTTCGCACAAGTGCGTAAAAAATCACCTGTGCGTAAAATCATCAACTGTGCGTAAAGTATTTTTTTACACACTGTTCATACATTTATGCATTATTTGATAATACGATGACAATTCATATCATTAAACATTCAAATTGATGATATAATTGCTTCAATTTGGCAATATAACTGTCGAAGAAAAAACTTTGTATGAAACACTTTCGTAAAGGGCTTTTTTGTACTCGCGTAATTGTTGAACTTGGCTGCGCCTCATTCAACAAACTCCACGCTCATACGAAAACGTCCTACTTTACGAACTTGTATCATAAATAGCTATTATTCGAATACTTCCAGTTCCAATGCGTAAACGTACACAGAAATATTACTCGGTTTTTTTCAAATTTTTCAAAGGACCTTATACATGTTCTATGTAAAATGTTTTTCGTCCAATTTCTCTGAAATTTTTATATGTTGTAAATCTTTTCATTCTTATTGAATAGTTATGAATCGATCTTATGCATATAAATAAGATCAGTTTTAGAGTGTCAAAAATTCGATTTTTGCTCTTTAGGTTATTATGCATCGATTTGATGTTTGTGCTCCACTTCGGGAATAATTTTTTACTTACCAAGTTGTAGTGAATGAACTCCATTTGAATAAAACAGTTTTATAGGTATCAAGTGAGTAAAGTGATACTTTTTTACTAGTATGAATACCTTTTTGTTTGCGCCATGTCAATAAAAACTCATATTCGTATTATTCACTGTTTTCTCTCTTCACTATTCATCACTTTTCATTTCTACCCATATCAAATTCCTAGTTATCAAGAATTCGTTATCTTGAGATATGCAAAATTTCATTAATTATTGATATAAACTAGTTTCTGATGACAAAACAGTCCCAGCTGCCTTGGATTACCTAGTGTGAATTAGGTCCAATAATTCCTGCACGTTCATCTTATTAGTATGAAAAATATTCCGCTATTTTTGAAAACACTTCGTAATCAAAACGCTATGAATATAATATAATAATGATGAATTTATCCAGTAAGTAAGTGATTATTACATAATACAACACCCTATTGTTCATTCATTATACACGAACTTATTGAAACAGACCATATTCAGTGTCATAATCCAACCAGTGACGATTGCATCATGACCCTGTTCTTCCACATGCCAAATTTTTTAAGGACACTACATTATTGTTTTTTTTTTTAATTCATGAGCAATAACACAGGCATTGTTTTGTTTTTTTTTTACATTCCTGAGAAAGACCAATTTCTATTTAGAGCACACGAGTCAGATCAAATACCCTAAACAGCTGGAATTGCATTTTTGACACCTGGTAGTTCGAAAGCTGGTCATATAGGATCCATCTATAAATTGAATTATACAGTGTGGTCCTAAAGTAACGGATTAATTCGTTTTCTACGTTATTATCCATTTTCAAGAAAAACCCTAAAACACATGAATTTTACATTTTTGAAAAGACATTCTATATAAAAGAATTGCCCCTTTTCCATCCCCCAAAAAGTGACAGACACCCCCCCAATTTTTTTAAATGAGAATGTGGGTCAAGTGATTCCTCATTTCGAAGGGTATTCAATTGTCTCTACAGCTATGTCTATTTTTTTTAATTTCGTTGAAGCGTCATAAAATGAATAATTTTCAAAATGTTGAGAATTAAGTATCACGTATACTTTTAAATTCGCTGTATATTCACTGCACCTCAATTTTTTTTTTTTTTTTGGTTATTTCACCAACTTTTGTGTTCATCATACGTTCCAGTAAACTGAAAAAATTTATGTAAAAAAAATTACGGTTCATTGAATATACAGCGAATTTGATAGTATACTTGATACTTATTTATAACTCATATCTTATATTTATTTGTTTATTATGTCGCGCACAGGTTAAAATTTTAGTGACTTTTTTCTCCGTTCATTTACTTTTGCTAGGTATCAATACTCATGTATGTGACTCATATTTGGTAAATAAACTTATATTATTATTATACTTTTCAACATTTTGAAAATATTTTTTTGAACGCATGAACGAAATTAAAAAAAATAGACTTGGCTGTATAGACAATTGGCCCTTCCAAATGAAGTATTACCAGAATCAAAATTTAATTTTAAAATATTTAAGGGGTGGCTGCCACTTTGAGGGGAGTTAAGGATGGGTGATTTTTCTTAATGTCACAGAGTGTCTTTTCAAAAACTTAAATCGACGTGTTTCAGGGTTTTCCTTGAAAATTGATAATAAAGTAGAAAATGAATTTATCCGTTACTTTAGAACCTCACTGTATAATAATGTCATATCTAAAACATATCGAAATTTCAGAAAATTTTGCCAAAAGACATTTCACATGGAAAATAGGTGTTCCAAATCCTTGGTTCATCTGTTGGTAGGACAGTGGTAAATTGGGATATTCATGTGATTTTGAAGGATTGAGAGCGCACCACGCTCCAATTGAGACACACTGAGTCAGTCTTCTTACATTAATGATCTGTTTTTTTTCAGTTTTCTCTGGTAATCTAATGAAAGACAAACCCCATCTTAGATTTGTAATGTTTATCTTCATTGAGATAACCTCATGCAAAGCTTTCCCCGAGTCATGTTCTTGAAAATAACCTAACTATTTGAAAATCTGATCAAGCACATTATCGTAAAACGAACTTTGTAAATCTGATGATAAATCTATAACAACTTTTTAAGTATTCAAGTAATTCAAATCCAAAATTTCGCCGTCGTCTGATTTTTCAACCAATACTTTACAAAATTTTACATTCATTTCAATTATTACTAGAAAGGACCCCGCACATTTCTTATGAGAAATGGATTTCCGAGAATATGGCTGAATTTTTGTCCTCGGCGTGCTGATGAAAAGTGTCCACGACAGATGCTCAAAAATGGACAGTTTTCGAGATATGGAACTTTGAAAGTAGATTTTTCCGTGCGATATTTTCTCATCAATCGAGGAGCCCCCATTTCTGGTTGGGAAGGAATTTGGATGTTCGGCGTTCTGTTCTACAATGGCCATGGAATGAATTTCTTATTCAAAGATTTCTTATACATCTATTCATGCTATGGAACAACTACAATAATTTCAATTTTCGAAATACGTCACATTTTAAGTATATTTTGAAGAGAGATCGAAATAGCTGATTCTGAATATACCAGATTTCCAATAATGTTAACAATGAGGCTCAGCGCTGTAAAGGAAGGTAACGAGAAAATCATATATTCTTTGATATAGCAATTATTATTATTATCACTATTTACGTATATGTGACTTTTGTTTTCACATATATCAATAATCTGACAATGGGTGCAAAAATATTCTCCTCAAATGACTCGTTTTGGATGATAGCATCTCACAGCCAAACGAATCCGTGAAAATGTCTGTATCGTTGATAGCTGATACTACTTTCTCACCAAAATGGTGTGGTTCGGGTGTTGGAAGCAAACCATTAATGGCACTTTCGATAATTACCCTCGAATTCCAAAAAATGCAGAAGTTGATGAAGTTGTCTCAAATAATAATATTGGGTGAATTGTTTCGGAGACTCATTGCATAAATTGGAGAGAAACCAATTCTCTACAGTCACGACGAATCGATTGTTCGTATCTTCAATCTTTTTCGACTGAGCGAAAAATTGAAGATAGACAACAACTTCTTCCCCTTACGAAAATTGAATCATATTTTAATCTTGTTTTGTGGTTTTTTCCCTTAAAGCTCCCTGACTCTCATGAAAATATTGGAACACATTCGATATTATGTGATCAATAGTGATCATAATTGTTATATCTGAAAATATATGATTACGATTTTTCCGTTCCCTTCCTTCCTTCCATTTTGGAGAACATATTCGATATTATTGGACATCTGGTAAACTCGGACTTAGTTATTTCAGCCTCTCTCAGAAATATACTCTGAATCTGTCGTTTATCGAGAATGAATATTATTGTAAGGTTATTTCGAAGCATATGGACACAGAACATTTGAATCATTGTATCCCATCCAGAAATGAGAGGTCCATTGATGAGCAGATACCGCATCAAATTCGAAAATCCATTTCCAAAGCTCCATATCTCGAACGCTGTTTATTTTAAAGGTTTGTGGCTATGGACGATGTATATTTCGAATTAATTTTCAAGAATGTTTAAAATTCATTTATTTCTCGAATATGGCCAATGTTCGTTGAAAGCTTCGTCATTTCTGCGGATTTCATTACTACATAATTTTTTATATTATTTCAAATTATTTAACCAATCTACTATAACTAATTATAACAAGTACTCTCCGCATAGATTTGATTAATTATCTTCAAGAATTCCAGTGAGGACTCAGGATGGAAAATCAGAATAAAACACCGAAATTTAAAACATAATACAAGCTAGGCTATGATGGTACATAATCTCTATTGCAACCAAATCTCTAACATTTTGGCAACAAGTCATCATCATGCAGGAGAGATATGTTTGACATGTACAGGAGAACGAACGCAAAAAAGGACATCTCAATTAAAATAACATATTCAAAGGTGGTGAGTGAATGGTATCTGATATTATGATATTTCGAATAAAATATTTTTTGAAGATGGCTTGATGCCTAAAACGTCGTAGATTTGCTTGCAGGGAAGATTTCATTCTATAGCTTTGCTCACAAAATTCTATAATACAGTGAGTTTCAAATAGTTCGCACCATATGGGAAACTTTTTTTTATGGATTTGTCAGAATTTTTTTATCATTTCAATTGGTGGATGCAAAAAAATAATATTTGATTCATTAAAATTTCAAATTTTCAAACAGTATACAGGGGAGCACAAAATATAGGAATTTTGATCTAGAGTAAACTACCCTAATTTTTTATATTATCAAAAAAATCTATTAGGAAAATTTGTTTAAAATTGAAAACAATATTAAAATTTGGAATTACAGCCACCTACACAATAAAATAATGTTTTCCATTTTTATGATTAAAGTGATCGTAATTTCGCAGATATGCATCAATTAATTATTGAGCATCAACTAATTGATTTATTCGATAATTTTCTCCTAAACAATCATACTGATAATTATTATGGACAAACATAGGGGGAGAAATGTAAAATTTGCACAAAAAAAAAACATTTTCAACAAACAAATAACTAATTGGTTCAAATTTTGTATTATCTTATTATTATAGAAATATGAGGGAGCCGCTCAAGGTGTATAATGAAAAACTAGTACTATTTATGAGGCTATTACAATAAAAAGAAAAAAAATATTTTGATACTTAGGTGGCTGTGATTCAAAAGGTACTATTTCTCATGGAAAATGGGTCTAGGGCAATTCCCCGAAAACAATTCACTGACGGGCAATTCCCCGACGGGGAATATTCCCCGACGAGGAATATTCCCCGGCAACAATTCACCGACGGGCAGGTATTCATCATTCCAGTGAATTGAATCAGCTTTCAAATAATGAACAATTAGTCCCAACTTTTTGAGGGTTACTGCTTCTGATACATTTCAAATTTCTCTAGTTTCTTCGGAAACAGGGCTTTCAAATGGAAAACATTCAATTCACCATGTATATAAGGTCTTGCATGATTGGAATAGGTACCGCACAAATCTGCTCCGAACAAGAAGAATTTCCCGAAAATAGCCCAGTTTGGTCTCCGATGGAGTATATGGGGTATCAATAAAATCCACACAGTATATAGCCGACAAACGAGTACGGAGACCTATGCTGATATTGATGACAATATCTTATAGTCTCCTCAAACCGTACATTATATCAAAAATAATTGAAAATTAACCAATTCATTTTCGAAATACAGGGTATTCATTAAAAAAAAACAGCATTTTTCTAAGAAACTTGGACCATTTTTGTTACTCACCCTGAATACATGAAATGAGTATAAGACCTTCTCAACATTGAAGAATGTTTGCTATATATAACTATGACACGCTCCCCTCTTTTCAAACTAAAAAACGGGGGGTTGACGTACCCCTATTTTCCAACCATCCTGTATACAAAAAATTATGTCAGTTAACTTCGACAGAGATTGAGGCAGTTCATTCAGGTTAAATTGAATCTCTGATCCTCATCACTGGTCGGTTTAAAATTAATCGAATTGGATTTTTCTTTGTTCACCCCAGAACGAAAAAGTGTACTGGAAACGAGATCAAGGTGACATTGTACCATCATTGAGGCACGGTTTTCCCAGAATGAATAAGCGTTTGGTCAATTCTCGAAATTGTTAAAAATTCTGAGCAGAAAGCTTCACTTTTCATATTTGACACCCTGTATTTTGAAAACTAGTAGGCAGATTTTTTAGTGCCCATGGACACTTTTGCTGAGGTAGTCAAAATTTAACCGAAAGCCATTTTCCTTTGAATACTTTTTCCAATTCTGAACAATATTTTTCGATATACTTTTTTAATAATATAAAAAGTGAGGGTAGTTCACTCTTGATCAAAATTGCTATTGTTTGTACTCCCCTGTGCACTGTATGAAAATTTTGAATTTTCATAACTCAACTACAAGTTTTTTGCCATGCACCAGTTTTTACGAAGGTTAAAATTTTCTGATAAATGGATAATAAAAAAGTTTCTCATATGGTGCATACTTTTTGAAACTCACTGTGAATTGAAAATGTAGCTTTCAAATGAAAAAAATTAAAATACTCATCAATCATCATTTTTCCTTTCAGAAATTACATGAAGGAAAGAGTTTCCTTCTGGAAGATCTATCGTCAGTAGACTTACTTTCCTTGTCATGCACAGATTTACCTTCAACATTTCGAACATTGTATGGCGCCTATTTATCTTGCACACACGACTGATTATTGTGGCATCCTAATACCAATTGTTTAAAATTCTTATTTACGTTAAAATTATATATTATATGCAACGTCGCAATTTCTTTTGCAGAGGGCGCCACATTACTGCCACGCCCACGATGCCATAAAAGGGGTAGTGTTAACGATATACTTCATCCTGAATTGTGCCAACTCACCCACTTTTTTGAGAAAGTATAATTTTCATCATCATTTTCATGAATGGTCGAAAACAAGTGAAGATACTGGATACTCCATCAAGACTTACATTCTTTTGGCCCTAAAAAGTGATGAAGAAGAATAATATGGCCCGTCAATTGAGAAAAGAAATTGTGGCAACGCGTGTATGTTGCCACAATTCTGGAAGGTGCCATACTACAGGCTAAAGTTCACACAAGTTGCCATAATTATACCGAAACATACACACGCACGCACATACGCACGAACGCACGTACGCACGCACACACACACGTACGCACGCACGCACGCACGTGAACACGCACGCACGCGAACACGCACGCACGCACGCACGCATACACGCACGAACGCACGCATGAACGCACGCTCGCACGGACGCCCGCAAGCAGGTTTTTATTTCCACGAACGCACGCACGAATACACAAACGCACGCACGCACGCACGCACACACGTACGCACGCACGCACGCATGCATACACGCACGCACGCACGCACGCACGCATACACGCACGAACGCACGCATGAACGCACGATCGCACGGACGCCCGCAAGCAGGTTTTTATTTCCTTTATTGGGTGATATGCTTCCAACAAGTTCAGTTATAGTATTCGCGCGCGAAAAAATAAATAACTTCATCAATAAACACAAACATAGATATGAAATTCATGAAGTGATTCTGAAAGAATGGGAACAGCGTAAGAAGCGCCTAGAGTCAATACAAAATACAGAAACAAATAATTCACATTACAAAAGTTGCTGTTGGTCATATCCTGATATAACAGAAGGTCCTGACACTTGTGAATGCTGCTTCATAGGTTGGTACGTGGAAGAAGCCAAAAAGTTGTGAACGTCTAAGACATTTGATCCAAGTATTTCGAAGGTGCTTAAACATGGATGGAACACAATGGTGCGAAAATTGTAGAAAGCATTTTTGTTTTTGTAAAAAGTCAATTGCCAAACATAATGATCCAAATTGGAATTTGAAATGTTATGAAAGCATGTCAAATAGTCCTGTTCATCCTCAGAAAAAATAAAAAAATTTTGAATTAAAATGCTCATTTTATTGTTTATCGTTCAATACACAAAACAGTCACATGACAGTTGACTGATGACACTGCGACACACCGCAAATGAGGCATTGTTACAAAAACATCCTACAACCCCACCACTACATGTTTACAAATGCCCCATTTTGCATTACCCCATTTTGCACACCCCCATGTAGGCATCCCTCTATGACACTGCGACACACCGCAAATGAACCATATCCTCCCTGATATATTTTTCTCCTACACCTTCAACTACACTGTGTGTGTGTATAATTTTTAATGTCTGCTGTATACAGGACGTTGACAAACCAACAACAAAATCATGGCACGTCAGCCGTATAGCCAACATTTTCATCTACATTTACAGCGAGGTCCGTAGCCGAGTGTGTTCAATGTCCGCTCCATCATCTGGAGGTAGTCAGATCGATCCCCACGGCCGAGATCTTTTTGTATTCATCAAAATACGCTCTCGTCACACACGCGATGAAATTTGAATTCGCGCGCCCATGCAAGAGTGACATGATGGTGTTCCGTCGTAGGAGGTGTTCCGTGGTACGATGCAAGATGGCGGATGACAAATTGAAATTTGACGCTCTCGACTGAGAAGTCCTCAACTACGTCACACACGCTCTTTCTCTCTCACACACACACGCTCGGATTCGCTCTCTCTCTAACACACTGTTTTCCCTATGCTGGTGGTAGGATCGGCATAGCTTATCTACTAATATCTACCATCATTGCACTATCCAATTATCACAATTTTTCAAAAAAACTAACCACTATTTCAGTGTAGGAGCAATTTAACAAGAGTACTGTTGACTGATTTGGAACTATTTATCAAATCAAATCACTTTATTAATCATCTGGAACTTACAAAGTTATAGGATAAACCAGGTTTTTGTTTCTGCATATGTTAATACAAATGAAATAAAATAATTATAAAATTATTAAACATACAAAATATGTAAAATTGTCATAGGTACGCTCAAATGTAATACAATATGTATGAGGAAATAAATGATGGTGTAGGTAACGTCACAGATTAAAAAATTCATCAATAATATAAAAATTATGATCCAATAAAAACAAGGGTGCTTTTGAAAACTGGAATTCTTTCAGTAGTTTTTAATGTTTCTGGTAGTTTGTTATACAGCGTGTCTCACGGTCGATGGTAGGTTAGACGTTTATGGTGAACGCAAAGCAGGATTTCCCTGAAAATTTCACATCTTACATTTTGTTACCTGATCTATCGATCTAAAATATTTTCAGCTTTGCGGCGTTGCCACGTCTATCAAAAAAAAAACTAGCAACTTTATTTTTTTAAATAGAACACCCCGTATATTAACTCATTTTTTGAATCGCTCTTTCATTATAATACTTTTTTGTTAATAATGTCCTATACCTATCTCTATCTGTTTTTGAAATAAAAAATAATTTGTGTTAAATATGGTCCAAAACATAGCCCTAATTGAACTTTAGTACATCAGTACTCTCAATTCATGAAAAGTTGATATTTTGATTATAGGTTGGACAAATTCGAAGTATTTACTTAACACCAAGAAATCGACTCCATATCATACAGGGCGTGCTAAAATTACTGTTATTTCCATAATGCATAAAAGTGGTCAAAAGTTCATTTTTTCAAATGAAACCCCCTGTATATTACTCGATAAATTGAAAGATGATGAAAAATGCTTCAAGATGATATATGGAAAAATAGTTATTTATTATACCTACAAGTGATGGAAGTGGCATTTTATTTTGTGAGTGGGGAATATTGCGAAACGAACGTCAGCAAGTGGAGCAAATCCATGTATCATACACATTTTTGTGTACAACAGTTACAGCTAGTAATAAAAAAAACAAAAAAATTAATGAGGTCCATGGGATTCGAACACACGATCTTTGGATTACAAGGCAGATGCTTCAACTACATACACCAGCGCACATGTTTATTCATATGTTATTATTGGTTATTCATAAAGGACTTTCTACAGTTGAATTGAATAGTAGGTACTTCGTCAGTTACTTCACAGGGAATAAATATTACCAATTGCACAAACTGCCAAATACATGTGTGAACTTTTCTAAATAATTCTTTCTAAGTAGATGTTCTGATTGTTTCTATTAAAGAGATTTTTAATGACAGTTCGGACAGTTGTATAAAATATTTAAAGAATTTAATTTTAGGTGGCCGTGGAAGTATCAAGCTTATGACAGCTTGGTGACTTTTATAAGTAATTAACTAATGGTTATTGACGGTGTTTTAAAAAAATCGCCAAAAATGAATGCTATTGACTATTCAAACGAAGTTCTTATGAAATTATTTATTATACACGGGCAGTGTGATCAAATCATTGCCAGAACTTGCAGAAAATTCAACCAAATGTATCCTGAATTAACACCAATGAACGAGAGGAAGTTTGTAAGATTACAAAATAATTTCCTTAACTATGGCTCAAACTTAAAAGCGCCTTTAACATTACCAAAACCTGTTACTTTAAATGAGGAAAATACTGTTAACGTCTTGGCATATTTTTATGCATATCCAGAAGCTTCCGTTCGCAGTGCAGAAAAAGATTTGGGTGTATCACATGTTTCAGTACAACGAATTTTGGAAAATCACGAAATGCATCCGTATAAATTTACCAAAGTTCAAGCTCTCAAAGTAGAATACTTTGAACGCAGAGTACATTTTTGCGAATCCCTTCTAATACATATACAGGAAAATCGGGAATTTTTGTCAAAAATAATTTGGAGCAACGAATCAAAATTTACGAGGGATGGCATTTTTAATAGAAGGAATAAACATTTTTGGGCTGATCATAATCCTCATGTGACAAAAGAAATGGGTTTTCAAGAAAAAATTTCCGCGAATGTGTTTTGTATTTTGAAGAAAAATAAAATTAGCTTTTTTATTTATGAAGACACACTGAATGCAGAGATATATCTTCATATTTTAAGAACGACTGTTACCGATTTCCTTGAAAACTTGCCTTTAGAGGAATATAGGAATTCGTGGTTTCAACTGGACGGAGCGCCAGCTCATTGCACTCAGGAAGTTTCCAGGAAACTTCACCAAATGTTTGACGATCGTTGGTTTAGGCGTTTAGGGCCGTGGGATTGGCCACCGAGATCACCCGATCTCACGCCACTTGACTTTTTTTTATGGGGTGTTTTACAGTACTCCAGTGCCTACCAAAGAAGAACTGCGACGGCGAATAGTGCGGTGTATTGAAGATCTAGATCCCCATGAAATTGAAAAAGCAACGACAAGTCGCGTACAAAAGAATATTTTGAAATGTTCAGAATGTAATGGACAACATTTCCAGCATTTATTGTGAAAATGTGATATTTTGTTTACAATTTTGTTATTTTTAATCCTACTAAATCTGTTTTTTTCTGTACTTTCACATGTTATATTCCAGAAAATTGTACTTTTTACCTAGAAATGTCTGGTTTTTGGACAGTTGTTCCCTGGAAACTTTCATTGGTGTTAATTCAGGATACATTTGATTGAAATTTCTGCAAGTTCTGGCAATGATTTGATCACACTGTCCGTGTATAATAAATAATTTCATAAGAACTTTGTTTGAATAATCGATATTTGCATTCACTTTGGAAGATAATTTGAAACACCGTCGATAACTATTCGTAAATTACTTATAAAAGTTACCAAACTGTTATAAGCTTGACAAATCCACTGTTACCTAAAACCAAATTCTTAAAAAGCAATTTTATTAAGAAAAGTTGATGATTTAGGTATAGGGACATGATATATCATCTTGAAGCATTTTTCATCACCTTTCAATTTATCGAGTAATATACAGGGGGTTTCATTTGAAAAAATGAACTTTTGACCACTTTTATGCATTATGGATATAACAGTAATTTTAGCACGCCCTGTATGATATGGAGTCGATTTCTTGGTGTTAAGTAAATACTTCGAATTTGTCCAACCTATAATCAAAATATCAACCTTTCATGAATTGAGAGTACTGATGTACTAAAGTTCAATTAGGGCTATGTTTTGGACCATATTTAACACAAATTATATTTTATTTCGAAAACAGATAGAGATAGGTATATGACATTATTAACAAAAAAGTATTATAATGAAAGAGCGATTCAAAAAATGAGTTAATATACGAGGTGTTATATTTAAAAAAATAAAGTTGCTAGTTTTTTTGATAGACGTGGCAACGCCGCAAAGCTGAAAATATTTTAGGTCGATAGATCAGGTAACAAAATGTAAGATGTGAAATTTTCAGGGAAATCCTGCTTTGCGTTTACCATAAAAGTCTAACCTACCATCGACCGTGAGACACGCTGTATAGTTTTAGTCCCAAGTAAGAAGGTGAGTTGGCCGTTATATTATATTTGTAGGGATTTATGTGGATATCATTACGTGTTCTCGTATTTAGGTTATGATAAGACGAATTGCGAACATATTTTGATCTATTGGTGTGTATGAATACACACATTTCAAAAATGAAAATATCCGTAATAGTAAGTAATTTAAAATGGCTGTCTTAGAGGTGGTTCTCTGATTAACGCCTGCTAAAATTCTTACAATCTTTTTTTGAGCAATAAATACATTTGGAGCTAGTGAGGCAAACACCATATCTGATCTTTGATTCTATATGTGCATGGTAATAGTTCACTAACTGTTCAGTAGTTAAAATCGACTCAAGTTTTCGTATCAGATACGAAACAGAACTTAGTTTCGATATGAGTTTATTACAATAACTCTTCCAGTCCAGACAATTATCTAACGTGTTGTTTCATTTTGATTTCAACGTTGGAACAGATTTTCTGTCTGTGGTGAAACCTTAAAGATAAAGTTTTATGAGAGTTGAAATGAAGTGAATTAGCGCCGCACCAGGAAGCCAAGTTATTCAACGCTAAGTTACATCTTTCCTTTAAAAATGTGTCGTTCTTGTCCGAAATTAAAAAAGATGTGTCATCTGCATACATAACGCATGAACTATCAGCAACAGCAGCCTCGACATCATTGCAATATAATATAAATAGCAGCGGCCCCAACAATGATCCTTGAGGTACTCCAATAGTCAAACCTTGATTATCAGAATTGAATTTATAATGATTGTTTTCGGATATATGATTCACCGAAACAA
Source organism: Chrysolina oricalcia (assembly GCA_944452925.2). Lineage (NCBI taxonomy): Eukaryota > Metazoa > Arthropoda > Insecta > Coleoptera > Chrysomelidae > Chrysolina > Chrysolina oricalcia. The sequence continues at coordinate 14,156,295 of OX101827.2, forward strand.
ATTGGCTCCTGTTTCTAGTGAAAGACTATCCAGTCAAGGGCATTGCCTCTTATTCCATATGAATATAATTCAATAAAATGTTGTGATCGATGCAGTCGCCCTGCTGAGATCACAAAATATTCCTACAGGGCACTCGCCGGCCTCGATACACTTCAATATTTTTGAGTAAAAAGCTGTCACAGCACTTATAGTGGACATATTAGAACGAACTCCATGTTGAATGGCGGAAATAATATTATACCTATCAATAAAATGTAATAAACGCTGTAGGTATGCATATTCAAATATTTTTGAAAAATTAGAAGGAATAGTGATGGGCCTATAGTTTTCTAAAAGATGAGGATCTGATTTTTTGTGGACAGGTACAACTTTTCCGATATTCAATTTGTTGGGAAATACTCTTGTATTGAGGGGCACATTGACTAAATGAGTCAGAGGATGAATAATATATAATAGACTTTTTCTAATCAAGAACATTGGGACTTCATCGGGCCCAGAAGAACTTTTATTCTCAAATTTGTTCATTCTCTATAAAAGGCTCAAGGAATATACTGTTAGAAAAATTAGTCAAATGAATTCGATGATTAGATAGGTTAACGAACAGTCGTTACCGACCGATGATGAACCCTTTACTCCCATAAACACCTAACTATGTAGGCTTATTATGGCAAGAACCTGTCAGAAAACAACTACTCCCCTGGCTAAGACCACGACGGGTATTGAATTAAATCTAACAGCTACTTGTGCAACGTTCCTCAAAACATCAGAGGGCAATTGCAAGTGCCCTCTATGACCAACCAGCAGAATTATGTTTTGATTTGGACGGGGTGACCACCTGCAGACTAGTTTCGAGGTTGTTGCCTCTCATCAGTGCAAGGACAGGTCAACACAGACAGCACTGAAGCCATCTGTTCCCCGTCCAAACCAACACACACTCCGCTGATTAGTCAATTCTGGTTCACGAGATGAAAGCAGTTTCTATGCCGCTCCACCTAGCGAGCAGAGGAAGACACTCCGAATCTCCGGGTTGAGAGATTTAATTTAGGTGTTTATGGGAGTAAAGGGTTCAACATCGGTCGGTAACGACTGTTCGTTAGCATTTTCTTCGATTAAATCTCTCAACCCGGAGATTCGGAGTGTATTCCTCTGCTCGCTAGGTGGAGCGGCCTAGAAACTGCTTTCATCTCGTGAACCAGAATTGACTAATCAGCGGAGTGTCAACAAATGCGTGCACTCGGATAGTAGGAAGTTAGGACGCATTGCCTCTTCCGGCTAGCTCAGACCGCCTATCCGAAGTACAGCATCGTCGCAAAATCTCAGCAACTCCGGAGCTCTTCATTTATTTGGAAAACCAGCAGGAACGTGTCTGACATACGAATTCTTTTTGGATTTGTTGGTGTTGCCAACCAACGAGGTTCCATTAATTCGCATGCCAGGCCGAAGATCACTAAAACCAGAAATACTATTTGCACTTAAAACACTACTGAGCCATCCAGAAGTGAGGGCTTCTCTCCTGGGAATTGTCCGAGCCCTCGGGCGGCTCCTGGATGACTCCCTAAAACAGCTATTTAAGCCTTTATTTATACCATTGCCGAACATTTAAGTCGGCCAATGGTATCGCAAAGTGCTGGTAGGCGGAGCCTATTAGAGCTCTCGCCTCCAGATATACTCTCCGAGTATTTTTCCAAACTTCAAAAACTTTAGTATTTCTGGCAGATTATGACAGGAGTGTGTGTTGGTTTGGACGGGGAACAGATGGCTTCAGTGCTGTCTGTGTTGACCTGCCCTTGCACTGATGAGAGGCAACAACCTCGAAACTAGTCTGCAGGTGGTCACCCCGTCCAAATCAAAACATAATTCTGCTGGTTGGTCATAGAGGGCACTTGCAATTGCGTCCTCTGATGTTTTGAGGAACGTTGCACAAGTAGCTGTTAGATTTAATTCAATACCCGTCGTGGTCTTAGCCAGGGGAGTAGTTGTTTTCTGACAGGTTCTTGCCATAATAAGCCTACATAGTTAGGTGTTTATGGGAGTAAAGGGTTCATCAAACGATCTCCCAAAGATTTCTGTCTCATTAGATGGGTTATTGTGTTTGATCCCCTCAATTATTTTCATAGGGGTAGTGATGAAAAAATCATTAAAAAGGAAGGATATTCTTTGAGGGTCATTCACAAGCTCACTTTCGAGTAATAATGGAATATTCTTCATAGCTGCAGAAGGGTGCGTTATACTCTTTATCACCTGCCAAGCCGTTTTTGTGGGATTATCGGAAGCTACTATTTTATTCTGGTAGTACAGGCGTTTTGTATCCGATATGAGTTAAGAATGTTGTTTTTTTGCAATATTATCTTTCACCATGAATTCTGGATTACATCTTTTTAGAATGAAAAGATTTTTCAATTTTTCACTAGATGCTTTCACTTCTTGCTTCAGTTGCTATATTTTGAAAACTCATATCTCATACACATACAAAACGACTCAACTCGCTAAAACATAATCAAATTTCAGCATATTTTCTTGCGGGGTAGGCCAATCAATAGAGCATTTTTTTCATAACAAAAATACTAGTAGAAAAGCGAGTATGCCATCACATGGAAGACAGTCCGTAGTTATATTCTGTTATGTTTTCAACTCGCAAGTGTCATTTACTAATTTGTTATAAACATTTAAATAACAAAAAACTTGTTCTTTAAAGTTGATTTGCTTCTGAAATGGAAACTAATAGAGCAATATGGTTGCTCCAATGGAAAGAATTGTAGATAATCAGAATACAAACAAAATGGAATGTTTTACGACGCGAACGCGAACGCGAACGGAGGAAAACCAGATAATCCAGAAGATTTTACGTTTTTTTTTTTCAAATTCATAACCCCGCCATTTTTCAAGAATTAGGGTGGGCCCTTCTCATGAAAGTATTGAATTATGTGTACTTTGTGTGTGCACGAAACAGGCTTTGATGAATCATTAGTTTAGGCACAATTGCAATTTGAATTTTGTTTCGCACTTGCAGCGAGCCTGTATGCTCTAGTGATAAACCGATTTCAATTTCTAAAATAGATTTCGAAAGTAGAAGTACAGTACCACAAACCGTATATTCTCATTTTACGCTAAAATGCTGTGAAATGGGTGAAAAATGCTTGCAAACGTGACTGAAAATGGCTGAGCTGGTGGAAGCGATCGAGTGGTAGGAGATAGCGGAAGATGAGGAGAAGCGTATTATCACGTAATGTGTTCATTAGAAGAATTCCCCTCAACTCCCGGACTCTCGTACTACTCGGCAGCTAACGCGGGCTCAGCCGTTTTCAGTCATGTTTGCATGCATTTTTCACCCATTTCGCACCATTGTAGCGCAATATGAGAATAAACGTTTTGTAGTACCATTCTTCCATTTTCATAATCTGTTTGAAAAATGGAAATCGGGCTATCACTAGAGCATCAAGGCACGCTGCAAGATATTGCAAAAAAAATTAAATTGAAATTGTGGAAAAACTAAAGATCCGACAGCGCCTGTTTTGTGCACGCACAAAGTACTGATGATTCAATATTTTCATGAGAAAAGCCAATGCTACTTCTAAAAAAATGACAGAGTTATTAATTTTTCAAAAAATCGCAAAATTTTCCGGTTTTCCCAGTTTATCTCTGTTAATAATGATTCGACCGGATCGTCAAAGATCCCTTTTTGTTCGTATTTCAATTATCTACAATTGTTTTCATCAGAGCAACCTGATTTCTTTATTAGTTTTCATTTAATAAGCAGAACAATTTTTGAAAACACGTTTTTTGTTATTAAAATGTCTATAACAAATCAATAAATGACAGTCGAAAACATAACAGAAAATAACTGATAGACTGGGAGATGGTGACAGATTTCATTCGATGATTTTCTCGTTTATACCTATGAGACCAGTGAAAGATATGAAAATTCTGACAAGAATGATGAAAAATTTGAGCGGTCGCCGCATGGCTTTCATATAAAAAATTCGATTTTTTTGGGACGATTTTATCGCCGCTGCACCAACGGCAACGGCATGTTGAGATAGACAATAGCAGCGAAAAAATGATAGGCATAGGGGTTGCACGTGGCCAAATGGTACCAATGATGGCGAAAATATATTTACAGCCGTATGCAAAGTCAATCGCCAGCGACTCGCCAGAGTTTCGCCGTTCACTACACGAGGATTATAATGCACAGTCGAGCTCCAAAAAAGTGATGGTGATGGCGAGTCGCTGGAATTGACTATGCATATGGCTGTTAGACTATTTTCTCGTTGTTCCAATTGAAATAATGGAATTTTTCATCATGAATGTCCCATAGAAAAAGAGGCATAAGCCATTTTGGTCAGAATTTTCATATATTTCACTGGTCTTAAAGGCATATACGGGAAAATCATCAAATGAAATCTGTCACAATCTCCCAGTCTATAAGGACTGTCTTTCATCTGATGGCATAGTCTGTTTCCTGCTAGTATTTTTGTTAAAAACTCACTCATTTTATGCTCTATTGCTTGGTGAAGAGTCCATTATAGTTTGCGCAATGGAATTTGATGGTTCTTGCATTCGGAGGCTTTTGGCAAGTCACAGAACACTGCAATACTCAATTCCTTCCGATTAAGTTCAGTATATAATTCATACAAAAACGGAAAGACGGCAAATCCTTTTATCATGCTGGAATACAAATTGATGTGGACTAAGAATATTGTGGATATTGAAAAATGGCATCAACCGAATTTGCACTAGTTTTTCAAATAACTTACCCAGTATTGGTACCAGTGAAATTGTTGTTAAAATTGTTATTTCCGTCAACCGATTGCACCCCTACGCGCAACCCTCGGAAGTCTTCGAGAGACTTGTGTGAGCTAGGGAAGACGCAGCCCTTACCTTTCAACGTGTGATGCCATGAATCCTCGACCCTTCGCTTCAAAGGCGAACGTTCTACCAGCACGACCACCACGGCCACCACCGTGTCTTCAGTTTGAAGGATCAGAATTACAACGGATGTCTTTACGAACTCTGGAAATGCACCAACAGCAAAATAATTTTTGATGAGCTGCACCAGTGATGATCTAATTATTATCCTAATTTTGGTGTTGTGCATTCACTTTATTGTATTCATATCACTTTAATAGTAAAGGATGTCCCAATCAGCTGAGTATTGACAGTATCAGAAAAATTGCGTTTTTTACGAAGTTCTGGACACATATCTAGATATGGAATGAAAAAATTCAATATTCATCAATTCAATAGAAGAAGCACTATTTGAAACCAATACTTGCTTCAAACAAATGAAGATCTATTCAATAACATTCAGAATGAAAGTCCATCTTAAGAAGGTATTTAATAATCATAATGAAATAATCAACTTCAGCTAATTAAATGTTGAAGGATTTCACCTGAGTTTTCAACGAAAATATTTTGTGGTGTCTTTTAGCCTAGTATCACAATTGGCCTATGGTACTTTGTTGCCAGTGGCACCATTTTGCAGTTTTACTGGAAAAAAAGAAACTTGTTGAAAAAATCATCAAACATTTCAAATTGTGGCATTTGACGTCATTATTTACTGTGTCTACTTTCATTTTGCTATCCTAAAAAAAAGTGTAGAGCAAGGAATGTAAGTGATATCAATGCCACTCGGTAAATAAACTGTAGAAGTTTACTTTATTATATTTGTACCATAATGATTGTAACTTAAAAGCGTGCTCAATCTTCAAGATTAAAACAGGCCGTGCTAGAAACGTTGTTTTATTTTTATAAACAGCTAAGTGTAATGGTTATTATGCTAACTGAAACAAAGTTGAAGAAGAGGCAAAATGTCCTGACAGGACAGCTCATTGCAATTATCTCATACGATAGGAATATTTGGGTCAAAAATCCATCAGAAAACAACTACTTTCCTAGGTAGTACAACGACGAACATTGAATTATATCTGGTGAAATTCCGTGCAGAGTTCCTACATGTTTTTTTCTGCAGTTGCTTGAAGCATGGAAATGTCCATCGAGACATTAAGATCACCTAGTTCTTTTCTTTCTAGTTCTTTTCTTCCTAGTTCTTTTCTTTCTATTTCTTTATTAAAAATTTATGTGCTGAGATTATCAAACAAATTGCTGTCAACAATGGTTATAAACCATCTTTGATAGATAACCTTCTGTCTAAGAAGCAATATAAGGAAGCAATTCAAGAAGTTATCTCCTTCTAAAAGACCACCAAATTGTTCAAAACAATTACTTATATCGGTTTACCAAGAAATAAAATAGGTGATTCTTTAAAACAGCAAGTCAATATTGCTTTCAAGACAGACAATACTTTGGGCAAACATATTAAAAACAACAAAGATACAGTGAAAAACAAGAGAAGTGCTCTACAAAATTAACTTATTGTAGTTGTCCCAAGTTTTATCTTAGTAAAACTGGTATCAAAAAGCGCCTAGCCAAACATAGAAACAGCTAGATTTGAACTGAAAAACAAATTCTACATATGCTACTAATTATTAATTAACCGAAAACCATACTTTAGACGATGATTTTGAAATCCTTCATGTTCAAAACAAGGGCACGTGGTTGAATCATTTAGAAAGTATGGAGAACTTTCTTAATGACCAACTAGAACTGAATAATTCAGCCCTACTTAATATGTTTTCCTGGAAAGGCTACATTAAATATAATCAGTAATATATTGGTACCATGGACGTATAAATAAATAATGGACTCGTCAATCCCATACTTGCAACATAGGTTGTTTTGAAGTTGCTTGGTTCGCTGACGCGCGGGTTAGAGGAAGGAGGAGACCTGCGATAGACTGTTACTTACCCTCCAACGACAGTAGCGCACGAAATTTAATTGTTATAGGGATTGAAAATAATAAAAATATGTGGTATTTCATATTTGATTATGAAAACTCAAGCAAAACTTGTGAAATACGATTTGATGTGTTCCTAAAATATACTTATGTTATGTCTTCATTTCATAAGTCGATTCTAGAAGAAAAGTTTTGATTTTTTCTTCATTTGCGAAGTTATCAAAAAAATGACACTGCACGTTTGATATACGAATGATATTTTTTACAAGCTATCGTTCAGTTTTACTTGTTAGTTCGTTAGTTTTGGTCAAATCTTGCAAGTGAATTTTGATCGACTTCTAGTCGTACGATCAACTCGAAATTTGGCAGGTGTTCATAACTTCGGTGAAAATGCATTATGAAATTTTTGCTCGAAATAACAAAATGGCGGCTCCAAGATGGCGGTCGAGATTTATCATTAGGATCCGATTCTATTCAAAATTTGTATGTGGAAGGTTGGGGGTTGCATTTTATTAATTTCTTGTCAAAATTAATGAATTAAAGATGGCGGACGAGTTTTGTGATTATGTTACGATTCCATTCAAAATTGGTATTAGGGGATTTTCGGGGTTGAGATTATGAACTACTTCACTACTAAAAATTCATAAATTCAAGAGTGCGGACGAGGTTGGTGATTATATGGCACGATCTTAATTGAAAATAAGTATAGGTTTAAGGGTTTTTCGGGTGGCATGAAAGAGTTTTTGGGGTCGAATGTTATCAAATTTCTGCAAAATTTCAATAATTCTTCAGATTTCAAGGAAAGATAATGAACATTTTGTTTGAAACAGGCAGCTTTCATACAAATGGGCTATAAAGGAATAATAGATAATTTCCTTAACAATTCCTGCGCGATAAGCTTTTGAATGCGTTACTCATAAACTAGGACATTTAGGAAATTTTTTTATTCCTTTGTAGTGCAGTTGTACAAACGCTTGTCCTTGAAAATGTTTTTTAATAATTTATATTTTTCAACTAGACGTTTCTAAAAAAGAGGAACAATAAATGAATATATTTTTTATTCATATACATATTCTGTACTTAGTCATTTTGAAGATTTTTTTTTTACATTTCACATTCGCAATACAAAATGAAAAAGGATAAAGGTATTGATCACAAAGGTGCACTTGTTGAATCAAATATTAACAATATACTTACTGGGTGATGATAAAACTAAGGCTATGCCCATATCTCCGAAATCAAGCATTGTATAAGTAGGCTTGCATTATTCGAAATTTCCAATTCATAAATGAAATAAAAATATTGTGAACTAAATTATTATAGTTGGAGGAAGAAATTTTGTATTTCGCGCAGAAATATATTTATTAGAATTATAGCAGAGCGCTTTCGACTATAATAGTCATCATCAGTGCTACCTGGAAGTAAGTAATTGAAAATAGTTGAGAATGAAATGTTCACTGATTTGAATATTTTTTTTTTGAAATTAAGTAGTGAAGAATTGGAATAAAAGCTGAATATTTAGAAACATAATGGAAATTATAAAGTAGTTTTAATGAAAAAGGTTTGAATTAAAATGCTGAATTAGAATAAATAAATAAAAAAGTTGGAAGTTTCAACAATTGAGGTTACTCACTCGTGGGGTGTACAAGAGCCAAAAAACAATAAAATATCACGTGTAATGGAAGATGGAAAGTATTTAAAATTTACTACATTACTAAAAATTTTAACGAGTTACCATGTACCTCTGTATGTATGGGTGAATCTGTCAGAGGTCACCTTGTGATGGAATCTATCGATAATAATAAGATACTTCAGCTGACACTGTTCATGTCAAAACTATCTTTACTATCAAATAAATATCCAATTACACTCAATTCTGGTGCTTGTTGTTCTCTCTGTGCGAGTGCTGCAAATACAATAATTGTTGAATGCGCTTACTTCAACCATGATTTTGGTGTAGACGATTAGAGTTTCAATATAATGCTAGAATAATAGACAAAATGAATTTCGAATTGACGACACACGTTATCTACCAGGAGTCCGCGGAAGGTGGCTCGCCCTTATAACTTTTTTGTTTTTGAAGATAATGAATTAAGATTCAAAGGATCTGCAAACGGTATAAAATACTATCCTAAAATTATGCATACAATCAACTTCAAGTTTCTCCAGTAATTTCATATTGACCTGTAGGCACCACTGTATATTCATAAAAAAATAAACATTGTCAAAGATTAGATTATCATTGACATTGTTTTTATGGTAAATTTAAAGTTTATTGAAGTTTATAGTTTATCAATAAACATTCTTTTGTGTATTTGGATAATTTTGATTGTGGTTAAATAACAATACGTTCTCGCAAAGGTGGATTTTTTGTATATGCCGCTGTAACTCCAGAACAGGCGAAGGTTAAGCACTTTCACAATACCCAATGATCGTGTTAGGTATGTAGAAAAATTGTTGATATTTACTGAAAACTCATTTATTTTAATTTTTCTAGGGCTGAAGTTTGGTTGAAAAACTGCAATAGGCTAGATCTTATTGAGAAAAACATCGAGGCTTTACACAAAAATTACAAATTGTACGAGCTTCATTTTGAAAAAAAGTGTGTTTGTAATAGTGAATTAGAACAACTCTAGTCCAGGAACCATATCCTACTGTGTACTGTCTCACAAGGATCCACTTTATATCCTTTATTATTCCATTTTTATGTTAACGATCTGGATAAATTATTCATAACATCCATAACCATATTTGCAGATGATACCTCAATTATTGTCTCAGACAAAAATGATCGGACCTTGAGGGCAAATGCAATAAAGTTTTTCTGGATTTAAATAGGTGGTTTGCTTCGAATTATCTTTACTTGAATGTAAGCAAAACGGTTTCATATCGGTTTCACAATCGTCAGTGAAGTTGAAACACCATTAGTTTTCAAGCAAACGAAAACTCCGATCTTGTCATTGCAGATATCGAAGGCACCAAATTTTTGGGACTCTCCATTGATCAATGATTAGGGTGGCATAATCACTGTGGACTCTTGATAAAAAACTGAATACAATATCTTATCAGATCAGGAACTTGAAACAAGTTTTGGACTGTGATCAATTACTGACATCACGTTCGACAAGAATAAAAACGAATTATGGGGAACGATCTATTTCTAATGATGGAATTAAAATATACAACTCGTTGCCTACATATCTAAAAAATAACAGGACAATTCTGAAATTTAAGAACAAACTTAGAAAATACATGCTACACAATTCCATATAATTATACGATAATACATACTTTGGCTTATATAATAATATATACTTCTGAATGAAAAAAAAAAACTTCTTTTTTTCTGTTATAAACACAGGTTGTTTCTTGGGAATTATGCTCAGGTTGACTCCAGACTTAGGTATGGTCTGTGTTTATGGAGCTTATCTTCTTACTGGAAAGAAGTCTTCATTGCTCAAAAATGGTCATTACGAGCAATGCTAGGTATGTATTTCTATGAATGAATCTTGCAGAAAAGCATTCATTAAGTATAGCATTTTAACGTTACCCATTTGGTACAGGAAAACTGGCCCACAATTCTCCTAACCATATGACTCCCAGAATGTACAACTTGCTATTGATATTTCTAAGAATAGATTAAAATACTTCCTCCTATGTAATTGTATTTATAGTCTAGAGGAATATGTCCATTCAGTTTGTAGGTCAATATCGACGACTCGTATATTATAATATGAAATGTAATTATCAAAAGGAAAATAAAGTTTATTTATTTATTTTGTTGTTGTTTTTTCAATTATCTAACAAATTATCATAATTTTAACAGCTTCTTTCTTTAGTGTTAGTTCACAATCACCTAATGATGATTCCATCTCTAGACTATTTGGCAATTGTTATTAAACTAGACAAATTGCTTCAGTTTTACTTCCTTAAATAGAAGAAATGTTGAATTTCATTGAAGTTCTTACAATACATATGTTGCTTGAAAGACTGAAATCAAGCATTGTTTTTGAGTTAATTAAAGTATATTTGTTAATCTACATATATCTTATAGCTCCATACTGAAGCCATTTCAATTTGGCATTTTTGATGTGGTTTCAGGAAAACTGATAGAAACACTACATATTCATTACTCAAAAGAAATATTCGTGTCTATACCAATTTCATTCTGGTGGCATAATTTAGATACTTTTTTAAATAATATTTATGTATATGAAAATCACGATTTTATATCAGATTGCAAATTTTCTGTTAACATATTAGCAAATTTGGATATCAATTATACATTTACGAAATTAATTAGTAAAAGTTTGTCATTAACTCATTCCGTCAATTCCATTAGATGTTTTGTCACAAAAATTATGTTTATCAACAGTATTGTTTTTCTTAGTGTAGTTCGGTTTTGTGAGAATTTCAATCACTACTTGTGATACTTTTCTCAGTGTATCAGGTATAGTTTATCTTTCAACGTTGTGACGTATTTCCGCTCAAAATCGTGTGTACTCAACATCAAAGGTTCCGACAAAGCTTTCGCCTCTTGTTAGTTGGTGTACTCTTTGATGTGGCCGTTAAGCGACTTCACCTGGTGATGTAAATAACTGGGTCCATAATATTTATCTATACGTCCATGATTGGTACTTATCGGGGGATTATTTGGACCCTAATCAATTTAAGATGAGAGAACACAGCAAATATGTGATTTGGATTATCTTCTGCACTTGAAGAAGCTGTTGTACAGCGAAATAACGATTGTCGTGGTTTTGTAAACCTTTTTAGTGAAAATCATTTCATTTAGTTTCATTAAAGATATTAACAAGAACTTTGCCTTCACGGCATCAATTTACTCTTCCTCAAATATTCGTTCAGAAATAATTCAAAGTTACCTTTTGATGGTTGTTCTCGTCCAAAAATGCACTTTTCGATTACCATTATCGGAAACTCGAAAGCTAAAGTCCAAAAAGTAGCCCAAAGTAATGTTTCTATGAAGGTGCCACACCATAGGTAGAACTGAAAAACGAAATAATAACGAGAGAAGTATAGAGCTCATATTGTGGACATGTTTCATCCATTATGTGCTAACATTGCTATTCGAACCTTGATAGGTATGGAGGAGGTTGGATGGGAAAAAAGTTGCCATTTTCTAGGACCTTCAGAATGAATCTACATAATTCAAATAGTCTATAAACGTTGAAAAAAATTGAAAACATTGTAAAAATAATTTTTATCATTACATTATTTTTGGAAACTGCATAAAATAAGAAGGAAAATTTTATTTCAAGGTTTCACGGAAGTGAAGGAAACGTATTACTGAATTTTTCAGTGTTCCGGAACACCACCACCTCAAATCTTTCATCAGTTGTCATGACAAAGTATATTTTTGATTTGCCGTCTGTTATGAATTCGCATGAAAACTGAAAAATTAATCGAAAACGGTTTAGTAAATCGTCATTTGATGAAATCGGTAAGAAAATGTGTTTATAATATTCACATCAAAAATTTCAGTGCTTTATATATTTGTTGGAGTTGTAATTGTTGGTCCATTTTGCTATTACTGTACTAAATACTCACAGCAGAACTTATTCGGACAGGAAGATATTTGCTCAATAAATAATTATAATGAATAATAATAATAAATTGCTGTGTTTTCGAGAAATTCTTTCAACCAGTATTTTTGATTAGGTCATTATATTAGAAAGTCATTATATCTCCTTGCTCATCAACCAATCAATGGATTTTAAATATTAAATTTTAGCAAATAGAAACGATACCACGGTTTGTCATCGTATTTTCAAAGTGGTAAAGCTGCTTAGTTTTTGTTTTACTACCTATGAACTTATGTGTTTTGATTATTTTTCATTATTTTTCCACATGAACGATCGGTGGGGACAGAAAATGTCCAATAATAACGTGGATGCTGCATTTGAGAAGAGCATTCCGACGAATGGAGTTAGAAATAAAATAACAATTACCAGGCAATTAAACAATTTTTGTTAATGTTGTTGATGTTATCAAATCGATATATTGTCGTCCTGAATATGAATCATTAACTATAATTTTCTGGAATGTCAATTCATTGTCAAACCTCATGCTAGAAAATACAACTCGTCCTGCGGACTCTTGTGTATTTTTAGCTTTGCGATTGCAATTCATTACTATTCTAAAAATAATTTAATAATATTTATATCAGTTATTATTTTATCCATGAAAATACTTGTAAGCGAATGATATTTTCTTACCTCCACATAGTCGCTGAAGTACCACTTCATTCTATTACTCAAAGTGTAATGAGCAATGACAGTATAATGTACAACATACATGCAATAGCTCAATTTGGCTCCTATTTGGAATATAGGCCTGGTGAGGAACCAGTTTACGAAACCTGAAAATTAACTGAACATGTTATTCAAGGACACTCGGATAAACTCATTTGGAACAATGTTTCCATTTGATTCTTCTTTGATTTATGTTTTATTTTTTGTGAATTCAACTTCAATTACTAGAAGGAAACTTTTGTCTAATTTCCACTGAGTTTTGGTTTATTTATTACGACCGTAAAAGCCGCAACCGGTCGTAAAGGATAAACCAAAACTCATTGGAAATCAAACAAATCGCATCTTAATCCAGTAATTATATAACACTCGTTTTGAAAGTGCATTGTCTTAATGAGTTGAAGGTGTTCGCGACGTGCGACGTCTCGAATACTTGTAAGAGTGAATATTGGCAGGTGGAACTGGCTCCAGAAGATCGAGGAAATCAGCTTTTGCCATATGTTCAAGATTGTAACAGTTATGCGATTAGGGCTACGCAATGCTCCATCCATATTTTAAAGATCGACGGAGACGGTTCTGAAGGGACTCTCGTGAAAGTCGTTTCTAGTATATCTCGATAACATCATTGTAGTTGGCAGTTCGATCCAGGATCAGGTAGAATCCTAAATGAGGTATTTCTTCAATTGAGAATCTCCGGATTGAAACTGAGCACCAATAAATGTCATCTTTTCCAGAAAGCAGTCCGTTATCTTGGTCACGTTGTCTCCGGCGCATTGGATCAACAGAAGCTCAAAGCAGTAAATGATTGGCACATTCCGAAAGACGTACACCAACTTATGGAATTTTCTAGGTTTGTGCTTCTACTATCGCCGAAATGACTAAACTAGTAATCAGATTGACAGAACGAAACACAGTTCCAGTGGTCTTAAGAATGCCTCATTCAGGGAGCTGAAGAGAGCCTTGATCAAGGCTACTTTTCCCTCACCAAGCGGAAAATTAATTCTAGACACAGACGTAGGACTTGGAGCTGTTCTGACTCAGATCCAGGAGGGACGGGAGAAAGTCATCGGTTACTTCAGAAAAACCCTGAGCAAACTGGAGCGCAATACTGTCATCAGGCGAAAGTTGTTGGCTGTTGTGAAAGAAGAAGAGCTCTTCTACGAATACGTGTATTGGAGAAGATTTCTGTTGAGAACTGGCCATGCATCACTTGAATGGCTTCCAAAATTCAGAAACCTGAAGGGTCTGGTAGCACGTTTTGACATCGAGAATTTTTTAAATTACCGACGAGCAGAAGAGGAGGAGGCAACAATTTGTAGAACCACGGCAGTAACTGAAATGATCCAGATCTTGGTTCAGTCATCGACTGAAGAAATAACAGTCGAAGACCATCTTGACAGGAAAACGCAGGTCATTTGCCAGCGGTTAACTCCTACTGGGCCCAGAGAACTTTTGTCAGTCTGGAGATGAGGTTCTGAGGCGTGTGTTGGAGTCCGAGGATGATAGGAAAAACAGGCGTCAGACAGAAAAAAGGAAGTGCTCCAAGAAATCCATAATGGGATCACCGAAGCACATCTAGGAGTGACGAAGACCCTCCAGAAAGTTGAGGCATCGGTTTTACAAGTCCAATTGACGAGCCGACATCAATGACCGGTGCATCATGTGCTGGCAGAAATGGGCCTCAAGCACGACCTGAGTCCTCGATGTCAAAACAACGCAGCCCAGTGTATTTCACCGGAGGATAAGACGACATTCCGGAAGTTCATGTCCTTTTACTCAAACGGACAGGAATTGCTACACGGGGTAACTTGAGAAGAGCCACGGGAACTTTTCAAAGTGCCGGCAAATTATGCGCCAGCAAAGGACTTAAAAATGTCCAGAGGCCTCGCTGTGAAATTCTCCAACACAATACAGAAGTTGGAGGGTTACTACAGTTGAAGAAGGGTCAGAAAGCAGTTTCGAGATGAACCGTCCTATGAAAATGTCTGGAAGAGTCTGATCAAACTAAGATCTGGCAATCCCAAAATGGTCCTGTGGGATTGATGGGCTGAATTGGAGAGTGATGTTGGAGATTATATTTAGATCCAGCGGCGTCAAGATTTTGGTGTAAAAAGAAAAATATTTCGAGACGAAAAGTCTTCAAGAACTATGTATGAGTCACGATTCTTCGAAGTGCCGAGAGTCGACTGAGTATTTTTGTATTTTCTGGAGAACCGTGAATGATCCAGAAAAGAAACCTACTTGGAGATAAATAGACAGCCGTATTTTGAAAGGGAGATACAGGTACAGTTCAACAGAGATAATCCAATTTTTAGTAAAGCAGTGCGATATAAATTATTTAATTCGTGAATATGAATAAGAAGTTTGTAAAACTAAATTAGTTAAAAACAGTAAGGACAATTTTTATTACAATATAGTTATGTACTCTTCTGACACAAGCAAGCGAAATGTCATGTGAATACCTCCAACCCATTAAGCCTATGCCATAGGAGTTTCGGCGGTACGCATAAAACAAAAAGTAATTCAACAGCCCCTTTCGACTGCCAAATCACACTTTCTCAACACCTGGCAAAGTTTCTGTACAAGAATACACGTTGGAATGCAACTAAAAAATGTAGATCAAACTGGTGACATCTGTAGACTAGTTTTATGGTTCTACATTACCTTTCGCTAAGTATAACCAATTCCGCATGATGAAAGAATCAATTATTCCATATGCTGCTATATTTTTTGGCTCTAGATTGAGAAGTACGGGCCAAGTCGAAATGTTTTCTGAGGTTTCTATTCACATCATTTCTAAGTGGGTACAGCAGTTACCGTAGGGATAAGATAAGATAAATTTATTTCTCAGAATCAAAATTACATTAATACCTAAGCTAATTTAACAATTTATATTGAGATTCTATATAGCATACAGCATTGAGAAAGTGACGGGTGCGGTGCAAAAAATGATAACAATAATGTTATTACCTATTCTAAACTTTGAGAAACGAATAAGGAGTAGCTTTTATACTTATCTGTTTAAAATGATTTTTGAATTCTTCTGCGATGTCTCTAGGTTCATTTATCAAATCACCATTGTCATTCATTAGATTAATGTTCTCAATTTTATGCTGCTTGCCTGTAAAATGGGATACCATGTTCCATATCGATTTGATTTTATTTGTAGAGTTTGCCAATTGTTTTTCATAATTGAGACTTTTAGATGTCCTAATGAGGGTATTGAGGACTTGACAAAATTTCTTAATATATTCAAGAATACTAGGATCTGTTGTATATTGTTTCAGATGTAATAGAAACCGTTTGTTTTTGCAAGATTGCTTAATTCCTTTTGTAATCCATTCTTTAAAACCTGTTTTATTGTTCAACATTTTTTTCCTCAGAGGGAATGACTTTTCAAAATTAAATTTCAAAATTTTTTCGAAATTATTATATGCATCATTCGTGCTTTCACTTACATATAGATGCGACCAATCCGTGTTTTGCAAATAACGTTCAAACTTTTTATGATTATTTTCAGAGTAAGATCTGGATACCTGTTGTTTATTATCATCTCCATCTGAGTTATTGAGGTATAAAGACAGAAACTGAGCATTGTGATCTGATATCCAACGTGAAGGTGAAGTAATCGATTTTTGAGTTCACAAGAATATTGTCAATAGTTGTAGCTGAATTTATTGTTACTCTTGTGAAATCATTTATTATCTTCAAATCAAATGTTTCAATTTTATTTTTGAAGTTGTTCAATTTTTTATCACATGAACCAAAATCCATATTAAAGTCTCCACAAACTATGAAATTATAGTTATTGTATTTTGTATAAACCTCGTTGAAAAGCTGAAAAAATGTGTCAAGAAATATGTCGAAATCACCTAATGGACTCCTGTATAAACAGACGATTATTAATCTTTCTTTTTTACAAGTTGCTAAACAAAATTCGAATGTTTTCTCTAGTGGTATTGTTTCAATATTATTGACTGACTGAAGATTTATACTTTTTTTCGCAAAAATTGCTACTCCGCCATGTATATACTGTTCTCTGCAAAAACTACTTACAAAGTTAAAATCATTTAGAATGTAATGACTTTCTTCGCTCTTATGCATCCAATGTTCTGAAAAGCATATCACTTGAATAGAGTTTTCTTTTTTGTAATCATCAAGAACAATGTTAATTTCATCAATTTTATTTCTTGAAGACTGAACATTATGATGCATAACGACGAAGGGCTAATATGGTAGTAAGGCCTGATCCTATGCTCCATTCTTCTTACTACGAGTAGATATTTTTGATTGGCTTGATTGTTGTTGACTTGTTGGTAATGGTTTGTTCCGTTCTTGTAGTTCTTCAACCAGTTTGATTTCCTCAAGTGAATACTTCCATCGCAGAGTTTAGTTTTACGATTATAGGCGATTTTTTGCATTATTTTTCTGGCCTAGTCGAAAAACATCCTGTATATTATATTCTTCCAATTTGACTTCCATAGTTTTAGAAGTTATTTCTGTGACAATATCAATTATCATTTGTGGGTCTTCCAGTTCTTCTTCATGCAATCCATAAAAAATTAAATCATTTTTATTTTGCTGTCTCTCCAGATAATCTATTTTAGATTCCATATAGGTTACCTTTTTCTTCAAATTACTAGTTTCAGAGCTGATTTGATCCACAGATGTTTGATGAAAGCAATTGGAAATAATTTGCAGGACGATGGATAGGACTATTAGCTCTCTGTCCTGGGCAGAACTGTGAAACTTGTCTGCAGATATCTGTTTGATTATCATTTGCTAGTTATTACAGAGAGAATTGAAAAGTGTGTATTTGTAAAAAATCTTTGGCAAGTGTTGGGCAGAGGTGATAAAGGCATGTTGGATTATTTTTTCCGATGTTTGCCGACGAAATTTGCGAAAGTCTGGATTATTATAAAACATTAACGTTTGATGAAATTATGGCCTTTCCCAAATTTGCCATGTTTCACAAGAGGAAATGTTTATATATTTCAAATGCTGAAATAACTGTAAAAGACACCGCAACAAACAGTGTGGAAGGCGAAATTGGCTGAAACTTTAGGTTATTGTAGATATCGATGTCTTGGGCGCAAGGTCCAAAAACATAGTTTTTGAAATAAGCAAGGTCAAAGCTATCAAATCGGGGTTTTTAGCTATCAGTGGTAGTAGCCTCGAACATATCCCTTGTTGCAATGACTCGATAGTCATGAAACTCTATGAAAACTTACCAGAGGAAGCTTTCAGTGTAGCTGATAACAAATATGGTGTTAGAATTGAAAAATTTACGTCAGTAGTCCGAATATGGCAACCTAAAACATGTTAAGTTTTCGATATTATCTAAACTCGATGAAAACTTGGCCCAATGGGTTTTCAGGGTCGCTGGTAACGAATCAGAATTGGAAAATTCACGGGGTCGGGTCGGTTATTACCTTAAAGCGTCCTGCAACGTTCTCAGAGAAAATTGAAAAATAGGCTAATTTTGGTGAACCATTTTTAGGGTCCATTCTGGTACCACTAACATCAATTTGCAAATTCTGTCTTCAGATTTGTGTTCAACATTCCCGAAAGTCCAATATTTTATCCAGTTTCGGTAATATAAAAAAATAGGCCATGTGGGGTGTAGGTCATATTGTGACCAATGACACGTATTTTCAAATTCTGACCCCAGATCTCCAGGATCAGGGATCCAAAAAATCATCTGGATCACGTGTCCTTCGGTAAATATTTTTAAGGCTTTTTTTGGCATTTAGGTGGTCTCAACTATTCTCTAGGGGTCGAGACTACCCGCACTTATGCATAGTATCAAACATGGGTAGGCTCAACCCCTCACGAGGAGTTTAGATTACCCGAATTTGACCATGATTTGACCAAAAGGTTTAGGTTATACCTTTTTTTGGCGGAAACGGTTGAGACTACCCAAATTTCTAAATATTCAATAAAAGATCACGTGATCCAGGAGATTTTGGGTACCACAATTTGATAATTCATGTCATATGATCTCAATATACTCCCTTTAAACCAAATGATTATTTTTTTTCTTTCTTTTTGTATTTCTCAAATCTTGAATATTTGAGGTCGCTGAACACGAAGCTGAAGACAGTATGTGAGAATAGTAGTCGATAATCCTAATACAGCCCAAATGGCCAGAAGAAATTGGCATTCTCTAGAAGGTTTTGAGGAGATAATACCGACCCCGATCCCATGAATTTTCCAACTCTGATTTATTATCAGGGATCCTAAAATCCCCCTGGGACAAGTTTTCATCGAGTTTCGGTAATATCAAAAATTGGCATTTTTTCGGGGGCCATTGTGGGATCACTGAAATTAATTTTCTGATTCTGACCCCAGATTCGTCATCAGCGACCCTATAAACGTCCTGGGCCAAGGTTTCATCCAGTTTCGGGACTATGGAGTAGTTGGAACAATCGATCTGTTCATGGCGTACGTAACTACCACTGATAGCTGAAAACGTGAATTTGATGGCCTTTGACCTTGATTATCTCAGAAACGGTCAATTTCTGGTCCTTGCGCCCATGGATATATTCAATATATTGAATATATCGAATCCACTTTATCCTGAAGTTTCAGCCAATTTCATCGAGAGTAATTTTCCAAAAGGTTTTTTGCGGTGTTCTTTGATGGATAAGTAGGCATGTCGTAAGGACAACAAAAAAATGTGATATGAATTTTTAGAGGATATACGTGATCAGAAAAAGAATCAATGCCATATGCTTACTCACCCCCATATCCATGGTAACACGAATAGATCATCCAACAGAGTCCAACGCACCATGCTGGTCTGGATAAACCAAAATAGAAAGCTCTCTGTATTTGACCTTGATTCACTTCAGCATCTTGATAGAAGAACAGAACCAGCGACATTTCAATCAAAATTACCACCCAGATTATCAAATTCACTTTCTGAAACAAATTACAGACTCCATGAAAAAGTATTGATTCAAGGTTTTCCATCAGCTACGTGATTTCATTTTCTTCACTAGACAGTGGTATAACAAACATTATCTTTATTTTGGGTGACTGTGATATAAATTATCAGCCAGCAGAATTTATGCAGTTCGATATACTTATCCAAGGCCTATAAGACCAGAAAGTTTCCGGAGAGTTAAAGAAATAATTGAGGAAACACGCAGTGTCGAGCACAAGAAAAAGGACAAATAGTAAATAAAATTGTAACAAATGAAGAAAATGAATTACCGGTTTAAATTAGAGTTGAAAGGAACTTGGGACCCCTCGTGCCAATACAATATCACATTTGACAAATGTCAATAGAATATTTGAGCTTGGGAGAAATAACAAGTCTGGGCGTGGGATCCGCCTACGCTAGGATCCACCTAACGCTCAGACTTGGCCTCCGGCGGTTAACTCTCGCGCAAGCGCTCGACCTCGCGCTTCGCGCGAGCACTTTTTGAAAGCTCGGAAGTTGAAATGCCTAGAAGTTGTAGACATTTTTTAATACAACGACCTCAATGTGTAGTCTTGTTTTTTTACCTATAATTGGACACCAATAATATGAATACAACGACCTTAATGCCTTTGAAACTACAATTGGATACCAATAATATGAATACAACTACCTTAATGCCTTTGAAACTATAATTGGACACCAATAATATGAATACAACGACTTTAATGCGTTCACAACTATAAATGGATAACAATAATATGAATACAACTACTGTAATTTGAAACTATAATTGGACACCAATAATTTGAATACAACGACTAATGCGAGACCTGAGAAAAAATCCAAGTATATTTTTCAAGACATGACTGATTTTCCACAAAAAAACGTATTTTCAATACATGGCTGTCTTGAATAATTTCCCTCAAAAATACGTGTTTTCAATACATGACTGTCTTGAATAATTTCCCACAAAATACGTGTTTTCAATACATGACTGTCTTGAATAATTTCCAATAAAAATACGCGTTTTCAATACATTACTGTCTTGAATAATTTCCCATAAAAAAACGCGTTTTCAATACATGACTGTCTTGAATAATTTCCCATAAAAAACGCGTTTTCAATACATGACTGTCTTGAATAATTTCCCATAAAAATACGCGTTTTCAATAAATGACTGTCTTGAATAATTTCCCATAAAAAAACGCGTTTTCAATACATGACTGTCTTGAATAATTTCCCATAAAAGTACGCGTTTTCAATACATGACTGTCTTGAATAATTTCCCATAAAAAAACGGGTTTTCAATACATGACTGTCTTGAATAATTTCCCATAAAAAACGCGTTTTCAATACATGACTGTCTTGAATAATTTCCCATAAAAATACGCGTTTTCAATAAATGACTGTCTTGAATAATTTCCCATAAAAAAACGCGTTTTCAATACATGACTGTCTTGAATAATTTCCCATAAAAAACGCGTTTTCAATACATGACTGTCTTGAATAATTTCCCATAAAAATACGCGTTTTCAATAAATGACTGTCTTGAATAATTTCCCATAAAAAAACGCGTTTTCAATACATGACTGTCTTGAATAATTTCCCATAAAAGTACGCGTTTTCAATACATGACTGTCTTGAATAATTTTCCATAAAAATACGCGTTTTCAATACATGACTGTCTTGAATAATTTCCCATAAAAAACGCGTTTTCAATAAATGACTGTCTTGAATAATTTCCCATAAAAAAACGCGTTTTCAATACATGACTGTGTTGAATAATTTCCCATAAAAGTACGCGTTTTCAATACATGACTGTCTTGAATAATTTTCCATAAAAATACGCGTTTTCAATACATGACTGTCTTGAATAATTTCCCATAAAAAAACGCGTTTTCAATACATGACTGTCTTGAATAATTTCCCATAAAAGTACGCGTTTTCAATACATGACTGTCTTGAATAATTTTCCATAAAAATACGCGTTTTCAATACATGACTGTCTTGAATAATTTCCCATAAATGACTGTCTTGAATAATTTCCCATAAAAAACGCGTTTTCAATACATGACTGTCTTGAATAATTTTCCATAAAAATACGCGTTTTCAATACATGACTGTCTTGAATAATTTTCCATAAAAATACGCGTTTTCAATACATGACTGTCTTGAATAATTTCCCACAAAATACGTGTTTTCAATACATGACTGTCTTGAATAATTTCCAATAAAAATACGCGTTTTCAATACATTACTGTCTTGAATAATTTCCCATAAAAAACGCGTTTTCAATACAGGACTGTCTTGAATAATTTCCCATAAAAAACGCGTTTTCAATACATGACTGTCTTGAATAATTTCCCATAAAAATACGCGTTTTCAATCAATGACTGTCTTGAATAATTTCCCATAAAAAAACGCGTTTTCAATACATGACTGTCTTGAATAATTTCCCATAAAAGTACGCGTTTTCAATACATGACTGTCTTGAATAATTTCCCATAAAAGTACGCGTTTTCAATACATGACTGTCTTGAATAATTTCCCATGAAAATACGCGTTTTCAATACATGACTGTCTTGAATAATTTCCCATAAAAGTACGCGTTTTCAATACATGACTGTCTTGAATAATTTTCCATAAAAGTACGCGTTTTCAATACATGACTGTCTTGAATAGTTTCCCATAAAAGTACGCGTTTTCAATACATAACTGTCTTGAATAATTTTCCATAAAAATACGCGTTTTCAATACATGACTGTCTTGAATAATTTCCCATAAAAAACGCGTTTTCAATACATGACTGTCTTGAATAATTTCCCATAAAAAACGCGTTTTCAATACATGACTGCCTTGAATAATTTTCCATAAAAATACGCGTTTTCAATACATGACTGTCTTAAATAATTTCCCAAAAAAAACGCGTTTTCAATACATGACTGTCTTGAATAATTTCCCATAAAAATACGTGTTTCAAAAAATTTCATGAAAACTTCTTGCTAGTGAAATATTTCCCAGACCATTGATATCACGGAAAAAATGTTCAAACAATTTTTGTAGACTTCTATGGGTTGATCAAAAAAGGTATTTTTGTAAAACTTGAAAATCTGTCGCTATCTTTGAGTTTTTGGTGTTTTTATATAGTCCCAAATTTTTACAAATCGCAATTTTTTTTTTTCAAGAAATGGAAAATTTGGAAGATACGGTAGATACGAAAAAATCCAGGCGCTTCGCGCATGGAAAAATTCGAAGGATGTGGAGGGAAGTAAATATTCAATAATCCGGGCGCTTCGCGCCCGGGAAAATTCGAAGGAGGGGGGAAGTAATATTTCAAAAATCCAGGCGCATCGCGCCCGGAAAAATTCGAAGGAGGGGGGAAGTGGATTTATTAAAGTCCGGGCGCTTCGCGCCCGGGAAAATTCGAAGGGGAGGGGGTAAGTGGATATTCAAAAATCCGAACATACCAAATTTTTCGTTTTTAGGAAATATTTCCCAGACTATTCATTTAACGGAAAAAATCTTGTTAACTTTTTTGTAGACTTTCATGAGATGATCAAAAAAGGTTGAGTAAAACTTGAAAAACTGTCGCTATATTTGAGTTTTCGGTGTTTTTATAAAAAAAAATCAACATTCTGTTTATTTTTCAAGATATGAAAAAATGCCATTGAAATTTTTGGTAGACATCTTTGAGTTAAATGAAATTGTTGATTTACATTTTTTCGATATCTCGTTTAGTTTTCGAGTTTTTGGTGATTTTTGGAAAAAATGGGAAATTTTTTCTAAGTCCCAATTTTTTCGTTTTTTCGAAATATTTCCCAGATTATTGATATAGCAGAAAAAATTATTGAACATTTAAGATTTCCATTTGTTTCATTGGTACGGTCAATATCTCGATTTTCCATTTTTTTGGAATATTTCCCGTACTATTGATTTTACGGAAAAAATGTATTGACATATTTTGTAGGTTTTCTAGAGGCGGTCATAAAATAACTCCTGATAAATTGAGGAAATATCGACCGTTTTTGAGTTATTTCGTTTTTTCAAAAATTCAAATTTTTATTTTCAGTTTTCTCGAGTTTTCCCGGTTTTCCGATAATTTTGGTGAAAAATGTTTCGTATATATTTTGTTCCTCTATTTGAGCTCTACCTATCGCAGTTTTCAAAATTCAGTTTCGATCATCGGTTTGGCGTATTTTTGAGTTTTTCACTTTTCGGAAAATCGCCCGGAAAAGCCGTAAGCATTTTCCGATCCTTCCCAAAAACTATACACTTCTGTAGGACAAATATGCGTAGGAATTCAGGAAATATAGAGCAAAAAAAATCAATTTCTGAACCGCTATCGAGGAAACTATGAAAAGCAGGAAAAACGCCGTAAAAATTTTCCTGGGTTTCCTATCGCAAAAAAAAAATTTGAGAAATATTGTCCTCGAGTTATTGATATGGTTCAAATTTCAAAGTGATATCTTCAAAGGTATGGAAATGCGAGCGTTTTGAAATGCCACGACAGACAGACGGACAGACAGACAGACAGACAGACGGACAGACAGACCGACAGACAGAATTTTCGAAAAAAAATTTTTTTCGACGGGGATCATTTTCCTAGAAGTAACTATGGGTCTAAAACGTCAAATAAAAAAGTTGATGTCCGTCTAGGAAGACGGTAGGAAATACAACTTCCTAAGAGGTCGTTGTATAATGAAACGATTTTGGATATGAATGAACAAGATGTCCTGACAGGACAGCTCATTGCAATTATCCTATACAATAGGATAGAACATAGGATTTTGGATATCTTTCAACAGAGTTAATAAAGTTATATTTTCAAACTTTGAAAGAGCCAGTCATGTCAACATTTCAGTTGAGTTTGTAAATAAAATCAGTTTCAAGGGCAGCAGCCAACATGCAATATATTGAACAAAACAGAGTTCTCTGGGAGATCGTTTAGTAACGAACAGTCGTAACCGACCGATGATGAACCCTTTACTCCCATATACACCAACTACGTAGGCTTATAATGGCAAGTACCTGTCAGAAAACAACTACTCCCCTGGCTAAGACCACGACAGGTATTGAATTAAATCTAACAGATACTTGTGCAACGTTCCTCAAAGCATAAGAGGACGCAATTGCAAGTGCCCCCTACAACCAACCAGCAGATTTATGTTTTGATTTGGACAGGGTGACCACCTGCAGATTAGTTTCGAGGTTGTTGCCTCTCAGCAGTGATGTCTATGTTGACCTACCCTTGCACTGATGAGAGGCAACAACCTCGAAACTAGTCTGCAGGTGGTCACCCTGTCCAAATCAAAACATAATTCTGCTAGTTGGTCACCCTGTCCAAATCAAAACATAATTCTGCTAGTTGGTCATAGAGGGCACTTGCAATTGCGTCCTCTGATGCTTTGAGGAACGTTGCACAAGTATCTGTTAAATTTAATTCAATACCCGTCGTGGTCTTAGCCAGGGGAGTAGTTGTTTTCTTACAGGTACTTGCCATAATAAGCCTACGTAGTAGGTGTATATGGGAGTAAAGGGTTTATCATCGGTAGGTAACGATTGTTCGTTACTATATTGTCACGAGAATTCTCCCGAAGCCGGACCTGAATGATCTCGCAAACAGTTGGTGAGCTCAGCTGACGCTTCACTGCCTGAGATGTTTCTAGGAAGTTCGACAGTATTCGAAAGAAATCTTGGATTCGCATCTAAGAACAAACCAGAGCCTTCGGGAAATCAGGTGGAGATATAAAAGAAGTCAATGACAACTATACGCGTGTACACGGTGGTACGGAAATCGGAGTTATCCACCTCACCCGGCTATCTACACTCCAAGCAGAGCATCGTCGCAAATCCAGCAACTCCGGAACTCTTCTTACTGGATCAGCCAGGCTGTAGATTTCTAGAGAAGCTACAACCTAGCCAGAAATACTTTTGAGAATATCGTCAATATAAAAGTCGTAGCTACTCATAGCTAAAATGAGCTCGGGTGAGTCATCTGAGAACCACTACCCTATCAGAACACTGTCCGGGCTCTCTTGTGGCACCTGGACGACTAAATTCGGAAGCCAACTTCACTTCTTAAATAGAACTTGGCCACATTTGCTCCTGCCAATGCCGAAGCAAAGCCGCTGATGGGCGGAGCCTATTGGAGCTCCGCTCCCAGATATAGTCTCAGGTACAGAAATTAATTTTCGTATTTATGGCCGAGGATGACACCACACGACAGCGGACGCAGTTAGTTAGGAAGTGATAGACAGTTCAGTTTCAAATAAAACAGTCATACTATACTTATTATGGTTGTTAGTGAAATAAATGAATTAGACTTTAAAAATATATTACAATATTAATACTCACAGAATGATTTTTCTTCCTAACCATGCTCAAAAATGGTTCATCCTTCTTCTTTCGCATGTAAACTCCCATCATTAAACCAATAAAAAAGTCCATAAATCTCAGATGGGTTGCCATCACACTGAAAAAAATTAAGATCCATAGTACACGAGTGGAATGTAAGTTGTACCATTATACGAAATTTGCATACCAGGTGATTATTGACGAGGGCTAATTAGACGTATTATAGAGCAACAAACTTACATAGATTTATTTGCAAGAATTGAAATAAATAAGAATTGCGAAAGCACGAGATGCAGTGTGGAATCTTATATTGAATCGTTGAAACAACGAAAAGGATATATTGATTCGTTGGCCATTGACAGATCTACAATTAGTAATTGCTTCAGACATTCCGACCGAATATGAACATGGGGTGAGCGTAGTTATCAATAATATGAAAGAAACGCATTGTTTTGAATAGAATATTCTCCACGTAGGTGGCCCAGTATGATGAAATCGTACAATGCACCTGCTTTTATTATAGACTGGGAGATGTTGATAGATTTCAGTTGACGTTTTTCTCGTTTATGCCTTTGAGACCAGTGGAAGATATGAAAATTCTGACGAAAATGATGAAAAATTAGAACAGTCGCCACGTAGCCTTCATATAAAAAATTTATTGCCGGCACTTAACCTCACTCCGACATATGCAAACTTAATGCCACTTTTTTATGGGACATTCATGATGGAAACTTCCATTATTTCAATTGGCAGCAACGAGAAAACAGTCTGAATATTTAAAAA
Source organism: Chrysolina oricalcia (assembly GCA_944452925.2). NCBI lineage: Eukaryota > Metazoa > Arthropoda > Insecta > Coleoptera > Chrysomelidae > Chrysolina > Chrysolina oricalcia. The sequence goes on from OX101827.2 coordinate 14,183,422, forward strand.
AAATTTCACAAATTTGGTACCATTTGGCCACGTGCAACCCCTATGCCTATCATTTTTTCGCTACTATTGTCCATCTTAACATGCCTTTGGTGTACATGGCAGCGGCTATAAAATCGTCCCAAAACACATATATTTTTTAATGAAAATCGAATTTTTTATATGAAAGCCACGCGGCGACCTCTCAAATTTTCCATAATTCTTGTCAGAATTTTCATTTCTTTCACTGGTCTCAGAGGCATGATAGACCGTAATCCCACGCCTATTTTCAAAAATGTTTAATAACAGGCAGAATCAAAAAAGTCATTAATAACAGTTAGTTTTTCAGTTGAACCTCGAGATAATTCGATGAAGTACTCGAAAAAACTTTTGTCCTACAAAATGGATGGTAAGACTGAAGAGTCCCCCACTCCCAATATGTACCAATGACGTGGTCATAAAAAATCATTAATAACCAGTGGATTTTTTTACCGTGGCTTGGTTAATATTTGTATAATTGAATGGTAATATTGTTCTACAAATTGAATGGTACAGCTTGGCAAGTATAGCAGCGACTCTGTGATGCGCGAACGATAAACAGAGAGGGTAAATATCCACTACCAACTTTAGTCGGAAAGGACCAGAAACGACAGAGGCTTCTCTACTGCGTACTCAATATTCAGAGTTGCAGCTATGTTTGCCAAGCTGTAGGTGTTCCCAGTCCTACGCTCCGAAATTGTCGAATCAATGGTAAAAAAAAATTCATTAGTAACTGTAGGACAATGATAACAGACGAAAGGTTAGTGTATTCTTCACCTAAATAATACAGTGTCCTACAAAAAAACGGGTATGTATCGCTAGTCCTACAAAAATTATTCATAATAACGAATTATTTTGAAATTGTGGTTTAGCTAATTTAATATACTTTTATTCGTAAAGTAATGTTACTTTCAATGTATAATTGTTTGTTCAATTCAAAAATATCATAATTTATGTGAAAAGTTTATGAAAAAAGTGGAAAATTTTGTTTAGCGTTCATAATTTTTATAAACATATTGAAAACAACAATAACAAAGTAAAAACATTGAAATAATCAATCTGCCCTCCAAGGCGACTTAAATGATGTCGCTTTCGCTTTCACAGATGCAGAGAAACCCATGATTATGACCAGATTCAGCGCCAGAGGCGACACATCATGAATTTTGAGATTTTTGGAAAAATTTGAATGTATAAAAACTATCAATATACCATTCATATCCAATGTTGAACTAGTGAGCGACTGGTCATTACTGACATTCGTGAGAAATATGTTTCATAATATAGAAAAAACGAAACTGTTTTTCTACAAGATAGTCAATAATATAATCAATTCTCCTGTGTATGAATTCGCCTACAAGTGTATAAGTTGATTGAGTTTATCATTGACGATCAATCAGAATGGAAGCTGATCGATCAAAATATAATACAGCTAAGCAGACGGAGTATTATTTATCTTTTTAGCTGATGACATACTATTGCCATCTCGGAAACTGAGAGACCTACAGGTCGGTTAAATCGGACAAAAGTTTTCTAATTTGGGGATCAATAATGACGTTTTTTCAGATCTTGAATATCAGTGTTTGTTATTGAGATATTCGCAAAAAACTAAAATGGTCGAATTTCGTTTTATGGCTCTACCGCCTCCATTTCGAATAATATAAGAAAAAGTCAGGGGAACTTTCAATAATGTTTCATATCTGTTATATGATATAAAATAATTTTCAATGCGACGTTCAGTTCATTAGATTCCATCATCAACTTAATTTTTTCAAATACTTTCAAAATAAGTCAGATGAACTTTCAATACTGTTTCATATTTGTTGTAATCTCATATGAACCAATTTCCAATGCGACATTCTGTTCATTGAATTCCATCGTCAACTTTATTGTTTTAAATGTGGCCTCTAGTTTTTTTCATCAATTTTAGTAGCCACTGTTTTAACAAATTCAGCTGTTAATTACAATACACGTATTTTTCGACGTTTTTCTCATAATCACTGTTTAGTTAAACAATTCCCGGTCAGAGCTACCTCAAAAAAAGTAAGTACCAATATATTTTGGAAATTGTGAAAGGATTTCGCGGCCATCGTTGCTTGCATCGTTCTTGCGCTCACCAAATCAACATGACTTTCGCCTACGCAGTTCATTGGCTACTAATATCAAGAATTTTCGTGGAATTGACATTTTCGGAGCGTACGACGGGGAACATCTATCATTCAATTTGTAGGACAATATGACAATTCAATTATACAAATATTAACCAAGCAACGGTAAAAAAATCCGCTGGTTATTAATGATTTTTTATGGTACATGTTGGTAGTGGGGGGCTCTTCAGTCCTACCATCCATTTTGTAGGACCAAAGTTTTTTCGAGAACTTCAGAATTGTCTCGAGGTTTAACTGAAAAACTAACTGTTATTAATGACTTTTTTGCACTCACCAAATCGACATGATTGACGCCTATGCATTTTATTAGCTACCACTATGGAGAATTATCGTAGAGGAAAAAGTTGGGCGTCTCGGCAAAATGAAGCTACTTAGGAAGATTCAGCCTATTATTAATCATTTTTGAAAATAGGCGTGGGATCCCGGTCTATTAACGAGAAAATCGTCACCTGAAATATGTCACCATCTCCCAGTTTATTAAGAGTAACACCTATCAAACAAAGAAAACACGTCTCAAACCGCGTTTTCAAAAAGTAAGTATATTGAGAAGTGCCTCGGATTATACGTATAGTAGACCAAGTTATAGAGATTTTTTCTCCCACAAAATAAAAGACGCCAATGGCCTATACTAATTTTTATAAGATAGTTTCTTTATGAAAACCCCAGTTTTCATCCTAGCAAAATCGCTTTGTGGAATAAAAAAAAGCAATATTGAAAAAAATTACAACTTTTATGGGTGTTTGGAAATATCTCAAAGATTATTCTTCAAATCGTTATACAGTCAATGGAACTTTTATAGTGATTTATAAAACCTACAAAATGGACTTTCATACTTTCGAATCGGTGCCCTTTCCTATGAGAAAATCCGGGAAAACCTCGAAAAAGGCAACATTTTACAAAAAAAAATAATATTCATACATCTGAAGATGAACAAACAATATTGAGGAAACTGATAGATAATAATAGGTAATATGTGGTTCAACTGTGCGCAAGGTATTTTTTGTCCGATGTGTAATTTGCACAATCGCGTTATAAACAATTTAAGGGCACATCTTGCAAGATGCGCCGATTTAAGGAAAATCGTCGTATTCAAATTCTGTAAACGGCATCTGGAAGTAGAGATCAATATCTACAATTTTCATATTTTGGATTTTCACCTGAGAGGTGAGAAATGTGTCAAAAATGTCACTGACAGTTGACGCTTCAGTGCATCCGAAGTCACTCGAAGTCGCACTGCAGTTAACTCGAGTTGAGTTCGGTGATCTTTGAAGCATTTAGATTAACTTCCAGTGACATTTTCAACACATTTCCAACCTCTCAGGTGAAAATCCAAAATATACAATTTGTAGGTATTGATCTCTACTTCCAAATGCCGTTAATAGAATTTGAATAACATGATGTCCCTTAAATCGGCGAATTTAGAAAGATTTGCAATTAAAAAAACTACACATCTAACAGAAACCATTTTGCGCACAGTTGAAGCACATGTTATTATCTATCAGTTTCCGCAATATTGTTTGTCCAGCTTCAGATTTATAAAAATTATGAATTTTGTATAGTGAAAATCCATTCCAATGAGATCTGGGGTTCTACCAGGCCGCCGACACAATTTCCCTCAGACAGTCCCAAAACAAAAATAATATAATATTTTTTTCTTTGTTGAAATGCTTTTTAGCTCAATGAAATCTCTAAACGAAGTCTCGGAAAAACTGATGTTGTTTTTATGGAGACAAGGAATGTGATGAACGGAAAAGAGCAGTTAAAAGTTTCAAAATTTAATAAATCGAAAACGGCTAAAAATAGTATTAGTGACGTACAAACAAAAAATATTTGTGTTCTTATCCTACATCACATTATGGTCGAAAAATAATGCCGTGTATTTTTCCGTTTGAAAAACAAGAGAAAATTTAAATGAAAAAAAAAGAATTGTTCTAGTATGAAACTCACTCTGGTATATGTTTATCAGAAAAGAGAAAACAAGCAAACTTAATCACAAGAATAGACATAACTTTCACTTGCTGTATGATTTTTCGAAAGAATACTCACTTTTCAAATTGTGGCAGTACTATCCATTGTGTGATTGGCATTAGGACGCATAGTATATTCAAAAGTAACAGCAACGTCATGCAATGTGAGAATCCATTCTTTTTTCTCAACATCAAAGAAGTTGGTATTAAAATCAGTGGTGACAGGACGTACATTTGCATGTCAACAGATAGGTACCAGTGTGGCACTAAGCACTGAAACATTTGAAAAACTCCGTTGAAGTATGCAGATATAGGTCAAAGTAACAGCTAGGTTATTATCAAACCAAAGATTTCTTTGCTTTATTTTCATGTGTAATTACAATAGTTATTTTTGTATCAAGTGCGTAAAATGATTTTTTTTTAATGGCACATGAGAGTGTTAACTTTAAAAATTATCTCGAATGTGCTATGAAAACACGAATTTTATACACGAAATACAAACAACATATTTTGTATAACTGTGAATGTGAATTTACATCGTCTGAAATATATTGAAAATAAATACTTCCAATACATCTTGACGTGGTTTTTGTCACGATAAGGTATTGCATCAAACGACTGTTGTCTTGAAAATATTATTCAATGTTTTCAGTAAAATACAAAATAACTAAATAATACTTCTTTTTTTCACACATGTTATCTTTAATATTATCAATACTTCCAATACAATTTCACAGCAGTCTTTCTGTGTCGTTACTATATAAACGGTTTGTTGGCACGCCGCCTGTTTGACTGTTTGACTGCGTTTGCTCAATTTCAAGTTATATTCGAGAAGATGGATGTTGATTATGATAGTGGTAGTGATACCCTATCATATACAGGGTGTTTCTTAAGTACGTGTAGAAAATTCAACACCATGTTGCTGCCGTCAAAATAAGCAGAAAAGTTTCCATAGGCATATTATGCCCGCAAGTTATTCATTTCTGAGATACAGACTGTCAAAGTGGAATGCATATTTTTGTTTTTTGTGAATAACTGTCAAGTAATTATGATTATTCAGTAAATCTTCGTATATGGGAGTATACTAAATTCGAATCTCACATTTATTTTGAAATTTATTCACAAAAACCAAAAATAAGAATCCAACTTTGACACTCTGTATCCCAGAAACGAATATTTTGAGGACATATGTGTTGATAGGAACTTTTGTTCTTATTTTGATGTTAGCAACATGCTTCTAAATTTTCTACACGTACTCAAGAAATACCCTGTATATCTGATAAAGCAAATGCAACAGTATCTGATATGTTACCCGCGAAATCCAAGTTATTATTTGAGAAAATATATGACCAATTTCGTGAATGGTGCGACAAGAAACATGTAAAAAACGTTTCTGAAAATGTGCTCATATGCTATTTTGGGGAAAAATCAAAAATGATAAAACCTCATACGTTATGGAGTGTCTATTCAATTTTGAAAAGTTGTTAAATTGTTAAAATTGTTATTTCCGTCAACCGATTGCACCCCTACGCGCAACCCTCGGAAGTCTTCGAGATACTTGTGTGAGCTAGGGAAGACGCAGCCCTCACCTTTCAACGTGTGATGCCATGCACGAAACCGGTGAATCGGTGGATCGAACCCACGACCCCACGCTTGCGAGGCGTACGCTTTTACCAGCCGACCATCACGGCCCAGTACATTGAATGTTGAGGAAAATATTGATATAAGGAAGTTTTCAAAATTGGTCCCGCTCATTAAGAACAAATGCATCGAATACCGAGGAAAAAAATTTAAAGTTTTATCAAGGGATGATAATAGCAAATAAAGGATCCCGCAAACTCCTTATGGAAATTGGGTCCCGGAGGATTTTTTTGAATTTTTGGTATGATGTAGTCCATGTAATTCTCAACCAATGTTACAATTGCACCAACCCAAAAAAATGAACAGTTTTGCTGCTAGGGGGCGTTGAAATCACCACTTGCGCAGATTAGAATATTTATTTTTGAACCAGGTAACAATATTTTCACTTGTTGCATTATGGCTAATGTTGCACAATATCGTGTTGTTTTATAAAAAAAAATCTTACTCCCTTCCCCTTTTCCACCAACTCCAATTACGAAACGCAAAAAAAATATCTCTCGAGTGCCTTTAAATGAATCGTCGAATGTTTAAATATGCCTAAATTAGGGAAATAGAAATGTTTTATGATTATCCCCCCACCACCCAAATGACACAAAACGAAAAAATGTCGGTGGATTTTCCTGAATTTTTGATATAATGCAGTTCAAGTTATTTTGAATAGAAATAAATTGGGTGAGAAACCCCAAAAATGAATAGTTTTGATGCTAGGGGGCGTTGAAATCATACCTTGCTCAGAATAGACTATTAATTTTTATAGGCGGAAATAATAGCTCTACGTATTTTAGTTTAGATTATGCTGATCAATTGTGTTATTTTTTATAAATTGAAAATCCAAAACCTCCCCCTTACCACCTACCCTATTTTATAACACGAAAAAAATTAATTCCCGACTACTTGTAAATGCTTTATCAAAATAAATGTTTTAATCAGCTCAAATTGAGGAAATCGTACAGTTGTTCAATTCCACCTTTCCCTCCCTTCAGAAAAATATTGGTGGAGTTCACTGACTTCTTAGTAGGGCGTAGTTTATGTTTTTTGAATATCAATGAATTGGGCGAATATCTTGAAAATAAATAAAAATTAGACATTCACAATTTGAATTTGAGGTATTGCCTGAATTAAATTTTTTCGTGTTCTCAAATAGGGGTTAGGGGTAAGGGGGAGCTTTTAGATTTTCAATTTATAAAAATTTACACAATTAAACAAAAATACGTATAGATATTGTTTCCGCCGATAATAATGAATAGTCTATTCTGATCAAGGTATGATTTCAACGCCCCCTAGCCTCAAAACAATTCATTTTTGGGGTTTGTCACCCAATTTATTTCTATTAAAAATAACTTAAACTGCATCATATCAAAAATTCAGAAAAATCCACCGACATTTTTTCGTTTTGTGTGATTTGGGGGGGGGGGGATAATCATAAAAAATTGCTATTTCCCTAATTTAGGCATATTTAAACAGTCGACGATTCATTTAAAGGCACTCGAGAAATATTTTTTTTGCGTTTCGTAATAGGAGTTGGTGGAAAAGGGGGAGGGGGAAAGAATTTTTTTTATAAAACAGCACAATATTGTGCAAAATTAGCCACAATGCAACAAGTGAAAATATTGTTACCTGGTTCAAAAATAAATATTCTAATCTGCGCAAGTGGTGATTTCAACGCCCCCTAGCAGCAAAACTGTTAATTTTTTTGGGTTGGCGCAATGGTAACATTGGCTGAGAATTACATGAACTACATCATACCAAAAATTCAAAAAAATTCACCGAGACCCAAATTCCATAAGGAGTTTGCGGGGTCCTTTATTCAAGATGCTGATAACGAAACAAATTCACTTTATAAGATATAATGATAATTTTGTAAGATTAATAGTAATTTCAATATTTTTCATTTGTAGGTTGTCCTAATTTTGGGTATCAGCGGTGCTTGTCGCCATGAAGTGTTATAACACCATGTAGCCGAGTGGTTAAAGCGACATTGTTTCAATCACTTTTGGCTGCCAGTCAAAGGTTCAAACCCTAGCGACTGCAGAACTTTTTCTGATGGCCCGAGAAAGTGCTAGGAATCGCACGTAAAAAGGTAAGACCTCGTTAATCCTTAGCTCGCACAAGTTTCGACTTCTGAGGGCTGCCGTTCGTAAGGGGACGACAGCTGGTTAACGGAAAAAACAATTTTAACAACAATTTTAAAAAAAACATATAACTATTGATGCCATTGAAGATGCTGGATCTATATTGATTGATAAGAATACCTGATACGAAGACCTATTGCACGTTTCAAATTCTGAATATATTGAGATATACCGCAAGTATAGAACACTACGGCCGCCTCGTACAAAAAGTAACAGATTATTTTTGAAATATTCGAGAGGAAAATGTATTAACCAACATGTAGGGATGAATAAAATAGGAGAAATTTCCAACTTGATTGCAAAATGGCTTGGAAATGACATGTATAAGAGCTACACAGGTCACTGTTTCAGGAGAAGCCCTGTAACTCTTCTGGCCTATGCAGGGGGCAACATTACATCAAGAAAACCTCACGGTGGCTGGAAATCTGCCTCCGTAGCTGTTGTTGTTTATTCCGTCAACCGATTGCACCCCTACGCGCAACCCTCAGAAGTCTTCGAGAGACTTGTGTGAGCTAGGAAAGACGCAGCTCTTACCTATTAACGTGTGATGCCATGCACGAGACCGGTGAATCGGTGGATCTAACCCACGACCCCACGCATGCGAGGCGAACGCACTACCAGCCGACCACCACGGCCCATGCAGAAGCATACATAGAAGATAGTTTGAATCACACAAATTGGGATTTCTAACAAACTGTTGAATCCATCTTCTTTCAAACTAATTAAAATATCTGAAGAAATTGTGGAATCAACTCTTCAAGAAATATCTAACGTTTCTGATCAGCAGCAATATGGAACATCTTCGAAAATTAATGTTGGAAGTAATTGTTCAAACTTTATTTTCAATTATAATTCCAATAAATGAATGATCAATTAATAAATGACTCTGTTAAACATAAATCCATCAAAAATTATTATTTCATGTTTATTTTGTGAATTATTTTGTCGGTGAAAAATAGTTATTTTTGTACCTAGTGCATGAAATGCTACTTTGATGGTGATGGAGAATTGATTTTTTTCAACGAGGCGCAGCCGTGTTAAAAAAATCCGATATCACCAAAGTATTTCGCGCACGAGTGGCAATTAAAAGTTTTTCTACAAACGTCAAGAAATATTGTTCTAAAATAAGTAATATGATTAGCTCAATACAAAAAATAGTGTTGAACTGGCTTACAATATTTTTCCAAGTCAAGTAATTACTGTAACTATGGAAATAAAATGGCAATTGTTGACAATAAATGATATCTTCGATTTTTGCTTGATTGAGGATATTGATATTGAGGATAAAATATAAAAATCCCATATAGTTTGCATGCAGTGTGCGAAATATATTTCGCACATTACTTCGCGCACGGTGTCATGGTAACGAATGAAAATGAAAAAAAGTGCCACTTCGCATACTGTTGTCAATGCGCGAACCTTGTAATTTTTTGACGTTTGTAGAAAATAGTATATTGTGTATCTAGTGCGTGAAGTATACTTTTTTACCCGAGTGTGGAAGTTTGTGGAACGAGCCGCAGGCGAGTTTCACAATCCGCACGAGCGTAAAAAAGTCTTCACGCATGTGGTGCACACTATACTTTTTCTACGACCTTTTACTTAGAGATTGAATTAAAGGAAATTTTCATCTGTTGCCTCTTTGAGAAATTTTAATACGTGTTCCTTTTCCAAAACGCGTGATTTTTTAGGAATGTATCCCTCGTTTTTCCGTTTCAAGAAAGCGCGAACTTTCGGATAATCACCAATTTGTACGTTGTACTTAACACTAAGGGTGCTTTTCAACATTGAGTAGTGACTCCATAAGGTAGAAGATTTAACCTGTTGATAATTCAGATAGATAGGCTAATATTACCCTTTCGGAGAATGATTGGACGTTGTTTGTATTGCGCCATTGCATACACTTTTCCAAAGTGTTTTCGTAAATTCCCAACGATTTTTGTGGCAATAACGATGAACTTGCTTCACTGGCTGCTAACGTTATATTTGGAGGAGTTGATGGGAGTACTTCAATGCTGTCCATCAGGAATTTGCGTGAAATACACGGCTAATCGGTTTAAATCAAAATTTCGTCGTACTATTTATTAATTCAGAGGGTAATTAATTACTATTATGTAAGTCTGAACTTCACTCTGCGGGAACTGTCATATTTGTCAATTTCTCTCGCCACCGCTACCTAGACCAGCGACCGGTGTGTAAATTTGTATGGACTCTTATGGCACCGGTGCGTGAAATAAATCCCATAAGAAAAGCATGGCACTTCACACACCGATTCGTGAAATGAAGCTTTACACATTTTTATCGATGTGTGACGTTAGTAATTCACATACGGGACTAGAAAAAAGTATTTTTTTCACGGTGAAAAAGAGAACATTTACGCATCAATAAAGATGCTGAAATTTCAAGTTTTTTTGACAGTTGTACAAAATAGTTATTTTTGTATCTAGTGCGCGAAATGCTACTTTGGTGATCGAGAACTGATTTTTTTTTTACGAGGCGCAGCCGAGTTAATAAAAATAGTCGAGATTACCAAAGTATTTCGCGCATGAGATGCAAACAAAATTTTTTCTACAAACGTCAAAAATATTGTTCTAAAATAAGTAATAACTATGAAAAATAGTATTGAACTGGCTTAAATAATTTTTCCAAATCAAGTAATTACTGTAACTATGGAAATAAAATGGCATTTGTTGACAATTATTTCAAAGTGACAGTTCTTGATATTTATTTTGGAGTGACTTTTTATTCGCGTCAATTTCGTGCGTGATATTTATTATTGTAAAAGAATGGAAATTTCGAGCGACGATGAACTAAGCAGTACCCCACCTAACTTGATAGGAGCGGCCAATTCCGTAATTTCCAACCTTTTACCGGAGAAATCGAGGCGGCAGTATGAAAATGCATATCAGCAATTTAAAGAGTGGTGTGAAGCAAATAAAGCCAGAAAAATATCTCTCACAATTTGAAAGCCTTAATTATTGTTCTACATTAATAAATAAACGATTCCTTGTTTTTTGCTTGATTGAGGAGTTGAGGACCATATAGGTTAGAATATGAAAATCCCATATAGTGTACATGCAGTGTGCGAAATATATTTCGCACATTACTTCGCGCACGGTGTCATGGTAACGAATGAAAATGAAAAAAGTGCCACTTCGCGAACCTTGTCATTTTTTGACATTTGTAGAAAAATGTAATTTTGCAAATACAGTTCCAATATTCTGCAGAGCTGTCCCAAAGCACAGTGCTCAGTGCTCATGAGAGTACTCAATGCACTTTTGTGCTCGTAAGCACTGTGCTCCCAAGCACTTTCCTGGACCAGCGCTTAGCGCTTCGAAGCATTTTACAAAAAGGCTTGATGCTCAGTAATCCCGAAAGATGCTCTCGAGCACTCCAGTGCTCCGGAGCACTTATCGAGAATACTGAGCACTAAGTATTTTGAAAAAATATCACATTTGAAAGTGTGCCGCTGACGTCACGTTCATCGGAAACACCCGCCACCACAAACCACGTTCCGTAACAGGCAATACCGTTCTCCTTAAAAATATAGCTTCTAGCTTGATAAAAGCCATTGAGAAATGATCGAAACTTTGTCACTTGATCAACTCAGAGAAAAAAAATCCACATATTACCTATTTTTGTTGTACGGACCTTAATTCCATTTGATGGAAAACGAGCAATGGCAATACCGCAATTCGTAATAACGTTTTATTATTCATCGGGTGAAATCAAATCAGACAAAGTAATTCTAGGATTTCATTGTGACTTTCATCTCTTTGAATTTGGATTTTCAACAATACAGGGTGTTTCATAATAAATGCGCAGGACTTCAGGATGTGATAGCTCGTCCAAAAATATGAAAAAAGTTTCCACTAACTTACCCTCTGAAATGCACCATTCTCGAGTTACAGGGTGTTGAAATTAAAAAAAAATAATCGTTATTTGCGAATATCTCTGGAACCGTTTATCGCACAGAAAACAGATTCCGTAGGCATTTTCTACTCATATTAAGCTACTTTTTGTGCGGATTTTTTATTTTTTCAATTCATAATTGGTGAAAATTTTGAAGGGGAAGTGGGTGTTTTTTTCTCCAACTTCTACGCCACTGGAAAAATTACAGTTTTATGAACCGCTAATGTTTTCTTCACAAAAAAAGTATTCTTGATCATAAGCTCTAAAGTTGACCGTTTTCAAGAAAAATCAACTTTCATGTTGTTTAAATAATGTTTTTTCCTCGAAAAATTGCTGCGTGCATTGAAGCTAACGGCAGACAATTGAACTGAGTATGATTGTTATTGTTTTTTTATTTATTTTGCAATTAAGAAGTCAACGTTTGGTTTTGTTACTTGTTTTAACGTTTAAATAAATTTTGTATAATTAGGAAAAAAATTTACCATGTTTTTCAACATGAAAGTTGATTTTTCTTGAAAACGGTAAACTTTAGAGCTTATGACCAAGAGTACCTTTTTCCAGTGGCGTAGAAGTTGGAGAAAAAATACCCACTACCCCTTCAAAATCTTCCCCAATTATGAATTTTGAAAAATAAAGAAGCTGCACAAAACATAGCTTATTATGAGTAGAAAATGCTTTCAAAATCTGTTTTTTGTGCGATAAACGGTTTCAGAGATATTCGCAAAAAACAATAATTTTTTTAAAATTTCAACACCCTGTATCTCAAAAATGTTTAATTTTAGAGGGTAAGTTAATAGAAACTTTTTCCATATTTTTGAACGAGCTATCACATCCGGAAGTCCTGCGCATTTATTATGAAACACCCTGTATTTTTCAGAATCTTTAGTATCTGAAGATTTTTGATAATTCGAAGTCTTTTTTTGCAATGACTAAAATTTTAAATCTTTCTTTGCACTCTGCTTTGAATACGATAATCACATTACGTAAAGTACTCACTTGGAGATGTTCTTCACAATAACATACATTTCAGATTTTTACACACGGTTTATTTATTCACTACTTCGAAATACATTTTACGACGCGCTTCATCTTTACGTGCATAAAAAATTGTGTATTAGAATTTGCACTGGTGTTCAGACAACCGGGTACAAAGCACTTTTTCGACATGTTCACAGTTATTGCAAGGATACATATACAAGAATTTTAAAAAATGTAGAATATAAACAACAAAAACTTTCAAAACTTTGAAAACCGCATTTATTAACCTCAAATAAGAAATCACGTAGGGCCTGTTCGTTTGCAGCATACATATTTGCTGGAACTGCTTTACTTGTATCCAATTTTAATGTAGGCAAAGGAGTTAAACAGAGACAAACGATTCTTATTGGCTTACTCCGTAAAACAGACGAACGAACCCAGCTGCTATCAAATGACAACTGTCATACGACAGATTATATTTGAATGAGAATTTGAGATTCCATAGTGCAAAACTTTTACAACGTTGCCAAGTCTAGTTTTGATGAACGTGACGTCGCGAATTACTTTTCTTCTGATTATAGAAAAACTACCGGTCTGAAAAAAAATCCTGATTGATATTGGCGTATATACTTTCACATAACAGTGTTTTCTCATATCTCGTGGAAAGGTCTATTTGTCCGGATAAGTTAATGCGTTTAGAAGATTACTGTCTTGAAAAAATACTCGAATTTTCTCTGTAACCTTGCCTATCAAAAATATAAGTTCAAAATAAATAAATAATTCTTCCATTTTTCAAACAACTTTGACGTTTCGGAGGCCACATCTGTCTCCGTTATCAAAACCTCCAAAGAAATCTCTTTTTTATATCTGCATCGAATCAAACAGGTATTTCTTTGACGAAAGTCATAAGATTTATTCCAAAAATTTCGTTATGGTGACATTTGCAACCTTGATACAGTGGATATGCGGAATATCAATCACCGCTGTTATTTCTCACTTCTTCTCTGTGAAGAGGTAACCATGTGCGGCACATTTTGATTTGATTTTTGTTAAATTTGTGAAATTTGTTTTTACGAATCACTCAGGTTTTCGGAGAACACCCCTCGAAAGCATAGCTTTTCCAAACCACTTCAACTCCGTGATAGGCGGTGGAATCGAACCGAGGCCGCCTGGTTGTTTGGAAGACAAACGTTTCAACACAACAGCCACTTCGCTTCCATTTGGATATTTTCAAGACATATCCTTACAAATTTTCATGTGAATCAAATTATTCACACGTGAGAAAAAAATTAACGATTTTTCGCCATTTCAACGCTTCATATGATGTTATGTCAAAAAGTATTAGATACGAAAGTTTTCGGTTTTTTCATTATCTACAACTTTTCCATTGACCATTTTTTGCTAGGAGGTCACGTTTCGCCGCAAATTTCAAAAAACCGTTTTCAACCCCTAACTGCATCCTCATTCAGCATTTTGAGTTGTTTTCGTCTTTGAATATTTTCTTCTTCAAAGTAAGAACCTCATCAACCTTTTTCATCTGGTCCTTGCTGCCTGTTATATTTTTTCTTATTTTTATGGTGTAAAATTCGCTTTGGCCAAACTTTATACAAACTCTTTTGCATCACAACTATATACAGGGTAGGACACCGAAAACGAAACAGATCGAATATCTTCAAAACACATGTGTTGTGAGAAAAATGCAAAAACACGTCTTTTTAATCCAAGGGGGACATCTTCCTATCATAACCTCAACTAACATACCTCTTCCCCACCCCTTGGGCGCTATCACTCAAATAATTTGAATAGGGAAAGTAGTAAGTGTGACACATCATTGAAAAGGTTATTTCATAAGGAATTCAGCCATGTCAATTTTTGCCACCTAACTTTTTATTTTGGTGCTCTCTTGCGGGAAAAATAACTGTTCCGTATTCCAAATTAAAAAACTGCATTTGCAATGCAATGCGTTGACAATGCATTACGGAATTTTTCTAAGAGAAAAAACAAAATGGCGGCTCCGAAATGGCGGACATGATTTGCAATTATGGTCCGATTCGATTCAGAATTGATGTGTGGTGGTTTTCAAGTTCGGAAATTATGATTTGTTTGTCAATGCAGAAAAACAAAATGGTGGTTACAAGATGGCGGACAAAATTTGTAATTCTGGTCCAAATCGAATCAAAATTAGTAAACGGGGATTTTCAGGGTGAAAAATTATGATATTTTTGTCAATGCAAAAAACCAAGATGGTAGACGAAATTTATAATTGTGGTTCGATTCGATTCAAAATTGGAATGTATGGGTTTTACAAGTTTGACTAAAATTTATTAATTAAATTGATAAAATAAAGCTTTTATACAAATACACTAAAAAGTAAATAATATTTTTTTTATAAGTGAGACGTAGGTTATTCTGTGCGTAACATATTCGAAAGCTTGCCGCGAGTACAAAATAGGTACTTTTGCGAGGTAAAATGTCGATTCTGTTACGCATAGAATAACCTTCGTCACACATCTGAAAAATTGTTATTTCCCTTTAATTCATACTGAAAACTTGTAAAAACCCCATATGCCAATTTTGAATCGAATCGAGCCATAATTACAAATTTCGACCACCATCTTGTTTTTTTGCATTGTCAAAAACATCATAATTTTTCACCCTGAAAATCCCCACATACTAATTTTGATTCGAATCGGACCAGAATTACAAATTCCGTCCGCCATCTTGGAGCCACCATCTTGTTTTTTTGCATTGACGAACAAATCATAATTTCCGACTTGGAGAACCACCACATATCAATTTAGAATCGAATCGGACCATAATTGCAAATCCTGTCTGCCATTTCGGAGCCATTTTGTTTTTTCTCTTAGAAAAATTCCATAATGCATTGTCACCGAATTTATGTCAAAATAGCTTGCAAATACACTATTATAATTTGGAATACGGAACAGTTATTTTTCCAGCAAGAGGGCGCCAAAATAAAAAGTTAGTTGGCAAAAATTTGCATGGCTGAATTCCTTATGAAATAACCTTTTTAATGATGTGTCACAATTACTACTTTCCCTATTCAAATTGTTTGGGTGACAGTGCCCAAGGGGTGGGGGGAGAGGTATGACAGTTGAGTTTATGATAGGAAGATTAAAAATCGACGTGTTTTTGCATTTCATTCACAACACATGCGTTTTGAAGATATTCGATCTGTTTCGTTTTCGGTGCCCCACCCTGTATATTTAATTCAAAAAGAGTATGATATTGAAAGTTTTTCACTTACCAATTCGTCCCAGTTCACGTAATTTTGTATGTATAAAATATATGACCACCAGTACTCTTTACAAGGTTTCAATTCTTGTTCGATAGTGGGATGCCAATATGGACCAGAGCCAATTCTTGGCAAAACAAACAAAGTCAACAGATATATCATCAGGACTGCTGGAGAAATCCTGAAAATTGCATAGGTATATCATTACTATTAAATTGTATATTGTTATAATTTTCAGAAGCGAAGTTGGTGCACCAAATTTTCATTATGTCATTTGTAACTTTTATAACTGTCGTAGAAAAACATTGTTTTCATATACCTATCTGAAAACAATATACAGTGAGTCCAAGATAAGAATGCACAGCATGGGGATATCGGAAACGGTAAGAGTTACGGAGTCGATTAAATTAGAGAAAAGTAGCGCATTTATGTGCCCAACAATATGCCATTTAGAAAGTTTTAATATTCCGAGTAGTTACGGAGATATCCGAGAAAAACCGAAATTTGAGAATTTCGTTTTTATTTTCTCCTAGGTTTATTTTCAAAGGAAATGTAAAACAAATAGCACTTTGTCATGGCCACTTTTTAAGTACTACTTGATAACGTAAGCAGAATTTTTCTGCGACGTTTCGTCTTTTAGAAAACATCAACTTTTTATTTTTATAGGGGCCGAAACTAAAGTACACCCTGTATACGACTCCATTTTTCATTGTAAATACAGCAACGTATCACACAGTATGATTTCAGTACTATTTCTCGCGCAAAATGAAATTTAGTGATTACCTAACCTGTATTTCTTCAATTTTAGGTAGTAGGCTCTGGAAAAAATGTCATATTTTGATACATGAAATAAATTTATCAGTCTTATTTATACAAGTATAAATTTCAACTTACCACTTGCCGGGATATTTGCGTTGTTGAATACGAAGATAAGTCGCAATATCAAAAGTTTAGTTTATAAATGTAGTTGTAATGTAATAACAAGGAGCTAATATGTATTACAGGAAAATAAACAGAAACTTATAACAAGTGTTCAAATAACCCGCCGTTATTTTCTAAGCACAAGTAGGCTCTTCTCACAGACGAATTTAAAATTTGAGTTAACATATTCGGAAAAATATTGTTAAAGGATGCAGTAACCGATCTTAGCAAATTTTCATCATTTTGAAAATTATGATTCTTGATATATCCCCAAAGGAAAAAGTCTAGTGGGGTTAGGTCGGGGGACCTTGCAGGCCAGGATGTATCACTATGAGTACCAATCCACTGTCCTGGGAAGCGACGGTTCAAATAATCACGAACAATTCTAGAGTTATGTGCTGGAGCACTATCTTGTTGAAACCAGCAGCTGTGAGTAACCGCTAATGGCATATTATCTAGAGCGCCTTCCATATCATTTACTAACAAATTTATGTACCGCTCTGCTGTTAAATTGTTTTGGTAGATAAAAGGCCCAATTATATTCGTACCGAGAATTCCAACCCACATGTTAAAACCGAAACGATATTGATGTCTGGACACTTTGTGTACACGCGGATTTTGTTGTGATCAATAATGAACATTCCGCCTATTAAAAATACCATTGTTGGTGATCATACTTTCATCAGACCAAATTATTTTGAAAGGGAAATTTTCATCGTCTTGGCATTTTTTAGTGTACCATTCACAAAAGGTTCTTCGCCTTGCATCGTCACCTGGTCTGAGTCCATGACAAATCCTAAATTTATATGGATGATATTTATCTTTTCTTAAAATGAAGTGAGCGGTGGATTTGGCTACTTCGGTATTATCTTCAATGGTGCGAGTGGATATCTCAGGATTTTCGACAACAGCCTGTAACACATCACGCTGACTTTCTTCATTAGATAGTTTTTGTCAGGAAACCACAGGTTTTTTAAATTAAAAACTAACCGTCTAAATATTGCTTCACCAGGTTGTCGCCTCTCTGGATACTTATTAGAGTACGCACGTTCAGCATCAACACAATTTCTTTGGCACAAAATGTAACATGACATCATATCAAATTTTTCAGTATTCGAAAAGCTGCCGTTTTCCATTTTTAACACAAATTAGGTAGGTAACGAGATGTAAAAGTAGGAACGGTAATATGTCAAAAATTCTACCAAACTACAGTATTATTATGACGACAGAACATTATGTGTCATTTTTTCCAGCGCCTACTATCTAAAATTGAAGAAAAACAGGTTAAGTAATCACTAAATTTCATTTTGCGCGAGAAATGGTTCTGAAATCATATTGAGTGATACGTTGCTGTATTCACAATGAAAAATGGAGTCGTATATAGGGTATACTTTAGTTTTGGCCCATATAAAAATAAAAAGTTGATGATGTTTTCTAAAAGACGAAACGTCGCAGAAAAATTCTGCTTACGTTATCGTATAGTGCTTAAAAAGGGGCCATGACAAAGTGCTATTTGTTTCACATATCCTTTGAAAATAAAGCTAGTAGAAAATAAAAACGAAATTCTCATATTTCGGTTTTTCTCGGATATCTCCGAAACTACTCGGAATATTAAAACTTTCTAAATGGCATATTGTTGGGCACATAAATGCGATACTTTTTTCTAATTTAATCGACCCCGTATCTCTTACCGTTTCCGATATCTCCATGCTGTTCATTCTTATCTTGGACACACTGTATTTACATGCTTATTCAGCATACCGAAAAAGAGTGTTTTTCGTCCGACCGCACGAAAAATTTTACGGTGCGCTGGTGACATTATAACTGCCTATTTAAATGTCAAAATTAAATAATATGTTGTTGACAGTTCTCTAGAAATCGTAAATTGTTTGAATATATCCTTACCAACAGGGTAACAACAACGCTTGTTTTGTGGTAATTTCTGGATATTTTTTAACCATAAATATTTCAATCAAAAATACATGTTTTTGTTCCTTTATCATTAAAAAAGAATGTTCTTTAACAATATGTGGTTTTCAGGTAAATATAATGAAAAACATCGTTCATTTCTCGTTCATAATTGCTTTTTCCGTGCTTGCACCGACTTCCCGTATTCGGCTTCGTCTCCCACGGGAACATGTCACGCACGCACGGAAAAAGTCTATTTTCTGAACTCCTAATGAAATATACTATTCTGTGTAATACATGTATCATGGAAATAGTGAATAATGAAGTTTGTGACAGCATTGTTCAATTAGCAACTCACCTTAAATAACGATGAAAGTAAAAATATGGAACGGACTTCAACTGAGCGTGCAGAGAATGGGGTTTTCCTTTCAGATACATATATGCCACCAAAAAACCACTCACGAAGATGAAGGTGTCCACACACACATGAGCAGCATCGATATACCCTGAATATCTCTTATTATGTAGCTAAAAATAGAACAAATAAAAGAAGTTGTTACTAATATTGTGGATTAGCATAAGATAGTACGCATGTTTCTATATTAGAATATCTATAGTCAATAAATATTTTTTCAGGAATTAAGATACTGGAAGAATTTCTGTTGAGGTAATTTATCATATATTCAATTATTACGTAGTGAATTTGGCCTACACTTCATATTTTTCCACACACTGCGTAATATAACTCGAATTATTAGGATCAAGTCGATAATAGAAGAAAATAGGTACAGTAAATCATAATAATTATTTATCTACACCCGTACTATAACAATTATATGCCCATAATCCGTTTCATAATAAGATCCATCATGATTCTGATTTTTCATAACGATACAGATTTTTAATCAATAGACACCCATAATTTTTCAATCAAGCATGCTGTGCATTTGTCGTTTGTCTTAGATTCCTATCTGATTGTTTTATTTGTCAAAAACAGTAGTTATTCAATTTTCGTAGAATATAGCTAAACTTATATGATCAAAATGTTTATCAGCGATATAGAAGAATTACCATCGACTTCTCCACACATATCGGAGAAAGCAGAAAATGCAGTACAAAATATTTTACCCCAAAAATCTAAGAATGTGTACGAAAAACTATATCAACGGTTTATGAACTGGAGAAATACAGATAATATTTCGACATTCTCCGAAAATGTTTTGATTGCTTATTTTCAAGAATTGATGGAAACTATCTAGTACATGGACACATTGTTCAATAACAAGATCGTTGGTAAATCTCAACCATAACATAGATATTTCTAAATATAAGAAGCTACAAGCTTTAGTAAAATGAAAGTCCGAAGGAGATGTTGGAAAAAAATCACAAATATTTTCACCTGAACAAATAAATATAATATCTACAGTTCATTATTTACCAGGTGTACAATAAATAGCGTATGCAACTCTCATGTACATGATCGTTGCATAATATTTATATACCAGTCTGTTTTTCTACATGGTATACTTACAGTATCAATTGCTTCCTTATTCAATGTTGTCAATAACCCACCCAAAAACCCCCCGAATGCATGTCCTGCAATGATCCACATCATGCTTATCACTTTAATTCCATCAAATATCTGAATATGGTCTCTAGAGTAATCCCTTGTTGACAAAAGCGCTCTTCCATTTGTGAAAACGGAAAAAGCTAGTAATAATTTATTATGGCATTCTGAAATATAAAGTTTACATCAATATAACTGTAGGTAATCAGATCACTAACAAAATAGTAGGAAAAATTGCACAAATCTGAGAAAAAACGTTTACAGAAGGAATATACAGGATGTTCCTTGATATAATTCGAAAAGCCTGAGAATTATTCATGATGAAAATATGGGATGTTAAAGTTAAGAGAAAGAATGAAAAATTAATTAATATTTCCGAAAACGCTTGAGATACTAAAGTGATATTCAGTACGCACTACGTAGAAACATAATTTTCAGCTCATGTCCAGCATACACGCTACGTCTCATACTGAAACATTGAAAGATATCTTCATTATGATTCACTACACATAATTTTTCAAAATGTAATTATTTTGGGACATTGCTTTGTTAACAAAAACTCGCAGTTGTAGTGATAATAATTTGAGAATATTTATAAATAACCACAATTCACCATTCATAAATTTATAAATGTTGTCATTGAGCAACTTCACAACCAAGTCTATTCAAGAATATCACAATGTTAACTTGGATTAGATGATATTTCATGTTCTTTTTGAGGGCGCCACTGCATGTTTTCAATGTAGCTGTTTCTTGCTGGAATTTAACTGGTATTTATTATTATTATTATTTCTTTGCACATTCACACGGACCTCTCACTCTATTGATGATTAACCCTTTCGTGGGCGCGAACAAAATAATTTTTATATGTTCATTTTTTTTGTTGGAAAATACATTCAACCATGTCTTTTTGAAGAACAACCCATAAAATTTTGTCATAAATCATCCCTCTCATTTTTATTCATTGTGGGAAGTTTTTATGAATGTATTGAAAAAAATGGTGAATATTCATTAGACATCTCTATTTTCACGCAAATGTTGATAATAATGATAATAACACAGTTTCACACAGGGTGCTCATGGAAAATATTTCACTATTTTGCATAAAGTTTATACACGGTTTCTACACAGTGGTACTTGACAGGACGAATACATGAATTTTGTTCTTTACTCATTTGCTTTCGAGGTGCAGAGCATGTATCTTTTGTATTTTCCTTTTTGACTATAATAATTTCCTCAAGGAAAATTGATTTTAAAAAATCTGGTTTTCCGCGAATTTCGTATACAATAGTTCAGTTTATTTCTCAATACATACATGTTTATATACATATATATTTTCTTCTAGATTACTTTTAACGTATGCATGAGCTATTGAGAAGTGTAGTAGATTTTATTTTAAGTTTTATACATCACACATATGAATTGGTCTTTGGTAAATTATCAATACTAAATAATAATATTGAAGGAACAGATGTGAAGGTTATCATAAAATAAGCAATTTAGGTGTTTTCATTGAAGAAATCTCTGGTATCGTAGAAAACGTGTGTATGGAAAAAGATTTTGACCTTATTTTTAAAAACGTCAATTGAAGCCATTTCTGTAATTGAAGACGGTAAGTGATTGAATGTTTTGACTGCCATTTACAAAGGACCTTTCCTATTCACTGTGTAATTCAATTGAGATGATACATATTTGTTTTTGTTGCGCGTGTTGTTGTGAACATCTGCAAGTTGTTTTATTTCATGTTTCTTTTTGAAAGCTAACACGAAAAGACGATATAGATATAAATTTGTAATTGTATCTTCAGATTTTTGAAATGACTTCTACAGGATTCAGTTCGTTTTATCCCACAAATGGCTCTTATAGCCCTCTTTTGTATTATTAATGTGCTGTTAATTTCTACACTACACTGCACTACACTATACCATATTGAACTAAGCTGTAAAAATAAGCCTAATATTTTTTTTATAGTAGATATTGCGAATGTAGCACTACACAGTTTTTTATTGAGGTTTTGGATATGCATTTTCCAATCGAACTTTTCGTCAATGTATATTCCTAGAAATTTTACGTTTGTTGTCCCGTGTATTTTCCTTTAAAGTGTTTCTATTTGGATTTGGTATGTGTCATTATTTGGATGGAAGGTAATATTATGAGTTTTATCTGTATCAACACAACTTATTTGAGAACCTGTGCATTCATCATCTCTGTAAGTTGTCGAGAAGACGACTCCATCAAATCTTCAAGTTTATCACTTGCGTCTATTATACTCGTATCGTCAGCAAATAAGCAGAATTCCACCGACAAAAAGTTTGCCATTGATGTATATCGGAAACAGTATTGGACCCAGTATCAATCACTGGGGAAAACCCGAGGGAACACCATATTGAAGTGTTCTGTTATTCGAGTTATATTGTTTAATTTGTGGGTTGCAATCATGTGTTATTCGTATGACAATTTCGCGCTCTTATTTTGATATTAAGGTTGTTGATAAGTTCGAAATAGGAGGTTCTGTCGGCAAGCATTGAACAGAAAATTCTCCAACGCCCCCAAAGACTGCCGAATCATCTCTACACAACACCTGGCAAAACCTTCCAACAGGAACACACTTTGCAAAAAAAAAGATTGGGTCAATGTCAGATAATCGAACTTCATCTGGAACAGAAAGATTATTCGAAATGATTGGTATATTTCGGCGTTTCCAAGACTGAACATGTTAGTTACGTGATCGGAAGGAATAACTCACCCATTTCAGTTTTATACAAGTAAACATCGTATGTGGTACTCAGTATCATTAGCAGCACCACTAGGAAGAGAACTGTTCTGAAACAAAAAACGCTTGCAAAAAATATCCCAGTCACTTCCACACAGCAATTTTCACATTACCGTAATCAGTATTCATACTCGAATACTAGAATTGCCGTAAATCCCTAAATCTTTCATGAAAAAATTGTACACATAGTGGATGATACCAAATTATTTTCAATTTTTGTTGATGTGACGGCAAATATCTCCAAAAACAAGCAAATTTTTTGAATGATTGTTGAATTTGTTGATTGATGATTTCAATATACAGGGTGGGGCACCGTAAACGCATGTGTTGTGAAAAAAGTGCAAAAACAAGTCGATTTTTAATCCATATCATAACCTCACCTCTCCCTTGACCCCTTGGTCACTATCACCCAAACAATTTGAATAGGAAAAGTATAGTGAGTGTGACACATCACTAAAACAGTTATTTCATAAGGAATTCAGCCTTGTCAATTTTCTCTACCATACTTTTTATTTTGGCGCCCTCTTGCTGGAAAAACAACTGTTCCGTATTCCAAATTATGATACTCCATTTGCAAGCTTGTTTGAAATAAATTCGGTGACATTGCATTATGAAATTTTTCTAAAAGAAAAAACATATTGGCGGCTCCAAAATGGCGGACAAGATTCACAATTATGGTCCAATTCAATTAACAATTGATATGTGGTCGTTTTCAGGGTAGGAAATTATGATTTGTTTGTCAATGCAAAAAATAACAAGATGATGGCTTCAAGATGGCGGACGAAATTTGTAATTGTGGTCTGATTCGAATCAAAATTAGTATGTAGTGATTTTTAGGGTAGGAAATTATGATTTTTTTGTTGAATTTGTTATTGTGTCCGATTTGATTCAGAATTGGCATATGGGGGTCTTGCAAGTTTCCAGTATGACTGAAATGAATTAATTAAATTGATAAAAAAGCTTTTATACAAATGCGCTAAAAAGAAAATGAGTTTTCTCGTTAGATGTGTGACGTAGGTTATTCAAAATTCTACAGCGCAAGAATATTTATTTTGTACTCGAGGCAAGCTTTTGAATCTGTTACGCACAGAACTATGTCGCACACCTGATTTTTTTTTTTTTCTTCGCATTTATATAAAAGCTGTTCTATCAATTTTATTTAATTCTTTATAGTCATGCTGGAATTATGTACCTAAAACACACACAATTCAATTTTGAATCGAATCGTACCATAATTACAAATCTCACCCGCTATCCTGGAGCTGCTATTTTGTTGTTTTTTTTTTCAACAAAAATTTCATAATGCATTGTCGTCGCAATAATGAACACCTACTAAAGTTCAAGTTCATCGGACAACTAGAAGTGGGCCAAGAATCAGCTGCAAGATTCGTCCCACACATACATACATACTAAAAGAGCAAGTTGAATAAAAGTTTTGAAAAATAAAATAATTGGACATTGCATTAACTTAAAAATAGGAAAATCTTGCATAAATTCAAATCATTCCAAATTGCAATAATTCTCAGTAGATGCTCAAAGTGTTAGCAGGTAAATTTTTTCAATTTTTGTTATGTTTTCGTGAATTTTTCACATTAGCTTTCAAATCAAATATCATAAGTTGGAATACGAAACAGCTGTTTTTCCCTCAAGAGGGCGCCAAAATGAAAAGTTAGATAGCAAACACTCACATGTCTAAATTCTTTATGAATTTATATTTTCAATGATGTGTCACACTTAGTATATTTTCCCTATTCAAATTGTATGAGTGACCAAGGAGTGTGGAGAGTGGTATGACAGTTGAAGTTATGATAGGAAAATGTCCCCCTTGGATTTAAAATCGACGTGTTTTCGCATTTTTTCACAACACATATGTTTTGAAATATTCGTTTTCGGTGCCAGGTCGAATCGAACCATAATTACAAATTTCGTCCGCCATCTTGGAGCCACTATCCTGCATTGACAAACAAATCATAATTTCCGACCCTTGAAACCACCACAAATCAATTTTGAATCGAATCGGACCATAATGGCAAATCTTGTCCGCCATTTTGGAGCCGCCATTTTGTTGTTTCCCTTAGAAAAATTCCATAATGTATTTATGTCAAATTACCTTGCAAATGAAGTATCATAATTTGGAAGACGGAACAGTTGTATTTCCCGCAAGTAGGCGCTAAAATAAGAAGATGGGTTGCAAAAATTGACATGGCTGAATTCCTTCTGAAATTACCTTTTCAATGGTGTGTCACTCTCACTACTTTCCCTATACAAATTGTTTGGGTGATACTGACCAAGGGGTGGGGAAATAGGTATGACAGTTGAGGTTATGATAGGAAGATGTCTCCCTTGTATTAAAAATGGACGTGTTTTGCATTTTTTTTTCACAACAAATGTGTTTTAAAAATATTCGATCTGTTTCGTTTTCGGTGCTCCACCCTGTATATATCCATGGGTTATTATAATTAAAAAGTTATCGATTGAAAAGTAAACACTCATTATTTTGCTTATAAAAATATTATTGTTGGTAACGCCACAATATTAAGGTATTGTCAAAACGCCTTTTTGTTGAATACTGATATTTTTTAATTGCAGTTTCTACAGATAAATTGCTTACATCATAATTATGTTTCCAATTCCAAACTCCTTTCCTGTCTCTATTGTTGTACAAAAATTGTCTATAAATAGGAGAGGAATATTTGGATAAAGAACACTTCCAACATCTACCATATCTTCAGCCGAACAAGCATCAGGCCAACAAGTAGCTAACTGATGGCCTAGCTGAAACAAAAATTACTTACTTTTAAATCACAGCATGATATTTCGTGACTTTTCTAAACAAGGTTGTTATCCATTTTGTTGGAAAATTAGTGTAAACAAATACCGCTAACAGTGATAAGAATACATTGTTATTAAAAACGGTTTCGACGACTTTTTTATTTTAAATTTTTGTTGATAAAATAATTCATAACTAATATATTAACCAATAAAAAATACCGTTGATAATCTGTATATTATTAAAAAGGTACCTGCTAAGCTAGATAAATTTAATTCCTTTCGTTTAGCAGTTATCCGACTTGGAATGTAAATGAGCACTCTAAAAAAATAGTTTTGTTACGGGTTACGGACCATGCATTTCAGGCGAACAATGGGCAGCTTTTTTAAAAAATATGTCGTTTCAATTGAGTTTGCTCGTGCACAATTCTTGGCTACTGAGATCAAAAAAGATCTGGAAGTATCCAGAATGAATGATCATTCCGAAAACAAGTTCATTTAATTCTCGCCCTAACCGTGATTTCTGGGTCGGAATGACCCACACCCAAAATCGCTCAGACCTATTAGTCTGACATCCTTTCTGTTGAAAAGCATGGAGAAAATACTGGATGGGCACATAAGGTGTGGGGCACTAACGAAGCACCCCCTCTATGTTCACCAGTATGCCTACCAGGCTGGCAAATCAACAGAACTTGCCCTCAATAACCTTGTCTCAGGAATAAGCGACGCTCTGGAACGCCAGGAAATAGCGGTCGCTGCATTCTTGGACATAGAAGGAGCATTTAACAATGCACTACCTCACTCCCTATATGAGGCAACTGTCTCTAGAGGGATTGAACCGATACTATGTGACTGGATAAGAACTATGCTTCACAACAGAACTATAACGACCTCTCTACAGGGGGAAAGTGTCAGCTTCAAGCCAGCCAGGGGCTGTCCCCAGGGGGGGGGTCCTCTCCCCACTGTTATGGTCACTGCTGGTGGATGATCTGCTGGCCATTCTCTCGCTTTGGGAGGTTGATCTGCAAGCATATGCTGACGATATGGTCCTAGTAATAAACGATAAATCCGAAGAGACGATCTCCTACGTCCTTCAGGATATATTGGATACCATATATAAATGGTGTGAGAGGGAGGAAATGTCCATTAACCCCCACAAAATGGTCATAGTACCATTCACCAGGAAAAGGAAGCTGGAACATTTAATACCTCGCTCCATCAATGGTGTAACAATTCCTTTTGCGAGTGAAGCAAAATATCTGGGAATAACCCTGGATAAAAAACTTAATTGGAACTCGCCTTTCATTATGGACATGCCGCAGAATATGTGGCAAAATATGGGGCATGTCACCAAAACACGTATACTGGTTGTACGTGACCGTCATACGTCCAATGATAACGTATGGCTCTATAGTCTGGTGGAGCAAGGGACATAAAAAAATGGCCATTGCTAAACTCAACGGACTACAGAGACAAGCGTGCCTGGCGATTACTGGAAGCATTCGCTCCACGCCAACGGCAGCAATGGAAGTCCTCCTTGGATTACTTCCTCTCCACATAGTTCTGGAGAGAGAGGCAAGATGGGAACCATACAGACTTTATCAAGCGGCCATTAGTCTACCGCAGGCATGTGTCATGAGAGGCAGCGGCATGCTAGAGGGCATAATAGCTCACAACATTCTAGGAATGCCCTCAGACATCATGCCTAAAACTATCAACCTTCACACGTCCTACACTGTGGTCTTTCCCGAAAGAGAAGACTGGGTCCGGAATGAAACCAACCTATGTAGGGCAAATGAACGTTGGTTCACCGATGGTTCCAAAACTCTGGAAGGCGTCGGAGCCGGAATATATGGGAAGAACCCAGTAGTGAAACGCTCGTTCAGTATGGGCAAACTAGCTACAATATTTCAGGCAGAGGTATATGCCATTGAAATGTGTGCCAGGGAGCTGGAAAATCGACACCACACACGAAAAACAATAAAAATATTTTCAGATAGTCAAGCAGCACTTAAAGCGCTTGAATCCAACTGCTTTAAATCTAGAGCAGTATGGAACTGCAGAGACACCTTAAACCGACTGGCGCAACGCAACAACGTTACCCTAGTCTGGATACCAGGTCACACAGGCCTAGAAGGAAACGAAATAGCGGACGCCCTAGCAAAAGGGGGGGCCGAAACAACGTTCACTGGACCAGAACCGGTAATCGGTTTAGCATATAGCACTGCCAAGAATGTCATAACAGCTTGGGCAGACAATAAAAGAATCGAGTACTGGCGTAGTCTACCGGGCCTAGCCCATTCCAAAGCATTTATTGCTTGTACAAGGAAAAACAGGACTCTGACAAACTGCCAGAACTCAGCAGAGCGCATCTCAGAGTTATAGTAGGTTTGCTTACTGGCCACTGCAAACTCAAACATCACATGCATAAAATCGGACTTGCACAAGATGCAGAGTGCCGGCTATGCATGGAGAATGATGAAACGGCTGAACACATTCTGTGTACATGCCCTGCAGCGGCCAGAACCAGATTCTCAATATTTGGCGATACGACAGTAAGGCCAGAAAACCTGGTAAATTGTTCTCCTAATGCATTCCTCAATTTCGTCAAGAGATTGGATATGCTGGGAGAAATATAACCATAGGGTGAGCCACAATAGGCCATTGGCCGCAGTGGAGGGCCTGATACGGGCCCACTCACGGTCAAACCTAAACCTAACCGTGATTTCGAGGGTGTTTCAGATTTGGGTCACCTTTGACGAAACCAAAATATCACCCTGTAAATAAAAGAGATAAGAAGACAATTCGAAAAATATCTCAAGGTAATGAGATCATCTTCACGCCTCTGCCGTAAAATTTGAAAAAAAAGTTTTTCTCCATTTGGGGATCATTTTGAAAATTCCGAAATTTTGCACAGTTCCGGGTAACACCCTGGAGTGATTTCATGTGAAGAACCTCATATTTTGAAGTTGTACGAGATTATAGTTGAAGGTCTGGGCTAGCGAACAGTGTGAACAGAATTCAATTTGTTCTAAGCAGAAAAAAGTTATTCAGATTTAAACAGGGGCAAAATTTTGGGGTGCGACAAAATTAGTATTGAGTAGTTAACTTGAAGCTGGGCGCTATAATCCTTGAAACTTAAAGCTGAGCTATGGCTGGACGCTATAAGCCTTGATACTCAAAACTGAGGTACCTAATCTTTAATACTTATGGCTGGACGCTATAAGCCTTGATACTTAAAGCTGAGCTACATAATCCTTAATACTTACCCAGACAGCATAGTATATTTTCAGAACATTCCTCAGATTTCCTAGAATAGATGTATATCTTCCGAATAATCATGGAATAATCCTGGAATATCTATATGCCCTGAGCACATTCATGGATTGAATCAACTGGAATATTCCAAAAACATTTTCGAACGAATATAATAGGAATATTGCAGTTCGAATATTCTACGTTGTATATTCCTGGAATATGATTTAGTGTATATTCTCTATAGAACATTCATAGAATGTTACGCATGGAATATTCGTGGATCATTGCCGATCTGATATTTTCATATTTACGAGAGAAAATAAAAGGAATAATTTTCTAATTTGCGTTAATTTGACCATACGTTATCATCAGCACTGATGCTTCAAAAATGAACGCAGTGTTTATTTATTTCGATAATTTCAGTTGGGTTATAAATAATTTATGCATTTCCAACTCAGATTGCATGCGGCAGTCTGTCATTTTAAACTTCCCGCTATTGCCAATCATATTTGGATTTTACTGTCATTTCCCGGCACACCGCCCTCCGCCATATTGTGTGAATTGTGTTGCTCTGTTTTCAGTGTTTAAGATGGTGCAATGATGTCATATAGAACGTAGGTAAGTAGTTTAAAAAAATAAGTATAGTAATAAAATAGGTGTTATACTTTGAAAGCACTTATTAGAATCTGTTTCTTTCGAATATTATCAAACTATTATTTATAGGTTATGTATCCACCACGCGGGAACAACATTGTAGCAGTTATTATTTTCATTTTATTCCCAAGAATCCCTACGTCGTCATAAGTGACATTGTCTGAAAGAAAAGGAAGTAAATAGTACGTTGTACAGAGAAGTCCATCAGGGAACGGATTATATCTTTGATACAATATCACAATTGAACTTACGAGGAAATGATTAAAGAAGATAAGTAATATTTAGTAGTACAGATTTAGGTTCTGGCAAATCGCACAAAATGTAGTTCATTTGCAGCTTGGCAAATCTAACTATGAATGTGAAATCGCCAGGCCTATCGATGCGCGGTAGCAGAAGAGTTCAGTACAGTCCTAAACAAGTATGAGTTGCTGTACTGGTCAGTTTAATAAATTGTATCTGTCGCATCGCGAAGCGTACTGTGAAGTTTTATTACTGAATGTTCAATTATCGTCCGAATACTTTCTCATTCTAAATTCGCGCATATCATACGTTTCTCGACATCATAGCTCGATTTGCCAAGCTGTACTTCTGTTGCCTTGGTACTGATTTTTTTCTTTTCTTTCAGGGTTCCCAATTCAACAGCGGACTGGGTCAATGAAACAGAAGAGAAAGACTGTTAATCTTAATTCATTTGGGGTTTGTTTGAAATATAAGTTTATTTTATATTTTTTCAAATATTTCTTCAAATGATGGTTTTCAATAGTTTGAGTTTTTATGGGTTTTGGTAATTTTTCAATATTAGTAATAAATATATTTTGTTCCATTGATGATTTATTTATTTTTTAGAAGTTCATGGTGAAATACTGGATGGGGAAAAAACTTTTTTATTTCCACTGAGTTTTGGTTTATTTGTTACTAACGGTTGCCGCTTTCAAACCAAGTGAAAGGTGAAAAAGCCGAAACCGGTCCGTGACAAATAAATCAAACCGCAGTAGAAATCAAGACAGAAGTTATTTTTATTCATCTAGTATTTCAGTGAATTAATATTTTCCAGATAGCATTCTGCCTGGATTATTCGAAAATGGAACTCTAGGAATATTACTGTCATATTCCATGATTATACCATATATTCCTAGAATATTTCTTTAGGAATATTCCTTGATTATTTTCAACTAATATTCCGGGGATGATATTGGAATATTCCAAATAATCTGGGAATATTTATTTGGAATATTGTAGGAATTTTCTAGATATCCATTCTATGATTATCTGAGGAATTCCCATTCGCATATTCAGGGAATATTCTAGAATGGTCTAGGATATCCTGGAATATTCCTCGGATATACCAATATTCCAAAAGAAACGTTCCAAAATTATTCATGGAATATTTGGTGCTGTCTGGGTATGGCTGGACGCTATAAGCCTTGATACTTAAAGCTGAGCGCTATAAGCCGGTATACATAAAGCTGAGCTACATAAGCCTTTATACTTATGGCTGGTCTGTAATAATGTGCTTGCCATACCTTGCGAAGGACAAATATAATATCTTCCACACAATACAGGGTGTAAACTAAATGATGTCATTAATATCAGTTGCTGATTCTTTTTCATAGTGTATGAAAAAAAGTTCATATATAAACGGATGTCCTAACTTGCTTTTTTTTTCAAGTGACAGAGTTTCAAAGTTTTAATAAAAATTCGGTTATTTATTGATTATTCAAAAGTCTTTTCGCCTATTTTTATGAATCCTGGTGTGTTCATTAGCAGTTACAAGAGGCTTGTTTTCATGAAATTATTTTTCAAATCATAAGTGGCAGGTGGTTACTTGGTTGATATTTATAGTAAAAATCATTGTACTCCACTGTTTTTCTCTAAGTTTCATATTTTTTCAGAATAAATATTTAAAGATTCAACTTTCTTATAATTCCGTGAATTTTAAATAGCTGAACTTTGTCAAATCAAAATCAGTGGTGGTTACGCACCATCAAAAAGTCATGTGAATGATTTTTTTTCAGATTCTCCATATTTTCTTGATATTCTATTTAATTTTGTGCACAAATGTTTTGTTGAGTTTTGATAGAAACAATTGACAATATTACAATATAGGCCCAGGACCACATTAAACAACCAATATAAATAGACCAGGATCACACGCCCATTTTCAAAAATGATGGATAACAGGCTGAATCTTCCTGAGTAGCTTCATTCTGTCGGGTCGCTAAACTTTTTCCTCTACGAAAATTCTCGATAGTGGTAGCTAATAAACCGCGCAGGCGTCAATCATGTCGATTTGGTGAGTGCAAAAAAGTCATTAATAACAGTTAGTTTTCCATTGAACCTCGAGCTAATTCGATAAATCACTCGAAAACACTTTTGTCCTACAAAATGGATGAGTCCCCCACTCTAAACATGTACCAATGACGTGGTCATAAGAAACCATTTGTAACCAGCGAATTTCTTTACCGTTTGAATGGTAATATTGTCCTACAAATTGAATGGTAGGTGTTCCCAGTCCTACGATCCGAAATTGTCAATTCCATGGTGAAAAAAAAATTATTAGTAACTGTAGGACAATGATAACACATGAAAGGTTAGTGTATTTTCCACACTGTATCAAATAATACAGTGTCCTATAAAAAAAACGGGTATGTATCGCTAGTCCTACAAAAATTATTCAAAATAACGAATTATTTTGAAATTGTGGTTTAGCTAACTTAATATACTTTTATTCCTAAAGTAATGTTACTTTCAATTCATAGTTGTTTGTTCAAATCAAAAATATCATAATTTAAGTGAAAAGTTTATGAAAAAAGTGGAAAATTTTGTTTAGAGTTCATAATTTTTATAAACATATTGAAAACAACAATAACAAAGTGAAAATATTGAAATACTCAATCTGCCCTCCGGGGCGATTTAACTTATGGTGCATTCGCTTAAACAAATGCAGAGAAACCCGTAAAAACCTGCAACACTACATCGTCTGAAGAGCTGAAATTTATATGAAAACTTTCAAAGAGGTCAGACGAATTTTGAAAATGTTCTACGGTATGTATGGTGTCTCTAGATGCCTCAAAAAGTCCAGTTCAAAAGAAGATATTATATTTGATAGCAAATTTCGATTTCCACCTCAAATAAACCCCGTTTACCAATATTTTTTCAAAAAGTTATTCAAAATTATTGAATTTAACATTTCAAATTCAATACCCTGTATCTCCTAAACGAAACATTTGCACTTTTCATTCTGAAATCAGACAAAGAGACAAAGATTCGCCATTTGAAATTTGTACAAGAGCATAATGGAGCACCCTGTATACTACGGCTTTTGCACGTAGGACTGGGAAAACCTACCTAGGACAATGTGATCATTCAACTATACAAATATAAAGCAACAACGGTAGAAAAATCCGCTGGGTACTCTTGATTTCTCATGACCACGTCATTGGTACATGTTGAGAGTGGGGGGCTCTTCAGTCCTACCATCCATTTTGTAGGACAAAAGTTTGTTCGAGTACTTTATCGAATTATCTCGAGTGTCGCCATTCCATCGATTGTTGCTTTGTTTCTGGATCGTACAAATGTACCCAGGTCTCATCCATAGTAACAATTCGGTTTAAGAAGTCTACAACGTTTTCAAATCGAGCACAGATCGAACGCGATGATACTACCCTTGCACGCTTTTGGTCAACATTCAAACATTTGGGGATCCATTTTGCAGCAATTTTTCTCATGTCCAAATTGAGGTGAACTATATGAAGAACGCGTTCGTATGAAATATTCAGTGCTTCAGATATCCGTTTTAGCCCAATTCGACGGTCTGTGAAAATCATGTCATGAACTGCATCGATATTTTCGGGGACTGACAGAAACTGGCCTTCCCGATCGGTCATCATCTTCAATGGAAAATTTACCTCTTTTGGAGCTTGCAGTACACTTTTTCACGGTCGCATACGAAGGACATTGATGACCAAGGGTATTAAGCATATCTTCGTAAATCTGCTTACCTCTCCACCCTTTTAAATACAGGTACCTGATGATGGCTCGATACTCCAATTTTTCGATTTTTCACAATTTTGGTGGACACATTTTTTCTTTTAATTTATTGCGTAACTCTGGTTTACTTTTTTGACGTCAAACTTTACACTGACACTTCTAATAAGTTATTGTTCGTTGCTATGGTAACGCAATATTTTGTTTGTGCAGTGAACTGGTCTAGGCTAACTAGATATCAATACATCATCGTATTTTTAAATGTTAAATCTGATAAAAATATGAAACTTCAAGAAAAACAGTGGCGTACAATGATTTTCACCATAATTATCCATCAGGTGACCCTTCGCTACGTATAATTTGAAATCTAACCCCATGAAAACAAGCCCATTGTAACTGCTTATAAACACACCAGGCTTCATGAAAATTGGCGAAAAGACTTTTAAGTAATTAATAAATTACCGAATTTCTATTAAAACTTTGACACTCAATCACTTGAAGAACAAGCAAATTGGGACATACGTTCATATGTAGTTTTTGACATTAAATATGACAAGGAATTACCACCTGAAATTAATGACATCATTTAATTACCTTATATACCTCTTGGTAAACAGCATATTTCTTAGATCTGGTTGCGTGAATATCCGCCTTCACTCGATTGGGATTCCATGATGAATAAGGCTGAGTTAATCCCACTTCTGATGTCAGGGACACAAAGGCACTACACTAAAACACGGTTCTAGTTATCGAACGGTATATATTACTACCGATACACTACTTCGGAACTGCACACACGGAATGAATAATAATCGCACTCGCATTATTCCCCAAACACTATTATATAATGTCTTTGTCACCACTCGACTGACGTGTCCACAATGACGGTGTCTTACACACGCTTGTATGTATAAATATCTGGTCATTTTTATGTACGAGTGTTTTTGATTGGAATATTTCAGGAATACTGAATTACTGATTTTTTTCTGAAAAATGTCGAAGGCTATTTTAACGGTCTACTTTTGGTACAGCCTGTATACGCCGTTCCTACTGAACCCTGAATTGTAAATGAATCGACAAATCGCGCTCAGTCTATAGGCACTGAAGGCTCTTATGAACCCGAAAGTGACATCAAGACTGGTATGGGAATGCCGAGAAGAACTCAGTGTTCTCACAGAACACAACAAATTAACTTTGATATGGGTTCCAGGACACTGCGGTATCAAGGGCAATGAAAAAGCTGATGAGCTTGCTAGAGAGGGCTCATCAACTCCATATATTGGACCAGAACCCGCACTCGGGATTAATAAATCCGACATACGAGGATGCATTCGGGACTGGGTCAAGCGAAAACAAAGGGAGAGGTGGTACGAAGCCCCTCTCATGCACCACGGGAAAACATTCATTAAAGAACCGTCAAAACACAAAACTGAAGAACTACTCAAGCTGAGCAGGAATCAAGTTAGAACAATAACGGGTCTTCTCACTGGTCACAGTCCAATGAGAAAACACCTGCACAAAATGGGTCTGTACAACGGAGAACTTTCCTGCAGACAATGTGGTAAAGGGATAGAAACAGCCAAACATATACTGTCAGAATGCGAGGCATTAGACCGCAAGAGACAGGCAATTTTCGGGAAACCCAATCTAACTCCCGAAGAATACAACAGCCAACCGGTGAAGAACCTGTACAGACTGGTACAGGAGACCAGAGTTACGGAGTGGGTGCTGTAAAACCAACACGGAAAACACAAAAAGCCAAGAGGCTGAGGTGTAGCTGGTGAATGGACCAGCATCCGAGGAAAGAAAAAAAAATATCTGACTCGAAGGTGAAAATCGAACAGCTCGTGCAGTGATCATCTTTCACGCCAAGTGCCATTGCCATTTTAGTGAGATGCCTAATTAAAACTAAGGTAACGATTTTAATCAAGTATCTGGATCATTTTGACCCCGAATCCCAATAGTTCTCCTAAAGAACGATTTTAGCAAACGATTAGTACGTTACAGGCAAATAACAATCTCCCGGGGCTATGCTTCATTAGCCGCCCAAGTTTGTACACACTTGAATCGTGATGAAATGGTTGTTGGTTTCCAATTCAGATTCGAGAACGAGATTGAATCCTTGACTTTTCGAGAAATGCGTAAGAAGCTGAGCAAACAGCAGTGCTGTAAACCCGGTCAAATCTTGGTAACCGCCGTAGTGAAACAGATCAGATCTCTCTTGTTATGGGCTGTGATGTAAGACCTGTATCCATACTGATGGTAACTATTTCCACGGAAGTCTGAGTGAGTACCTACACAGTTTCTGAGTTCGTGCTGGCGTTGATGAAAATAAAGAAGAATTTCTGCGTCTTATTGAGTATTTTGTGCTGTGATTTTTGTTATATAATTATTGCCTAATTTATATTGGATTGCTTCTACCAGTTTGTGAAGTGATCCGCAGCTGCGGATTGAACATTATTGGCCTACCATCAAGCATTTTATTAGAAATATTATATTTCATTTGTTATCATTTTACTAATTTTATGGTGTTAAATCGCATAACCCACTCTAGGGTTACAAAAGGGGTAATTTAAAAGCTACCTCGATCTGTTTCGATAACCAGAGGTACAAATTTCATAATTTTGTTTTTTTATGAAACTTCAAAATGTGTTCATTATAATAACTGTTGTTAATCATCAGAGATATGATCTCATGATTGTTTTTGTATTTATACGTTGTCGATTCGTCCGCGATATTGCCATTTTTTTCGTAGTTTAATGATGTATAGTTATCTACTTCGAAATCTAATCTTGTTTAAATTCACGTAATTAATAATTACTGTTTATATATTTTTTATTATTATACATTTTTATTCCCTTGTACTGTTTATCTTGTTTGATTCCCCTCCCGTTCGGTTGTTAGTGTAGCTGGCGCCCTCAGGGCTTACGTAAGTTATATAAAATATCATTTCATTGTCAATTCAAGCCCGATTACCTAAACCCACTCCCTGATACGACTTATATAATTTTTTGTTATAACGTCACATATACATTTTTTCCACCTAACGGTTATCTGACATATTTCGGTATTGTGTGGTGTCATGGCAACGAGATGTACTCGCAGTGCAATAATCGCTCCGCAGTGCAATTGAAAATATTCCACAGGCTTTTGGTGATCGTTTTTTGCTGTCAGGTTGGTGACAAATTTTGTTTTTAGATGTTCGAATCACTGAATTGATACACTGACATGTGTCAACACTGTCAAGTGTCAAATTCAATTTTTCCAAATTTGAATTTATTGAAAAAATATTTGCAAAAAATCGAGCTTGCTTTAAATGTTGTGTTCCCTTTTGCTGGAATGTGTGAGAATATACAAAAAAAAATAATTATACGTTTCACAGATTCCCGAAAACTAATGAACTTGCGCGAAAATGCTTGTCCCATTTGAATCTTTCCATCAAGGAATTAGAATTTTTTTATCGTAAAAGAATTTTTGGAGATTATGTCAAGGAGAGTGAAAGATTGGAAAGACACCGTTTATGTCAAAACTGTGATGTTGAGCTCCATTCTCGATGTTCAAATTTGAAATCTGAGAAAATAATTTCCTTTCTAGACCCCATTATATGAAAATATTCCCAATACTTCAACCAAAGAAGATGAAAGAATAACTGATGATTCCGTTTCTTGTATTTCTAATGTCGATAAGATTTACTTTTGTATCTCTGATGTTGGTGAGTTGACTAAATTTGAGGCATTGTCTGTTAGGAACTGTTTATGAAGAGAGTAATACTATTGGTTGTGAAGATAAAGATAGCCCATATCACACCGAATCCATGGATGAAACTGTTGACTGTTGTCTTTGTGAACATGGTTATAATTGTGCAGAGTTACTGGATAGTTGATCCCTGACGCTGAGTGAAGCACACAACATAGAAAATAAAACAAATCCTCAATGTGCTTCTCAAATAAATAATATATAATATAATATAATAATAATATATATAATAATAATAATATATAATAAAATGATATATTTATTCACACAATTACATAATAATGCTGTAAATAAATATGGAAAGACCACAGAAGGACGAGCCTGTG
Organism: Chrysolina oricalcia; assembly: GCA_944452925.2. NCBI lineage: Eukaryota > Metazoa > Arthropoda > Insecta > Coleoptera > Chrysomelidae > Chrysolina > Chrysolina oricalcia. Next base: position 14,221,404 of record OX101827.2, read on the forward strand.
CGTGGCTTTTAACTAACGAATACTAAAATGATAAACATACAAAACTAACAAAAACAGGGACAAAAACAAGTATGGTGTAGTATGATGTAGGTACATTATTTTACACATGATTATTAAATACTGGTAACATTCATAACGAGATTGAAAATAAGTAAGTGGCGTAGTGAGCCACAAATGAGTTATTGGCAGAAAGGAGGAATTAAGTGGTTTTGATTAATAATAATAATTTGATTATCAAATATATTTTTGTTTAATTACTTTTTTTCACAATGGTTGGGTGTCGAATATTTTACGTATTTGATCACGAGGAGTACATAGCAACCAGTTTTCAAGATATTTCCTAAATTGAGTTGGCGAGTGAGTTGTTTTCATGTTTATTGGAATGGCATTATACATTTTGGGTGCAAGGTACAGGTAGGACTTCATCATGTAATTGTTTCCAGGTGTGGGGACATGAACTGATGAAGTTTTACGTCTTGTATCGTAATTGTGACTTATCTCGACTAGATCGTGTTTGTTTTTCTGAACTCTGAGAAGAATATTTTTGATGAAAAGTTGTCGTATGTCATAAATTTCTGTTTCCATGTACAATTTTTCAGTGGAATATGAGCGGGGTTTATGGTACATTGTTTTCAGTATGTATTTTTGCAAGATTTCCAAGTCTGACAGGTGGTTTTCATAGGCAGCTCCCCACGCTAGGATACCATATGTAAGATGACTTTCTGCCAATGCGTGGTATAAGATTTTTAGATACTGCATTGTGAAAATTTTTGACAGGTATTTGAGTTTATATAATACGAATCTTATATAGTATTTTCATCACATGGTTAATATGTGCATCCCACCTTAGGTACTGGTCCAGGTAAATTCCTAGGTATTTAACGCTTGGAACTGAGCGAATGTGTACATCAACATCAATTCCCAGAGACAACGAAAGAGAATCGTACTGAGGTAAGTACCTCATATTTGGAGCGAAGGCTATATAATTAGTTTTTTGGACATTGACTATCAGTGTTCTGCTATCAAACCACTCCATTATATTTTTAAAATCTTTTTCGGCAACTTTTTTCACAAGCTGCCAGTTGTTTGCCTTGTATATAACTGCAGTGTCATCCGCAAAACTAACTATCTTACCAGCGCACTCCAGATTGAATAGTCCATTCAGGTATATATTAAACAGAAGCGGCCCAAGCACTGTTCCCTGAGGGACGCCATATTTCATTGTTTTAGATTCACTTTGTGAGTCAGATATTTTGACACTCTGTATTCTGCCTTTCAGGTAATTGTTCAGAAGCATGTAGGGCATACCTCTGAAGCCTATTTCCTCCAGCGTATCCAAGAGCTGAACGTGACTAACTGTATCGAATGCCTTCGCCAGATCCACAAATATGCAAAGAGTTTTCTCATTACTGTCCATATTTGAGTTGATTTCGTTCATTACTGACAAAATAGCATCATTTGTGGACTTTCCGATGGTGAAGCCAAACTGATTTTTACTGAGCATTTCGTTTCTGTCTAGGAAGTTCAGCATGCGTTTTTTCAGAAGTTTTTCGAATACTTTGGCAAGGTTCGAAATTAGTGAAATAGGTCTGTAGTTAGTCACATTCAGCGCTTCCCCACCTTTGGAAAGAAAACGAATGACTAGGATTACATCTTCCAAACTTGGACCCATAATCAAACAGAAGGCCTTATTGATAAATAACAGCAGCCATGAACGATGGGTTGGATAATGAGGATGATGTGTAGCTAAATATGAAACAGAAAATGCAGATTTCATATGTTTCTCATGTGAACTTGTTATTAACCCAGAAATAACTTTCTTGTCTACTTCCCCCGACAGAGTTGTTTTTGATACCAGTACCAATATCTACCATTTGTTGGAAATGAAAACATTTGTATCTAGAGGATTACAAAAAAAATACACTGTATAACAATGTGAGGGAGTGTTAGCTCTAAAAAAACATCAATTATTTTCAAATTCTAGGACAATTAGCTCTGACGGGATTACATTGTTGTGAACTGGGCTTTGGATCCTGTACCAGTATTAACAAGATTCTATTTTGAATATTTCATATCCAATCATGAGCTTCATACAGTCAGCGTTCACTGTGGTTGGAGTCGATTCTTGCCACTACTACATACTTTGGCCAATGACAGAACAGATTGGTACAAATTTGATGACAGTTGCTCAAACAGACTGTTTTCTATTGAATTGGAGCCTCTGAAGTCCATACATCCTTTTTACTGAAAAGCAGCGATTAATAATTCAACAGACCTCCTGAGGAATTTTCATTCAATTAATTCCAACCCTTCAAATGACGTAGTGTCACAGGTTTTTCCGGGTTTTTTACAACTGAATCCATTTAAGCAGCCCCGGAGCTCCGATACATTTTTTTTCATTATTTCTTTTATATTGCTGCATTCAATATTTTGATAAAAGTTCTTTTCTTTACTTTAGTCCCAATTACTGATTTTTTCAACACCTGTAGTTGAATAACAAGTAGGAACAACTTTTTTCTAGTTTTCAATATTTTTCTACCTCATTGATTATGTGATCTATGAGTAGAAAAATGTGTGAACTCAGGGCAATGCATAAATGTGTCGATGTTTCTCAAAGAACCGAGGATTTCAGAATTCTGATTCGATTCGTTGGTGTTGGCGTTCGCGTTCCCAATTAAAAGTACAGAATGCCGTAAGACCTTTTATATCTACCGTCGGCGTTGACATTCGCCATTGGGCTGACGTTCGAGTTAAATGAACTGTAAGGCGGACTCCAGCGCAAACGCTAATGGCGAACTGCAAGTTTATAAATCCAGCTTTGGTCTCAATCAAAGTAGTAAACAATTTGTTGAAATTGACAGATGACAATTATAATTTACTGGAGTCAGTGTTTGCAACATTTAAAAATAAAATACATTACCAATCTGACAGCGAAAAAACGATCACCAAAATCATGTGCAATATTGTCAATTACACTTTTTATACATGAGGAAATATTCTCCTACAATTCGCCAAAGGATGAAAATATCGAAAAAGTATTTACTACTAAAGTAACTGTACGTCTGGGCCAGTGAAAGACATATTGTTAATATACGACCGTTGAATTAGATCTGTTAGATTTTTGGTGAAGTTTTCTACAATAACTACTTTGCTCACCTAATTGGAAGAACTTTCCTTCGCTGAAGAGTGGTATTCGACAATTTCAGTCGGAAACTAATTTAAGCTATGGTATTTGAAGAGCATTGCAAAACAGTTCTTGTAGAACACTTTGCCAATAATCCAACAGATATAATTTAACGGTCGTAAGGGTCAGTAGCTGTTTTCTATTGGAGACTTTCCGACGAATATACCTATTGTATAGGCTAAAGCGGAAGACTGGATTTTTCTTCAATCCATTTTTCATCATTAGATTAATGGCCTTTTGCCTAGAATCAACAATATTTTATCATGATAATTCTTTCGATCGACATACGCGAAAAAATTTGAATGAACAAATTCGGGGGTAAATCCATAATGGGAATGTTGACTAAATTTGGACATCGATTCTCTAGGAAACTTTTTTTTTAGGAAATTCATCAATCTTTTTTTCTGTAATGAATACTTTTTCGAAAACAAGTTTTTTTGACACAATGAGTGGTTTTTTAGAGGGAAGCCATGTTCTACCAAAATGGAGCTAGTGGTTTTATAAGGTATGGGATATCTACCAACAGTTTATTAAGAAACATTTCTTGTCTAGAAAATGTCTACACCGACTAAAGTACTATAATGTCAAATCCGTCCCTTGAACTCTATCACTAGAATACCCTGTATACAGCGCTAAGAAAGAGAAAAGTTGACCGTCTTCGAGAGGTAGAAGTCACGCTTTCAACATGTAACAAAACTAAAAATATTTACTCACCTCAACATTTTCTATGTTTTCAACGTCGGGCATGAATAATCCCGATAGACAGTATTTTCCAAGGATCCTACCACTTTCGTACAAATGTTCTATGGACATACATTCATCAAAATTTCCGAGTTCCACCCTTCCAGCATAAAGCATTCCCGAATATGGAAATTTGGCTGATGCATCTAACACTGAAATTATATAACTAAATTTATGAAAAATAATTAATATTGGAACGAGCATAACTTCAAAGTCCTTTTCAGAGACGTATCACTAAACTCATATTTTCAGTTGATATTTTACTGAAGTTGGCAATGGGAGCCTACGGGATGATACCTCGCCTTTGAAAATAGCATTAATGTCTTCTTGAAGTTGTACCGTTTTTGCATTTTCATTTATATTGTATCAATTTAATTCTGCAGCCCTTTGCTCATTTTAAAATTGATACTGTATAATTCTAGCTTGGAGAAAACAAAACAAGTAGAGCAGTGGGTTATAGGCCCATTCAAATCGCTGAAACTGGGTGGAATTTACCCAGTTCTGCCACATAAAGGGATAGATGTACTGACGCAATATCTGTGTGAAATATTCATATCTTGCTTGGCCTCCAACAGTATGGCAGCGGGAAAAAGGAGTATTTCTGTCTGAAGTAGGCAAAGTTTACATAAAAATCTTATAAGAGACCTATCAGCTTATTATTTTACCAGATGAAAATTCTTGTAAAACAGTAACACCGCCTCAGATCATTCTCAGGTTGTCATATACTTATCAACCTGAACCAGATGATGAAAAAATAGGTTTAACTCGACGAAGAAAAGAGAAAATCTACTTTTGGAAAAGAGCCATGAAATCGTTAACGTCCCCGATCAATTTTCATTGGAGATTCTTGAAAGGCGGCCATTTGGCTCATTAGACCTTTGCTATGGTAACTTTCAAGCGTATCATAATCGAAAAACTACAAATGCTATGGCGGAACTGATGAGAAGCTCTTTAGGAACCCGATTATAGCTGATTGGTGGCAAAGAATTGACAAAACTCATCGGAGTCATACAAAGACGAACTAGGACATTCTTCGAGCAGATCAGAGATGTGTTCACAGAAAGTAACGTTGTTTGTGATATTTCATTTCTTTCTGAGCATTGGCAGAACAAACTTCAGTTGGATGAAATAAAACTAAAACATTTAGCTTAACAGTTTGTCGACCTACTTCTGTAGGACTTTGACTAAAACTGGGAATTTATGAACATGATGAAAGGAAGCTTAAGATAAATGTGGTTAATTTAAAAAGCTTCTATGTAGAGGGAGTCTTTGAATGTTATGAGTTTTATTTGTGTGTTTGTATTAGGGTCGGTATTATAAAACTATTTTGACAGACAACTAGAAGTTAACTAGAGAAATGACGTCACATCTTACAGTTAACTTCAAAATGTAGGAGTTAACTTTATTGGTAGGATGGGGTATCAGTTAAAGTTAACTTTCTAGAAAATGGTGGTTTTCGACAGATCTTTCAATAATTTAGCATAAAACCTCAATTTGAATGTTTTTTTCCCGCAATAATGTTAGCAAACTATATCCTGGTTATTTTCGAGGAACTGTTAAGCGACGATGAAGGAGATGCTGTGATTATTATTGAATGCCCTCGGCGTCAAAGGATATTTAGAAACCATTTTATCTTGTGGAATGAAATAGAATTTGAAAACAAATGAAAACGGATTTAGATCATCAAGAAAGTCTGTACAAATCGACAATAGTCAAAATATGAAGATAACTCTGGGGTGATTAAAAAAAATCGATATAACTTATTTTAATAGGATCAAAGGAACACACATACAAAGGACCCCGCACACCTTATATGGGAAAATGGCTCTCCGTCAAATTTCTTGAATTTTTGATATGTTGTAGAATTGATCATTCCGATGAAATGTTTCAACGGGCGCAACACGATCCTATGACTAGTTTTCGAGATACAGGGTGTTGAATATGAGAAACATTCACTTTTCATCACTCTGTATCTGCCAAGTTACGATTTAGTTCGGATTTATCTTTTGTGGGATCATCATCACATCCGTGTATGATGAATTCATGAGAAATTCATTTCCAAATCTTTTCGTAGTACAGGGCGATTTCACTTGAAAACAATGCTATTTTGAGACTTTCATAATTTAGTTGTTTTATAAAGAGAAAATGCGAGAAAAGGTAGAATTATCACATAATATTATAAATTCATTTCATCTAGCATCACAGTTGATACAATTCATACAAGGTGATTCACAAATATGGAAACAAAACGAATTTTGGTTTTTGGGACACCTTGTAGTAATAAACCAACCTAAAATGACAAAATTCACTTGAAGAATGTTAAATGATATGTTCCATCGTATACAGAGTCGAATGATATCAATTTGAAAAATTAGTTATACTTTAATAAATAAAAACCTTGATTTTTTAAATCACCCTATATCTCATAAGGGAGTCCGAAAAGAATTCAATATTTTTTCATGGGAGAACTCGAAATACTTTCATCCATATTGTACAAGATTTTCAGCGGAATCCCATGACGGGTTTTTCATATACAAGGCGAAAAATGTATGAAAAAAGCTACGATCTGTACATTTTCCCATTGCTATATTTTCAGTCCAGTTTTCGGCGGGTTTGCTGTAGTACTTCCTCGTCCGGCCGCTTTTACTCGAAATAAAAATATTTCAATAAAATAGTGATCAGTTATTATACCGTACAATAGCGTACCGCATCCCTCGAAAAAAAGCCATAACTCGAATTATTATCTGCACAAGCATCGTCTAGTAGGCGATTCAATGGAAAAGTTATTTTTTCATGCTTAGTGTTTCTCAGAAGTTATATTATACTTATTACATCCGCAGAAGTTCGTTTTTTCGAATTTTCACTCTATAAAACAATAAAATAGTGAAAGTCTCAAAATAGCATTATTATCAAAGGAAATCGCCCTGTACTACAAAAAGATTTGGACATGAATATCTCATGAATTTGTCACATAACGAAAATACCACATAGGATAAATCAGAAAAAAAATCATAATTTGTATGTAATTATTTCTATCGGCTTATATAGATATATATATATTAAATCAAATTCTCGGCATATTTTTACACCAAATTAACGTTTTATGTTTCAATTATGTTCTTGTATCTTCGAATCGTATATATGTTTGTATATAGTATATACCTCCTTTCAGAGAACGTTTCTCTTTCTTTTTCTTGTATTTGAAACATCATCTGAATCATCTTCGAATACCTACTTATTAATATATTCCTCTTATTTCGTAGTAGGCATGGAGAACAATTCAAAGAGGATAAAATCAACAAAATTCTTATGTCAATAGTCGTTTTCTTGTTGTCATAAAGCCCGAGAACTCTTTTTGGGTTATTGGACTAATTGAAGTTTCTTTTTTACTGTTCAAGTTTATGTGATTTTCAGTGTTTGTTGAACTTTGCTGAACAATATGGCCTTCGCAAATAGAGTGAGTTGTTATGTTTGTGACCGAAATGTTATTCCTAGACTCTCAATGCGTTTGAATAGAGGAGATAATATTGATGTTTTGCAAATTGCAACATATCGAAGACAAACTGCGGGAAATCCACTTATTGATATTCAGGATGATACAAAAATATGTTTCAATTGTAATAACACAGTAATGAATGACATTAATGCTATGGAAAATAACCCGAATTGCCTTCGTCTCAATGTGTTGTCCCGCGTATCAAGTCGTGCGTGCATTATTTGTAATGCTCGTCAAAATATTCAAAGACTTTCTTTAGAATGTAGAGTGGATATTTTTGTTGCTTCTGATATCTATGTCCCAGATTTCTTGAGAATTTGTGGTCACCATCTTGATCATCAAGGCTTCCTTCCAAATTACTTGCATGGAGGTTTGAATTTTGTGAATAAACCATACATAATTTCCAATCTTCAACATTTTCTTCAAAGAATGAGGACATTTGCTAATAGAAACAGGCCACTCCGTAACTGGGAAGATATCAATTGTTTCACTGAAGACGAATTTAAGTATCTGACATCAATCTCAAAAAACCATTTTCGACAATTACTAGAATTTTGTGATATTGTTGAACAAGGTGGCAAGAGAAGAAATGTCGAAAGAAAACATTTGCTGACATTTTTGATCAAAATGAAACATGGAGTTTCAGATGAGTTTTTGAAAATATTGTTCAGTTATCCTTCTCGACAAACAGCAAGCTTCATTATTTCTAATGTGAGATTATCTCTTTTACAAAGGTTCGTACCGAACAATATTGGATTTAATTCAATAACAAGAGAAAATTATATTAACAGTCATGTATCCCCTTATACGAATCAACTGTACAATCCCACACCAGATATTCCCAAAGCAATAGTTTATATAGATTGTACCTACAATAAAATAGAAAAGAGCAGTAACTTCCGGGTATTGAGGCAATCATACTGTTTCCACAAGAATGAACACTTGGTCAAACCAGAGATCATAGTTGCCCCCGATGGATATATCTTAGCAATCAACGGGCCGTACTTCGCAGATGCTAGGAATAATGATGCAAGTGTTCTAAATCACGAATTACAAGTTGATTTGAATGGAATGAAAACATGGTTTCAAGAAGGAGATATTGTGATAGTCGATAGAGGCTACAGAGATTCAATCAATAGTCTACAAGAACTTGGCTTGCATTACTATATGCCACCATTTCTACCGCCGAATCAAAGGCAATTAACGACAAATGAAGCCAATCAGGCACGTTTAATAACCACTACTAGATGGATTGTTGAAGCTAGAAATGGACATTTTAAGTCAATTTTCAAATTTTTTCGTCAACCCATAACAGCAATACATGCTGCGAAGCTACATGACTATTACCTGATTGCTGGCGCTCTTATAAATAAATTCCATCCATTGATAAATATGCCTGGAACGTTGGATACGGCCACACAAATGTTGGTTGATTCCGATGATGTCAACATTGTTCAGGCACGAGTTGAAGCTGAAAACCTCCGAACTAGGAATGGTCGATGGATTCGTTTAAATCAATATCATATACAATCGTTTCCTCGCCTTGATATTGAATATTTAAAATTACTTACTGGAACATATCATTTACACTTGGCTGCGTCATATATCCAAGATACAACTCGTAGAGATGGTGAAGTAGACAACATTTTAGAAGTCGATGAGTTACATGGGGAACCCAATTTCCTAAGATTCAGAATATTTTCTCGGTTCAGGAATGCTACTAAACACATGCTTTGGGTTGTTTTCACTGAAAGAGGTGACGAAAATCTAGAAGATCCTGCTCTCCCCATTACGGGGTATTATTGTACTTGTAAGTCCGGTGCTAGGACTTTAGGAACTTGTGCGCATGTTGCTAGCGTGATATGGTTTTTGGGGTACGCTAGATATCAAGAAAACATACATTTTCCATCCAATCGTCTTTTAGATTCCATAGGAGATGCTGCAAATAGAATGCTTCCAGAGGACATGGATATCGGTCCAGAAATAGTTTAATTTTATTGGTTATTGGTAAGAATCTCCTTCTAATTCGAATTTGATAATGTTTTTTGATTAGGGAAAAATTCAGTTATCCATCATGTATTTTCCTTGTTGTATTGTCATGCACATGCTCGTGCCAACCCAATATCCGAAAGATATATCACATCCCGTTGAACTTCTATCAATTTATGTATAGATTATATATATATATATATATATATATATATATATATATATATATATATATATATATATATATATATATATATATATAGAAGTAAATAGAGTGATTTATGTTTTGATTCCGAGAGCCACCATCATCTGTCGACAGCTGTTTCGTGGTTTCCCATTCATCAGGACAGCTTTATGGTTGCTCTCGATTCCATGGTTCGTGCCAAATTAAGTTTCAACTAGTGACTGTAGATGTCACAAGTTACTTCCTGTTATATATATATATATATATATATATATATATATATATATATATATATATATATATTCACTGTTTATAGAACTCATTAAATTAAACAGCTGTTTCAGATTACTTATTACTAAGGTATCAACTGATAACACTAGTATCCTACGACATACCTCCATAATGACATGTGCCTGAGATTTATCCACTTGAAATGTTCCTTATATCGTTACATTCAAACTATTTAGCAGACATCTTGAACCTCCTGCATTATCCATGACGGGCATCTTTAAGACAGGCATACATTATGCAATTTCCATGCAATGCAAGTTTGGTGCTATGCAAGAAATTCTTGCATAGCTCTTGCATATCTCTTGCCGCGCACATTACATTATGCTGTTTCAGTGCAATTCTGATTTGTTTTGACATTTTGACATCACTGAAATTAATGAACATGTCTTGTTTCGTCCCTTTTTCCAGATGATGACCAAAATCACGTAATTAAGATGCCTGGTTACACGTAATCAATAGAGATACACTCTGCTCAACATATCAGTCACAACACAATGAAAATAGCTAGAAGATAATAATACTGTTTTTGAAGTTCACGTTGGTGACGCTGTTACCACTAGAAAAATCACTAGAATTGCATAAAACTTGCATGAAAAATAGAGCAGATGCTATTTTCAAAACTTGCATGGAAATTACACGCGCGCAAGCGCGTTAATGTAGTTTGGACTTGCATGACACTTGCATTGCACGGAAATCGCATAATGTATGCCTGTCTTTATTATTGGGAATTCAAAATTAGATGCCAGCGCCAAAGTGGCAAAAAATGGAACCTCTTTCGCGTATTTATGTCGAAAGAACATAACCTCGTTGTCCTTTGTGCTATTGTTGTAGAAATGCTCAAAATGTCAAAATCATAGTTTCAACCTCATTTTCACGTAAGTATAGATTCAAAACCCGACACCAGAGGGAGTATCCCTTATCTTGAATTCCCAATAGCCATGGGATACATATTATGTGTGCCATCTGGCAAGGCCGTACAAGTTGTTATGAGTTGAAATAATGTTGATTTCACTTCACTGAATTCCTTACTTTTACGTTTTGAATAAATGTCAAATAAGTATCTTCTCAATCACATCAGGAGACTTCAATGGATAGGTAGAGTGGTCATTTATTAGCGTAAAATAGTTAAATATATGGACTTTTTCAGAAATTGTTCGCCTTGTATATGAAAAACCCGTCATGGGATTCCGCTGAAAATTTTGTACGATATGAATGAAAGTATTTCGAGTTCTCCCGTGAAAAAATATCGCTATCTTTTCGGACTCCCTTATGAGATATAGGGTGATTTAAAAAATCAAGGTGTTTATTTATTAAAGTATAACAAATTTTTTAAATTGATATCATTCGACTCTGTATACGATGAAACATATCATTTAACATTCTTCAAGTGAATTTTGTCATTTTAGGTTGGTTTATTACTGCAAGGTGTCACAAAAACCAAAATTCGTTTTGTTTCCATATTTGTGAATCACCTTGTATGAATTGTATCAACTGTGATGCTAGATGAAATGAATGTATAATATTATGTGATAATTCTACCTTTTCTCGCATTTTCTCTTTATAAAACAACTAAATTATGAAAGTCTCAAAATAGCATTGTTTTCAAGTGAAATCGCCCTGTACTACGAAAAGATTTGGAAATGAATTTCTCATGAATTCATCATACACGGATGCGATGATGATCCCACAAAAGATAAATCCGAACTAAATCATAACTTGGGAGATACAGAGTGATGGGAAGTGCATGTTTCAACACCCTGTATCTCGAAAACTAGTCATAGGATCGTGTTGCGCCCGTTGAAACATTTCATCGGAATGATCAATTCTACAACATATCAAAAATTCAAGAAATTTGACGGAGAGCCATTTTCCCATATAAGGTGTGCGGGGTCCTTTAAACCTAAAATATTTTCTGTTTATACAAAATGAACAAATTTTCAAAAACGTTAATATCACACTAACACTGGTTGTTGTCTGGTTCAACTGAATTTAAACAAAACTTTGAATACACTCTCAATAATACAGTGTCCTTGACTAATCACTTTACATAGATAAGGTATACATAATGATTTTGATGATGATTTTACAAGTCAGAACCGGTATATGTTTTTGAGGTTATTTTCTAAATATCGACAATTCATTCCTTACTTTGCAGTCCGTGATCAACTTGATTACTAAATATAATATTTTGTCTTGACAAAACGTTTCACTTCACTCTGAAACGACTACATTCACGGAAAACAAAATGGGGTAAATTAAGTTTTGAACTAGAAACGATACTCTCCGTCAACTCAAACATCACATGATCACATTTGCGATTGCGCGAACGCTAGATATATTCTCGGTGAACATCTCACAGGTGAACTATGTTACGCCAAGTGAAAACATCCACAAGATAACAGATTGTGCACATCTCCGATACATTCCTATAGGCATTTAAAAAAACGCCACAGAAGAACAAAAACAGAACATTGAATATCCTTCAGGGACCTCTTTGGGAAGTACATATTACGTCTCAAAGAAACATCGGCGTGACTACATTTTTGAAACATCTCAAAACCTCCCAGAGATATTTGTGCTCGCTGGGCTAGTTGTATAGTGCTCACCCCAAGAAATGCAAAGTATTGAAACGAAATGAAGAAATTAGAAATCTTGGTTTTTAGATAGTTGAAAATCATTGGACCTTATAGAAAATGTAATAAACTTGATAGATAATATGATATCATTCTATAATCTCACTGTATCGCATTCCATTTGATACACTAACAAATAAATACATGCAGTTACAGGCAGATTTTCTGTAGACAAATTGTATGAAATTGGTACTTACCGTAAAAATATAATTCAATATAATCAATGCAAAATTAAAAAATAATTTCATTTTCAAATTTTTATCCATTACACTAAACAATACAACTTGTTCCTCTTCGATTTTGCTACCTTTATAATTGGTCAGAAAAGATTCACTGCTCTAGCTGAATTTAATAAATTACCAAATAAGTAATACAAATAATCACGAAAACCTTTCAAAATAATTTTTTTTGTCGTAGAAAAGAACATTATTTTCTTGCGTAATAGATACAATTGATATGACATAATGATTCAGTCTTTGTTCAATAATTTATAATTTTATCATTATTACCTATTCATACATTGTGCCCATTTAGGTTGGCGACTTATATGGAAAACCATTTTATTCTTCGTTTTAGGAAAAAAGTAACTGATGGTAAAAAGTTCTGCATGTTCTGGAACCTACTTTTGAATAATTGAATGTTTAAATTTTTCGTATACGAGTAGAGTCAAAAAATAAGAATTTGTTACAAGAGTAAAGTACTTCTATTTGTGACAATATCGACAATTATTATTATGAAACGCAATTAATATCCACAAAAAATCAAATTTTTTCTTATGTTTCTCTTACAGTATCAGTGATTACTCATTTCTACAGATATATTTAAACAGGCATGCTGTTTCGCCGGCGATTAGTATTCTCAGACTCTTCACTCTTACCCTCGTTGAGTGAACGCTGAACACAAGAGAAACACTCCATGAGGAGAAACATCAAAGTCAGGGATAGCGAATCATGTCGGGACGACCCAACACAACACAAAATGGACTGAAGCCGAAGTCATCCATAAAGAAGAGGGCTGGTATAGAAAGAAGTTTAAAGAGAGTGCATATATTATGAACAACAAAGTCTTCAGTCAAGCTAGCATAGAAATCCGTAATGTGTGGAAACCCTTAATTAGTGGCATGGATCAATTTAAATTGCGATAAGAGTTAACAATGCTGTACCGGAGGGGCCTGGCACTGTAATTAACAAGCTTACCTGAATACCGGCAAATTACCCCTAGGCTAATGACACAAAATCATCCATACCATGTATAAGAAGTATCCTTGAGATTGTCGCATAATATACTTGATAACGACTGTAGATTTTAACAGTTGAAATATCGTGATTAAAAATTGCAGAGAATGGAATTTTTCTTTGTTCTTTTTTAGACAATGAATCACCTTACTCATTAAAGTATATGTTGACTTTGACTACATACTACGAAGGAAGCTGTTTCAAAAAATGCTTTTTGAGCTCATATGTGGAACCCCCTTTTTCGTGTAGATACATAATAAATCCGTTTAAACTTACTTTTTGTCATTATATCCGTGTTCTGAGAAATAACCTCCAGCTGTTCGGCACATCCTCTACTGATATTAGGAAATTGTTCAGAAATATTTCCTAACTGACCTGTGTTACCGTTACCAAACAACTGCTCTACGATATTGTTTATTTGTTCTAAATCTGGAATATCCACTTGACTGCTCACTACACTGAAGATACCACACAAAATGATCAGCAATAACATCATGAAAATGACTTCTGAATTTATTTTTCCGTTACCGTACAAGCATTTGAGAACCAATTCGTGGTAACAATATTCAAAGAGACGCAGGTTAAAATATGTTGATTCATTTTTTCGAATGAAATTTAATTCCACAAAGATAATATCAACTGATCAAATATCAGGATTTAGTTCTAAAGAAAGTCAAACAAACTCTTCATTTTGAATTAAGATAAAATATTATGAGCGTTGCTCGGCAGGATTCGGCGAGATATTTGACAAATCAAGGACTGATTATAATTTTGGATAAATTGACTATGTGGTAGGAAATCATCACGAAAAATGAGAAATAAAACATTCTATATTTTTATATCACTTCTGTTTGTAACCAACGTTACTGCAATTTATATGGACTCTGTCAAACACAACTAAATACTGAGTTAATGAATAACACTCCTTAAATGTCTTAAATACCCCTAAATCTACCAAAGGCCTGTCATCAGTGACTATAATGGTCATCAATCACTTTTACCTGAACTTTGTTTATTTGCGACAGCAATGCCTCAGAGGAATTACATATAAAATGGTTTGAATAATACTTTTTAGGAAAAAATCAGATGGTGAGAACAGCAGAACTCCCGAGTGGGAAGGAAATTATGTCAGAAGTGCCTCAAGGATCGGTCCCATATTATTATTACTATATGTCAACGACCTTACAAATTTAAGTATCTATGGACAATTCACCCTATTTGCGGATGACACTACGATATTATAGAATAGCAAATCTTCGAATGACTTACATAACACCAAAACTGGTGAAATGAAAAAAAAAATTGAGGAATGGCACCAACGCAGATTCATTAACCTTCAATACAACGAAAATAAACATATCATTCAAATGTAGCCTTGATGACTTTCTGTTTGATGATAACACAATCATTGAAAACAAGGCTCAAATAAAATGCCTGGGTTCTAAATAGACAATAAACTCAATTTTGACACGCACATCAAATAACTGAAGAGTAAAATTTCTTATCGATGCTAAGCAGTGAGAGTAACATCAATAAAATTAGGAATTACAACCAAGATGGAATATTACGCTCTAATACAATTTCATTTATGATATGGAATACCGTTCTGGGAAGATTGTAATTCAACAGCACTATAGTCTGTTCTAGTTATGCAGAAACGGACTATCAGATATTTATGTAAGCTGAAAACTAGTCATGCAAACTCAAAGGACCCCGCAAACTCCTTATGGAATTTTGGTCCCTGTGGATTTTTTTGAAATTTTGGTATGATGTAGTCCATGTAATTCTCAACCAATGTTACCATTGCGCCAACCCGAAAAAATTAACAGTTTTGCTGCTACGGGGCGTTGAAATCACCCATTGCCCATATTAGACTATTTATTTTTGAATCCGGTAACAATATTTTCACTTGTTTCATTTTTGCTAATGTTGCACAATATTGTGCTGTTTTATAAAAAAAATTCTTACCCCCTCTTCCCCCCCAACTCCTATTACGAATCGCAAAAAAAAATATTTTTCGAGTGCCTTTATGTATCGTCGACTGTTCAAATATGCCTGAATAAGAGAAATAGCAGTTTTTTATGATTTTCTCCCTCCCCCCAAAGGGCACAAAACGAAAAAATTTCGGTGGTGAATAGTTTTGATGCTAGGAGGCGTTGAAATCATACCTTGCTCAGAATAAACTATTCATTATTATAGGTATTATATTATACCCACAACCCCTATTTTAAAACACGAAAAATATTAATTCTCGACTACCTGTGAATGCTTTATCAAAATAAAAATCTGAATCAGCTGAACTTAAGGAAATCGTACAGTTGTTTAACACCTTGAGTGCCATGGCGGTCATTATGACCGCTACGATACTTTCCTGTGGTGCCATAGCGGTCATAATGACCGCCGATTTTGCACCTCTACTACGGCTGCTTCAAACACTTTTTCTACAAAGGGATCATGGTAATCTATAGGAAAACATTTAATCTTGACTTGGTATTTCTCAAAACTCTGTCATTGTACTGGGTGATACAGAATATAGGTCATATTGAACTCGCAATTTTTTTGCAAGTGATGAATCAACTCATGAATCGTTTGTGAATATGGTTGAAAAGAGAACGGTATCGATCTTTCACATGCACCGAATGGAACATCATCGACTTAGAAAGCTTAAATTGGAAGTTGGTTACGTTGCAGGCAAATTTTTCCGCTTTTAAAATTTCAAGTAATTGTGAAAATTCATTCCCATTTCAACTCCATTTTGATTCATCTCTCTATCTTTCTGGTTCAAATATCACAAAAGGGGAAGGGTTCTCTCGAACACTGTATAAATGATTGTGAACTTTACAACAAAATTAATAGTAGAGATGGAGAGGTAATGATATTGATTAACCTCAAAACATGTAAGAATATTTTACCACACCGAAAGCAGACTAGGACGAGACTGTAAATGTAAGGATTGTGAGGTAGGCCTACAGTCTATTACTATAGATAATGTTGAAAATTTAATGAATTTTTTAGAAAAATATGTAAGTCATTTTACTAATAATGTTTTTTGGCTCTCACGGCATTTTGTTCTGTTAAAGCAGACGATGGACTTTATTCAAAGATCTTTTATAACTGATTAATGTGTATCTTGTTCTTGGGTTACACGTAGTAGTTGTGATTTTTTGTTGGGTTTTTTATTTTAGTATACATCTATATTGCTGAACTGGCGTTTTATCGAAAATGAGTAGTTCTATTGCTAATTTTGCTGAGTGGCTTATTATAACCAGATACATCAGAAACATCTACAGAAGCTTTTCTTTTATGATGCTGTATAATATTGCTCCTGGTTCATCAATTGCACATCTAAATTTTTTAATCTATTGGATTTTCATATCGCTTTCATCAAGTTGGGAATTTCTGACTAACTCATACAATGTTTGACGGTGTTTGGTATTTAGACCGAATGTATCATATTTAACCTTTCACTAAATGACACAAATTAAGAGATCATTATGTAATAAACAAAAATAATGTTTTCGCAAACTTTTGTTTTTGATTTCGTCAGTTATAAGACTCTTTCTAAGTTCCTGAAAAATTAGGATATAATGAGTTCTTTTACCAACAAGTTGGGTATCCAGCGATACACTACTATCAGAATTATCAGCAATGGGTCTTCTTCTGGAATATGAAAGTTTATCAGACAAAAACAACACAATGTTTGTTGCGACTGATGTAAAAAAACACGTTCTTTCACAAAATGTATTTTTAAATTTCATGTAGGTAGGTATGTTTATTTCCACATCACAGTTTGAATAGTTTTTTCCATACCTGATAGGCTTTTCTGGGAAATATTCAGGAGCCGAATGTCCTCCATAAAATCAAACTTCTAATCAATGTGTTGAAGATGTTCATGTGGCTTGGTCTATTCGTCCATAAAATTCACCAGAATTCATCATTTTATCATAAGAAGTCAGTTCAGAATTTTATTCTTTTTGTTTTGGCAGTTAATACTTATTATTTCGAAATTATTATTATTATTATTATTTTGGACTGAAAAGACAGAAATATGTGTATGAATCCATCCCTACACCCTACTCACTATATTCGAATTGTTCGATTCGAATATTAAACTTTTTCGATTTCAGCTTCATCTAGTGGACGAATATCAACAAACCATACATTTTTGTAATGAGTATTCTGAGAAAATTGTTAAGCTGATGAATATGGAAAAGGTGCAATTTTCTATAGAAAAGTTGTCAGCACTTCTGACTCGTCCTGTAGGATTATGTCAGGAACGTTTCAATAAAGTTTCGTATATTTCAATCCTATACCTCTACTCCAAATTTGAAATCTCTATGTGAAGCGATAACTGACTTGTTAGCTTATCTCATATATCATTGTTACACAGTACCCGTTCTCTGTGGCACCATGAGAAAGTCAGTATGAATTTCTCGGCAGTCAAGGTGTTAATTCACCAATACCTCCCTTCAAAAAAATATTTGTGGATTTCGCTAACTTCTTCGTAGAGCGTAGTTCATGTTATTTGAATATCAATTAATTGAGCAAAAATCTTGAAAATAGATACAAATTAAACATCAGCAATTTGAATATGAGTTGGTGCCTGAATAAACTTTTTTCGTTTTTTAAAATAGAGGTTGGTGTAAGGGAGGTTTTAGATTTTTTATAAAATAACACAATTTTTCAGCATAATCTAAACTAAAGTACTTACAGATATTGTTTCGGCCTATAATAATGAATAGTCTATTCTGAGCAAGGTATGACGCCCCCTAGTATCAAAACTATTCATTTTTGGGGTTTGTCACCTAATTAATTTCTATTCAAGATATCTTCCACCAAAATTTTTTCATTTTGTGCCCTTTAGAGGGAAGGGGGATAATCATAAAAAACTGGTATTTCCCTTATTCAGTCATATTTAAACATTCGACCATACATTTAAAGGCACTCGAGAAATATTTTTTTTGCATTTCGTAATAGGAGTTGTGGGGAAGAAGGGGGGTGTGAGATTTTTTTTATAAAACAGCACAATATTGTGCAACATTAGCCACATTGAAACAATTAGAAATATTGTTACCGGATTAAAAAATAAATAGTCTAATAAGGGGTGATTTCAAGGCCCCCTAGCAGCAAAACTGTTCATTTTATTGGGTTAGTGGTGCAATGGTAACATTGGTTGAGAATTACATGGACTACATCATACCAAAAATTCAGAAAAATCCACCGGGAGTTTGCGGGGTTCTTTGCTGAAAAAAAAAATTTGTCAGTGATTTCATTGTTTAATTTGGAATCGGTATGCCTCAAACAAGAATATATCCATATTCCAAGCTACCAGCAATCCGTACGACACTCGTAGAGATGGGTTAAATTGCCACTTCCTACAACAAATCTTAATAGGGATTCCATCTATTATAATAGGGGTCAAGTTGTATATTCACTTGCCTCAACATATCAAGACGATTAACAAAAACACAAAAGTTTAGCAAAATAGTGAATATATTTTTAGCTGAGTGAATATTAAATATCAGCTAAAAGATGTTTCACAGAAATATCATTAATGGTTCCAAATTTATTATTCAAAATTTGGAACCATCTATAATATACAACTATTAACTTATTATATTTTATAACGTCATTATGACAAGCATTCATTTACCTTTTGGTACGTCCGTCAGTTTTAAGTATTTTCTATACAAAGTTCTGTTTTACTGTTTATTTTACAATCTCGCAATTTCAATATTAGCAACAGAGAATAATACCTTCAAAAGATGTTTTTGGAAATGGTAGGTAAATATCAAAATTGAAAAACTGTCCATGAACAAGAAAATAGGTATCCAAAATTTAAATGTGATTTATTCAAATTCGAGTAAGAAAAATTGTTTCAAATATTTCTACTTCATCTTAAATCAGCCTTTTAATGGTTTTCATGGTTTATTTCATTTCAACCCTCTTTATACAACTATTCATTTACTTTTGGTATGTCCATCAGTTTTATGTATTTTCTTTATAAAGTTCTGTTTTACTATTTATTTTACAATCTCGCCTAATGTAATTATTTTTTTGTCTTTATTTATATAAATATTATTGTTGATTCCAATTTTAATGAGACTGAAGAAGGAATAAAGCTATTCCGAAAGCTTTCTCAAAAGAAAAAAGAGTCTTCTTCAATACCTACCCAATTGCTGCACTCTCATAACTATTTAATTTCTTAGATTTAAAAATATTTTTGAAGTGCCGTGAGTGTTTATTTATTCGTCAAAACGTTATGGACAATGTACAACCATCAATTCGTTATGGCAATATACATTTTAGTGATCATTTTAACGTGTTGGGTATATTTTGTTTTAACCTGGACTATTTATGTATATCTGAATTAATTTCTAAATATTCATCCAAATAGACTTTTTATACACACACTGTTTACAATAATTACTAGATTCAAGACAATATACTATGTTTCAAGGGCGTATTCTTGGGGTCAAACTGAGACTTTTTCATAAATGTGTGTCCTTAAATTCACCTCCTCTAAGCTACAGACATGGCAAGTTGCTTGAAAAAAATAGTAATTCAACCGTTCAACAAAGGTCAAACTAGCAAGTAAATCAAAGTGCTATATTGCATTTTAAAAGTCAAAACCGTCAAAATGGAAAATAAAATTAAAAACTCATAGCCAACTAAGTATTTTAGTTTGATACTTATTCCCCTTTCATTTAGGTATTAGCGATTTTCTAGAAAACTAATAGCTGATTTTAAAAAATGCAAGAGGCCAAACCTTTAGGTTATTTCATGGACAACACAATGGTGATATTTGAATTTGAATGTTTTGGGCGGAAATAGAAAATTTTGGCCATAAAAACTATAGGCAACCCTCATTCACCTCTTCAAATCAGAGTTATCTTATTTTTGAAGCAAGAAATGAATGAAGCGTCCAAAAAACCAAGAGTCTGTGAATTTTCAGAACATTTCATGCATAATTGTAGACGCCTTCAAAATTTACGATTTATTTATGGAAACTTGCGATGTCTGTAGCTTGGAGGGGGTGAATTTTAGGACGCATATTTGTGGAAAAAAAAGTATTGAAATATTTGTATTGGATTTAGAAGCAACCTGTATATCTACGCTGTAACTATTCAAGCTTTGTCATCACCATCATCGTTCGAGATGTCGTTGGTTGCGGACGTGTGTTCGAGCGCTCTGTATTGCAAAAAGTGTAAATCAAAGGTTATCAACGATATCATGTGAATTGTGATAGTATGTTTCATGTGAGTTGTGCTAAGAGTAGCAAAAGTGTGAAAACTTTCGAGGATAAAAAATATGTAGTGTGCTATGAATCCAAAGACAATATTTTGACTGGAGATTCTAAAAAGGAGTTTTTCGATGGCGAGAAAAAAAATGGAGACATATGTGGTTACATATCTGTTGAAACAGAAAGACATAATCATCAAAGAGCTACGTGATAAAATCGTGTTACTTAACACTCAAATCGAAATTCTTAACAAGATAAATGGCCAAGAGTCTCATGAAAAAGTCAAGTCAAAAGAAATACAGAATAGTATAAAAACTGTTTGGAATAATAAATCATCAGATAGTCGAGGCGTTCAAAGCCAAGTTAATCGCGACAGTAAAAAAGAAGGGAATTCCCTAACGACTGATAAGCAAATGTCTACTGAATTATTGAAGGTACAGTCTAGTATGAAATGCTCTGAAATAATTAATTTGGTCAATACCGATACAGTTCCTGCAAAGAATAAATATCCCATTGCTCACTCGTCGGCAGCTCAGAGTTTTTCCAGTGCTATTAGCCATAGGGATGGAAATAGTGGAGCTGATGGTATTAAAAATGATACTGACCGATGGCAGGTGGTAAAATCTAAGCGACAGAAACCAAAAAGACGAATTATTGTGGGAAACAATAAAGAATCAAATATAAAGGGTGTTCCCAAAAATGTGCTTCTCCATGTATCCAGGGTGGACTAAGGAACTTCACTGGAAGGGCTGAAGCAACTACTACTCCCCATGTTTCCAGAGGTTGAAGTACATGAATTCACATCTAGATTCCCTAGTATCTACTCTTCTTTCAAAGTGTCAATAAATGAAATAATTTTCAAGACTGCAATGGACCCACGGATCTGGCCAGAAGGGGCTGGCATCAGCAAGTTATTTCAGAAGCGGGTGAGGTCTATACATGCAGTAAATTAGCCTTTTCCCCACAAATCGTTTTATTGAACGTACAAAGTTTGAATACTGACGCAATAAATCAATTAGAAATAGATATTAATAACGATTCTTTATTTCTTTGTCTTACTGAAACTCATGCTAAAATAGACACCATTTATACTTAAAACATAAATGGATTTGAACTGAGCAGCTCCTTCTGTAGAACCCTACATGATCAAGGTGGCGTAGCTATATACTCTAGAGTCGGACTGAATTGTAAAAACATTAAACTAGACAAATATTGTATTGAGAAACACTTCGAGATCTGTGGCATTTCTTGCAGAATAGACGATATTGTTACCATTATTTTCACTTGCTATAGATCTCCATGTGGTGATCATAACTTATTTTTCGAAAATATCCAGAATGTTTTTGACGAGTATTATAAACCTAATGTGAACATTATTTTAACTGGTGACATCAATATTGATTCTACCATTGACTCTAGGGATTCCTGTAAACTCAACAAACTCAAAGATATTTTATCTAGCTTTGGTTTACATCCCGTAGTGAAATGGCCAACTAGAGTTACCTCACATTCATGTACCATTATTGACCAAATTTTTACTAACGTGAATGATACAGTCGTTTGTGTAGTTGACAATGATATTTCCGATCATAAAACGGTTCTCTTTCAAATATCTGAAATAAAAGCACCTCGTTTGAAAACTTTTCAAATAAGGAGAAGTTTCAATGAGCATTCTGTAGTTCACTTTTGTGAAGCACTCAAATGTGAAGAATGGAAAGATGTTTACAGTGGAAAAAGCATTTGAATCCTTTTGTGTACATTTTTTCATCATTCCAATGTATTTTTTCCTTTGAAAAAATATTGGGAAAATAATTATTCACATAACAAAAAATGGGTAACCGATGACGTGAAATTATCGAGTACAAATCTGAAAGATTTATATATCTTGAGAAATAAGTATCCTGAGACCCTTACAGATGCTTACAAAAAAGCCAAAAAGAAACATGCTACACTAGTAAGACAATAAAAAAAAACATTTTATCAGAACCGAATCACATATTCTCCCAATCCCAGCAGAACAGCATGGAAAGTAATATCCGAATTTTCAAATAGGAAGGGAAACTTAAAAAAGAACATTCAAATTATGAATGACGACACCTTGCAAGATAACCCAGGCGATTTATCTAATTCATTCAATAAATATTTCATCGATGCTCCTTCAGAAATAATAAACAAAATAAAAGTCGATGTTAAACTGAACCACCATCCCGTAAACATGAATCAGCATTCCATTTTTCTAGAGCCTTTTATTCCAGAGGAATTATTTTCGTTGCAACAAAATCAAAAACAAATACTCATCGGGTCCTGATGAAGTTCATTATTTCTCATCAAAAAATCTCTACCCTTCATTATAATGCCAGTCACCTCTCTCGTCAACTTGTCATTCCTAACTGGGTCATTTCCTAAAATATTGAAAGTCGGCAAAGTCATCCCAATTTTTAAAAATCAGGATCCTGAAAAAATGGAGAACTATAGGCCGATTACAATAAGTCCAGGCTTTTCCAAGATATTTGAATATTCTTATTTAGATAGGCTACTAAAATTCATAAATAAACACAACATTTTCACAGATAAACAACATGGTTTTCGCACAAACAAATCCACAAATAGTGCAGTAATTTCGTTTATTGAAACAGTAACAAGGCTTCTGGAATCAGGAGAATGCCCCGTTGGCATATTTTGTGACCTCAGCAGGGCATTCGACTGTGTCAACCACTGTCAACTTATGTCAAAGCTCTATTCGTATGGTATAAGAGGTATTGCTTATGACTGGACCCTGTCATTTTTGAAGAATAGACAACAGTTTGTCAGTTTGAAATATCAAAGTGAGTCTACCACTGTTAACTTTGATTCTGAACGCTTGGATGTCACGATGGGAGTACCACAAGGATATGTTCTTGGTCCAATATTATTCCTACTCTACATAAATGATATCGACAACTTCATCACAGATTCATTCATAACGATGTATGCGGATGACACATCTTTAGTGGTGTCCGATAATGTGGATCATGTACTGTTTGAGAAGTGTGTGAGAACTCTGAAGTCAGTTGTGAACTGGTGTGGAGCCAATTCATTGTATCTCAATGCTGACAAAACTGAGTTGGTGAGATTCCATAATCGTCAAAGACCGTGCAAGGATGTACAAATTCAAATAAATGATCAAACACTCAACAGTTTAGAGGATAAAAAATTTTTGGGGATAACCATGGATGCATGTCTGAATTGGAAAAAGCGCTGTACTCTCGTGATAAACAAACTGAATTCATTGTGTTACCTATTCCGAAATCTCAGATGCATTTTAACAGACCAACAATTATTATCATTATATCATGCTCAAGTTGCGTCAAGGCTGAGGTATGGCATATGTATATGGGGTAACTCTTCACTTGTTTCAAATATGTTTATTGTACAGAAAAGAAATATTCTCAGGAGTTCCTAGCACATTTTCTTGTAGAGACTTATTCCGAAAAGTCAGGATTTTAACCTTAACCTGTATATATATATATATATATATATATATACAAAGCAGGAAATTTTTTTGGGTATAGCAGCAAGCAAAACGTGTACTCTTTTAACACTATATTTCCGATATTTCAACAGTGAATACTGTCATCTTCAGGGAAGCTACAAGTAACAAGCAAAATTGTACGATTAATGGAAAGAAAACTTTGAAGAAGAACCACTTACTGTGTTGATGAGAATGATTGCTATGGATGTAATATTAAAAATTATAAACAACATGTCATGTAAGTCACATGTGACAAAGATGAACAAAACACATTAAAATACGTCAAACAATAAAAATATTAATATTAAGTCATTGTTATAAAATTTGTTTAAACATTTATTTGAATTATCTCCACACGTGGAGAGATTCAAATGTAACATAAGAAATTTGGTTAGGATTATTCGACAACAGACAGTTGACATTATTGACATTAGATGTCAGACACTTTTGAAGTGTGACACGAAACCACGAATTGGCCGCTGCTAGTGGGTGAAATTAACCAATTGTCTCAACTCAAAAGAGATGAAGTGTTCCCTAAGGGAGAATTATTTAAGTTATGTGTAATATTATTGTCGATGAGGAGTAAATATGAATAAATTTCACTTAAGTGATTAACGTCAGTTTTTTTATTTAAGCAAGAATCTGATTGAGAGATGAAAGCCATTTCCATGAAAAGCGGCCAATTCGTGGTTTCGTGTCACACTTCAAAAGTGTCTGACATCTAATGTCAATAATGTCAACTGTCTGTTGTCGAATAATCCTAACCAAATTTCTTATGTTACATTTGAATCTCTCCACGTGTGGAGATAATTCAAATAAATGTTTAAACAAATTTTATAACAATGACTTAATATTAATATTTTTATTGTTTGACGTATTTTAATGTGTTTTGTTCATCTTTGTCACATGTGACTTACATGACATGTTGTTTATAATTTTTAATATTACATCCATAGCAATCATTCTCATCAACACAGTAAGTGGTTCTTCTTCAAAGTTTTCTTTCCATTAATCGTACAATTTTGCTTGTTACTTGTAGCTTCCCTGAAGATGACAGTATTCACTGTTGAAATATCGGAAATATAGTGTTAAAAGAGTACACGTTTTGCTTGCTGCTATACCCAAAAAAATTTCCTGCTTTGTATCCTAACTAGTCAGCAAAGACTACCCTTCTACTATATATATATATATATATATATATTTGAATTGTCCGTTTATGTTTTTAAAAACAAGAATACGTTTCTGCTCAATGAAAGTATTCACAATGTGAACACTAGACAAAAACATGATTTCCATGTTCCGTTTTGTAAATACAAGACAGCCTTGAATTCTCCGTCAGTGCTAGGTCTTACTATTTTTAATAAGCTCCCTAGACATTTGAAAGAAATGACAATTAAAAAAATTCAGTTGCTTGTTGAAGAATTATTTAATTGATAGTTGTTTTTATAATTTACAAGAATTTTATGACTCATAATATGTGTGTGTATTTATTTATATTATTTTTTTATTTATTGCTACAGTTGTTAGTAATTTACACTGTGAACTGTACTGTCGTAGCTTTATGTGTACTCTGACGATTCCAATACATGTAATCTGTGTCTAATGGAAAATAAATATTATTATTATTATTATTATTATTAGTGTCAACAATGTAATTCTTCGAACAATGAAGCATAATTTGAATTGACTCATTTTTACTTTTACTGTGCCATTTTCTTGTTGATTCTTTCCTATGTCAGAATCATTTTATTCCCTACCTGTACTTCAAAAATAACCACTGATATTTTTCCTTCATATAGGTACATGAGGGACGATGAAAATTAGCAGGAATGCGGAGAATACATTTAATAAAACACCAAGATTTACTTCTTATTCGATATTAAATATTATGTTTATTTACAAAAAGTTATTGCAATACAATATTTTAACGTGGAAAAAATAAATTAGAACACTTTTAATTGAACTGCCATTTTAGCTAGTTTTGCTTTGTTCCTAACAAAGCCAAATATCAACGAATACTGAAATATGACTATAATAATAGAGATTTATACTACAGGTGACCGAAACAGTAAAATATTCCAACCCGTAAATACAAAATCGAAACATAAAAATATTTGTTGGAACTAAATTAATTGTTTTGTTGAAATTCAGAGGCAGCTCGTTTTAGTAAAGAGGTGCTCGACTAACAAAATGAAACAATGGAAAAATTGAGATTCTTGACAAAAAAGTACATCCTTTTAACAATCACTATGATTTAGTAAATAGATGTGCATATCCTGATGCTACAGTGGAATAAATAGGCACAGAAAATATATTTACAAAATATTAGAAACCTCCAATAATATTTCTATTAAAACTACTAAAAAGTTAGTAGTTGTAATAGAAGCCAAACAGTTACTGTACAATGAGATTCATACAGTAACTATACCCCGTTATTATATTTACATTGAACTAACAATTAAACTGTGAATAGGCAATATTTGAGCATATCTTACAAATCAAGTAACACAATAATACACAATCATAAAATAAAATATATAAATTTAAACATTCGGTTAGCATAAAGTGATATTATCCTTTACAATCAACATCAAATGCGTCAGATCATACATGGGGCAAACGTACCAGAACTAATACAAACAAAAACTGTTTCTCGCTTCAGACAGATGTGGTTTTAGCTTTGATGGTCGAATGCTTCCATGTGTAACAATCGGCATAACGCACCCAGTATATAGTTTGAAATAACAAAAACAAGTCAGAAGAACTTCAAACAATGACAATTATTTATATGTATAAGAGTAATATGTTATCAATTCAGGAGGACAACAAAAAAGATATGTTGAAGAAAATTTTGCATCAGAATGAATATCATCCACGTACGTGATGATTCATCCATTCTTTGTATGAAAGTCATTGTGTAACAATTTGATTCGATTATTCATGTTTTATCTCTTTTTGAGTTTGTGAGCAGTTTAATGCCAAGAGCCTCTAAATTGGAGTTCATGTTGTGAAAGTGAATTCTATTAAAGTGAAATGGAACAAGAAAAACAAAAAATCAATATACGATGCAGAACAATTCAGAATCATCTCCACAATTTAACATCAGTAACACATGTCTTAATGCTTAATTTTTATTTCTGGAAAAGGTGTAAAAGGACACTACTCATTACTGATGTCGATTTAAAATAAAACAGAGTTTTCTGTTACATCATAGACCATTATTGTTGTCATGTGGTGACAAATAACTCCCCTTTTATATACACTTATTCATAAAATCTATTTTCCTTCTCCATAATTTCTTGAGTAGCTGATGATGAACCTATATAGGTTTGAAACATATACTACCCACTGATACGGTTTCACTGATTGATAGGCTTTGCCGTTCGACCATTGCACAACACCAGATGGTGATATGGAATTGCGGAGATGATTTTGAGTTTTTCTGTATCGCATATCCATACCACTCCACTTCGAGATATAATGGACTTCTACCTCGTGTTAAAAAATCTATTCCAACACCGCAAAGAAAAACATTTTCTTCAACATACCTCGAGGAGATTACGTTTCGCTGAAAACAACTATGACATACCCAAAGGACACGAATTAACAACAATATACGAATACACCGATAATTCCAAAAATATAATTTATCATAATATATATTTTGGCAGGATGGTTATAAGGTGAGTGACGGAATTTTTCTAATATCCTTATAGTACAATTACATTAACTAATTGTTCTAGCTCAAGTTTTTTGGCTTCATTACCTGCATTCTCATCAACTCCTAACTTGTTTCTAGAGCTGACACCACAAGAATCAGTTAATATCCAGATTTGACCTCGGGAGAAGCAGTTGAACCGCATTTTTGGAATGCTGATTAGGAATAAAGTGTAAGAAACAGTTCAGTGTTGCGAGTTCATTGTGATAGTTGACATCACAATCTTCGAAACAGCGATTGAACTTTTTTTGAGAAGAATCGCAAGTGCCGCGGTATTTTGAAAAGATTGAACATGGGTGATGAAGACACATCAAGATTCTCTGGAAATGCACACTATTATTATTTCAGAGTTACTAATGTAATGGAGTAATTAAAATGGATTACGAAAATATTTCTCCAAGTTATTCCCCCTATGTAACATTCAAAATCAGTTCGTTACTCAACATGATCAGAACAAGACTGCAATTTTCGGCAATCAACTCCAGATCATGTTTTCATAATTGTATGAGGAAAATCGTGTTATCATCACTCTAATAATCACATTTCTTATTGTTTGTACCGTTATAATCCAAGACAAAATATTTAATTTGAATAATGCTTTGTGTCAAGATATAATTTGGAGACAATAAAGCATATAAGGAGTATTTTTTATCTTAGAAGATTGTAAATGAATAGCGAACATTCTTGAAATTATGTAATTTCCATCTGCATCACCCATATTCAAATTTGAGGGAAGATACTGGCACAAACCATAACTTAATAATTCATTTAGAGAAAAAAAATTATTAGGAAGTCAAGCATCCAAACACTATCAGGGATCAGTTTAGTTTGTTCATAGCCCTACATCTATTTGCATTTAATAGATAATGCTTTCTACATAATACTTTACTGGTGAGTCTTACATAAACATTGGGTCTGTCCCTATTTAGAAGTCCTGCAAAACTTCTTCATTGGCGAAAATAATCGACAAAACTACCTAGTAGTTTGAGGAAACTAAACGAAAGTCATCCATATACAGTGACCGCCAAAAAGTATGTACCATATGGGAAAAAAATTTATTATTGGAGTATTGGAAAAAATATTCTTGGGAAAAGTTTGTGCATGTCCGATAACCTAAAAATCGATTTTGACACATGTCACGTGATCGCTAGAATGGCGGCAAAATGAAAAAATTGTAATGCAAAGGCAAAAAAAAGGGGTAAGATGGCAAGATATCAAAAAAAGTTATTTGAAAAAGTCACTTAGAATTCAATTTTATACACATAAATGAAGTTTCAAGAGATAATTAAAAAAAAATGAAAATAGCAATTTTTTAAAAATATTTTCCCATCTATTTAAAAATATTATTATTTTTTCTTATGAATAGCTTGACTATACTGAAACATTTGCATTTTGAAGATAATGACAAAACTTTCTCATTTTCTCCACACCAGAGGGCACTAAATTGAAAAAATGGGAATTTGTCAGAACCCTTGCTGTTACATCGGTTCGTATCTAACAGTTATATCCGAATTCCACGACCATTGTGATGACATGACACTCCAAAAACATGGTAAATTCCAGATTATAATCAAGTTCCGATGATAATCGTGCATGAGCGTTTCACTTCGCACATAAACTTGAAAATAGTGCGTCAAATTAAAGATTCTTAAAGTTTATGTGCAAAGTAAAACGCTCATACAGCATTATTATTGAAACTTGATTAAAATCAGGAAACATGGTGTTTCTAGATTGCCATATCAACACAATAGTCTTGGAATTCTGATATAACTGTTAGATAAGAACCAATGTAACAGCGAGGGTTCTGGCAAAAACCAATTTTTTTAATTTAGTGCCCTCTGGTGTGGAGAAAATGAGAAAGTTTTGTCATTATCATTAAAATGCAAATGTTTCAGTATAGTCAAGCTATTCATAAGAAAAAAAAATTTTTAAATAGATGGGAAAATATTTGAAGAAAATTGCTATTTTCAATTTTTTTGAGTTATCTCTTGAAACTTCGTTTATGTGTATAAAATTGAATTCTAAGTGACTTTTTCAAATAACTTTTTTTGATATCTTGCCATCTTACCTCTTTTTTTGCCTTTGCATTACAATTTTTTTCATTTTGCCGCCATTCTAGCGATAACGTGACATGTGTCAAAATCGATTTTTAGGATATCGGACATGCACAAACTTTTCCCCAGAATATTTTTTCCAATACTCCAATAATAAAAAAATTTCCCATATGGTACATACTTTTTGGAGGTCACTGTATATTTTTAATTCAGTTTTCTCAAGAGTTTCTGAAATTAGCATGCGTTGAAGTGAAGTTGTTTGTATCAAAAACTCCTTCTTTCGACCAGATCTTAGTTGATTATAACAAGTGATTGGTTGCGACTTGTAAATAGGAAAATTTCTTCAATGTTTGTACATTTCCTATTTCTAGTGAGTTATTTTGTCTTTTATTTTCGTTTCAATCTCATGGACTTTTCAGTGTGAATTCAAATCACCGCAAGACAACCAGATGTGCTTGCTCCAAACAGTAAAGAAATGGACCAAGAGAGAATTATATTCATAGCCAAACATCATTAAGATTGGGTTCAAAATATACAATTTCAGATATTAGACAAATAGAACCAAAAGGCTTCCTTAAATATTCCTTCCTTTCAGCATCTTCGGTGTTTCTTAGTCTGTACAGAAATCAAAATATGAAAATTCAGATTGCATTCATTTGATTTGAATAATTATTTTATTGCAAAAAGTGTACGAATTTCAACTTTTTATGCCTATCACTTTAGCAAAAATGGGGAAAATAACAAAACAAAATAGCAAAAAAATAGCAAAAGCAAACGAAAGTTTAAGGTTAAGAGCTCAATGAAACTGAGAATTTTTGCACTCTTACAAGGCAACATTGTTGAAAAGGGTGGCAAAATGACGAAAACAAAGAAAATATAGTAATTTATCGTTCCCCAATTTTGAGACCATTTGAAAGTTTGGCATCAGAGTAAATAAATTATTTATTCATACGTGAGAGTGGCAAACGCGAAGAAACGTTTCTCTCTGTCATAAGTCTCGCGAATAACGGCAACACATTTTTTTTGTTTATTTTACACTAAAAAATTTTGTTTGCAACCTGAATTGATTATGGATGAAAATAATGCAAAAGTGATTTGAATTGGTCAGGAACGTAGGGAGTAATTTCCCAGAAAACATAAAATTGGTCACCACAACAGTTTTCGGGAACTTTGTCAAATTTGAAAAGAATGAAAAGAATGCAAAATTGTTTTTTATTTTTATTTGACAAAGTTCCCGAAATCTGTGGTGGTGGAAAATTTCATATGTTTTCTAGGAAATTATTACTTACCTACGCTCCCGACCAACTCAAAAAACTTTCGCATTAATTCCATAATCAATTCAGATTGCAAACAAAATTTTTTTGAGTAATATAAACAAAAAACATATGGCCGTCATCGTCATATGGCGAGACTTATGACATACAAAAAAACGTTTCTTTGCCTTTGCTATTCTTTTAGATTTCTTTCGGCCGAGTTAACAAAAGTATGAATAAATAATTTATTTACTCTGATGCCAAACTTGGAAATGATTGCAAAATTGGGGAACGATAAGCATACTATTTTCTTTTTTTTTATTTCACCATTTTACGACTCTGTTTTTATTTCTTCTCTACAAAAGAATCAGATTTGTTTATTATCAACATTTTAAACAATGTTGCCGACCTTTTACAAGAGGGCAAATTTCTATTGTTTCATTCAGCACTTGAGGAAGTTTGCATTGTTTCGCTATTTTTTCCACATTTTTGCTAAGATGATTGGCCTAGTATTGCATTGTATATTATGAAGTTGACCAGAAATTAAAATATGAAAATCCAGATTGCACTCACTCAATTGATTTGAATCATTTTATCTTTTATCTTTGCAACAAGTGTATGATTCTCAACTTTTACACGTTACACATTTTTTTATTAAATGGAAATTGATCCTGAACCCATCACTAGTTTCTTTGGATTTGGATGAAGCAGTACAGAGAACAAAAAAAAAGAGAAACTGGAGAGTGTAGTTGAAGGTGAAAATCACATTGAAATAAAAAATAAAAAACGTTACAGAACAAGTGAGTATCGAAAATGTTGGAACTACCTATACCGGGTGTAACAGGATCATGGTACACCCCCTGTATCTCCGTTAGTTTTGAAAGTAATTGATTGCAATTCTGGATATCCCATGTACATAATAAGCGGCACTTTTTGACCCATAAATGATTTTTTTACTTCCGGTTTCACTGGAAGTGATACCTACTTCCGATTTTTGAATGGAACACCCTGTATATTATTACATTTCTGAAGTCTGCATAATATTCTGAATCCTTTGCAGATGTGAAAGTCTGAATGATTGAGGCTTGTGTCGGCTGGGAATAATCCTCCACGATTCACTGTTGCGTTAAAAATTAACAGTGCTGCTCCTAAGGTGGCGTATGGAGTTAGTAACAAGTCCTATCCAGAACATACGGCTAATGACCACAGCAGTCGATGCCAAAACACCAAAGAAAAAAAATATTCTGAATCCAATGATATTACATAAGTGACATTTCAAACGTCAAAATTTTTGATAAATTAATTTTTTAATTTTCCATTTAAGTGTGCCATGATTGTTCCGATCTATTCCCTTGACCCGTCATGCCAGAAGAATCGAAATCCCGTCAAAAATACTGAAATGCGTATTTTATGAGCAAATTAATTTCATCGTAATCTATTTTGTGGTAAAACTCATTTTTTTCAAATGGAACCATATTGGTAGCATTTATTAGTACAATTAATCAGGAATTTATTTATTCCTGGTAATGAAATGTGCGATAAAATCAAAATTACAGCTAAAAGAAAATACATTAATTTTGTTCTATTTAATGCTAAGAAGTTACTAAGATGGCTTTGAAAACAATAAAATTATTCCTTAAGATTGTCAAATAAATATTATCGGTGCTTTTATGCTCGAATAGAAGTTGATGAGAGTGTTTCTTTAAGGCAAATTGGGTTTGAATTGGAAATTAATCACCAAACGGTAAGCCGAATCTTGCACAGACATAATTATAAATCTTTCAAATATCTATTGCACCAGCACCTGTACGAAAATGATTATGAACTTAGGATGAAATATTACAATTGTATTTTGACGTCAAACAATGCTTTTTTGGGAAGGATTTCATTTTCGGACGAGTTTTGGTTTACAAATATGGGATTATTTAACCGACAAAATACAAGGTATTGGTCACAAGAAAATCAACATTTATTGCGGGAGGGTAACTTTCAAGTGCGGATCGGTTTCGATGTTTGGTTTGAAATACTTGGTCGTAGAATCATTGGTCCAATAATATTTGAAGAACCCTTGACTGAAGCTAGATACTTAAGATTTCTGCAAACTGTAGTTGAAGACAGATTCACTGAATTACATGTCCATTTACGACAGGGAATGTTTTTCCAACAAGAATAGTAATTGGTTCGACGCATGGTCCTGTGAGATGGCATCCAAGGTCACCTGATTTGACACCTCTTGATTTCTTTGTTTGGGGCCATTTAAAGAACATTGTCTACGCAATCGCCGTTACAACCCGCGAAGACCTGGAGTTGCGAGTAAGACGCGCACGTTCTTCAAGAAACAGGTATGCGAGTTCAGAAGTGCACTGACGTTAATGGACAGCATTTCGAACAATTGTGATATTTTGTGTTCATTTTTTTGTTTTTCAAAGCCACCTTATAGTAACTTCTTGGTATTACATTAGAACAAAATAATGTATTTTGTTATTTTCTTTTAGCTATAATTTTGATTATACTTATCTCACATTTTATTACCAGATATGAATTAGCTCCTTATTAGTAGTGCTAATAAATGGTACCAATATGATTCCATTTGAAAAAATTGAGTTTTACCATAAAACCGATTACGATGAACTTTATTTGCTCATAAAAAACGCAATTTAGTATTTTTGACGGAAATTCGATTTTTCTAGCCTTAGACGGTAAATTGGAATAAATCGGATCAATCATGGCACACTTGAATGGAAAACTAAAAATTGAATCATCAAATTTTTTGACGTTTGAAATGACACTTATCAGTGGATTCAGAAAATTATGCAGATTTCAGGAATATAATAATACACAGGGTGTTCTGATAAAAAATTGAAAGTTTCTATCACTTCCGACGAAACCGGAAGTAAAAAATAATAATTTGTAGGTCAATAAGTACCGCTTATTATGTATGTGGGAAATCCCAAATTTCAATCAATTACCTTCAAATCTAACTGAGGTACGGGGGTGTACCATGATCCGGTTACACCCGGTATAAGTATATCTTTCAGCATTATTCAGCTCATTCAACTGACCAAATGTTTACTTATTTAGAATTTGATAAAGGAATCATGAAAATTTGTTTTCCTACAGATTTTTGAACGTTCACAATGATCTACTATCCGAATCAACAATGAAGTTTTTCATGAATATAACATTCCTTAAGTCATTACAACAAATCAACGAGATCCACATCAATCTGGCAAATCAGAATCGTTCTAAAATCACAACCTGAACCCGCTAACCGAGGAACTTCAACTTACGGACAAATCGACAATATCTAAATAACGTTTGTTATCAAATATCAAAATTGAGTATTAAATCGTAAAAAAGTTCTTTCGAGTATTGTAAAAAACAACACACATTAACCGTTAAATCACTGACTATGTAGTCTACCTTGC